>OU538818.1:2442290-4884581 GCA_912999815.1 Campaea margaritaria
CATGTTGCGATTTAAAAGATCCAGAAGCCCTGGATAATTTTCTATGCTCCATTGAAAGTTTAGAAGACGTAAGAACTAACTTCCAATCAACCGCGAAAGAATACAATATAACCTTGTTGAAAATAGATAAAGAAAGTGTACCTGACTCTCAAAGCTGGTTATCATTCGAAGACATGTATTGCCGCATTAAACGTAAATTATCCATGTTTACACCGCCAAAAACAGAATTTAAACCTACCCCCGCTAAATCTTTAATTAGGTTAGCGCCGATAGAAATGCCAGAATTTAATGGAGATCGGCTTCAGTGGCCATTGTTTTATGCCACATTCCATAACGCTGTACATTTAAATGCATCTTTAACTAATACCGAAAGAATGTATTATTTGGTTGGTAGACTAAGTGGTAAAGCCAAATCCATCTGCACAGGTATTGTTCCTTGCGCCGAAAACTACAACGCGATTTATAGCGCGCTTATATCGAAATACGAAGATAAACGCAGTCTAGCCGTTACATACCTAGATCAGATGTTCTCTCTTAAACCGATCGCTTCCGCAACCGCCAGTAACCTTGAATCTTTCATAGATCAATTCGCCAATGCCTATTTAGCATTGAATAACTTAAACATACCTGATCTATGCGACTTTGTTATGTCTTACACCCTTTTGCAAAAGTTAGACAAAGAGTCCGCGCGGTTATTTGAAATGGAGAATCGAGGTGTAGAATTACCGAACTTAAACGGGTTAATTTCATTTGTCCGCGACCGCGTAAAGGTCCTCACTCGTACTGGTGACCAATCGGGTTCTAAGACCCAGAATACAATTGCATCAAAAACTAATGTACGTTCTTTTATTGTAAACAACAACACCGCTAACAAATGTTCTTTGTGTGATCAACCTGATCACAGTAATCTCTATTTATGTTCGACCTTTAGAAAACTGTCGCCCCGCGAACGTTTCAAGTTCATCAAAAGTTGTAACGCCTGTATTAATTGCCTTAGTAAAACACACACGGCTCAATCTTGTAAATCCATAAACACATGTAAACAATGTCAACAAAAACATCACAGTATGTTACATTTTCTTGAATCCGATTATGCAAACCCGCATTCCTTATCGTCGAAGCTCGATACAAATACCTCCCGCTGTAGTGAGGGAGCTAACGGAAGGGAAAATTCACGTAACTCGACTTCTTCTAAGTCAGACGATAGAACCTTATCACTTTGCAGTATGAATACCTACTCGCATGCTAGTCACGGGCGGAAATCACAAAATGTACTACTAGGTACAGCCCTCGCTGACGTAAAATCAAATGATGGATCTGTTAGGAAAGTTCGTTTTTTGATCGATAATGGTTCTCAAAACCATTTTATAACAAAGCAGGCCTGCAAACAGTTGGGTCTCCGTGTCTTTAATGATTCCAGTAATCAATCGGTAATGGGAATAGGTGACACCTCCCAGCCTATATCGGGCATTACTGACCTAACATTGTACTCACGCCTTGATCCGAACTTTTGCTTGAAGATTCAACCGCTAGTCATTAAAACAATCTCTGGAGATTTACCGAGCTGTTCTCTAAACACTTCCGCGGTCACGCACCTTTATGACCTACCGCTCGCCGACCCGCATTTTTACGCGCCCGGACCCATCGACGTTTTATTGGGTTCCGAGGTCTTTGTCGAAATCTTGCGGCCTGGAAAATCGCTGGGCCCTGCAGGACAACCTGACGCGTTAGAAACCGCCTTTGGATATATAGTAATGGGGTCCACGGCCTCAGTGCCCGCCGATAATCATAAACCCGCACATAATCAAACTCACCGCGCGTTCTTTACATCGAGTGACGAGTCAATTGAGGCTTTAGTTACTAAATTTTGGCAGCTCGAGTCGGTACCTACACAAAAACATATGTCGACAGCTGACCAAGAATGTGAACATTTCTATGTTTCTAATACGCACCGCGACGTTAATTCAGGACGTTATGTAACCGCATTGCCATTTTCGAAATCCCCGCACTTGTTAGGAGATTCCTTGACGACAGCCACGCGCCGTTATTCTTATCTTGATCATAAATTCCAGACTAACAAAACATTAAAGAGCGAATACGACAAGGTAAGGACGGATTATTTAAAAGGTGGTATTGTTTCCCCCGCTCCCGCTTTGAACACCGATAACAAATATTATGTAATCCCTCATCATGGAGTCTGCCGACCAGAAAAGCCGCTACGACTTGTATGTGACCCTAGCGCGAAGTCAAGCACTCAAGTAGCTTTAAACGACATTCTACACTCGGGGCCAAACTTACAGGCAGATTTAACCGCAATCATTTTAAAATTCAGACTTTCTCCCGCTCAACTGTTGAGTCATCCGCTATGGCTCCACGGTCCGCCCTGGGCACGTGACGATCTACGTACGTGGCCTATTAATCGCTTCACTTTCGACTCCACAGCTGATGAAAAGCTGTTGGAAATCAAAAAACGCGCTAATGTTTTCATCACCACCGATGAACAACCGCAATTTCTATGCACGCTTGCTAAGAAAGTATCGTCTTGGTCCAAGCTTCTCCGCATTATAGTATATTTATACCGCTTCTTAGGAAAAATTCCGCGTTCTAATAGAATCGAACTTTCACACTTACAATATGCAAAAAATATTATTGTAAAATCTCTTCAACAACAATATTTCAAAGACGATATAAACGCCCTCTCCAACAATCGCAAGGTTTCAAAATCGCTAATCCCGCTTTCACCATTTTTAAAAAATGATTTGCGTCGCATCGGGGGACGTTTAGAAAAATCTTCGCTTTGTTTTGACGCTAAACATCCGATATTGCTTCCTAAAAAGGATCATATCGTTAACATTTTAATAGATTATTATCACCGCAAATATTTACACGCCGGACCACATTTATTACTATCTTTGTTGAGACAAAAATTCTGGATAATTTCCGGACGCACTACAGTAAAACAACGCTTTCGACTTTGTAATAAATGTTTTAAAGTAAATCCCCGTAATGAGGCGCCTTTCATGGCACCCCTCCCCGCTTCTCGCGTCACCGAGGCTAAACCATTCTTACGAACGGGCGTCGACTACGCTGGTCCAATAAACGTATTGATAAGCAGATACCGCGGTGCCCGCAAAGAAAAGGCATACGAGGGTGAATCAAAAAGTTCTTAGAAGTGCATATATATGAAACCTTTTTGGATCAAGTTCGATATTCAAATTAAAGAGTGTCTATCACACTATATTTATGCAGACTGTCACTTGTTTTTGTCAGTTCGTTCGCATGTTATAAATTTTTTTGTGCAACGAGTTGCTAAAAAGTCAAAATTATGGATAAAAGTGAGTTACGTGCGGTGATAAAATATCTCAGTTTGAAAAAAATGTCTACGAAGGAAATTTTTTTGGACATTCAGCAGACATTAGGGGGTGATGCTGTACCCTATTCTACGGTTGCGTACTGGGTGGCTGAATTTAAAAGAGGTAGATCAAGCTGTAAAGATGACCCGCGTTCTGGGCGGCCTTCAACCTCCGTTACAGAAGAAAATGTCAAAAAGGTTGAGAATCTGGTTTTGGAAGACAGAAGAATGACTATAAAACATATAGCTGAGATCCTAAAGATATCTTTTGGTAGCGTTCAATCCATTTTAATTGATTCACTGGGGTTCAAAAAAGTGTCTGCAAGATGGGTGCCACGAATGTTAACCGACGAAAACAAAAAGCGACGTTTGGAAATTTCCAAGCGTAATCTCGAAATGTTCCAGCGTGATTCGGATAATTTTTGCCGTCGTCTTGTCACCATGGATGAAACGTGGGTCCACCATTTTGATCCTGAAACTAAAAGACAAAGCATGTCTTGGAAACGACCATCCTCTCCATCCATTAAGAAATTTCGAGTTGCTCCTACCGCTGGCAAAGTTATGGCCTCTGTGTTCTGGGATAGTGAAGGAATCCTTTTTATTGATTACATGCCAAAAGGCCAGACGATTACTGGACCCTATTATGCAAATTTAATCCCGAAAGTGCGTGAAGCGATTAAAGAAAAACGTCGTGGAAAACTGTCGTTGGGCGTGTTGTTCCTCATCGATCGGAAGTTGCGCTCAACGCAATCCGCTGTGCTGGCTTCAATCTCCTTGACCACCCACCATATTCTCCGGACTTAGCCCCAAGTGATTTTCACTTATTTCCAAAATTAAAAGAGGAAATTCGTGGAACAAAATTTCACGATAATGACGCGGTTATAGCTGCCGTAGAGGACTTTTTCGAGAGTCAAGAAAATAATTTTTTTCACAAGGAATAAGGAAGTTAGAAACGCGATATTCTAAATGCATTGCATTGGAGGGAGATTATGTAGAAAAATAAAATATTATTATTTAAATCTTTGCATTTTTTAATATTGATTCCAAGAATTTTTTGATTCACCCTCGTATATCTGTTTGTTTACATGTTTAGTGACGCGCGCCGTTCATTTGGAATTGGCAGTAGACTTGAGTACGGACTCATTTTTCCGCGCTTTCCGTCGATTCATCTCGAGGCGTTCCAATTGTCTGGAGTTGTTCTCAGACAATGGTGGAAACTTCTTAGGCGCTAAAGCCCAGCTGGACGAGTTGAATGGCTTTCTCAAATCCAAGGCCTTTTGTGATTCCTTCGCTGAGGAAACGATATCTCAAGGCATATCTTGGCATTTGAACCCGCCCAGTGCACCTCATTTCGGTGGCATTTGGGAAACTAACGTCCGCAGTGTAAAGTTAATTTTAAAGCGCGTGATCGGTGATGTTCTGCTTACTTATGAGGAGCTGCTTACCGTATTAACTCAAGTTGAATCGCTTCTCAACAGTCGTCCGCTAACCGCTGTTTTAAGTTCTGACCCCGCAGAGCCCAAGGCACTTTGTCCTTCTGACTTTCTGACTATGGGTCCGCTTGAGTCATTTCATGATGACTCACGTTACAAACCTACATTGACAGATTTAGTCCGCAGTAAACATTTGACTGACCAGGTTGTTCAGAGATATTGGAATCGTTGGAGACAAGAATATCTTAATACCCTACAAACACGCGCCAAATGGAATACTAAGTCTAATCCGGTGACTAAAGGAGCTGTCGTTGTGCTAAAAACTGAAAATTCACCACCGTTACAATGGCCTTTAGGCATAGTAGAGGATATACATCCTTCATCTGACGGAATCGTCAGAGTGGTAACGGTGCGCACTAAGAATGGTACCTATGTTCGCCCTGTTGTAAAACTATGTGTTTTACCTTCTCAATAACCTACATTCTTAACCCCTCCCCGCATTTTTCACCCGCAATTTTAGTCATAGTTTATTTTATCTTTCAAGTTTTCCTATCTTTTATTAGACGGATTACTTCCGCATCCGCTTCCGCATCCTTAGACATTAGATAACACAATTTAGGTGATCATTCTCTCTTTGTTGGTTCAGGAGTCTTCTTTAACTCCTGAAGGCCGGGGGGATGGCTCTTTTTATGTGTATATTCTGTGGCTAATAGACAAAACGCATCAATTTACGCATCTGTGCCGGAAGAGTGAAGTGCATCGTGTTGTGTCACTCCAACGGTCAGTTCGAAATCCACACGCGCCGCATCGCACATGCTCCGCTCCGCGACGACGTAATTTAACATTAAACGTGTCGTGTTTTCATCCCCCGCATTTATTATAATAGGAATCTCGTTTGTCGAACTCACCCCCGCTCGCTTGTGTAAACAAACCGCAACGATAGTGCAGTGACGTGATTTCACGTGTGCCGGCCGGCAAAACG
Organism: Campaea margaritaria; assembly: GCA_912999815.1. Classification (NCBI taxonomy): domain Eukaryota; kingdom Metazoa; phylum Arthropoda; class Insecta; order Lepidoptera; family Geometridae; genus Campaea; species Campaea margaritaria. Next base: position 2,448,058 of record OU538818.1, read on the forward strand.
GAACTGTGGGTGATAACTTGGATGGACAGTAGCTGGAGACGGACCCCCTTGAGGTGCTAGATTGGTACGTAGTCTTTTTCCGCATTTTTATACACATAATTACTGCTACCCCTCGACAACCTCAGGAGACCATCCGATTCCCGGCTGAAACAGCCCGTATTTTCACTGAGGCCAGCCCGCACCCCCCCGCAGTGTAGGAAAGCAAATTTTCTACCACTCCCCATTTTTCACTTTCCATCGCCCACTTTATACTCATTATGCTCATATCCCACTTTTCAGTTCTATCTCCAATTTTTCACTTTTCATCTCCCTTTATTCACTTCACATATCCAATTTTCACTTTTTTCTCCCACTTTTCACTTCTCATCTGTGGATTTTCGCTTCCTTTGTCCCACATTTCAGATCCCATCTCCCAGTTCCAATCCTCACAATAACCATCACGTGCTGACATTCCATATTATTTCCCAGGCGGCGTTCACGGCGGGCGTCCGGAGGCACGGCCTGCCCGCCTGGCGAGCATGTTGGCGAGCACTAACGGAGTCGTACTCCGCGCCGCGGCCGCTGTACTCCCACCGAGCGCTGCTGGCGGCCCTGGCGTCGCCGGCCGACGACTGGCTGTTTTACAAGTTAGTATTGTCTGTGCCGAGCATGTTGGCGAGCATGTTGGCGAACATGTTGGTGAGCATAGATGCGAGCATTAACATTATCTATGTACCTACGTACACCCAACGCTGGTATACATGGCAACAACGGTGGCATATTTGACCTCTCCCTTTGCGTTAGTAAAAAGTATAAATTTAATAATAATGTATAAAGTATCCCATATCGTCCCACTGTGGGGCACGGGTCTCCCCTCACTTTCGTGAGGAGGGGGGTTAGGCCATAATCCACCACGGGGGCCAGATCCGGATTGGTGGATCACCTACCTACCTCAGAATTAATTCTCGGGTAGGTATGTGGGTTTCCTCACGATGTTTTCCTTCACCGAAAAGCGAGTGATAATTACGTACATATGTTAGGTTTTACAAGAAACATATTGGTACGCCTGCACTGGGATTTGAACTCACGACCTTCTGTCTGACTTTGTATGTCCAATAATATGAAAAAATATGAAGGAATATTATCTATTAAGCTCGTTAACGTGCACAAGTGTAGTCAAATGATAAAAAACATAGAAAAAATGTGTTTATTTATTAATTATTTGTTTAATTACATTAATTAGAACAGCTTAGGCTAATTATACCAACTAATTTGTGTTATTTCGTGTTCTCTCCGACTCTTTCAGGAAGTTTCAGAAGCATCCATCATAATACAATACAATATAATAATTCTTAATTGAAATCCATAAAGCTTAAGTAGACACAGTACAATGAACATTTAATTAACAGGTGCTACAATTGGCAATCAATACTAAATCATGACCTTATAATTATCTATGACTTGTATAGACGTACAATTGCATAAACAAAATTTTTTGACGTGACAACGTCTAATAAATCGATGAACGCCGGCTGCATGCATGAAAAAGTTGGCACATTGTCACGTTACGCTCATTGTACGCTTGCGCCGCGTCTATCTCTCTTCTCTTCTTGACAGGTTACATATTCTTGCATTTTAAAAATCTGATTACTAGTATAATTTCAAGTATTTAGAATAGAATAGAATAGAAAACTCTTTATTGTACACCATAAACAAAAATAAACACAGTACAGAAAAATTACAATAGGTAAACAAGGGTAATACAATGGGCGGGTCTTATTTATTGTTTTATTATTAATTAGTAGATTGTAACACAAGGGAACAAAATAATATATTTACGGCGAGAGCGATGTTTGAATCCAGAGCGAAGCGAAGGATTCTATAGTAGAATCCTAAGCGTAGCGAGGGAGTCAAAGTACTTCGCTCGAGCTTAAATAATTTTGTTACCGTGTGGTACACGATACTTTTCATCCCAAGCTATGAGAAAAGTTCATCATACGAGAAAAAGTTGACACATTGTCCCGTAACGTAAATAATAAAAAAAAGAAACGTAAAACAAACAAATAATAAAAAAAAATGTAATGAAAACAAAATAAAAATAAAACAAAAATAAATAAAATATTTATTTATAATTAATTTGTATTTTTTTGGCAATAAAAATTAATTTTTATTGATTCATTCATTTATATTACCACTCTTTATTGAAAAAACTCCAAAAATAAAGCGCGCGGGAATGACCCACTTTGTTCGCACTTTTCGGGGAGCAAAATGCCTCTTTTCGAATACATGGGATGAAAAAATGATTCCATTTTATTCATAAAAGTATGCAATAGATTCATCAATGTTTTGTTATGACGTTGTCACGTTAAAATATCGTCCGTAAACCAACTTTACAGACAACCAATTTTTTTGTAGATTCGCGTTCACAGCGCTATCTAGCGAGGCGCAGAGGAACCGGGAGTGGAAACTGTGGGTCACCACCCTATGCTCCGCCGCTTGCAAGTAAGTTTCCTTCGTAATGGCTCATCTAAAAATTCAAAAAAAGTTTTTATGATTCTTTGTAGGTACACTTACTGAAAATGGACGTGATTTGGGGGGGGGGGGGGGGGGGGGGGGGTCGTAAACTTCGATGAATTTTAACATTTGATGTGAAATTTTGTTCAGAAAAATTAAAAGCTGACATTGCCGTAAGGATTGATTAATGAATAATGATGAGGAATCGATTAATTTTGTATTAAAAATGTTTAAGTTCATGGTCTTCCTTTTATTTCTGACGCTATGTTATTTAGCAAAAAATAATCCTTATTATGAAGCATTTCAATCGATATGATAAAGCTACAGAGTGATTATTTTTAAATTAATAAGTTTAAATTGGTTTTTAAATTCAAACAACGTCTTCTTTCAGTAAAATGTTCCATCTAGAATATTGAAGGTAGTTTCCCTCCGCGTGGCACATCCGTGGGGCACCTGTACATGAGTTTGTCGGCAGATGGCGCGGCGCGGCGGGCGTGTGGCGCGTGCTGCGGCCCAGGCCCGCGCTGCCGCCGGCCGCGCTGCAGGCCGCCGCCAAGTGTCTCCACCAGCCGCAGGACTACTACACCGTGAGTAACGCCACAGAACACATATTAGTGCGCAGGGCTACACCCAGTGGGGGAACGTCCGCCTTCCAATCAGAAGGTCGTGAGTTCAAATCCCAGTGCAGGCGCGTACGGTAGTGTCGATGGATCTAGGCCAACGTGAACACAGGCCCTCGGAAAGTTTGCGCATGCACAGTCACGAAGAAACGTTTCAGTGCGCCTCGCCCTTTCCTCAGTAGGTGGGAAACAGTGGGAAACGCCAGGCGGCCAACCCTAACTGTCCAAATCCTAACTCGCTTCCAAAATACGAATACTTTGAAGCTTTCTGCAGCGACACTTCACTATGGCCTAGATAAATCGACACTATTGTACGTATCTACAGGATTATGCAATGCAAAGTTCTGGGTGGCACTGAACTGATATGGGCAGGCGTAGCGCTTACCATCAGGTGAACGACTCACTCATCGCGTCACTAAGTCAAATAAAACAAAAAGTATTAAATGTCCGAGGTAAGCCATCAGCACCAATCCACCACATTACAATTATTATTTGTCATTGTATTTCCAGTTCAAAGAGCAATTCGGCGAGCTGAAGGGCGGCACCGGAGCCCTAGACACGATAGCCCTCAACGTGGCGTGGGTGGCGCGCGCCGACGCGGACCTGCAAAAATACTTCAGCGCTATCGACAAACACGCTGACGGCAACAACTGAACGTAACAACTGATAACGAAAACTGAATCTAAATCCAGTGCTAATGAAAACAACTGAATCTAAAATCTTGACTGAACATAACAACTGCAGTGCCACAAAACAATGATAGATAAATCGATAAACTCACTATCGAAACACCACAGGACAAAGGAAACTTAAAACCTAATGCAAATCAAATTTAACAATTAGCGACACAATGGACGGTCATATCGCTGTGAGCGAGCTCTTCCAGACAGCCATGCATGGAGAGGAGTAACAAAAAAAAAGATGGGACGGTGGTTTACCATTTTTATAAATAAAAAAATAAAAACATCATACAAACTAAATACAAACATGCAGGTTAACAACTAAATATAAAAACAGTGCTAAATATAACAGGGATAGTTCCCAAAAAACTTGCCGCATTTTCCCTTCCAGGGGTAATTAGAAAATTCAATGACAAACTTAAATTCGAGTTCTCCATCTTTCTTTACAACTGTGTCGGATATTGGCCTCGATGCAGCTAGTGCCCTTTCAACTATCCCAAGAGTTACTTTGCCCTAAATCTAAAAACAAAGTTACCACAACTTAAAATTTCAGGCGGTTGAAATAGGCAATTTTTTGAGAACAACCCAACAACTGAATGTAAAATCTTAACATAACAGCACTAGAGATTACAACTGAAAAATTCAGTGGTGCAAGGCCACAACTGAATTTATAATTTCAGAGCTATCGCCTTATAAAGCTGACTCTAAGAACTCCATACAATGCTCTAAGGCTAAGATTCAAAGACAATTCAGATTTAACTTAACATTTGGGAAATATATATATATATAAATGTTATGTTGGTTTGTGTACGCTTCAAAAACTCAAAAAGTTCTGCACCGATAGAGCTGAAATTTCAGCATGATATATAATCCGCATCAAGGATTGTTTTTATCTATTTTTTTCATCAGTGACATATCAGCGAATGTGGGAATGTGCCACAGCGAAGCGTGGCAGGGTACAACTAGTGTAATAATATATTTTTTTTTTTTAATTCAGATTTTGAACTCTGTTCTTCACAGTTCAGACACCACAATATCAAATATAAACAACTAGCTGTACCCTGGCACGCTTCGCTGTGGCACATTCGCTGATATGTCACTGATGAAAAAAATAGATAAAAACCATCCTTGATGCGAATTATATATCATGCTAAAATTTCAGCTCGATCGGTGCAGAACTTTTTGAGTTTTTGAAGCGTACACAACCAACATAACATTTATATATATATATAGATATAAATATATATATGTTGGTGTAAATTAAATTAAATGAAATGAAATTATTTATTTGCATGAAACATGGTACAATAAAGATGATGTCATCTTTTAATTTATGAAGTCCTGCATGTGCCACCAGAAATTGTTAGACAAAATTTTGTATATTATTATGTAAAGAAATACAAAATCATTATAATAATTGAATTACATAATTTTCTCCACGCATAGTCACATCAAACAATAATAAAACATTTAACAGATTGAAATTTGCATGTCAAATAATAAATGAAATATGAAAAGAGAAATTATAATTACCTACTTATTATTATTTGTGGTAAAGCATAACTTGATGATATTATTACTGTATTTTAATTTCGGATATCATTAATTTATTCTATTTATTTAAAAAAAAAATACCTTACAAATGTACAGCAAACGTAACCGTACTAAAGAAGTATAGATGTCAGATGCATCAAATGTTTAGCATCGTTTGACATCTACGTTTTTATGTAAACAAATGTGTTACATTTATTAAAATTATCCTGCTCAGCTGTTAGAATATTATCTCTAAAAGATAATTATTGATAATTATATGCAATTGACCCCAAACATTTAATATAATATCAATATAATTTAATATTAGCGCCGATTATTAATATTCATTCTATGAATTTCCTTAAAATGATTTTTATATAATCGAAAATAAAAAAGATTTTTTTGGTTTTAAGTCAAATTATAATCATTTAACTATTACTTACCATTATTAATAAACAATAATTTATACAAATAAGTAAGCCATATTTTTACATATTAGTGGATAATATTAAGGAAATAAATGTCAAATATTTTAAGATGTTCGGATATAATAACTGTTCAACATTGCAAAAGGTCGGTTGGTTAAACCTGACTAGGATTCCCTGCATTTAAGGAATCCCTCGCTTTTCGGTGAAGGAAAACATCGTGAGCAAACCCACATACCTACCCGAGAATGATTTCGGAGGAATCAGAATCAGAATCAGAATATTTTATTGTATAAATTGTGTACATTATGCTGTTGTTATTACAATAAAAAGTTTCAACAATTAGGTAGGTATGTTATCCACCAATCCGGAGTGGCAGGGCTATGCAGCACGGTGCGGTCATTTCAATACGAATGACGAGTGCCGTGGCAATTAATCGTTAAAATGAAACGAACTCGAGCTGATCCGCACCGTGCTGCACAGCCCCGCTGGCCCCCGTGGTGGATCTCTGTGGAGGGAAAAAACCCTCCTCACGAAAGTGAGGGGAGACCCGTGCTCAGCAGTGGGACGTTATGGGTTGATGATGATGATAAAAGAATCAGGAACTACGAGGACCATGCCCCCACAAGCAGACCATAAAATACCCGTGGTTTACTTAATACATGCCACGTTGAACAGTGATTAAAAATGACTTTTAAAACTTCATATGCCAACGTTGTACCTACGCCTTAAAGTTTATTTACGTTGCCCATAGATTTAAGCTTCCAGTATTACCTAGAAAATATATATTTAAAAAGAAATAACACAGTTAATTTGCGCACAGAATATATAATTTAATAAGCTTAAGAAAAATCCATTTTATTTACAGGGTGTTGAAAACGACAACTCTCTGTTTTGCTAATGGAATATTAACTTTTAGATGAAAATATTATTATGTAATTAAGCCATTCCGTCTTCTGTGAATCTTTTTAAATCATTTTTATAATGATAGTCTTGTATACCTTATTTTAGGGGGCGGATGCTCTATTTTTATTATAGCATTTGACTCTGGATAAATGCAAATTTATAGCGAAGCCAATATCTTAAAAAAATAACTTGGTTCACGAATACCGTAGTACTTATAAGCAACACAACAAATCTTTCAGTTAGAAATCATAATATCATGTAAGATTGACATAAAAAGAAACTTCATACCTTTGATTTAGACACTATCGTAATTATTAGGTACAAAAATTGACTGCCCAAAATCTGGTTTAGGAATCGCGAAATTGTAGCAAATTCACCTTTTTTATCACTCAATTTCATTATAAGTATTACATTTTAAAATCGTTTTAAAATAGGAAAATTGTATTAAGTACCTATTTACTTAAAACATCTTGAAATAAAAAAATAGCGTCTTGTCACAGTATTAATAGTAAAAAATATGCCATTTTCATAATATATCATTAAAATATGCCGTCTCGATTAGCTAGATTTGTGACCAAAATTATATAAAAAAAAACTTTTGGTATATTTTTGTAGGAATAAAAACTTTTACAAGGAATTTTCTAGTTTAGAATTTCGATAATTGTTCCGACCAGTAGAAGTACCAAGATTGGTTGTGTGCGCTATAAAAAAAAGTCCAGTGTTACCAGATATCAGAATAATTCCCTACAGGTTGGGGAAAAATTTATGTACTTTCACTTACTTTGAATCTATGTTGATCTCTATAGAATTAGGACAATATGTAGTAAATAATTATTATATTACTATTGTAATGATTTTGATAAATTTTGGTGTATCAGAATAATACAATTCTTGCATCTAAGTTTCTTTTTACTTCTGCGCAAAGTTTCACTAGCGTGTTTGAAAATAACGTTAGAGAAGATCAAGGAAATAATTTTACATGAATTTTCCTGAGTTTCACGGGAAACCGAGGCGGAAATGAGACGTTGAGTTTATATTCGATTCTCAAACTTGTTTTTGTTCGCGTTATAATTGGCTAAATATTCAAATCGAACGAATAAATAAATAAAAAAGTAAAATTATTTCCCTGATCGAAAAAAACTCTTAGAAGTTTCAACTGTATAACCTTTCCCTGTATCTATGTAAATAGTATCGGATTATTCTGACTTGGCCGGGTAAAGAATTCAAAGCAGTTATCACATTTGTGCAAACATTTAGAGTCGGACATGTCAACAGGATTTTTAAACATAGTCAGTGTAATAAAAAAAACCAGTTGAAAAAGTCATAAATTTTAAAAAACTGGACTTTAAATGAAGCCCCGTACGCTCTCCGGATGCCCTCTAAACGAGGACAAATCCGGGGAAACCCGAACGGATGGCAATGGCAGCTCTAAGTTTATACAACAACCTAGCCACGGGCGCATTGCTGCATTTTATATTTTATTTTCAGCAACCGGAGCCCTGTCGATGTCAGAATATCCATATTATCAAGCGGTGCGTGTCCTTCGTCTGAATATCTATTGTAAATGTAACATTTTATATCAGCTTTTATAATAAATTTCCGAATGTGTTATTCATTTATTGTCTTTTTTTTTATTCCTTTCCTCTTTTTAACCCCCGACGTAAAACCGCTCCCGAACGGATGAACCGATATTTACCGACCTTAATAGGGGATGAAAATTTGTATAGAACTTCGTAATTTTTGAAGCTAAAAGCTTGAAATTTATTTTTTAGGCTTTTGATTAGATATAAGTAAATATGACATTCAAAAATTGGAAAAATTTACCCTTGAGGGGGTAAAATAAATATGGAGGATGAAAGTTTGTATGGGAATATGTAAGGTTTCGGCTAAACCACTGGGCCGATTTTAACAATTATTTCACTAATGGAAAGCTACATTGACAGCGAGTAACATAGGCTATATTTTATCCCCATATTCTCGCGGGAACAGGAACTACGCGGCTGAAACCGCGGGGCGCAGCTAGTCAAATATAGTCCTGTGCGGAGAGGGGTACTTCCCTTTGGGGCCTTGGAACCAATAATACCCCAGGTTCTGGTACTCATCGGAACCCCAATGGTACCTCTTGGGTAGAAAATGTGGCAGACGTCGCCTTCTAAAGTCATTGCCATACAATTTGTTTCCTTGTAGGAACACGTACTGGTCCTCCACGTTCTTTTTAGTTTCGGTTCGTTTTGGCTTTTTCGTTGTCGCTTCAGCGCTGAGATCGCTTTTTGGATAATATTCTAGTTCACTGCTGAATTCGGAAAGCGCTGCGTCTGAATCGTAGCGCTTTTTTCTGCTGTATTCATCACTGGCAGCGCCGCTAGCTATCTTGTAAGTAACTACTTGATATCGTTTCGGTTTTCGTTTTGATGCGGGCTTATATTCTTTGCTGTAAGGTTTTCTTTTGGATGATTTCTGTTTCTTCTTATGTGGTTCATCTTCTTTTTTAGCTGAATTGTCTTCCTTTGCAGATGATACATCTTCTTTATTGGCATTTGAGTCTTTTTCTATTTCATTAGATTTATTATCTTCAGATGATTTCGAGCTCTCACTACTTAAACCTGAAATAAGTTTTTTATGTTTCTTTTTAGTTCTCACTTGTACATTATCGTAGTTTTGATCAGTTCCTTTTTTGATACCCGAATTAGCTTTTCTAGATGGTAAAGCTTGTTTTCTTGGTATGCATTCGGATTCATTTATGACTGTCTGATCACATTCAGGCAATACTGTGTGTCTGAAGTCATTGACATCTATATAGTCATCAGCGAAATTATCCGCTTCATAATTATCCGCAGCAAAATTATCTGCAGCATAATTATTCGTTCTTCCCAAATCTTTAACATCGACATAATCTCGAGAAAATGTGAATATATTAGTATCTAAAAATCGCTTATTATTTTTTATTGGTTTTTCGAAATAAGCGTAGCCGTTTGTTCTTTCGTTGTTTTTGACACTCTGTAAGCATTGTTTCAGATTATTCAAGTTTCCTTCGGCAAACGCAGTGTGGCATAAGAAAATATTTCTTTGCGTGTTCGATGTCATCTCGTTGTCATCTCGATTGAGCGTGTCACTGTCAAAGTTGTAGTTGGGCGGTCTATTGCTTTCTTTATCGTCGATTTTGTAATCTTTTACAGGAATTGCCGCATTATAGTCGTGTGGTGTAGAGTCCTTTTCTCTTTCCAGGTTAACTAGGTAGATATTTGTTGATTCTACACTTTGCACTGGAATCAAAACATTTGATAAGGACAATTAGAAGAGAATATAATAGAAAAAGCTATATTGCACTAACTAAAAGAAAAAATATAAAACAAATTTAAATTTAATAGATAGATAGATAGATAAACTCTTTATTGAAACACCACAGAACAAAGAAAATTTATAAACTAGAACAAACCAAATTTTACAATAATCATTAAGCATTTTTTTTTTAAATCATTGTAATTTTTTATTTTTTTTTTATTTTAATTATGAATGTGACAGAATGTGATTCGAATGCGTAAAGAGCCAATATTTCTTAAATAAAAAAAAAAACAAATGTGTGCTGGGACACATAGTAAAAGTAAAACTTAATCTAAAAAAATATTTCAAAATATTTTTTTTTTTTATAATTATTTCAATAAAATTTTCTTAAAAGGTATTAATAAATATATACGAAACGTAGGTATCTCTTTTTCTATCATAACTAACTTATATCTCCCTCCTATAAGTTCGCCTCCCCGATCACATATTTCGTAACGCATTTACCAGCTTACTCCCAAGTCAAGCGTCCGTAAAGAAGTTTTACTTCAATAATTGGTATTGGATAATATCATTATCGCTTAGAATTCAATAAACAACCAAATTAACATCGAAATTAACTTACGTAGAACTTACCGGTTATAAAACTGAAGAGACACAAAACAATATATTTCTCATGACCCATTTTTTCATACTAGATTAAGGAAATTTTTATTATAATTTCGATTTCAAAAAACGCAATACTACATGGTATAATGCACAGATTAAAAAACGTATCTATAGACTATTGGCTAGTTATGACTTTCTCTAACATAAAAACATTGTTAGTTTGTAAGTTTGTTTATATTTATTTAACGTGACAAGGTCTCATAAATGGATGAACGCCGGCTGCATGCACGAAAAAGTTGACACATTGTCCCGTAACTCTCATTGTACGCTTGCACCGCATCTATCTCTCTTCTCTTCTTGACAGGTTAATTATTCTTGCATTTCAAAAATCTGATTACTAGTATAATTTCAAGTATTTATTCTTTTATTATTAAAAAAGTTTTTTTTGTTGCATAGTATTTTAGATGCACGCCAACACCCCTCTCTCCTTCACTATGCGTGGTTGACTGATAGAAAATGCTCTTAGCGTTAACTCCGCCATTTGTAGTAGTTATTTAATTTGTGCAACAAAGTATTAAATTAATTATAAATAAATATGTCCGTCTGATTATGCTAGATTTTATAAATGGTAAAAGGGTTTTTATAATCCTAACTGAGTTTGCGTGTTTGTGGGAGCATGGTCCTCGTAGTTCCTGATTCCCTAGTACTGGGAGTCCTAGTTAGGGGTCGGGATAGAATAGAATAGAAAACTCTTTATTGCACACCAAAATAATAAATAAAAACAGTAAAGAATATCTATCAGAGGATCTACGTATGTGAAATTGACGCTTTGTTTGCTTATCCTACTAATATTATAAATGCGAAAGTTTGCGAGAATGGATGGATGGATGTTTGTTCCTCTTTCACGCAAAAACTACTGAACGGATTCGAATGAAATTTGGAACACAGATAGTTTATAACCAGTATTTAGTGATAGGGTACTTTTTATCCCGATAGTGTGTTCCCGTGGGACAACCCGGGAACTACGCGGGTGAAACCGCAGAGCGCATAGTTTCATTTATTTACTCCCTAGTTTTATTAGCATGGAGGTAAAACCACAATCGAATTTAGTCTCGTATAATAATTGATTTTTTAATTAAAGTTGTTATAAGGCTGAACAATAATTGATTTATTTAACTGAAATCAATTGAAGTTAACATTTCGACGGAAGCTAGGCCATGTAATTTTAACACGTTCCCTGCTGAAAACACAAATGTCGTGTTTTTCACAACTTGCCGCGAGTACGGGAAAACACAAATGTTGTGTTTGTTGTTTGAGAAAACACTATGGCGCGTGCAGAGCCGCGCCCGTGGCTAGACAAGCAAAACGGCACAGCTGTCAAAGTGTTAAAGGAAAAATGATGCGTAATTTGAGGCTTGCGTATCAAGTTGACTTAGTTGTGAATTTATTTTCATTATCGGCTTTGAATTATTATTGTGACTCAGATTATCTTGTAACCGTATTACTTAATATTTCACGTTCACTGCGTTGTTTATGAAGTCGAATAATAAATAGTGTGAATGTCTAACAATAATAATAATCCTAGGTTTAAGTTTCTTTTATAATATTTTTACTAGTTACGACTGTATTAATATTAAACTGTATTATTATTGACTGTATTATTATTAGTTTTTTAAATGATTGTAAAAGAAATTTAAATTTAAGAAGTTAAATAAATATAGTGAATAATAATCATATAATATTTAAATAGACCATGTACCTTATTCGATAAACCAAATGTAAATTGTCTAATTGTGTATGGCCACGAAAAACTATTTATTTTGTATAAATATCTGACATTTATTTTTGTAACGCGTCGGTACATTAGTGTTACTGTTATGTTACAAATATGTGAATAAATAATTTGAATTTGAATTTGAATTTGAAGCCACATGCGTGTCTCTTAGCAGTGCGGCAGTCAAAATAGGTTTCCTTCAGACAGACAGATCATGTTAACTTTTCAATAAGGATAACAGACCAAAATGTATATTTATTTTATTCAATACTAAAAAGTCATCACTGTGGGCGGAGCTGGATTCAACTTCAGCATGTATTTTAGTTTATAAAGGAAGAGTTTCAAGCAATTATTGTCCTAATTGGGCTAAATTGGTGTTTTTTAGAAACAATTGTTTGTAAGGCCGGACAGGTCTCATATGCACTGCAAATAAATTCAACTTTGCCTCTAAAAGACCTCATACGCACTAGCTGAGAGTCCACGAAAAATTGCACCGCAGCGAACGTGTTAAATTATTGTAATAAGCTTCTAAAGTCATTAACATCTATGTAATCGTCAGAAAATCTGACAGACCTTCCGAGGTCGCGCAGCTCGAATCTATGCCTGGTCAGATCTGCAAAAGGCTTGAAACCATTGTGAGCGCTATGGTGACTGTAAGTTTTGATTTTAACCCGATGTCTGTCATGGTGCGTGTAGCTTTTCGACCGCTGACTTTTCTTAAAGCTCTTCAAACATCTCATATGTTGATTTTTAAGCCCATTTATGCTGCGGAATAGTCTCTGACACATATTTTCACTTGTGTTTGGTTTCTTCTCGTCTTGTTTAATTGTTTCTATGTTGTAAAGGTTGTCGTTTGTTGTCGCTCTGGGGTCGTAGTCGAAGTCGTTGACGGGGTCGTAATCGTCGAAGGCGATCGACGTCGATGGCTCTGGATAGTCGATAATGTAGCGATCGGCTTCTATTCTTTTGACTAGAAATAAAACATGTAATGGTTCAGTATCGATCAACTAAGACACAAATGTCAACACGTTCACCGCTGAAAACACAGACGTTGTGTTTTTAGATAAAACACGCCTGTTGTGTTAGCGCAGCTCACGTGCCGGCTGTGCGGCGAAACACAGACGGCACGCCAGTGCTGGGAAACGCACACGGGCCGTAACGGTGCCCAAATGTAAAAACCGGTTCAGCAGTCAACGTGTTATATATTTCAAAACAATTTGTTTTAAATACAATAGTGTCGATTTATCTAGGCCACAGTGAAGTGTCGCCGCAGAAAGCGTCAAAGTATTCGTATTTTGTGAGCGAGTTAGGATTTGGACAGTTACGGTTAGTCGCCTGGCATTTCCCACTGTTTCCCACCTACTGAGGAAAGGGCGAGGCGCACTGAAACGTTTCTTCGTGACTGCATGCGCAAACTTTCCGAGGGCCTGTGTTCACGTTTGCCTACATCCGTCGACACTAGGCAACGTAATTTTAATACTGTTGTAAGTCAACCGCCTAAACACTTTGACTACTGAGCCGTTTTGCTTGTCAAGCCACGGGTGCGGCTCTGCACGCTCCGTAGTGTTTTCCCATACAACAAACCCAACAGTTGTGTTTTCCCGTACTCGCGGCAAGTTATGAAAAACACGACAGTTGTGTTTTCAGCAGGGAACGTTTTAAATAAAAATAGATACTTACTAGATATGAAACACAGATAACACCACATGATGCATATTTTGTAATCCATTTTAATCTTCAACCACAAAACAGGATTTCACTAGAAATCTTACCAGTAAATACTACTGGGAAGGTACATAATTTTTTAATTGAAGTTGCGAAGGTCGTAGAAACAACCAGCCGATTTCTAATAGCTTGTTAAACAGAAATAACCAATTGAAATTTTAAAATGACAAGCCTTTTTATTGATATTTGAAGTGTAAGCAATTGTGTTTACGAAATACTGATACTGATACTGGTTTTCTATAATATTACTTATGCGAGCTTATTTATAAAGCTGTGGAACTTTTTATGAAAAAGACCGTAAATCAAAAAATAACAATAAAATATTTAATACAAATTTCTTCGAACAATTGATTATTCTTTTCGTCTTCTTCTTCTCTATGTAATGTAATTTCAATGTAATTTCTATCGTACGTTAGATATAAAATTGACTTCTTTTATTTCCAAGTGTAGAATAGAATAGAACAGAACAGAACAGAACAGAACAGAACAGAACAGAACAGAACAGAACAGAACGGAACAGAACGGAACAGAACGGAACGGAACGGAACAGAACGGGACGGAACGGAACGGAACGGAACGGAACGGAACGGAACGGAACGGAACGGAACGGAACTGAACGGAACGGAACGGAACGGAACAGAACAGAACAGAATAGAATAGAATAGAAAACTCTTTATTGTACACCAGAAACAAAAATAAACACAGTATCGAAACATTACAATAGGTAAACAATGGTAGTACAATAGGCGGTCCTATCGCTGAAAGCGATTTCTTCCAGACAACCTTTGGATGGACAGTAAAAAACATTTTTCGATAGTAGGGTGGGTGGTGTACTTACAGTAAATAAATAAACACGATACATTTAATACTTAAAAAAACTCTTATAAAATTTATTTCTTTTATTTCTAAGTGTGGCACTTAGCTCATCACTGGACAATTGTTCTTTGAGTGAAAACTGTTTAACGCTATGTGTACAGAACTAAATATCCATGACATATTTATGATACTGTTAGTTTTCCGTGCAAAATAAAATAAAAATCTTTCATCATCATCATGAACCCATAACGGCCCAATGCTGGGCACGGGTCTCTCCTCACTTTCGTGAGGAGGATTAGGCCATAATCCACCACGGGGGCCCGGTCCGGATTGGTGGATAACATACCTACCTCCGAAATAATTCTCGGGTAGGTATGTGGGTTTCCTCACGATGTTTTCCTTCACCGAAAAGCGAGTGATAATTACGTACATATGTTTTACAGAAACGCATTGGTACGTGCCTGCACTGGGATTTGAACTCACGAACTTCTGATTGGAAAAATCGTTAGTTTACCTAAAAGGAGTCAATAATTTGACGACCTCCATGGCTTATATGTGTGATGAGCCGGTTGCGAAGCGTGAGGTTGCGGTTTCTATTGCCGCACAGGGCAAAGATTTGTGAAACCACAGGTATTTGTTCTGAATCTACAACCCGGTCAGAATATCTGTGCACCTCGCTGGAATGCGGCGCCTCGGTCTCTCTCTCTCGCACTCCACGGTGCGAGAGAGAGACCGTCGATATGACGTCACGAGGTCATGTGCACAGATATTGTGACCGGGTTGTACGTGTTTGTAGGAGCATGGTCCTCGTAGTTCCTGATTCCCTAGTACAGGGAGTCCTAGTTAGGGGTCAGGATTTATAATGTGAACGTGACTCGTTATTTACCTAATTTTATTACGATGTAAATGAACGAGCTGGACCCCACATAATCGGAAACGGTGACGCGGCAGGCCCAGAAGGAGAAGGCGGGACGACCACGACGCCTACTTGAAGGACTGGACGCCACCATGGACCATGGACTGTGGATAGACAGAAATGGAAGGCGGGTAGGGAGGCCTTTGTCCCGCAGTGGGACATCTCGGGCTCGAAACAATAAATTAATTTGTACTAATAACGAATTATTACGTACTAGCTGTGCCCCGCGGTTTCACCCGCGTAGTTCCTGTTCCCGCAGGAATATGGGGATAAAATATAGCCTATGTTACTCGCTGTCAATGTAGCTTTCCATTAGAGAAAATTAAGCCGAAACTTTACATATTCCTATACATACTTTCATCCCCTATATTTATTTTACCCCTCAAGGGTAAAGTTTTACAAACTTTGAATGTCAAATTTATTTATATCTAATCAAAAGCCTAAAAAATAAATTTCAAGCTTGTAGCTTCAAAAATGACGATACTTCCATACAAACTTTCATCGCCTATTTCAAACCCTTACAATGCATTTTTTGCGATAAAAAGTAGCCTATGTCCTTCCCTAGGCTCTAGACTATTTCTGTACCAAATTTCATTTCAATCGGTTCAGTAGTTCAGGCGTGAAAGAGCAACAGACAGAGTTTCTTTCGCATTTATAATATAAAGTAAGGAAGTAAGGATAAGGATTTTCTATAGTGATTTTCCATTTCTTATTTCTTAAACACACACACACTGTGCCACAATTAATCAATATAATTGTAAAGCTGCTAACTATAACTTACTTAACATTATTATAATAAGTAATCTTGTCTTGACCATATTTTTATACCAAAATTACTGGCGTTGTACATAAAAATATATTTATTGTAAAAAGAAAAGGTACATAAAGCTTTCCTCAGGTACCTCTACAAGCGCACTAACGAGTACTATCCCTATCTGTACCCTACAAAATTTCTTTTAGGTTGTCTGGGTTACAACTCATTAGAAGTAAGACGGGGAACCAATTAGATTGCAGTCATGTGCAAAATTCTTCGTGGAAGATTAGATGCCCCTGATCTGCATGGTGAGCTATCACGACTTTTCACCCCTGTCAACTATAGTCGCAGCAGATGGCACAAGCTGTTTGCCGTACCATCTTGTCGCACAGTGGCGCGCGCGAACTCGCCCGTGCCTCGCGCCCTCTCCGCACTCAACGCTCTCCTGGACGCCGATCCAGGCTGTGATGTGTATGCGGATGGATGGTCAGATATACTGTCAGAATGCTTGCGTTTTTGTGAAAGAGAGTGAGAGCGAATCTTTGAATGTGTATTTTGTATTATCTGTATTCTACTGTGTTTTGTGTAATCGATTGTTGTAATTGGCTGCGGCCGTTTCAATTGAATAAATAAATAAATTGTAAAACGCTATGAATAAATATAATTAAAAAAAAATAGATAATCTAAGTAGGTAGGAACATAAAACCCACAAGTCATGGAGGATCTCAAAAGCTTTAATCCAATAAATTGACACACCCTCTCATCCCACAGGGGGTTAACAACGAGACATCAGGGCATCACCATTCTCATGCAGCTTGTATACGCAATCACTATCATCCGGTCCCAACAGGTTTCTAAAGTCATCCACATCTAAATAATCGCTAGCAAACGCATCAGACCTCCCCAGGTCTTTCACATCGAAGTAATCCTGCGAGAACCCCATAAAAGTATCATCTTTCAACGCTTCGTTAGCCCTCTTTTTAGTTTCAGCGAAATAATCGTAGACAGCGTAAAATTTGGGAGCTACACTTTGCGGCCTTTCGATTTCTAGGTCGTTCTTGCCACTTCTCTTTTGGTTTCGGCTGTGTCGTTTGACATTTGATATGTATTTGACGTAGCCACTGTTGCTGCCGACCAGTTTTTGACATAGGTTGCTTGGCAAGGGTTTGGTTTCGTCTGCATTCAGCAATAGCCTCTCGAAGCCACCGTTGTGTCTTTTAATCAAATGCTGGTCGCTGGGTCTGCGTATCTTATACAGATAGTCGATGTTATCTAATTTGGGAACTGGGTCGTATTCGTCGTAGCTAAGCCCGTTGTCCTTCGCGTCTTGGTCGTCAATGATATAAATCTTAGCAGCTTCCAACCCTTTGACTGTAAGCATGAAATTTGCAATATGGGCCTTATAATATAAGGACAGAATACGCTAAGGTGGCCCGATAGATAATCAAATTAACACGCTGAAAACAGACGTTTGTGTTGTATAACGTTGCAATCACGGAAAACACGTCTGTTGTGTTAGCGCAGCTTACGTGCCGGCTGTGCGGTGAAACACAGACGTGTGTGTAACGGGCGCTACTACAGCGCGGCTCACACAGACGGCACGCCAGTGCTGGGGAACGCACACGGTCCGTAACGACGCCCAAATGTAATAACAGGTTCAGCAGTCAACGTGTTAACCGACATAGCTTGAATTAGGAAGCTGAAGTGGCAGTGGGCGGGTCACATCTCTAGTAGAACCGACAACTGAGGGTAGACGGTTCTAGAGTGAAGACGCGAGAAAACGTAGTGTAGGACGCCGCCGGCAGGTGGAGCGGCGACAGGCGACTGCTGGCGGAGACTGGGCGAGGGGAGTCGGAGGTAGGGCTCAGTGGCGTTCACTAGGAGGGGCCTACGTCCAGCAGTGGACGCATAATGGCTGATGATGATGACGATGATATGAGGTCGGTGAAAACCTGTGTGCTAGACATTAGGCTGTTTCCAGCGAAATTACAGGGCATACTACAATCCCTAGGTAAAACCTATTGGTGATGTGAGAAATGGAGTAAAAATAAGGCAGGTGCATAATTGGAGTGATTATACCATGCCAGGTATTCCGCCAGGCAGTAGTGTGCAAATATTACTCTGTTCCGGTTTGAGGGACACTGTTTCCAGCGAAATTACTGGTCATAATGAGACTTTATAGCCGATGTCTCAGGGTGACGAGCACAGTGTAACAGGTGCAAAGTTCTGTAACTGTTATGAGGAGGCGTAGCGCTTACCATCAGGTGATCGACTTGCTCGTGCTCATCACTCAGTCAAATAAAAAGCCAGCTCGGTACAGCTCGTTACCAATTCGGACCGGGTCCCCGTGGTGGATTATGGCCTAACCCACCTCACGAAAGTGAGGGGAGACCCGTGCCCAGCAGTGGGACGATATGGGTGGTCACAACAAGCTAGACAATACTTACAGGACACGCAACTTAAAAAACACCATGTAAAGTATACAAAATACACCATTTTCTTTCTAAATTACCCACAGGTTTGTTTATAACAAAAACAATTGTATTGAAAAGTAGGTAGAAAAAATTAAACAAAATAATTTTAAACATATTTATGAAATGGCGTTGTAAGCAATTTCATTCTACATAATAATTATGCGCGTAGAAACACTTCGTGTTATCGTGAGTTGGTCTGTTTTAAAATACGAGCCGTAGTTTTATGATTTATCTTTAATAGACAGATATATAGATGGTAAATTACAGGGCATATGAGACTTTAGAACCGATGTCTCAGGGTGACGAGCGCAGTGCGACACACACGATTTTGTAATAGAAAGTTTTAGGTGAAACTGTAGCTGTTATGGGCAGGCGTGGCGCTTACCATCAGATGAACGACTTGCTCGTCTCGTTACTTAGTAACATAAGAAACATACATACTTTCATATCTTATCCTGCACTAATATTATAAATGCGAAAGTTTGTGAGAATGGATGGATGGATGTTTGTTCCTCTTTCACGCAAAAACTACTAACGGATTCGAATGAAATTTGGAACACAGATAGTTTATAACCAGGATCGAGTAATAGGACATTTTTTTATCCCGATAGTATGTTCCCGTGGGACAAAACGGGAACGCGGGTGAAATCGCGGGGCGCGGCTTGTAATATGATAAATGCGAAAGTTTGTGATTATAGATGTATGTTTGTTACTGTTTCACGCAAAAACCGCTGAACGGATTTGGATGAAATTTGGAACACAGATAGTTTATAACCAGGATTAATACATAGAGCACTTTTTATCCCATGAAAATGAACAGTTCTTGCGGGATAATACTTAAAGCGGGTGAAACCGCAGGGCGCAGTTTATAATATTAGTAGCATTAGGATTGTAAGCTGCCGTGTTTTGTCTAAGAGAAGCCGCGAGGTAAACAAAGTCTCGCATAGGTATCAGAAATTAAATCTAAAATTGAAGTTGTATGAATTAAAATACTCGATTTTTTACGCATAAAGTAAGCGAGTATGTTTGTAATGATGGAAATTAACACGTTCACTGCTGAAAACACAGACGTGTTTTTTAAAACTTTACGCGGGTGCGGGAAAACACAGCTGTTGTGTTAGCGCAGCTTATGTGCCGGCTGTGCGACGGAATACAGACGTGTGATAACGCGGCGCTACTACAGTGCGGCTCACACAGACGGCACGCCATTGCTGGAAAACACACCCATCTTTGTCACACTTGTGAGATCCCCCCTCAGTCAGAAACGTTTTAACTAAAACAACAGTTCCAAAAATCAGATTTATTTATTTCAATTTTTTTAGGACGTTGTAATGTGACGTCACGAAAAACGTGACACTCCTCTCTTGTCACGCAATGTCACACTTCGTTGAAACCACCCTTAAAATGTGACGTATTTAATCTATGTATTGCCACAATTATTTTTTTAATCTGTCTCATACTATAATAAATTTCTACAGATGAAGGGTTAAGTCAAAATAAAACAAGAAAATAATCTTCAAAATAATTATATTCACTGGATAAAACAACAAAATATCAACAGGCTACTCTACGCGACAAATCGCTCAATAATTAAATTATTTAAAAAAAAACAATCAAGGTAAATACAACCATGTATTTAAAATAATTATAATTATCTACAATTAAAAGGAATAATAATACTTATAGAATGGCAACCCAGTCCTATAATATTTTGAACACTGGCAATCTGGTTCGTATTGCATCTTTTTACAAACTGCGTGCAGTGTGACCACTTTTGTGAATTTAGTACTTTACAATACAAACATGTGAAAATATGATTTCTGCTACCTTCCTTTTAGCTACCAAGTACTAAAGAAACAAATGAATACTGGCAACTCGAGATAAAATTGGAAAAGTTGCCGTTTCATGCCGTTTCCAAGCTGATTAACTTAAATGGTCACACTGAACACCGTTTTTTCTTAGCGAAATTGCCTGAGCCCAATCTTAGACAAATCTAGGTTCAATTTTCAAACTCTCTCGGAATTAACACAATAAAGTATCACGAAAAAGACTTTAGTGATTCCGCTGGTTTCCATTTTTGGTACTGGCAACATTATTATTATATTATATTTGAATTTGGAACAACGCTTTTTCTTAATTAAAGAAAAATATAGGTTGTCCACACGGAGCAATTATTTTTTTTAACTGCTTCATGTTTTGTTTTAAAAACATTTATGGCCAATTTAATAAAAAAAACCCGCAAACAAAAAAAAAATGAATATTCGAGTTAAATATTAGATTTTTTTAATAAAATACGTATGTACCTATATGTAATTCTTTTCACAAACATTTGATGCAGCCCATCACATACCAACACGGGCCTTTCTCCTTCCGTCCCATTAATAGGAAAGTGGGACCGCCATACGCACAAAACACAAAAATTTAAAAACCCCAAAAAAAAAAAAAAAAAATATTCTAATTTTCACATATCGATGCTCAATTTTTATTAAGGCTACCTAAAACTATTCATATAGTAAATTTTGGTATCTATTTAAAAATATAATAACGCAAAAAAGGCAAAACCTTTTATAATAATTAACAGAGATGCGTCGAGTCAACACCATCACTAGATATATGAAAAATATTAACACCTCCAGTGCTGAAAACATAACTGTCGTGTTTTTCATAGCTTGCCGCGAGTGCGGGAAAACACATCTGTTGTGTTTGTTGTATGGGATAACACTGTGGAGTGTGCAGAGCCGCACCCGTGGCTTGACAAGAAAATCGGCTCAGCAGTGAAAGTGTTTAAAAAAATACAAAAACCCGACTGCGTACGTAGGTGATTCTGACGAATCCAATGATTTTCATTTATCAAAATCAATCAAGCTATTTAGGCTGTTGGAAATAACTGTCTTAAATCTGTTTTAAATTATAAATTTACAAATTATATCTCATTATTTTAGAAGATCTAACAAAATACAACAATATGAAAGTATAATTATTATTGGAAGTCTATATTTAAAGAAAAACATTTTTCGCGACAGCCAATGGCGTTTTATATACTCTAAGGACCCGGCACGCGTCTCACTTTACAAATAGAACGATCTGTCAGTTTTGGCGGGGTCGCGGGGAACGAGGAAGACAATTGACACTAGAAAACAAACACAAACCGACCTTTGCTATGCCTACCGACCAATTTAAATGGTCTGAAGTCGCGAGTTTACTCCCGTTATACGAACAGTCGATCATATACCCTTGGCAGAGGGGTAAGAAGCGTGCGTGGTCCTTAGGTTAGATCGTTTAAGTTGACAACCGACAACATTCGTATTTCACTCTCTATCTCTTAATTTCATTCAATAATTTTTAGGGGTCTATAACGACAGATGAAAATGGAACCCGATATTTAAAATTAAAATCTACATTAACAATATCAAGCTCAATTCATACCAATAGGATACAAATTTAAAAATATCTATACAATAATCATTATAAATATTACAATAATCATCTTATATATATAAAAATGTTATGTTGGTTTGTGTACGCTTCAAAAACTCAAAAAGTTCTGCACCGATCGAGCTGAAAATATAGCATGATATATAATCCGCATCAAGGATTGTTTTTATCTATTTTTTTTTGCGAATGTGCCACAGCGAAGCTTGGCAGGGCACAGCACACATACAAATAATAACAAATAATTATATACGTTCATATTAAAACAAGAACAGGGTAAATAGATCTAAAACATTTTCTAGTAAATTGTAAGGCGAAAGCAAGACGTTCAGTAATTTCTATTCTTTAGGTACCTTGTGTATTACTGGAGGCCTACCATGACATCTTATAGCGATTCAATTGAAGACCTAAACTGAACCGCGTCGCATAATCGTACCGTGACATCTTATTTTTTATGTTGCTGCCATTTTCAACCTAAACTGGATTCAGTTTAGGTTGAAAATGGCTTATTAGCGACTCAATTTAGGTCGCTGCCATTTTCAACCTAAACTGGATCCAATTTAGGTTGAAAATGGCAGCAACATCTATACCAATATATAAAGCTGAAGAGTTTGTTTGTTTGAACGCTAGGATCTCAGGAACTACTGGTCCGAATTGAACAATTATTTTTGTGTTGAATAGTCCATTTATCGAGGAAGGTTATAGGCTATATAACATCACGCTACGACCAATAGGAGCGGAGCATCAATGAAAAATGTGGCAAAAACAGGGAAAAATTATTGCTTTTAAGAGAGTTATTGCGGGAAAACTTTAAGGAAAAACACGACACGATGCGATTATGCGACGCGGTTCAGTTTAGGTCTTCGATTGAATCGCTATAAGATGTCATGGTATGCCGTGGTATTTATATGATACTGATGAACCAGAGTATTTACTGAACACCTAGCTTCCGCCTAAAATTCAAATAGTGTGATGCGATAAATAGATATATAAGGAATTTGAACCTTATTTAAAATAAGCGATATCTCAAAACGATATTCCACTTCGATTAGGGAAAGGCCAAGTCCGAAGTACCTATTAAAGGCGAGCATGTATGAAGAGACTCGTGAAAGTGGAAGAAGCGAAAGGGGCGCGTCAGGATCGTGGCATGTGGGAAGATGTAGCTTCTGCCTACCTCAACGGGAGAAGGGCGTCACTGTATGTATGTCTTTTGGTTCGAACAGCATTGTATACAAATTCTTGGGCATGCTGTTATGAGACTTTGAAAACTATGTCTGAGGGTGACGAAGGCATTGCAATACATTGCAATGCAAAGTCCTGCGGGGCTATGCAGCGCGGTGGGGATCTCGGGACACGTCATTTCAATACGAATGACGAGTGCCGTGGCAATTAAACGTCAAAATGAAACGAACTCGAGCTGATCCGCACCGTGCTGCACAGCCCCGCTGGGCACTGTAACTATTTAACCAGAAGTGCCAATTACTATCAAACGAAAACCAGTAGACACTGGTCATTGGTATAATGGTAAGTGTAATTTTTGAAATCTCACCCCATCCACATTCGAATCCAAGCTTTTAACATCACTAAAAAAATTACACACAAATTCTTTTATTATAAATTAAACTGTCTTTCATTTATGAAAACATAAAATATTTTTAGTAATTTTGTTGGAATAATATTTTATTAGTATAATTTAAAATTTATGCGACATCACACGAACAAACGGTTGTTAAGTGATGGCATAGTGGAAAAAAAACGGTAAGTTAACTATTTAGAATAGAATAGAATAGAATAACTCTTTATTGTACACCAGAAACAAAAATAAACACAGTACAGAAGAATTACAATAGGTAAACAAGGGTAGTACAATCGGCGGTCTTATCGCCGAAAGCGATTTCTTCCAGACAACCTTTATTTAGAATGGCATTAAACGCGACTTAGATGTGTGCGCGCCTGTACGCACGCGTACAAGGACATTATTATGAAAATCTACCACCATATCGCCCACTGCTGGGCACGGGTCTCCCCTCACTTTCGCGAAGAAGGTTAGGCCATAATCCACCACGGGAGCCTGCCCCACTTTTGAGATATTGACATTTAAAGTTTAAAACATAATAACACTATGACCGCTGAGCCGATTTTCTTGTCTAGCCACGGATGCGGCTCTGCACACACCGTAGTGTTTTCCCATACAGCCAACACCACAGTTGTGTTTTCCCGCACTCGCGGCAAGTTATGAAAAACACCACAGTTGTGTTTTCCCGCACTCGCGGCAAGTTATGAAAAACACCACAGTTGTGTTTTCCCGCACTCGCGGCAAGTTATGAAAAACACCACAGCTGTGTTTTCCCGCACTCGCGGCCAGTTATGAAAAACACCACAGTTGTGTTTTCCCGCACTCGCGGCAAGTTATGAAAAACACCACAGTTGTGTTTTCCCGCACTCGCGGCAAGTTATGAAAAACACCACAGTTGTGTTTTCCCGCACTCGCGGCAAGTTATGAAAAACACCACAGCTGTGTTTTCCCGCACTCGCGGCCAGTTATGAAAAACACCACAGTTGTGTTTTCCCGCACTCGCGGCCAGTTATGAAAAACACCACAGTTGTGTTTTCCCGCACTCGCGGCAAGTTATGAAAAACACCACAGTTGTGTTTTCCCGCACTCGCGGCAAGTTATGAAAAACACCACAGTTGTGTTTTCCCGCACTCGCGGCAAGTTATGAAAAACACCACAGCTGTGTTTTCCCGCACTCGCGGCCAGTTATGAAAAACACCACAGTTGTGATTTCCCGCACTCGCGGCAAGTTATGAAAAACACCACAGTTGTGTTTTCCCGCACTC
The DNA here is from genome assembly GCA_912999815.1 of Campaea margaritaria. Classification (NCBI taxonomy): domain Eukaryota; kingdom Metazoa; phylum Arthropoda; class Insecta; order Lepidoptera; family Geometridae; genus Campaea; species Campaea margaritaria. The sequence continues at coordinate 2,473,335 of OU538818.1, forward strand.
GCGGCAAGTTATGCAAAACACCACAGTCGTGTTTTCAGCAGTGAACGTGTTAGAGTGCCCATAGATGTGAATTGGTTTTGATATTGATAAACAATGAACAAACAGCTGTTTTATGCGGGACTTTTTAACTGGCCAATGAAATCGATATTTAGCAGGCAGCTTGGTACGCTGAACTTATTTTGACACTGTTGTAGGTTAGATTCTTTTCGCTAAACTACGTCCAATTGTACCCGTGTGCTCGCACACATAGAAATCGCGTCTGATGCCGTACCACGAAGACGTCTTACTATTTCTACTGTGGTAAACTTTAAGATTTCTAGCGAAAATACTTCTTTAATTCTATTAAAAAAGGCGAGTAGATCACTTCGAGAAATTACTTTACTAGATTTATTTATATGTATATTAATTAAGTTTTTTTTTTTATAAATAGATAATAAAAATAATAATATAATTATCATTATTTTAAGTATAATATAGTATCATAAGAATCAACTTGATCGATAATAAATGGGATTTAGTAGAACAGAATAGAAAAACTCTTTATTGTACACCAGAAACAAAATTAAACACAGGACAGAAAAATTACAGTAAACAAGGGTAGTACAATGGGCGGTCTTATCGCTGAAAGCGATTTCTTCCAGACAACCTTTGGATGGACAGTAAAAAACATTTTTCGATAGTAGGGTGGGTGGTGTACTTACAGTATTTTATACATTTAATACTTATGTTTTAGTAAGTATTTAATATGGAAATATTTATACAGGGCGTTACATAATACCCTATAAAGAACTTAGGGTGTTTCCGGCGCACGTCTGTCCGACAGACGTGGTTAGATACTCATACCTACCCACTTGTAGGTGTGGTGCGATAGTAGGTAAACAAACATTTAGGCTCGTCGCAATATTCTAAGACAAACATAATTATACTTTTGTATTGGAATTTTAAATACGATTAACCTTTACACGCGTAAAACAATTCACATGCTCGATCGGAACAAGCCTGCTGAGTGCTTATAGGGCCATTCTGTAACACCCTGTATAATACTAACACATTTGGACATTATTTTGACATCGGAGGGGTTTAGGATTTCAGGCGATTTTGTAGTGGAAGGCGATGCTTTCCATCATCATCAACATCATCATAGGCAGCTCAGCCAACCCACTGCAGGGCATAAGCCTCCTCCCCCTCTTACGCTTTCCATCAGGTGAGCAACATTTAGGAATATACATATTTAGGAAGCGTCGACGTTAATATTAAAAGTGCAATGTGGAAACACAAAGCACATTTGCATGTGGTATACATTTCGTCTATGACAGTATAAAGAGCAAAGTAAGTTATCTCGACAGAACGGTACTGAACGCGGCTTGTACGTGTGTGTGCGTACAGGGACGCACGCATATACACATAAGCACACATGCACATAAGGGACCGTCCGTTAGTTACGTGTGTAACGCGGCGCTACTACAGCGCGGCTCACACAGACGGCACGCCAGCGCTGGGAAACGCACACGGGCCGTAACGGTGCCCAAATGTCACAACCGGTTCAGCAGTCAACGTGTTAACAATAAATAATGTCACATCTTTGTAGGGGAGACTTAACAAATACACTGAAAATTATATCTTGTCGAGTAGCCATTTTGGAAGCTAAAATGGCGTATCGTAATTTCTACTAGATTTTTATGCCAAATTTTGACAATTTGGTTGCTGAAGTATATTTTCAATTAGCAAATATTAGATTTATATTATAAATAAATTTTTTATTATATTCAAAATACGCATTAATTTTACATAAGCTATTTATTCACAATATATATTTTTATAATAATATAATTATTTAACAACTTACAGTTACTGGCAACGAACATGACACATTGAAAAGTTGAAAAAAAAAAAAACAATTTCATCCGCTTTTTTAAGCCGAGCTATCATTCAAGTGTTATTAATTTAATGTTTTTTTTTTATACAGGAAATCGTAACGCAAATACGTCATAGACGTACACATTTAAATTGAAAAAAAAAAAAAAAAAAAAAAAAAAATTGCTGCGCATCTATGTTAGAGGTGAAGGTTCAAATATTTTTGGTTTATTATAGTCGGTTCCTATAATAATGTAAAATCCATACCATGTGCAAAAAAATATATTAACCACAAGATTTCAAAGCTATACGAATAATATCTTTTTCATAAATTATCAAAATTATAAAAACAAAAAAATTAAAAGGGTTTCGAATATTTTTGTATGGAAGCTGGCATGTCCACCCGGCGCCATTTTGATTTTTTTCCTCAAAGTTTACGCACACGATGAATTTAGTATGCACCTATTATTACTGGATAGAAGACATTTGTACAAACAAAAAGTGTCAGAAATATGGTACCATACAGGGTCACGTTCCTGAGATCATAGAAGGTAAATATCGCCATAATATGAGAACAATGAAATTAGTTAATAATGCAGTAATTACTGTGTTCCGGTTCGAATGGCACTGTTTCCAGCTTCCATTACTGCGCTTTTGAGACTTTAGACGCGATGTCTCAGGGTGACGAGCGCAGTGTAGCGCAACAATCGATAGTTCTGGGTGGCACTGTAGCTGTTATCTCTCTATTGCCTCAGTAGCTACGGTAAAAAAAAAAAATAAAAAAAAAAATTCAGCGTGTCATATTCACGCCGCGCACTGTACTACCATATTGTCCAATACCGTCCCCGTGTGAACCATTCCTATTAAAAAGATAGCGAGCGAAAAGAAATTAAGCTATTTATTATAAAAAGCTATTTTATATACAATAAAATTTATATTATATTATAATATTATACCAACGTGTCTTCATATATCAAGAATATTATTATTGTGTTAGGAGAGTGCCTTGGATAGTCACTGTTTGATAGAGTCCCACGGACAATACTATCTGGGAAAGCGCCTCGAACAAACACTGTCCTGCTATCCGATTCAGAACTTCTCGATAAGAAATCGAATCGATCCAATTCGATATCGGATCCTATCGGACTTCAGTTTGTTAATCGAACTTTATAAAATCGAATCGATCGATTACCGAGGTATCGATAGGTTCTAAATCGGCTAGCAGAAGAGTCCCTTAGACAGAACTGTCCAAGAGAGACCCTAGGACCAACACTGTCTAAGAGTCTTTCAAACAACACTATCCAGGAGAACTCTCGGACAGCGCTATCCAGAAGAACATCTCGGGCAGCCACTGTACAAGACAGTCTCTCGTATACCACTAACTAGGAGTCTCTCAAACAACACTCTTTGACAAAATCTCTCGGATAGTACTATCCAGGCGAATGCCTAAAACAACACTGTCCAGGACAAACAGCACTATCCAGGATTCCGTCAAACAACACTGTCCAGGATAATTTCCCGGACAGCACAATCCAGGAGTCCCTCAGAAAATACTGTCAACAACAATTTCTCAAATAGCACTATCCAGGAGTTCCTCAGGCAACACTGTCCAGGACAATTTCTCAAACAGTACTATCCAGGAGACCCTCAAACAACACTGTCCAGGACAATTTCTCAAATAGCACTATCCAGGAGTCCCTCAAACAACACTGTCCAGGACAATTTCTCAAATAGCACTATCCAGGAGTCCCTCAGAAAATACTGTCCAAAACAGCACTATCCAACTCAAACAACAACATGAAACATTCAGTCTTTGTGATAGAACAGCCAATTCAACAATGCTTGTAGTACCATAGCGAGTACGAACCCCCCGAAGAGATCCCACGAGTGGGATGAGGAGGGGGTCCGGTTCAGTTGGGAGCGGTAGCTGCTGGAGGAGCGGTGGCCGTCCGTGATCGCCTCTATGTTCTTGTTAAGTCGCTCTATGGCTGCGGTTTGTTCGCGTAACGCCGCGTCTATGGCGTGTAAAGATTGCTTCAGCGTTCGTCTGTGGAAAAATAAATATCAGTTAATAGCTTAACACATTGACTGCTGAGCCGTTTTTTTTTCTAGCCACGGGTACGGATCTGCACACGCCGTAGTGTTTTCCCATACAGGTAATACCACAATTGTGTTTTCCCGCACTCGCGGCATGTTATGAAAAACATCATCTTGTAGTTTTTCTTCTGTCCTGTCCATTAATCATGTGATGTGTTCGTTTTTTTTTTTTAGCATTTTTACCCCCCCCCCCCCCCCCCCCCCCCCCCCCCCCCCCCTCCCCCCTTCCTGTGATACGTGGTGAGGTTTAAGAATAACCCATAAATCACGTGTATTTTTAGTACCTACAATGAATATTAAAAATTAAAAATTTTAGTATATTATCTTTTGATAAATTTTTACAATAGCCGCTTTTCGGTTTTAATCGATTTTTTCGCACGTTTCACGTAAAAATAAATACATCTCATATCTTACTACAAAAAACTTGTGATATTTCGTGATTTTTGCTAGCCCCCCCCCCCCCCTCTCCTCCCCACAACACCCCCCACCCTTTCAAGCCTCACGTGATTAATGAACGGTTGCTAGACGGGTTGCGATCGACGCTGGTGAAGCACGTCTCTCCGCTCGCTTTTCTATATTCCATATCCCATATCCTACGCCTTTAACGAATGTGGACTGTACTCACGATGACTTCTTGGCTTTAAGCTCTTCGTCTTGCGTATCAGAGTCACTGGCTACCCGTCGAATTCTAAGGGAGTTTATTGAAAATATTTATATTGAAAGTTCACTTTCGATTTTATTGAGGGTAGTTCGCATTTATACTGTTTTATATACTGTCTTGTTTTCTTTTTTATTTGGAATAGGTTCACGTTTGACCACTATCTCACTGATAACTGACAGTAGATTTCTAACCCCAATGTTACACAGTTTTAACCCCGTGTTAGTATTGGACACGTCTAACCCCAATATTGGACACTTTGCCCACTAATATTGGATACTTCTATCTCATACATTACTCTTTTTAACCTCAACTTTAGCCCTCTTTTAAGTATAATGTTGGACACTTTTAACCCTAACGTTGGACAGGTTTAACCCCAATATTGGACACTTTCAACCCCACTAATATTGGACGCTTCTAACCAATACGTTATTCTTTTTAACCTCAATATTAGCTGTTTCTAACCCTAACATTAGACACATTTAACCCTAACGTTGGACATTTATAACCCCAATATTGGACACTTCCGACCCCAACGTTGGACACTAGACATGTTAATACTCACGAGGTCGCCTTGGCCCGCGGCGCGAGCTCCTCGTGCGTGTCGGAGTCGCTCGGGCGCCGCTCGCGGCTCGGGGGCGCCGGCGAGGGCAGTATGGCGGCGCCCTCCTTCAGCGATTTGATTACAAAATCGTCTTCGTATTCCACCAGCTCATCTGGTTGCCACGGACTGGGGAACGAGAGGTTTTTTTTACAGACATAGACAGATAGAGCATTGTGGTGGTATGCATCTACCGAAACTGAAGTTTTTTTTTTAATTATAAATTAGTTTGTTTTGACATTTAATTTGTGCCGTCTAGTGTAGATCGGAACTGTATTTTGGCACAGGAGGGTTATGTTTTTCGGTCGTACATATATGTGTGTGTAGGATAGAATAAAAAACTCTTTATCGTACGCCAGAAATAAACATAATACAAAAAAAAATTCAAATAAAAAAAACTAGAATAATATAATATAATTGAATTATTAATTATTTAATTTATAATAACATTTGACTATGCATATCAGGAGGAGAAAACGCACATGCGCGAGAATTATTTCGGAAGCATGGGATCCTCCAATCCGTACGGACCCCCGTGGTGGATTAAGGCCTAACCATCCTCACGAAAGTGAGGGGAGACCCGTGCCCAGCAGGGACTGGTATGGGTTGATGATGATGATGATGAAGCTGTAAGATGTTAACACGTACTTAATATCAAGGTGATTGTACAACCACCCCTGGTCGACCATCCCCTCTGGGGGGGTGATCTGAGGGTCCCGGTGGAACAGCCGCGGCACCCACGGCGACGCCTGGCTCTTGGCGCGGCCTCGCTGCGCCTCTTCTATTATGGTCTTCTGCTCGGTCGCCGCTATCTAAGAAAAATAATATTTTTTTTTAATAAGCCTAAAATTAAATTAAATTAAATAGAAAACTAATTGTGTTCGTTTCTAGTGGCAGGCCTCTTCTGCAAGAGACTTTTGCCAGATATTCATCCGCTAAGCAGCAGTGTGCAAACATTACTGTGTTCCGGTTTGAAGGGCACTGTTTCCAGCGAAATTAATGGGCATATGAGACTTTAGAGCCCATGTCTCAGGATAAAGAGCGCAGTGGAGTGCCGCGCAGGATTATCCAATGCAGAGTTCTGGGTGGTGCTGTGACTGTTATGGGCAGGCGTAGCTCTTACCATCAGGTGAACGACTTGCTCGTGACGGCCAACTCTCACCTAGAGCCCCTAGTCCCCCCCCTTACCTGGTCCTCCCTGGCGATGGCCTCGGAGACCCTGCTCCAGAGGCGCTGCGACTCGAACTCGTGTTGGCGCTCCACGCGCGCCAGGTACCGCGGCAGGCGCTGCTCCTTCAGCACCGCCACGTCCAGGAGGTTGCTCTCTTCCTGAGGGTACCAGGGTATGGCAATTACGTGAAACTTCCTCCGTGGCTTGGGGAGACGATGAGCCAACAGGGATTTTTTGAAATTAACTATTAAAATATCAATGAATGCAGTTCAAATTGTTATTTAAATTCAAATAATGTCTTCTTTCAGAAAAATGTTGCATCTGCAATATTCTCGGTACTTTCCCTCCATGTGACATATCCGTGGGACACCCTAGTCGGGTAAAAATAAATCCCTTCATCATCATCATCTACCCATAAGTCCCACTGCTGGGCACGGGTCTCTCCTCACTTTCGTGAGGAGCGTTAGGCCATAATACACCACGGGGGCCCGGTCCGGATTGGTGGATAACATACCTACCTCCGAAACAATTCTCGGGTAGGTATGTGGGTTTCCTCACGATGTTTTCCTACACCGAAAAGCGAGTGATAATTACGTACATATGTTTTTACAGAAACACATTGGTGCGTGCCCGCACTGGGATAAAATAAATCCCTTGGTCACGCCATAACTTGAGAACAACTTAACACGTTGACAGCTGAACCGGTTTTCACATTTGGGCACCGTTACGGACCGTGTGCGTTTCCCAGCACTGGCGCGCCGTCTGTGTGAGCCGCGCTGTAGTAGCGCCGCGTTACACACACACGTCTGTGTTTCGCCGCACAGCCGGCACGTAAGCTGCGCTAACACAACAGGCGTGTTTTATCTAAAAACACAACGTCTGTGTTTTCAGCGGTGAAAATGTTAAGGTGCCCACCCACTACCCAGAAAGGGTCGATATACTAGAGACTCACCCCGCTTCTCTTGTCTTTGATGTCGATTCTTCCGTCCCAGTAGCCCTCGATGGTGGCGATCGTGTCTTTGCCTTTTTTGATCCGTCCCGATATAGCGTTTGTCTGATCGGCGCTGCTTAGGAACGACTGTAGGTGCAAAAAAATAATATTAGCCTTAATAAACACTTAAGTAAAACTTTACTATCTCACTAATAAACAATGTGTGATGTGTGTGTGTGTGTGTGTGTTTGATCCCTCTTCACGCTAAAACGGCTGAACCGATTTTGATGAAATTTAGCATACGGATACGCGAATCCGTCCCACAATTATAATTTAGATGAATATTTTATAATATTTTGTATTTATTAAGAATTTAAAGAAGTCATTGCTACTTTGGCCTAACTGTAAATTAATATTGTATAATGTAACCACATGTTTAAAATAATTATTGTATGTTCGAAATGGACGGGCGTTGGACCTTTTTTAAATTTTAAGACCACAATATTGTTTTTTACCTACGCAGTTTTTAACAATAAACATATTCTATTATAATTTGACGCCATAAAAAGTGTCCTATGTCCTTCTCGAAGGTTCAAACTATCTTCATATCAAAATCGATTTAGCCCCCCCCCGTATAGTCAAGATGATCAGGAGACATACCATGACCTCTTATGGCGATTCAATTGAAGACCTAAACTGAACCGCGTCGCATAATCGTACCGTGACGTCTTATTTTTTATGTTGCTGCCATTTTCAACCTTAAATGTATGCAGTTTAGGTTGAAAATGGCAAAAACCTAAATTGAGTCGCTATAAGATATAATGGTATGCCTCCAGTGATATATTTTTCCCCGCGCAGGACTCCCAGCTGATGGTAAGTGCCACAACGGCCATACTTACTCGTAATTTGAACTCTACGTCTGCTTGGTAGCCGGTTTCTGCGCACATTATGTGTACCTGAAAAAGGAAATTATTAATATACAGGGTGTGCCGAAAGTTTTGTTACATATAGGAAGAATCTTTCACAGCTAACAAGCATCCTAATAAACTCCCTATATATAAAAATGAATTTCTATTTCCCTTGGTGACGCTACAACTTGCAGCAAACTTTGCTACAGCAAATTTTTTTTTATTCGTCTACGTCTGACGAAGGTGAAAAAAAAACGAGTGCACTTCAGACGACACGACAGAAGTAAAACTTCTTTAGCTCCATCTATATGTATGTATGTAACTGGCTATGAGAGAAAGAGAGAAAGAAAATGTGCGCTCGCACCTCTCTCTCTTGCCCCTACAGTAATATACGAAACGTAACTGTCTCTCTTTCCATCTTCACTAACTTACTATCTCCCTCTCAACATCCGTTCGCCTCGCTCGATCACACTTTTCGTAACGCTCTCGTCACGCATTCACCAGCTTACTCCCCAAGTCGAGCGTGCGTAAAGAAGTTTTACTTGAATAAGAAATTAAAATTGGAAACGTTTTTTTTTCTTTTTAATCCTGTCTTGACCCCCCTAACTATGATTCCCAGTATCTAGGGCATCAGGAACCACGTGGACCATGGTCCTACAAACACCCAGAGCCAGAGCAAACACTTATCATCATCATCATCAACCCATAACGTCCCACTGCTGGGCACGGGTCTCTCCTCACTTTCGTGAGGAGGGTTAGGACATAATCCACCACGGGGGCCAGATCTGGATTGGTGGATCACCTACCTACCTCCGAAATAATCCTTACTTATATTATAAATGCGAAAGTAACTCTGTCTGTTGCTCTTTCACGCCTGAACTAGTGAACCGATTGAAATGAAATTTGGTACAGAAATAGTCTAGAGCCTGAGAAAGGACATAGGGTACTTTTTAATGCGAAAAAAGCTTTGTAAGGGGATAAGCATTAAATAGGGGATGAAAGTTTGTATGGAAGCTTCGTCATTTTTGAAGCTAGAAGCTTGATATTTATTTTTTAGGCTTTTGATTAAATATAAATAAATTTGGCATTCAAAGTTTGTAAAACTTTACCCTTGAGGGGGTAAAATAAATATAGAGGATGAAAGTATGTATGGAAATATGTAAGGTTTAGGCTTAACCACTGCACCGATTTAAAAAAATATTTCTCTAATGGGAAGCTACATTGACAGCGAGTAACATAGGCTATATTTTATCCCCATATTCCTGCGGGAACATGGAACTACGCGGGTGAAACCGCGGGGCACAGCTAGTACAAAATAAAAACAAAAAAATGATTTGAGTTTTTAAGTTTTCAATAATAATACTATTATTATAGCCGACTGCGACTCTATGTTATAACTACTTTTATGACATAAAAAAAAAAAAAAAAACTCAATGTATAATTTGCAAATAAATTAATATGCTTTTAAAAATATGTATTTTTCTTCTTTCTCATGAACAAGAGCTGATATGAAAAATGTGACTAGTTTTCTCGTATCAGCCCAAATAATATACCCAAAATCAGGTCTAAAATCTTAGACACCAAAATGAGTGTAGGCCACTGTTATGGTTTCAGTCAGAAAAAAGGACATTTCCCTATTCAAGTGGTGACTCATGTCCTGTTACCTTCCCCCCCAGTTCCATGCTGAGTGTTCCAATAACGATCCCCTTGCAGTGCGCGTAGGGCGCGGTGGTCACGTACGTCTCCCCCCAGTGCAGCAGGTGCACCCGGGCGCAGCCCTCTAGTATCGCCGACGTGGAGTTACCTGAAACGTAAAGGAAAATAGGAAGTTTCTTTTTTTAATTTGACTTAGTCACGACGACGAGCAGGTCGTTCACCTGATGGTAAGCGCTACGCCTGCCCAAAACAGTCACAGCACCACCTAGAACACTGCACTGCGCTCGTCACCCTGAGACACCGGCTCTAAAGTCTCAGACGCCCAGTAATTTTGTAAACAGTGCCCTTCGAACCGGAACACAGTAATGCTTGCACACTACTGCTTGGCGGATGTATATCTGGCAGCAGTGTGGTACTCCCCCAGGCGGACTCTTACAGAAGAGGCCTCCCACTACAAATACTAACTACGCTCACTTTCGCAGAGGATTAGGCCATGATCCACCACGGGGGCCCCGATCCGGATTGGTGGATCACATACCTCAGATATAACGCTCTTGTAAAATCCTCCTCATATCTGGCTTACTTTATTTTACTTACCGTAGAACTTGGACCTGGCCAACAAGCTTCCTTCGATGACGTAGCCTTCCTTCCTATTGGACACGTAGAACGCGGAGACAGGCGGGTGATGAGAGACCTGCAGAAGACCAAGTGATAGATCACTAGTGGTCAGCGGTCGAAATGCCATCATCATCATCAACCCATAACGTCCCACTGCTGAGCACGGGTCTTCCCTCACTTTCTTGAGGAGGACCAGCCCTTAACACTTTGACTGTTGACCCCGATTTTCTTGTTACGGATCTGCACACACCGCTGTGACTTCCCGAAGCGTCAACACAACAGTTGTGTTTTCCCGTACTCGTGGCAAGTTATAAAAAACACAACACCCCTCTCTCCTTTCCTACGGGTGGTTGATTGGTAGAAAATGCTCTTAGCGTTAAGTCCGCCATTTGTACTAGCTATTTAATCTGTGCAATAAGGTATTAAATAAATAAATAAACAAACAGTTGTGTTTTCAGCAGTGAACGTGTTAATCCACCACGGGGGCCCGGTCCGGATTGGTGGATAACATACCAAAATGCCTTAATAGCGACTCAATTTGGGTTGCTGCCATTTTCAACCTAAACCGGATCCAGTTTAGGTTGAAAATGGCAGCAACATAAAAAATAAGACGTCACGGTACGATTATGCGACGCGGTTCAGTTTAGGTCTTCAATTGAATCGCTATAAGAGGTCATGGTAGGCCTCCTGAAGATGTTAAACACTCACCTGTTCAGCAATATAATAGGTGTAGCTGTCGGGGCTGTGTTTCCAACAGCAGCGGAAGGTCTCGCCCAGCACCGGGTTGTAGGGCTTCTTGAGGCCCTTGGGCTTCCGGTATAGGCCCGAGAGGTACCAGCGGAGCACCAGCTTGAACCGGAGGTAGGGGTCTTCTACTTGGGGTGCCCTGGAGTTGAGAGGGATTCGAGTTGATTCAATTTGGCTGATTCAAAGTTGATTAGAAATGGCCTTTGGGTGGTTAGGTTAGGTTAGTTATACTAGTTTTTATCAATCTTATTTTATGTCAGCGTGGTTGAATTAAATTTAATTATTTTGGTTGATCAAAATTTGATTAAAGTTATATATAACTAGCTGTGCCCTGCCACGCTTCGCTGTGGCACATTCGCACATTCGCTGATATGTCACTGATGAAAAAAATGGATAAAAACAATCCTCGATGCGGATTATATATCATGCTAAAATTTCAGCTCGATCGGTGCAGAACATTTTGAGTTTTTGAAGCGTACACAAACCAACATAACATTTTTATATATATAGATAGATAGATTTGAGCGAGCTTCTGTTAATAGAACCAGAAAGTAGACAGCGATAAGGTGGTTCGTTTCTGTTACGGCGGAAAATTTAAATTTGAAACAGTTTTTTAGTTTTTATAGCTACACCGGGTAACTAATCTTCTTCGTCGTGTCGATGATCCACGGCTAGATTGTTTTGGACCAGTAATTGGCTACTGCCACGCCGGGGGCAGAAGCCTCATACAAGTCGGTTAAGGTGCAGGTGTTAGGGCACTGTGGGCACGACAGCAAATGCTGCATCGTTTGCGCAGAAACGCCACAGTCACATTGTGACCTGTCCGGGGCGAGATAACCTCATTTAGTCAGGTTGCTCTTGCAGCGGCCCACTTGGGTCCGGAGTCTGTTAAGAGACTTCAAGTCACAGCCTGCAGGAAGTTCCTCAGCCGGTGGGATAAGCTCAGGTGGTGGTGCATGCGTCTTCTGCCACTGTTTGCGTCGTGCTTCTCTCGGATGACTTTTCAGTGTTTTCAGTGCGGGGTCACTAATATGAACGAGACTGTATTCCGCGCCAACCTTAAATCGTTCTTTTCGTTTTTATGTTGAAATATTTAACACTAATGCACCGTGTCGCTCAAATATGTCAATAAATTGATGATTTCAGTGTTTATCAACATAATTTGAGCGATACAGTGCATTAGTGCAAAATATTTCATCCAACCCACTGCAGGGCATAAGGCTCCTCCCTCTTACGCCATTCATCCCGGCTTTGGGCCGTTCTTGTCAAACTCAAACTCAAACTCAAATCATTTATTGTAAATAGGCAAAATATTGCACTTTTACACGTCAAAAAAAAAAATATCTTATACATAAGTATAGAAATACAAAAAAAATAAGTCCAAATTTTATGATCTACGAAACTAATGATTATTATCTAATTATGGTTTGAGTTTGAAAAAGGATATTTCCCTTTCAAGTGTATTACCTAACAACATTTTTAATGTCATCATCATCAACCCATAACGTCCCACTGCTGGGCACGGGTCTCTCCTCACTTTCGTGAGGAGGGTAAGGCCATAATCCACCACGGGGGCCCGGTCCGGATTGGTGGATAACATACCTACCTCCGAATTAATTCTCGGGTAGGTATGTGGGTTTCCTCACGATGTCACCGACCCACAAAAGGTCTAAAGGTCTCATATGGCCAGTAATTTCACTAGAAACAGTTATGGGACACTCACTGCGCCAATATATCTGCGTGGTAGTAACTATCGGCCAGCTTGTCCAGGAAAGAGCGCGGCTCCAGGATGAAGGTCGGCAGCACCACCTTGCTGAGGTCCATGCCGGGCCTGACCTGCTTCAGCAGGAACCAGAGCAGGGACTTGTTCTCCTCGCCTACCTCCTCGACCAGCTCGCCCGCCTGGAAGAAGAGAGACAGAGAGTGTTGAAAATACCCGTGGGAGTGTTTGATCTCAATGTTGTAGCCGAGGTTTGGTGGGACAATATGGTTTCGAGACGAGACGAGCAAGTAATTCCCCTGATGGTAAGCGCCCCGTCATAACAGCTGGTGTCTGGAATTTTTATAGGCAGGCGTAGCGCTTACCATCAGGTGAACGACTTGCTCGTCTCGTCGCTCAGTCAAATAAAAAATAATTAAAAAAAAAAAACCTTGCGCGGCACTGCACTGCTCTCGTCACCCTGAGACATCGGTTGTAAAGTCTCATATGCCCAGTAATTACGCTGATAACAGTGCCCATCAAACCGGAACACAGTAATGGGTCTTTCTGTGTATTTATGTATGTAAATACGTGTGTGTGTGTGTCGTGGTTGTGACGTTCAATACAACTACAAAAACCTTGAAATATAATTTGATATTGGCATAATGCACAAACCGTGAGAAGCCTAAATAGAAAAAAAAAAAACGGCGGCTAATTAATGTTTTTTCGAATAAACTTCTCATAATTTGCACCTCGATCTTGTTTGATTTGGAGGGGGATTTTTTTGGGACCTCTTACACCCCCTCACCGGGAGCGTTAAACGTTTAACGCAACCTTGTTGGAAGTCGCATTAGAAGTATCGCTTCGAAAAGCCGAAGTGACGAACGCTTTATTTTTTTTATACCACAGATGAGAATATTGTTCACCTGATGGAAAGCGTAAGAGGGGGAGGAGGCTTATGCCCTGCAGTGGGTTGGCTGAGCTGCCTATGATGATGTTGATGATGATGGAAAGCATCGCCTTCCACTACAAAATCGCCTGAAATCCTAAACCCCTCCGATGTCAAAATAATGTCCAAATGTGTTAGTATTATACAGGGTGTTACGGAATGTCCCTATAAGTACTCAGCAGGCTTGTTTCGATCAAGCATGTGAATTGTTTTACGCGTGTAAAGGTTAATCGTATTTAAAATTCCAATACAAAAGTATCATTATGTTTGTCTTAGAAAATTGCGACGAGCCTAAATGTTTGTTTACCTACTATCGCACCACACCTAAAAGTGGGTAGGTGTGAATATCTAACCACGTCTGTCGGACAGACGTGCGCCGGCAACACCCTAATACCCACCCTGCTACAGTTCTTTATAGGGCACTAGCTGCGCCCGGAGGTTTCACCCGCGTAGTTCCCGTTTTGTCCCACGGGAACATACTATCGGGATAAAAAGTACCCTATCACTAAATACTGGTTATAAACTATCTGCGTTCCAAATTTCATTCGAATCCGTTCAGCAGTTTTTGCGTGAAAGAGGAACAAACATGCATCCATCAATTCTCACAAACTTTCGCATTTATAATAGTAGTAGGATTATGTAACACCCTGTATAATGTACGTGTGTATTATAAAAATGAAGGTATTCTCTTTCTGCCATCCTGTTTAAATCGCATCAGCACTCACCACACCGACATCTCTGTCCGGATCGTCGACGTAGAACGCCTCGAGCCGCGCCAGCACGATGTCCTTGGGCTGCAGGTGGCGCGCCGGCGTCATCGCGCCGCGGGAACCCTCGCTGTCGGTGTCCGAGGCGGCGCCGGCCAGCTCTGCGGAACCGTGGGGGGTGCTTAGGGGGGTACTAGCGGCTAGGATCTAGCCTACGATAGCTCTAGTAGGTCTACTACCACACAGGCGCGATATTATCGCAGCGTTTTTTTCTGTCCTTTTTTTCATATAGTGAAGTATCGAGCCGAGCAAGTCCTTCACCTGGTGGTATGCGCCACGCCTGCCCTTAACAGCTACAGTACCACCCTGAGCCACTCTGAGACATCGGCTCATATGCCCAGTAACTCCGCTGGAAACAGCGCCCTTCTATCCGAAACACAGAAATGTTTGCACACGTCTCGGCGGTCCCTTGTAAAAGAGGCCTACACACAGCTGCGTTTTACCCGACTGCCCAATGGAGGGTTATGTATGTATATACATATTGCTCATTTACGTCAAGAACGTGTTATCTCACGTCGTGAGATGACACCATTCTTGTCGCGAATTAGTGAATAATGCATGTTCCTTTGGCGCGTCCTACAGCCCAAACGGCTTGATGGATTTTGATAAATGAAAACAGAATCAGATGTCGCAAAAACGCCTGCGATATTATCCAACGATATTAGCTATGGGTCAAACTTCTCAACGAAAAAAAAACCTATCCAATACACAGTTTGCCGATTGAAAAGCAATCGGCAAACCAAAAGCTTTTAACACGTTCACCGCTGAAAACACACACGTCTGTGTTTTAATAATATAACAGCAAGCGAACACCGAGCGTGTGCGAGACGGCGCGGCTGTATTGACAATTTCATCACACCAGTTGAGTTTAGTTACGAGGCAACGCCAGTAAACAGTTGAGCACACACGTTGTGTGAAGATTCGCAAAAGGGCCACAAAAAGTGAAACGGTTCAAGAGTAAACGTGTTAAAGTGTCGGCACACCTTGGACACACAATATATAAATAAGATATAACTACTCACACATATAAATAACGTCTGTATACGCGCCAAATATGTATGTAAGCACACAAAATACTATGCGACCGAAACAAAAGACGGCCCGCTAGTATGAAGGTTCTGCCCGTTTGTCTATTGCATGTGGGCGTGTAGTGTTGACTGTCGGCGATTGCGGGGAGAGGTGCGGGGACGCGATACGCGGGGGGAGGGTCCATTCTGCATGTAGTACTACATACTATCACGTCTCCTGACCGATCCTCGTCAACTTACCTCCATTGCTGGAGAAGACTTCCCGCTTACAGTTGTCCAGGATCACTTTGAACCCTCCATTTTCCACCTTCGTAAAGTCGGACAGTATAGCGGAGTCCACAGAGTACTTCCTATCCAAAGAAAGGCCGATAAAGGGCGCCGGTTCCGAGAACTGTCTGGTCAGTTTCTTCTGCCTCTTGAGGAGGTTGAAGATGCTGGACCTCCGTCTTTCTACCTTAGGGCTTTTGCCTTTCATTTTTGTCGCGAACATGATATCTGCTTCTTGGTCCATGGTGTCTTCTTTTCTATCCAGAAGACGTAAGGCATGAGTGCTGCCAGCAGTGGTACCAAGATCTTTAATTCAAAATGGCTACGCGAATAGCTATCCATGAGTCCGTGATTTCTACTGCGCTTCCTCGCGTTCTGGTTGTCTCCGGTTGCTTCAGAGGCTCTTGGTTGGTCGGACAAACTGTCGGCCAGATGCCGGCACTGCCTGATTAGACAAATCGACTTGAAGAACTCGAAGTGTCCACTAAACTTCCATCAGAGATTAAGGACTTAGACCTGTTTGTTGATGACTTCCTTTGCAATATTGAGATCTCTTTGTAAGCTATGCATTCGCTTCGAGACATTCTTCATTTTGACGAATACGATATTGGTACATTAGGTTGATTTATTTTCCTTATGCTTCTCGCTGTATTCACTTTGTCCTTGACATATTGGAAGTGTTTCAATACACTTCATTTGCATAGTCTGTTTTATGAGAAACTAGGAGCGCCACGCGAGTTCACCTGCGTAGACTAATTTCCCACGGGAACCGTTATTTTTTACGGGATAAAAAAAGTATAATATGTTCTAATCCAGGACCTAATGTATCTGCGTAATAAATTTCATTAAAATCTGTTCAGCCATATCGGCGTGAAGAGAGAACAAACACACAGATTTCGCATTAATTATATTATTATAGTAAGATACATTTTTGATAAATCTTTTGAACAGGTGTCGCGTTTATCTGTCTATAGAATAGAATAGAAAACTCTTTATGGTACACCAGAAACAAAAATAAACACAGTACAGAAGAATTACAATAGCTAAACAAGGGTAGTACAATGGGCGGTCTTATCGCTGAAAGCGATTTCTTTCAGACAACCTTTTGATGGACAGTAAAAAACATTCTATTCTACGTCTGTATGACTGTCTATTTATCTAGATTACTATAATGCGATCCCGATATATATATATATATATATATATATATATATATATATATACCCTAACGAAACCCTATTTCCCTTGGTCACCATAACTTCTGAACGACTTCATCGAATTAGCTTTTTTTTATTTTAATATTATTATGTTCATAATACTTCCGAAACCAATCCGTACGGACCGCCGTGGTGGATTAAGGCCTAACCCTCCTCACGAAAGTGACGGGAGACCCGTGCCCAGCAGTGGGACGATATGGGTGATGATGATGATGAATACTTCCGATGAGGTTTTTACGAAAAAATATATTGCAGAAGTTGCTTGCAAAATTGGAAAATTCGGGAAAAACTAAACGTGTTTTTTTTTCTTTGTGGGGTTTTTTTTATGAAATCACGGCTCGGCAGTTGTTTTTACCATCGTTCTTTTTGCATCCTCAGTTCATTATTTTTGTCAATCCGGACAATGTTTGTAAGACATTCGGAACAATTTTCGTACGAAGTAAACAATTGTTACACAAACAAGTAGCTCCTGAACAATTGTTCGTTATTATTATGAGCTGATCGATCGCGGATTTTCAATTATCAAGTACAATACAACTGTCCAGAACAACCCTTATTAGGCGTATTGATGACAGCACTCAACTCACACACACGCGTTAGAGCGCGAACCACACGTCGCGGTTTTCTCCCGCAACCGCACGCGGGCGCTGTTTGCGGTATTTTCAAAACTCACATAGCCGAAGTTTTTAAGTCTATACGACCGCACATCCAACAAATAATTAAATAATAAACCCACGTACTGTTAATACTAATTTAAATATTTGAGATCTGTTTTTTTTTTTGTAATTTTTTAGGTTAGCAAAAAAACGTACCTATGCATATGTACTCCACAAAAGAGTACATATGCATAGATACGTTTTTTTTTTTTTTGTGGAGAACACTTGTAGAGGCCTATGCGAAAGAGCAAGACAATCACGAAACCGGCGTCTAATATAAATAATAACATTTAATTACGTTGCTTTCATAAACAACTATGCTTAATATTAGTAGTAAATCGGTAGATATAAGATGATATGTAACATATAATATTGTTAATAAAGGCTTATTATTATTATTATTCAGTACCTGGATGACCGAGCTTTACACGGTTTTTTTTTTATGACATTTTCTAAAAATGATTCCTAGCTAGATCGATTTATCGCCCCCGAAACCCCCCTATATACTAAATTTCATGAAAATCGTTGGAGCCGATTCCGAGATTCCAATTATTATATATATATACAAGAATTGCTCATTTAAAGATATATGATATGTAAATCATACTTATGTGATTTCTGTAAAATATAAATTTAAAGTGGATTTAGAGGCCTTTGTTTCGGAACACTTCAAATTATCAATCGCTTTTCGGCGAAGGAAAATATAGGGCAGGAACTCACACGCCGTACAATTGTCACTGTTACCACCAATCCGGACCGGAATACCGTGATGGACGGCCTAATCCTCTTCGCGAAAGTGAGGCGAGACCCGTGCTCAGCAGTGGCTAACATGGGTTGTAATAAACAGTGATTATGACAAGCTAAGAAGGTCGTGAGCCTATCAGAAGGTCGTGAGTCCAAATCCCAGTGCGGGCACGTACCAATGTGTTTCTTGTTAAACATATCGACGCTAGAAAGCGTAAACGCTGTAACCCTTTGACCGACCCGAAAATACTTTTTTTACATATTTGGAAACAAACCCACATTTCAACGTCCCCTAGGAACTTTAGGATATAACCAGGGTAGCAGTATTGTAGCTTTGTATGTAACAGACCAAATATCCAAAATTTACGTTTTTAGGTCGAGCAGATATTGAGTTATGATTTTTTTTCAACAAAAAAAAAGTTGCGTGAACAATTTTGCGTTTCAAGGTTACAGCGTTTACGCTTTCTAGCGTCGATATGTACGTTATTATCACACGCATTTCGGTGAAGGAAAACATAGTGACGAAACCCACATACTTACCCGAGAATTATTTCAGAGGTAGGTAGGTGATCCACCAATCCGTATCTGGCCCCCGTGGTGGATTATGGCCTAACCCCCCTCCTCACGAAAGTGAGGGGAGACCCGTGCCCAGCAGTGGGACTTTATGGGTTGATCGTGATGGTGATGATGATAAGCTGCGTGCGGGCGCGTGAGGATACCGCGTCGTGTGTTCACAGCCATGCAAGTGACAGACAGACGTCCAGGTACATCGTGCTATGATAATGTACTGTCGAAACTGCGTCATTTAACGGATTGGATTGAAATGTGTTATATATAGAGTAAAATTCGTCAACAAAGAAACAGTAACGAAGGTTCTAAGTTTTTTTTTTATTAGATTAAGTGACGAGACGAGCAACTTGTTCACCTGATGGTACGCGCTAGGCCTGCTCATAGCAGTCACAGCACCACCCAGAACACTGCATTGCATAATCCTGTGCGGCACTGCGCTCGTCACCCTGAGAAATCGGCTCTAAAGTCTCATACGCCCAGTAATGTCGCTGGAAACAATGCCTTCCAAACCGGAACACAGTACGGTTGAATATCTGGCGTAGGTAGTGGTACTTTTCTTCTTCTTCTTCTTCTTTTCGTCTCCTACTAAATTATCGTGTATGATCCATTTTATTATCTTGCAGGGTTTAGAAGATGTGAATAATATAATCTGTAAGCGCGAACGAAGCCGCGGGCACAGCTTCTAGTAAGTTAATCAATCTTGTTGTTAGAAAACCTTGTAAGAAGAATACGTCAAAGCAAGGACGTTTTAATACTCTATGGACCCGGCTCACATTTAACTGTGCAAACAAAAAATCTGTTAGTTTAGGCGGGGGTCGCGGGGGACGAAGAAGACACTTACGCCAGTGATTGCGAAAACCAAAGTCCAACCTAAATGGTCGATATATTGTTTAGCATTGTATTTGACAAGTGAATGAATCCTAACAATGAAATACTACACCGGCTCACCAACCGCACCAAGCCCAATCTCGCACACAGCTGTTGTGTTTTTGTATGGGAAAACACAACTGTTGTGTTTGTTGTACGGGAAAACACTATGGAGTGTGCAGAGCCGCACCCGTGGCTAGACAAGCAAATCAGCTCAGCAGTGAGTGTTAATAGATACAAATACTACAGTCGGGGTTAGCGAGTTTACTACCGTTATACGAACAGTCGTGCATGTAACATTGGCAGAGGGGAGGTAACGAGCGTGCGCGGTCCTTTGGTTAGATAGTTTAAGCGACGCAGGCAGGTAAATAGCATAGTAGGTACCTGGCGTCTGCAAAGGTCGCTTGATTTGTTCACACAGTCAGGTGACACTTTTAGGTCAACAAAGCGACCTTATAGTCTAAGAAACCGGTTCAAACAGATTCTAGTGTACCTGTATTGTAAGAGGTGGTAGCTTAGTGGGAGAACGTACGCCTTCCTAGGCGAGGGTCGTCAGTTTACATCCCAGTGCGAGCACGTACTAATAGTGTTGTTTCTTGTAAAACATACAGGGTGTTCGGTAATGAGTGGATAATCCTGCAAGTGCATGTGAGAAGGGGGGTTAAGGCCGATTGAAAAAAATATTCAAAATAAATATAATTAAATAAACTAAAATATATATTTAAGGGTTTTTAAATAATAAGTGGCTATATCTAACAACATATTTTAATACTTCATCACATTAAAATAAAATAACCAATGATTTTACTGGGTAGGAAGGATAAGAATTTCCGTAAATCTATATATATATAAATGTTATGTTGGTTTGTGTACGCTTCAAAAACTCAAAAAGTTCTGCACCGATCGAGCTGAAATTTTAGCATGATATATAATCCGCATCAAGGATTGTTTTTATCTATTTTTTTCATCAGCGAATGTGCGAATGTGCCACAGCGAAGCGTGGCAGGGTACAGCTAGTTTTAAAATAAATTGGTAAGTCACATGCTGTCTGGGTATATATTTTTTTTTCTACTCGGCCTGGACCAATCCCACGCGCACCCACAGGATTATCCACTCATTACCGGACACCCTGTATCTTATATCTTTAAATGAGCAATTCTTGTATATATATATAATTATAATTGGAATCTCGGAATCGGCTCCAACGATTTTCATGAAATTTAGTATATAGGGGGTTTCGGGGGCGATAAATCGATCTAGCTAGGAATCATTTTTAGAAAATGTCATTTTATTCGTTTTTTTATATAAAAAAAAACAATAATACCGAGCAAAGCTCGGTCATCCAGGTACTGTACATAATGAGACCTAACACTACAAAATACATTTGTAGGCGCGAACGAACGAAGTCGCGGGAACGGTTAGTTCAAAATATAATACGAACGGAGGTCGAACACAAGTGAATCAAGCAAGGTCACTCGTTTCCCTTTCGCTGTAGGCGTAGTTGGAAACTGGTCATTTCGCAATTTGGCTAAACATGTACTTGTAGAGATTAGCTGGATTCAAAATAAGCTTTTGTTGGCAATATATATTTTTAGCGCGTTGACTGCTGAACCGGTTTTTACATCTGTGCCTGCCGTCTGTGTGGGCCGCACTGTAGTAGCGCGTAGTGTTTTTTCTAATCGTGTATTTTCTTTTATTTTTTTCTTCTTAAAGAATACATTTTATTATATGATTTTTTCGATCCAAAGAAACAAGAAATGTTTTTATTGCTACTATTATTAGTTGCGTGATACATTATATTACATAAATATCCATAATATATTATAACATCGACTAATAATAATTTCTAGGACATAGCGATTTATTGGGTAGAGCAGAGAGAGAGAGAGAGTAATTTTTTTTTCCATAAACAAGTAAATAAACTCTTTATTGAAACGCCACAGAACAAACTAAGAACAAAAAACTAAGACAAATTAAATTTAACAATCACAACAAAAGATACGAACAGGTGTTTTGTTAAAAGGACTGAATTCCCAGTTTGCCTACAACATAAGCCATGCATGCCATGTGCTATACAAACAAGCACAATATAACAAAAATGAGGTAAGCTGAAGCTTGTTATCCTTATTTTCATTCTCAAATATCTTTTTACACTATTTCTACAAAAAAAAACAGTAAAATGTTTATAAAAACAACCTTTAATTCAATCATTGGTACATTATCTATATCTATCTATCTATCTATATATATATAAAAATGTTATGTTGGTTTGTGTACGCTTCAAAAACTCATAAAGTTCTGCACCGATCGAGCTGAAATTTTAGCATGATATATAATCCGCATCAAGGATTGTTTTTATCTATTTTTTTCATCAGTGACATATCAGCGAATGTGCGAATGTGCCACAGCGAAGCGTGCCAGGGTACAGCTATATTAATATATAAAGCTGAAGAGTTTGTTTGTTTGAACGCTAGGATCTCAGGAACTACTGGTCCGAATTAAACAATTATTTTTGTGTTGAATAGTCCATTTATCGAGGAAGGTTATATAGGCTATATAACGTCACGCCACGACCGATAGGAGCGGAGCGGCAATGAGGAATGTGGCAAAAACGGAGAAAATATAATGCTTTTAAGAGAGTTATTGCGGGAAAACTTGAATTATGCGGGTAAAACCGCGGGGCGCAGCTAGTTCAGTTATAATTCCTCGCACTACAGTGTTAAACATATTATTAAAGGCCATTAACTTGTTCATTACGTATTTACGTCATTACTTTTTGTTATGTTTCGTAAGAAAATCTCAAAATTGTAATCATACAAAAAAATACACTGCGTCGCTGATACCCATATAATCCAACTACCCGCTTAGTTCCAGATTAGTCCCACGGGAACATACTATCGGGTTAAAAAGTACCCTATCACTTAATCCTGGTTATAAACTATCAGAGTTCCAAATTTCATTCGAATCCGTTCAGTAGTTTTTGCGTGAAAGAGGGACAAACATCCATCCATCCATTCTCACAAACTTTCGGATTTATAACTAGCGTTTAATATTATGCCATAGGACCTGTCATATGTCCAGGATGAAAAGTATCCATCATCATCATCATCCCCTCACTTTCGTGAGGAGGGTTAGGCCATAATCCACCACGGGGGCCAGATCCGGATTGGTGGATCACCTACCTACCTCCGAAATAATTCTGGGTTGACTCACGATGTTTTCCTTCACCGAAAAGCGAGTGATAATTACGTACATATGTTTTACATGAAACACATTGTTTTGTTCTAGTTTTTAAATTTTCTTTGTTCTGTGGTGTTTTAATAAAGAGTTTATCTATCTATCTATTGTTACGTGCCCGCACTGGGATCTGAACTCACGACCTTCTGATTGGACGGTGGACGTTCTCCCACTATACTACGCGACCGAAACAAAAGACAGCCCGCTAGTATGAAGGTTCATACTGCCCGTTTGTCTATTAAATATGGGCGTGTAGTGTTGGCTGTCGGCGGTTGCGGGGAGAGGGGTCCATTCTGTATGCATAGTGGTCTATTTATTCTGTGCCGAAACAGTTTAAATGTTTGCCTTTTTCTAAAGGTAATGAAAGATTCAGTGTTCAAACAATGTATGAATGAAGTTCACCAAAGTTCATGACGGGTGAAGTAGCGCTTGACGTAGGTACTGGATAAACGAGTATTGGAACGGCGGGTGACTGACAAAATAACTCATTAAACCAATAAATTGTAGTTAAAAAAAAACACGCTTTAAGGTGGTCCGTTTACTGTTGTGGCGGGAAATTTAAATTTCAAACAGTTTTTTTCGTTTTTAGAGCTACACCGGCTCACTAATGTAAACGAGACTGTATTACGCGCCAACCGGAAATAAAGTAAAACTTCTTTACGCACGCTTCACTTGGCGAGTGAGCTGGTGAATGCGTGACGAGAGCGTTACGAAAAGTGTGATCGGGCGAGGAGAACGCAACTTCAGCGAGAGATATAAGTTAGTGAAGACAGAAAGAGAAAGAGAGAGTTACATTTCGTATTTTAATAAGTTGTAATTTTACTTCTACTATGTGTCCCGGCATACATAAATTTTTTTTTTTTAATGAGTTGTGATTAACATAATCTCACTACGTACAAACCTAACGTTTGTTAAATATTATAATTAGCTCAAGCTGTTATCAGCCGGGACCTAAATCCTCCGAACTGCTGATAACGCTGATAAGCTCTAATTGCACTAGATTATACTAATCCAGGCTATCACATTTTTATAGGTAGAAGAATACCCGTGATTTTTACGTGAAAATTGCGATGAAAATTAGAATAGGATAAACTTTATACACCAGTTCAGAAATACACAAGGTACATAAAAATATATAACTTATTGGAATAAATATAGTACAACTAGCTGCGCCTGCGGTTTCACCCGCGTATTTCCCGTTCCCTCGGAAATACGGGGATAAAATATAGCCTATGTTACTCGCTGATAATGTAGCTTTCCATTAGTGAAAGAATTTTTAAAATCGGTGCGGTGGTGTAGCCGAATCCTTACATATTTCCAATCAAACTTTCATTCCCCATTTTTATTTTACCCACTTAAGGGTGATTTTTTTTACAAAATTTGAATGTCATATTTATTTGTATAATCAAAAGCCTAAATAATAATATTCAAGCTTCTAGCTTCAAAAATGACGAAACTTCCATACAAATTTTCATTCCCTATTTTAACCCCAAACCTTTTTTTTTACAATAAAAAGTACCCTATGTCCTTTCTCGGGCTCTAGACTATCTCTGTACCAAATTTCATTTAAATCGGTTCAGTAGTTTAGACGTGAAAGAGCAACAGACAGACAGAATTACTTTCGCATTTATAATATAAAGTAAGGATGGGCTGACTTATCGGTAAAAGCGATCTCTTCCTGTCCACCTTTGGATCTATCTATCTATTCAGCCCGTATCCACCCACTGCTGGGTATAGGCCTCCTCAGTTTCACGCCACTTGTTCCGGTCCTGTGCCAGTCTCATCCATTCAATCCCGACGTGCTTTGCGATGTCATCCGACCATCTTCCTTTGGATAGAGAGAAGCAATGGAGCAAGCATATCCGAAATTTCCATTAGGGAAACGTACCACTTTGAATCCTTACTTCCTTACTTTATATTATAAATGCGAAAGTAACTCTGTCTGTTGCTCTTTCACACCTCAACTACAGAACCGATTGAAATGAAATTTGGTACAGAGATAGTCTAGAGCCTGAGAAAGGACATAGGGTACTTTTTAATGCGAAAAAAGCATTGTAAGGGTTTGAAATAGGGGATGAAAGTTTGTATTGAAGTTTCGTCATTTTTGAAATTAGAAGCTTCAAATTTTTTTTTTAGGCTTTTAATTAGGTATAAAGAAATATGACATTCTACGCGGGTGAAACCGCGGGGCGCAGCTAGTATGAAAGTAAAGTTGGAAATGTTATTAAAACTCGTTTTCTAAACTACTCCGCCTTTAAGGAAGACGTCAAGGAAAACATCGCTTTTAATAATGTTTCTGATTCACATGTTACGAACAACGACATTATACAACCGGCGAGGCGTAGCCGCGGGCGCCAGAGGGGTCCCTGTGTGCGCGCTCACAGGCGCTCACACACACAACCCGCGTCTGGCACCGTTCTATTAACAATAACAAAAAGAAAACGAAATGTGTGCTGGGAACACCAAGAAGTTAAAACTTCAACTAAAAAATAAAAATACTATATTGTTAAAAATGTTTTTTACTGTACATCCAAAGGTTGTCTGCAAGTAATCGCTTTCAGCGATAAGGCCGCCCATTGTACTACCCTTGTTTGCCTATTGTAATTCTTCTGTACTGTGTTTATTTTTGTTTCTGGTGTACAATAAAGAGTTTTTCTATTCTATTCTATTCTAAAAAAAAATATACAAAAATAGTCCATCTGCTTGTCTAGCCACGGGTGCGGCTATGCACACTCCATAGTGTTTTCCCATACAACAAACACAACAGTTGTGTTTTCAGCACTAAAGGTGTTAAGACACAGTATACACCGGATATACGAAACGTAACTGGCTATGAGAGAAAGAGAAAGAAAATGTGTGGTCGCGCCTCTCTCTCTTGCCGCTACAGTAATATACGAAACGTAACTCTGTCTCTCAATCTTCATTAACTTATATCTCCCTCTCAACTTCCGTTCGCGTCCGAATCATGACCTACGAAGACCTAGGACCATGCTCCCAGACCCAGACCCAAATATTAGAGGATCAAAAAAATGTTTGCCTCGTGCGTGATCGAACCCGCAACCTCACGCTTCGCAGTCAGCTCATCAGCCACTACTCCACGGAGGCCGTCAAAAAAGAGGTACTTTACTTTTCCGTTTCTACTATGTTCACAACTCGGACAGTGCATACAAAAGCTCATTTGATAACTCACACATATAAATTAATAACTGCGCCAATAACTAGTAGTGGGATTAGATCCTATGTGGTAATCCAGGCAATAAACTATCTGTATGCCAAATTTCATCCAAATCCGTTCAGCAGTTTTTCCGAGAAAGAGTAACAAACATCCATCCATCCTCATAAACTTCCACATTTTTAACATAACTCACCGCGCCCCGCGGTTTCACCCGCATAGTTCCCGTTCCCGTGGGAATACGCAGATAAAATATAACCTATGTTACTCGCTGATAATGTAGCTTTCCATTGGTGAAAGAATTTTTAAAATAGGTTTAGCGGTTTTGCCGTGAAAGCGTAACAAACAAACAAACTCACATTCTCCTTAATGGTATTGGTTAGGATATTACAGGACGTTTATACACACAACAGATGCGTAACTACTTAAAGATACTACGCGACCAAAACAAAAGACAACCCTATAATACAAAGGGTCATAATAACCCGTCTGTCTATTGCCATTTGGGCGTGTAATATTGACAGCCTCCCTATTGTTCTCCGACTTGCGGGCAGAGGTGCGGGGACGCGGCTCGCGCGGCGTGGAATGTCCAATCTGTATATAATACTATAACGTCTATGGTTCAGTCGCAGACTTCAGCTTACATTACATTGAGTGTCTGTTATTCTGTAACCTTGATAATTATATTTATAACACCACGTGTTCAACGTTATGTGATAGCTAAACATTTTTTGATCAAGTTTAATTGGTATCTTCACATGAACTGTTTAGCGATTTGTACAAAGCTTTCATTAACTTCATCCATCCATCTATCAATCCATCCATACTGTTTAACTTTTTTTCCATTTCATCTTGAGACACCGCCTTTGCCAGATATTCATCCGCCAAGCAGTACTAACTACAGTGCAAACATTACTGTGTTCCGGTTTGAAGGGCACTGTTTCCAGCGAAATTACTGGGCGTGTGAGACTTTAGAGCCGATGTCTCAGGGCGACGAATGCGGTCGAGTACGAGGTCCTCCTTCATTGAAGTTGGTTAAAAAGCCCGTTTTTCGCTGTAATTCTTTTGTCGTAAAACATTTCAACTCTGGCATTATTATGACCTTTTGACTCTCGCTATTGCCTCCCAGAAGCCGCTCATTCAAATTAACTTACAAAAAATACTTTGAGCGATAAGCCCTCCCTTATGTACACCGTATTTGTGACATTTGTCACACTTTAATCAGACACATTCACTCAATTCCGTTACTTTTTTTTTCATTTTTTTGCAGTATTCTGGGTGGTTTTAGGACTGCTATGGGCAGGCGTAGCGCTTACGATCAGGTGAAAGACTTTCTCGCCTCGGCACCAATCAAATAAAAAGAAAACTTTAACCAACACGCGTTTGGAAGAAATCTCATAACATATTAAGACCGGTCATTAGCATTTTGTATTACATGCCACATCTATATATATAAAAATGTTATGTTGGTTTGTGTACGCTTCAAAAACTCAGAAAGTTCTGCACCGATCGAGCTGAAATTTTAGCATGATATATCATCCGCATCAAGGATTGTTTTTATCTATTTTTTTCATCGGTGACGTATCAGCGAATGTGCGAATGTGCCACAGCGAAGCGTGGAAGGGCACAGCTAGTTGTTTATATTAAAATTAATCTAAGAATCCGTAATTGCAATATACAAAAAATCTTTCAATAGGTTGTTTGGAATAAATCTCTTTAACCGAATGTCTATTAGACATCCGTAATTTGTTTTCAATTATCTTTATCTACCCCTTTGCACTACCCTAGTTTACCTATTGTCATTATTCAGTACTGTGCTTATTTTTTGGTGTACAATAAAGAGTTTTCTATTCTATTCTATTCTATCTCTGTATTTATAAAAATGACTCCGTATTTCCCTCGGTCACGATATAACTAACATTATTTCCATTGCGCAAGTCCGACTCGCACTTGGCCGGTTTTTTAGTTAATATAATCAGGCGTTACTTTGCGGAAAACCATAATCAATACGAAAATGTACAAATATACTTCTGAAATGGATAAACTGTTGTTTCTAAAATTATACACAATTTCATCATCAACCCATAACGTCCCACTGCTGGGCACGGGTCTCTCCTCACTTTCGTGGGGAGGGTTAGGCTAAAATCCACCACGGGCGCCCAGTCCCGGTTGGTGGATAACATACCTACCTCCGAAATAATTCTCGGGTAGGTATGTGGGTTTCCTCACGATGTTTTTCCTTCACCGAAAAGCGAGTGATAATTGCGTACATATGTTTTACAGAAACACAGTGGTACGTGCCCGCTTTGGGATTTGAACTCACGACCTTCTGATTGGAAGGCGGACCTTTTCCCACTACACAATTTACCATCTCTGTATTCACAGTTTAAGCAATAAATGTGATTCTGATTCTGATTCTGATTATATAGTTTTGATGCCGCCTAAGTTGTCAGTTGAATGCATGATACGACTTTGTCGGATGACCTAACCCCTACGGTAAACCTTTCCTTTTAAATATCTGATTCCCTATCTTGTTGCCTAAGAAAAGACAACCCGTCTATTGCTTCTTCTTCTTGTTGAACCTGGGAATAGCAGAGCGTTGGCTGCAAAACTGAAATCGCACAGGTGAAACCGCAAGGCGCAGCTAACGATTTACTTTTACACTGTAAATTTTTTACATCACTGCACGACTCCGTCATTGCTTCCTATTAAAGACTCTACGCAGAAACACTCAACCAACTAACAATTCACATTATTTAACACCATCACTATCATTAAACAAAGAATTGTTATCAGTCGTTATCGGAACGAATATTTTTTTTAATTGGAGGAACGTGCGCTCTGCACCGCGGTTGATAACAAACTAAACTCAATGTATGAATGAACGTATCGTTCAACGCACAAGGATAATGCAGTATGGGCCGTGAGCGTTGACCTTACCTGCTTTGAGTTGTCACACGGTCACACACCATACACATAAGCTGATGTGACCACTCACACATAAAATAATATAAATAAAAAAAATTGAATCAACCCATATCGGCCCACTGCTGAGCACGGGTCTCCATTCACTTTCGTAAGGAGGATTAGGGCATAATCTACCGCGGGGGCCCGGCCCGGATTGATGGATAACATACCTACCTCCGAAATAATTCTCGGGTAGGTACGTGGATTTCCTCACCATGTTTTCCTTCACCGAAAAGAGAGTGATAAATTACATACATATGCTTTTTTCTACATAAACTCATTGGCGCGTGGCCGCACTGGGGTATGAAGTCACGACCTTTTACTTTGAAGGCAGACGTTCCCCACTAAGCTACCACCGCTTCAATCAGTTTCACTGCTGAACACAACGGTGGTGCTTTTCATAACTTGCCGCGAGTACGGAAAAACACAGCTGTGGTGTTTGTTGTATGGAAAAACACTATGGAGTGTGCAGAGCCGCACCCGTGGGTAGACAAGCAAATCGGCTCAGCAGTCAAAGTGTTATCTATCAAAGAATAAAACTTAGTCTAAATCGGTTCATCCGTTTGGGAGCCACAGCGATGCCAGATTATTTTTTTTGCCAGTCGGGATATTGGAACTTTTTTACTGAAAAATGCGGGATTCTTTCGTCAAAAGCAGGATATAGTAAAAAAAACGTATATGGTAATTATAATCCGAAGTTTTTAAATATTTATGTTTTTATTTGAATTCAAATTACGTTTCCGTGACAATAGGTAACAAAAATTTCCATATAAAATGTATTTTAATAAAAATATAATATTTAAAATCAGATTTACCCTATCGTTAAATAGTTGAGTCTTATTCGTCATCTGAATAAAAAAAAAAAAAAA
Source organism: Campaea margaritaria (assembly GCA_912999815.1). Taxonomy (NCBI): domain Eukaryota; kingdom Metazoa; phylum Arthropoda; class Insecta; order Lepidoptera; family Geometridae; genus Campaea; species Campaea margaritaria. The sequence continues at coordinate 2,503,585 of OU538818.1, forward strand.
AAAAAACAATATTATAAGTGCGTGCGATGGTAGAGTTATTCCCGAAAAGCGGGACTGAACCTGTCCCGCGCGGAACATTTAATTTTTATTAAAGAATCGGGACGTCTGGCAACGTCTGACACACACGTCAAACTTGAAAAGGTTTTGTACTGGCAACTCTTGGCAGAATGAAAAAGACAGATCGGTCTAGACAGCGCAGCGTAACCTAGAGGAACGTCCTTACTGTTTATTCAGTGACGCTTCTTTAATAATGTCAGATTGCTATTTATTTTTATTAATAACAATAAGTACTGTGTTCCTTCGGTATGAATTTCATTTAATGTTTTCTTAGGATAGGTTTTATATTGTTTGTCGAAGCAAGTCAGGGGGGCCTACCATGACCTCTTATAGCGATTCAATTGAAGACCTAAACTGAACCGCGTCGCATAATCGTACCGTGACTTCTTATTTTTTAAGTTGCTGCCATTTTCAACCTAAACTGGATTCAGTTTAGACCTTCAATTGAATTGCTATAAGATGTCATGGTACGATTATGCGACGCGGTTCAGTTTATGTCATCAATTGAATCGCTATAAGAGGTCATGGTATGCCTCCATTTCTATGAAGCGCGAGGGATTCTGAAATGCATTACTGAATTCTACTACTAGGTAGCATCCATTATCACCTTCACTGCTGAGAACACAACTGTCGTGTTTTTCATAACTTGCCACGAGCGCGAGAAAACACAACTGTTGTGTTTGTTGTATGGGGAAACACTATGGAGTGTGCTGAGCCGCACCCGTGGCTAGACAAGCAGCTCAGCAGTGTAAGTGTTAATTACGCGAGGCTTTTCATATGTGATTAACAACGAAACGAGCAAGTCGTTCAACCTGATGGTAAGCGCCACGCCAGCCTATAACAGCTACAGAACTTTCCATTACAAAATCATGCGCGGCGCACTCCGGTTGTCACCCTGAGACATCGGCTCTAAAATCTCACACGCCCAGCGTCGCTGGAAACAGTGCCCTCCAAACCGGAACACAGTAATGTTTGCACACTACTGCTTGGCGGATGGATATCTGACGGCGATGTGGTACTTCCAAGCGGACTCTTGCAGAAGAGGCCTAGTACGACAAAAACAAAACTTTTCGTACGTGATTAGAAAGGTATTGCGAGAGACTTTATCTATATTACGTTTTATGAACAAACATCACGCTGCGACAACCTTGGCGGGATTTCGAAAGTTTATAGTTTAATAACATGGCCATGCCTTCTGAGGCTTAGAAGAGATGGTATGTAGTAATCCATACTTATCCGTAATCCATACTTATATTATAAATGCGAAAGTAACTCTGTCTGTCTGTTGCTCTTTCACGCCTAAACTACTGAACCGATTGAAATGAAATTTGGTACAGAGATAATCTAGAGACTAAGAAAAGACATAGGGTACTTTTTAATGCGAAAAAAGCATTGTCAGGGTTTGAAATAGGGGATGAAAGTTTGTATGGAAGTTTGGTCATTTCTGAAGCTAGAAGCTTGAAATTTATTTTTAAGGCTTTTGATTAGATATAAACAAATATGACATTCAAAAATTGTAAAAATTTAACCATGAGGGGGTAAAATAAATATAGGGGATGAAAGTTTGTATGGAAATATGTAAGGTATCGGCTAAACCATAGGGCCGATTTTAAAAATTCTTTCACTAATGCAAAGCTACATTGACAGCGAGTAGCATAGGCTATATTTTATCCCCATATTCCCGCGGGAACAGGAACTACGCGGGTGAAACCGCGGGCGCAGCTAGTACATAGTAAATATTCCACTCCACTCCCCCCGCGCGCCGCGTCACTACACCTCTCCCCGCAACCGCCGACAGTCAACACTACACGCCCACATGCAATAGACAAACGGGCAGTATGAACCTTCATATTAGCGGACTGTCTTTTGTTTCGGTCGCGTAGTGCACGTTATAAACAGGTCGTGATTACTTAGTCAGTATTCATAATCATCATCATCATGAACCCATATCGTCCCGCTGCCGAGCACGGGTCTCCCCTCACTTTCGCGATAAGGGTTACCACTGAAATAATTCTCGGGTAGGTATGTGGGTTCCCTCACGATGTTTTCCTACACCGAAAAGCGAGTGATAATTACGTACATATGTTTTACAAGAAACATATTGGTACGTGCCCGCACTGGGGTTTGAACTGACGACCTTCTGATTGGAAGACAGAGGTTCTCCCACTAGGCTATCACCGCTTCTACAATAACATTAACAAAAAATATTGTAGTTACGAAAACATATAAAATAGTAATGATTTGGAGAATTCTGTTAGTGCCTTAAAATATCTAACCAAAGGACCCCGCACGCTCACGCCAACCGCTCTGCCAAAGTTATATGATCGACTGTTCGTATAAAGGTAGTAAACTCGCGACCTCCGTCCATATTAAAGTGACGAATTGAAAATATAGGGCGCAGGCATTAAATTTTTTTTGTGATTTAGTAAACTACTCATATTTAACACGTTGATTTGGGCACCGTTACGGACCGTGTGTTTTCCAGCGCTGGCGTGCCGTCTCTATGAGCTGCACTGTAGTAGCGCCGCGTTACACACACACGTCTGCGTTTCGACACACAGCCGGCACGTAAGCTGCGCTAACACAACGGGTGTGTCTTCCCGCACCCGCGTAAAGTTATAAAAAAACACGTGTCGTCTTCAGCAGTGAGTGTTATTCGGTCTTTGTTTTTCGTAATCATTATTGCCACGTATCTTCCTCGCCCCCCGCTACTCTGACCGATTGTTTCAAATGCTGAGCTCTATGCGTGCCGGGTCCATAGAGTACAATATAACATCCCTGTGACTTAACGAATTCTTTTAATGGCGATGACTTCATCCAGTAACGTCATCAAGTTATGTATTTTAGACATTTTTCCCGCCAGATGTTATCGCCGACCAATCTTTGATTAGAGTTGTTAGATGACTCATGGCCGTCTAATTAACACTTCTAGGCAACAATTTACCATAGTCGGAACAAAAAAGGAAGTTACATGTCGACGCTAGAAAGCGTAAACGCTGTAACCCTTTGACCGACCCGAAAATACGTTTTTTTACATATTTGGAAACAAACCCACATTTCAACGTCCCCTAGGAACTTTAGGATATAACCAAGGTAGCAGCATTGTAGCTTTGTATGTAACACACCGAATATCCAAAATTTACGTTTTTAGGTCGAGTAGATATTGAGTTATGCTTTTTTTTCTACAAAAAAAAAAGTTTGGTGAACAATTTTGCATTTCAAGGTTACAGCGTTTACGCTTTCTAGCGTCGATGTAGCGTATATGTAGTGTGTATGTGTATTGTTAAAACATAAGTATTAAATGTTTTCTGTCTATTAAATATTGTAAGTACGCCACACCCACCCTACTATCGAAAAATGTTTTTTACTGTCCATCCAAAGGTTGTCTGGAAGAAATCGCTTTTAGCGATAAGACCGCCCATTGTACTACCCTTGTTTGCCTATTGTAATTCTTCTGTACTGTGTTTATTTTTGTTTCTGGTAACATACCTTCACCGAAAAGCGAGTGATAGTTACGTACATATGTTTTACAAGAAACATATTGGTACGTGGCCGCACTGGGATTTGAACTCACGACCTTCTGATTGGAAGTCGGACGTTATCCCACTAGGCTACCACCGCTTACAATGTGTATAGCCACCCTTAAATTATGAATATTAGCCCCCTTCTCATCATCACCATCAACCCATATATCGGCCCACTGCTGGGGTCTACCCTCACTGTCGTGAGGAGGAATCAGGCCATAGTCCACCGCGGGGGCCCGGTCCGGATTGGTGGATCACATACCTCCGAAATAATTCTCGGGTATGTGGTTTTTTTTTAGTGAGTTTAGTTTGACTTTTTAGCGAGTGCTAATTACGTACTAAGTTTAAATAGCATAGCATAGCATCGCATATCTACGCCTCCATAGGACTTTAAAGCTGTTAAAAATTTTCTTAGCGACATACACGTTTTATGAATACGAATATAATCCAGCTACTAAGGATTTATAGCATATTATAGCATGGCATATCTTCGCCTCGTTAGCACCTTACCGCTTCTAACGACTTTCCCAGCCACGTACACATTCTGCGAGATGAAACGGTCGTCTCGCCTCTCGCTCTTGCTCGCTTCGAAAGCCGCCGAGGGTAGATTCCCATAGTCGATGAGGGAGTATTTTAACGGCGTCGGGGAGGGTAGTTGGGGGTAGGTCGGGGTTTTCCTAGAACCAGTAGTTGTAGTGGGAGGCCTCTTCTGCAAGAGACCGCCTGGGGAAGTACCACGCCATTGCCAGATAATTATTCGCCAAGCAGTAGTGTGCAAACATTACTGTGTTCCGGTTTGAAGGGCACTGGTTTGAAGACTTTACAGCTGATGTCTCAGAGTGATGAGCGCAGTGCAGTGCCGCGCAGGATTATGCAATGCAAAGTTCCGTAACTGTTATGGGCAGGCGTAGCGCTCACCATCCGATGAACGACTTGTTCGTCTCATCACACAGTCAAATTAAAAGAAAAACAGTCGTATCGTTGGTAAATTGTACTGGGCGGCATAAAGGGTAGTGCCTCTTCGAGTGGGGAACATGGCAATGACTATGATATGGCCTGCCATACAGTGCCACTCGAAAGCTTGCACTGATAAATCTTGTCACTGCACTGCGCTCGCCACTCTGAGACACGACTTCTAAAGTCTCATACGCCCTGTAACTTAGCTGGAAACAGCGCCATTCAAAACGGAGCACAGTAATATTCGACACTGCATAGCGGAGGAATATATCGGCGGTGGTGTGGTACTTCCCCAGGCGGACTCTAGCAGAAGAGGCTTACCACCACACAAATGCATTTGACATAAGATACAAAAAAAAAATAAAAAAAATTCAATGCCAACCATCGGCTACGGAGAGTAAGTTTTCGATGAACGAAATATAACCAATCAAATGCCTACGCGATTTGAATTTGACATTAAATTTATGTGATATTCTTTATTCTATACAGGGCGTTACATAACACCCTATAAAGAACCGGGGCAGGGTATTCTGGTATTTCCGGCGCACGTCTGTCCGACAGTTTTGCCTGCCAGGCACGTCTGTCAGGCAGTTCCGACGGGCACATCTGTGCGGGTAAGCTTAGCTATAGATCCCGAGATGGTTATGTGCAGTGTTGCCAATTTAAGACCTAAATTCAGCTCTATTCCAACATAGTCAGTTCATAAAATTGGCTCTATTTGTCTTGTTTACGTGCTTCCATACGAATTTAATGCCAACCTACCTATAGGCAGCGTCGCACGCGTCGTCCGTCGAGGTGGAACTGTAAAGTTGCCGGAAACGTTCCAGAGATGGCGCTGTTTTTGTTATCACGATATTTTCAGGAGTATCGCAGATAACTTCGGACCCTTCAATACGCCGTCGCTTCGGTAACTTCGTTTTGAGAAAAACTTCATCGTTCTCAGAGTCGGTCTTAACGCCAGATTCGCGAAGCTCACTAATACGTTTTTGCGTCAATTTCGTCGTAGGCGTAGAGCTGCGTCTTTTGGGAAATGTTGCCAGGAATTTGATGAGATTTTCTTCTATTATGCTTGACGATGGCAGTTTTTCTTTTATCTTATCCCCGGGTAGTTTCGGCAAATCGAAGCAGCGGAGGATGGGCGTTTTTTTCACCTCCACCCTCATCGGGCTGGAGGCGAGACTTTTGCTGTGGGACCTTTCGATTTTCGGCGGGGCTAAATCTTTTACAGAGGACGTGCTGGCAACATTGCGCTCGAATATATCCTTTTTGCGGAGGAAATCGAGGAATCCTTCCTTTTTCTCGCTGTCTGAGTCTGAGGAATCGTTTTTGGATATCATTTCGATGGATTCGACGAACTGGGCCCATTTGGACATTTTTGTTTTTGGATTTTTCTTGGTTTTCCTTTCGCAGTGCGTGGAATAATCAGAAGTGGACATCAGGGGTGAACTGCAGTAGGACGGGTCTGCAGTTTGTAAGCCTTTATATTTTTGCCGTGTCCAAAAATCCATAGCATTACGTAATTTTTCCAAACAATGTTTAGAAAACATTATTTATATATATATTTTTTGGGAATGTTTGTGAGAAGTTTGACCACGTGTGAGTGTGTTTAACATAACGACGATAATTCGGTTTTATATATACGTGTCAATTTTAAATATTTGTATGAGACATAAATAATATAGTAATATTTCAAAATACCACAAAAAAAAAAAAAAAATATTCGAATAAATAATTATTGCAGTGTCAATAACAAATTCGAATATATTATTATGAACAAAATATAAAATGATAATGAAAAAAAAATCATACATCATTTTATAGCGTAAAATAAATACATTAGCCAATCACACCGTAGCGTACAGAGTGCGAAGGAAATAAGTAATTAAAAAGATATTTTATTACCTTCGTAATACAAATTTTATGGTAAACCTAGAAAACTTTAAATTAAACAATTAAATAACGTGTCACGATCACATACATCCGGACACCTTGGACTTCCTGTATCTATGGAATCAGGAACCGCGAGGACCATGGTCCCACAAACACCCAGACTCAGACCAAATACATGTGGTTCACACAAACCTTTGCCCTGTGCGGTAATCGACCCCGCAACCTAACGCTTCGCAGTCGACTTATAACCCACTACGCCACGGAGGCGGGAATTCTTGAACAATGCCATTCATAAATAGAAATAAAACATAAATAAAAACAACAACTTTTCAAAGTAGGAATAAAATTAAAAAAAATTACCCGACTGCCCAAAAGAAAGAAGGGTACTTATCAAAACATTGCCTATTTCAACCGCCTTAAATTTTAAGTTGTGGGAATTTTGTTTTCAGATTTAGGGCAAAGTAACTCTTGGGATAGTTGAAAGGGCACTAGCTGCATCGAGGCCAATATCCGACACAGTTGTAAAGAAAGGTGAAGAACTCGAATTTAAGTTTGTCATTGAAGTTTTCTAATTAACTTGTGTATGCGAAACACGGCAATTTTTTGAATACTGCCCGGTAATTTTTTTACTAATTAATTTTATTTTCAAACTTACCGTGTTCATTGAAATGCTTCTCCAACTCTTCGTGAGAGATATTGGTCTGTGTGGTGGGTGCCTCCGCCGCGACCGTCTGCTCGGGCCGCGAGCGCGAACATCTGAAACGGGACTTAATTTGTAAGAAGGTAGACTCTATATTAGCTGAGAAAATTTCAATACCGATACTGCTAACTTCAAATAAAACCCGGTAAGTTTAGACAAGAACTGGCAAGTTACGGTAAGATTATAGCTTAGTCATACGTCGGTATTAGAATACACGCGGAACAATCTCAACGCCGACAAGTCTAATAAGACCCGGCGAGTTTTGTCAATGACCGGCAAGAACCGACAAGTTAGCTGAGCATAGCATTGCTGCATATTAACAATAGTTCTAGACTATCGAGCCAGCAATGCCCAGCAACCTGGGACTAAGATCTAAATAGCCTAGGCACAGGTCGATATTAGTATGAATATTGTTCCGAGCAATACTGATGCTGACAACTCTAATAAAACTCGGCAAGATCCGGTAAGAATCGGCAAGTTCCAAGAAAATCCGACAAGTTAGTTTACCTGAGCATAGCATTGCTGCATCTTAGCGCTAGTTCTAGACCGTCGAGCCAACAATGCCCAGCCGCCTGGGACGGGGCGCGGAATATCAGATGCGCTGTAGGCAATGGCTGGACCACTGCACCTGTGAATAGACATATGGGATAACACGCAGCAAGAAAAGAGAAGAACCGGCAAGTATATCTATCTATCCATAGTGTCGTTATGAGATCACTAGCACGTTTAGACAGATTGATATTTGTACTTTTTGAATAAGATCCATTTAGCCTCCTACATAAATGAACCCTACAAGATACGGCAAGGTTCGACAAGAACCGGCGAACTAATCAATACCTTCGTTTTAAGGTGCCCACACAGTCTATCTACTATATCTGTATGGGTAGTAGAATTATAACCAAAGGCAAATCTTTCTTATCAATCTTTCTTACTTGGAAAATTTATACCATTATAAATATGTATCCAGGTACCACAATCAAACATTGAATAAAAACTAAGAACTAGCAAGTTCCAACAAGAACCGACCAGCGCAGACAAAAACCAGCCGAATACTAACTTGGCAAAATTTAAGGATCATTTGTATTTCCACTTCCACGTCCACTATTAAAAAAATTTACATCCAGCAAAAACTGCCAAGAACCGGTAAGATCCGGCAAGCTTACCAATAGTCTCGTTGTGAGGCCCCCGCGGCGCCCAGATGCTCTGCTCCAGAGGATGGTAGAGTTTGAAACAGAATCCGTCCTTTTTGGATGGTCGCTCGATCACTTGACAGGATGTCAGCAGCACTGTCCCCACCCAATGACTACTCTGTGAAGGGAAAGGTAAATATTTAGTGCTGCCTTCTAAAAATTGTCTATATTAAATTTATGTAACTTTCTATCCATCCATCCATCCATATAATATTAGCGCGGTAAGGGCTTCACGGCGACACACACGAAAAAAGAAAACAATCACTTATTGACCACAACACGCTTAATTCAAAACGAATCGTCACTGGAGCAGGACCGAGGTTTCGAACCCGGTGCCGCTGAGTTGCAAAGCGCACAGATTACCGATCGAGACAAATCCTACTAATATTATAAATGTATAAGTTTGTATGTCTGTGACTCGAATCACGCCAAAACAGCGGAACAGATTTTGATGATATTTGGTACACAGATAGTTTATGACTTGGAATAAAACATAACATACTTTTTATCCCGTGAAAATCCCGCATAGATCCGTTAAGGATCCCGTAGGATAATTATCAACGCAGGTGAAACCTCGGATCGTAGCTAGTAGTTTAACTAGGGATGTTACTGAGGTGGTTAAAAAGGAACCGAAGTCGGAGTCGGAGTATTTAAATTTAGATTGTCGGGGCCGGAGTCGGAGTCGGAGGTGGTGGTAGAAGAGAGATGTGTCAAGGGCAGGCCTTATAAAATAAAATACTGCAAACATTATAGTATCAGCCTGTTTAATTTCAATTAAACAACAATAAACTTACTTGACATGAGCAAAAAAATATTCATGTTTTCAATAACAGTTAGCAAATTAAATCAAACGAATTGTCTATCAAAGTAGCAAGAGCTCCGATTTAAAGGTGTCGGAGCCGAAGTCGGAACCGGAGGTGTAATATCAACCGGAAGTTCCGACTTATCGGAATCGGAGTCGGAGTCGAAGCTTCGCAACATCCCTAGTCTAAATACTAATTTATCATACTTTCCACAAGGAAAACTCTAATGAAGCAAAGAGCTCAAATCTACCACTTACTTGCACTATAGACAAATCCAAAAACATGCAGACACATACCTACTAAAAGTTCATTAAAAAAAAAAAAAAAAAAAAAACTACACATCAAAGACAAAACACTGACAACCATAGACCAAAGAATGTGAATAGACATTACGAACAGTTGAGTCATGGCACAGAATAAATTTAGTACTATAATTATACAGAACGGACACTCCACCCGCGCGCCGCGTCCCCACCCCTCTCCCCGCAATCGCCTCGGGGGTAAGCTGGTGAATGCGTTACGAAAAATGTGATGGGGCGAGGCGAACGGAAGTTGAGAAAGATATAAGTTAGTGATGATAAGAAAGGGAGAGAGAGTTACGTTTCGTATATTTTTTTTTAAAATAATTTATTTGCTGAAGTTTTACTTCTACTATGTGTTCCAGCACACATTTTGTTTTTTTTATTGACTGAGTGGCAAGACGAGCAAGTCGCTCACCTGATAGTAAGCGCTACGCTTGCCCATAACAGTCACAGCACCACCCTGTACCCTGCATTGCATAGTCCTGCGCGGCACTGCACTGCGCTCGTCACCCTGAGACATCGGCTCTAAAGTCTCACACGCCCAGTAATGTCGCTGGAAACAGTGCCCTTCAAACCGGAACACAGTAATGTTTGCACACTACTACTTGGCGGATAATAGGTATTTGGCGACAAATTCTCTACTCGAGAATGTTACCTAGCCAGGGGGACATTGTAGTGCCCCACCAAGGTTACCAACGATGTTTTCCTTCATATGCTCATGCTCATAATATATTAACAGTCACCTGGTTTCGAACCCACAACCGCCTGATCGACCATCGCTAATAGATACAGAACACACACACCGAAAATCATAGACTAAAGATAAAATAACAGATATGACATAACACCGAAAATAACAACCATAGACTAAAATGACAGACATGGCAAAACAACACCGAAAACCATAGACTAAATGAGATACAGACATGGCTTACCTTCGCCTTTGGCGTCTTATAAAGCAGCAGCAGACCTGGCTTAAGGACGCACCACAACTTTGTCCAAGACTTGAGGGAACCGCGAACCTGAAACATTTTATTGAAGCTTTAAAAATCATAAATTTACTGACATAACTTAAATAAAAATATAAATGAAAGGAAAATTAACTAAAACTTAAGCTTAAAAATCTAACTTCTCTTAACCAACCCCTACCCCAACCTTATTAAATTAATGCCACTTGCAAAGTTTAAAAAAGAATTAAAGACCTGGAGGCATGCCATGACATCTTATAGCGATTCAATTGAAGACCTAAACTGAACCGCGTCGCATAATCGTACCGTGGCGTCTTATTATTTATGTTGCTGCCATTTTCAACCTAAAATAGATCCAGTTTAGGTTGAAAATGATAAGATCAGATCCGATCTGATAAGATCCGATAAGAAGCGGCAAGAACCGGTGCGATCTCGCAAAAAACAGACAAAATCCGACAAGAACCGGCATCATCCCAAAAAGCTCATCTTAAGCCAAACGGCGAGCACGCCCACTCACGGGCCCTCTAGGGACTGATGCAATAAAGAGTTTTCTGTTCTATTTTGAGCTCCGACATGATCCGACAAGATCCGATAAGAGCCGACAAGAACCGGCAACTTAACAAAAAGCTCACCTTAAGCCAATCGGCGAGTACGACCACTGACGGGTCCTCTATGGAGTGAAGCAACGCGGAGGCGGCCCGTTTCTTCTCCCTCCTATAGTGCTGCCGCTGCGCCTTGTAGCTCTCCTTGCGGGATAGTGCCGTAGTCGTTCTTGAGACGGTGCCCACCGCTGTCTCTGACGACTGGAAGTGGGTAAATGACTTTATATTTATTTTTTGTTTAGAAATAATATTACTTTTTTGTGTGGAAGTACGTACTACACATTAGATTATTATATTTTATGTTTATATAATATGTATAGTTATATACTTCTATTTGTTCATAGGACTTCGCCTAAGTTCTATTGTGTCTACTGCCTCCAAGCAAGATGCGGCAAGAAGCGACCGCGCCCATAGCCTGATGTAGGAGTGGTGAAATATCTACATAACTATCCAACCCGACAAGATCCGGTAAGATGCGGCGAGTTACCTTATCTGAGGTGCCCACCGCTTATGCAGAAGTGACGAAATAGGCTTACATGCAACCTGACAAGACCCAGCAAGATGCGGCAAGTTACCTTATCAGAGGAGGTGCCGTCGGGCGGGTGGCCGCGCCCGTCGCCTGACGCGGGGGTGATGACTCCACCGGGAGAGCGGGGGGGAGGGGTGATAGTGGACTCGCCTGAAACAGCATGATATTTCATTTAATCATTGTCGACCTTATTACACATTACATTGATGTCAATTCTGTTATTGCAAACTAGCCTAAACAGCAGTCCTATCAAATTGTTTTTGTCACACTCACACCTATTGAAAACGAAAGAGATGGCAACAACTTAAGTTTTAACAGAAGGTAACTAAATACTACCCAAAAGGGGACTCTTGTACAAGAGACCTACCACTAAAACACTACGATGTAGTGGACAACCGGCCTTATTCCTCTATCTGTCATACAGGAAACGCTATTAAAATCAATTTGATGTCAATTTAAACAGTTTAAAGCTTATCAAATACGTACTGTATGTGGGCGGAGTGGCCGGCGCTGTTGACGGTAGGACCACGTTGAGCGGTTGGTGATGTTTCTGCAATGACATAAGAGAATTATGTACAGCTGCGCCCTGTGGCTTCAGCAAATTTCATCCAAATCAGTTCAGCCATTGCGGCGTCAAGAGGAAACAAACGTACGCATTTATAAGATTCATCATCAACCCATATCGTCCCGCTGCTGAGCACGGGTCTCCCCTCACTTTCGTGAGGAGGGTAAAGCCATAATCCACCACGGGGGCCCGGTCCGGATTGGTGGATAACATACCTACCTCCGAAATAATTCTCGGGTACGTATGTGGGTTTCGTCACGATGTTTTCCTTCACCGCAAAAGCGAGTGATAATTACGTACATATGTTTTACAAGAAACACATTGGTACGTGCCCGCACTGGGATTTGAACTCACGACCTTCTGATTGGAAGGCGGACGTTCTCCCACTAGGCTACCACCGTTTATAATATTAGTAGAATGGAATGGAATAGTGGAATAGTGAGAATCTACACTACCAAACTTCTATATATATAAAAATGTTATGTTGGTTTGTGTACGCTTCAAAAACTTAGAAAGTTCTGCACCGATCGAGCTGAAATTTTAGCATGATATATAATCCGCATCGAGGATTGTTTTTATCTATTTTTTTCATCAGTGACATATCAGCGAATGTGCGCATGTGTCACAGCGAAGCGTGCCAGGGTACAGCTAGTATATTATAAAATGCTAAATATTGTGTGTTTTCTCACTTCACGCCGCTACGGCTCAACGGGATTTGATGTAATTTCGCATATATCCTACCATTGGCAAATTTTTATAGAGCAGATGATAGTAATTTCTTCTTTTTTTTTTTTATTTGACTGAGTGACGAGACGGGCAAGTCGTTCACCTGATGGTAAGCGCTACGCCTGCCCATAACAGTTACAGCGCCACAGTCACCCTGAGACATCGGCTCTAAAGTCTCCTATGCCTAGTAAAGTCGCTGGAAACAGCGCCCTTCAAACCGGAACGCAGTAATGTTTGCACACTACTGCTTGGCTGTTGAATATCTGGCAAAGGTGTGGTACTTCCCCAGGCGGTCACTTGCAGAAGAGGCCTCCCACTGCACAATCTTCCAGATTACTATTTGCCAAAAACTCACCCGTCCGCCGATGAAGTTCGGTGTCGAAGTGTGGAACTGCACGCAGTCAGCTCTCAACGCCGGCGACGAGGGGGTGGTGGAGGGGGAAGGGGGTTCCACTGCAGGGGAGGAACTCATGGTCAAGCTGTCACCACATGGCGCCACCGGGGGGAAAGGGAAGGAGGTCCTAGGGGCACATCGCTTAGTCGTCAGCTTCGTATCTGCAATGGCTGGGTCGCAATCGAGCTGCTGCGGTCTCACTTTTAGAGATTCGCCTCTAATGGGTTCGCGTTCAATTGGTTCGCTCTCAATTGGTTGCAGCCCAATGGATTCGCCGGCAATTGGTTGCGTCGTAATGGGTTCGTTGGTTGGTTGCGTGTCGATTGGTTGGGTTTGCTGCGCGCGGGGTGGGATTTGTGGGGATGCAATGGTGGGAGTTACAATTTAATTGTGGGTTTAATTCTATATGATTTTACTCGATTGTTAATATTGCTTTGAAAGCGTGAATAGTAGGAAGTAATGCGTCGAGTTTGGAATATATTAATATTTATAAATATCATAAAATGTTCACGGATATATCAGATAAGAAAAAAGTGTCAAGTGCCAAATATATCAATATATATTAATTATTGTATGTCTTTTATTTATTATATTGGAATGGTTGAATGCGATATGGGTATTAATAAAAATGGAATGTTGAAGGAATATGAGTTAATAGGAAGGAATTGTTGGGTAGTTTTTTCCTGTTGAGAAAATATGAAAGGTTAATAACCATTGTTGTTAGCATTATCTATAATCTATAATATAAAAATCAAATCACGAAATGTATTTTTTTTTTTTGTCAAATAATTATAAATGCGAATGTAATTTTTTTTTTTTTTTTTTTTTTTTAATGATTGAATAACGCGAGTCTAGCGAATCGTTCACGTGTTGGTAAGTGCAACGCCTGTCCATAATAGTTACAGCGCCACCAATAACTTTGCATTGCATAATCCTGCGCGGCACTGCACAGCGCTCGTCACCCTGAGACATGTCTAAAGTCTCACACGCCCAGTAATGTCGCTGGAAACAGTGCCCTTCAAACCGGAACACAGTAATGTTTGCACACTACTGCTTGGTGGATGAATATCTGGCATAGGTGTGGTACTTCCCCAGGCGGTCTCTTGCAGAAGAGGCCTCCCACTACCACTAGGATGGATTATTTCGGAAATCCCCCTCATCAAATGGAGCTACATCGAGGGGGATTTCCTGAAACCCTCTTCACAGCTCGAGCATTAGCGTGTTGCTTCACGAACATAGAATAGAATAGAAAACTCTTTATTGTACACCAGAAACAAAATTAAACACAGTACAGAAAAATTACAATAGGTAAACAAGGGTAGTACAATGGGCGGTCTTATCGCTGAAAGCGATTTCTTCCAGACAACCTTTGGATGGACAGTAAAAAACATTTTTCGATAGTAGGGTGGGTTACACATACACAAATATGAAGGATAGGACAGGATATCTCTAGATCTCTATCGAAAATAAAGTGTTTTATATAATCTAATCACATATTTTAAAGTTATTTTCCATGTTTATTTATCTTCTTAGAGGGACCCATAAAGCACGTCACACAGAGGCTTAGGGGGTCGACGAAGTGTGACATTATGTGACAAGGGATGGGACGGCTCCTAAGTTTCGTGACCTCGCATTTCAAAACCTAATACATCTAAGTGTCAAATAAAAGAAATTTCGGAACTGCTGTTTTAATTTAATATTTTCTAGATGTAAAATTGCAAAATAAGTGACGTCACACTAGGGAGGGGAGACGGGGGGTCTCACAAACGTGATAAGTGTGACAAGGACGGCGGAAGGATCAAAAAATCACAAAATTTGTGTGACGTACTTTATGGGTGACCCCTTAACAATTTTTTTTATTTGACTGAGTGGTGAGAGGACCTAGTCGTTCACCTGATAGTAAGCGCTATGCCTTCCCATAACAGTTACAGGGCCACCCAGAACTCTGCATTGCATAATCTTGCTCGGTACTGCACCGAGTCCCCTGAGACATCGGTTCTAAAGTCTCACACGCCCGGTAATGTCGCTGGAAACAGTGCCCTTCAAACCGGAACACGGTGATGTTTGCACACTAATACTTGGCGGTTGAATATCTGACAAAGGTGCCACTATAGCCCCTAGCTTATTCCCACAAACACGTGTATTGTAAAACACCTACTCAAACGCTGTTAAAAATACACTGAACATCGATTTGAATAAGAATACTCCATCCAGAAGCGTCCAAAACTATAATAAAAAGACAGTTGCTATATTTGTCTGTCAGTCCTTGCGTACGCCCCGTACGGCTGCTTCATTACGAATATAACGACAGGCTTGTGACAGACGTAAATCTTGCGATCATTGCTGTGAAATGAAACATTAATAACATAAAAAAAAATCTAACCTAACCTAACCTAACCTAACTAATTGCATAAACGCGAATGTGAGTTTGTTTGTTTGGTTGTTACGCTTCCACGCCCAAACTAATGAACCGATTTTAAAAATTCTTTCATTAATGGTAAGCTACATTATCAGCCAGTAACATAGGCTATATTTTATCCCCGTATTCCCACGGGTGAAACCGCGGGGCGCAGCTAGCAATATTACAAACGTGAAAGTTCGGGAGGATGGATGAATGGATAGATGGATGTTTGTTTGCACCGCAGTTTCACTCACATAATGTATTATCCCGCAGGAACTCTTCATTTTTACGGGATAAAAAGTATTCTATATGTTAATCCAGACAATAAACTATCTGCGTGCCAAATTTCGTCCAAATCCGTTCAGTAGTTTTTGCGTGAAAGAGTAACAAACATCTATCCGGCCGTCTATCTGCGTACGCTATTATGTTCATCGTGTGTTTTCATTCTCTTGTCTTGTCTCTAAATAAGTACGTTGTTCGCTATTGTGTGCAGTTGTGTCAGAATAAATGTTTTTTCTTTCTTTCTTTCTTTCTTTCTTTCTTTCTTTCTTTCTTTCTTATCCATGTTCACAAACTTTTACATTTACAATATCAGTAGGATTAGAATAGAATAGAACTTATTGCAATAAATATAGTACAATGAGCGTACTTATCGCCAAAAGCGATCTCTTCCAGTCAACCTTTGGATTAGTACAGATAATATCATCATAATCATCAACCCGTATCGGCCGCGCCTGACTTTCGCGAGGAGGATGAGGGCATAGCAAAAGCCGCGGTTCAACAATAGTGGGTATAAGGCAGCTAACAAAAACTCGTATTCATGAGAGGGGACCGAATCGAAACAAATTATCTCACTCACAGTCGACTTCGCTGATATAACCTGACATACAAAACATCATACATGAATTTTAGATAATGTATGTGAGAGAGCGGTGGTAGCCTAGTGGGAGAACGTCCGCCTTCCAATCGGAAGGTCGCGAATTCAAATCCCAGTGCAGGCACGTACCAATGTGTTTCTTGTAAAAACATATGTACGCAATTATCACTCGTTTTTCGGTGAAGGGAAAACATCGGGAGCGAACCCACATACCTAACCGAGAATTATTTCGGAGTTAGGTAGGTGATCCACCAATCCGGACCAGGCCCTAGTGGTGGATTACGGCCTAACACATGCCTGTTTCTCGTAGACTGTAGCATGACTCATACACCATCAATCATCATACATTCATCATCCAACGTCGACTGTCAACGCGATAACCTTATCAAACTTGGTTGCTTATCAACAGAACGGCCTATCAGAGGTTTTTAACCTAGATATTGAGAAAACAGCGTTAAAATATTGAATTATTTTATAAAAAAAACCGTCGTCATAAGGAAAATAGGGCAGTGCGGGCACGTACCAATGTGTTTCTAATACCACATTACTGTGTTCCGGTTTGAAGGGCACTGTTTCCAGCGAAATTACTGGGCGTGTGAGACTTTAGAGCCGATGTCTCAGGGTGACGAGCGCAGTGCGCCGCGCAGGATTACGCAACGCAAAGTTCTGGGTGGCACTGTAACTGTTATGGACAGGGGTAGCGCTTACCATCGGGTATAAAAAAACAGCGAGTAACGCTACCATATTATATGTATGAAACCGATACCCTTTCTGATGCATCACGCACGACACGACACGTCAGACAAATGTGTCGGCGGCTTTAGCTGCCCGTAAGCGGGTAGGCTTGCTTTGACAGACCAAAATTAAGGATTTTTTCAAGTATTAATTCTATAGAATAGAATTGAATAGAAAACTCTTTATTGTACACCAGAAACAAAATTAAACACAGTACAGAAGAATTACAATAGGTAAACAAGGGTAGTACAATGGGCGGTCTTATCGCTGAAAGCGATTTCTTCCAGACAACCTTTCTATATATGTGTATACTTATGTAAATGTGTGTACTATTACATATAAATTTTGTTATCTGATGTGCTGTCTTTGATTCCTACTTGCCATCATAATAAAAGACATTTATATTAATTACATATAATAATATGGTTTCTTTGGTACATACTGCATAATAATATGTACATAATAAAACTAGTTTTTTTTTTATTTGAATGAGTGACGAGACGAGCAAGTCGTTCCCCTGATAGTAAGCGCTACGCCTGCCCATAACAGTCACAGCACAACCAGATTATCCGAATAAATCGGTTATATTGAACACCCATGTCCCTTAATTGGTTCGTATAATCGACGCTCCACTGTATCAATATTTCAACGGCGAGAACGGCCACCCTGGTGTCAGCCGGCCCCGAGATTCGGGCCGCCTCGTCAGTACTGAAGTGGACTGAACCTTGACCCAGCGTTTCGTCTCCGTCGAAACAATTTACAGAATTCATTTATATATATATATATATATGTAAAACTACAATTGTTTTTAAACGGAACACAAAACCTTTTCACAATCGGATCAGGCGGCCTACCATGACGTCTTATAGCGATCCAGTTGAGGACCTAAACTGAGCCGCGTCGCATAATCGTACCGTGACGTCTTATTTTTTATGTTGCTGCCATTTTCAACCTAAAATGGATTAAGTTAAGGTTGAAAATGGCTTATTAGCGACTCAATTTCAGTCGCTACCATTTTCAAAAAGCTTGCGAAAAATACGTATTTTATTTAAAACCTATCATCATCATCATCATCAACCCATAACGTCCCACTGCTGGGCACGGGTCTCCCCTCACTTTCGTGGGGAGGGTTAGGTCATAATCTAGCACGGGGGCCCGGCCCGGATAGGTGGATAACATACCTACCCCCGAAATCATTCTCTGGTAGGTATGTGGGTTTCCTCACGATGTTTTCCTTCACCGAAAAGCGAGTGATAATTACGTACCTATGCTTTGGACATAAATAAACACATTGGTACGTGCCCGCATTGAGATTTGAACTCACGATCTTCTCCTTGGAAGGCAGACGTTCTCTCACTAAGCTAACAATGCTTAAAAAAACTATATAAAAAAAAAAAAACAATGAACAGAAAAAATAATTACGATTTTTTTTTTCTTTTTCACATTATTAGATGGTCGTTACAACCTAAATGCAGCGCGCGCTAATATAAACGTTAAACGCAAAGTGATTTCGGTCGATATTTGTACGAACCCGCATCAAGGTCGACAGACTGGTAAAATTAGCCAAGCGCGAGTGGCCCAAATTACGAAAATCTCGCATTACATTGTGATTAGCAGGTCCAAATGTAATTAGCGGCATTATCATCTCTGTTTACTCTCTAATCATAGGCTCCTTGACCCGTGCTGTGACCTCATAGGTATTTATGTAACTTTTTGACAACCCCATTATAAGTCTTCTGTATTATAATACGCTATTCTATCCGTCATTTTATGTAACAGTCTTTTTTTACATTAAAATTGTCATAGTAAGCTTCTTCGTCGTGTCGATGATCCGCGGCTAGATCATTTCGGACCAGTAATTGGCTACTGCCACACCGGGGGCAGAAGCCTCATAGAGGTCGATTAAGGTGCAGGTGTTAGGGCACTGAGGGCACGACAGCAAATGCTGCATCTTTTGTGGAGAAACGCCACAGTCACATTATGACTCGTCCGGGGCGAGTTAACCCCATTTAGTCAGGTTGCTCTTGCAGCGACCCACTTGAGCCCGGAGTCTGCTAAGAAACCAAGCTGTCTGTTATAATAAGCTATCCTTAAAAAGATGGACATATCTCCTAAACAAGTTACGATAGACAGATAACTCTTTATTGATACCAAAATGTATAACCATATGTGTGTGTGTGTGTGTGTGTGTGTGTGTATGTGTGTGTGTGTGTGAGTATGTATATATGTATAATGTATGTGTGTTGTACTACCCTTGTTTACCTATTGTAATTTTTCTGTAGTGTGTTTATTTTTGTTTCTGGTGTACAATAAAGAGTTTCCTATTCTATTCTATTCTATAAAACACAGAGAGAAAACGTTACTTAAGAATAGGTCCAATGGGTGGTCTTATCGCTTAAAGCGATCTCTGCCAGACAACTTTGTCATGTGTCATAGTGTCATAATATCAAAATATACATACAAATAATTACACAACTGACGTTATTTTGGTATGTTATCCACCAATCTGGACTGGGCCCACATGGTGGATTATGGCCTAACTTTCGTCACGAAAGTGAGGGGAGACCCGTGCTCAGCAGTGGGATAGTATGGGTTGATAATGATGATAACTACCTCTGAAATAATTCTCGGGTAGGTTTCCTCACTGCCTGCACTGGGATGTGAACTCACGGCCTTCTCTGTGGAAGGCAGATGTTTTTCCACTAGGCTGCTACCGCTTCTATTGATAGTGGATAGGCCCCCATTAGGACAGTGCCAAATATTTCAGTAGACAAACATTAACATGGCAAATACATCAACGATTTTGTGTATGTGTGTACGTCACCGACGTATCATAAAACGTTGATTGCCAAAACACTCTTTGATTTCTTCAATTTTATGACACTGTTAAACAGAACAGTGCTTCGGAATCTGCAGTCGACTATTTTTGAGTTCCCTTTTGATGTTTTAGGATCAGGAATGAAGATGAATCAATAAATAATTTTGTTTTTTTTTTGGTGCAATGTAGGTACTGCTTTCTGCTGGGATCGCAGCAGGTGGATAGATGTAGTCTCTGCCTATCCCAACGGGAGAAAGTCGTCACTGTATATATGTGTATAGTTTCCAGCAAAATTACTAGGCATATGAGACTTTAGAGCAGATGTGTCAGGGTGACAAGCGCAGTTCACTGCCGCTCAGGATTATACAATGCAAAGTTCTTGGTGGCGCTGTAACTGTTATGGGCAGGCGTAGAGCTTACCATCAGGTGAACGAGGTGCTCATCTCATTACTCAGTGAAATAAAAATAATTTTAGTTGGAACCTTTGTTTACGAATTTTTCTCTATAAATAACACCTTTCAATTCAATCCATTAAATGACGTAGTTTTGACAGTACAAAAAAGCTAAACTAAATTAAAAATAATTTATAATAAAAAAAAAATATTAAAAAAATTGTATACTGTATTGTAGGTTTATAAGAAGAAGTCATTTGTGCCAGGCCGAGAATCAAACCCAACGTAGTAGGGTAGCAAAGTGCATAAGTTACTACTTAGCCACCGTCCATATAACTGAAAACTAAGCTTTACATATTGATGTGTACACATATGTATTTAACACCTCGCAAACTGACCTAATATCGACATAAGTATATAATTAGATTAAAGGAAATGTCACTGTGGCGATTTTTAAACAGAACTGGAAAATGTACAGAAAAAAAATGAAAAATTTTTTTGGATATGAAACTGATTTTCACTGAATTTAGTGGGAGAACAAAACATTTGCGCTTATATTAAGAATGTGGGTACTTCTAGGTATATTTTTAATCTGGCAAATGCCTATATTGTCCATTACCTAACTACTATAATGTACAATTAACTAACTCCTAGATACAAGTTGGCCAACTTACAGACCTAGAAATTACTATAATTTGAGAGATGTAGAATCATTTTATAGGAAGTTTTAGGGAATTAATAGTTACGTTAGTCTAATAAGAATCCTTTAATTAAAGTTAATCGTAATAAATTAAAAAATACTCACAGTCAACTCTGTCTTCATTCATGAAAAAAGCAATATCTCAGTAGGTAAAGTTAATGCTGGCATATCCATTATCCACTGGTCGTTGGAACAAAAACTTAAGCGTAAATGTCGGCAATTATCGTGTAAATAACGTATAGAAATACGCAAACACGTTATTGGACGTCCGCTCGGAAAAACGGATGGTTTATACTGCCGCAAAACAATAATAACCAACCAAAACTGCAGACCACGCAAGCACAGAAATGTTTCACATAGCACACGCACTGTTTATTGCCCTGTATTTTAATGTAGTTCAATTTGTATGTATCTAAAGGAAGTTTAAATTATATTGGAAATTGAATGCTTCAGATAAAATTAGTCCTTTTCGATTTCTACGTGACTGACGTTTGGGTTTTTCTATGGGTTTCGGCCTCGCACGATTTGTGTGTTCTGCACAGACTATACAAGACGGACTTTTTTCAACCTAGATTTTAGCTAGGATATTGATGGTACTCACACATAAAATCAAAGCTCCCAGGATATTTCAGTAAAACATTCATCATCAACCAATATCGGCCTAATGCTGAGCATGGGTCTAACTTTCTTGAATAGAATTATGCCATAATTTAACTAAAATGTGTTTGACTAGCTTGATAAAATACTTAGAGACACTAGAAATTGACTAGTAAATGCAGAAATCTGGCATAGTACAAACAAAAAAATATATATTATGCATTTTGAATTATAAAGTCAAACCACGACATAAAGTTACTGTCATTGTAGAATAAATGTCAAATGTCAAAAAAAATATGTGTTTGTTTACTTGTTTTCATGTTTTGTTTTTTGATGCGACTTTGTACGTCTTTTGTTGAATGAATACCCAAATAAGTTGAATTAAAATACCAAAAACATGTCTTCCTTCCTGTGTTTCGTATGCCACAGTACAGTAAATGCAGACACTAATGAAGATACGCGAGAAAAGTACAGGGAAGTCATTGGAATGAATGTAAGTTCTTTTTGTACTAACTTTTTAAGATTTTTCTCTTGCTGATACCGGTTGTTGATGCTGATGATGATTTTATTCTATCTATATATTTAAAAATCGATATGTGAATTAAAAGAATACGTGTGGTTTTTAAAAATATAACCTTATTAAGTTTATTACAATTAATTAATTTGTATAACATTTACAAAACCCCTGCTTTCCTCTAAGTTAAGCTGTGGAATTACCACATAAGTTTGTTGGCCGAATACATTTTTTTTTTCATAGTATGTTTTTTTTTTATTTGACTGAGTAAGGAGACGAGCAAGTCGTTCACCTGATGGTAAGCGCTACGCTAGCCCATAACAGTTACAGTGCCACACAGAACTTTGTATCGCATAATTCTGCATGCGCTGTCACCGAACGTCCCCCTCCCCATCGTCATCGGCTCCAAAGTCTCATAAGCCCAGTAATGTCGCTGGAAGCAGTGCCTTTCAAACAGGAACACAGTAATGTTTGCACACTACTGCTTGGTGGATGAATATCTGGCGGAGGCGAGGTATTAACCCAGCCGGTCTCTTGCAGAAGAGGCCTACCACTACAAAATGTACAAAATGTGGATAGTATGTTGTGTTCATACAAAAAATTATCTGTCACCCACAGCTATGTCCCGATTCACACCTGTGCTTCATCTGCTGCTATTTCCTGAATAAAATGTGTCTGTTCAAGTCCATATGCTTGAAGAGGAGTCTGGAGTACCCGGTACTGTTCAGGTAAACTCTACAAGCAGCAGGAGGCCTACCATGACATGTTACAGCGATTCAATTGAAGACCTAAACTGAACCGCGTCGCATAATCATACCGTGACGTCTTATTTTTTATGTTGCTGCCATTTTAAACTTTAATTGGATCCAGTTTATGTTGAAAATGGCTTATTAGCGACTCAATTTAGGTTGCTACCAAATCTTGGCCACCATTCGGGCATGAGTCATCACTTGAAAGGGAAATGCCTTTTTAACCGACTTCAAAAAAGGAGGAGGTTCTCAATTCGCCTGTATTTTGTTTTTTCAAACTCAAACCATAATTTCGATAATCCGTAGTATAAATCCGTTCGAGTTTAGTAGATAATATTCCAACTTATTTTATATTTTTCTCTAAATTTATGAGACTTAAGACTTTAACTTGTGGAAGTGCAATATTTTTGCCTGCTCGCAATAAATGATTTGTGTGTTGAGTTTTAATTCCGTCACAGCAATGATGATGGCTTATAAAAATATTTAAACTGTATTTTCAGTGAAAAGGGGACGATAAACCTACAACGGAGCGACATAACGGTGTCCATCCTCTGCCCCGAAGACATATGCCTCCAACACCTCAACACCAGATACCACTTCTACAACAACAATGAAAACTCACAGTCCGACGACGGCAACTACTGTGAACTGCAAGACGAGAGAAACTTTATCAACAATGACTTAGTAAACTCGGAACCTATGGAAGAATTCCACCATGAGGATTACCTGTTCTCCACCAAAGATAATGTTGAAAATCTATTCAACGAGGAACTGATGCAACCCAATTTTGAACCTGTCCGAATTATACAAAACGATCTAGTCAATGGTGAATGGACCAAAAATGATTCGAGAATTAATAAAACGTGTGAATCGATGCTGCTTGAGTTACATAATTGTAATGAAATTGAATTTGAATCTAACATGCCAAATGTATGTACAACAGATATGCAAAAATTGGATGAAGTTAAATTAGACAATAATTTAATCAATGTAGGTATTATTTTGAATGGTAACGTAGAAAACAATTTATATAAAAATATAGAAAACAACATAAATGAAAATGCAGAAAATAACTTAAATGAACATGTGGAAAGCAAAATAAATGGAAATGATGAAAATAATTTTAGTGAAAATATAGTAAAACATATAAGAGGTAATGTAGAAAATAGCCTAAATAAAAATTTAGAGAACCACATAAATGGAAATGTAGAAAATAACATAAATGAAAATGTAGAAAATGACCAAAATGAACACATAGAAAACCACATAAATGTAATTACCGAAAGCAACATACAAAATGTAGAAACAAATATAAAATTAGACGATGAAGCTGATTCAGAATCAGTCACAGAGACTGACAATCAAGACATAGCAACATACAATACACAAATTAAAGAACTAAAAAGAAAAGAGAAAAGAACCAGAAAGAAGGACTTTGAGAAGGTGGAGCTCAGTGTTAAAGAGCAGAAGATGGAGTTAACGCAAGCAAGAAGGGACGAGAAGTATGCAGAAGGGTATTTCAAATGTCACAGTTGTGCATTAAGCTACCATTTCAAGGATACGTACCAGGCGCATATGATGAGGCATGAAGAAGTAAGTACATTTAAGACACACTGACACACAGAATAACTGTACATGTTAAATTCATTGCCTTCCATTTATTTCGGACTCCATGTTATTTAGCAAAAAATAAACCTTTTTAAGAAGCCTCTCGATCGGTAAGATAAAGCTACAGGATGATTATTTTTCTCGTCTAAAGGGTTCAACCATGTAATTATTTAAAAATGCAGTTTAAATTGTTTTTCAAATTCAAATAATGTCTTATTTCAGTAAAATGTTCCTTCTACAATATTCAAGGTACTTTCCCTCCATGTGGCACAGCCGTGGGACACCCTGTATAATGTGTTATAGTGATTCAGTGTCTGGTTTTTTCTGGTCTGTGTCTTTTGTTATATTTTTTTTATTTGACTGAGTGACGAGACGTGCAAGTCGTTCACCTGATGGTAAGCGCTATGCCTGCCCATAACAGTCACAGCACCACCCAGAACCCTGCATTGCATAATCCTGCGCGACACTGCACTGCGCTCGTCACCCTGAGACATCGGCTCTAAAGTCTCATATGCCCAGTAATTTTTTATGATTTTTTAATATTTTTTTTTTCTAATTTCTATGTTTTCTGTGGTCGCTTGCAAGAACTTTCTTATATTAAAATTCTAATTACACAGTCGAACGGTGAATATCGCTGCGCGATATGCACGCTTCGCTTCGCTAGCCCGGCCGTCCATCGGAAGCACACAGCCAACCACAGCCTTCGGTACCGTTGCACGCGCTGCGGTGGCGTGGTGCGAGCGAGACAGCGGCCCACGCACGCGCGCGCCTGCCGGGGGAGGGAGGGGGACAGCATCAGCTGTCACTTGTGCGGCGGTGTGTTTCAGTAAGGATTTTCTGGATATTTTTTTTTAAATATTTCACTTTGACTGCTGAGCCGATTTTTTTGTCTAGCCACGGTTACGGATCTGCACACACTTATGTTTTCCCGTACCGCTAACACAACAGTTGTGTTTTCAGCAGTGAACGTGTTCAAGCGTGTATTAACTTTAAATACCTGTATAAGGTTGCTAATATGCTAGTATTTTTGGGGGTTATCCGTAAATTACGTCAAATGAGTTCAATTATTGTAGTGGTAGTCCTCTTCTGCAAGAGACCGCCTGGGGAAGATCGATATTCATCCGCCAAGCAGTAGTGTGAAAACATTACTGTGTTCCGGTTTGAAGAGCACTGTTTCCAGCTAAATTACTGGGCATTTAAAACCATAGAACCGATGTCTCAGGGTGACGAGCGCAGCGCGCCGCGCAAGATTATGCAATGCAAAGTTCTGGGTGGCGCTGTAACTGTTATGGGCAGGCATAGCGCTTACCATCAGGTGAACGCCTTGCTCGTCAAAAAAAAGGCTACTTTATAATTGTTATAGTAAGACTATCACGAAATCCACATTACTTTAACGAGGATTATTTCAGAGGGAAGTGTGTTATCCACCAATCCGGAGCGGGCCCCCGTGGTGGATTATGGCCTAACCCTCCTCAGAAAAAGTGACGGGAGACCCGTGCTCAGCAGTGGGACGATATGGGTTGATGATGATGAATCTTAGTCCAGCGTTGGTCAATTTCAGGGGTCCAGAATCCTTCCAACAACACTTGAAGAGATACCATCACCAAGAGAAAATCCGGAATCGAAGCTACCTGTGCAGCGTCTGTGGCAAGAACTGCCAGACACGAGGCGCGGTGCGGACGCATATGCTGTCAGTTTGGTTTTTATAATAAAACTAGCTGCGCCCCGCGGTTTCACCCGCGTACTTCCTGTCCCCGCATGAATATGGGGATAAAATATAGCCTATGTTACTCGCTGTCTACGTAGCTTTCCATTAGTGAAATAATTTTTGAAATCGGTCTAATGGTTTAGCCGAAACCTCACATATTTCCATACAAACTTTCATCCACTATTTCAAACTTTTACAATGCTTTTTTCGCATTAAAAAGTACCCTATGTCCTTTCTTAGGCTCTAGACTATCTCTGTACCAAATTTCACTTCAATCGGTTCAGTAGTTTAGGCGTGAAAGAGCAACAGACAGACAGAGTTACTTTCGCATTTATAATATAAGTAGGGATATTTTCTGAAGTAAAACTTCTTGACTTAGGGACTAAACTGGTGAATGCGTTACGAAAAATGTGACCGGGCGAGGCGAACGCAAGTTGAGAGGGAGATGTAAATTAGTCAAGTTAGAGAAAGAGAAAGTTAAGTTACTTATATTTTTTTAAATATCTTTTAAGGAATATTTTCGTTTTGCATATTTCATATCACATATTTAGTTTTTTTTTTTATTTACACAGGTCAATGTTGGTGACTTTATTGTGCCAACGCATTTCTGTTTCAGGACCCATATAAACAGGAAGTTCTCCTGCGACCAGTGCACCTCGATATTCAGCAGTCCTTACACCCTGAGCCAGCATAAGAAGAAACACACGGCAATAGACCAGGAGCTCAACTACTGCTCCAGTTGCAAAGTGGGGTACAAAACTAGGAAGAGTCTCTTGGCCCATTTCCGGAACTCGTTGGCGCATAAAGATACTGTGTAAGTGTGTGTGACTGTGTGTCTGTGTTAATTTTCTTTCTCTTTTTTTCTATTTGAAGTATAGCTTCTTTACGCACGCTTGACTTGCGGAGTAAGCTGGCGAATGCGTGACGAGAGCGTTACGAAAAGTGTGATCGGGCGAGGCGAACGGAAGTTGAGAGGGAGATATAAGTTAGTGAAGGTAGAAATAGAGTTACGTTTCGCAATTTTTTTTTTTTTTGTCGAATATGTTTTAATAACTTTTTTTTTTATTTTTTATTGGATAGAATTTTTTAGTTATAATTTTACTTCTACTCTGTGTCCCAGCACACAATTTTTTTTTATCCGACTGCCCAAAACAGGGTTTTTCTTTGGTCGTATGTATAAGTGATATCCCAGAGGTACTGTCAGTTTTTACGGGAGGTAAAAATTATGCCATGTTCTATTCCACGACTTAAAGTATCTGTATACTTAATTTCATCAAAATTTGTTCAGCCGTTTCGGCGTGAAGACAGGACAAACACACAAACTTTCGCATTTATTTCGTGCTTGTTAACAAAGGATGTTTTTTTTTTTTTTTCTTTCTTTCCGCTGCGATTGTAGCATGTGGAAAGATGTAGTCTCTGCCTATCCCAACGGGAGAAAGGCGTGACTATGATATGTATCTTAATTATATTTATTTTAGACTAGCTGTGCCCTGCCACGCTTCGCTGTGGCACATTCGCACATTCGCTGTTATCTCACTGATGAAAAAAATAGATAAAAACAATCCTTGATGCGGATTATATATCATGCTAAAATTTCAGCTCGATCGGTGCAGAACTTTTTGAGTTTTTGAAGCGTACACAAACCAACATAACATTTTTATGTATATAGATGTAAAAACTTCTTCAGGCGCGTTGAGCACTTTTTGGATGAGCCATATGTATGCTATATAATGAAGTAAATATTAAATCTAATCGCTAATCCTACTAATATTATAAATGCGAAAGTTTGTCAGAATGGATGGATGGATGTTTGTTCCTCTTTCACGCAAAAACTACTGAACGGATTCGAATGAAATTTGGAACGCAGATAGTTTATAACCAGGATTGAGTGATAGGGTACTTTTTGTCCCGATAGCATGTTCCCGTGGGACAAAACGGGAACTACGCGGGTGAAACCGCGGGCCGCAGCCTTTAATTATTATTTTAGAATTATTTTTGCTTTCACAAGTGTTTATGATCAAGGACTAAAGTTTGAATTGGTCATTAACAAACGCAGCGGAGCCATAGTAATAGGGTCTCGTGTTTCCCTTTGGGCACGGAGCCCTAAAATGCACCCTACACGTTTTTTACCGTAAAATTAATGAATTGTTATCTTCTAGGTACAAATGCTCCGTGTGCGACCGGAAGTGCCCGTCGGTTCGCTCCCTACAGGCGCACGAGGCTTCTGTACACGCGAGAACGAAGCATCTCACTTGTGATCTGTGTCCCGCCGCCTACTCTACTAGAAAGGTCATCTCATCATCGTCATCATCAAGGATATTAACACGTTCACTGCTGAAAACAAAACTGTCGTGTTTTTCATAACTTGCCGCGACTACGGCAAAACACAACTGTTGTGTTTGTTGTATGAGAAAACACTATGGCGAGCGCAGAGCCGCACCCGTGGCTAGACAAGCAAAACGGCTCAGCAGTCAAAGTGGTAATAAACTTTTGTAGTGGGAGGCCTCTTCTGCAAGAGACCGCCCGGGGAAGTACCACACCTTTGCCAGATATTCAACAGCCAAGCAGTAGTGTGCAAACATTACTGTGGTCCGGTTTGAAGGGCACTGTTACCAGCGACGTTACTGGGCGTGTGAGACTTTAGAGCCGATGTCTCAGGGTGACGAGCGCAGTGTAGTGTCGCGCAGGATTATGCAATGCAAAGTTCTGGGTGGCACTGTAACTGTTATGGGCAGGCGTAGCGCTTACCATCAGGTGAACGTGAACTATGCGGGTTAAGCCGCAGGGCGCAGCGGATGTATGAGCATGAGATAGACCCCGTAAGACCATGTTTCGTATTACAGGCGTTGGTCACACATATGACCTGCCACAGAAACGAAGCGACGAAGAAGACGCCGCTCTGCCACGCTTGTGGAGGAAAGTTCAAGGTAACCCAGTGTTTCTTTGTTATATTATGTTAGGGTTTGTAAATTTGTAACAATTAATCGATATCAATTAACTAAATAGTTACTTAATACCTCTTTATGCTGACGACTTTTTGGTCGAGATCTTTTTGGTTGAGCAGTCGGACCTTAGTCGGACGAAAAGAACAAGGGAAAAAAGGAGGAATGTATGTCAGTGCGGCATTCAAGAATTGGAATCGAGCGAACGACTTTGTTATTTCAAAAAATATATGATTTTCTATGAGAAAAAGAAGTAAGAACAGTGAACGTGTTAAGTAATGTTTTATCATATAATAAACTTACTCCGACGGGGCCTAGAATAGTGATACCTAGTCTTACAATAGCTAACTATTGTTGAAGTAAAACTTCTTTATGCACGCTTGACTTGGGGTGTAAGCTGGTGAAAGCGTTACGAAAAGTGTGATCGGGCGAGGCGAACGGAAGTTGAGAGGGTGGTATAAGGTAGTGAAGATAGAGGAGAGAGAGTGAGAGAGGTACGTTTCGTAGAAAGATAGATAGAGAAAGGTAGATAGATAACTCTTTATTGACATCAAATTGTATAAAACACAGAGAGAAAAAATATTACTTAATAATTGGTACAATGGGCGGTGTTATCGTTAACGTATAATTTTTTTTAATACGTTTTTAGTTGAAATTTACCTTCTACTATGTGTCCCAGCACAAATTAGTTGTTTTTTATAAAATATGGATGGTCGCACCACTCTCTCTTTCTACCTTCACTAACTTATATTTCCCTCTCAACTCCCGTTCGCCTCGCCCGATCACACTTTTCGTAACGCTGGCGGCACGCAATAACCAGCTTACTCCCCAAGTCAAGCGTGCGCAAAGAAGTTTCACTTCAAAGGGGCATTTCCCTTTCAAGTGGTTACCCATGGCTGAATCTCGCACAGGAAAAGGAAACTCCATTAACTCTACCAGTGCTCCAAGAAAGAAACTCTCGTGCTATTGTTTACTGAATATAATATTATCATTTAATAGTATTTCTTTTTTCAGAGTACCAGTATATTGAAGAGGCATCTCAAAAACGTCTGCGAGAAGAACAAAAATGAAGAGGAATTAGCTTTTTTTGAACAATAAACTTTACAAATATAAAAATATTGCTTAACTAAACAATTCAAAGACTCTTGGACGAATAAATTATTAGGCTATTTTATGAGACGAACAGTTTGTTTAAATTTTTCATACAGCTCATAGCAGGCAGATAGTTATTTGAAGTTTTATACCAATGCATGCAACCTCTAACAAACCAACCTCTTTAGGAGTGAAAGGGACACAAATATTTAACCTTACGAGTTAGATGAAGACAGAAAGATATAGATACAGGTTTATTTTTTATTCCAGCCAGTGTCAATAAGATATTCAAACTTTTTAATAATCAATCAAATGTCAACAAACGTCA
This sequence comes from Campaea margaritaria, assembly GCA_912999815.1. Classification (NCBI taxonomy): domain Eukaryota; kingdom Metazoa; phylum Arthropoda; class Insecta; order Lepidoptera; family Geometridae; genus Campaea; species Campaea margaritaria. The sequence goes on from OU538818.1 coordinate 2,534,253, forward strand.
AAACTGCATTTATACCACAGATAAGCAGATAAATTAATTCACTAGGTTTTATTCCGTAGAATACCTCTATCTTTGTGTTGAAAAATTCAAAATCGTACTACCAATGGAATAGTTCTTCATCTGAGGAATGGACAATTGGCCCTTAAAAAGATATATGAAACGAGAAGTGGAAATATATAGCTTTAATTCCGCCTAAGTTGTTAGAATTATGTTTTTAAATTCCTAACAATTTATTTAAAATATGGTTAATTGTTTTGTTTTCCAATTTTATCTAGTGTATAAGTTAATTATTGTGCGCCCGAAATGGGCAAATTGTTGAAACTTTTTATTGTGATAACAACAGCATAATGTACACAATTTGAACAATAAAATATTCTGATTCTGATATTAAAAGAAGACCTAATCCCCCTTTTTTTGAGGGGGGAAATGTCGTCGCATTGTTCTCTCCGCCGCGGGGGTTACGGGGGGAGGGGGGGACTCGTACCCACTAATCCCCCCCCACCCCTAAACAGTCCTACAAACTCGCTTTAATAATATTAGTGAGATAGGTGTAAGCGACCCGAACCTCTTTAGAATAACAAACCTTTTTTGGTTAGGAAGACCTTTTTAGTTTTTAAGACTTTACTTTAGAAATTAGAAAAAGAAGAAAAAAAAGGCCTTTTTAACCGACTTCAAAAAAGGAGGAGGTTCTCGATTCGAATGTATTTTTTTTCATTTTGTATTTATAACTTTTGACTGGGTGAACCGATTTTGATGATTCTTTATTTATTAACGTAGTTTTTAGTCGCTGTTTTATTTCCGCCAAACTAAATTGATTATATATATTTTACTTCTCGAATAACCTGTTTTCATTCGAGAGAGACCTGCGTCTTCTAGAATAGGTTTATAGATAGATTTAAGGAAGAAGCGAATTGTTGAAATAAAAAAAGTCAACCCTAAAAACAACTTTATTTATCACTTACAAATTACAATATTAAGATACTTCTAATAATATAGCCCTATCCCTAAGTTGCCTTTGCAGTGGGAACTTTGCACTGCGCTCGTCACCCCGAGACATCGGCTCTAAAGTCTCACACGCCCAGGAATGTCGCTGGAAACAGTGCCCTACAAACCGGAACACAGTAATGTTTGCACACTACTGCTTGGCGGATGAATATCTGGCAAAGGCGTGGGACTTCCCCAGGCGGCCTTTTGCAGAAGAGGCCTCCCACTAGAATTTATAACATACTGTTATAATGCAAAAAAACTCAAGTTTGCATAACATTGAAGCATTTAAGCGCAAAACAAGATATCAAACTATAACCATCCATACATCCCACTATTATTTTATTCAAAACCGCACTACAAACGGTCAAGGCGCAAACCTTTTCCGAACTACCCTCATTTGAAGAATTTTTGAAATTTGGATTCCATTTTTTCCTCCAAATATCAGTAATGTCGCTCCTTTTTAATACTTTTTCGTCGTCTTGAGAATTTTGTGTACTTTGACTTAAATTTCGTCCACCTTTACTATATTTGTGCAATACAATTTCTAGGACGTGGAATATGTAGCATGTGTTTTCGATTTGATCTATGTTTTTTATTTCGTACAAACTGTCGCTTGTACACAATTCTGTGTGTAGATTTTCTAGTATATGTGTAATTTTTTCTATAGTGAATTTTTGTATGTGTCTAGATTTGTTGAGGAGTAAAATCCGTTGGGTCGTTTCGTCCTTGCTCTGTAGCTGATAAGGAAAAAAAAATAAAAATATTACTTTCATTGAATTATTTATTTATAAAGTGAATAATATAACTCAATATAGGTACTGTGAACATTTCAAGCCCCCTTAAATATTAATTTTATTTTAATTATATTATTTATTTTTTAGGTTAATATATAACTAATATATATGGTTATGGTTATGGTTAATATATATATGGTTGTCTGGAAGAGATCGCTCTGAGCGATAAGACCGCCCATTGTGACACTAATTGTAAAATTTGTTTTGTTCTAGTTTTAAGTTTTCTTTGTTCTGTGGTGTTTCAATAAAGAGTTTATCTATCTATCTATCTATAACTAGCGTCTACCTGCCATTATAAGTATCGAGCAAAAATGGGCAAAAAATTTACGTTTCCTGTATGGGAACCCCCTTAAATATTTATTTTATTCTGTTTTTTAGTATTGGTTGTTATAGCGGCAACAGAAATACATCATCTGTGAAAATTTCAACTGTCTAACTATCACGGTTCATGAGATACAGCCTGGTGACAGACGGACAGACGGACAGACAGCGGAGCCATAGTAATAGGGTCCTTTGGGTACGGAGCGATAAGACCGTCCATTGTGACGCTAATTGTTAAGTTTCATTATGTCCTGGTTTGTAAGTTTTTATATTCTGTGGTGTTTCAATAAAGAGTTTCTATGTCTATTTAAGGTTGGGAAACTAAAGATTATTGGGGGGGGGGGGGTCTGCTTACCACGTCTTGTCCGTTGGTTCCTTGATAAAGAACTCCCACCAGCGACTTCACCGTTTCTAATAGTTCTTCTAAGAACGACGGGTATTTCTCTTCCTCGTGAAGTTTGTCTATTAGCTCTCCTAAAACCTTAAGCCAGAGAAAAAAAAAATTATACATTTCTAATTTTTTTTTTCCTTAGAGGTGCGTTGCTTAAATTACCTCAATCGCTGAGGGGGGATGGGGTCGGCGAAGTGTGACATTGTGTGACAAGAGGTGGGAGGAGTCACATAACCTAAACTGGATCCAGTTTAGGTTGAAAATGGCTTATTAATGACTCAATTTAGGTTCCTGCTATTTTCAACCTAAACTGGATCCAGTTTAGGTTGAAAATGGCTTATTAGCAATTCAATTTAGGTTGCTTCCATTTTCAACCTAAACTAGATCCAGTTTAGGTTGAAAATGGCTTATTAGCGACTCAATTTAGGTTCCTGCCATTTTCAACCTAAACTGGATCCAGTTTAGGTTGAAAATGGCAGCAACATAAAAAATAAGACGTCACGGTACGATTATGCGACGCGGCTCAGTTTAGGTTTTCAATTGAATCGCTATAAGATGTGATGGTAGGCCTCCTGAAGGTGTAAAGGCAGGCGGCTAAGAAGACTTACCACTGATATCTCATTCGTTACTTCTTGAGTGGTTACCACCAATGGACATTCGGTCATGTAGTTAAACAGACTGTGTGCTGCTTGGTTCAACCAACCTGTTGATTGGGACACTGAAACATGGCAGAAATCGTATCAAAAACGGTCGAGCTTTCCTATGTCCGGTTGTGGAACATGAATAAACATTGTCGATCAAATAGTTTTACTGGAGTAATCAATTGTGAGGTATAAATTATAAATATTTACTGGACAAAACGGAAAAAAAATGTTATGGCCAAAATCATATCGAAGTTGGACGAGTAGTTTAAGTGCTACCGTGGAGTACAACACAATCCTCCCTTTGTCATTGCCGTAGTCGGGTAAAAAAAATACAGTCGAATTGAGAATCTTTTTGTTTGTTTGACTAAATGACTAGACGAGCAAATCGTTCCTGATGGTAAGCGCCACGCCTGCTCAAAACAGTCACAGTGCCACCCAGAACCTTGCGCTCGTCACCCTGAGACATCGGCTCTAAAGTCTCACACGCCCAGTAATGTCGCTGGAAACTGCCCTTCAAACCGGAACACAGTAATGTTTGCACACTACTGCTTGGCGGATGAATATCTGGCAGTGGTGTGGTACTTCCCCAGGCGGTCTCTTGCAGAAGAAGCCTCCCAATACTAATTTCTTATTACCCGATTGCGTCACAAGGAGAATTTGTTTTTTGTAGTAAGTTAACACTTTGACTGCTGAGCCGATTTGCTTGTCTAGCCACGGGTGCGGCTCTGCGCGCGCCATAGTGTTTTCCCATACAACAAACACAACAGTTGTGTTTTGCCGTACTCGTGGCAAGTTATGAAAAACACGACAGTTGTGTTTTCAGCAGTGAAGTAACAGCTTACTTTCTAGAGAGTATTTGGATTGTGAATCGCTTCTATATCCACTTTCTACGCTCATTTTAAATTTTCTATTTATGTATCTTTTTACTTTATTCAATTCTTCTATTACTTTAAAAGGTATCAGTTCAATTTGCGACTCTGTCCATTCCGCTTCCATTTCCTCTAGAGTATTATCCAAATTGGTACAGCTTCCATCTGTCAGTAGCGTGTTCTTGGATTTGTCATCACAGGGCTTACTGTGGTCAGTTATTTGAATGCTATCAAAATCGGCACAGCCTTTATAGTTCATAATTGGCGTGTTTTCTGAATTATTATCGGATTTAACTTTGTATGTTGCTTGTATGGTTTCTAAATTGTCATCAAAATTAGCACAGCTCTTAATTTGATCGGTTACTAACACATTTCTAAAGGTCTTATCAAATGCAGTACAGTCTTTGTTTAAAGACATTTGATTGGATTTTTCATCTTTGCTTTTTTGGTTTTCATATTGATCCAAATATTCATCCATATTTTGTGCATCTTGTGAAAAAACTAAACTGTTTTCTGTTATGTTCTGACTGTTTGTTGTTAGACTCGAAAAATTCGTCAACTGAGTTTCTTGGGAAAACAAATCGTAGTCAATGTGTTTAACCTTGCTTTTACCACTTTTCCTTGGAAATTCTTTAGCTTCTTTGTTATTTCTATCGTTCTCATTGTCAAGCATTTGACCGCTATCCGTTGACACAGCTAAAAAATTCGTTAATAGTGATTCTTGTGAGAAAACATTTTTGTCATTAATACTGCTTTTAGCACTTTTCCTTTGAATGTCTTTAGCTTCTTTGTTACTGTCAAATATTTCACTATCATTAGTTGACTGAGTAAAAAAATTCGTAAACTGGGATTCATGTGAGACAACATCTTTGTCTTTAATATTGATTTTAGCACTTTTCCTTTGAATGTCTTTAGCTTCTTTGTAATTTCTATCGTTGCTACTGTCAAATATTTGGCTTTCATTTGTTGATTGAGTTAAAAAATTCGTTAATAGTGATTCTTGTGAGAAAACATCATTGTCTTTAAGTATTTTAGTACATTTTTTGTCATCTTTATTGTTTTGCGTATCATTGGTGTTATCACTATTGCATTTGTCGTTTTCATTATTAATATTCCACGATGGAATTGAATTCGTTGCTTGCGTTTGTAGAGAAAATATTTCAATGTCTTTTATTACTTCTGCTTTATTGTGTTCATTAGGTTCATGTATACCTTTCACATTACTCGTTTTGTTATATTTGTTAGTTCCATGTATGAATTTTTCGTTCATAATAATGAAGTCGTTGTCTTGGCTTTCGCTGTAATGTGTGTTGTCTAGAAATTCATCTGGTACAGTATACGTTACAGTTTCTTCCGAATCTTTGGGTGTTTCTTTCGATTTGTCCATTTTGGAAAAAATATCAGTGTTAGGAGCTTTCGTAGCTTCAGGCTTATTTTTCTTAGTATCGAATATATCTGCGATATTTTGATATACGTTTTTGAATTCTTTTGTATGTCGATAGTGTCTTATGTGTTTCGATGCTGCTAGAGATTTGTTTTCATCGTTTAATGTGTCGTTATTAGATTTTGTTTCTTTTTTGCTAGTGGAAGTGTCAACTTCTGTTTTTCTAATAGTATTTAAACACATAGAACTTAAAACTTCATTACTAACATCCATATTGTAATTACGTTCTTGACTTAATTTAAGCGTGTGTTTGTTTGGTAAGGTGCATATGCTTTCGCACAAAGTAGCATCATTGTCTGTCGAGCATTGAGTGATATCTATACGGTTAGATGTTTGTAAGAATTGGTTGTTGTGAATGAATTGTGACGGGTTTTTCGTTGAAGCAGCCTGGAATAAATAGTATTGCTAGTTATGTAAGCATGTTTCCGTGTGATAATATCGCATATGCAGTGGTAGCCTGGTGGGAGAGCGTCCGCCTTCCAAGGAGAGGGTCGTGACTTCAAATCCCAGTGCGGGCACGTAGCACTGTGTTTCGTGTAAAACATTTGTAATTATCACTCGCTTTGAGAATTATTTCAGAGGTAGGTATGTTATCCACCAATCCGAATCTGGCCCCCGCAGTGGATTATAGCCTAATCCTCTTCACGAAAGTGAGGGGAGACCCGTGCTCAGCAGTGGGCTGACATGGGTTGTTCATCAACCCATGTCAGCCCACTGCTGAGCACGGTTGCGTGCATGGTCACGGGAGCATGGTCCTACAAACACCCGGGCTCAGAGCAAATACCTGCGGTTCACACAAATCTTTGCCCTGTACTAAGATTCAATCCGCAACGTCACGCTTTGCAGTCGTCTCATCATCGACTTTCTCTGCGGACCTTTTTTAATTATTTTTTTTATTTGACTCAGTGACGAGAAGAGCTAGTTGTTCACCTAATGCTAAGCGCTACGCTTGCCCATAACAGTCACAGTACCACCCAGAACACTGCATTGCATAATCCTGCGCGGCGCACTGCGCTCGTCACCCTGAGACATCGGCTCTAAAGTCTCACACGCCCAGTAATGTCGCTGGAAACAGCGCCCTTTAAACCGGAACACAGTAATGTTTGCACACTACTGCTTGGCGGATAAATATCTGGCAAAGGTGGTGGTACTTCCCCAGGCGGTCTCCTGCAGAAAAGGCCTACCATTACTATTAGTATACCTTTAGTTTTGGAGTTAAATTATCATCAATGCCTTTATTTAACTCCAAGATGTCTTCCAAACTGTTTCCTTCTCCCATCATATCATCCATATCTGGGTCTGCTTCATAAAAGTTTTCCAAAACCGTTATACTATCATTTAAATGTTTCGCATTAATCATTTCTACATCATTTGCTTCCGTATGATGATAAGTTTCGTCATTTTCATCATTATATGGTTGGTGGTTCTCAGTGTTACCACTATTCTGATCAATATAGAGGCGTACGTCATTCAAATCTCGCGTATCGATTATTTCTACGTCATTTACATTATCTTGATGAGCGTTTTTGTGATTAAAATTATTAGTTTCAACAATTAGATCATTATTTTTGTCAACATCATCAATAATGATATCATTATTTCTATCATTATCGTCAGTATTGATGCCAAAGTCGTCAGTTTCATCAATACGAAAGTCATCACTGCAAATATCAATTCTCGAATCGTCAGAATCCATTTCATCTTCACATATCTTGTCCCTCAGTTGTTTTATGTGGTCTACTAAAGTAATATCTATGGGTTTAGATCTTATAACTGCAATAGATACAGCTAATCGATATTTTTTGATTATATGTCTCGCTAAAAAAAAATTAGGCAAGCTATTTATTGAAACACCAGAACAGATAAAAATTACAATACAATGTGCGATGTCCATTACAATGGGCGGTCTTATCGCTCAGAGCGATCTCTTCCAGGCAACCAGGCGTGGAGAGTAACAACAAACAAATGTATAAAATAAAGCGTCACGATAACATACATAGTTCCTGACCCCTAACTAGGACTCCCTGGATCTATGGAATCAGGAACTACGAGGACCGTGGTCCTATAAACACCCAGACTCAGAGCAAATACCCGTGGTTCACACAAATATCGAAGCGGGAATCGATAAAAGAAATCAATGATATTCAAAAAAAAACAATACTTCTGGTAACACACAGCAATTTTTTACAAGGAAACAAGGTTTAACGTACTTACCGTAATCGTCATAACTCATTTTATGATATTTTAATGTAGTCTTATTTAAGCAAAAAGCACTTGATAAATTTCTATTATATAATGCGTTATTTCATTTAATTTTTACAAAAATTGTACACGAAACACATCAACTACAAAACAAACTTTCGCGCCATTAAAACTTTTTATTAGGTTTTTTTTAATGTCGCTGCCCTTACACTATCAAAAAAGGTTTCATTCGGGATAGTTGATTTTTATTATGACGTAATAGTTTTTGATATGTTTTATGCCATTTGACACATTAATCCTTGTTGTTTGTTGTTGGGTTTTTAATTTATTCTTCATGAAATAGTATAAAAATGATTTCTAATCGACCCTACACCAGTATAATAGATGGCACTGTATACTATACTGTTCGGTCTAAGCATTTTCATGATAGCGTTAGTAATAGCCATCATAAAGAAAATGTTTTTCCACTGGCAAGAAGAACGCAAAATCGAGGGAATGAGCAGAGCGATAGTGGAACATCCTAGTAAGTAAGAGAGGTAACCCACGGCGACTTTTTGCAGCGATTCAAATTATAATTATATTCAAAATATATTTATTATAGCGGTTAGCGTCATGATATACAACGAGAAATGCGTCGTCAGGAAGAAGGTTTATCTCCAAGGCGTACTAATTTACGACATTATTAGTAAGAGCGACATCAGCTTGCCGAAGAAGATTGAAGATCCTTTTTATGACTAATTTATCATTTTATTCTGAACGTGTCTTTGGTTTACTTCCTCCGACCACATCGTCATATAATACCAGATGAGGTGAGATATTGGCCAGCTAGTATACAAACTCAGAATACAAAGTATTAAAAATATCTGCTTTATTTTTTAATTACAAATGATTAAGTACATCTTTTCGTTTATTTTTTTATTTGCGTTAATTTATTTTTAAATATTTCCTCCTTAAGGTTGAAAATAAAATTAAGCTACTTTAATTTGCATATGCGGAAAGACTAACAGATACTTCCATCAAAAATCCAAACAGACATGATGAAATTATAAAGGATTCATTATTTTTATTTCATTACTAAGCCCAAAACCAAAACGAAAAATAATTTAATTATGATTAAAGTTTCAATTTATTTTCAATTCACATCCAAAAAGTGACATTGTAAGGAACCTAATTCGAATCCACAGGTTCAACTTATTCGCAGGCCTCTTGTTGCTGGCAATGGTAAAGGCTCATCATTCTGCCGCTTGTCCGGATCAGCTTTCGACCTTGAGCGATTGAAACAGTCCACGCCATAAACGCTGTTAATTTTCACGATATCAAGTTCCGATAGGACCTTTTCGTTTTGGCCGAGAGACCGCATTATAGTGCCGTTTGGATCCTAGAAAAAAATACATGAAGGAGTTAGTTTATTTCTATTGAATCCTTAGTTCGAATAATATTAGTTATTTATTATACTGTAAAGTGGGCATTGTTGATAGTCAGTAAATTCCGGGTTCAATCGACCTAACAAAAACTTTTTTCGCCTTTTTTTTTAAAGTTGCCAGTGTCTGGTTTCTTTTCTTTTCCCTATTCAAACTTGGAAAACTCTTAGTTTTTTTGTTTTAGTTATTGTTTTAATTTATGCTTCGCAAGATTTGTATAATATTTAGCCAGTGTCCGTTAAGTGTTAAATTTCACATATAGATGAAGTTTTTTTTTTATACTTACGTGTTCCTTAAAAGTGGCAACGGTAGAGATGCCCGTTCTGCCGAGCTGCCGCCAGAACTGCCACGCGGGGTGCGTGGCGCTGGCGAAGTCGTACGGCAACGCTAGCGTGGCGTCCGACCGAATCATTTCGAAGTGGTGGAGTTTGTCTGCCGAATCATTATTGTATCAGGCGTTACATCGTGGAAATCCATATTCAACATTGAACAAGTTATTTTTCAAGTGAAAAAAAAGACATGAATAAGTCACGTGATATAGCTATTGCAAAAACTCATATTTATGAAAGTACGTGAAGCAAAGGGTTGAAGACAAATTTGGATGAAAATGATAAATCGTAAGAATGACCCGACAACCAAAGGGAGAACTACCATTGATGCGGTTTTTGCAAGAAATATTGAAAAAAATAGAACTCAAACATTTCGTATCTTACTTTAGTTATCATAATCTCATTGTAAATGTTATAGATTTGGATATTTCTCCACTCAAAAATGATAATTAAAAGATGCGATCAATTGTGAATTGTAAGCAATGTTAATAAAGTTTGTCTTAAATTAACAATACGATTTCACCAAAAATAAATTTTTACGCCTTCCTATTTTCATTTCCACATTACGAAGTTACACTTCTTCCGCGCGGGGGACTCCACGCACTATTTTTTTTATTTATGAAACCATGCGATGTTGGCGACCCGGGTAACGCAATTCAGGCTTAAGATTTATGGTACAAACCTGGTCTAACATGGCGCATGTGAACCCGGATGTAGCTGTCACGGTCGTGGCGCGAGACCTCGAAGTAGAACCCGAGCATGGCCATCACCATCATGGCGGTGTGCTGCCGGTGCTGACCTCCTTGGAACAATTCTATACTGCCAAATCTCTGGAACAGACACTTTTACTTATTTACGCACGCTTCACTTGGGGAGGAAGCTAGCGTAAGCGTTACGAAAAATGTGATCGGCGAGGCGAATTGAAGTTGAGAGGTGAATTAGGTTAATAAGTTTAAAAGATGGTAGGTGGTAAGTAGTAAGTGGTAAGTGATAAGTTATAAGTGACTAGCTGCGCCCCGCGGTTTCACCCGCGTAGTTCCTGTTCCCGCGGGAATATGGGGATAAAAATAGCCTATGTTACTCGCTGTCAATGTAGCTTTCATACAAACTTTCATCCCCTATTTCAAACCCTTACAATTCTTTTATCGCATTAAAAAGTACCCTACGTCCTTTCTCAGGCTCTAGACTATCTCTGTACCAAATTTCATTTCAATCGGTTCAGTAGTTTAGGCGTGAAAGAGCAACAGACAGACAGAGCTACTTTCGCATTTATAATATAGGTAAGGATAAGTGATAAATTTTACTTCTACTATGTGTCCCAGCACACAGTTTTTTTTTTTATATATTTGCATAATATTATTTTCTTTTTTTTTGACCAAAAAATATGGGTATCGCTCAGGGTGACGAGCGCAGTGCAGTGCCGCGCAGGATTAAGCAATGCAGGGTTCTGGGTGGTACTGTGACTGTTATGGACGGGCGTAGCGCTTACCATCAGGTGACCGACTAGCTCGTCTCGTCACTCAGTCAAATTAAAAAAAAAAGTCCCCTGCGACACAAGGCCCGCAGTGATACCTCACTTTGTCCTATGCGGCCAATGACCAAAAAAGTGTGGCGACCACTGTAAAGAACCTCTATTCTGTGACCTCTTACTTGCTCACCCCCAACGCGTCCAGTGACGTAATCAGGGCTATTGTCAATCACTATGTAATCTTCGTAATCTTTCGCTTGTTCGTGCGTAACCTCCTTAATTCTAACGCAAGTGCGCTTGTCTAGAATCTCCCTGACTTCCTCCAGCTGCTCGCGCATTTCGGAGAGGTCATCTAGAATCAAATTTAGATAAATAAATTACGTGCTACCCCTAAATAGGACTCCTTAGGGAATCAGGAACTACGAGGTCCATGCTCCCACAAACACCCCCTCTTGATGAAGTTTCCACTTCTTCTGGGTTCCGTACCCAAAGGGTAAAACGGGACCCATTACTAAGACTCCGCTCTCCGTCTGTCCGTCTGTCACAAGGCTGTATCTCATGAACCGTGATAGTAGACAGTTGAAATTTTCACGGATGATGTATTTCTGTTACCGCTTTAACAACAAATACTAAAAAAACAGATTAATTTAAATATTTAAAGGGGCTCCCATACAACAAACGTGATATTTTTTCTCGTTTTTTCTCGTTATTGATAACGGCAACAGATAGACGATTGAAATATTCACAGAATATTTAGCTAAGTATATTGACTTTAAAAATAAATAATTAAATTAAATTAAAATAAATATTATGGGGGGCTCCCATACAACAAAGTACGGAACCCTTCGTGCGCGAGTCTGACTTGCACTTGGCCGCTTTTATGTCTTGTAATACTCACAAGAAGTGTCTTCCTGGATGACATATCTCAAGACTCCCCCTGGCCACCGCCTTTCCTTGTAGAATTCCTCGTTCTTCTCTGTAAGCTCCACAGTTCTTGGTAACTTGGATGGTGGTTTAAGCCTTCTTGGTTTGCGCTTCGGCCTTTTTGGATTGGTTGATAAAATATTAGGTTGAATTAACATTGCATCATTTTCACGAGACCACAGGCTATGAACCTGGCAATGTACGTCCATTTGGTTTCCGATTGTCAGACTCGATCGTACGCTTTGGCGCTGCTTCCGACTTGGACGTCGATCCGACTATCGGATCGGCCGTGTAATTTACAGCTTACAGCCGCCATGTTTGTTTGTACACTCACTGTGTTCAAAAACGAAAATGGCGGCTGTAAGCTGTCACATTTCATTTCTGATGGAACGAAAAATGACCAAAGCCTAAAATCTGAGGTAACAAAATAAAAGAGCTTCAAATATCATACCAAAAAATATAGCATCATCATTATCAACCCATATCATCCCACTGCTGAGCACGGGTCTCCCTCACTTTCGTGGGGAGGATTAGGCCATAATCCACTACGGGGCCCCGGTCCGGATTGGTGGATAATATACCTACCTCCGAAATAATTCCGGAAAAATAAATATTTTTTCTTATTTGACTGAGTGCTAGACGAACAAGTCGTTCACCTGATGGTAAGCGCTACGCCTGCCCATAACAGTTACAGTGCCACCCTGAACTTTACATTGCATAATTCTGCGCGGCACTGCACTACGTTCGTCATCCTGAGATATCGGCTCTAAAGTCTCATATGCCCGGTAATTTCGATGGAAACAGTGCCCGGAACCAGAACACAGTAATATTTGCACACTACTGTTCGGTGGGTGTATATCTGGCAAAGGAACTTCCCAATGCGAAGTCTTATAGAACTGCATCTAGCACAGAAAAAGGAAACTCCATTAACTCTACCAGTGCTTCGGAAATACGCCCGTTAGAGAAGATAGCACCAAGAAACTCTACGGCGATATCGTTTTTAAAATTTTCGTCATTCTTCGTTGTAGTCGTCACAAAACTTACCTTTCATCGTAATCATTTGCCAGGAGTCCCTCAGCTCCCTCTATACTCCCTTTGTTACTTGGCTCCGAAACGTAGCCATTCAATTGTATTTGCATCATCTGATCTTGCTTATTTTTGACCCTTTTAATTTTATGTTCCTTCTTCACTTCTCTATGATGACCGATCTCTTTTCTAGGTCGCTTTCTTTCTCTTCTTTCCTCTTTGAGATTTCTCTTCTCTTCTTCCATGCTATCTTCGCTGTTTACGCCCTTAAGTGGCGTATATAAGACAGGTTTTTCAACTTCTACTGACATATCTAGACCGACTCCGTCCTCTTTACTGTGATTGTAGTCGCTGGGTCTGCAAAATAATTCTCAGCCAGAAATTATTGGAAGACATCCTACTGAACAAACATTTAGTAAAAGCCCTCCTCAAAAAATTATCACAATAGAAAAAAAACTAAACGTGTGCTGGGAAACATAAAAGTAAAACTTCAATTAATAAAAAATTTCATAAAAGATATTTAAAAAAATATACGAAACGCAAGTCTCTCCCTTTCTCTTTTCACTAATTTATATCTCCCTCTAACCTTCCATTCGCGTCGCCCGATCACACTTTTCGTAACGCATTCACCAGCTTACTCCCCAAGTCAAGCGTGCGTAAAGAAGTTTTACTTCAAAAATTATCAGTAAAACACCAGTAAAAATAGTAAGAAGAAAACTAGTGGAGGAATCAGTAGCGACAGAAAAAGTGGAGGATCCAGGTGACGGACGAAGTCCAGTTTCGTGGTCTGTGGCCATCCATAGTACTCGATATCGCCACAGATAGCGACGGCCCATTCAAGACAAAGTTCATTGCATCGGGGAGCAAACGAATGAAGACGGAAGAAGATCCTATTGATAAAGTTTACTCTCGATATTTTATAACACTTAACACGTTCACTGCGAGGCTATTTTTCATGGACTTTCAGCCAGTGCGTTTGAGCTATTTTAGAGGCAAAGTTGAACTTCTTTGCAGTGCGTTTGAGACCTTTCCGGCCTGTCCCCCGCTCGAAAGAAAACGACTTTACTGTCGCAGCAGCGAGAAGTCACGCACGTGGCTTATTCGACCTCATAATGCAGTGAACGAGCTAACTACCATAGCTTAAGCTATTTATTTCTCCCAGAAAATCTGCGCGTCTCTCCCTCCAATTTCAAGGGTCTACCTTCGATTTTAACAACGCATAGAGAGATTAACCGTTGAGATAGGCGGTTCCTCAATTGGCTTTCACGTTGGCTAAAAACTCATAGCAAAAGTCACGATGTTGGCTCCATAGCCTAGGAAAAGACTTACAAATTTTATAAATATTTTCGATCCACATCTATAATATTTAACACATTGTGGATGTAAGAAATACTAAAACTGGTGTAGTTACTACGAAATAGATAGGTTTTTTTTACTAACTAACGAGACTAGCAAGTCGTTCTCCTGATGGTAAGCGCCTTGCCTGCCCATAACAATTAACGTTACCCAGAACTTTCCATTACAAAATCTTGTGCGGCGCACTGCGCTCGTCACCCTGAGACATCGGTTCTAAAGTCTCACACGCCCAGTAATTTCGCTGGAAACGATGCCCTTCGAACCGGAACACAGTGATGTTTGTACACTACTGCTTAGCGGATGTATATCTGGCAAAGGTACTTCCCAATGCGAAGTCTTGTAGAACTGAATCTCGCACAGAAAAAGGAAACTCCGTTAACTCTACCAGTGCTTCAGAAATACGCCCGTCAGAGAAGATATCACTAAGAAACAGGGCAGGGGCAGGTCTGTTTTTAAATTTTCGTCATTATGCCATTATGTCATTATGCCACTTTATTGTAATTACTAATTAAAATGTAAATTATTATAATTTATCTAAGTACCTGACAGGTAAGGGCAGACAGCTAAATGAAAGAAAAATTAGGGGACTGGAACAAGTTTTATTCCAAAACGATATATTATTTGCTTACCCATGGTGTCTTTTCCTTTTACGCGACCTGCGACGATTTTCTCCATTTGCAAGGTTACTTTTCTCATCTATTTTTCCATCTTTTTGTTTATTAGCTTCAAATTTCTTTCCATCAGCATCTGCTTTCTTTTCCTTTGCTACTTCTTCCTTTTTATCATCATTTACTTCTGTTTTCCTATCTACAATTACTTCTTTTTGTTTTTCGTTAGCTGCTTCTGCTTTGTTCTGACCCACCTCTTCTTTTACATTCGCGTCTCCAGCTTTGGATTTTTCACTCGCGTCTGCCATATCTTTTACTCCTTCTCTTTTAACAGCTAATTCCTCAGTTGTTGTCTCGGCATATCTCTTACTTCTTACAGCTTCAGTTGTGGCTTCCTCTGAATCACGTGAAGAGTTCATTGCTCTAGCATAATTAGGTTTCCTAGATTGTCCACCGAGATGTTTCGTAGCCCAATGATCGGGAACCGGTCTGTGGTTGGTTGAATACTTAACCGGACCGGACTTAGTGGATTTGAAATAGCTTTGTTTACATCTTGGATCATTAGAATTCCAATCGCACCCCCTGGCTCTCTGATAAACTTCTATTGTTTCAGATTCCTCGCAGAACTTCGTTAGATTCTTGACCGCATCATCAACCATGCCTTTAGCATAGCTTGCTACCTTTTCAATAATGCCAAGAACATCAGATTCAGTATTGCTCCTATTTATCTTAGCATCATCTGTTGCTTTTGGTGCTGTATCGTTATTTTTGCAATATTTCTCTCTAGCATTCCTTAGCGCTAAAGACGAGACTTTGTAAGCTTGTTCTACGATTTCTTGCACCGGCTGATCGATACCTAAGTCTTGCAATGTTTTTGTTATATCATTATCATTGGCGAGAGTTTCTGGTGGAGGTGTGATACCAGGATTGATCCGTAAGCTTTTAGTTACAAGGACAGCTAAGTCCACGTCTCGTTTCCGTCTTGCTAAATCTGATTTAGGTAGTTCTTCTTTATCAAAAGCGTCACTGTTTGCCTCTCTCTTCCTCCTAGCTACTCCAGGGTAAGACTGACAGAGCTGGATCTTTTCCTGGCGATCTCTGAGTCTGCATTCCGGTCCGTAGACTATTTCAATTTTTTTGAGGTCTGTAGGGGATAGTCCTACTCGGTTTTGCTGAGTATTGTGATCCTGTAAAAAGAATTTATGGAGAAATTGTACCTTTTGTTTTTTTAATTTGACTGAGTTACGTGACGATTACGTTCACCTGATGGTAAGCGCTACGCCAGCCCATAACAGTTCCAGTGCCACCCATAATTTTGCATTGCATAATTCTGCGCGGCACTACACTGCGCTCGTCACCCTGAGACATCGGCTCTAAAGTCTCATATGCCCAGTTTATTAGTCCTATCTGGCGTTCTAGAGAACAAACGCATAAGCCGATTTTGATGATTCTTATAATATTTGTTTGTGGAATAAAATAATGGGTACGGATTTGTGAAAAAATCCAACTTGACAGGATGTTTGAAAATCTAATACTACTTTTATGAAAGTGGTTCACATTCACTCAAAAATCCAGTATTAGGTAATCTCATGAAAGTGCATACACAACTGCACTTTCACTTAAAAGTCCAGTATAAGGCACTTTTACGAAAGTGCTTGGTTCCAAAACTGCAATTTCACTTAAAAATCCGCTATTAGGTACTTTCGTGAAAGTGACAAATATCTTTCATACCTTGAAAATGATGGTTCTATGCCCGTTCTTGCTGTAATCTCTTGTTCCAAAGTGCATGACGCTGTTAATGTCATACGGAAGGAATCTGAGTTCCAGTGGGAGAAGGTTTTCTTTAGTAAACAGCTCAATATGCCCTTTGAAAAGATTAAAAAATAAATGACGCGTCACTACCACATACATAAACCTTGAACCCTTACTAGGAATATAAATATCTAGGAGATAAATAAAAAGATATACAAAAATAAGAAAACTAAAGCCTATAGGTTGTCTGGAAGAAATCGCTTTCAGCGATGAGACCGCCCCTTGTACTACCCTTGTTTACCTATTGTAATTCTTCTGTACTGTGTTTAATTTTGTTTCTGGTGTACAATAAAGAGTTTTTCTATTCTATTCTATTCTATTCTATTCTATTCTATATTAATTCTTACTAATATTATAAATGCAAATATGAGTTTGTTTGTTCGTTACGCTTTCACGTTTAAACCACAGAACAGATTTTAAAAATAGTTTTCACCAATGAAGGCTTACTGTATTAGCGAGTTACATAGACTAAATTGTTTTCCTGTATTTCTATGGGTATGGGAACTATTCGGGTGAAACCGTGGGGCGCAGCTAGTAAATTATAAGCTAGCTGCGCCCGCGGTGTATCTTTCCTTCATGGGTAAGTAACCTCAAAATTAGAACAATCTATAGAAGGAAGTACAAATGCAACAGCTGTCTCACAGACATGCAGCGTATACGAGAGTGAGTGAAACAGAAAACTTCTCATGGTTTTTATTTATAAAGTCCATAAGATAGATGCGTTAGGTTGTCTATTTGCTTTTAAATTATGTCATGGATTGAAAGCTATGTGGAAGTTTTGGTGAAGAAAACAAGTGACAAGTTACCAATATAGTATGGATTCCTCTTACTCTGGTAAAAAATCCTTGGTAAATTACAATAAACACAAATTATACGCTATTTAATTTCATAATAAGTTTTATTTATTATATTAATAGTAGGTAATTTAGAGATAAATGAGATAAGTATGACATTGATAAGTTTATTACCCTGTGACGAGAACAATGCACTTTATCCAATGGAGTACAGCCGTTAAGCCAAGTCCTTGGGCAGCCTTACGACTTGTAATGGCTTGTAAGAGAGTTCTCTCTCTCTACTCTCTATAACTATCTTACTCCCCTCTCTTTCTCTTTCTCTACTCTCGACTCCGAACACCAATTGTTGATCGAAGACTATAACTTTCTTACTCTCCTGCCCTCTCTCTTTATTTGAATCTCACTTTAACGTTCTGCTTCTTCCCATCCAAAGTTTGACTGGAAGAGATCGCTCTTAGCGATCAGTCCGCCTATTGTACCTACTATATTTATTTCAATAAGTTTTATTCCTAATTGGCCTTGTGTACTTCTGAATGTACAATAAAGTATTTTCTATTCTATTCTATTCTATTCTATTCCATTTTATCCTATTCTCACTAAGAACATCAGAATAAACATATTTCACTCAAAAACCGACATGTTTATTTGTTTTCGCTCAAGATGTGTACGAGGTCCCAAAAAAGCCCCCCAAATCAAACACAGATCGAGGTGCAAAGTATGAGTTTTTATTTTCTAAAGTCTTAAATAAGGTTATTGTTTTCGCGGAACGAAACGCTTGCGCGATTCAGGATTTTGTCGCTCAAGTCAACCTGCCATCTGTTATTAAACTTAGGAACTAAATCTTCAAAAGAGGTTTCATAATAATATAAAGAGGTTTATATAGGCGTTGGCGCCTAAACAAGATGACAAAACCAAAAATATTGCATAACCAAGGGTTTTAGAATAACAAAAGCCAAAACCAATAAATACATATTTTTATTTACGTAAGTATTAAAAGTGGTAGATTTTTTTATGGTGATACGAAGCGCACCTTGTACTTAACACGTTCACTGCACCATGAGGACGAATAAGCCACATACGTGACTTCTCACTGGTGCAGCAGTCAAACTGCTTTCTTTCACTCTGTGCGGGACTGAGGCCGGGAAACCTTTTTGAGGCCGAAAAGGTCTCATACGCACTGCAGAGAAGTTCAACTTTGCCTCTAAAAGACCTCATACGCACTGGCTGAAATTCCATGCAAAATGGCCTCGCAGTGAAAGTGTTAATAATCATAATAATGGCCTTGTAGCGAAGAGCCACGACCAACACCTTAAGAGGCTTTCGCTAGACGGCTGGATTAAGGGTCGGATGCTCGCGGCAGTGCTCCTCGACGCGGCGCGTATTGTCAGGAAGTTCCTCTGTCTGCAGGTCTACCCATCGGTAGCCTGGGCCTTGCTCCGCTACCGGTGGTACCCTAGGTTTATGTTTCTTTTATAAGAATTTTAATTGACTTTATTATTATAAGTTTTGTAAAAGTATTAAAAAAAAAAATATTTAAGTAGTAAAATAAATAAAGTGAATAATGATAAAATGAAGAAATCAGCACGTTATCGTAAAACTAAGCGGTCTTAATCCAACTCCGGACTTTGATTAATTTCGTAACATTGATAAGAAATACTGCAAAAGACTGGATTACCAATTTGATCACATCACAAGATCATGAACTAACTAAAGAAAATACAAATAAAAAAAGGCAAAATAGCAAAAAAAAACAAACAAAAGAATGCAAAGAAAATAAACAGAAAATGTACACGTATCTCAGTGGTTGCAACAGCAACCTATGGCGTCTATAAAAAAACTAACTCTATAAAATCATTTTTACAGCATTTTTTTAGTATAACTTTATCAGTATAGTCTTTGCATAGTACAGCCAACATCAAAAGTAAATAGTTAGAAAAGTTTCAAAAACCGCTATTTTTTTTTTGTCTCTGTGACGAGAAGAGCAAGTCTTTCACCTGATGGTAATCGCTACGCCTGCCTATAACAGCCACAGCACCACCCAGAACACTGCATTGCATTATCCTGCGCTCGTCATCGTAAGACATCGGCTCTAAAGTCTCATATGCCCAGTAATTTCGCTGGAAACAATGCCCTTCAAACCGGAACACAGTAATGTTTGCACACTACTGCTTGGCGGATGAATATCTGGTACTTCCCCAGGCGGTCTCTTGTAGAAGAGACTTGTTTCATCATCATTAATTATTTTCAACATAATTTAGTTCTAACATAATCCTTAAAAATACTATAAAGAACTTCCTCCTCTCTTCCTCTCAAAAGTTAGAAATCTATAAAATGATTTGTAATCAATAGGTTTAAGTGAGGAACAGGGAGTAATGACATTTAAAAAAATCTGATTATACTGAAAAAAATAATGACAAGCGTGTAATGCACTAAATACATCCGTGTTTTTTTAAAACATCATCATTTAGTTTTGATGATGAATGTACTATAGAGTTAGAGTTCCATTCTGTAAGAACCTTGCCTATTTTGGAAACTGGGATCGTAGCATGTGGACAGATGTAGTCTCTGCCTATTCCAACGGGAGAAAGGCGTGACTGTGTGTGTGTATTTCACAACATAACCTTGTGGACATGACAGAGAGACAGCAGTGGTTCCGCCGTAGGCTCAGAGGGTGGCATTCCAGCAGCTCCAGCGATGTCCAAGTGTGTATATTTCACATTCTTGTCTTCCAACCCTCCAACTTTGATCAAGAACCCTGCAGCGAGCTGGTGATTGCGTCCTTTCGCATCAGTGTCGTACTGCACCAGGTCATCTCCTTTAGCTTTCCCATTATTGATCGTCAGGTCTTCAGGCCTGACGGTGGATACTTCGACTCCCTCAGACATGCGGGAAGCGCTGAACTGCAGACGACTGGAGTGGTTGGTTGCTTTGGCACTGTAGTTGTCCATTGCAGCCGTGTAGTTACCGTAGCAAGCTCGAGCATGTCCAGTCAGAGTGGCGATGGTATAAACATGAGGGTTGAGTTCCTTTAGAGCCATCTCTGAGGCTTTGAACAGCGCATCAGCCATGGCTAGTCTACCTTCTGCATCCGTGTTGGTAACCCGTACTGTCTTCCCACTTTTGGAGAGCAGCAGCTCGTCTGCCACGTAAGAGTTGGAGCCGATAGAGTTTCTGCAAAGGCAGAGAACGCCAATCACCTTCAAATGAGGAGGTTTGAGGATGGAACAGGCTTTCAGGAAGCCAGCAACAGCGGCAGCTCCACACTTGTCCCGGGACATTCCAGCCATTTTACCGGAAATCTTAACATCGGCACCACCGGTGTCATACGTCACTCCTTTGCCGATCAGCAAAAGCGTTTCTGTGACGCGTGCTATGTCAGAAGGGAAATATTCAATTTCAACTACACTCGGCTTGTGGCGGTCAACATGAGTAGAGGCTCTGGATACAGCCGCTAAAAGGGGATAATCCTCAGCGATGATAGCGTCATCAACGATAACCTTGACGGTTATATTGCTGTCTCCATCAAAAGACTCCTTGACGTACTCCGCGATATTTCCCGGAGCCATTCTTTCAGGATCACCTCCAGCGATGTCTCTAGTGAACACCCTCGCTCTTTCTAGCGCAATCGCGTTCCGAACTACCTTTTCAAAAGTTTCAGTCCTTTTCTCTTCAGCATGGAGACCGATGCGGAGGAAGTTCCTTGGAAATTCACGTTCTCTCAACTGAAGCGGCACATACAAAGCTTCAAAAGCTCCCAGGATGCAGACCAACTGCCCATCAGGGAAAGGCACCACATTCTGAACAACCAGCAGTGGTTTCTTGGCACCAGAATCCAGAGCTCTTACCATCCCTTTGTAGGCTGCTTCTTTGACAACTCTAGCGTCATGATAAGGACTGATTTTTCCTGTTGGAGACAGAATGATTCTTCCCCCAGATACGTAATCACAGTTCCACACAGTAGGGATTTTGTGGATATGCTTGTCTAACTTTGCAATCTTCTCGATAAAGCTGCTGATATGCTTTGGGAGAGGTACGTTCAGCTCCTCTGGATACAGAAGAAGAATCACGGCATCGTAGTCGTTGGATTGTAAGTTGGTTTCAACGAAAATGTTATCGTAAAGTTTGAATTCCAGCAATTTCGAACCCATTATTGGCAATTGAAATTCCTTTGTTTCACTTATCACTTGTTTCTTTTATTAAACAACACGCACGTAGGTAGGTTTAAACGTTACTGACTGATAATTAATTTTAATACAGACGTGGTAAATGGTTCGTTTGTTATTTATGCCGTAATCATTTGTATAATTTATCAGTATTAAGCGTCGTTATCTCGCGTAATTTATAGATTGTTTGTTGGTAACGGATACAGACAATTATTTAGATGCGGGAAGATAAGTAATACCTTAGGTAAAGGTATATCTACTGATGACGAAAAGGGCTAATAATTAATCAAATTTAATCTTCTGCCAAAGGATTGTGAACTGTATTTAGCTGATTATAACCTCAGATCCAATCTAGACACACATCCTTGAGCACTAAATCTACTTACACCGGCATCGTTGCGTTAATTTTCCCTCCACTCGACCTCAGTTGAGGACCCCTGAACATTCCTCCAAAAGCTCTTCATATTCACGACCGACTCCCCCTTCACACCGCTCTGTCACACTGGTGTAACGGTGAGGATGAAAATTTCTCCACGTAACACTAATATTAGAGATAGGAAAATGCTTTCCTTACCTTAACGCCGCTTCTCTGTGACACTGGTGTGAATCTATACTATTTTTTAGAGTTTGTTTGTTTGTTTGAACGGTAGGATCTCAGGAACTACTGGTTGTTATTGAAAAATTAGTTTTGTGTTGAATAGTCCATTTATCGAGGAAGGTTATAGGCTATATAA
This sequence comes from Campaea margaritaria, assembly GCA_912999815.1. Taxonomy (NCBI): domain Eukaryota; kingdom Metazoa; phylum Arthropoda; class Insecta; order Lepidoptera; family Geometridae; genus Campaea; species Campaea margaritaria. Next base: position 2,556,540 of record OU538818.1, read on the forward strand.
CATCACGCTACAACCAAAAGGAGCGGAGCATCAATAAAGAATATGGCAAAAACGGGAAAAATATATTGCTTTCAAGAGAGTTATTGCGGGAAAACTTGAATTATGCGGGTGAAACCGCAGGGCGCAGCTAATATTTGATATGATCCGTTGATTTTTTGAAGGTTCTCGACATTCCTTGTGTAAGAGTATATTGAAGTGGAGTGGGGGTATTCTGCATCATCATGCGCGTTAAAGGGGTTCTCTGCATACACATTTCACCACGGGGAGAGGGTGAGGGTTTTTTTACCCGTGGAATGCATTACTCATACCACTTGGCCTGGGGTAAGACCGGGTGTTTATGTGGAATTCCCCCGCCAGCTAATCTGATGGGTATACCCACTAAACCACAGGATGTTCCATTGAGACGCCTTTGTGGTCGGGGCTACGGGTGCGTGAGTGAACTTCCGCGGCCCCGACGGCGTTGGTCCTCTACGGAGCACCCCATCCCGTTGACAAGGAGTGGAGAGTAGTACTCCACTCCGTTTATCGGTGAGACAGGTGCGCGGGAACACCGCGCGCGCCGTCTCGAAGCATACGAGTCTAAACTCACCTGGCTCGATATTTTCGAACAGCACTGTTATGTAGGCGTTTCGTTCAACCCGATTGTGTTCAAATGGGAACCCCAGCGCCTTCATGATCATCATGTCGATTTGCGGGGACTTCAGACACTCGTAGCCGAGACGGACAAGCTGGAAAATTCAATAAAGTTAGACTTTACTGTGTTTAGGGAATCAGCGAAGACCATGGTCAGCCTCGGGTCTATGATATTTCAATCCAAGGTAGAAACTCGTTAGTGACGCCCCTCTCTCCAGCGTTTGAGCCTGTCTTTAAGTGTGTAAGATTTGAATCAAAGTTTAATTAAAATTGAGAAAAATAAAAATTCAACGTGGAAATGCAGCCAGTGTTCTTGGCACCATGCCTCAGATACAACCTCTTTTGATAAATTTTTATGTATTAATTTTTGTTAGCTTACTTAGTTATTTTATTAAAATTGAGAAGTTAATGAAATTAGTTCTCATTAAGTGTTCGAAATGAATTTTTTAATAGATCAAAAGACGTCAATTGTTGACACGGCATATTGTGCCTTGTGATCGCTTCTGTCATGCCTTTTTCTTACAAGTCGACGGTGAGCAAAGCAGTCGTGTGAAAACAATACTATGTTCCAGTTTGAGGGCAGTTTCCAGCTAAATCACCTGGGCATATAAGACTTTAGAGCCGATATCCCAGGGTGACGAGCGCCGTGCGCCGCGCAAGATTATGCAATACAAAGTTCTGGGTGGCACTGTAACTGTTATGGGCAGGCGTAGCGCTTACCATCAGAACGACTTGCTCGACTCGTCACTCAGTCAAATAAATAAAAAACTCCATTAACTCACATGAGGATTGAACACCGAGTGTCCCTTCGTATCAATATTGCACCTCCTGACTCCATCAGGGTTAATGAAGGTCATGACCTCATCATCAGCCGCTGGGGGAGCCATCACCGGCTTGAATTTGAGGCACGTCTTGAAGGCGAACATCGAGAGAGTCGTGAGGATGGACAGGGTCTGCTCGTGGTCTGCGGAAACTCAATAACTCAAAACTCATTTATTGCTAGTAACCAAAAATATTGCACTTTTACACAGCGACTGATCAAGAGCTCTGACCGCCCTAGGCTTATTATGACACCCCCCCCCCCCCCCCCCATTTGTCTCGGTCTAGTTGAAATATGTAGGGTAGAGCAATGATGCTAGATTAATAGTGCATGCGAAGACACGATTTCAGCCCCCCCCCCCCCCCCCGATCCTCGCGCCCTAAGCTGCAGCCTAATTAGCCTAAAGGTTCATCAGGCCCTGCTTTTATAAGTCAAACACTTACGTCTCTTATAAGTAAGTCATCATCAACCCATATCGTCCCACTGCTGAGCACGGGTCTCCCCTCACTTTCGTGAGGAGGGTTAGGCCATAATACACCACTGGGGCCCGGTAATCCACCAGTCCGGATTGGTGGATTACATACCTACCTCCGAAATAATTCTCGGGTAGGTATGTGGGTTTCCTCACGATGTTTTCCTTCGCCGAAAAGCGAGTGATAATTACATACATATGTTTTAACAGAGACACATTGGTACGTGCCTGCACTGGGATTTAAACTCACTACCTTCTGATTGGAAGGCAGACTGATTAAAAGTAAGTCAAATATGATCGACTAAACTAGAGTTTCCCAAACTTTTTTTCTCATAGACCACTTTCAAAATTTAGCTGGTTCCGGTGGACCCCCTGCAGCTACATTTCTGCCAAATTCCTATATAATATATGACTTACCAAAGTGTTCAGGATCCACGTAAAATGGTACAGTAGCATTTGGCCAAATCGCGTACGACTTCCGGGTGATATCTAATTTAAAACAAAATATAAAAGGTTCATCATCACTTAGTCATCGACCTATATCCGCCAACTGCTGAGCACGGGCCTCGCCTCGCTTTCGGGAGGACGATTAGGTCATGGGGTGCGGGCCAGGTAACCTCCACGAGTGGCCGGCTGTTGTTCGTCCCTCTTGATGCGTTGCATCCGGAGGGAAGAGCAGCAGCTGGGCCGGTGCACCCTGGGGTTCGGTCAGCAATTCTCCTAGGGGAATTGGTGGCCGTAGCAAATAACCTGGCGAGAAGAGGTCCTTCGCGTGTCCCTCTGATCAGCAGAGGGCACAGCGAGGGACCAATAACGGGGACTTTTGGGCCGCGGATCGGGGGTCCAACGCCCAAGTTAGAAGTCCCGAGCTGAGGTGCGGGCCGTGTGTTCCGGGACGCACTCAGCGGAGAAAGAGGCCCAAGCCTCACGTGGCGAGCCCGGAATGGCGCCCGCAGAGGTGGTCGCGGAAGCGCCGTGCGAACCCGTGACCACCTCCATAATGCGGAGAGGAGAACACCCCGGGGTTTTAGTGGGTAAACCCCGCCCGACCAGCTGGCGGGGGAGTCCCACATAACCAACCCCCCCCCCCCCCCCCCGGGGCCGGGTGGTATGCCTAATGCATTTCCCCGGGAAAAAAAAAAAAAAAAAAAAAAAAGGACGATTAGGTCATGGGGTGCGGGCCAGGTATACTCCACGAGTGCACGGCTGTTGTTCGGCCCTCTTGATGCGTTGCATCCGAAGGGAAGGGCAGCAGCTGGGACGGTGCACCCTGGGGTTCGGTCAGCAATTCTCCTAGGGCAATTGGTGGCCGTAGAAAATAACCTGGCGGAGCGAACCCGCGACCACCTCCATAATGCGGAGAGAACAACCCGGGGTTTTAGTGGGTAAACCCCGTCAGACCGCGTTCTGGCAGGGGAGTCCCACATAACCACCCCGCCCCCCCTGGGCCGGGTGGTATGCCTAATGCATTACCCGGGGTAAAAAAAAAGGAGGGTTAAGGCACACGGGGCCGGATTGGTAGATTACCACTCCAGACATATCGCTCATTTGCGATTAGAACATCTTCCCAATACACCGTGAAGGAAATGACACGTTCTTTTTGAAAATGAGCGATATAGATTTTTTTTCACCCATTTTTTTCTCTTTCTCTCATAGCCTGTTACGTTTAGTATATCTAAGACACAGTGCAGGCCTATTAAAGAAGTTTTACTTCAGTCGTGTAGTCTAAAGCTCACTCGTTTTTAGGGTTCCGCACCCAAAGCGTAAAACGGGACCCTATTACTATGGCTCCGCTGTCTGTCTGTATGTTTGTCCGTCTGTCACCAGGCTGTTCTCATGAACCGTAATTGTTACAGTTGAAATTTTCACAGATGACGTATTTCTATGGCCGCTATAACAACAAATACTAAAATAATAAAATAAATATTTAGAGGGGCTCCAATACAACAAAGTACGGGACCCTTCGTGCGCGAGTCCGACTCGCACTTGGCCGGATTTTTATAGTAATGGATAGATAAACGCTTACCGTCTTTGTTCTCGTATTCTTCATAATCACATAATACTGAATTCAAAACGTTCAAAAAAATAAACACATTGAGACAACGCTGCAACATTTCGATAGCGCCATAAAATGAAATGGCGGCAAATCAAATTAATCTACAATTTTATTGGCATAGCTTTTATTGGAGTGTTACAAAACAAAATTTAATTTTCCTATCAAAAACTAGGGGTTGGCTTCTGGGTTTACTTGGATTTTACGACCTCCTACAGTTTCAGAATACAAACCAAAAAGATATGGAACAAATAACGCGTACTAATCACGTACTTAATAGAACTTGTAGTGGGAGGCCTCTTCTGCATGAGAACGCCTGGGGAAGTACCACACCTTTGCCAGACATTCATCCGCCAAGCAGTAGTGTGCTAACATTACTGTGTTCCAGTTTGAAGGGCAGTCAGGGTGATGAGCGCAGTGCGCCACGCAGGATTCTGCAATGCAAAGTTCTAGGTGGCACTGTAACTGTTATGAGGAGGCATAGCGCTTACCAGCAGGTTAATGACTTGCTCATCTCATAACTCAGTCCAAAAAAGTTCCAGACTCTATTCAAACTTAAAACTTAACTACTTTGATAACAAAATATAAAAACTTGCAATAAAATAAAAACCCTATTGCACACTATCTATTAGGTTATCCAGCTCCTCGACAACACGGATATAGTGAGAAGACTAAAAAGGAAGAAACCTTTCGAGTTAGTGTAGTGATGTGACAGTGAAGTGTAGTTTGGTTAAATCTACTAGTAAAGAACACGTTAGCAAAGTGCCTTCGCCTTAATAGAGACAGTAAGAAATGTGTTAATGGACACAATCTTAGCAATAACTCTACTTAGTAATTTATGTTAAACGCAAATTACTCATTAGGCTTTCAGGCTAGATCGTAATTTTAATGATGTACTTATTGATAAGAAGCATTATTAATAAAAAAAGAATTACACACTAAAATAACATTTAATTTACAAAATCTACAAATCTTTCTTCTCCGGCAACCCAAAAAGCTTCCGAACGGCTGTACCATAACTTCTTATAGTGCCTTCAGTCTCTCCGTCATTAAAGATACTCGACACAGCACTTTTATACTCTGCCGAATTCTGTATCTGACTTTCATCAAAAGATTTGTACTCGTCAACGGTGAATTTCCTATCTTCCTTGATACATTTAAAGTGCCAGTTGATTAAAGCAGTCTTCGATTTGTTGTTATTCCATTCGTAGTACTCCATATCGTCTTCCGACTTGTCCTTCTCCCATTCCTCGAGGTTCCACGCTTCGTGGTAGCAAGCCGTTAACAAATAGTTCACGTAATCGAGATTCTGATTACGTACAGGACACCGATCAGCCGTTATGGTCACCAAATCTGTTACTTTGTCATACCGATCCCCGACTAATCTTAAAAACTTGTCCTGAGCATGCTTATTGAGGTTCAGGGTAGCCAGTTTGATGCGTAACGTGACAATTCTGGCTAAAGGGTTACGTATAGATGGACTACCGTGACAGTAGTCTGATGTAATCACTTCTACCGGATAATGTTTCTCGATTGCTTCTTCCGAGTTTAGAAGCTTTGGCCATTCTGTACAGAACTGTTTGAGGGCTTCACATTGCCGCTTTACCACTGGCGGAGTGAGGTGGAGAAAGTTGGGTATTTTCATGAGCTCCGCATTGGCTGTTTTTCCTGGCGGCGCTTGTCCTCTTGGTACGTAGCCCTGACGAATGGGCAGTGGTACAGATGAAGGGTGGAAGGACTTTGGTCCGGGCCAGACATTGCCCCAGTCCTGAAATTAAATATCATTGATCATTATATCATAATATAATATTGATTAAATATGATTGATTAGACGAATTGATGTTCTTTGTGTGAATGAATCCAAGCGGAAAGAATGAGATGACACCATCCATGGACCTTACACAGCCTATTGGTCTGGAGTTCTAGAAACCAGTAGAGGATGTCAGGGAGTTGGTGTACTGCCTTCCGCTGGGATTGTAGCACGTGGAAAGATGTAGTCTCTGCCTATCCCAACGGTTGTGGCTGTTATGGGCAGGCGTGGCGCTTACCATCAGGTGAATGACTTGCTTGTCATGTTACTCAATCAAATAAAAAAAATATTCAGAGAACATTCTTGTTCTAATAGATAGAAGTATTAGTATACATTCTGCTTTACCATACAATAGTCTTAAGCACTGAAAATAATAACAGTAATTGTGCTCTGGTTAGTTACGTGCTGGTTGGGTTACTTAAGAACCTGAATTAAACCAGAGAACGTCTCCAAACCTGGTCTGTGGGCATCCTATCAGCTCTATCGGGCTGGATATCAGTCCTACGAGCAACTCTTCTCTGTTGTCTAGATCTTGTCTTTAATATATCGAGAACACGAAACTCCTCCTCCTCTTCGGCCTTTTTCAGCTTTGGATCCGCCGTTGTGGAGTTGAGACGCCATAGCTTAATGTTGTAGACCGGGGCGAAGCCCCCGGGCCGGCAATGCTTGATGAATATACTCATTTTTCTTTAAAAATCAGTTTATAATCTTAAAGCAGCTCTCCTTCCATTTTGATTTTGAGGTTAAGTTTAGAGTAATTGACAAGTTGACAGACAATACTGACAATAAATCGCAGAGAATAAATACAGATTAAAAATATTTTTCTAATAAAAATACAATTGCGCAAATGTTAATGTCAAACTAAATTAAGTGATTTACGTTGTCTGTGGACTTACCATAGATTTTTGAGATACGAAGTCTGTGTGATTTACATTCCCTTGCACGCAGCCGTCGGTGTTATCAATTATTGATAACGATAGAAAAATTCAGAATGATGCCTTTTTTCTGTATGTACTAGTTTAAATTTAAATATTTAAGAAATAGCACAGAATAGCTTGTCTATATAGATGTTCCTGCCTTTTGTGTAAAGTTCAGTATATTGAATTATAACTTAAATCACAGCTTGAAAATGTCTATGAATTGAAATACTAAACCATGATCTGGCTGCGTGAGCTGGAGAATAGTGTAACAGGCACAGGTTACTAAAATTATCGATCCACATAATATAGTTGCTTTAGATAACTATCAAACCACAAATTAAAACACATAGCATTCATTATTATTACACATGTTTAAATTAGGATAGGAACGTTAAAATTCCGACCTGTCTGGGACGCAGCCTCGCAACTACCCGCCTGGCAGGTCCAATCCAACCAAATAAAAAATAAATTTCGCAGCCATTGCTCTCTTGCTTGCATTACTTGTAATTCTATAAGTTAGAAAGAGAGATTCGATTTATAACGCTTATCGTAGGGTTTATTATTATCAGCTGGTTTTTCGTAAATGCGGCTCGTCCATTTCGTTCGTTTTTTTCATTCATTTTGTACAACTTTTCTGAATAGTGTGCGATGTATTGAAAATTACCTGCAAGAACACAATTTGTTTTTTTTTGTTTATTGACTTTGTCGTGTAAAAATTGCTATGAAATAAAATTACTAAAATGTCTGAAGGTAGAAAAAGGAGCAGAAAATCCAAATTGGAGGTGCGATCTGGTGTTGATGACGCCGATGAAGCGGAACACACACTTTTGCAGGTAGGTAAACCACCATCTTGTAGGTTTACTAGAGAGTTTCGTTCGTCAAATTCTATTCTAAGTGTAAATACGGAAAATCGGCTGATAAGTGTGTTTCAAGCTTCATCAGCCACCTTAGTTATGGTAATACAAAATTCGATTTAGTGACGAGCAAGTGCAGAACGCAGTTAAACTAAACGGGGTTTGGAAATGGTGCGCGCGCATCTGATATCAGACACGGCTGAGGGTAGTAAAATCTTGAAGAAAATTTCGGGTAAGTAGTATTATTTTAGTGCAAAATACCCGCAAATTAAGACAGTTACTAATATTCATAGTTGTTACGCAGCACAAAGCGTAACTCATGCCGTTTTCACTACGCATCTGAGCGAGCTGTGTATCGGATGTCCGATGTATGCATCTACGCAGTCCAAAATACATGGAATATAATTTCTAAAGTTATCTACTGAAAGACTTATTTTCGGCACTTTGCTGCCAATTATTAAATCCTTTTTTGTGTCGTAAATAGGTCTTTATGGCAAAATTTGTATTGTCAGATTCTATAATTAGAACTTCGGTAGGTTAACTTGGCTAACTGAACTTAAACACTGCTAAAAGCTCAGTTAAATATACATTTCTAGTACATACTTTAATGTTATTTCAAGTTAAAATTGGAAATAAATTATATGAAATATATATATCATGACACAATACATTGTTTTTTAATACTGTTAAATATTATTTGCCATTTTATTTGATTAGACTGTGTATGGAGGGAATGGTTTAATCCAATTGAAATTGTTTCTCAATGTAAATAATATTTTTTTCCAAAATTATAGTGTCAGTTTCTAGTGGCCAATAACTATTCCATTTTTATGTAAATAAATAATTTTATTTAGAAATTTATTAGTTTATAGACGAGCAGCATAAACGCTGATATGTCTATATCACAGTGTTTGAAGTTGCTTCACGAAATAGTTCACTTTTGTAACAGTGATTTATTAGTTCATAGCGAGTTATAGTGTTTCTCACTCCATATCAAGGTAGAATAGAATAGAATAGAAAAACTCTTGATTGTACACCAGAAACAAAAATAAACACAGTACAGAAGAATTACAATAGGTAAACAAGGGTAGTACAATGGGCGGTCTTATTGCTGAAAGCTATTTCTGGGTTGAAGTCATCATCAACCCGCATTGTCCCACTGCTGAGCATGGGTCTCCCCTCACTATTGTTGTGGGTTATGCCTTATTCCACCGCAAGGACTCATTGCTAAACTTGTTTTGTTCTAGTTTTTAAGTTTTCTTTGTTCTGAGGTGTTTAAATAAAGAGTTTATCTATCTATCTAAGGACAGGTCCGGATTAAAATCAGAATATACTTTGCGTAAATCCGTTAGAGAGAGAGAACATCCACTTTTCAAAGAGAGGTTTGTGAGTTTGAATCCCAGTGAAGGCACATACCATCATGTTTCTGTAAAAACTTATGTAATTATCACTAGCTTTTCAGTGAAGCCAAACATTATGAGTAAACTCACATGCCTGAGAGTTTTTTGGAGGTATTAGATCCACTAATCCGAACTAGCCTCTGCGGGGGATTAATTCGTTCTCAGGAAAGTGAGGGGACTTCTGCTCAGCAGTGGGCCAATATGGGTTGATGGTGTAACTACAGATTTGGGGAGTTATTTTAAGTTTTGACAAAATTATTTACGAACAAAAATTACATCATAGAATAGAAAACTCTTTATTGTACACCAGAAACAAAAATAAACACAGTACAGAAAAATAACAATGACTAACAAGGGTAGTACAATGGGCGGTCTTATCGCTGAAAGCGTTTACTTTCAGACAACCTTTGGATGGACAGTACAAATCATTTTTCGATAGTAGGGTGGCATATTAATGTCTTATCTTATTTAACTTACTTATATTATAGTTGCGACAGTTTATGTATTTGTCCTCACGTCAGGGCGAAACATCTGAACGGATTTCAATGAAATTTTATATCTCATCCTTACTTCCTTATCCTTACGTTATATTATAAATGCGAAAGTAACTCTGTCTGTCTGTTGCTCTTTCACGCCTGAACTACTGAACCGATTGAAATGAAATTTGGTACAGAAATAGTCTAGAGCCTAGGGAAGGACATAGGCTACTTTTTATCGCAAAAAATGCATTGTAAGGGTTTGAAATAGGGGATGAAAGTTTGTATGGAAGTATCGTCATTTTTGAAGCTAGAAGCTTGAAATTTATTTTTTAGGCTTTTGATTAGATATAAATAAATTTGACATTCAAAGTTTGTAAAACTTTACCCTTGAGGGGTAAAATAAATATAGGGGATGAAAGTATGTATAGGAATATGTAAAGTTTCGGCTTAATTTTCTCTAATGGAAAGCTACATTGACAGCGAGTAACATAGGCTATATTTTATCCCCATATTCCTGCGGGAACAGGAACTACGCGGGTGAAACCGCGGGGCACAGCTAGTATCTCATATCTTTATATATCCCATAAAATGAATGGTTCCCGTTCGATATTACTTTACGTGGGTGAAACCGTGGAGTGTATTATAAATGTAATTGAATGGCTGCTCTTCACGATGTTGAAAACACAACTGTCGTGTTTTTCATAACTTGCCGTGAATACGGGAAAACACAACTGTGGTGTTGGCTGTATAGGATAACACTACGGTATGTGCAGAGCCACACCCGTGGCTAGACAAGAAATGGCTCAGCAGTCAAAGTGTTAATGGATGTTCTGTAAATTATCTACCGTCCTTCCACTAGCTCCACTGATTATAATCTTACGTTGCTATCATTTCACAGTGCGTATACCACTATGGATCCGATACGAGAACTCCTGAGGAGTGGGAAATAGAAATTGCTCGACAAAGGAAATTATTCAAAATAAAACAATCAACCGCTAAATCTCCACCTGTGGATAACCCGGAACAAAAAGCCACACGGCAGACACTCGGCCGACCTCGACTACACCCTGTCAAACTTGAAGTCAATAAAAGACCTAGTAGACGCCCTAAAACCCTGAAGAAACCGGAACCTGTAGTCACTGAGACCCTCGACCAGTCTAGTAGGAGTACTCGGAGCAGCATCACAGAAGTATATGAAAGTTGGAGCCGAGAGACGGAATCCAACAATACTGGACCCCGGATAAGCAATACAGAATCGGAAGGTAGTGAATTCAGGCTAAGTCTTGGTCAGAGCAGTTCTGGTAAGAAGCAGCTGCTCAGAGTCACAGAAAGGGCAGAGAAATCAATAGTACCAGGTTACGTTGGTAAAGGGTCGCCTGATGTTGAGCAGAACAAACAGACTCCGGACAGTTCAGAAACCGTTTCTATAGTTCGGGAACCGAAAGACAAAGAACTAGTAAGTGTTTTGTTTTATGACTTACTTTATTATACTTAGATAACTAGGATTCCATACCTAGGAAGTCAGGACCTTCACCCAGACTATACAATTACCTGTGGTTCACAGAAATCTTTGGTGTGTGGGATTCGAACCCGACCTCAGTTGGCTCATCACTCTCATCGTCCACGGAGGCCGTCAATATATCTACTATCTGCGCTCCGCGGTTTCACTCGCGTTAGCTATTGCACCACAGGAATCATTTGAAACTGTATATTGAAATAAATAAATAAATTTTCAGGGTAAAAAAGTGGGTATTACTATACTAAATTTTATCAAAATCCTATCAACCGTTTTGGCGCGAAGAGAGGGCAGGGCAAACTTATAAACTTTCGCATTTATAATCTATATATATAAAAATGTTATGTTGGTTTGTGTACACTTCAAAAACTCAAAAGGTTCTGCACCGTTCGAGCTGAAATTTTAGCATGATATATAATCCGCATCAAGGATTGTTTTTATCTATTTTTTTTTTCATAAGTGACATATCAGCGAATGTGCGAATGTGCCACAGCGAAGCGTGGCAGGGTACAGCTTGTATAAGCTATATATGATTTACTAGTTGCACTCACCTGCGTAGACTTCCATGGGAGCTGTCGATTTGTACTGGACAGTAAGTTTCCCTTTATTTATGTTAAAAAGGAACGAAACGAGCTGATTGTTCATCTGATTGTAAGCGACACGCCTACCCAAAACAGCTACAGTGCCACTCAAAACTATCCATTACAAGATGTTGTGCGGAAGAAGTCATCATACCTTTCTCTTGTAATTTCAATTTCTATTTCCAGATACAGCCGCTCATACGTTCTTCAACAATTTTCGACCACACTTACTCCCTTCAAAATGTTCCAAGTCCACGGCCCCAGTCCCCGATCCAGCTCTCCGTCAAGGTGGAAGTGGAAGAATTCGACGAATCCATCATGGAAATGGGGGCCGGGGAGACCAAAGAAGATCTGCTCAGCTTGATCACAGGACCTTCTAGTGGACTAATCAAACCGAATAGAAAACGCTCATCGCCCATTCGCGCTTTCCACGTCAACCTGGACAAAGTCTATAAAATAGCCGATCATATCATGTGGAGCTCCATCAATCCTGCAGATAAATACCTTGGTATCGAATTGAAGAACATATGGGGACGGGTTCTGAAGCCGGAGGAAGACACGGATCCGCATAATAAGCTGATACAAAAAGCTATTAACACTTGGGGCTTGGGACTGATAGGCGCCAGAGCTTGGAGGGAGCCGCCACTGTTCTATCAATGCCACCTATGCTATCTAGCTTGGTGGTACTTAGACCCGTTCCGAGATCACATTCGGAGTCACGACCACAAAGAGCTCAAAGTGTACCTGCAAGATAACCTCCCCGAATCCATTATAGTTGCCTGTGCTCCCGACAAGAATTCTGTTAAGATTTTCAAGTGTATACCGTGCGAGGGTGACTGCTACCGCTGTGGTAAAACATATGACCACCATATAAAGACAGCGAAACATATGTACATATGCGAGGACTGCTCGCAGAGCTTTCCGACTTGCTCTCTACTGCAGCAACACCATCAGATATGCTTAAAGAAGCCATTGATGGATTTACCCCATATGCGGAAGTGTTCAATATGTATCACCTACGCAGAAGACTTGGAGCCCCACATGAATTTGTCTCATATGGTACGGTCGGATATCCCAAGTCCGTTCTCGAGTAAGGTTTGTGCGGTCTGCCATAAGATATACCAACATTTTCACACGCATATGTGTATAAAGAGTTCGATGAATTCGTGCTGTGTGCACTGCTATAGGAAGTTTCCGACGAAGATGCTCTCCGAGTTCCATATACGGTTGGGTGAGCTGGACTACCAGTGCAAGACTTGCAAACAAATTTTGCCCTGGAAATGCATGGAGACGGAACATATGTTGACACACACAGATAAGTTCAAGTAAGACTAAGTTTTTTTTTTCAGGGTTATATACCATACCCACGCCCAGTTGTGGGACAATATGGGTTGATGATGATTTCAACCCACTGTTATATGTCAATTCTTATCGGCCCTGCGCCAAACGAATCCACCGCCTTTCATGTCCATACATTTTTGTCTACTTACAATAAATACTTTGAGTATTTTGAGTTTCCACATGCTACGATCCTGACTCACCTCTTTGCTTCTTCCACCTTCACGAGCCCCTTTACATATCGACGCTAGAAAGCGTAAACGCTGTAACCCTTTGACCGACCCGAAAATATTTTTTTTTCATATTTGGAAACAAACGCTGTAACCCACATTTCAACGTCCCCTAGGAACTTTAGGACATAACCAAGGCAGTATTGTAGCTTTGTATGAAACACACCAAATATCCAAAATTTACGTTTTTAGGTCGAGTAGATATTGAGTTACAACAAAAAAAAAGTTTTTTGGCGCTGGTGAACAATTTTGCGTTTCAAGGTTACAGCGTTTACGCTTTCTAGCGTCGATATGCTTACCAGTTATCCACATTAGGAATGATACGGAGGTGGTTCAGTCGGAACCGAAGTCGGAGTCGGAGTTTTTAAATTTGGTTTGTCGGAGCCGGAGTCGGAGGTGGTGGTAGAAGCGAGATGTGTTAAGGGCAGGCCTCATAAACTAAATTAATGCAAAAATTATTCAATCATCCAGTTCAATTTCAATTAAACAGTAATAAACTAACTTGACATGAGCAAAAGAAATATTCGTATTTTCAATAACAGTTAGCAGATTAAATCAAATGACTTGTCTATCAAAGTAGCAAGAGCTCCGATTCAAAGGTGTCGGAACCGGAGGTGTAATATCAATCGGAAGTTCCGACATATCGGAGTCGGAGTCGAAGCTTCGTAACATCCGTAACCCATTTTACACATGCCTTTTACATATGCTTATCAGATACCTTGAACGACAATGATGATAATAGTTATTTACAGGATGGTTTACAAATGTGTTAACTCCGAGTGCCCGCCCACCATGCTCTTCCCGGACGAGATTTCTGTCCGTCTACACAAGACCATACATCACAAACAGAAGCACGACAAGAGACGGACTTACTATGAAATGGTAAGTGAGACTAAGCCGTTCGAGTGCTACGTAAGCGAAATTTTAGTTATTATTTAACCCTTATCAGGAAAAGTAAGCAAAGCACTTCCTCCTCAAGCAGTAGTGTGCAAACATTACTGTGTTCCGGTTTGAAAGGCACTGTTTCCAGCGAAATTACTGGGCGTGTGAGGCTTTAGAGCCGATGTCTCAGGGTGACGAGAGCAGGATTGTGCAGTGCTGTGTTCTGGGTGGTGCTGTGACTGCTATGGGCAGGCGTAGCGCTTACCATCAGGTGAACGATTCGTCTCGTTCGTTACTCGAAAGATTACAATAAAAATATTGTATGGTATGCCATAAGTTCTCCGTAGTACGAATACACGGCCTCAGTGGCGTGAGCGGGCGTTGACCCGACTGCGAAGAGCGAGGTTGCGGGTTCGATTCCCGCACTGGGCAAAGAAATCTTGATATAATTTGTTTGAACCACAAGCATTTGCTCTGAGCACGGTCCTCGTAGTTCCTGCTTGCCTAGACACAGGGAGTCCTAGTTAGGGGTCAGAATCTTTGTTTGTGATCGGGACGCTTTATTCATTAATTTATTTCAGGTGGTCATACCGGAGCAGACGTTAAAGACCAGCGCCATGGTCGACCTGAACTCACCGGCCGTTTGGGAACTCGATGCGAAAAATGACATGGAAATGCTAAAAGCAAAGGTGAATATTAAACAGGTTAGACTCAAAACTCAAATCATTTATTGTAAGTAGGCAACAAATCGAACACTTAACATGTTCACTGTTCACACAACTGTCGTGTTTTGCATAACTTGCCACGAGTACCGCAAAACACAACTGTTGTGTTTGTTGTATGGGAAAACACTATAGCGCGTGCAGAGCCGCGCCCGTGGCTAGACAAGCAAAACGGCTCAGCAGTCAAAGTTTTGAGTCTCATATTGTCCCACTGCTGAGCACGAATCTCCCCTCACTTTCTTGAGGAGGGTTAGGCCATAATACACCACTGGGGCCCGGTCCGGATTGGTGGATAACATACTAACCTACGAAATAATTCTCCGGTTGGTATGTAGTAAGCCTGGTTAATCTTTCGAAAAGGAAAACATCGTGAGGGAACCCACATACGGGTGATTATACAAAAATTGGGTAACTCAATGTCATCAGCCAATATATACAAATTCTTATTATATTTTATTGAAATAACAATTTATTTTAAAACAATGAAAAGTCCTTTATTTGGTCACCCAATTTCACTTTTTCATTTTAAATACAAGTTAATGAAAAAACAAAATTAATAGTTAAAACTTCAGTTCTTTGGCATGTCACAATCCCGAAAACCAACAATCGAATGACTATCCATTAAAAATTGTCATTGATTTAAGAAAACTTACTAATTTACTACAATCTGTGATGTACATCCCTACTTATATTATAAATGCGAAAGTAACTCTGTCTGTCTGTTGCTCTTTCACGCCTAAACTACCGAACCGATTAAAATGAAATTTGGTACAGAGATAGTCTGGAGCCTAAGAAAGGACGTAGGGTACTTTTTAATGCGAAAAAAGCATTGTAAGGGTTTGAAATAGGGGATGAAAGTTTGTATGGAAGTTTCGCCATTTTTGAAGCTAGAAGTTTGAAATTTATTTTTTATGATTTAGATTAGAGATAAATAAATTTGGCATTCAAAGTTTGTAAAACTTTACCCTTGAGGGGGTAATTTAAATATAAGGGATGAAAGTATGTATAGAAATATGTAAGGTTTCGGCTAAACCATTGCACCGATTTAAAAAATTATTTCACTAATGGAAAGCTACATTGACGGCGAGTAACATAGGCTATATTTTATCCCCATATTCCCGCGGGAACAGGAACTACGCGGGCGAAACCGCGGGGCGCAGCTAGTAGTATTATATATTACAACTTTCATAGTGCAATGTTCTACATTTTATTAAAAAAAAAATAAGAAACTTTGTGTTCGTTTTCATTCGTCAGTCCGTTGTGTGTTCTTCAAATTTGAAATTCGCGCCAAATATCACCGAGCCAAGGTCAAATCCCTGTTTAAGTTTTAATGTTGGTAATGAAGCTAGTTGCGGACCGCACAATTTGACGGCCGCCATAACTGTACCAGTTCTTGGGTTCCGTTTGTCGTCTATACGCATGCTGAGCCAGTGAAAATTTCAGTCCCGTGGTGAGTCGTTATTTTCTTGTTAATCTGAGGTTTATTTTCATTTATACATAGTTAACTATGATATGTTAAAATGTAGTTTTTTGATATTCGAAATTACCAAAGAAAAACATTAGCTCTGATTATAACCTCAAATTATGTCTTTTTCGTCAGTCCGTTGGCGTCAGTCCTTTGTCAGGTATCGCGCCAGAGGACTGACGTGTCTCCATAGTACTGATGGTTTTTTTTTTTTTATCGCTACCATGTATAAGCATTTCTATTTTATATTTCAGTTTAGAACATCATGCGGCACGCTAAAAGTAATTTGAATAGGAAAGAAATATTAAAAAAAAAGAGAGAAGCCGATAAGGCTCGCTTGGCCAGAATTAAAAGTGACCCCATTAAATTAGCGGAATACAAAGAAAAACAAAAACTTCAGTACTTAAGGAAAAAAGAGAAAGGACAAAGGAAAAATGTTGAAGACATGACACCACGAGAGCAACGAATAACTAGAAAAAAATGGAAAAATTATTCATTACACTACAGGCAAAGGAAACAGGTTGCTGATGAAGACGGCGAAGTAAGAGTAACTTTTCTCAAAATTTGTAACCAGTCTCAGGCATTTGTAACCAGGCACTCTGTTTAAATTGGATGAAAAAGATATCGACGCTAGAAAGCGTAAACGCTGTAACCTTGAAACGCAAAATTGTTCACCAGAGCCAAAAAACTTTTTTTTTGTTGAAAAAAAATCATAACTCAATATCTACTCGAGCTAAAAACGTAAATTTCGGATATTCGGTGTGTTACATACAAAGCTACAATACTGCTACCTTGGTTATATCCTAAAGTTCCTAGGGGACGTTGAAATGTGGGTTTGTTTCCAAATATGTAAAAAAAGTATTTTCGGGTCGGTCAAAGGGTTACAGCGTTTACGCTTTCTAGCGTCAATATATCAGATGTTCCCGTGGATCAAATAATAAAGAACTACCCGTACCAAACCTCATTCCAAAAGGGAAGAGGGTTTTTTTACCAATTTAAGGAAAAAATTGTTATTTTCGAAAAATAATTTGTTTATTTGCATTATTTTGAATCTTTATTTTTCGTTTTTTGTAGAGAAAAAGATTCATTTTATTTTATTTATTGCTATCTCTTTTGATGCTTTTAAAGCATAGCTTATTATATTTACTTGATTTATTAGAAAAATACGTGCCGTAATACCCTTAAGTAAAATTACCTCAAAATAATATAAAAGTTAAGTAACATAACATTATAAAAATGTCAAAAGGCTGTTGTTATGAAGATTGAGACAGTTGACTTTCATAGTATTATATTGTAACTAGCTGTGCCCCGCGGTTTCACCCGCGTAGTTCCTGTTCCCGCAGGAATATGGGGATAAAATATAGCCTATGTTACTCGCTGTCAATGTAGCTTTCCATTAGAGAAAATTAAGCCGAAACTTTACATATTCCTATACATACTTTCATCCCCTATATTTATTTTACCCCTCAAGGGTAAAGTTTTACAAACTTTGAGTGCCAAATTTATTTATATATAATCAAAAGCCTAAAAAATAAATTTCAAGCTTCTAGCTTCAAAAATGACGATACTTCCATACAAACTTTCATCCCCTATTTCAAACCCTTACAATACTTTTATCGCATTAAAAAGTACCCTATGTCCTTTCTTAGGCTCTAGACTATCTCTGAACCAAAATTCATTTCAATCGGTTCAGTAGTTCAGGCGTGAAAGAGCAACAGACAGAGTTACTTTCACATTTATAATATATAAGGAAGTAAGGATTGTTCTTAATTTCATGATAATTAGTACTTTTAAGATAAATATTGTTAGATTTTTGTTTCTATTGTTTGTTGATTACTTGTAATATTAAGTAAAACCAAGTCAAGGTAGTAAAAGCTAAGTGAATAACGTTACGTTAAATGTCAAAAGGCTGTATTGAAAATTGAGATAGTATTTTCTCCCTATAACACATATTAAATAATTATTGTTTTTTACTGTCCATCCAAAGGTTGTCTGGAAGAAATCGCTTTCAGCGATAAGACCGTCCATTGTACTACCCTTGTTTACCTATTGTAATTCTTCTGTACTGTGTTTATTTTTGTTTCTGGTGTACAATAAAGAGTTTTTCTATTCTATTCTATTTTTAATTGTAACTCAGTGGTTTTAACACTTAAAAGACATGTGCTATTATTATAACTAAGAGATTTGTACTGATTTTTATTAAATTTAATTATAATTTTTACAAAATTGTGTATTTTATCAGTACTTTGTTAGCCTCGTCAGTCAGTCCCCTGGCAATCAAATTCAGAAAATTTTAAATATATCACACAATCTATTAAAAAAGTGTCTGGCCCCATTTGGAACAGTATAATCATTAGATTAGAAAGTAGAATCATTAAATCAAAAATTTGTTATAATTTGATTTAATTACTATAGTAAACAAAATATCCTCAAGTGTTACCCAACTTTTTATATAATCACCCATACCTACCCGAGAATTATTTCTGAGATAAGTATGTTATCCGCCAATCCGGACCGGGCCCCCGTGGTGGATTATGGCCTATCACGAAAGTGAGGGGAGACTCGTGCTCAGCATTGGGACGATATGGGTTGATGGTGAATTTTTTTTCAACTTTGTAGCGCTCACTCTTACAGCCGTTTAAGTATTTTCTCCAATTATAAATCTTCGCGCTAACGCTGCGAACCAGCCGACCAATGCCACGCCGCCGCCGTTACTTTCCGCCAAAATAATGCGTCCGCCAGCGCCATCTCAAGAAGCGTGCGGACAACGTCAAGCGTCATCACCGCTCCTCCCGAACAATCACCCGCCCCGCACGTTACCGTTAACACCTAACTGACTTTGTAATCCTTTAATTCCTAATTTTTACATAATAATTATGTTGTGATTGTTATTTTATCGCTGATTGGGTTAATCAAATGTAACTGACTTTCTATCACGTCTTTCTTATCATTAAAACTTTTTTTAATTAAAAATTTTGTTTCAGGCCGTCCAAAATATAGATAATGACAATGATGATAGTGATGCCAACAACATGGATTACGAGCAAGTGTTGGCGAGAGTGTTCAATGTGTCTGACAGCGTGCGCAAAGCGTCCGTCGCCAGCGCAGGGGGTGAGTAAGAGGCGCGTAGGCAGAGAGCTACGTCTTCGACTCTCTACCTAAACTTTTACTGTATACCTCTCGTATGTCTCAATTGAATTGGGTCTCAATTTTGTTGCTGGTGACATTCGAGGAATTAAACCGAACGCTTACCATCAGCTAATGACCTGCTCTCAGGAAGATGGAGAGCTTATTTCCGTAACTATACAACTGTCGGTCAGAAAAAGAGTGTTCACTATATTAAGTAGGAAACGTTAATAAATTTCTTTGTACACAGGTTGTCTGTAAGATTTTTTTTATATTATTAGACTAAGTAACCATGCGAGCAATTCGTTCACCTGATGGTAAGCACCACGCTTGTCCATAACAGTTGCAGTGCTTCAGAACTTTCCATGACAAAATCTTGTGCGGCGCACTGCGCTCGTCACCCTGAGACATAGGTTGTTAAGCCTCACCACGCCCAGTTATTCGCAGGAAACTGCCCTTCAAACCGAAACACAGTAATATTTGCACACATGCTCGGCTGATGAATATCTGGCAAAGGTGTGGTACTTTCCCAGACGGTCTCATGCAGAAGAGATCTACAACTTCAAATTGCAAAAATGGCCACACACTGGTAATAGGGATAAGGCCGCTCATCATACAACATAGTTGTAATGTTTGTAGTGTTATGTACTCCTCTTTCCTTAAAAAGTTATTAATATTCAGCATTTCTGGCTCTTTCTAGAAATCTCCGCTGCAGAAATCCAAACAGAACAAGAAAAATTGGCTTTTGAAAAACTGATTGATCAACAAGATGATCCCATCACCATCAAGGCTGAACCGAGTGAATTAAATGAAATGAGTGAATCAAATGAACCAAGTGAATTAAATGAATGGAGTGAATTAAATGTACCACCCAATTCAAAAGAAACACATGACATATACGAACAGTGCGAAGTAGATATAAAAAGAGAGGTAAATCTATGCGACATAAAGATGGAGCCTCAAGAATATCCCGTAGACATTGTCTATAACGATCTGCAAACCGAAATCAAAATGGAACCAGAAGAATTGGAATTCGAAGAACTGGAATTGGAGGAAGTGGAATTGGATGATATGGAAATAGTAGAACCTAAAGTCGAAAAGATGGAACTAGTAGAAGCTATGGATATGAAAATAATGCATCCACTGTCCGAAAAACCAACGAGCACAAGACTAAACAATTCTGCTGACATACCAACTCCCCAAGTGACCCAGAACATATACTTCACTACGGACAACAATTTGATGCTCCCTGAGAATCCAGCAGTCGCAAAACTGAATACCTACGAAAAAGAAAACCAAAGCATATTATCGCCTGTTTCTAGCCACTACCTGAATACTGGTGCCGAAAAAGCTAGTCCCCAAGTGACCCCAAACTCATTCTTTACCACTGACATAAAAATAATACAAACATTCCAAATTAAACCTACAAGCACAGAACTGACCAATTCTGACGAAAGAGCCACTCCCCAAGTGACCCAAAACTCATCCTGCACCACAAACAAAAGTATTATACAAACAATCCCTGAAAACCCAACAAGTACTAAACTGAACATTTCAACCGAAAGGCCAACTCCCCAAGCGACCCAAAAGTCAATGACTACAGACAAGGAAATAATAAAAACACTCCCCGAAGCACCAAAGAGCACAAGACTGAACATATCAGCTGAAAGAGCAACTCCCCAAGTGACCCGATGCCTATTTACCAACACGAAAAGGGGTCAGTATGTGTTTGAAAACAAACAAGTCATAAAGCAAATTGATCCTTCCCAATACAAATTAAAACCACGTAAAAGAAAGAAGAATAATATTACTAAAGTTGCAATCTTCGTTCATTGTGATGAAAACAGATCAATTTTGAAGAAAAATTTACCTAATGGATTGAACACTAACCGTAGTATATATGACTTAAGTGAACAAAACCGTGACGTAGACCCAAACGAAACAAAACAAAATACTGTGCTGGCACCAAATCCATCAAAGCAAAATGCTATGTTGGCACCAAATGAATTGATACCAAATACTGATATATACCCAAAGTTATTGATAAAAGATGTTAAAATAGAACCCATTGAAATGGAGCAATCTTTTGACGTAGAAACAAACATAGTAAACACGGACACGAACTCAAATCCAAATTCACCGGACGACACACCCAAATCAGCACCAAGCGGTTTGAACATCTCAGAATCGGACAGAGAATTGAGATCTCGACGTATATATCAATGTAGAAAATGCGGATACGCCAACAGCCACAAGCTTTACCATATACACGTGAAATCCCATTGTGAAAAATCACCGTCCATTACAGAAGGTAGCAACTACAAGTGTACCAAATGCAATATGTCTTTTACTACGTTGAAGTGTTACTTGGTGCATTTTCCACGGCACGGATATGCTATCTTGCAATGTCCGACTTGCAATCACAAATTTGAAAGCCTGAAAGATTTATTACTGCACTTTCAAAAGCACGTACGATACAGTTTTGTTAATTGCTGGATGATTAATAAGAAATCGGACATGCCTACTAAAAAGCTTCATAGGTGAGTTATCTACACTTGTAGCTTAACACCTTCAGTGCTGAAAACACAACTGTTGTGTTAGCGCAGCTTACCTGCCGGCTGTGCGGCGGAACAGACGTGTGTGTGTGTGTAACGCGGCGCTACTACAGCGCGGCTCACACAGACGGCACGCCAGTGCTGGAAAACACACACGGTCAACCGTAACGGTGCCCAAATGTAAAAACCGGTTCAGCGGTCAATGTGTTAAACCGGTATAATATATGTTATTGTTTGCAGGTGCCAGGTATGCCAGAAGACTGTCCCGGTTGAAGATTTCTTCTTTCATTGGGAGAGTCACTTGGTACTCGCCGCTACACTTAAGCCGGAATCCGAACCAGTGGAGCCAGAAGGCGAGAAACAAAGCCCGGTCTACGCGAAGACCTTGCAACCACCCATCTTACACAAGGCATTGCGTAAGCACACCTCACAATAAGAACAAGCTAGAGAGAGATGGTTCAACTCGTTCTAGTCGCAGAGGGGTTATCCAAGCAGTAGTGTGCAAACATTACTGTGTTCCGGTTTGGAGGGCACCGTTTCCAGTAGGGATGTTACGGAGCTTCGACTCCGACAAGTCGGAACTTCCGATTGATATTACACCTCCGGTTCCGACGTCGGCTCCGACACCTTTAAATCGGAACTGTTGCTACTTTGATAGACAATTCATTTGATTTAATTTGCTAACTGTTATTGAAAACATGAATATTTTTTCTCGTGTCAAGTAAGTTTATTGTTGTTTAATTGAAATTAAACAGGCTGATTGAATAATGTTTGCACTATTTTATTTTATGAGGTCTGCCCTTAACACATGTCTCTTCTACCACCACCACCGACTACGACTCCGGTTCCGACAAACCAAATTTAAAAACCCTGACTCTGACTTCGGTTATGATTGAACCAACTCCGTAACATCCCTAGTTTCCTGCGAAATTACTGGGCATATGAGACTTTAGAACCAATATCTCAGGGTGACGAGCGCAGTGCAGTGCCGCGAAAGATTAAACAATGCAAAGTTCTGGGTGGCGCTGTAACTGTTACGTTGGTAGTGCTTACCATCAAGTGAACGACTTTCTAGTCTCGTTACCCAGTGAAATGTAAAAAAAAACGAGGATCTGAGGAAGATTTTAAATTTATATTACAGAGCAACTGCGCTCCGTGATGCGTGAAAGGGAATGCATCGTCTGTCAGCGCAGCTTCAACCGGCGCCACGACTGCAAGCGGCATATCATAGAACATCTCCTCAAGGACGCTTACACTAAGAAAGCTTCAACGCAGTCCTTAATGTCAGTTTGTAAAGAGAAAATTATATATTTTGGGTGTGCGAACACGTTCACTGTTGAAAACACAACTTCGCTATTAGCTGAATAGGAAAACACCATGGTGTGTGCAGATCCGCACCCGTGGCTAGACAACAAAATCGACTCTGCAGTGAAAGTATTAAGTCATTTGAAAAAAAAAAACTATTTTCCAGTTGCCAGATCTGCTTTGCTGAGTTCCACAGCGCAGAGTGGTACAAATTCCACATGCGGGAGCATGGCGGCCTGCCTGTATACAAGTGTAACCTGTGTGACAAGGCGTTTAGCGACTCCAGCAACTTCGCCAAGCACAAGAAGATACACAGTCTGAAGGTAAATCTCCCGTCTTCCAACTTCCCATTCCAGAATATACACAGTCTAAAGGTATATTACCCATCTTCCATCTTCCCATTCTGGAATATACACAGCCTAAAGGTAAATCTCCCATCTCCCAACTACCCATTCTAGAATATACTCAGTCTGGAGGTAAATCTCCCATCTCCCAACTACCCATTCTAGAATATACTCAGTCTGGAGGTAAATCTCCCATCTCCCAACTTCCCATTCTAGAATATACTCAGTCTGAAGGTAAATCTCTCATCTCCCAACTTCCCATTCTAGAATATACTCAGTCTGAAGGTAAATCTCCCATCTCCCAATTTCCCATTCTAGAATATACTCAGTCTGAAGGTAAATCTCTCATCTCCCA
Source organism: Campaea margaritaria (assembly GCA_912999815.1). Lineage (NCBI taxonomy): Eukaryota > Metazoa > Arthropoda > Insecta > Lepidoptera > Geometridae > Campaea > Campaea margaritaria. Next base: position 2,580,400 of record OU538818.1, read on the forward strand.
ACTTCCCATTCTAGAATATACTCAGTCTGAAGGTAAATCTCCCATCTCCCAACTACCCATTCTAGAATATACTCAGTCTGGAGGTAAATCTCCCATCTCCCAACTTCCCATTCTAGAATATACTCAGTCTGAAGGTAAATCTCCCATCTCCCAACTACCCATTCTAGAATATACTCAGTCTGGAGGTAAATCTCCCATCTCCCAACTTCCCATTCTAGAATATACTCAGTCTGAAGGTAAATCTCTCATCTCCCAACTTCCCATTCTAGAATATACTCAGTCTGAAGGTAAAGGTAACGGGCCCGCGTGGTGGATTATGGCCTAATCCTCCCCGTGCATTATTTGTTATAGGTGCTGATATGTGATATATGCAATAAGAAGTTCCACGCCAAAGTGTCTATGGTCAAACATATGATGGTAAGTTCTTCTTATATCATTAGAATAGAATAGAAAATATTTATTTGTACACCAGTTCAGAAATACACAAGGTACAAGGAATGGAGCTTGATAAAATAATTATAGTAAAATGGGCGAAGTTCTGGGTAGCACTGTAACTGTTATGGACAGGCGTAGAGCTTACCATCAGGTGAACGACTTGCTCGACTCGTCACACAGTCAAATAAAAAAGCAACTTATCAATCTACTCTTTTTAGGGTTCCGTACCCCGAAAGGAAAAGGGAACCATTATAGGATCACTTTGTTGTCCGTCTGTCTGTCTGGACCCTTTTGCGCAGGAATGCATAGAGGTCTCAAGCTAGTTCTGCCCATAACAGTTGCAGTGCCACCCGGAACTTTGCATTGTATATTCCTGCGCGGCACTGCACTGCGCTCGTCACCCCGAGACATCGGCTCTAAAGTCTCACACGCCCCAGTATTTGTATACAAAATTTCATCAGAATCCAAAATGGTAAAATTTTAAGTGAATGTATAATTAAATATTCTGTGAATATTTCAAGCGTCTATCTGTAATTGTCGTTATCAATATAAAGCAACAATGAGCCAACAAATCACGTTTGTTGTATGGGAGCCCCGTTAAATAGTTATTTTATTCTGTTTTTTAGTGATTGTTGTTATAGCGGCAACATCGTCTGTGAAAATTTCAACTGTCTAGCTGTCACGGTTCATGAGATACAGCCGGGTGACAGACGGACAGACAGCGGAGTCTTAGTAAAAGTCCGTTTTACCCTTTGGGTACGGAGCCCTAAAAAGGTCAGGCAAGGAGTCTTATGAAATTTCGTTCATTCGCAGATGCACCAAGTAACGGACCCTATCAGATGCGTCCTCTGCAACAAATTCTTCTACTCCATGTCGCACTACAACAAACACGTGCAGGTGAATAAATAATTATTTATTGACTACCCTCTTTTTTCCTATTTTCCCTCCTTAACACGTTCACTGCTGAAAACACAGATGTTGTGTTTTTTATAAATTTACGCGGGTGCGGGAAACGCCTGTTGTGTTAGCGCAGCTCACGTGCCGGCTGTGCGGCGAAACACAGACGTGTGTGTGTAACGCGGCGCTACTACAGCGCGGCTCACACAGACGGCGCGCCAGTGCTGGGAAACGCACACGGGCCGTAACGGTGCCCAAATGTAAAAACCGGCTAAACAGTCAACGTGATAACCCATATTCACCCACTGCTGAGCACGGGTCTCCCCTCACTTTTGTGAGGAGGGTTAGGCCTTAATCCACCACGGGGGCCCGGTCCGGATTGATGATTAACATACCTAACTCCGAAATAATTCGCGGGTAGCTATGTGGGTTTCCTCACGATGTTTTCACTATCGAAAATGCATTAACACGTTAACTGCTGAACCGGTTTTTACATTTGGCCACCGTTGCGGACCGTGTGCTTTTCCCAGCGCTAGCGGGCCGTCTGTGTGAGCCGCGCTGTAGTAGCGCCGCGTTACACACACGTGTGTTTTCAGCAGTGACCGTGTTAATGATAAAATCTAAAACTCTTCACCTCATCTCCCCTCTTTCTGTGCTGTCTTGTATTAATTTAATAAAATAGAATAGAATAGAATAGAAAAACTCTTTATTGTACACCAGAAACAAAAATAAACACAGTACAGAAAAATTACAATAGGTAAACAAGGGTAGTACAATGGGCGGTCTTATCGCTGAAAGCGATTAAATCAATGAATTAATTTCCAGACTCGCCACGAGCGGTCCACCAAGTTCAAGTGCATCGTGTGCGATTTGTATTTCAACAGTCTCCGCCACAAGTGGGACCACATGTGGACCGTGCACAACGAACGGAAGCAAATTGCGGACTGCCCCATCTGTGACAAGAGGTTCCGGTAAATATATGAGCTTTCTTTTTTAGTTTTTTTTGTAAGTTATACTTGGGGAGTAAGCTGGGGAAAGCGTTACGAAAAAGTTTGTGATATGGCGAGGCGAGCGGAAGACGAGAGGGACATATAAGCTAGAAAGAGAGAGAAATACGTTTGGTATATTTTTTTATGAATTTTCATTTAAATTTTTTTTTTTAGTTGAATTGTTACTTCTACTGTGTCCCAGCACACATTTTGTTATATATTTTTAAATTTTTTCTGACTATCTGTGATAAGGACGGGTGGAGGGGGAAGGGGGGGGGGGGGGGGGGGGGTGAAATACGGGTCTCTTACAAACTTACAAATGTGGCCACGTGTGACAAAGACCGCTGAAGGGGGGGTAAAATACGGGTTTCTTACAAATGTGACCAAGGGTGTGAGAGGGGGGAGGTCAAAGAATCATTAAATTTGTGTGACGTAATTTATGGATGGCCCCCTAACTAATTTAAAATTATCGAATTTCCTTCCAGAAAATACCTGGACGTGAAAAACCACGCGAGACTCGACCACAACGTCGACCTTTCCTTCGTGAAGATCAAAAACGAAGGAGTGCTCACTAAGGTCAAAACCCTGTGCAAAGTGAAGAAGATTCCAGAGGAGACCATATACGTCCCTCCGAGTATGACGAACCTCCCTGAGGATACTGCATCTGTGGCTCCACGCGAACCTCCACCCATTTAAGGCGATACATTTTCCCGGGCTTGCAACTCGACGCGGATCCACGCCAATATCGCACGTAACACCATTGGAATAACGCCCACGTCGGCGCGCGGTTCATGTGACTGTTACGTCAATACGTCTAACAAAAAAAAAATTATGACAATCTTGTTGTTAACGCGGGTGAAACCGCGGGGCGCTGCTAGTTTAGTCTAAAAGTGAAACATTTTATCACTTGGCCATAGAAGAAACAAAAGTCATATACAGGGTGTTACAGAATGCCCCTATAAGTACTCAGCAGGCTTGTTCCGATCGAGCATGTGAATTGTTTTACGCGTGCAAAGGTTGAATACATCGCATTTAAAATTCCAATACAAAAGTATAATTATGTTTGTCTTAGAATATTGCGACGAGCCTAAATGTTTGTTTACCTACTATCGCACCACACCTAAAAGTGGGTAGGAATGAATATCTAACCACGTCTGTCGGACAGACGTACGCCGGATATACCCGAATACCCTCCCCCGGTTCTTTATAGGGTATTATGTAACGCCCTGTATACATAACCCTCCTTTGGGCAGGCGGGTAAAATTGTTGAATTTTGAAAATAGATTTTATAAAAGTTTTTATAAAAATTTGATAATATGAGCTATGAACCAACTGTTCAAAAATCAAGTGTCTTGGATAAATCAATAAAAATCAGGGTCAATTTTTAATGCTTAAAGTATAAGTATGCATAATTTTTTATTTTATTTTCGTACTAAATAAATAAATAATAAATACTAATTTTTTTTAAATAGATAGAAAGATAGATAGACAAACTCTTTATTGAAACACCACAGAACAAAGAAAACTTAAAACTAGAACAAAACAAATTTTACAATTAGTGTCACAATGGGCGGTCTTATCGCTCAGAGCGATCTCTTCCAGACAACCATGCACGGAGAGGAGTAAATACTTTTTAGTATGTCAGTTGTATGGATTTTGTCACAATTTAACGCGTCGGTTTTTGCTAGGCAGCAATGTGAAATCCACAAACATGAAGTTAATGCTAGTGAGCTTTAATTAACGACTCTGAGTCGTCTGGCTTTGACATGTTCACTGCGCACTGGAAAACACACACGTCTGTGTTTTTGTAATTTTACGGCAAGCGAATACGCGCCTGGCGTGCGAGTTACGACGCAACGCCAGTTTACAGTAAACACACACGTTGTGTGAAAAAACAAAAGTGCCAAAATGAGTAAAATGGTTCAACAGTGAACGTGTTAAAGTCGCGGCGCGGGCGCCAGTCCTTAGGATGTCTTTTTGCATATTTAAATTTGTTTTTCTGTATTGTCCAAAAATGGTTCCTCGTCGTTTCTATCCAATAATGTCTATTCCGGTTGGTGGGAATTCTCACAAACCATATCTATTTAAATCATGACATGATAAAGAATTGAATGATTTATGTATGAATTTAATGTGACAAATAAGATTGATAATGTATTTCTGTGTTTATTTTTATTTGGAAATAATGTTGCTCTTGTTTGTTCTAGGATAAGATTTTTAATGCCGTTAGGTTTTAAGCCGTTATTATGTAAAATGTTTTTGTTGACATAAATATAGAATTTGTTAAGAAACTTGCATGATAATTATGGTTATGAAATTCTGATGAATAAATTGATATTTACTGTAAGTAATGTTTTCTTTTGGACCTCCAGGGGTGAGAATTACTGGGCATATGAGACTTTAGAACTGATTGCTCAGGGTGACGGGCGCAGTGCAGTGCTGCGCAGGATTATGCAATGCAAAGCACCGAGCGCCACTGCAACTGTTAACACTCACTGCTGAGCCGATTTGCTTGTGTGCGGCTCTGCACGCGCCATGGTGTTTTCCCATACAACAAACACAGCAGTTGTGTTTTGCCGTACTCGTGGCAAGTTGTGAAAAACACAACAGTTGTGTTTTCAGCACTGAACGTGTTAAACGTCGTAATTTTTAGGAGGAAAGTTTTCTACGCTATCCATGTATTGATATTTTGACACGATGTTAACGACCCAACCCTATATCTTGTAGATTCAAAGATTGTCTAGTATAGATCGCTTTAAGCGACAACTCCACCCATCGTAGCTATTATTTAGTTTTGTACTTATTGAATAATAGACAAAAGGTCGAAAATCATTTGTCCACGAAAACAATACTTTGCCATGCCGCGCCACCAGTAGGCACCAGGCCTTCAAGAGTTATCTATCTAAAAGGAACCTAATCTAAGGAAAATAAATAAAAACAAGCGATCCGTTTTATTATTAATTTATTTATCAATATAATAATATGTATAGTTATTATAATAATGTATTACTTACAGCCATAAGGGGCGCCTGCGGAGGCTCTCAACAGTGCTAACAATTCATATTTCATAATGATTCAAATATTACGGGAACATTTTAGGCAAAAAAATTACACCACTTCTTTATTTCACTCGAACGAAGAAAATGAAGGAATTTAAAACAACCTCGCAAGCGCTTGCAAGCAACCTTAAAAAACATATTTGCTTAATTTATTTTTTTACTTCTCAAAGACCTACCGTATTGACTATAGTTATCTACGCATTTTTTTTACACAACAACCAATTTTTTATTTCCAAAATTTATAAAATGAAGGACGAAAAAAATAATAATCGAAAAAATGTTACACTAAAACGCACTGGCGTTGCCGATTATTTGTTTAAATTTAAATCAATGAAAAGAAAACCTTAAATGTACACATTACTTAACTTAATAGCAAACTTTTTTTGTATATTTTTTCGTTATCGTATGCGGTATAATCTAGTTTTTTTTTTAGCACATGTCTTCTCCTTTGGCGTACTTACGAATAGAAAAAAAAATTGCAACAATTTTTTTTTGTTTTTGACCAAGTAACTTAAAAAGAAACTTAACAATAAAGACCTCATAAGACGTCTACGCGCGGCGTCACACTTTCAAGCTTCGTTTTAATTGCTAAACAATTATATTTAGCCATGTTAGATACAGTCACATAAATATAGAAAGTTTCCATAAGCTATTATGCGCCGGCACATACTAAAACTAAACACTTTCAATGGCTAAAAATTAGATTTATCAAAAATAGTAGGAATATTTTTTATTATGCAAATTGGCAGTAATTTTGAATATACTCATGACATACGCATTATTATCAAGCCGAAAAAATTACCGATATTCTTAAAAAGTTATCAAACGTCACTTTGTACTGCGCAGTAACTTATTGTAGACGCAATTTTACTAAACGTCACATAACTTTTTATCAATGGGGTATGTCTTCATAAACCCATTTTGCGACACATTCAAAAGTATTATTTACTATTTTCATAACGGACAGTCTTATTTCAACAATCCACTTATACAAAGTTAAAGTTCATCCCGACTTTGCTGCGTCAAAAGTGACTTCAATTAATCATAAAACCAATGCACGAATCGGCCATACATTTTCAATTTTCAAACGTATCAAAATGCAGTATCAAAAAGAATATTAGACCACAATCAAACAAATTGCTTAGACTTGTAGCCAGCGTAAATTAATGATCTCTGGTACATTTTTTTATTCCAAGCAAGCATTTGACCGCAGTCTCGCCTGGTGGTAAGCGACGACGCGGTCGAGGATGGAGCATGCTGGCCTAGAAGATACCTATTTACTCTCGATTCAAAAACTTCCAGATTATATATGTCGGTGAGCATTAAAGTGTGACGCCGCGCGACGAGCCGCCGATCGCTTCGTTTCACAAGAGCCCCTATAATACAGTAGAATCATGGTTAACTTCACGAAATGCATCTACACCTAGTAAGTTACACGGGACGGGTGCTATGCGTGAACATTACGGTAGTTTCTTGGCACAGAAAATCGAATAACACTGACACTTTGTACAGAACATACGAGATTTTGTATGGAATGAAATATTGTACAAAATTTGCAGACTTTTTCAATAGAATTTCATAGTGAAATTTTGTACAAAATTTCACCTTAACATGCATAACATTTGCAAATTTTTTGTATAAAATTTCACTGTGACATTTTGTACAAAATTACTATAGACATTTTTTACAGAATTTCATTTCGACATGTACAAATTTTCCATAGACATTTTGTATAGAATTTCACATTGACATGTACAAAATTGCCAAACTTTTTGTACATAATTCCACTATGATATTTTGTACAAAATTACCATAGACATTAGTACAGTACGGAAAGTCATAAGACACCAAGAAAATGTTATTGGCAGTGGTTATTAAAGGAGCCTTTTGAATTTGCCGAGAAATGCGAGATTTCGACGTGTCCAAACGATTTCTATGCCAAAGTATAAACACATTAAACTAATAACCGAAATTAGTTAAAAAATAATTATTACATAGGAACTATCTGTATAAGTGTATATAATTGAAGCGATCTAAGCACTATCTAAGACGTACATTTTTTTATAATTTTATTATTTATTACTAATAGTTACGAAATATAAAATGGTGGCGCGGCCGCGGCTGCCGCCGGGGAATATCTCTAATTATTATTTCTTCTACCGATTACACGCGGAAAAGGCACTCCTCAAAATAGCTAAGCTGTTTTGCATTATGCCGTTAAGACATTAATATTACATTAGATTTAAGTGTTAAGTTCACCTATTTCTACGTAACAAGTTCGCCGAGCGCCACCGCGGTCCGCGCCACATACGCGACAAAAAAGCACACTTAAACACTAAAAAAAAAAAATTAAAAATGTAGTCAATATTTTACACGCTCGAACATTGTTTAAGTCGTCGCATTTTTTTTTATTACATTGCAGTTTAGTGCATTACAGTTTTACATTGTTTTGGAGACAACGCCTCTGGTTTCTATTTGAATGGAAGATATTTGAATGCATTTTGGTGTTCGATTAAAAGAGCGAAAAAATACCCTTTTAAAATAGATAATAATTTAATTATACAATCCCACTTTTTATAATTAACTAATTTGATAATTAATTGTCATCTACCAAATCAAAGTAGCGATTCGGAATTCATTGATTCTTCATCATTATACAGACAAAAGGCGAATATTATAAAAACCAAACATGGGTCCACTTTAGGTTGAAATTGGCAGCAACATAAAAAATAAGACGTCACGGTACGATTATGCGACGCGGTTCAGTTTATTTCTTCAATTGAACTGCTAGATGTCATGGTAGGGCTCCTGGTACCGATGGCAATATCGACGTACAGCCTCGCACACAAGTCGACACAGTTCGGCGACCGCCTCAGCCAAGCCGCCTCAGTTCGGCTTTGAATTAAGGGTGATTATTCTGGATAAGATTGTCATTTTTACTATATTTATTATGTGTCCAGTTAATAATTGAGTATCTTCTTGTTCAAATAAAAACCGTGCGCCCTCATGTCATTTACACTAAGTAGATACACTTAAAGAAGAAATACGAAACTCTACAAACAATTCATTGAGCAAGTTAGTATGTATATATTTATTTGTTACACCACGACCCACGTCAATTCCACCAACTTTGAAAAGGCACTTTTTAATTAATTATGTAAAAATGTGAAGGTGTATAATGTACAGAGTTCAGGGGCCTCACCATGAACAGTGAAATCCATCCAGTTTAAGGCCTTAAACTGAACTGCCCTGCTAACTGTCACCACCAAGATCGCTCAGCGTTCATAAGTCGACCAGAGACATTTATCCAAAGAGATCGGAACAATTTGTTTGCGTTTATGGGAGTTTATATAGCTCCATCTCATTGTCTTTCTCTCTCATTCTCTACAGTCTATTTTTGAGTGACGTCACGTCACGTTTGTCATTTATGAGTGTGTGGTGCCAATCTAGGCCGTTCAGTTTAAGGCCTTAAACTGCATAGAACAAGAATAAGTACTTGGTTACCCCCCTGATCTTTAACTAGGACTCCCTGTACTAGGGAATCAGGAACTACGAGGACCATGCTCCCACAAACACCCGTAATCAGCAAATACCTGTGGTTCACACAAATCTGTACTCTGTGCGGGGGTGAGAGTGGGTTGGGTTTAGAATTCAACTGAACCGTCGGCCCATCGTTTAGCCTGTCGTGTATTGTATACACAACACATACACGTCGTGTTTATGTGTGTCGTCATGTCGTGTGTGTGTGTGTGTGTGTGTATGTGTGTGTCGTGCAGAGTTGCCAGTTTTTTTTTTATTTTGGAACTTTTTGAGTTAACCAGCGGGATTCTTTCGTCGAAAGTGGGTAGTAAAAATACGTATATAATAATTAACCAGAACTTTTTAAATATTTATGTTTTAATTTGAATTCAAATTACGTTTACGCGACAATAGATAGCTATGATAGCCATAGAAAAAGTATTTTAATAAAAATATAATATAATAAATCAGATTTACCCTATCATAAATAGATGAGTCTTATTAGTCTTCTAAATAAATAAAAAAATAACGTTCGGTCGAGTTATCCCCCGAGAAGCGAGACCGAACCTGTCCCGCGCGGGTCATTTAATTTTTGATTTTAAACACGGGACGTCCCGCCAAAATCGGAACGTCTGGCAACGCAGGTGTCGTGTGTGTGTGTGTATGTGAAAATCAGTTACTTCTTTACAATATAGAAGGTAACAATTCTAAGCTGAGCTATCAAATGTAACGATCTCATTTCAAACGCGGTACGGAGAACTACCTTTTGGCATTGTCAAAATGTAACAAAACAATATGAACTGTACGGTACTCTATAATGTATTGAACTCATGTTGGTTTTGCTTTGAACTTCTATCATTCAAAGTAGATGGAATCGACAAATTAATTTTTTAATATAAAACATTTACAAATATTTTGAATTAATTTTGACAAATTACTTTAACATCCAGTGATATGAAAAGGGACCTTAAAATATACATTTTTTAATTTACAATTTTAATAAAGTGACCAAAATATTTTTTATAAATTAAAATTGAATCATACACACAGAAAAATTATTCATATACACATAAATCTATTAAATGTTTTTTTACTTGTATTTCAATGATTCAAAGTGAATCACACCTGATCACAAAATTACTCAATTCGGTTTTAATTTAGACTTATACCTGTTAAATCCTATACCAAATTAAATCCTGAAAAAAAAAAACATTTGCAAATGTTTTAAACAAAATAACCTCCTAAATACGCGAATAAATAACATACATGTGTGTGCAGCATTTGTGTTTATTATATTTTTAATACATATACATGTGGCAGTATTTAAAAGCAGACCCGAAAACAATTTCATAAGCTTCACCTTATTAAGAATAGACAGTGACAGTTCTGGTAATGTCAAAGTGACATTCGGATTTGACATTTCGCCTCATATATCTAAAGTACCAGCGCTAATAAATACCCACGGCGCTGGAGGTGACATTTAGCGCTATTGTCGAGCATTGGCAGCCTTAACAATGCAGTATCTATATACTCTCGGGCATCCGCTTAAGGTACTTTTTAGCGCGCAAGAATTCCTTTAATATTTTGTAGTTATTTTTAAAATGGTCAGTTTTTTTTATAAATATAAAAATACATATTAGGTGATATATGCCCGATAGGAGTTTTTGATGCGTCCTCCAAATGAGAGACAAGAAATTGTTTTTCTTATAATTTAAGTTTGATCTCTCCAAAAAATTGTAAGGGCCACGTGATGAATTTTTTTAGTTTTCATAAAGCGATTAGTAAATTTCTCACCAAACATCGATCGCAAATACAATGGCAAATATTTTGCCACACAAAATAAATACAAAGGCAATTTTAACAAAATTTCACTTCTTTTTTTAAGTTACATCTGTGGTCATAATCTTTTTTATTTATTTTAAAGTGGCTTCCGTGGATTGATCACTGTAGATTTGCCAGCGTCGTGTTGAAACTGCCTAACGAAGGAGATTGGTGTGAATAATTAAGTACTGTGGTGAATTAAATCCTTCAGACAGTGGAGGTTTATGAATGCACACTAAATAACAAAGGATAATTTCGCCAATGTGCCAAGATAGACTTCTAAACGAAGAAATCTGTCTTCCTATTCTCTTACGTTTTAGCTTCGCGCAATTAGTGCATTCAGCCAGTGATTTCCAAGTTTTAGCAAGGAGGTGGGTGCTTCACTGAACCTCTTTGGGTGTTTTGGAGGGAACACGAGACGGCACGTTTTTTGGGTTTGGGTGACTGACAAGAAAAATCACAATATAGTGAAATAAAAAATACAAAATCGTCTACGTCGTCCAATTTCCGTTTTTCCTCAAAATAGTCGACTTGAATTGACTTCTTGATTATGGTCTCTGTGACTAGAGTTGTCACAATTCTGCCAATGTCCGTTTAATGATAGTTTCATAAACTTTTGGAAGAGGTGTATTGTGAAAATAATATGGACGGTGTTGTAGAGGGAGAATCAAGTTGATTTATCTGCACTATCTGTAAAGAGACATCACAACTAAGACAATATATTGTTAGTAGTAACATATACTTCTTTACTCAAAATAGTCTGGGGTGATTATTGACCACTTTGACATAAGCAGATTGTCACTGTCAGACATTTTATCGGTCGATACACAAGTCGAACAACTAAACTCTAATTCAGTAAACCGATTATGTACAAACGGTATGTCTTAAAAACTATGTTTATTTTTTTTTTTTCATATTTATATCAATTATAGCTGAAGTTTTTTTTTTTAACTAGTGCTAACCTTAAGAAAAACAAAGTTAAAAATTATTATTAAACAATGAAAGGACAAATTATTGTTGTAAATATTGACAATCAATTATTGCTTTTTTAATCTGATATTTTTACTTTTTTTTTTTTTCAAAGTAAGTCTTAGGCACTCGTAAGGGATCTTATCGTAATAAATAAGTTAAAAGGCCTCCTAAACATAATGGCCCGAGTTGAAGTTAAAAAAGTGTTTTTTTTTTTTATTTAGTCCTCAACTGTCAAACTTTACATAACAACATATCCTCCTAGCTCAGTTACACGAATCGTTACTACACAATCCATGCAAAAATTTCGTATCAACTTTTTTCACAATTTTTTACATATTTTTTCTCGCAGTCTTTAAAGGGAGACTTAATTTTTTTACCAAATTTTTTTTTCGTTTAATATCAATTCGATTATCAATAGGGTTTTTTATTTATCAACATTTTTACAGCTTTACACACGCCTCCGATAGAGGGAAAATTTCGAGATCCGAAAACTAAATTAGAGAAACTAGGATACAGACGGAGTGGTAGCACCACCATGAAGGTCACAATCGAAAACACCTGATTACAAATTTTAACACTAAAAAAAAAAAAAAAAAAAACAAGCAATCAATTAAAACTAAAAAAAAGAAAACAAATCGTTAAATTCCCCAATTACTAAAATTACACTACTAACCTATACGATATAACATATAATTTTTTTTTTTTAATCCATGACTGCGTTTCCGTAGCTTCGAACCACCGTGTCGCGGCGTCGGGTACATTCTCCAACAGTACATAGATACGTTAATACTTATGTACTAAGCTAGCATTTCGGAGGCTTTAACAGCCTTTAAGTTAAGGGAACCGAGTAGAAAGAGAAAACTAACAATTTTTAACAAATTTAACTAGAATTTTCACTATCTACGATTGTTACGTACATTTACATATTGGAGTACCAATCGAAGAAAACCCGAAACTTCATAATTCTGATCAAGAACTTCAAAATTATAAAGGTGCGATGAAGGCACTTCTAGAACACATTGGGTAACTTAGAAGTATACAGGGTGCTCTAAAATCACTTCCACAGCACATTTAGTACCTTTGAACTATATAGTGTGCCCCAAAAGCACTTCTAAAGCACATTGACTAACTTTAAATTATACAGGGCGTCCTCAAAGCACTTCTAGAACACATTTAGTAACTAAATTATACAAGGTGACCTGATAGCACTTCTAGAGCACATTTAGTAACTTTGAATTATACAAAATGTCCTAAGCCCACAGTAATTTTGAAAGATACAGAATGCTCTTAAATCACTTCAAGTGAACATTCAGTATCTTTTGATTTTTGCAGTAGAGCTCATCAATTTCCTAATTAGATCCAATCATCATTGTTTATTACGCACCGACTGCGAAAGAGAATAGGCCGTGACCCGCCACGTTCGTTCACTGGTGGTTGTGCATCAAAATTTCAATGTTTCCCCTACATAACCCCGTTTTTCGTACCCGACGCCGCGACACGGTGGAGGCATTAACATATGTACCACCTATTTTACAATGTCAAAAATATATATGGAGCATAATATTATGGTGTGGACTAAGACAACATGTCAAACTTGTGTTTCGTGGATCCACCCGCAGCGTTGCTTATTGTCGACGCGCACAAGCTGGAACAATGCAGAAAAAAATTAGAGGTGGGATACATAATAGTTAACGGGCATAAATAGTTATTTTTTTAACACGTTCACTGCTAAACGCACACACACGTCTGTGTTTTTATAATTTTACAGTCGGCGAAAACACGCCTGGCGTGCGGACCCGCACTGCTGATTGAGTTTAGTTACGACACGACGCCGGTAAACAGTAAACGCACACGTTGTGTGACGAATCATAAAAGAGCCAAAAAAAAAATGAAAACTGTTCAGCAGTGAATGTGTTGAAGAAATGCTAATTTCGAATGTATTTAATAAGTTAGATGTGTACCAGATATCATTAAAATCTGTCCAGTAGTTCTTGCATGAAAGAGTAACAGTAAACATCCATCCATAATTCATCCATCCTCATAAACATTAATATTACTAGGACAGTCTTAGTAAGCAAAAAATAATTAATAAAAATTAAATAATAACAGGAATTTGGGTTATAACGGTCACTGCTGAGAATACGGACGCTGTGTTTTTTATAACTTAACGCGGGTGCGGGATAACACACCCATTGTGTTAGCGCAGCTCACGTGCCGGCTGTGCGGCGGAACACAGACGTGTGTGTGTTACGCGGCGCTACTACAGCGCGGCTCACACAGACGGCACGCCAGCGCTGGGAAACGCACACGGGCCGTAACGGTGCCCAAATGTAAAAACCGGTTCAGCAGTCAACGTGTTAAAAGAATTATAATGTACTAGCTGGCCCCGCGGTTTCACCCGCGTACTTCCTGTTCCCGCGGGAATATGGGGATAAAATATAGCCTATGTTACTCGCTGTCAATGTAGCTTCCCATTAGTGAAATAATCTTTTAAATCGGTGCAGTGGTTTAGCCGGAACCTTACATATTTCCATACAAACTTTCATCCCCTATTTCAAACACTTACAATGCTTTTTTCGCATTAAAAATTACCCTGCGTCCTTTCTTAGTCTCTATACTATCTCTGTACCAAATTTCATTTCAATCGGTTCAGTAGTTCAGGCGTGAAAGAGCAACAGACAGACAGAGTTACTTTCGCATTTATAATATAAGTAGGCATTATTATACATACCTAGGCTCCGTAAAAGTCCGTCCAACAATCCCAGCAGCCGTTACCCACCAGTTGAAAATCACTCACTATGTTCAAACATCCCAATATTAACACAACACACCAATATTCATAATAATATATACTTTTTTTTTTTTTAAATAAAAAAAATGCATTTATCTCTACACTTTAACAATAAGTAGCACACTGACATGTCAATAGTTTTGTTTGTTTTTTTTTTTTTCTTTTCAAAATTGTTTATTTTTAATTTTCGTTATTATTTATTTACACTAAGGTGACGCGTGCGGGCTCGTCTTAGGATTGGGTTTTTGTAATCTTCTGCTCGGTTGAGGGCAAGGCTTCTGGTTTCTTGGGTTTCCCTGTGGACAAAACGCATGTGTTTAAAAACTTAGTAAGAAATAATATAAATTAAACTAACTAATAACTATAACTAATATTCCGTTAAGACGTTTAACGCTGAAAACACAAGCGCTGTGTCATCATCATCATCATCAACCCATAACGTCCCACTGCTGGGCACGGGTCTCCCCTCACTTTCGTGAGGAGGGGTTAGGTAATAATCCGCCACGGGGGCCAGATCCGGATCGGTGGATCACCTACCTACCTTCGAAATAGTTCTCGGGTAGGTATGTGGGTTTCCTCACGATGTTTTCCTTCCCCGAAAAGCATGTGATAATAACGTACATATGTTTTACAAGAAACACATTGGTACGTGCCCGCACTGGGATTTGAACTCACGACCTTCTGATTGGAAGGCGGACGTTCTCCCACTAGGCTACTTGGGCGTTGAGTAACGGGTGCCCAAATGTAAAAACCGGTTCAGCAGTCAACGCGTTAAGCAACATTTTTAACTGTCCTTCTTGGCGTTTTGTGATGAGCTTTAATGTGACATACATATTACCGAAATAGGCCTGCACTATGTCTTAGATAAACGTAACTGGCTATGAGAGAAGGAGAGAAAAAAATTGTGTGCTCGCATGTCTTTCTATTTCTATCTTTACTAAATCTCACTACACCCCCCCCCCCCTTATTTTATTAAGTTCGAAATCATAATATTAGTATGGATAAATACATAAATAAACATATTCAGAGATAGCACTAGCATTAGTGATGTATGTGGTACATTACCCCGTGGCGTGGCGTGGGCGACGACGCTTTGCGCGCCGCAGGAGCCGGCGCGGCCGCGGTTGTTGGCGCCGCTGGGGGCCGCCGCCGCAGGACGGCTGCACCGGGGGACACACGTTAGTTTCATTCAGTTATAAATAAATTTGCAATTATTACTTTTTCCAAAGACTGTTTTTTTTTTTTTTATTAGACTGAGTGACGAGACGAGCAAGTCGTTCACTTGATGGGAAACGCTACGTCTGCCTATAACAGTTAGAGTGGCGCTCGTCACCCGGTACTACGCACCTGTACTTGAGGTCTGCGCGGGCGAGCGCGCGGTCGGACTCGGACACGGAGCGGAGGCGCGAGTAGGCGCGCGCGTGCGGCCCGCGCCCCGCCGCGCGCGCGCCGCCCGCCGCCAGCAGCTCGTTGAGCTGGGGCTGCGGGGGACCAACGGTTAGCTCATAGCACACAAACACGACAGATCTCTGCCAAACCTGTACCGATAGCGAAATGCAAGTGTCGATTTGTAACTTCTAAATTAATGAAAAAACATTAGGTAAAAACTGCTATTTGCCTTCTCGCAAATTACCGTTTTTAAAGTTTGTCATCTGTCAATCAACGGATTTCGATGAAAATTTTAGATATTATAAAATAAATTTTCATGTATATTTCATTTCAATACAATGCAAGATGAGGTAGATATATATATATATAAATTATTGGTAAGCGCAAACGAAGCTTTTAACATAAACTAGGAACAGAATAGGACCCAGGTGTGATCCCTGAGGGACTCCCTAAAGGCACCACAAAACTTTCCGACTCCTGCTCCACTTAGGACAACCTTCTCATATCTTTGGGAAAGGCAAATCTGCAGCCAATCCAACCAACTGCCAGTAGCATTTAATATCGATAGATTGACAAAGAAAATACCTCCACCCTGTCAAAAGCCTATGTTATATCCATATCCCATGCACTTCTTCAAACGAAAATCCTATATTTTTATATATCTAAATAATCACATTTAAAAATTAAAATAATTGAAATAATCAATCTTCTTCCATCACAACATAGCAATGTCTATTGGTTGCAGTACAGCAGCAAGGAGATCTAGGTACCGACCTCGAGAACGCGGAAGTCCTCGATACTCTTGAACTGCGCGAGGTGGTTCTGCAGCGCCGGCTCCACCTGCAACGCCGCCGCGTGCTTGTAGTACTTCATGAAGGCCCAGAACTTCTCCAGCCCGTAGAGTTGACCTGCAACCATGATGGTATGATATTAGTTGATATTTTCGAAGACGTTCTAAAGAAAGGCCAAGACAAAAGCACCTATAACCGGCGAGCATGTATGAAGGGACTCTTGAAAATAGAAGAAGCGGAAGAGGTGTATCAGGATCGTAACACGTGGAAAGATATAGTCACTGCCTATCCCAACGGGGCAAGATGGGAGGTTTTACTCGGATCGAGCCTTGCACGACCCCCCCTCTGTCACTATCGTGGAGGAGAAAACAGAGCCCCCCCCCCTCTCAGTGGCGTTGAAGAAGACTGGCGCCGACGGTACCTTTCTCGTAGTCGGCGAGGGTCTCGTGCTGGAAGTGCTGGTACAGCTCGGGGCGGAACTTCCTCTCGAGGCCGTAGGAGTAGAAGCGGAACAGGCACTCCAGTCCGTAGCGGAAGCCGGCGCACGCGTCCTCGTTCGCGAGAGATCTGCAACACGAGGGTCATACAAACTTCAAATCACATTTAACACTGACAGCTGAGCCGATTTTCTTGTCTAGCCTCGGTTACGGATCTGCACACACCGTTGTGTTGTGTCCCCTACCGCTAACACAACAGTTGTGTTTTCAGCAGGGAACATGTTAATAAGTTTTGAAAAAATGCAATATTTTTCAGAGAAGCTTCCATATAATAACTTTTCGGTACTGCGAGCTGATCAAAATGAGTCCTAGCACCATCAAACTACTGTTAGTCAGTGAGGAGTTCCGTTGTCTACCTTCTGTTTCATCAGATCAGCTCGCTGCCGCCATAATATTGTATTGTAAGTTCTGTAACTGTTATGGGCAGGCTCTGTTAGCTCTTCTCGTCACTCAATCACATAAAAAAAAAATATATGTACTGGGACACAATAGAAGTAAAACTTCAACTACAAAATTAACATAAATAAAAAAAATATATATAGGAAAAATAACTCTTTCTTTTTCTTTCTTCACTAATTTATATGTCCCTCTCAACTTCCGTTCACCTCAACCGATCACGCTTTTCGTAACGCATTCACCAGCTTACTCCCCAAGTCAAGCGTGCGTATAGAAGTTTTACCTCAAAAAAGAATACATCATTTTGCGTCGGGAATAAAAGACCCCTAAAAATACCTGGCGAATATTTTCGTCACGCTGATTTTTTGACACTTTAAATTCATTATACATGGTGTGTTACCTGAATTCGTTATACATGGTGCGGTTGAAATGGTCCCTGAGGAAGAACGACCAGAACCGGAAGAGGGTGTTCATCTCTTGCGACTGGCCGATGCCGAGTTTCTTGCGCTCTGCGGAATAAGGTTTGTTTATAAATTATATGTTATCCACCAATCCGGACCGGGCCATCCGGAGTTACGGTAAAATAAAAAGTTTGTCAGATATTCATCCGCCAAGAAGTAGTGTGAAAATAATATTGTGCTCCGGTTTTTAGGGCACTGTTTCCAGCGACATTACAGGGCGTGTGAGACTTTAGAGCCGATGTCTCAGGGTGACGAGCGCAGTGCGCCGCAAATGGTTATGTAATGGAAAGTTCTGGGTGACACTGTAGTTGTTATCGGCACGCGTGGCGCTTACCATCGGATGAACAACTTGCTGGTCATTTAGTAACATGAAAAAAAGAGTAGGGACGAGTTCGAGGTGCTGGGGGGGTTTACCTTTGAGACAGCGCGAGTGGTACTTGTGGTAGGCCTGTTGCGTGAAGTGGTTCTCCCGCAGCAGCCCGTGGCTGGGGTGGTGGAACGTGGGCAGCGACTGCGGCACCGAGCCGCACGACGAGCCCAGCGTGGGGCTCGTGCCCAGGGACGAGCTGGAGGGACGGGGGGTTCACTTTTATATTTCTATATTGCAGCTTGAGCAATTATCGTTTTCGTGTAGGAGTAAGTGTGGTGAGCGTTGATTGTTATAATGTATAATTGTGTGTGTTGGGGGGGATGTTACGTTTATGCGTGTTAAGGTCTTGTGGGGGTTCTTTGTGTGTTGTATTGACCCAGTGCTAGTGATTTGAGGGCGGTGTGATATGTGGGTGTATTGGTATAATAATATGAGGATAGGTATGAAGGTGTTGTATCTGTACGGGGGGTTGTGTATGTGTGGGGGGGTTGTGCCATAGCGTGGGTGCGTACCCGGTGCTGGCGGTGCGCGGGCGGTGCTCGCGCACGTCCATGATCCAGCCGACGTGGTGCTCCACGGGCGGGTTGAGGCTGTGGCGGCTCTTCTGCTTCCTGCTGCAGCTGTAACAACAACGCAGTTATTCTTCTATGTCTACATATTGGAACATTTACCGTGCAGTTCACACTATAAACTGTAAGTACTTTACTTCACGTCAAACTCGAAAGGGGGGTGAAATGGGTTCGTAAAAAACACAATGTGGGAGGGGAGAGGTGTGATGAGATGTCAATGAAATTCGTGGGGGGTGGGGGTGGGAGTGTAGTCGGACACCTCATTATGTATTACAGGGGGGGGGGGGGGATCCAAAACTTCTTCAAGCACGTTGGGCACTTAATTTTGTAGGTATAAACACATTGAGTGCTGAGCCGATTTTCTTGTCTGGCCGCGAGTACGGGTGGGGGGGTAGAATCAGGGATGGGTAGTGGGGTTGGGGTGAGCTGAGGTGGAATATATATTTAGTGTAATTCCTAAGTAACTTTTAATGGCACTTACATGACATCCGTGGCGTGCGGGTCCTTGCTGGCCGCGTAGAACCTGGCCGTGCGCCGCGGCCGCTTCGCCTTGCCGCCGCCCTGCTCTTGCACGTGCTCCAACTGGGGGGGGGACACAGATATTAGCACGTTTTTTTTTATTTGACAGCGACAATACGAGCAGGTCGTTTATCTGATTGTGAGCGCCAGCCCTGCCTATAGCAGTTACAGTGCCACCTAGAACTATTATGGCACTGCACCGCGCCAGTCACTCTGAGACATTGGCTCTAAGGTACAGGGAAACGATGTCCCAACGTGACGAGCGCAGTGCGCCGCGCATCCTGCAATGCAAAGTTCTGGGTGGCGCTGTGACTGTTATGGGCAGGCGTGGCGCTTACCGTCAGGTGAACGACTTGCTCGTCTCGTCACTCAGTCAACAAAAAAAATTGAGTCCTTGTTAGAGGTATACATATCTATTTCATAATAAATTTTATTATATTTATGGTGACTCACTCTGGGCGGCGGCGGCGGCGGCTCGGCCGGGTTGCAGTGCTTCTCGGCGGGCACTGTCGCCTCGAACTGTTCCCGGGTGATCAGAGACACCGTCCGGAATTGCGTTTGGCTGCTGTATGACTGTACAAGGAAAAATGAGCCTTATAGTGGATCCACCAATGCGGAAAAATCCGTGGCACACAAGTCATATATATATAGCATGTAGTAAGGATGTTACGGAGCTTCGACTCCGGCTCCGAAAAGTCGGAACTTCCAATTGATATTACACCTCCGATTCCGACACCTTTAAATCGGAGCTCTTGCTACTTTGATAGACAATTCATTTGAGTTAATTTTCTAACTGTTATTGAAAACATTAATATGTTTTGCTCAAGTCAAGAAAGTTTATTGTTGTTTCATTGAAATTAAACAGGCTGATTGAATAATGTTTGAAATTTTGTATTTTATTAGGCTTGCCCTTAACATTTTACTTTTTTTTGGGTCTATTGCGATTCTTCACACAACGTGTGTGTTTACTGGCGTTGTGTCGCAACTAAACTGAAACAGCACACAGCTGGTGTGATAAAATTGACAATACAGCTAATTATCTATTAGAATATAGCTACAGTTAGTGAAGGCAGACAGAAAGAGAGAGAGAGAGTTACGTTTTGTATATTATTATAAAATACCATTTATATATATATATATTTTTTTGTATTTTTTTTTTTGTTGAATTTTTACTTCTACCACGTGTCCCAGCACACATTACGTTTTTTTTATGTATTCTTACCGAAGGATAATCCGTGTCATTCCATAAGTCCTCTTCGTAGCGTCTCAGTCCATCTGTGATAACCTGGAAACAAGAAGAAATTGACCATAAATACACCATAAATACAGGTTCTAAGGTCTCCTCTGCAAGAGACCGCCTGGGGGAGTACCACGCCGCTGCCAGATATACGTCCGCCAAGCAGTAGCGTGCAAACATTACCGTGATCCGATTTCAAGGGCACCGTTTCCAAGGAGATTTCTAGGACCAACAAACTGGGTATAAATATCATTTTTTTAACCACGACTCCCTCAGATGCACGGAACGATGGCAATCAGCAGATAAGACTTTAGAGAATTATTTGGTGCGGTTTCGAACCCATTGTCGTTGGGTTGGAAAATGCACAAAATACCGCTACGTCACCACCGCTAACCCCATGCACTTACAATTTAGCCTAGCATGCATGTCAAAAAAAAAAAAACAGGAAAATCTACACACTCGACTGAACGCTCTTTCCTCAAGGGTTAGCCGGAAGTAAAGTCTTCTTAGGACTAAGCTCGCCTTTGAACATTATTATCAAATTAAAGTCTATGTGTACAATTAAAAATATAGATAAACTCAAACTCAAACTCAAATCATTTATTGTAAATAGGCAAAATATTGCACTTTTACACGTCAAAAATAATATCTTATACATAAGTATAGAAATACAAAAAAAAATAAGTCAAAATATTATGATCTACGAAACTAATGATTATTATCTTATTATGGTTTGAGTTTGAAAAAGGACATTTCCCTTTCGAGTGGTGACTCATGCCTGAATCTCGCACAGGAAAAGGAAAACTCCATTGACTCTAGCAGTGCTTCGGAAATACGCCCGTCAGAGAAGATAGCACCAAGAAACTCTACGGCGATGTCATTTTTTTAATTTATAAATAGGTTTTATAAATTTATAGTTAGGAATAACGTTCCTCCTAGCTCCTGATTCCCTAAATACAAGGATTCCTAGTTATAGATCAGCATCTATGTATTTTATCGCGACGAGTTAATTATGAGTATTCTAAAAAAAAAAAAGTTTTTTTTTTTAAATAATAAAAAAAAAAATTATATACATTTTTTTTAAACTTATATATATTACCAAACAAGCCCCCACTACCACGCTGTAGGTTACATACTTGTTCCAGGTCCTGGGTGATCTTGGTCCTCGTGGTGACGTCACCTTGTCGGTCGTAACCGTCGTGCTTGGGGGGGCGCGCCTGCGCCTATAGACCAATCACCGACCGACTCGTTATCGAAACGAAATGTGTGCTACGAACGCTATGGCGTAGCCGGAGACGCTAAGCTATACTAAATATATAAAGCTGAAGAGTTTGTTTGTTTGTTTGAAGGCTAGGATCTCAGGAACTACTGGTTCGAATTGAACAATTCTTTTTGTGTTGAATAGTCCATTTATTGAGGAAGGTTATAGGCTATATAACATCACGCTACGACCAATAGGAGCGGAGCATCAATGAAGAATGTGGCAAAAACGGGGAAAATATATGGCTTTTAAGAGAGTTATTGCGGGAAAACTTGAATTATGCGGGTGAAACCGCAGGGCGAAGCTAGTCGTGTCATTATTTGTTGAATTGAAATGTGTAAAGTCAACAACAAAAACCCTATTAATATTATAAATGCGAAAGTTTGTGAGAATGGATGGATGGATGGATGTTTGTTCCTCTTTCACGCAAAAAAATACTAAACGGATTCGAATGAAATTTTGAACACAGATAGCTTATAACCAGAATTGAGTAATAGGGTACTCTTTATCCCGATAGTATGTTCCCGTGGGACAAAACGGGAACTACGGGGGGGGGGGGGGGGGGTAACCCGCGGAGCGCAGCTAGTATATAATAATACGAGTGCAGTTATTGGTGCGTGACACACATTTCTAATAACAATTTAGTGTTACCCGCATTTCGTTGAAAAATTTACAACAAAAACGAAATTCAGACTACCTACCCACAATTTCGTTCAAAAATCGATAAATCACAAAAACAAAAATCTACACATGTCCCCCCCACCTGTTCCAGATCCTGGGTGATCTTGGTCCGTGTAGTGAAATCTCCTTGGCGGTCGTGTCCTTCGTGCTTGGGGGGTCGCGTCGGCGTCTGCGTCACGATCAGCAACCGCCCGACGTCGCGGTCGGTGAACTCGAAGTCGGACTCCTCGTCGGACCTGCAGATGCAGATAATCATATAATAAATTGTCTTTAGAATATATTACTTTTATATAGTAACTTGTAGCATTAAACAAAAGAATGAGGAAAATTAAAAAAAAAAAAAAAACAGGCCAAGTGCGAGTCAAACTCGAGCACGTAGGGTCCCGTACCACTGTCTATAAGAACGGAAAAATTATTTTAATTTAAGTATTGTATCTCCCCCATTTACCTCCAATAGTGTGACGTCACATATTTTGCAATTTTAGATCTAGAAATTATTAAAGAAAAACAGCAGTACCGAAATTAGTTTTATTTGGCATTTTAACACTTAGATGTACTATATTTTGAAATGTGACAACACGAAACTTAGGACCCCTTCCATCCCTTGTCACATAATGTCACACTTTGTCACCCCCTCGCCACCCCCTTAACGTGTGACGTACTTCGTAACACGGCCTTCTCGCAAATGTAGTTACCCTAAACTAAAAACCTGTAAAAGGATAGGGCCCCTTACCAGGCGTCAGTGAAGGTGTTATGCCGTGGAGGCGGCAGGTCCAGCTCCTCGTCGAGCTGGAAGTGCAGCTCCTCCCGCGCCTCCTCCCCGCCGGCCCCCAGGGGGGGCGCGCCGGGGGCGGGGGGCGCGCGCTCGCGGGACCCCGCCTTCGAGCGCCTCTTCACCTAGGGAGAACAATCATGATATAGAGAAGAACGTACATTGATGACATGGGCGCCGCCTGGACTTTAAGAAAGGTGTACCTGTATAAACACATTATACTTTCAAATAAAAGAAAATATAGAATTATACATTTATACTATGTAAATAAATATAATCTGAAATTTAAACTGCGCGTGTACCTACTTGATTTAATATGTTTCGCTCACCGAAAACATACATACTGTAGTCGATGGTTGACATTATTGTTTCATTCATATCTGTGTTCCGGTTTGAAGGGCACTGTTTCCAGTGAAATTACTGGGCGTATGAGACTTTAGAGCCGATGTCTCGGGGTGACGAGCGCAGTGCGCCGCGCAGGATTATGCAATGCAGTGTTCTGGGTGGTGCTGTGACTGTTATGGGCAGGCGTAGCGCTTACCAGCAGGTGAACGACTTGCTCGTCTCGTCACACAGTCAAATAGAAAAAAAAAATAGCATATTAACCATTAAGTGTTCGTTAACGTTAGTGTGGACAAATTATATATTACTATTATTGTAAGTTCGCAATGAACAAACTGTTGTCACATCATTTAGTATTAAGACCCTTCAAACACAGTTTTGCAATAAAGATACTTCTCTTCTACTGTTAATGTTCAATAACACGTTCACTGCTGAAAACACAACTGTTGTGTTAGCGGTACGGGAACTCACAACGGTGTGTGCAGATCCGTAACCGTGGCTGGAGAAGTAAATCGGCTCAGCAGTCGCAAGTGTTAATAGCTTACCTCTGTCCATACGTCCGGCGTGACGGGGGCGGTGAAGCTGGTCGCTTGTGACCGCGCTCCGTTGCCGCCATTCGAATTATCTGGTGTTTCTTCTGGAATAATAACAAAAATCTATTATAATAATATCCGCCTTCCAAGCAGAAGGTCGTCAGTTCAAATCCCGTACTAATGTGTTTCTTGTAAAACATATGTACGTAATTATCACTCGCTTTTCGGTGTAGGAAAACATCGTGAGGAAACCCACATACCTACCCGAGAATTATTTCGGAGGTAGGTATGTGATCCACCAATCCGGACTGGGCTCCCGTGGTGGATTATGGCCTAATCCACTTCACGAAAGTGAGGGGAGACCCGTGCCCAGCAGTGGGACGTTATGGGTTGTTGATGAGAATAATATAATTTCTTTTTTTTTTGTTTTAAATCAGTTACGAGTGTTGGTGTACTGCTATCCGCTGCGATCTTAGCACGTGGTAGAAAGATGGTAGCCTCTGCCTATCGTTACCTACCTAGAATTTGGTCGAAATGGACATACAAAATTTGTAATTTTTTTTTTAGTACCTGGATGACCGAGCTTTGCTCGGTAGTATTATTATTCGCCAATAGATGTCAGGAAGAGTCATATTTTTCAGTTTAAATTGGGACAACTCAAACGCCCCCAACGCTTTGTTATTTTTCTTCCAAGTTTATGTTTAAGTTGATATAACACGAATAAAATGACATTTTCTAAAAATGATTCCTAGCTAGATCGATTTATCGCCCCCGAAACCCCCTATACACTAAATTTCATGAAAATCGTTTGGAGCCGATTCCGAAATTCCAATTATATATATATATACAAGAATTGCTCATTTAAATATATAAAATATTAGTGAAATTTTCAATGATTTTAATAAAAATGTCTGCAACAAGTCGACACACCGGCGCCCTCGTTGGCGCGCCGATGTTTCCTATGCGCAGTTCTCTGTACCCCGAACATTCGTGACTCCTCGCATATGGAACACGCCAGGAGTAAGGCGTAGGGGGATATCCTTAAAATTGACCAAGTAAATAAAACACACACACACATTCAACTTATTGACTTAGCTAGGCGAGACTGGCAACTGTCACGAGTGCCCTTTTAGGGCCCATGCCAGTAAAGGATTTTATAATATAACCAGTTGGACCCTTAACTCTGCCTCTTCTTAGACAAATTCGGTTGCTATCTGGACGGACACTAGTGCCCCCAACGCTCTGGCACCTGTCACGAGTGCCCTTTTAGGGCCAAGTGTATAAATGAATTTACAACGTCACCAGATGGACACAAGAGAATTATTCACCTATGTGAATAGATATTTTCGAATAGCGGACACTAGTGCCCTTTAACCTAGTCTAGACTCACCTAGTCTTAGTGCCTGCGGCACAAATTCAGGCACGTCGGGGTTGAGCAGGTCGTGATGCGGAGCGCCGGCGGCGCCGCGGGCGCTGCGGAACATCCTGAAAACAAATATACTGTCAGTATATACGTCCCCACCCTAACCTACAATAGTCAATGCTGGGTGTGACAGAAGAAGCAGGAGAGCAAAATGAATGCTGTGGTAATGAGAGGTCTGATTGTGAAAGTGTGACAGAAGAAGCAGGAGAGCAAAATGAATGCTGTGGTAATGAGAGGTCTGATTGTGAAAGTGTGACAGAAGAAGCAGGAGAGCAAAATGAATGCTGTGGTAATGAGAGGTCTGATTGTGAAAGTGTGACAGAAGAAGCAGGAGAGCAAAATGAATGCTGTGGTAATGAGAGGTCTGATTGTGAAAGTGTGACAGAAGAAGCAGGAGAGCAAAATGAATGCTGTGGTAATGAGAGGTCTGATTGTGAAAGTGTGACAGAAGAAGCAGGAGAGCAAAATGAATGCTGTGGTAATGAGAGGTCTGATTGTGAAAGTGTGACAGAAGAAGCAGGAGAGCAAAATGAATGCTGTGGTAATGAGAGGTCTGATTGTGAAAGTGTGACAGAAGAAGCAGGAGAGCAAAATGAATGCTGTGGTAATGAGAGGGCTGATTGGAGCGACTCCGATGGTCGAAGTGGAGATGTGAAGTGGAGAGTGGAGTGGAGTGGTGAGTATGTATGTTTATTATATTATGATATACTAGCTGTGCCCTGCCACGCTTCGCTGTGGCACATTCGCACGTTCGCTGATATGTCACTGATGAAAAAAATAGATAGAAACAATCCTCGATGCGGATTATATATCATGCTAAAATTTCAGCTCGATCGGTGCAGAACTTTTTGAGTTTTTGAAGCGTACACAAATCAACATAACATTTTTATATATATATAAGATATTAAGTTTATCTATTATGTTACTATATATTAAAGTTTATTTTGTGTATAATATGTATCTATTTATTTATTTATTTAATTCTATGTAATATATAAGGAAAGCCACCGTCCCATGTCCTAATTACTCCTCTCCGTGCATGGTTCTCTGGAAGGGATCGCTCTGAGCGATAAGACCGGCCCATTGTGACACTTGTTATGTTCTAGTTTTTAAGCTTGCTTTGTTCTGTGGTGTTTCAATAAAGAGTTCATCTATCTATCTATCTAACAGCGTGATAAGGGCACGATGTGGAAAGATTGAAGGTGTAGTGACAAAAAAATAAGGTAAGCTTAGATGGTTTGGACATTCAGAGAGGATGGATGAAGGAAGATTTAAATGGAACTAATATGAATGTGGCAGCCGGTAGAGGTCGACGTGGGCGAACGTACTTCGATCAAATCGTGGACGCACTAAAGAAAGGCCAAGTCCGAAGTACCTATAACCGGCGAGCGTGTATGAAGGGACTCATGGAAGTGGAAGAAGCGATAGAGGTGTGTCAGGATCGTAGCGTGTGGAGAGATGTAGTCTCTGCCTACCCTAACGGGGTAAGGCGTGACCGTATGTAGGTTTTTTTAAGAGTAAAAAACTAACCCCCTTATTCATAAAAAGTTATGTGACTTTTCATAAAATCGAGCACTACAAATTTGTACTGCGCAGTACTAAGTGACGTTCGATAACTTTTTATAAATAAGGGGGTCAGTAACTTATTGTCTCGTTTAGGTGGACGTACCTAGGCAAGGGTGGTGGGGGCACGGCCCTCAGCAGACTCGAAACAGGCGCGACAAGGGGGCCCCCCATCGTCGCCAGTGGGAATATCCCCACCATTTGCTTCTTACGCCTAGGGGGAAAAGACACAATATTCAATCATTATTGTTGATTCATGCAGTTGATGCAAATCAATCTCGAGTAGTAAAAGCGAGTGATATTTATGTAAACGTGTTATATATCAAACACATTGGTAGTAGTTATACCCCACCCGCACTGAGTTTTGAACTCACGACCTTCTCCTTGGAAGGCGGACACGTTCTCCTACTAAGCTACCACAGCTTAGAAGTTATTACCACAATAGAAACTGACAAACAAACCAGAGTAGATTGGATTCTGTGACCCTTTCACTGATAGAAAGCTAAGCCGAGCGACATAGTTCGTTCACTGCCGAAAACACACCTGTCGTGTTTTTCATAACTTGCCACGAGTGCTCCAGAACACAACTGTCGTGTTTGTTGTATGGGAAAACACTATGGAGCGTGCAGAGCCGCACCCGTGGCTAGAGACCAATGATTAATCCCGGGAAAAGGGGAATTTCGAGGGAATTGTCGCAGGCTTTATGATCCTCAGAGCGATAACACGCTAGGAAGTTCGGTTGGCCCGCTTTTGATGTAACCCCGTTACAAATATCTCCCGCACAAGACAGATGCGAGGACATACTTTACGAGGTGCACAAAACTGTATCCAGCCGCCGGGATTCGAACCTGGGACATCTCGATTGGCAGGCGAGGAGGTCCCGGCTAGGCTATACGAGACGTAACGGATGCAGCGAATTCATTATACAGTTTGTTCCAAGTTGGATGGAATTATGAAATACATATGAATGCGCTTTTTTCTTCTTTTTTATTTAGCCGAGTGACGAAACAAGCTAGTCGTTCACCTGATGGTAAGCGCTACGCCCGCCCTAACAGTTACTGTGCCACCCAGAATTTTGCATTGCATAATCTTGCGCGGCACTGCACTGCGCTAGTCACCCTGAGACATCGGTTCTAAAATATCAGATGCCCTGTGATTTCGCTGGAAACAATGTTCAGTGTGGTGTTCTGGAGGTCTACCATATCATCTTATAGTGATTCAATTGAAGACCTAAACTGAGCCGCGTCGCATAATCGTACCGTGACGTCTTATTTTTTTATGTTGCTGCCATTTTAAACCTAAACTGGATCCAGTTTAGGTCTTCAATTGAATCGCTATAAGATGTCATGGTAGGCCTCCTGTGCTCATCATCAGCTGGAAGGCGTCCACTGCTAAACATAGGCGTCCCCGTACTACGCACAAAGGGCGATTGCAGCTCAGTTCTTCCACAGTGAACTCTTTGTATCAGCAACCTACTCCTTTATTGTATGTATAGATAGATAGATGAGCGCTTACCGTTTCTCTCCGGGCCTGTCCTCACCAGGCTCGGACTGCAGCGGCGGGTCCTCGTTGGAGTCGGTCGGTTTCTTCTCATCAGGGCTGTCTTCTGGGGATAGCGCTGGCTGGTGCTGTGGACAATTAAGATTTCTAATAAGTTTCCAGTTGGAAATTTCAACTCAATTGTAGAAGGGGAAATTGGGTCAAATTTTACATGGAAGGTTTGTCCCAGACGTACATCTATCGATCGATGCTAGCACACAGCTGTTTTATGACCGACGTCGACCGTCTGAAGAAGTGGCGCTTGCCATCAGACGAAACATTGTTCTAAATGTCTCACGTGTATTATAAGCCAAAAGTTCTATATAGACTCTCAATAGATGTCGCCGCTTCCTTTTCTTAATATCAAATTCGCTCCTGATGATGGTTAGCGCTCATATCAGTTACAGTGCCACACAGAACTTTGCATTGCATTATCTTGCGCGGCACTGCACTGCACTAGCCACCCTGAGACATCGCCTCTAAATTCTCATATGGCCAGTAATCCTATCCAACGTCCTATTCTTTAAGCGCCTTCAGTTTGGAATATGACATTAAAATTTCTAGAACTTGCTTTGGGACCGAAAGATTCGTCAGATCAACACCGGATGGCGCCACTTCCTTAACTATAAAAAAACTTACACCTTAATTCTCAACAGCCTCTTCAAAATTAGGCTCGTTCATTCCAGAATCAACCTCGACTTCAGAGATTGGCGAAACCTCCACGTCGGGAGTTTCCTTCACACTAACAAACTAGATGGCGCCACTTTCATCATAACTAATTTCTTAAAAAGACTTACCACTTCTTTCTCAGCAGCCTCCTCAGCTTTGGGCTCGTCGTTTCTAGTACCATCCAGGATCGCAGAGCTTGCCGCGACTTCCTCGGCGGGAATTTCTGGCGCACTCTCGCTAGATGGCACCACTTCCTTCTCTACTACAGGTTCTATACTGGGCGCTTCGTCTTTGACCTTATCCTCTGCGTCTTTCTCTGTTGCGGCCGCATCTGGGAACAGTGCAAAAATTACATTTCTATCATTCTCTATTCGATCCCATTGGCACAGGACCGAGGCAAATGTTTCCAGCGAAATTACTGGGCATGAGACTTTTAGAGCCGCTGTCTCGGGGTGACGAGCGCAGTGCAGTGTCGCGCAGGGTTCTAGATGGTGCTGTGACTGTTTTGGACACGCGTAGCGCTTACCATCAGGTGAAGGACAACCTCGTCTCGTCACTCACTCAAATGAAAAAAAAAACTGTTAATAGTTCATCATAGTTGGTTTGTTTCATGTGTATAATATTCTGTGTCTTGAAACGTCCTCACTCCCGCTCTCCTCTCGGACCTTTCGATCTGTCCATACCTTTAGCTCCCTTTTCAGCAGCAACCGGTTCCGGAGCCGCCTCGGTGGGCGGGGCCGTCTCAGAGGGCGGGGCCTTGTTGTCGGGTTCGGGCGCCCTCGGCTTTTCTTCGAAAGGCCTCGGCTTGTCGTCGTCGGCGAGGTCGAGGATCGGCCACTTCAAAGGCTCGAACGCCGTTCGGACCTGGATGAGTGGATGTTGGATTTTACTTTAGTATTAACGTGGTCAACTTTTCAAGTGTCTTCTGCAAGAGTTCTGGAAGTATCACATCGCTCCAGATATTCATCCACCAAGCAGCAGTGCGCAAACATTGATGTTTTGTTTAGAAGGGCACTGTTTCCAGTGAAATCACTGGAAATGTGAGACTTTAGAAGCAATGTCTCAGAGGGACGAGCGCAGTGCAGTGCCGCGCAAGATTATGGAAAAGTTCCATCTTGTGAGTGATTTGCTCGTCTCGAAAAAAATGAAAAATGGCAGTTACATTTCTACAACAGACCGCTTATTACAACAACAATTTCGGACATTAAGGTTAATTATTCTTGCATTTTAAAAATCTGATTACTGGTATAATTTCAAGTATTTATTCTTTTATTATTAAAAAACAAAAGTATAAGTATGCAATCATTTCATCCGTAAACCAACTTTACAGACAACCAATTTTTTTTTTGATCGAATGGCAAGACGAGCAATTCGTTCAACTGATGGTAAGCGCTACGCCTGCCCATAACAGTTACAGCGCCACCCAGAACCGTGCATTGCACAATTCTGCGCGGCACTGCACTGCGCTCGTCACCCTCCTCGCTATTACCTTGAATCCAGCGATCAGTTGCAGTTTATCCGAGTCCTTTATGGAGTCGAGGACCAACTGCACATCCGCAGTGAGCGCGCGCACGCGGTGGAACGACGCTATGAGCGTAACTGGGATCGTGCCGTCCGCCTCCATCTTGCGCCGGAGGAAGAAGTCGCGCGCCAGGTTGTCCGGACTGAAGTAATACTCGCTGTGGGGAGAGGGGGGGGGGGGGGGATGTATTAGACTTTGAAATCCCATAGTAGTGTCGACGGATCTAGGCCGACGTGAACACAGGCCCTCGGAAAGAATGCGCATGCACAGTCACGAAGAAACGTTTCAGTGCGCCTCGCCCTTTCCTCAGTAGGTGGGAAACAGTGGGAAACGCCAGACGGCCAACCCCAACTGTCCAAATCCCAACTGGCTTCCAATATACGAACACTTTGACGCTTTCCGCGGCGACACTTCACTACGGCCTAGATAAATCGTCACTATTGTACATTAATATTAAAGTCTTCAAATCGAGAGTGAATAGGTATCTTCTAGGCAAGCGTGCTCCATCATCGACCCATAACGTCCCACTGCTGGGCACGGGTCTCCCCTCACTTTCGTGAGGAGGGTTAGGCCGTAATCCACCACGGGGGCCCGGTCCGAATTGGTGGATCACATACCTACCGCCGAAATAATTCTCGGGTAGGCATGTGGGTTTCCTCACGATGTTTTCCTTCACCGAAAGGCGAGTGATAATTACGTACATATGTTTTACAGAAACACATTGGCACATGCCTGGACTGGGATTTGAACTCACGAACTTCTGATTGGAAGGCGGACGTTCTCCCACTAGGCTACCACCGCTATACTGCAATAGGTAAATAGGCATCCCCACCTAGGCGGGCGACGCACCCGCGTAATGTTATAAAAAACACAAAGTCTGCGCTCATTCCCTCCGCGTAATCAAACACATACGACTGACGCTGACTGTCGGTGGTGTGACGACTTGCGGAAGATGGGTGTGGCAAGATCTGGATGAGGAAAGCTGAAGATCGGGCTCAGTGGCGTTCATTGGGAGAGGCCCACGTCCAGCAGTGGACGAGTGTGCGCTGACGATGAACCATACTCACATTTGTTTCTTGATCAAGTCCTTCAGCGTGGCCTGGTCGAGCCCGAGGCCGTAGGGCGCGGAGGTGGCCGAAGCGGCGCCGTAGTAGAACGCTTGCGCCAGCGGCTGCGCCAGCGGCAACTGCGACATCTGGTTGTACGGCATCATGACCTGCGGGTGCGCCGGTTGAGCCACGCGGTGCTGGGAGGGGGGAGCGGGGGGGGGGGGGGGGGGAGTTAGTTTGATGATAATGAGTGCTGGTTACGGCGAGAACTATCCAGTCTACAAATTACGTGCTACTTGTTTTTTTTAGATCTTATATCTCTTTTTTTTGCTGAGACTCAGGCCACTTGGAAACGGGCGCGGGCACTGACGTCTTTCCATTCCATTCAAATTACGTTCTACATGAATAAGTCGCAATTCGAACACACCACTAGACGAGCAAGTCGGTCATCTGATGGTAAAAGCCACGCCTGCCCATAACAGTTACAGCGCCACCTAAAACTTTGCATTGTGTAATCTTGCGCGGCACCGCACCCTGAGATATCGGCTCTAAAGTCTCACACGCCCATTAATTTCGCTGGAAACAGTGCCCTTCAAACCGGAACCCAGTAATGTTTGCACACTGCTGCTTGGCGGATGAATATCTGGCAGAGGTATGGTACTTCCCCGGGCGGTCTCTTGCACAAGAGGCCTACAATATGGCATAGTATGGAATGGCAAGCGCGCCGGCGCCATTCGAATTGTCACTTTATTTTCATTGCTGTTGAACGAAATTTGAATGGAATAGAAAGACGTCCGTGCCGTGTCAGCGCCCGCGCCCGTTTCTATCTTGCTTAAGCTAGGTTCACATTTGGAGAAATGTGAACGCTACCATATTAAATGTATGAAACCGATACCATGTCTGATGCATCACGACACGACACGTCAGACAAATGCGAACCTAGCTTAAAGCTTTCGAGAAGCTCGTTTGTGAGAGCGATATCATGCTGTCGCATTTATAGTTGCGTCTCACTCTAGCAAACATCGCGTCGTCTCACAATAGAACAACAATACGATACGTGTTTCGTTCTATATTAGTTTATACTGATGTTTCAACTATTGTACCCTGCTATAGACAGTTTTTAGCTTTCTCACCGTAACCCACGAAACCAAAATGAACACCGCAGAAATAGAAAATAAAAAAGCAATATATAATAATAAATACATATATAGATCCTGAGGAACCCGTGTTTGCTAATCAGAGACCACGAGGACCGTGCTCCCATAAACACCCAGAATCCGACCAATTTATCTGTAGTTCATGCAAATATTCGCTCTGGGCCGGAATCGAACCCGCAACCTCACGCTCCGCAGTCTGTTTGTTCATCTGCCGTTTACTCCAAGGAGGTTGTATTAATAATACATTCATTATTTATATACTATGTTAATTATGATAGAATTATATTATAATATAAAAAAATATATAGTCCCACATAATTATGATCCGAAAATAAGTAAATACATTTTTATTTCATATTTTGAGTACCATGACGATGAAATGATTAAATCCCGATGAGATGATATTGATGGGTTTAAATTTAATGAGTGCGGAAAAACACAACCGTTGTGTTTGTTGTATGGGGCAACACTGTGGAGTGTGCAGAGCCGCACCCGTGGCTAGACAAGCCAATCGGCTCAGCAGTGACAGTGTTATTGGATTGGTGGATCACACATCTCCCAAATAATTCTCGGCCATGCGAGTTTCCTCACGTTTTCCTTCACCGAGAAGCGAGTGATTATTTATCCTACTGATATTATCAACTAGCAGCGCACCGCGGCTTCACTCGCATTTACTATTATCCCGCAGGAATCATGCATTTTTACTAGATAAAAAGTATCCTATAAGATAAGATAAAAACACTTTTTTGCACTCCAAGACATACGAGCAAAAGTAAAAACCCCAACTAAAGGTTTGTAATGGGCGGCCTTATTGCTAAACAGCAATCTCTTCCAGACAACATTTGGATGGAACGGATTAAAAATATTATGATGATTATTGAATATTATGATAATTTATTATTATTTTCCCTATGTTCTATTCAAAACCATAAAGTATCTCTAAAGACCAAATTTCATCAAAATCAAATTTTTCACATTTCTAATTTATTTTTTTGCGTCTGAGTGCCGAGACGAGCAAGCCGTTCACCTGATGGTAAGCGCTACGCCTGCCCATAACAGTTACAGTCCCACCCAAAATTATCTATATATATAAAAATGTTATGTTGGTTTGTGTACGCTTCAAAAACTCAAAAAGTTCTGCACCGATCGAGCTGAAATTTTAGCATTTAGCAAACCGCTGGGCGCATCGAGTAATTTATAAACATGAAATGGAAACATTGCCGTAAATGAAAGCAAATGAAATGGTACCCAAAACAAATACCCATATAATAAACCCATATTTAAATGATATAAAAAGGAATTTTGGAGGGACAGCTGGCTTACATATTGTGTACGGTATAATATGTAATCCGATCTGTTAATCGCTAACTTAATCTACGATTAAATTCTAAAGTATTGAAGACGATGAAATTCAAACCCCCCAATTAAACTTACAAATCACGGCAAGAGTTAACTAATAAGCCAATTATTTACAATAGTAAACAATTATAAAAAATATTATTATTTAATTTCATTGATACTCAATAAAGGAGATGGTTCATTTTGGACTTCTATAAATCAAACAACAGGAACGTGGGGGGCACATAGCTAGCTCAAGATCCATACATTTATGTAACATCTTTTAATATTTTTTTTCTGATTTATCATTTCGTTCATGGCAAGTACATAGTGCTTAACCAAACATCCATACGTTTCAGTAAAATCTCCTTTTATATTTTCTTTTAGAATTTACCATTTCGTTCGTGGCAAGTACATAGTGCTTAGCCAAAGATCCATACAAATGTATGGATCTTTGGCAGTAACATCTCCTTTTTTTTAGGATTTCTTTTTCTCCGACATACCTGCTGCATGTCGGGATGCTGCACGAATTCGGCGACCCTGTACATGGGGTGCTGCGGTGCGTTGAGCGCCGGCATGGCGGAGGCGGGGCGCGGCGTGTGGCGCCGCGCGCCGCCGCGGCCCCGCGCGCCGCCGCCGCGGGCGCGCGACGTGCCGCGCCGCGCCTCGTCGCCGTTCAGGGAGTGCGTGTCTGGAATGTAAAAAGGATGCTGATGACCGCTATTGTAAGAGATAAATTTAGCATTAAGACTATGCTGTAACACCAACTTAACACGTTCACAGCTGAAAACACAACTGTCGTGTTTTTATAACTAGCCGCGAGTGTGGGAGAACACAACAGTTGTGTTTGTTGTATGCGAAAACACTATGGAGTGTGCAGAGCCGCACCCGTGGCTAGACAAGCAAATCGGCTCAGCAGTAAAGTATTTTTTTATTTTAATATTTTTTTGGTTCAAGTTTTACTTTTACTATGTGTCCCAGCACATATTTTTACTTTTTTTTTCCTTCATTATACTTAAAACTAATAAATTGTTAGTAAATTGGATATGAACCTTCCAGCATACCATTTTCCTGGCGCGCGGAGTACGGCGGGCCGTGCTTGCTGGGCCGCGCCGCTTTCACGTCGATATCAAGGGGTACCCATTTGTGCCTCCCCGATTTGTTACCCCCTTTACCCACACCTGGGAATATTATACAATAGAATAGAAAACACTTTATCGCACACCAGAAAAATAAACACAGTACAGAAAAATTAAAATAGGTAAACAGGGCTAGTACAATGGGCGGTCTTATCGCTGAAAGCGATTTCTTCCAGACAACCTTTGGGTGGACAGCAAAAAAACATTTTTCGACGTATTTTTTGGGTGGCGAACTTACCATCATTTTACAAACAATATACATTAAATACTTACTTTATAATAATACACATACAAAATATACCTAATAACACACAAATCGTGTGAAGCCAAAACAGTTAAAAAATAAAAGTATAACCAAGTTCCGCACAATCTTGGAATGGAGTTGAACCAGTTGAGTAATCCAATCACCACGATAATTCAACCAAATAAGTTTACCCCATGACACCCCCACGGTGAACCATCGTCACGAAGAAGAAGAAACAAGAGGTCCAACATCACCAGAACGAAGAAGCGTTAAGAAGTTCTCACCAGAAGCCCTGTTCTTGTCGTAGTGCCTGTCAATAGGCTGATGATGGTGGTTGTACACCTCCGGGGGCTTGGTGGACGGAGGTGGCAACTGCTGCTCGGGCGGCAGACTTTCCGTCTGATCCTGGAAGGAGAGAGAATTCAGGTTATACCAAGTTTTCGGTACTGCAAGTTGATCAAAACGAGCCCAAACACCATCAATGAGCTAGCCGCCGAGAAGTTCCGTTGTCTACCTTCCGTTTGTATCGGATAAGCTGGCTGTCGCTATAATATTGTATTGTCAGCGGAGGTTGACAAGCGTGCCAAGTTTCAACTCAATTGAACAACGGGAACTGGGTGAAAATGAGTTCCAATATTCAACCTGAACAAAGAACCACTTCCGAAGACCCCCTTTTCGGAATCTTCCGGCAGCAGATCTTCAAAGCCAAACTTAGCGGTGTGCACTATCTTCTTCCAAAAAACGTATCCTATCCCTCGCCTTCTGTGAAAGCCAGGCGTACCAGTGTGTACCTTTTTTTTCCTCGAAAATAATCCAACCCATTAACGTATTCTTCTAGACAAAGAAAGCTGAAAGGTACAAGGTACTTACTGTGTTTCCATTATGGTGGGAGCAGTCGGCGTCATGAGGAGGCGGCGTGGAATGACACCTCGCTGCACCACCACTGGTTACCGCGGCGCCGAGCGTCGGCCAGTCGCCTATGTCTGTGAAGTCGGACGCCTGGAGACAAGAGAAACAGCCATCATTAGCAGTCGTCAAGCCATATCAGCCCTTTTTTGAGGGAGGGACACGCCCTCACCCTCTACCATGTCGGAATCGAACCCACTAAAACAGCCGTGAGCAAACCTCCGCCGAGGTTGGACAAGATGGGGTTACGCTAGCAGTCGCCATAGGCCCAGGTAGTATCTGGATGTCAGGGCTCTTGACAGATTATAAAACAGGAGGACGCAATCACCTCTATCGAGATCTATCGATCCCTAATGGCTTCGTTATAAGGAGTAAACCAGCATATCCAGAAATTTCGAAAATCGATTGTTTAAACCGCCGATTGCTTAGTCGACATGCCGCATTCAAGGGTCCATACAAAATGAATAAAATTAACTTTATTCGCGATCGAGGCAATTAGCAGTATTATTACTAGCTGCTGACATTAAGTAGTACTTAGGGTCCAAGGTCGGATTCTTGAGACCAATGTCTCAAGACCGAATTCACCAAGCCGGTTGCCGGGCCGGTTCAGCCGCTATTAGACTCAGGCTATGCAAATATTAGCACAGATGCTCTAGCGACACTTCTTTCTTTTAGACACTCGACATTCCTGACACTGATGGTGGCATGAGAAGCTGAAATGATGTACTGTGCCATTCATTAATATCGAGCTTTGAAAATATCCAAACTGAAGCTCTAACGACACTTCTAATTTTTAAGACTCTGGACACTTCTGACACAATACCCGAGATATGTGTGTTGTGCCATTCGTCTCATGCTTCGTTAAGTTCTGAAAATCCTTATTAAAGCTCTAGTGACACTATACACTCTTTAGACACCCGATATTTCTGACACTGGTGTCACGCCAGAGACTGTGCCATTAGTATCAATTCAGGCTAGGTTGCTAGAGCGCAAACGCTCTAGCCACAACTACTGTAAAGACAC
This sequence comes from Campaea margaritaria, assembly GCA_912999815.1. NCBI lineage: Eukaryota > Metazoa > Arthropoda > Insecta > Lepidoptera > Geometridae > Campaea > Campaea margaritaria. The sequence goes on from OU538818.1 coordinate 2,618,273, forward strand.
TCGACATTCCTGACACTAATGTCATACCTGTCCATCATTCTCGACCTTCGCCCAGCTCCGCCTGGACCGCGACTTTCTCTTGACGGCTACGCCGGCCGTCATGCTATCGGGCGACACTTTTACACTCTAGCAACACTCACAGCGACATTTTGCACTATCGACACTTATAACGACATTTCGGACACTTGCACTGTACAGTTTGTGATGATAGGGTTTACAATGGAGATTTCTTAGTACTTTTCTGTCGTGGCGATCCTAGATCGTAACGTAAACGTTATAAAGAATTTGTTCAGATGATACAAAATGGCTTAAATTTTTAATTTAGATTACAATAGTGTCTATTAATTAATATTCCTCTGGATCACAAGTATTTGCTCTCGGACCAAATGTTATTTCAAACTTTACGTGCGAGTATTTACGTATACTTGTGACCTGACCTTGATATTTACGATACAGTTTTTCTCAAAATCAGTTAATCCGTTCAGGTATCATAGACACAATAACCTCCACTAGTAGTAATATATTACATTTTCAATTTATCAGCCACATTGTCACTCAAAAACGGACAGATACCAAAACCTGTACAATAAATGTCCATAATGGAACAAGATGTGACATTTACGAAAAATTAAGGAAGCGATAATCAATTCCTAACCGGTATTGATTTTTAATTTTTATGTATATATATTATTTTTTTAATTAAATCATGTGGCGATGGGCAGGACGCTTGGCGAGATGTGGCGATGACAGGTGGAGTAAGTCCCCGACAGAATGGTAGCCACGTGTCGGTAAGCGCAGCCGCGGAAGACGAATTTAATGGTGGGTCGACGACATTGAACATTATTTACGAAAGACCTGCGGGGCTATGCAGCGCGGTGCGGATCAGCTCGAGTTCGTTTCATTTTAACGTTTGATTGCCACGGGACTCGTCATTTCAATACGAATACGAATACGAATGACGATCCGCACCGTGCTGCATAGCCCCGCTGGACCAAATCAGCTCAAAGCTGGGATGAATGGCATAAGAGGGAGGAGGCAGCCCTGCAGTGGGTCGAATGAGTTCTCTATGATGTTAATGATGATGCTGTATTTTTTTTCTTTATATTATTTTAACTGGCAGCGACATTCGTTTGCGCCTACATTAAAATACTTTTATTCATATCTTCTGAACTCTGCAATATATCGAAATGAAACACACACGAAACAATTTACGTTAAGATCCCTGTTCCAATTCCTGAAAATTTCATTAAAAGCCTTTTCGAAACAAACTTTCAGGCAGACAGACAAAAGTTTTAAAAACGTACAATAATAATTAATGATTGATTGATTGATTGATTATTAGGCATCGTATAAATTTTGCCTCACTTGTATTTCTCATTTTGCCTATTTTCCCAACGAAACTCGACCTCACTAATATTATAACATTTATAACGAACGGCTTGATGAAATTTAGTTCTTGAATAGAACATAGAATACTTGATCTCCAGTAAAAATTGACGGTTCTAAGGGATAATGGTTATCGCGAGTGCCACCGCGGGGCGCTGCTAGCAAACCTTATTTAAAATACCAAATGGAATTCCGTGAAATTGAATGTGCATAGCAACAACCCACCAACACTGTTGAAACAGTATATAAGTAGGTATTACATTGATAACAATGTTAAAACAGGTAATAGATAACGATAATGCAGACATTTCTGAGTCAAAACAAATTCTTCATTGTTGACTAGATAAAGGGTTGCCATCTTTAACATTTGGCAACCAGGACAAGACGCGTGAAAACCCCGGATGTTAGAGCCCAGCACCCGGACATGAAAACAGGATTTTTAAACATCCTACTAATATTAGAAATGCTAAATTTATGTGTGAGAATGGATGGACGTTTGTTACTCTTTCACGCAAAAACTTGGAATGAAATTTGGAACACAGATAGTTTTATAGCCAGGATCGAGTAATAGGGCACTTTTCTTTTTATCCCGATAGTATGTTCCCGTGGGACAATACGGAAACTAGGCGGGTGAAACCGCGGGGCGCAGCTAGTAGTGTAATAAATGACAGTACATAATGTCATAAATCACCTCCACCATTAATTATTTAGCGAGTCGGTTCGTCGGTGGATCGCGGCGAGCGGGCCAAGACTTTAAATTTTTAAACCAGGACTACAAATGACTCCCATGACATGACACTCGGACGCTCCCCGGACACCCACAAAAATAGGACAAATCCGGACGGATGGCCACCCTAACTAGATAGAAACGCATACCTACCTACCCCAACTTTATAATTAACATAGAAAAAATATATATAATACTAGCTGTGCCCTGGCACGCTTCGCTGTGGCACATTCGCACATTCGCTGATATGTAACTGATGAAAAAATAGATAAAAACAATCCTCGATGCGGATTATATATCATGCTAAAATTTCAGCTCGATCGGTGCAGAACTTTTTGAGTTTTTGAAGCGTACACAAACCAATATATATATATATATATATATATATATATATATATATATATATATATATATATATATATATATATAGATATGACGCTTCACTGTACAGCAAAAGGGAACACAACAACAGAAAAAAATAACTATACCAATATTAAAATTAAAGTGTCTGTCTGAATTCTAATTTCCCTAATACTATAAATGCGAATGTGAATTTATTTGTTTGTTACGCTTCCACGCCTATACGACTGAACCAATTTTTTAAATTCTTTCATTATCAGCGAGTAACATAAGCTATATTTTAGCTCCGTATTCCCACAGAACGGGTAATACGCGGGTAAAATCGCGGGGTTACAGCTAGTATTGTGTTTAAGGTGAGGTGACGCATGTTTAATATCAACAATGTAGGACACAGTAAAGGTAGGTATATATATATATATAGATATATATACATACACACACAGTAGAACTAAGAAGGTCGGTTAACACGATTTTCTAAACACTCACTCACTCTTCTTTTCACTTGTTTCTTTATTTTTCTATATTTTTTTTAATATTTTTTTTATTTTAGTTGTCGATGGTAAGTACCTACTATGTTTTCTTAAAAAACCCACGGTAAAAAGTTATTATTAACTATTAATTAAAACCAATTTCTATTAACAACCGGCACATTCTTATAAAAATACAGATTATTCTCACTCTAAAATTAATATTTGTTCAAATCTTTATACTAAAATTTATCTCTCTTAAAATTAAGTAAAATTTATAGTAAAAAAAAAACAAATTTAAGCCACACCGATCGATAAGCCACGTGTTTCTATCCAACTGAGATAGCGATATAAATAAATGATCAATCCACTACGTATGACCATAACCACTACGGTCGTCTGACATAACCTAAAAAGTCAACGAAACGCCGCCGCGTGGTCTCCACGTTGCGCGCGCGCCGGTATACCCCCCCATCCTTGTCTAACACACGCACCTGTCCCGCTCACACCTGTCGCTTACGCCGCGCGCGTGTGAAGTGCGCGCGTCTCGCTTTGGCCCAAACAAGTTATATACGTCCGTCCCGCTCTGTACCGTTCACCGTTCAAGGCCGCCAGATATCAACCCAATCAGGTTACATTGTGTTACTTTTATGATAATAAGTTGAATTTGAAAATAAAAGGAGTTCTCAACGATCGCCCTTGAGCGAGACATTCGCCGAGAGTTCGGAGATGGATTAAACCGGTATTGGCGCCAATTCTGCATGTACCAGCGGAACAGCGTTGGCAGATAATTTTTTTTTTGGCCATTTCGGGATTTTTGTTCTTTTTGAGCAAAGAAAAAAGTAGTAAAAAAACGTATAATAATAATATGATTAATCCGAAGTTTTTAAATGTTCATCTTTTAATTTGAATTCAAATTACAATAGATGGCAAAAATAGCCATAAAAATGTATTCATTAAAAAGATATAATATTTTAAATCAGTTTTACCCCTATCGTTAAATAGTCGAGTCTTATTCGTCTTCTGAATAAAAAAAAAAACAACGGTCAAACAACAACGAGTTATCCTCAAAAAGCTGGACTGAGCTTGCCCCGCGCGGGACATTTAATTTCTTATTTAAAAATCGGAACGTCTGGCAACGCTGCAACTGAACCACATCTCGGACAGTCCATACAAATAAGCTGATTGGACAACCCACACATAAACGACGCATGTACAGACAGTCATCACCAAAAGTAATTGAACTACAGACAAGTTTCAAGTTTCAATAACCACGACCGGTATACTTAATGCATTAAAACACGTTCACTGCTTAACGATTATACTTTTTTTTGACACTTTTGCGCGAATCCTCACACAACATGTGTGTTCACTGTTTACTGGCGTTGTGTCGTAACTAGACTCAACCAGCAGTGCGGGCGCACACAACTGCTGTGATAAAATTGTCAATACAGCAGTGCGGGCTCGCACGCCTTCGTTTTCGCTTGCCGTAATATTATAAAGCGGTGGTAGCCTAGTGGGAGAACGTCCGCCTTTCAAGCAGAAGGTCGTGAGTTCAAATCCAAGTGCAGGCACGTACCAATGTGTTTCTTGTAAAACATATGTACGTAATTATCACTCGCATTTCGGTGAAGGAAAACATCGTGACGAAACCTACCCGAGAATTATATCGGAGGTAGGTATGTGATCCACCAATCCGGATCTGGCCCCCGTGGTGGATTATGGCCTAATCCTCCTCACGAAAGCGAGGGGAGACCCGTGCCAGGCAGTGGGACGTTATGGGTTGTTGATGATGAATATTATAAAAACACACGACGTGTGTGTTTTCAGCGGTCAACGTGTTAAACAATAACTTCACACAATAGGGTAAAGCTCCAATGAAATTTCTCAAACGTGGTTCAGTCGAAAGGAAAACTAAGATAAACCTAACTGATAGCAATCATGATTGACGACAGGCAAAATTCGTTATCAGCAGCGCTGATTAGGTGCCTACCGCAAATTATGTTATGTGAGAGTGGATAATGTGGACCAAACATTATCGCATGCGAGATATCAAGGTCACCGCTTGCGTAACAAGTTCATATATTAACACGTCCGCTGCTGAAAACACACACGACTGTGTTTTTATAATTTTGCGGCAAGCGAAAACACGCTTGGCGTGCGTGCCCGCACTGCTGTATTGTCAATTTTATCACACCAGTTGTGTGCGCCCGCACAGCTCATTAAATAATGTTTGTACTATTTTATTTTATTAGGCCTGCCTAATCACATCTCTCTTTTTCCACCACTCCGACTCCGACTCCGTTTCTGACTCCGACAAACCAAATTTAAAAATTCCGACTCCGGTTCCGACAAACCAAATTTATAAACTCCGTTCCGACTTCGGTTCCGATTAAATCACAACCGTAATATCCCTAGTATGTATGTAATTATCTATGTGTCTCTCTATATTTTACTATACGAACCTTTTCATTAATCAATAAAAAAAAAAAAACTTTAAACGAAAGCTTAGAACAAACTGCAACAGCATACCAACATTTATATATATAAAAATGTTGGTTCGTGTACGCTTCAAAAACTCAAAAAGTTCTGCACCGATTGAGCTAAAATTTTAGCATGATATATAATCCGCATCAAGGATTGTTTTTATCCATTTTTTTCATCAGTGACATACCAGCGAATGTGCGAATGTGCCACAGCGAAGCGTGGCAGGGCACAGCTAGTTAACTATAATTTCTCTAAGAACCCAACAAACATATTTCCCGAGTCAAGGTCGCGTATTACGCAATACGTTAATGTCAAACATTGGAGCAAACCGACCGTAATGTATGTAAATTGTAGGAGCACACATACATACATACATTAAAATATAATGCATTGAGATGAGTAGTAAATGGGTCGCGGCGGTTATCTTGAATTGCTCAGTTGACCAGACACCATTGACTAAGGCCCTTAGTTCCCAAAGTGGTCCAGATGAAACCCCAGAGGTCCACGGGTGACTCGACGGGTGTCTATGTTACGTTGGCGTGACAAAAAATAATTTATGGTAGAAACGTAACTGCAGGGGGAGTCCACCGGAACGAGATAAATTTTGAAGGTGGTCTATGAGAAGTCGGGGGACCTCTGACTTTATAATCTTTGACCAACACTGACTGATCTGGTGGCCGAGCCGAACATCATCGGCGAGATAGAAGCACGGGCTTCGTTGACACGGCTCGTCGAAAGGATGGGAGAGGATAGTGCTGTGAGACGTACGTAACACTTGGGACAACCGAGTTTTCCAAGATACCGTTGGATAGATGAGATCCCGAACTGCACTGCAGTTGCGCTGCGCTGCGCTCCTCACCCTGAGACATCGCTTCAAACATACGCCCAGTAATTTCACTGGAAACAGTGCCTTTCAAACCGGAACACAGTAATGTTTGCACACTACTGCTTGACGGATGAATATCTGGTAAAGATATGTACTAACTCCCCCAGGAAGACTTGCAGTAGATACCAACCACTACAAGAAGTCTACCGCATTTTCCCCTCATTCAAGATCGGTCGAACGAGCCCACAAACAAAAATATATTATGAAGGAACATGAAAGGGAAAATGATGTAAGGCTAAACCACGTTACATTCAGATGAGAAGCGTATCTAAATATGCCATGCCAATAATAGATAATTATACAACCATAACCTACGCCAAATACAAGTGCTATCCAAGAATACATTTCTTATGTAACCGCTAATCAATATTGGATCAGAGTCGATCCGTAAACAACATTCTATGATATTGCAATAAGTTACGTTTCTGCCAAATACTACGCAAGTTTTAATAACATAGTTACGTATTTAACTGTCGTGTTTGTTGTATGAGAAAACACTATGGAGTGTGCAGAGCCGCACCCGTGGCCAGACAAAAAAATCGGCTCAGCAGTGAAAGTGTTATTAACCTGAGCCTGTAATTTCTACATTTTCACAAGCCACATTGGCTTCGGCCATCCGAAAATTGCACGACCTACCGAAAATGCAAACAGTTCTGGCGCAATGCCAAAGAATTGCAGACAATACGGAATACCTCACAAATTGATGCAAAAAATATGTTGCCAGCTCAAACTTGAATCTGGGATTGGAGAAAACGATGCCGGATCCAATTAAACTTTTTGCTAAAAATATATAGTTTTGCTTTAAGTACGGAGTATGGATGGATGGATGCTTGATGAGGTCAAATCTTACAAGTCAATTTTAACCCAGTTCCCGCTTTTCGATTGTATGCATATCAAATTCTGATGACAATGCTACTGAAAATAATAAACGTGAAAGTTTCCGAGGATGGATTGGATGGTTGTTTGTTACTCTTTCACGCAAAAACTACAGAAAGGATTTGGATGAAATTTGGCACACGTATAGTTTATCACCTGGACTACCATCACATGGAATACTTTTTATCCCGTAAAAATTAACAGTTCCCGTGGGATGATACTGGACGCGGGTGTAACCGCAGGACGCAGCTGGTACATTGTAATGGTGACTGGGAGCTGATGATATTGAAAGCTGAATGGTAGAAAACGGAACTCCTAACAGTAGATTTATTGCGTTTGGGCTGATGCAAAAACAAACGGACGACAGAATTTACCAACAAGATATTATTATATTTTAAGTTTCTTAGACCAATACTTTTTATTATATCTTCATAGTACAGAGATTTCGTCCTTTACTTCAGTATGCATACGTAATACCGTTACCGCATGACCACTGTCATAAGAAGGGGACCGAAAAGGGTACCCTAGCTAACCCAAAAACGCGACTGGCTCTCAAGGACCACTTTAACTGCCGGGACACTCCGACAGGGGGCGTCCATTAATTACGCGAGCGATTCAGGGGGGCGAGGGGGTCCAGCCAAACCTCACCCAATCTCACGTGGGCGAGAGGGATTTCGGAAAATATCACATTTTTTCCCCGTCATAAAGTGTAAAATTGCGAGAAAATTGGAAAATAAAAATAAAATATGTTTTGAATATGTTAAATCCTTTGCATTAAAAATAGGCATTTTTAAAATCCTTAGATTTGGAGAAGGGGAAGGGGATCGAGCAAAATCTCACGACACCTCAGCAAGGGGAGAGGGTGGGGTCGAAAATTCGCCAAAATCGCCTCACCTAATAATTAATTAATGTCCCCTAAGAACCTTGAGTCTCAAGGCTCAAACTTTACATAACTGGAAGCAAGAAAAGAACCCTATAGAGAACTCCTTTTGTGATCAAATGAGCCGTATTAAGGTATAACCCTTGCGATATAAAAAAGAGCCGCATAGAGCTCAGCTGACATTCAAACGTAATGATGCAGAGGTGACTACCTTGAACTTTGATCGAGCGTCTGTGTTTGCCGTATTTTCAGCTATTCCGTGTAGACGGCGATTCGCCGAGGTAATTTTGGAGGCGTGGCGAATTAGACAATGTTCTTTGGTTCTATCATAGAAATGGCAAATTTAACCTACATAAATAAATATGAATCGGTAAAGGTATTGCTAAGCTCAAAACTTGAGAACGACTGGACCAATTCGGCAATTTTTTAATTTTCAAATATTTCTTGAATTCCGAGAAAGGTTCTTTATGAAGAGAAACATTGGAAAATTTGGGGAAAATTGAAAATTATTTTATAATCAATTCAAGATTTAACATTTGTTTTTTTCGCGATATTCAGTTCCTAAGTAACATGGTAGTTTTTAACCAGAGAACTGCAGTTATTGCAGAAAAACTGGAATTACGCGGGCGAAACCCCGGCGCAGCCTAGTATTGCAAATAAAAGTGAATGTTTAATCAGTTTCCTTCAAGGACGTTTTACCCGTTGGACCCGGTACGCATGTAAACAAATTATGTTTTGGCGAGGGCCGCGGGAGACGAGGAACACACAACACACTAGTGATTGCGAAAAACAAAGACCGATTAAAACAGTCGGAGCTCGCGAGTTTATTACCGTTATTCGGACAGTTGGCCATATAACTTTTGGGGTGAGCGTGCGTGGTCCTTTGGTTAGACGTTTAAAGTTTCCCTTTAGAGTATAGGTTATGTTTTTCCTTGTCCTGCCGATGGCTGTATGGTAAGAGGCGAGCCTAGCCATTAGCGTGCCATACGCTTTGGGACCCGCAATCCCGGAATAAGGTTAGCCTTAAACAAGCAAGCGGGGCTATGCTTGGGCGGACATTTTCCCTATCTACTCGTGGGAACGCAATGGCGGCGACTTGGTTCGCTACCGTCACGTCTCCCGAGAGCACTGAAGAGCAGGCGCTACAGAAAGCCACTTTGCTGCGATGAATGTTGAACCACGCATGGACACAATGGGACATTCTGCGAGTACGTAAACTTACATCTTTTTTTTTCTATTTGAATGAGTGAAGAGACTAACAAGTCGTTCACCCGATGGTAAGCGCTACGCCTGCCCATAACAGTCGCAGCGCCACCGAGAACACTGAATTGCATAATCCCGCGCGGCACGGCATTGCGCTCATCACCCTCAGTCGTCGCTTCTAAAGTCTCACACGCCTGGTAATTTCGCTGGAAACAGTGCCCTTCAAACCGGAACACAGAAATGTTTGCACACTACTGCTTGCCGGATGAATATCTGGCAGAGGTGTGGTGGTACTTCCCCAGGGGGATTCTTGCAGAAGAGGCCTCCCACTACAAATACTCTCGCACATGGGACAGTAGAAAATCTCACACTATAATTTGTCAACCGTACACACGCATCGAACATAGTGTTTACCAGTCGAATGGCACATTGTCACGGCCTGTTGATATAACAACGCGGAATATTTTGTACCACCGCTCTACAATGTCCATTATGATCATTTTAGTACACATTTATTATGGAATATTTTAATGAGGTACACTTTGAATAATTCGCATCCGGTGTGTATCTATTTTCTATCTGCTCGTTGGCAGTTTGACTGATGAAAGTGAGGTTTTTAGGCAACGTTCCCACTTGTACTGTATTAATTTTCTGTCAATCACTGAGAAGTACTGGGAGGCCTCTTCTGCATGAGACCGCCGCTGCCCAGGATTATGCAATGCAAAGTTCTGGGTGGCACTGTAACTGTTATGGGCAGGCGTAGCGATTATCATCAGGTGTTCACTTGCTCGTCTCGTCATTCAGTCAATTAAAAAAAAAGAAGTTCCAAGGCGCACCTAAAACCGTATTCAGTCTTATCCTGACGTCGGTCGTCCGTGGCTATCGCTATGAACACCCTAAGTGGACTTAGCAACGCACTGCCCGCGTGCGCACGGTTCTCATAGCGACAACTACGGACAACCGACGGCAGTACTGACCGTCAGGATAATACGATCTACCACAGTTTCTAGCCGAACGAACTCTGTGAGATAAAATATCCAAATATCCATAGTCAGTTCTGGATTTAGCTAACACCTTTAAGCTAATGTAATTAAGAGCGTTAATGAAATTGTTTCTGTTTCGTCCCAAAGCCCATGCCATAGTGTAAACAGAAAAGTAAGTTAATTCCAATAAACGATTCCAAACGCACCGAGCATGTTTACGCGCCTATATACACACACACACACACACACACACACACACACACACACACACACACACACACACACACACACACACACACACACACACACACGAAGACAATTAGACGTAGTAAAACGAAAAGGATCCAAAGTGTAACTTTACAGACATTTATTGACATTTGAGTTGTTAACTTACCCATGGATGTAGGTCGGTTCCGATGTTCATAAACAATGAAAAACAGCTGTTTTACGTGGGTTTATATTTTTATAGTCTAGCATCAGCTCGATGCACTATAGTCATTATTGACAGTTGGATGCTTTTCGCTTAACTACGTCCTATCATTCTAGCGCCTGTGGCCACGCCAGTGAGAACAATAATGTGCGTGCACTGCATACCGACACGCACACATACAAACCGCGTTAGGTGTGTTGTGTATACTTTACTTTTATGTCTCTACTATGCCCATGCAGCATTTGGTATTCAAATTGCTTATCTCAGAACCGAGCTTTGTCTTATTCAGATTAGCGATTCAGTGCACGCTACGCGTAACTGAGAGCAATGCCCCAAAGGCCGCAGATTTTTTTATAAGCGTTCACGATCACGTGCATAGAGTCCGACCACTAAATAGGATTCCCAGAACCATGCTTTAACAGACTAAGAGCAAACTCCTGCGAATGACATAAACATTTGTCCTGTGCCGACTGCGAAGCTAGCGGCAACGGGTTTTTGATCCCAACCCGCCACCAATTTTGGCCCACTTTCCGTTGTTCAATTGAGTTGAAAGTGGGCCTGTCAAAGTTCCGATGACAGTACGATATTATGGTGACAGCGAGGTGATCTCCACATTAGACAGATGGAGTTGTTTGGGCTCATTTAAATCGGTTTGCAGATCAAAAATCAAACGTATATTATATAAACTCTCGTCGACTTGTCAACTCGTTGACTGAATTTTTTTTTGACATACTTAAAGCCGTGTATAGTTAACTCGGACATGTAATGTACACAACAGCCTTGTAAAACATTGATTGCTAATTCAGTACACCCTTTCTTAGCTTGAATGTCAATCTGCTATGGATATTAACTCTCTGACATTTTAATTTGATCTTGATATGCCATACGCGGTACGATATTACTTATTCAGCTACAAGACTTATTCAGCAAAATAAAGTGGAATCTATGTTATATTCCACTTTATTTTTATGGATAAGTTTTAAAAGGTTCCTAGGCGGTCAAAAATGCTAGTCTATATGATTTCTGTTAGAGAAGGCACGGAAGATAATATGAAGGAGGTATGCGAGATGATGAGTAAAAGATGGGTTGATGTTCTTTGTGTGAATGAGAGCAGGCGGAAAGGATGTGACACCACCACGCACCACGCATTGACGCTACACGGTCTGGAGTTCCAGAAAGCAGTTGAGGGTATCATGGAGCTGGTGTACTGTCTATCCCAACGGGGAAAGCCGTTTCTGTATGTATGTATATCATTTCTTCAGTAGTAGCGCACTTATGTTTATCTGGCCAGTTACCATCCTCACTCAAGCTAAACTGAAAGTGAGGCGTTAATCCCTTTTAGGGGTTTTTGGGAGCAGCCCTTAAGAACTAGTCGCATTCTAGACTTAGGGTGCTCATCATGAGATTGGATGAAAAGCAAACCTAGAAGAACCAAAAATAAAGAGCCCAAAAGCACCTGGTTGCGTCTCGTATAATAAATCCATTGGGTCTTTAGAGATTGCCCTCATAAATACTGTTGAATCGTCCCATTTCCTACTAAAGCAGACATACTTTTACATAATAAAATATGCTAAGCTAAAAACCACTTTCACTAGCCCAACTCACCACCCGATTACGAATGTATCAAAAGTTATTTTGTATTCATAGATGGGCATGGCGTTAAATATGGAATCGAGAGGCCGGTAGAAGTTTTATATTGGTGTAATCAGTGGTCAGGATACTTTGATTATATTAGAGACCCGTATCGGCTTCGTACGGGGTGGTAAACGAACTTACTGGTCAGCTGTCTTTTCTCAAATCAAAATAGAGCCTATTTAAGTCCAGGATACGTACTGCATACCAGTGAAACTTCATTTAAACACAATAAGATCAAGTGTATAGCAGAAACAGAACGGGACCTAAATTACTACCTTGTTGAACACCAGCATAAATTTCTTTTAGTTCAGAGTTAGGATTCTCTTGTCTAATTCTAAATCATCTATTTGACGTTAAAGTGGTTCTAGTAATATACGTTAATCGTTTTGGTAGCTTATTTCTAAGTTTTTACATAGAGACCCTACGGTGCACCGTATCGAAAGCTTGTATAGATCAGTTAAGAGATATTGTCTCACTTTGAATATGCTATGTTTGTTACGTGTACCATTGAACACGTTGTTTAGGTAAGTGTAAGCTTGAAATCTTTCAGTCACGACACGCACACAGTTGTATTTCTGTATATAAAGTGTTAGATTCTGATCTTGATGAAACAGAGTAACTGTACGGATTTGAAGATTCATTAGATTCCAATCTCTGTCCTATCATTAACATTGTAATCAGTCATAAGGCAATAATGAAACCAGATCAGAATATAATTATATTAAAAATTAGAATATTTATTCTTAGCCAGACCCTGTTGCTATCTGATGAACCAGATCACATAAAATAAACCTGTTCCGCAACCTTACACGGAAAATGTCAAGCTGAATTAACAAGTTCCTTAAGGCGGGGTTTCAGTGCGATGCGAGCACGTTTGTTACACATCTTAACTTATTGGATTACTCTCTAATGTACTTTTTTAATTGAAAATAAATAAAGTATGCTTTTTCAAATAGAACCTTATTCAGCAGAGCGGCGGCGGTGGCGGTATGGCGGTTACGTAAGGTCGCACGTGGCAAATTTAACACAATTTTGAGGGTTTTTCTACATTACGCGAAAGAAACAAACTTAACCCATGGCACACACATACACAGTCACTCCCGTTGACATAGTCAGAGACTACAGACTCCTGTCAACGGGACGGGGTCCTCCCATGAGGACCAACGCCGTCGGGGCCTCGGAAGTCCACTTTCGCACCCGTAGCCCCGACAACAAAGGCGTCCCGGTGGAACGCCCTGGGGTTTAGTGGGTATACCCGTCAGACTAGCTGGCGGGGGTCCCACATAACCACCCGGCCCTCACCCGGGTCTGGTGGTACGCGTAATGCATTCCCCAGGTAAAAAAAAAGTCAGAGACTACATCCATTCAACACTTGAACGTAAATTTACAGAAGTTCAAACCACTTCAAAAGCGATACAACCACACCTTAACTATATTTATAAAAAAAAAAAATGAATAAAATGGCACCATTGGCATGGCGACCACTTTTCAAATTCAGAATGCACCGCGTACCCGTTAAGAAAGGGACGGTTCGCATGAGTAACCATTCTATTAACAATAAAGGTAATATACGAGTTTTCCCACTTTTTCGATATTACGTAGCTTGTTGTTGGTGTCCTTGTCTCGCGTACTGTTCTTACATGTATTCTATCTCGCTCCGTGTCCTTTAAAACTCGATTAGATATGCAACGGGTAACCGGCCCGGTAAGTGACTAGTATTAATAAATTGTGGTGTAAAACGGCAAATCGATTTTTATTGCTTTTCGATCGTCTCGTTGTAAAATTATGTCGTAAAGACTTTTGAATTATTTTCTTATAGTCGAATCTCTTTGTCACTTCTTTAAATATTTGAAAGTAGCCATGTTCTTTATGGTAAAAGTAAAAGTGAAGATTTCTTATTTAGTGGTGTTTATTAGTTTTATATTCGCCTTTATGGTGATGCAGCCAGTGTGTCTATTTGGGAGTTAAATTGTTTTCACACTACTGCTTGGCAGATGAAGACTCTAACTAACCTACCTTCTTAACACGTTCACTGCTGAAAACACAAAAACTGTGTTTTTTTAAACTTTACGTGGATTTGGGAAAACACAGCTGTTGTGTTAGCGCAGCTTACGAGCCGGCTGTGCGGCGAAACACAGACGTGTGTGTGTAACGCGGCGCTGCTACAGCGCGGCTCACACATACGGCGCGCCAGTGCTGGGAAACGCACACGGTCCGTAACAGTGCCCGGATGTAAAAACCAGTTCAGCAGTCAACGTGTTAACTGATCACTAAAGTTAAGCCACTTTCCTACCATGGATGGGTGACCAACGCAACATGTGCGCGCTTCCGAGCTTCAGAGGGCACGTTGAATCACCGGGCCCGGATGTTGTCGATTGACAGCAGTCGTTGAACTATGCCGGAGACCCAAGGGCGGCCTAACTAACCCTCCAGACTCTGCTCTATCCAATTGTGTACCGCTGCCTAAAACTATCTAACCAAAGTACCCCGCGCACGATCACGCTTATCCCTCTGCCAGTCATAAGATCGACTGTTAGTAAATCGGTAGTAAATTCCATTTAAACTGTAATTTTTTTTCGCATTTACTAGTGTAAACATGACGGCCTCCATATACAGAGAATGCTAGCGGGATCAATACTTTTTATTCTTCGGTCACCTGATGGTGAGCGCTACGTCGCCCATAAGAATTCCAGTGCCACCCAGAACTTAGCATTGAATAATCTTGCGCGGCACTGCACTGCGCTCTTCACACCGAGAAATCGGTTCTAAAGTCTCAATATGCACAGTAATTTCGTTGAAAACAGTGCCTTACTAACCGGAACACAGTAATGTTTGCGCACTACTGCTTGGCGGATGAATATCTGGCAAAGGTCTGGTACTTCCCCAGGTGGTCTCATGCTGAAGAGGCCACTCGCTACTAACATATTATTATGATCGAGACGCGTTATAATTTTTATTTTTGGTTTGGTTTATTGACACCCATGTTGTGAACCCTGTCTATAAAAACCCAAAATGTCCCAATCAATAATAATTCATCTATTCCAACCAGCAGAGTATTAATTACATTACAAGACATCAAAACAGTTTTCGCAACTGTAGCGACCGACGGTGGCGTAATAAGATATTCATTTTGGTTTATTAACCGAGCGATTGCACAATAATTTGTGGGAGTTTGGACCGTGGTGACCTTTCCGAGAGGCAGGCCAATCGAACCTAGCTTTAATAACTGTGGAGTGACGGCTCCTGACAGCCTGAGAATCTTTCTACAGGGTGTAACAAAAACCCCGTTATTCCTGTAAGATCCGTATCTACTCATCCAGTGTCGAATCAAGAATTAAAATGTTGATTCATCAGAGTTCCCATGTTTTGTAGCTTAGGCGGAGCGAATAGACAACACGCCGCGGCAGCCCAGCCGCGCCGCTTGGATAATATAATGAACCCGTCCGCTCAGCTGTCCAATTTACTTTTTTCTTGGGTTATGAAAATGCTCGTAACATGTGATATTTTAAAATCCCTACTTATATTATAAATGCGAAAGTAACTCTGTCTGTCTGTCTGTCTGTTTCCCGTTCACGCCTTAACTACTGAGCCGATTAAAATGAAATTTGGTACAGAAATAGTGAAGAGCCTAAGAAAGGACATAGGGTACTTTTTAATTCAAAAATAGCTTTGTAAGTCTTTGAATAAATAAATATGACACTAAAAAATGTACCTTGAAGGGGATGAAATAAAAATAGGGGATCAAAGTTTGTATGGAAATATGTAAGGTTTTGTTTATACCACTGTCTCAATTTAAAAAAATATTTCTCCAATGGAAAGCTATTTTATCGCCTAATTATATAATCAGCGAGTAACATAGGTTTTATTGTTTTTTTTTTTACGATTTTTTTTTTTGTTCTTTTTTTTTTTGTTTTTTGGTTATGTTTAATCCCCGTATTCCCAAGGGAACGGGAAACTACGCGGGTGAAACCGCAGGGCGCAGCTAGTAGATTCAAAACGATGAAGATAGCAATGATTATTTTTAACTAATTCCCCAGAGACAACAGAGATAACAAGCCGTTAATCATGATAAGCTATAATATATAAATGCGTCTCTATTCTTGATATATTTGTTTGCGTGGCGGTGGAGTTTCAAGGTTCAGCCGCAGCTTACTCCACAGTAGGCGAGATAAAACGGGCCGAGTTCACTGCGACTTGTTTACGGCTGATTCAGAAACAATTTTCAGTTTCAATTTGGTATTTTTAATTTGTTTTTTTTTTGTTATCCTGCCTAAATTTAATAATATTTCGGATAACTAAAGAAAATATGAACAACTAAGATGAAAAATAAAATCTAAGACCCATATCATATTGTTAGCCTTTATAGTAGTAGAATAGAAATAATTAATTAATTAATTATTAATTAATTAATTAATTAATTAATTATTTATTATTTATTAATTATTAATTAATTAGTAGTAGTAGTAATGAAACAATTCACCACTAATTAAGTACTTCTCTATAATTATATCTTCCATTCAACAGATATATCCAAAAGATTCCCGCCATTTTTGAGAAAAAACCCCTTGGCCTACTAGATTTTTAGGGTTGCCATCTTTGAAAAATAGTTACAGCCCAATGCTACTTTATCTATTTAATTTTAGAAAAAAAAAAGAGCAAGAAACAGTTGTTATTTTATCTTATCTTATTAGTTTTACAATATACATAGACTTATGTATGAACTCTTTATTTCAAACTCCACCGAAACAAAGAAAAATTAAAAACTAAAACCCTAATAAATTTAACAATTATTGTCCCAATTGGCGACCTTATAATATGTATATTTAAAAAAAAAAAATTACATCCCCGTAGAATTTCTTTTTGCTATCTTCCCTGAAGGGCGTATTTCCAAAACAGTGGTGGAGTGCTGAAAACACAACTGTCGTGTTTCTCATAACTTGCCACGAGTACGGCAAAACACAGCTGTTGTGTTTGTTGTATGGGGAAACACTATGGCGCGTGCAGAGCCGCACCCGTGGCTAGACAAGCAAAACGGCTCAGCGGTCAAAGTGTTAAGTTCCTTTTCCAGTGCGAGATTCAGGCATAAGTCAGCACTTGAATGGAAAATTTTCTTTTTGAAATTCAACCCATAATCAGTTAATCGTGAGTTTAATAGATAATATTTGTTTTTTTTCTCTCTATGATATGATACTTAAGAGTTTGGACTTGTAAAGGTGCATCATTTTTGCTTACTTCCAATAAATGATTTGAATTTGACAACCTCGACGTGTTCGACTGTCCAGGAAACACCAATCGGTAACGAACCTAGCCTATATCGAATTATTCACTTTCGTGAGGAGGGTTAGGCCGTAATCCACCACGGAGGCCCAGTCCGGATTGGTGGATAACATACCTACCTCCGAAATAATTCTCGGGTAGGTATGTGGGTTTCCTCACGATGTCTTCCTTCACCGAAAAGAGAGTGATAATTACGTACATATGTTTTACAGAAACACATTGGTACATGCCTGCACCGGGATTTGAACTCACGACCTTCCGATTGGAAGGCGGACGTTCTCCCACTAGGCTACCACCGCTTCTATTATATTATTATTATTATATTATTATTAGCCACGCTTATCCCACTGCAGGGCAAAGGCCTCTCTTCCCTCTTTCCATTCCTCGCGGTTGAGAGCTTTAGTGGCTTTTAGCTATTATATAGTAAACAAAAATGTTATTTCTACAATCCTATCATTCACGAATAGGTGACGAACTGTCGTATCGCGTATTTGTCGCAGCTTAGAAACAATGTGAAATTTCTTGAGCAAATTATTATTAACGACCAACGCATACGTCTGCACTGATAAGGCCAAAGCAAATGAATTCTTTCACCACGACGGCCCTCCCTCAAGGCCACGTTTATAATAGAAAGGAATAAATAATACAGAAAAAAAAAAAAAAAAACAAGTTAAAAAAAAAAACGGCTTCCCCTTTTAACAGACTTCAAAAAAGGAGGAGGTTCGCAATTGGACTATATTATTTACTAGCCGTACCCTGGCACGCTTCGCTGTGACACATTCGCACATTCGCTGATATGTCACTGATGAAAAAAATAGATAAAAACAATCCTTGATGCGGATTATATATCATGCTAAAATTTCAGCTCGATCGGTGCAGAACTTTTTGAGTTTTTGAATTGTACACAAACCAACATAACATTTTTATATATATATATAGATAGATAGATTATGTTTGTTACCCCGGAACTTTCAACTGGGTGAACCGATTTTGATGTTTATTTTTTTTATATAGAACGTATTCAGTACTGGAAGCTGAACAAGGTAGGCTCGAACGGAAGCCTCAGTAACCAACAGTAAACGGATAATTACTGAGGGGTCTCGGAGTCTACCTTCCGTCTCTATCATCAAATCAGATCGATGTCACCATAACATTAAATTGACACCGGAACTACACAGGCATGCAGAATTTCCACTCAATTCAACAATAACTATTTAACGTGGAAATCTATCTATCTATCTATTCAGCCCGTATCCACCCACTGCTGGGTATAGGCCTCCTCTGTTTCACGCCATTTGTTCCGGTCCTGTGCCAGTCTCATCCATTCAATCCCGACGTGCTTTGCGATGTCATCCGACCATCGAGCTGGTGGTCTGCCTCGCAGGCGTTGCGCTCCTCTTGGGCACCACTCCGTTACTACCTTCGTCCATCTTTGGTCATCCCGCCTTGCCAAGTGTCCTGCCCATCTCCACTTTAGCCTTGCTATCCGTATACCTACATCTTCAACTTTAGTGCGACGTCGAATTTCGACGTTTGGTATACGGTCTAGCAGGCGAATGCCTAACATGGCGCGCTCCATTGCTCTTTGAGCAACTCTGCAACGTGGAAATGCAGCTGTCAAAGTGATGATTTCAGTGGTCATCAACATATTTGAGCGATACAGTGCATTGGTGCTAAATATTTCAACATAGAAACGAAAAGAACGATTTACGGTTGGCGCGGAATACAGCCTCGGTTTTATTAGTGACCAGGTGTAGCTCTAAGAATGAAAAAACTGTTTAAAATTTAAATTTCTCGACATAACAGAAACGAACCAACTTAAAGCAAGACATTAACCATTTTACGACTACGTGTAATGTAACCTCTATTAGTTATGATAGAATGTTAGTTCTACCATCAAGCTTTCTCATTTACAATGACAAATTGCCAATTGGTTACGATTGCATTGGACGCCATAAACTTCTATGGAGAATCCAATATAATTTTTTTATGTACCATTTTTTTTTTATTTGGCTGAGTGGCGAGCAAGTCGTTCACCTGACGGTAAGCGCTACGCCTGCCCATAGCTTTGCATTGCATCATCCACTATATATTGCAACTAATTATACCCTATACCTGCTCTCTATCTTGTCCATCCAAAGGTTATCTGGCAGAGATCGCCCTAAGCGATAAGACCGTCCATTGCAGCTATTACTAAGTTACGTTTCAATAAAGATTTATCTATCTAAACCTGCGCGGCGCTGCACTGCGCTCGTCACCCTGAGACATAGGCTCTAAAGTCTCATATACCCAGTGATTTCGCTGAAAACATGTGCCCTTCAAACCGGAACACAGTAATGTTTGCACACTACTGCTTGGCGGCCTACTGCACTACTGCTGCTTTTGTTACTTGCTGCTGTGCGAGAAGTACGCCAACAGAGCAGGATATTTTTATATTTCTCTATGTAGGTTATATGTGAACACCAAAAAACATAATCGTGAGGAAACCCACATGCCTACCCGAGAACTATTTCGGAGGTAGGTATGTTATCCATCCACCAATCCGGATTATGGCCGGCCCCGTGGTGGATTATGGCCTAATCCTCCCCACGAAAGTGAGGGGAGACCCGTGCCCAGCAGTGGGACGCTGGGGGTTGATGATGTCTATGAAACTAGTAAGTGTTTGACAATTTTTTTTTTCACTAAAATCTTGTTCTATGTAATGCTATGATATAATAAGCTTTGTTAAACGGGATCGGAGCAGCGACAAATGTAGTAGTAAAAATGGAAATATAAATTACTAGCTGTGCCCCGCGGTTTCACCCGCGTAGTTCCTGTTCCCGCAGGAATATGGGGATAAAATATAGCCTATGTTACTCGCTGTCAATGTAGCTTTCCATTAGAGAAAATTAAGCCGAAACTTTACATATTCCTATACATACTTTCATCCCCTATATTTATTTTACCCCTCAAGGGTAAAGTTTTACAAACTTTGAATGCCAAATTTATTTATATCTAATCAAAAGCCTAAAAAATAAATTTCAAGCTTCTAGCTTCAAAAATGACGATACTTCCATACAAACTTTCATCCCCTATTTCAAACCCTTACAATGCATTTTTTGCGATAAAAAGTAGCCTATGTCCTTCCCTAGGCTCTAGACTATTTCTGTACCAAATTTCATTTCAATCGGTTCAGTTGTTCAGGCGTGAAAGAGCAACAGACAGAGTTACTTTCGCATTTATAATATAAGTAAGGAGTAAGGAAGTAAGGATGTCAACTAAAAATCCTAACTTAATATTATAAATAGAAATGTGAGCTTATTTGTTACGCTTTCACGCCTAAACCACTAAACCGATTTTTAAAATTCTTTCACCAATGCAAAGCTACATTATCAGCGAGCAACATAGGCTATATTTTATCCCAGTATTCCCACGGCAAAGGGCACTGAGCGGATGAAACCGCAAAGCGCAGCTAGTCGGATTTATAAATGGGTTCACAGCTCCATACCCAGTGTAGGTAAACACTTGGCAGTGAATACGGCACTCTTATCACAGAGCATTATAACTCGCTAATCGTATATGTAACACTCGATACGTCTGATAACGCCATTACGCCTGACCAATATCGATAAATCGAGAAAGAAAAAAACTAAGGGGAAAAGTACAGAGAGGCACGTTAATAATGCACGTATTGTGTCACCGGAACAAATCCAAATTAAAAAAAAATTCCATACGATCCCACTGGGCGGTAAACACTCAATCCGCACTGGCACTGCAGATACAGAAACGGAGATACACTTTTTTTTTAAATAAACAACTGTTACTCTTCTTTTAAAATGGCACACGTTTTATAATTGGAATTGGAAAATTCACGGTTTGAATACGGCGCGGGATAACGCGCGACCGTCCGCGGCGCGTGTGTTCGGACGACTGGCGTAGGGATGTGAAACGTCCTCAACGTACTCCGAATCGTATTATGCGAAGAGTCCAAATAGTTTAGTTGTTTCTTTATGGGAGTACACCTCACTATTTTTGATGCGAAAAGAAAATTTCAAATTGGTATTTTTAAATTCCGCATGCGAAGACAAAGATCAGCAAGTCCGCTTATCTAAACGACTATTCTCATAAGAAAATTTAAGCGTTGTCATATTCTCGTATAATCATCCACTCGTGAAAGTGGAAGAAGCGAAAGAGGTCTGTCAGGATCGTAGCAAGTGGAGAGAGTTATAGTCTCTGCCTATATCCCAACGTGAAAAAAGCGCGAATGTATGTATTAATCATATTGAGTTTAATAAACGTCATGTTTTACGATTCTAGATAATAATATAACAATTTGTCTATCTATTCTATAGCACTGATAGTACGTCCGTGCTTAAACAACACATCATGATTGATAAATAGATTTAAATAATATAATCTTGCCATACTTTACTAAAGCAGCTAGAAGTCTATAATATTATATTGAAGATATTATAATATACTAGCTGCGTCCGCGTAGTTCCCGTGTTGTCCCACGGGAACATACTATCGGGATAAAAAGTACCCTATCTCTCAATCCTGGTTATAAACTATCTGTGTGCCAAATTTCATTCGAATCCGTTCAGTAGTCTTTGCGTCAAAGGGGAACAAACATCCATCCATCCATCCATTCTCACAAACTTTCGCATTTATAATATTAGTAGGACTTTAAATATCGATATTGAAATATATATTTATTTATTACTCATGTTATGTATGAGACTTTAGAGCCGATGTCTCAGGGTGACGAGCGGAGTGCAGTGCCGCGCAAGATTTTGCAATGCAAAGTTCTAGGTGATGCTGCAACTGTCATGTTTTAATGACAACGATGATGAGTCAAAATATCGATTATACGCTAGTCAAAACAATCGATAGATCCCCTCACTACGGCCGCGCCAAACAATAATAAAACTCGACACGTAGCCGAATGGAAACATGGTTTTGCGCAGCAACCAGCGCGCAGCCGGGCACCATGACGCCGGAAAATTATGAGACAGCGTGGAGACGAAACACAATTACGTAATACAACTAAAATCGAATGATAAACAAAAAGTTGGAAACACAACTGTCGTGTTTTTCATAACTTGCCGCGGGTGCGTGTAAACACAACTGTCGTGTTTGTTGTACGGGAAAACACTGTGGAAAGTGCAGAGCCGCACCCGTGGCTAGACAAGAA
The DNA here is from genome assembly GCA_912999815.1 of Campaea margaritaria. Classification (NCBI taxonomy): domain Eukaryota; kingdom Metazoa; phylum Arthropoda; class Insecta; order Lepidoptera; family Geometridae; genus Campaea; species Campaea margaritaria. The sequence goes on from OU538818.1 coordinate 2,641,043, forward strand.
AATCGGCTCAGCAGTGAAAGTATTAAAATTCGATGTGTTCTTTACCATCGATCTTTATAATTTAGAGGACGACGCACGCTCGCTTACCCCCCATCGGCCAAAGTTATATGACCAACTGTTCGTTTAACGGTAGTCAAACGAATGCAGCCGAGCCAAGTAGTGTGCAAACATTACTGTGTTCCGGTTTGAAGGGCACTGCTTGCTGGGCGAGCGTAGTGCATTGCCGCGCAAGATTATGCTATGCAAAGTTCTTGGTAGCACTCTAACTGTTATGGGCAGGCGTAGCGCTTACCATCAGGTGAACGACTAGTTCGTCTCGTCACTCAGTCAAATAAAAAAAAATGATCTTAATCACTAGTTTAATGTCTATGTCTCGTCTCCCGCGAAAACTGACAGAAGTTTTGTTTGCAAAGTTCGATGCGTGCCGGGTCCATAGCGTAAATATCGAACGTTCCTGTTTTACAGCTTTTTAGGGGAGTGGATGAGAAGGGCCTAAGGCGGCGGAGGCGTCACTTGTTACGTAATAATGGATTTAATCCTTTTATTTTCCGTCCTCCTTTCTTATTATTATGATATCCTGCCGAATTAACAGTTTACAATGCAGGGCGCGATTAGATCTCGTGCCCTTTTTGCTGATGGCAACGGAACCAATTGTCTATTTTTTAAAAGACATAAAAGAAATGAGAGGTTATTAATTCGTATTTTTTTTTTTATGTTTATTATTTTGAAGTTCGTAATTTAGCAACCGATTTGGATTTCTTTTTATTTGATTGAATTATATACCTTCAGATTGGTTTAATACAAATAAAATCAAAATCAGTTCAGTAGTTTAGTATTTTTAGATCAAAATAACTGGAAAAAAATATGTCATTCAATTTGGCGAAATAGCGTATTTAGACTTGTTTTTTTCCTCTATAGTTTTTTTTATTTTATCCACGTAACACGTAAACCGTGGTCACCCAAATCTCGATTATACTGTCACGGACTTCAATAAATCAAATTAATAACGTCGAACACAAACAAATGTAAACCTAAAACCCATATATTTAAAACCTAATATCACATTGAATCAAGTTAGAATTTTCTCTATTTTTATAACATGATGAAAATTAAGAAATTTTACGCCAGCCTTAACCCGGGAGAGATTAAAATTTATGATTTTTATGTAACATAGTTTTTCTGGCGGTGGTAGCCTAGTGGGAGAACTTCCGCCTTCCAATCAAAAGGTCGTGAGTTCAAATCCCAGTGCAGGCACGTACCAATTTGTTTCTGTAAAACATATGTTCGTAATTATCACTCGCTTTTCGGTGAAGGAAAACATCGTGAAGAAAACCCACTAACCTACCCGAGAATTATTTCGGAGGTAGGTAGGTGATCCACCAATCCGGATCTGGCCCCCGTAGTGGATTACGGCCTAACCTCCCTCACGAAAGTGAGGGGGACCAGTGCTCAGCAGTGGGACGTTATGGGTTGATGATAATTTTTCTCAAATATGTTACATTATGCTGAGCTCAGGCCTTGTCTGGCATCACTGCGCGCCGGCTATCTGCGTACACTATTATGTTCATCGCGTGTTTTCATTTTCTTGTCTTGTCTCTAAATAAGTACGTTGTTCGCAGTTGTGTGCAGTTGTGTCAGAATAAATGATTTTTCTTTTTTTTTCGATTACGTTCCAAATAGGTAACATATTATTATATAATACCTGGATGACCGAGCATTGCTCGGTAGATTGTTTATAAGCGTTTTTTTCCAAGATCGTTTAGGCATTTTTAAGTGAACACGTTAAGAAAACACAAATAATATAAATAAACAATTGATTTTCTTAGTCAGGAAGAGTCATATTTTTCAGTTTAAATTTGGACTACTCAAACGCCTCCAATGCTTTGCTATTTTTCTTCCTAGTTTATGTTTAATTTGATATAACACGGATAAAATGACATTTTCTAAAAATGATTCCTAGCTAGATCGATTTATCGCCCCCGAAACCCCCTATATACTAAATTTCATGAATATCGTTGGAGCCGATTCCGAGATTCCAATTATATAAATATATACAAGAATTGCTCATTTAAAGATATAAGATAAGATATCGGATTCTCCCGCGATGAGTCATTATTCCACAAGAACAGTTAATTTTACGAGATAAAAAGTATCCCATATGGAAGAGTAACAAACATCCATCCTTCCATTCTCACAAACTTTTACATTTATAATATACTATAAGATTAAAAGTGGTAGTGGGAAGCCTCTTCTGCAAGTGGCCGCCAGATATTCATCCGCCAAGCAGTAGTGTGCAAACATTACTGTATACCGGTCTGAAGGCCATTGTTTCCAGTGAAATTACTGGGCATATGAGACTTTAGAGCCGATGTCTCAGGGTGACGAGCGCAGTGCAGTACCGCGCAGGATTATGCAATGCAGTGTTCTGGGTGGTGCTGTAACTGTTGTGGGCAGGCGTAGCGCTTACCATCAGGTGAACGTATTGTTCGTCTCGTCACTAAGTCAAAAAAAAAAATAGAATAGGATAGAAGATGCCGCAGCAGCTTTGCGTTAAAAACACCGCCGGCCACGCCCGCGCCGCTATCTCTCGTAACTTAACCTTTCAAGTTACACCCAATCAATACTTCCTTGGATTTTTCGAGTAAGTAAAAGTCATACATAACCAACCTGACCGCATATTCCACAAACCAGACAAATTAAAAAAAAAAAACTCGAAGGTCGAAATGTGTACAGTGAAAGGTGCAAGGTTTCGAAAGTCACCGAAATATCCGAAATCGAGCTATAAAATAACATAAACACCTTATAAGATTCGATAAAAGTGTCGTCGTTTGCACGTGATTAGAATTAAGGCTCTAAGCCATGCATGGACTGCAGCCGCTTTAAACAGCAACTGCGCAGTCCTTGCTGTCATTAACAACGCGAAACCGCTCCAGCAGTACATTACTCGCTGCTTGAAGCAGTAGAGCTAGAGACAGACCACTTTGGACGACTGCATAGCACACTACCCGACTTCCTCAGATCGATCCGAACTACGTCAGTTCCGAATCCGTGAGAATGCGTTGCGGAGTAGTCGCAGAACTATTCCTATGGTACTTAACGCACTAGATCCGATTTCTCTACGTTTAGACTCTCCGAAATCTCCGAAGATTTATTGACGGACCGAACCAGTCATAGTATTAACAATAAGGGCACAAATAAAGAGTCCTACCTTTGCGTTGATTCTGGCGTTCTTCGGTGCCTTCACGAGCGCTGGCTTGATGACTGGAGCCGCTGGCGGTTCTGGAGACAAAGAGACATGATGATGAATTGGCTGATGAACAACCAGGCCTGGAGCAAAAACAAACATATCAGCTCCTGTCACATGTTGGTTTGTCAAATAAGCCAGCCGCTGGCGTCAGTCTGTCAGGCCGCCCAAAGGCCCCGGCCCCTGAAGCAGCAGAATATCGATAAATGAGTTTCCAGCGAAATTACCAGGTATATGATACTCGAGAACCAATCAGAGTGACAAGCTCAGCGCACTGCCGCGGAAGATTTTCAGTGGCTCTGCATCTGTTATGAGCAGGCATGGTTACCACCTTCCCATCTCTTTACACAGCGACTTATGGTCAAGTTAACTTTATAAATATAAGTACCTGGATGACCGATTTTTTTTTTATGACATTTTCTAAAAATGGTTCCTAGCTAGATCGATTTATCGCCCCTGAAACCCCCTATATACTAAATTTCATGAAAATCGTTGGAGCCGATTCCGAGATTCCAATTATATAAATATATACAAGAAATGCTCATTTAAAGATATAAGATAAGATATCTTGCTGGTCCTCGCCTAGTTAAAAGGTTAAGTTAAAAGACCAGCAGTGTCGTACGAGCTACGAGCTAACTGACAATGATTATGGGCACCCTGACTAGCAGTGTGGTAGGATCTGACAAGGAAGAGCTGTCGAAGGGAGTCTTCCTCCTTACCTGGGTGTAGCTGAAGCTGTAGCTGTGGTTGAGGCTGAAGCAGCGGCTGGGCCAGCAGCTGAGGCAGCGGCTGTGGCTGTAGCTGCGGATGTAGCTGAGGCTGCAGCAGCGGTTGCGGCGGCCTGACCAGGTGCTGTTGCTGCTGCTGCGGCTGCAGCGGTGACCGCTTCTCCTCTAACCCTGGAGGCTGGGGCGGTGGCACACCTGTGCTACCTCCTCGGACCTGGCAAAGATAAGTTTAGTTGAAGACAATCTTAAACCACTATAGCAGGGAGAAGAACGACAGCCAGTCACTTGCCATCTTTATTTTGACGAAAGAAAAGAAAAAAAAAGAAAAAATCGACCATGGTGCGAGTCGGACTCGCGCACGATGGGTTCCGTACTTTGTTGTATGGGACCGCCCCTCTTAAATATTATTTTAATTATTTATTTTTAAAGTGAACATATAACTGATTAATCTGTGAATATTTCAATCGTCTACCTGTTGCCATTATCAAAATAGAGCAAAAATTTGCAAAAAAAAAACACGTTTTTTGTATGTTAGCCACCTTAAATATTAATTTTATTCTTATTTTTAGTATTTGTTGTTATATCGGCCACAGAAATACATCATCTGTGAAAATTTCAACCGTCTAACTATTACGGTTCATGAGATACAGCTTGGTGACAGACGGACAGACAGACAGACAGCGGAGCCATAGTAATAGGGTCCCGTTTTACCCGTTGGATACGGAACCCTAAAAATGATGGTAGCGAAATTGGGAGAGAGGTACAGTTCTGTGTACTGTCTGTCAGGATATATCTAAACACGGCGTTAGCAACACAGAGCTATACATATAGAAATTAGATTTCAAACAATACGTGGAATCCACAGTTATCGATAAACAGCAATTTTCCTTATAAAACTCGTTTTTTTATGCGCTAGCGGAAACCCCGCGTTTCTACCTTTGTCCTAGATACCACTGTTTAACCGAAGAACAATTTAAATGTTATCGACTAGTCTTTTCCAGTGACTTGACTCGGGTTCTAGTCCCCCCTGCTGAATTGGTCAGCTGCGATGCTGAGAAATATTATTGTATTGTCATTGGAACTTGCCAAGCATGCTCAATTTGAACACAATTAAACGACGGAAATTGGGTATTTTTTTTATTTTGAGTATACAATATACATTGGAACTTAGCTATATCTGACTAGCAAGGTTTGACCTAATCTTTTCGATTATAAATTTATCATATGAAGCTCGAATACCAATGTGTTTCTTGTACAATATACTTATGTAAGTAATTATCACTAGCTTTAGAGAATAAGATAATGTAGAAATATATAGTTTTAATTCCGCCTAAGTTGTCTGACGAATGTATGATAGGACTTTGTTGGATGACGTAACCCCTTTGACAAATCTATCCGTTTAAAAATCTTAATCTCTACGCAACCCTTTATTTATCTGAAGACCGAAACAACCCTGACGTGTCCCCCGTACTTAAATTGACCGAACGTCAAATAAAAAGACACGGCCTCCGGCCTTATCTACTTATTTTACTCCTACCTGTCTACCTACACAGGAAAAAAAAAAAAAAAAAAGAGCGCTAGCAAGAGAGAGCTCTCTTGCTAGCGCTCGGCGAGTCAACAGCACCTGAGGATGTCTCGTGCAGAGACGAAACACGTGTCGTATTGCTGTCAGTCGATGTTTGATGGGAATTTGGGAAGGAGTAAATCAGGTTTTTTTTTTTTTTTTTTTTTCCTGTGTAGGTAGATAGGTAGGAGTAAAATAAGTAGATAAGGCCGGAGGCCGTGTCTTTTTATTTTACGTTCGGTCAATTTAAGTACGGGGGACACGTCAGGGTTGTTTCGGTCTTCAGATAAATAAAGGGTTGCGTAGAGATTAAGATTTTTAAACGGATAGATTTGTCAAAAGGGTTACGTCATCCAACAAAGTCCTATCATACATTCGTCAGACAACTTAGGCGGAATTAAAACTATATATTTCTACATTATCTTATTGATTATGGATTTCCGCAAAATAACGCCTGATTCTATTAACTAGCTTTAGAGAATGCTGTGTTCCGGTTTGAAGGGCACTGTTTCCAGTGAAATTACTGGACACATGACACTTTAGAGCCGATGTCTGAGGGTGACGAGCGCAATGCAGTGCCGCGCAGGATAATACAATGCATGGTTCTGGATGGCACTGTAACTGTTATGGGCAGCCGTAGCGCTTACCATTAGCTTAACGACATGCTCGTCTCATCTCTCAGTCATATAAAACAAATTATGTACGTAATTATCATTGCTGGAGAGCATCGTGAGGAAACCCACATGCCTAATTACTTCGGAGGTGTGTGATCGACCCGAGCGGGCCTCCGTAGTGGATTAAGGCCTCATCCTCCTCACGCAAGCGAGGGAGACACGTGCTCAGCGGTGGCTCGATATGAGTTGGCACGACGACTGACAAATACACATTCAACAACGCTATTTAATAACTTTCGTCCAGTTCACAAAAACCCTATTGTAGCGAGACCTTATAAGTGTTTTACATTTTAAAACAAAACCAAATGTTTTGTTCAGTTTTTCCCCTTTTTGTTATTTACTTTGTTTAGTTCATTTAGAGCTTCTTTGTTCTCTTCGTTGACAATAGGCCCGTATTTTTTTTTCTGTTTTTGCCTTTTATTGAACTATTACGTAGATATTTTTTTAAATGTTACTGCGTAACGTGACGAGAAAGAAAGAAACCTATTATATTATTCTGACAAACCTGCTCACATAAACAAACACGTAGGTACACTTCGAAAAATAAAACAAGAAAATGGTACACAACGAAGATGATAGTGTACGCAGTAATGCCAGAAAAGGCCTCAGCTTAGCACAATGCTGCGGTAAAACGAGCAAGTCGTTCAATTGATGGTAAGCATCACACTTGCCCATAACAAACAGTTACAATGCCACCGAGAACTTTACGCAGCAAAATTTTGCGTGGCATTGCACTACGCTCCCTGAGATATCAGTTCGAAAGTCTCATACGCCCAGTAATTTCACTGGAAACAGTGCCTTTTAAGCCGAAACACAGTAATGTTTGCACACTACTGCTTGGCGGATGAATATCTAGCAAGGGTGGGGTAAATCCCCAGGTATCTTGCAAAAGAGGCCTACCACTACAATAAGAGAAATCTTCAAGTTAAATAAGAAGACCAAAGAAAAAAACCAAAAAAAATATGAACCAAAAAACCGAATGGGTTTACTTTAATAAACACCACTGAGAAAAGTCACATAAAAATAAACAAAATACGCCAATCACATATTCTAGTTATTTTGATTTAAAAATAAAAACTACTAAGCAGATTTTATTCATCATCATCATGTACCCATATCGTCCCACCGCTGAGGACAGGTCTCCCCGCACTTTCGTGAGGAAGGTTTTATATTAACAAATGTTAAAATCAAAATTAAAATCAACCGAATTAACCTCCTCCGTGTTTAAAGTCGGTTAACAATACGTATACATACGTTATTTTATTATCACATCAAGAGCAAATTGCAGTGGACTGCAATAGAGCAAACGCAAAGTGAATGCTTCAAGTGGTAAGCTAAGATTTGTGACACCCAGTTAAACCTTCAACTGACGCGGTGGTCTGTGAGGCCCCGAATCTGACAGCAGTCTCGGTGTCTTTCACTATTATCTACCAGAGCCCTTAATTGCCACATGAGATTCCTGCGTGATGTCATAACGCACTTTAAACCTACAGTTAAACTCAGATTTCAAAGGGACCCAACCAAAAACACGTCTAAGCTAGAAAGCGTATTATAAAGGAAAATAATACGTATTATTATCATGTTCTAATTACACATACGAATACGAATTAAGACTTATTAAACTGGATGACGGATCGTATTAAGCGTTAAGAAATGTATGAAAACAAGTCTCAATTTGCAGGGACTGGCGTAAAATGGCGTATTGTGCGAGAAACCGTATTAACCGTATTCTACTGTATTTTGAAATCCAAAACTTCTCGAAAAGCGCTAGCTTCCCGCACATTATCTTGACGGTTCAAAAATAAACTCGTAACGTAGTATAGGTATATGAGACGGTTTAGGAATGGGACATTCTGTTAATGAACGGTTTGAAATTTGGACGGACTGCGAAGATACGAGAGCGCGACAATGAGCGAATCAAACATTCTGTTATTAATTTTTTTCAATTGTTCTCTGTATTAATAAAAATACAAGCAGCGTAGACACTTAGGTCTTTTGGACCCTATGGGTCAGTTTAAACCCATAGGGTCCAAAAGACCCCGCTATAAATGGGGTGTCACTAAACAATGTGTGCACATTTGAAGGTTACTATTACAAATAATACAATGTAATGAACGATACTGGTTCCGTTATCTCGTCTATCGAAAGGGAGCGAGGCGAGTCGACCGAGTAAATCAAATTGCATATACGTACAGTCAGCAAACCAACATAACTAGATAATATAAAAAAAATTCACCATCGAGCCATATCGTCTCACTGCTGAGCACGGGTCTCCCCTCACTTTCGTGAGGAGGGTTAGGCTATAAACCACCACGGGGGCCCGGTCCGGATTGGTGGATAACATACCTACCTCCGATATAATTCTCGGGTAGGTATGTGGGTTTCCTCACGATGTTTTCCTTTACCGAAAAGCGACTGATAAGAACGTACATAGATATGCTTTTTTGGAGAAACAAATTAGTATGTACCCGCATTGGGATTTCAACTCACGTCCTTCTCTTTGGAAGGCGGACGCTCTCCTACTAGACTACCATCGATAACGTTTGCCTAATAAGTAATAAAAAAAAAATTAGCGCCCTCTTCGGACTCATTTGAATGATGATATTTAACATTGCCTTTTGAACTAGCGCAGTGATATGCACATAAAAAAGAACTTAAATGAAAAAAGTTTGGACAGTTAATTTTGTCGCCGACCGTACAATATAATAGGACCTTAGGTAGCCCTATTTTTGAACACGTAGTTACAAGTTAATTGCCCTTGCATGAGCTTGTCAATCGACCAACATTTAACATGTTACTATTAAAGACTTGCTGAACCCCGCGGTTTCACACGCGTTCACTTATATCCCACAGAAACGGTTAAGTTTTACGGGATAAAATTTATCCTATATCATATTCCGGGGCTATCTATTTTACTAGATGTAATCAAAATCAGTTTTAGCAGCAAAAAAAAAAAACACACACACAAACTTTCGTGTTTATAATATTAGTACGATAAAATGGGCAATAAAATGAGTGATTTTGACCACGACAATCGATCGATGGTAGAATGAGATCAGTCGACGTCGATCAACAGTTACTTACAGCCACAGCCGAAGCTACCACACCAATCGATCAATGGTAGAATGAGATCAGTGGACGTTGATCGACAGTTACTCACAGCCGAAGCTACCACACCAATCGATCGATGGCATTATGAGATCAGTCGACTTCGACCGAAAGTAACTCAACAGCCGAAGCGCTCCAATTGATCGATTGTCGATCGATTGATTGATTGCAATTTTATTTATTTTTATTTGACCGAATGACGAGACGAGCAAGTCGTTCACCTGACGGTAAGCGCTACGCCTGCCCGTAACAGTCACAGCACCACCCAAAACCCTGCATCGCCTAATCCTGCGCGGCACTGCACTGCGCTCGTCATGTAGTAACGTTTGCACACTACTGCTTGGCGGATGAATATCTGGCAAAGGTGTGGCTTTTTACGCGAAAGACTAAACCAAAGTCTGTCAACACAATTAGAGAGGATTTATGCTTATAGCAATGGAATTAAAAAGATGGACCTAGAAAACTACAATAAACTCTGGTCATTAATTGACACTTCGTGACTACTAGGGGGGGGGGAGGGGGGTGTTGCCCAGCCAGCACCTCGCTGCGATGACATCACCCGGGTGATGGGTGCGACGCCGCGACAAAAAGTCGCGGTTTTAGACAAAAACTTAGTACCGTAGCCTCGAGAGAGTACGCCAGCCCACGTAGTATAATGACGAGGTGTTTTGTGCAGAAAATATACCTAAGTTTTTATATGGACAAAACTTGCCACCGATTGAAGCGCACACAATGTAGGACGACGGCGCAGCAGGACCAAGAGGCGATGGCGCGACGGGCTGGACGTCTCCTAAAAGGACTGGCTGCAGAAGTTTTAAGCCGAGAGGAGTGGAAGGGGAGTAGGGAGGCCTTTGACTTCCAGAGGATGAGAATGTCTGAATAAGACTGATGGAAGACATCGGAACTCCTCAGTCAGACACGAGCTATGACTAACAGTAGACTAATGGTGTTTGAGCTGATGTTCATCAGCTGCCTGTAACGATTACGTTGTGTTTTCCCGTACTCGCGGCAAGTTATGAAAAACATGACAGTTGTGTGTTTTCAGCAGTGAACGTGTTAATAACTGACTAACTGACTGTCAAAGAACTGCCAAAATGTCCTGAAAACTGTTTTACATTTAGATCCGTTTTCGTGTAGTAAACAATTTGGGACGGTAAACTTCTGTATTCTTTTTTTTACCCAACTACAGCCTAGCTGAAAGGAATGGTTAGGAATGGTAGCTAAAAGAATACCCAATCGATAGATAAATAAATAATGAAGTAACGGATTACCTATCATAAAGTTAATTACCTTAATACTTCAGTCGCTTCACTTACCTATCAAACGCACAACGTTGCTTACAATAAATGAAGTAATAACCCTATAATTAATCACTTAAACAATCCCCCGGTTAATCATGTGTGGAAACTGCTAATAACGTCACGCGTCGTCGCCTCTAATGCCGTGGCCACACTTGTAGATGTAGCGTTGGGGCGGATACACACTCAAGCGTAGACTAGCCTTGGGTTGGACTAGTCAAGATTTTTATGGCAGGGCAGCATTAGATCGCAGCCTCACCTGGTGGTAAATGTCGACGCGGTCGACGGTGGAGCATGCTTGCCTAGAAGATACCTATTCACTCTCGACTTGAAGACGTTGAGATTATAGTTTTCGGGAAGGAAAGACGCTGGTAAGGCGTTCCATTCCTTCGCTGTTCGGATTATAAATGTGTAAGCAATCCGCTTTGTGCGGATCGGAGATATTTTTTTTTATTTGACTGATTGACGAGACGAGTAAATCGTTCACCTGATGGTAAGCGCCACGCCTGCCCATTACAGTTACAGCGCCACCCAGAACTTTACATCGCATAATCTTGCGCGGCGCACTGCGCTAGTCGCCCTGAGACATCGGCTCTAAAGTCTCACACGCCCCAGTAATGTCGCTGGAAACAATGCCCTTCAAACCGGAACACACTAATGTTTGCACACTACTGCTTGGCTGATGGAATATCTGGCACGTGGTGTGACCGCTGCATAACGAGTGAGAGGTTGAAAATCGAATATTAAGTGGTGGAAAGAGATAGGAAATGTGGGATGAATTAAACAACGCTTTTTTACTGGTCACCCGGCCCCGGCCGCTGTTTCATAAAAAGCATCGACTCATAGTTTTTGTATATACTAGAACGATTGGGCCATGAACATAGCTGATTGATTGCCTTTAAAAGGAAAACTTTAATTGTACCCCATCATTAAATTTTTGTTGAGACTTAAATGAGGTGTCGACCCCGGTGTCGTAGAGTTGCAAAGCGCATAGACCCCTCGGGCACACACACGATCACATACGAAAATCCTGACCCTCAACACTTTGACTGCTGAGCCGTTTTGCTAGTCGGTGTGCGGCTCTGCACGCACCATAGTGTTTTCCCATACAACAAACACAACAGTTGTGTTTTGCCTTACTTGTGGCAAGTTGTGAAAAACACGGCAATTGTGTTTTCAGCAGTGAGCGTGTTAACTTTTAACTTTACGCGCCCCTATTTTGATCAGAAATTTCATTAAAATCAGTTCAGCAGTTTCCGTTTTTAGTAGTATAATATCCAATCGATGTCGGTTTTTAGTCTGGATTTCTAGCAAGTGCGATAAATTTTAATTTTCTCAAATCAATTGCTTCGATCAAGGCGAACAAAGAATTAAAGGAGCTATAATAGCTTATTTATATCAAGGCCGTAAGTCGTCGCTTATCGGTTAAGCTAATTTCGTGGCCCACCGTCGATAAGCCAAAATCGGTCCACAAAAAACAAGATGGCCGTCGGTTTTTTTGCAGCCCTACATTTAACTAATGGTCATTGACTCTAGATTACATTTTGATATGACAAGTATTACAATGTCATATCATGTGGAAACTTAACACGTTCACTGCTGAAAACACAACTGTCGTGTTTGTTGTATTGAAAAACACTATGGCGCGTGCAGAGACCCGCGGCTAGACAAGCAACTCGCTGTTTCCAGCGAAATTACTGGGCGTATGAGACTTTATAGCCGATGTCTCAGTGTGAGGAGCGCAGTGCAGTGCCGCGCGGGATTGTGCAATGTACATTTCTGGGTAACACTGTAACTGTGGCGTTTACCACCAGATGAACGACTTTATCGTCACTCAGTTATATAAAAAAACAAGGGTAATTAAACATTCCTGTTGCAAAACTCAATTGGTCCAAAAATCGAGTATTTCAATAGAGCGAGAAAAACTATTAGATATTCGTTGGAAATTTTCCATCTGAGAATGGGTAAAGAAATGAAACGTCATTTATTGTGGGTCACAAATCTTTGCCCTAGTGCGGGTATCGAACCCGCAACCTCAGGTTTCGCAGTCGGCTCAATCAGCCACTACGCCACAGAGCCCGTATCCCCCCAAGTAGGAAAATAACACTAAAAGTTAAACTTTATTTTACTGCCATCTATTGGAAGTTGCGTGAGTTACCTACCTCATCCATTTGGTTTGAAAAAGAATGAACAGTTCGTCGTTGTTTTAGTTCCTAATATAAATTAAATTCCTAATATTATAAATTGTAAATTTATGCTGCTATAGCAGTCGCCATATTATATTATGTAAATAATAATTAATTGTCTCAAACCACAATATTTTTTCCGCAGGTCATCTTGTTTTGAAGGTAAGTGTGATATTTTATTTGGCTAAAACAAAAAAAAATATACAAAACATACAAAGAAGATATATATATCCAGTGATTTATTTGTTCTAATATTGTTTACTATTCTTACTTAAACCCGACTGCCAGTGCGAGCCCAAATATACCTGGGGGGTAGCCACGTACTTATTCTTATTCCATGCAGTTCATTTTAAGGCCTCAAACTGAACGGCCTAGATTGGCACCACACACTCATAAATGACATAGATGACGTGACGCGACGTCACTCAAAAATAGACTGCAGAGAATGAGAGAGAAAGACAATGAGATGGAGCTATATAAACTCCCATAAACGCAAACAAATTGTTTCGATCTCTTTGGATAAATATCTGGTCGACTTATGAACGCTGAGCGATATTGGTGGTGACAGTTAGCAGGGCAGTTCAGTTTAAGACCTTAAACTGGATGGATTTAACTGTTCGTGGTGAGGCCCCTGATTTATCAAAATCCATCAAGCCGTTGAGGCTGTAGGCCGTGTCAAAGGACCATATACAGATCCATGCGTGTCTCTGTATACCTCTGAATAACACAACCCTACCCTCCCTTTTTTTTTATTTGACTGATTGACGAGACGAGCAAGTCGTTCACGTCATGGTAAGCGCTATGCCTACCCATAACAGAACATTGCTTTGTATTATCTTGCACTGTGCTCGTCGCCCTGAGACATCGGCTCTAAATTCATATATGCCCAGTAATTTTGCTGGAAGCTGCCCTTCTAAACCGGAATTCAGTAATGTTTGCACACTACTGCTTGGCGGATGAACAATCTAATAAATAAGGGGGTACTATTCTGGCAGAACAGCTAATACACGGAACCAACACACAACCTCACGGGTTACTAAATCACGATCCTTGCCATCCTTGGCAAGAGGCAACCACTTCCGGTTGCCACGCTAAAAACAGCCATAAGCATTTCACACTTACAAACAAATAATATATGTAAAACAATACGAGATATGTATGTTAGTGTATCACTAATTTCTGTTCGCATCACGACAAGGCTATTGCGTCACGATTGTTAAGTGCCACTCGGTTTTTGTGCGGACATATCGTAAAGCATTCGGTCATAACAGGTCGGTCAGTAATTCATAGGAAAATTAAAAAAAAAAAGTTCTAAACATTCTGATTGGTTTTGGGAGACCAGAGGTTGGACAAAGGCAATAACGGAGCGGTGGCCAAGAGGAGCGCAACGCCTGCGAGGCAGACCACCAGCCCGATGGTCGCGCCATCGCCACGCACGCCGGAACCGACTGGTTGAGACTGGCACAGGACCGGAACAAATGGCGTGGAACAAAGACCTATACCCAACAGTGGGTTAAAACGGGCTGAGCAGATAGTGAAACGTATTATCCTTCACTGCTATAATATTAGTATCGTCAACAACCCATATCTGTCCACTGCTGAGCCCGGGTCTCCCCTCACTTTCGTTATATATGTATAGAAGATGACAAGTCCGATCGCGCCCGTGTCCTCATATGGGTGTGTTGTATTGAACCGGAACCGCAATTTGCAATGGGTTGGATCATTGTTCTTTGAAATACCCTGTCATAATAAACCACAGTAAATTTGCAGAGAAATAACATAAGATTTTTTTCTTGGACTGAGTGGTGAGACGAGCATGTCGTTCACCTGATGGTAAGCGCTACGCCTGCCCATAAGAGTTACAATGCCACCCAGAACTTTGCATTGCATAATCCTGCGCGGCACTGCACTGCGCTCGTCACCCTGAGGCATCGGCTCTAAACTCTCATATGCCCAGTAATTTCGCTGGATCATCATCATCATCAACCCATAACGTCCCACTGCTGGGCACGGGTCTCTCCTCACATTCGTGAGGAGGGTTAGGCCATAATCCACCACGGGGGCCCAGTCCGGATTGGTGGATAACATACCTACCTCCGAAATAATTCTCGGGTAGGTATGTGGGTTTCCTCACGATGTTTTCCTTCACCGAAAAGCGAGTGATAATTCCGTACATATGTTTTACAGAAACACATTGGTGCGTGCCCGCATTGGGATTTGAACTCACGACCTTCTGATTGGAAGGCGGACGTTCTCCCACTAGGCTACCACCGCTTTCGCTGGATAAAGTGCCCTAAATGTGATGCGATCATAGGCCCCATGATCCATGATGAGGACGTACTTCTTAATACGAATTGCGAGTGCAATAAAAAGTTCCCAACTTATTTAAGTTTTCACGTTGCTTCGCTTACCATCTCTGCTTGTCGACCTTGGTCTCAGATTTCCTTCCAAACGAAAGTAAATGCAAACATATTCCATTACAGGAATAGAATGAGCTGACAGACTGCCATGCCGAGAAAGGCTGACGAGTGTTGGGAAAGCTTTCAAGAGTTTGAAACGTAGATAACATGTAGCCACCGTCCGATGTCCTAATTACTCCTCTCCGTGCATGGTTGTCTGGAAGAGATCGCTCTGAGCGATAAGACCGCCCATTGTGACACTACTTGTTAAATTTGTTTTGTTCTAGTTTTAAGTTTTCTTTGTTCTGTGGTGTTTCAATAAAGAGTTTATCTATCTACTCTTACCTAAAAACGTTAACAATCAAAAGATTCACTGCTGAAAACACAACTGTCGTGTTTGTTGTATGAGAAAACACTATGGAGTGTGCAGAATCGCACCCGTGGCTAGAGACGAAAATCGGCACAGCAGTGATAGTGTTAACACTTTGACTGCTGAGGCGATTTTCTTGTCTAGCCACGGTTACGGATCTGCACACACATTGTGTTTTCCCGTACTCGCGGCAAGTTATAAACAACACAACAGTG
Organism: Campaea margaritaria; assembly: GCA_912999815.1. Classification (NCBI taxonomy): domain Eukaryota; kingdom Metazoa; phylum Arthropoda; class Insecta; order Lepidoptera; family Geometridae; genus Campaea; species Campaea margaritaria. The sequence continues at coordinate 2,656,829 of OU538818.1, forward strand.
TGTTTTTTTAGCAGTGAACGTTTTAAGTGCAACGGCAATGAGATCGATAAATCGACGATTCGCCATTACAACTGATCGAAATCTTATCTAGACAAATATGTATTATATGTGATATATGGAGCTCTTCAAGCGAAGGTAGAAAAGAGCTCTAAAGAGGAGGCAACGCATCGACAACTCCCCGAGTGTTACCGGTATCCATAGGCGAGGGTAAAGCCAGGTTCACATTTTTCTGACGTGTCGTGTCGTGATGCATCAGACATTTACACAAGCCATCACAACACACTGCGTCGGAGAAATGTGAACGCTACCTTATTAAATGTATGAAACCGATGCATCACGACACGAGACTTCAGACAAATGTGTCGGCGGCTTAACCCTTTACCATCAGACGGGCCGTAAGCATGTTTGCCACTTTATTTTACAAAAAATCACACCCCCACGGCACGATGGCGTAAGTGGGTCCTCGTAGTTCCCCCATTCCCTGGATACAGAGCATCCTAGTTTGGGGTCAGAATCTATGTGATTGGGACGCAGTATACCTTCCATCTTTTTTTTATTTGACTGAGCAACGAGACGAGCATATAGTTCACCGGAAGGTAAGCGCTACACCTGCCCATAACAGTTACAGTGCCACAAGAACTTTGCATTGCATGTCATCTAGGTCAAGGACATTCACGTTCGAGGACTAAGCTTCAGGGGCTGGCTTAGCGGACATTAATTTCGGAGCATCCTGTCGGGGCCGCGATTGGATTTTTAATTGGAATATTGTTGGCCTAACGTTTATTAGGCATTCGCCTGCTAGACCGTATACCAAACGTCAAAATTCGACGTCGCACTAAAGTTGAATATGTAGGTATACGGATAGCAAGCCTTAAGTGGAGATGGACAGGACACTTGGCAAGGCGGGATGACCAAAGATGGACGAAGGTAACAACGGAGTGGTGGCCAAGAGGAGCGCAACGCCTGCGAGGCAGACCACCAGCCCGACGGTCGGATGACATCGCAAAGCACGTCGGGATTGAATGGATGAGACTGGCACAGTACCGGTACAAATGGCGTGAAACAGAGGAGGCCTATACCCAGCAGTGGGTGGATACGGGCTGAATAGATAGATAGATAGATAGAACATTTATTAAAAATGGCTTACCGAGTTTGGTAGCGGTGGCATTTCGTCTACGTCGTGTTAATCATTAGGGAAAGTGGAGGTGGCAAGTTATAATAGATTTAATAAAGTAACAAAGCGGTGCAGCGGTAGCCTAGTGGGAGAACGTGCGCCTTCTAATCGGAAGGTCGTGAGTTCAAATCCCAGCGCAGGCACGTACCAATGTGTTTCTTGTAAAACATATTTACGTAATGATCACTCGCTTTTCGGTTAAGGAAAACGTAGTGAGAAAACCCACATACCAACCCGATAATTATTTCGGAGGCAGTTAGGTGATCCACCAATCCGGATCTGGCCCCCGTGGTGGATTGTGGCCTAACCCTCCTCACGAAAGTGGTGGGAGACCCGTGCTCAGCAGCGAGACGATATGGGTTGATGATGATGAAACTAACAAACTGAGTTGAACAAAAGGATTTTTTGTTTTTTTTTTCAGTCTCCTGTTTTTTTTTACTACATCATCAATGTACAGACTTTTGGTCCTTTAAGCCGTAATTAGTCTTATCCTGACGGTGAGTACTGACGTCGGTTGTACGAAGCTATCGCTATGAACACCGTGCGCACGCGATCAGTGCGTCGCTAAATGCACGCACGGTTGTCATAGCTATAGCTATAGACGACATATATAATACTGAAAATAAAAGTTCAAAAATCAAATTATTTATAACAAACTAGCTGTACCCTGGCACGCTTCGCTGTGGCACATTCGCACATTCGCTGATATGTCACTGATGAAAAAAATAGATATAAACAATCCTTGATGCGGATTATATATCATGCTAAAATTTCAGCTCGATCGGTGCAGAACTTTTTGAGTTTTTGAAACGTACACAAACCAACATAACATTTTTATATATATAAGATAGGCAAAAAAAATGCACTTTTATAACTCCAACACTAAGTTCTCAGATACATAGACAAAAATAAAAAAATAAGTCAGAATTATGATCTACTAAAATAATGATTAACTGAATATGGTTTGAGTTTGATAACGGACATTTCCCTTTCAAGTGGCGAGTCATGCCTGAATCTCGCACAGGAAAAGGAAACTTCATTAACTCTACCAATGCTTCAGGGAAGATAGCACCAATTAAGTTAAAACAGTCCATTCAGTTGCAGATCTCCAGAGGCGGCGGTGAACACTTCGGTGATCGGGTGGGCATGCTTGTTAGCCACTTAAATTATAAAAAAAAAAAATCTTCCGTCATACATAAGCCGCTAAGTCAGACGGTTCGGATAATCGTGGAATTCGTGACCTCTCGAGTCATAGAGGTCATGCTATGAGCGTAGCGGGCCACGGGTGCTTAATGTTAGCTTCTATCGATTTTTTTTTGTTGATATGAATGGATGACGCTCTTTGTTTTGTATCGATTAAGAGTCTTCCTTTGTTCCAGATCTTTATAATCAAGGTTGGCTCACTTTTCAACTCTTCGAGTGGCACGCGAGTCACGCGTTCAATTTTAACTAATGAAATCGAAATGTTTCACACCAGCTGCGCCCCGCGGTTTCGCCCGCGTAGCTCCCGTTCCTGTACGAATACGGGGATAAAATATAGCCTATGTTACAAACTTTGAATGTCATTTTTATTTATAATATCTAATCAAAACTCTAAAAATAATTTTCTAGCTTTAAAAATGACGAAACTTCCATACAAACTTTCATCCCCTATTTCTACCCCTTACAAACCTTTTTTCGCATAAAAAAGTAGTCCTTTCTCAGGCTCTAGACTATGTTTTTACCAAATTTCATTGAAATCGGTTCATTTAGGCGTGAAAGCGTAAAAGACAGACAGCCAGTAACTTTGGCATTTATAATATAAGTAGGGAAGTACGGACATAATTGCTGCTTGGACTGGCAACATTTTCCGTATCTCCTCGTGGGGTACCCAATGGCAACCTCAAACATTTTGAACGCACACCAAAATGGCGGCGACGTGGTTCGCTACGCGTCACGTCACGTTTCCCGAGGGGGCGAAAAGTGGCCTACAGAAAGCCACTTGGCTTTGCACTTTAGTGTAGGCCTGAAAGATAAAATTGAGGAAGTATACGAGATTGATTGATGTTCTTTGTATGAATGAGACCAGGCGTAAAAAATGTGACACCACCACGCATGGACCCTCCACAGCCTATTGGTCTGGAGTTCCAGGAACCAATAGAGGGAGTCGGGGAGTTTGTGTACTGCTTTCCGATGGGATCGTAGCATGTGGAAAGGTGTTGTCTGTGCCTATCCCAAAGGGAAAAAGGCGTGACTGTATGAATGTTCAATTGAAACACGCGACCGGTGAACTGGGACTAGCTCGTACGTCATGTTGTATGGAGAAAAAAACCGTTTACTAAACGTAACTTTTAATCAGGAGATGGGCGTCGTCAGCTCTGTTCCTCGACCCATATTGGCATAGGATAACTCGAATCAAACACTTTCACTGCCACGGGTGCGGCTCTGCACACTCCATAGTACTTTCCCACACAACAAACACAACGGTTGTGTTTTCCCGCACTCGCGGCAAGTTATAAAAAACACAACAGTTGTGTTTTCAGCAGTGAACGTGTTAACAGAATAGGAATAAATGCAGAAAAAAATCAGTGACACAGATGGTGATTCTAACATCGTTATCAACAGAACACCGCAGCTCAGCGACACAAAAGATCACAAACAATCAGCGATTACACGAAAGCGTAACATTGCGTATAAATGAGCGGTTAAAAATAACATTTGGACATAATCCAAATGATTGGGCACGGTGGCGGTATAAAAAAATAAACTTGGACACATCACACATGCTATAACACGCGCGTCACACGCGTAGTTTGAAAAGTTAGCGAGCTTTTGGGAACCTGGAGGCATACCATAACATGACATGATCATGGCAACGCGGTTCAGTTTAGGTCTTCAATTGAATCGCTATTAAGATGTCGTGGTAGGCCTCCTGTACTTCTCCTATTCACAGGTGTCGGAATTAGACTACATGCGATCCCGACACACCTCGTTCGTTCTTCCACTTTGATGAGTCCCTTCATACATGCTCGCCAGTTCTAGGTACATTTAACTTGGCCTTTCTTTAGTAAGTCTTCGATTTGATCGAGGTACGTTCGTTCGCCGACGTCGACCCCTAACGGCTGACTAATTCATACTAGACTTCATCTGTTTTGTCAATCTTCCTTCATCCTTTCTCTCTAGATAGCCAAACCTATCTAAACTAATTTTATTTTTTCTAATTTTGTTTATTAATTAATGCACTAACGCGTTTCTTAATAACGCGTTTTTTAGTTTAATATTAATAATTTTAAGTCATAATTGTAATCTTTTTTAATTTTATCTTCAAAGATTTTTCTTTTTTTTTTTCTTTCTTAATAATTTTCCTCGATGTTACCTGTTTTCAAATTTCTGTCATGCTGTGTACGCATCTTTTGGGACACTGTCCAGCACTAAACTAATTGTACCTATTTTATGCTAGCAATATTATACTGAGAGTGTTCTGTTATGTGTGCCTAAATAAATAAATAAATAAATAAACATCTCTTTCTCTATGTTATCACTACATCTTCTACGACTCCACATCGTTCCCTTATCACGCTGTTCTACACTTTGTCTATCAGAGTCACTCCAGTCATACTTCTCAGACTACTCATTTCCACATCATTAATTTAGCTTTTTTTTTTACTAAGTAACGAGACTAGCAAGTCGTTCGCCCGATGGTAAGCGCTACGCCTGTCCATAACAGTTACAGCGCCACCCAGAACTTTACATTGCATAGGTTTGCGCAGCGCACTGCGCTCGTCGCTCTGAGACATCGGCTCTAAAGTCTCGCACGCCTAGTAATTTCGCTGGAAACAGTGCCCTTCAAACCGGAACACAGTACTGGCTTGGCGGATGACTATCTAGCAAAGGTGTGGTGCTTCCCCAGGCGGTCTCTTGCAGAAGAGGCCTCACACTACGCTTCATACTATGCTTTCATGCGTCTCATCAAATTAGATCAAAACTAGAACAAGAATGCGCGCTGAGAATTTGTAAACAAGAATACTAGACCACTACATCTACTATCCATCTTCAAATCCCCGAATTAAACAGCCTACAGTGTTTTGATGACCGCTCTAACGCAGAAAATTGTTCCGCATGATTTATTATAACATGCGTAATACGTACACAGCAGCTGTGATACAGTAGAATATGTTCGAGCAAGTGTTCTGTTCTATGCACTCACACATACACACGCCGATGTGATACTGGCCAAACTATAACTGACGAAACACGCGACAGCGTGTATGTATGTTACTGTATTAGAATCTGAATAGTTGGAGGCTTTTTCGGCAAGATTCCGCCTGGGGAAGTACCACACCGCCGCCGGATATTCATACGCCAAGCGGTAGTGTGCAAACGTTTCTGTTTCGGTTCGAAAGGCACTGTTTCTAAGTAAATTACCGGCCACTTAAGATATTCATGCGCCGAGTAGCAGCGTGCAAACATTTACTGTTCCGGTTCGAAGGGCACTGTTTCCAGCTAAATTACTAGGTACTTAGTGACATATACATGATTGACACGTGTCTTTCATGTACGCGTCGTGATGAAGAGTTCCCTACCATACACACACTTAAGTAGTAGGGATTCCCCGGTTCTGCCTCACCTCTTGAGTCAGAACCAACTGTTTGAGTCAGAACCGCCTGTCCTAAAAAAAAAAAAAAAAAAAAAAAAAAAAAAAAAAAAAAAAAAAAAAAAAAAAAAAAGTAAATCGGCCACGCCCGATCGATCTGTGCTATCAGATTTTTGATATCTCTTACGGATCAAGAGATAGCTTTCAGGTTTCAGAAGCCCCAGTACCCCTAATTAAACCTAGTCTAATTGTCCTATTGTTCCTAATGACGGTTCAAGCTCAGCTACTACCTCAGTTGTTTGCTCAGTTTAATTACTATAATATTGCTAATTACGGTCACCTATTGTATTGCTGGTATTCACAAAGTTCAATAACAACACTTCTTTATTATTTCGTTACTCTTTATTTATCAATAAAATGAGACTTAAACATATTATAAAGCAATATATCATTGTACAATGTTTCCATATTGAACAATCTTATAAAATCAGACATTGTATTACCATTGTACTTGTAGTACAAATACAATAAGCAGTACTCGCCACATACCGAAGTCCAATCATTTTGTAACCTATACGTATTGAAATCCCATTGCCTTGAATTCTTCTTTAAAAATGTTTGGTGGTAGCCTTTTGGTGGGCGACCATACGAATCAAAATATTGTCCAAGACCGTTTATATCAATGTGTATGGCTACCCAGTGAGATCCCGGCTTTGTGTCTGGATCTAAATTGCTTATTATATATGTTGGATTCTGAGTGTATATTGGCAATCGATTTGCAGCATATACATTATATTGCAAGCTCGGATGAATTGTATTTAAATATTTCTGTAACTCTGTTGTATCCATAATGCATACAAAAAACACTTCTCTGTACAAATGATCAGATGCAAGTGTTAAATTGAAGGTAATAAATTGGTATTTCAAGTCGACGGGGGTCGTGTAATTAATGCAAGGTAAGTACATGTTATAAATCATATTTTATTCAAATAACATAGATAAACACTTTCACTTAACTACTATAGTCTACACACACATTACGGTTTTTATCAATTTCAATAACATTATCAAACTCCGCATACACAATACAGTTGATAGTTTGTGAAAGAGTTGATTCAAAACGAACTTCCAATCTTACGCTGCCATGTTTTATAAGATTCCAATGACCCGATGAGTTTGCTGATAAATCAGGTGTTAAGTCGAAAGCTAATAGACAATAACCTTGAGCATATCGTTCCCTAGATATCCTATTACCTTCGTTAAGAAAATGTATTCCCGTTCCTGAGAATAGTGTATGATAGGCTGAAGTGAAAATATTATTCTCGAATGATGGTTGTAAAGCTTTGGAAGGAATTTGCTGACCATCAATATATAAACAAAATGTATTCATGTCATAATTTTCAAAATTAAATGGATTTTTAGTGAGACTACCATTAAATGCTGCGTTATTAATAAATCCGACTATACATCTTTTAGGAACTTGTCCCAGAAAAATATTATCAAGTGTTTTTCCCTGAACTCCGGATGGTATTGTTAAAACTTTAACTTCAGCTCGCGTAATAGGATATTTAGCTGTAGTAGTGGCTAAAACTTTTTGATGTGCAAGTAAAACTGTTGGATTGATTCGTGCTCTACGAATAATAAGTGTTGCATCAGTAATACATACTTTAAATTTTAAATCATTTGAAGAAGCCATTAAATTAAAAGTTTCTCTAGACCGAACTAATTTAACAGACATTTCAACACCATTAATCAAAAACTTTTCTTGATTAAATATATCACCGTGTAAATGTCCAATCATTTCTATTTCTTTACTTTCAGATGTTAATTCTTGTCTTTTAGTGAAACCTTCATTTTTTTCATCGGTTGAATTCATTTTACCAGATGTATCTTCATACCAAAGAGCACAAGTTAGATGCGATGTTTTAGATGCAGGAGCATAATTCAACAATGTTTCTACGTAAGCACGGTAAGCGTATGTATTATTTGGTGGAGACACAAGTTTTTGATTCAAATAAACATCAAGCTGACTAAACAATGAATGTAACCAATTATTAACTGGAGCTACTATTGTTGATGCATTCACTTTTGTTGTATCTTGATTCAGTATCTTAGCTTTAATGTGGATTAAAGTGTGAGACAAATCCATGTAGTCATCACCAGTTCCAGGTACTTGAAATTCGATTGGTCCATCGTCAGCAAGAGATGAAATAGGCTTATAATGTATCCACATTCCATTTTCTATACTTGTTTGTGTAGATGGTAACGCAAATAAGTCTAATTCTGACTTAATGCATTCACAAGAATGACTGTGTAGAAACGACATGGTTGAATTTATTTAATTATTATTTTTAAGAAAATATATCGTTGATGTTATTACGTTTCAACTTTGATTTCTTGTTAGCTGCTTTCACCTTAGCAGCTAGCGGTGGAATGAATGAAGATAGATGTTTCTTCTTAGTTATATATCCTGACCCAGACATATTCAAGCGATCTATTTTATCATCAGCTTTTCTTTTCAAGTTTGTACTAGCTTCTTTTAACCTAGCCTTAATTGAATCTTCCATAGGACGAGCACTAACCATATCTGATAAAAGACCCACACCTGTATTTAAAGCCTCTTTTCCAATGGCTCGAGCTCCACTAGATAGTAATGGTAAAACAGATCTAAATAAGCCCCCTAGAAAGCTACCGATTCCGTGTCCACGTTGATATGGCGCTCCTCTATAGATGACTCCAATACCCGATCCAGCTTGATGCGAGTAATAATGTTCATAGGGGCAACTTATATTATCACGTTGAGAATACATTATAATTTTCTAAAGTGTAGTTTAATGGCCACGGTTCCAAACTGGAATGGTATTTTTTGACCAGTGCTTGATCTTATATCTATTTCAATTGTATCAAACTCTCTACGCATGATGTTCAAGTAGTGAGGCGGTGAGAAAACATGCATTTTATTAGCTCCATAAATATATTTTGCAGGATCCAAAGGTATTATTCTGAGGAGAGGGGTCATTACATCTCCAACAATCTGTGGTTCGATTATATCACAATAAACAAATAACTGAGATGGCAATCCTAAATGTAAGTTCGCTGGACACTTTCCAATACCTTTAGTTACAAGGTTTCTGTTGGGTTCAAATCCAAGTTGAAGACACAACTTAGGTGATAATGTAAATGATGTTATTGATTCATCCATAACAGAAACAGACACTAACTTGGATAACTCATCATAGCGAAACCTAACTTGCTCCTTAATATTATTTAATGCAGATAAAATATGGTTAATATTGTCATAGTTTGTGGCTGGTATGTGTGTTTTGTAGTACGTTAGCGATAGTTTTTCATCATGAGGCATCTTCATCCATTTACTAATGTAAATTACATTTTCATGATCTTGAACCGTAAACATTGTGCATGGATATTGGAATTCAACAACACCAACCAACCACGATCCTTCCAGTTTGATGGACTTTGGTAATTTAGTTGAAAAAAGAGTTGTTGTGTTTTCAGGAAAGTATACCATTGAACTATTACTAAGTAGGGTCAAATAAAAACTTTCTTTCATCATAATTCTTTTAGACTAGAAGCTAAAACCCAACTGTTAAATTTATCTGGATAACCTTTCCACTTCACTAACACTTGCTTTCTGTCACCAGAGTAACGGCTGCTAATTATTTTATCTATTTTAAAACTGGAAGTGGGGTTATAATCAATTTTTTGTAATTCTTTTTCATAAAAAGTACCCACTATTGGCTCATTTTGCAAATCTTTCAATGTATATACTACCCAAGGCGATCTATCTATTATCGAAGATACTATAAAAATTTCATCACTCCAATTAGATTCATAACCTTTTTGAAATACATGTTTAAATTTAGTAAGTCGCACATGATCACCAATGTGAAATTTTGGTACTTGGTTATATGAGGTTTGTATTAGACTACGATGATTCTTTTCATACAAATTATTCCAAACGATCATGATATTGTTTGAATTTACATCACAAGGACACATTTTAATGCTGGAATGGTAACTATGATTATATGCATGTACCAAGTTTTGTAAAATATCTATATATTTATACGTATTTTTATGAGTAAAATAACGCCACATTTTCATCTTGAGAGTCCTTTGAAATCTTTCTACAATGCTAGCTTTAATGTCGGGGTTATTTGTTGTATAATAGTTTATATTTTTACTCCTAAAGTATTTTTGTACATCCTTTGCAACAAATTCGGTCCCTTTATCCGATTGTATATGGGTTGGAGTAGTATCAGCTTCATTAAATATACTTTCAAAACATTTTTTTACAGTTTCAGAGTTTTTATTTTTCATTGGTCTTACATAGGCATATTTAGTAAACACATCAATAACGCAAAGGATATAATTATAACCATTATTATACTTAGAATACGTTCTCATGTCACTTAAATCAGCTTGCCAAAGTTCATTTAGATTAGATAAAATATATTTATTACGAGGGAATTTTCTGTGAACTGGTTTGTGGAGTGTATATGTTTCTTGAGCTTGCAACCATTTGTTGACTTCTGATTTGTTCATCTTACCTTTCATAGCTTTCGCTAATTTATCAATACTACTATAACCAGCAGGATGTGATGCATCATAATAAATTTTATTAATTTCTAGTAGGGAGTCCATTTTTCCCATTCAATTTTTTTCTTCAGTTTCTTTTGATACTTATCCGTGTTAGTTGGTGTAGTGTAGATTTCCTCATCAGCAGAGAGCTCCCCAAGATCTTTCATATATAGTTTACTTATATAATCACTTCTGCTTGGATTCCCAATGTAAGTTAGTGGTATTTTAATATCCTTCAATGCTTTAGCAAAGCTTACCCAACCTATTGGATCACTTTTTTTCAATGGTCTAAGTGAGTCGTTTACCAAATCTATAATATTACTCCCAGGAATTTTTGTGTTATCTATAATAACTGTACCGTTGTTATCCCAATGGATTTTGTTTTTACTCAATGACATCAAATTTAGTAATAACTCACCTTTTTTTGCATATGTTTTAGGAATCAAACTTAGAATTTGTTTACTTGTGTATGGAGGACTACTTGTAGTTTCAATACTTTGTTGGACTTTATCTTCATTCGATGTCTGAGTTACGACTAAATCTTTATTATTCATGTCTTTAATTATATCAGAAACTTTAGTTATTTCAGTGTTCCCTGCAGTATCAATGTTGGAAGTAATTATTGGTAATTCAAAAGGTTGACGATCCTCTTCAGTAAAGTGTAGATATCTTTGTAATATTTGCAAGTATAAAATACATTTTTTTCTGTCATCCATAGTACTATTTAAAATATTTTGCATTTCAGCATCTAGCCTCGATGTAGGATTTTCATTTTTGTGTTGATTGTTGTTTTGATTCAATTTCTCTATTAAGCTTGGTTCAACGAGCAACATTCTTTTGGCATGTTCCATTTTAAACCAGTGAACTAACTAATCCACTCAGAATAGAACTTAATATGATTGGTAGAAATGCACCTCCTTTTTGAACAATTATTTTCTTTTTTATCTTAGTTGCCCCCTTGCACAACAACTTACGCAGTATAGTTTTAAATTTTTTAAGTTTATTCTTTTCTTTTTCTTTGAGTTGTATTTTACCTTGAAGAACGTTATGAATACACTCGCAAATGCATTGTATTTCTTCTTTATCACACGTTTTTAGCAGAGCTTGTCGGTATTTTGGTTTAAGTGTATGCAGTGCATTTAGGAAATCTTTATGCGTCTTGAGACTCCGATGCATTATTAGTAAATGATAGGAATTTGTTGATTCTTAGCATATTTAAAGCTTTTTGTAGGGATATATACTGTGCAATATCTATCCGAAGGAAATATATTCGTTTTGATTCGACACATGTCACTAGTACCTTGCTTAAGATCTATCATTATATATCCATGTGCCTCACTGGTAGCATCCCTGTATGCATCTTCAATAAATTTTGGATTTTCTGGTGATACTTGACGTGCTAAGTATCGAATCTGTGTTTTATCTCGTGGATTTTTGAAATATATAATATAGTTAGAATTCAAAGATATGTCTCTTTGACCTTTACCCTGATGAAATAAATTTTGTGTAATGTAGAATACACTTAAGTTTCTATGATGACTACCTTTGGTAAAAATATCAACAATTCGACCATCAGATTCTCTCATAAGATCATCTATAATTAGAAGGTTTGCATCCTTTCCATCAAACATGTTAAGATCTGGTATACCTTGACAATAGTTTACATTTGGTAAGTTGTACAAAGGTTGCATTTCATCGAAGCACCATGTAATTTGAGTAAAATTTCTACTACATATTTCTGTAATGTAACTAATAAAATTTGTTACAAATTTTGATTTTCCACAACCACTTGGACCTGCAACTATAGTGGTAAATGGATGAATAAATTGAAACATTATTTATTAAATACACGTGTAGATCTTTTAAGGGTATTGAAATAACTAAGTCATGTTGTTGAAAAATATGTTTTTATTTGTTCACAGTTTAATAAAATACAGCTAAAAATAAATTATTTACATAGGTACATAATTGTTAGGTATCTTCTCTTACAGAATAATCATTTTAATCTCACACACAGTAAAAAACTAAAGTAATACAATATACCTACTACAGTTATTGAAACTAATTTTATACATTAAAATTATAATCAAATTACAAAATGTATACATATACAAAAAAGAGTTTTTCTATTTTATTCTATTCTATTCTACAAGTAAACATTGTATTTAACATTATTTATTTATAAATTAAATGAATCGATAATTTTATATTTCAAACAATTGGACTACCTTAAACTATAATGACCCCACGCTAACGTGTCAACAAGATTTGGTAAAATACATCGTTTCGTGTCATTATAGGATAAACATATTTTATTAATTTTTTGAGTAAATATTGTATGTTTAATGGATTTAAATCTGTACATGCTACAAAATTTAATAGTTTCATTAACGAGAGATGACTTATAATCTTCAATATTCATTCTTTTTGTAACACATTTATTTACACCTTTCGCTTTGGCCGTCAATTTGTTTTCTACTTCAAATGCATACATTTTAGATCGAAGACCTACGAACTCTTTTAAAATTTTACCATTATTTTCATCTTTAAAGAAACCTAACTTTTTTTTGTTTATTTTAGGATAACCAAATATATTATCCGCAGGATAGTCTGATGTATCAAATCGTGTGAGAAGATCAGGTTTGATATCTTCATAAAAATTGTTCGTAAAGATTTCATAAATTAAACTGTCAGTATCAGTGTATAATATTTTTGTTTTATCGTTAAATTTTTTTAACATGTAATTGTAATGAAAATCATACATAAGAGTTTTTGATATATCTAATATACAAAATCCTAAATAGATAGGTTTATTATGAATCAATTTTATTTTTCGTAACTGTACTGCAACTAAGTTTTCAGAAAAAACTGATAAGCTGTGAAATTCTGGTTTGGCAATTAAGTCTTGGGCACCTAATATTTTACCTCTATTTTCCCAATGCGTTAATAGTTTTACATTGACTCGTTTCTCAATGTTTTCCATTGTTTTACCAAAGACGGAGTTATTCATTAGTTTATAAAAATCTTTTTCAAAATCTGAAGTTGCCTTTGTTCTTAATTTCGTATTTAGATCAATGTATTTTTCTAACCAAGGGCTTTGTCGGAACTTTAAAATTCTGTGAATTTTAGTCAATTTCATACCCATTGATAAACATTGTTTGAGATTTTTATAATGAATTATGTATTTGATTTTATTCATAAGATTTGGAATTAGTTTTTTTTCTTTAGAAGTCCCTGCACATATGTTTTCCGGACACAGTGGTAAATCCGAGTGTAAATCGTGAAGTTCCGCTGGATACTCTAAATCGACTTCTAAAATAAAACCGAATTCGGATGTATCAGGCACATCAAAATTTGTATCTGGGCTGACCCATTCAAACCCACTTACCGGAAGATATTGAGACATAGCCCAACCGTACAGATTGTTGGCATCGAAATAAACAAGGTATGACTTCGGTTTGTTCTCATCAAAATCATCCAAGAATTCATTGTTTGCCTTTGCATATCGTTTGCTACATTGAGATACACCTCCTCTAATACCTGCTCTGATAAATGCCACTTGATCATAATCTGTTAATAACTCTAGTTCAATTTTAGTGTATTTTAACATAGCATCCCAACTAAGTCCTGGTGCTGTATAGTAGTGAGCAGGGTCTAAATCGTAAGTTGCAATACAGATATTTCTAAAGTTTTCAAACACATCAGCCAGCAACAAAACATCTGTTTTTAAGTACAAGTTAGAGTAATCCAACATATTGCAACAGTTAAAGTGATGCCAAACATCCTGAGCACGATTATAATCATCATCAGAAACATTCGAATCGATCAATGAATTATAAAACTGACATTGACTAGGGAGAGATGTTAGTTTTAAGCAGTCATAGGATGTCATAAACTCATAAGGGTATATGCCTTTTTTTCTAAGACGATTAAAATCTTCATCTTCAGGGAAACATCTTTTAAGTGTGTAAAATTGTTCATCTTTGAGATTATTAGCTAATTGATTAAGACTGCATGGCAAAAATTTAAAAGAATCAACAAATCTTAATTGAACTTTGTGATTGTTTATAGTTAATAGTTTTGAAAATGAAATGTATCTCTCTTTGTTTTGGGGAATTACTTCCACTTCCCCTTCAACAAAATTTAATGCATGGACAATGAAATGTGCATCGTAGTTACTGAGGTTATGTAGAAATACTGGAATGTGTCGTGGGGCTCGGAACTTTTCTACGCAGACTTCGTGTGCGACACCTCTAAAGGTCCCCGTTTGCCAATCAAAATCGAGAACGTTATCTCCATTTACATTTGTTTCACAAATATAACATTTTGTAGAATTAGCAATTTTATTTTTATCTGCGATTGATAATGGTTTGGGACATTTTTGAAAACTATTTATTACACATATTTTTTTTAAATCATTGTATAGACGTTCCATAAATACTTGTGCACAGTTTGGTCCACTGTAAGTTTCGTATTTTGACAAGTTGTCATCATAGGAACATTTTATATAATATCCGAAACTATACACTTCGTGTTTATGAACATTGCTGGTATATGACTTAGACGGATCATTAGGACATGATTTTATTGGGTTTAGCAATGCTTCGAAATCAGCATATACAATAAATGGTATTTTTAACTTTTTTTGAAATCTATCAAACTTTATTTTATCGTTAGATACTGGTTGCCCAAACCAATTTTTGGTTGTTTTTTCATTACTTGGAAGTTCTGTACAAATGTGAGAACAATCATGTTCTTGATGGTTAGTCAACCTCTCTTCTGATGGAAAGTGTAATAAACAACCATCGCAGATATAAACTGCATGCTCTTGGTTTGAAATCTGTTTGCTAACTAGCCGCGATAAGTTTTTAATGTAGCAATAGTGGCTATTTGTTCCGTTTTGTATGTACATTAGATTTATATGATGGCTTTTGCGAGATTTCGTTAAAAACAATGGACCAACTACGCTATGTTTTTTTGTTTCTTTGTTAAATTCCAAGCCGAAAACATTTATACTAATATCATTTAATTTTTCAACTTTAGATATATCATTTAATTTGACTGGGAAAGATACACCATCAAACTTAAGTTTGCTAGAATGCTTACTATAAGATGATACGCGATCTGAGTTTTTACTGACTGGGTATAACCCTGAGAGCAATGCCCATTTAAAACATAAATTGTCTGCATTTTTAACATTGATTATAGCTTTTTTTAATTTTATATCATGAGGTAAATCAATATATGAAGTTCCTCGCAGGGGGTTAAATTTATTTACATTCATATCAATAGATTTGATTACACTAAGACTCCATCCACTATCTTTTTTCTCGAAAGCACTTACTTTGTTTGTTAAAGTGTCACATAAAGATGAAAAGAATATATTTAAGTCATCTCCTCGAAAAATTATGTAATTACATGTTTGAAAGTCAAATGAATTTGAAATATTTTTAGTTTGCTGTACAAAGTCAGCATTCAAAATGAAATTTACCTTAAAAACAGTATGCTGTTGAATAGCATCTTCAATTAAACCGAATAATTCATCCTTTATCGAATTCAAAAATAATTCAGGCGTTTCAAATACTACTTCAGATGTCGGATCGATTTTACTGTTAATTTTATATGTTATAATTCTTTCTCCAAAAGCAGACTCAACAACGGAAACATTTGGTAAAGATCTGTGTGATTGCCATACATTACTTTTGTGTGAATTACTTTTCAAATGATTGGCAAAATACCGCTTCTTAACTAAAACCTTGCACGTACTACAATTTACCTGATCAGTGAGTGGTGGAACTGTCAGTGATGACGTTGCAGTTGAAGTTGAATCTTCTTTTTCTTCAGTTCTAAATTTTTTTGATGTCACCATATCTGCTGCATCTTGTTTAATCCGATTTCTTTTGAGAGCTCCTCCAATATGTGTCGGTTGTCTATAATGAAATATAAAATTTATGTTATAAAATTTATACATATAGATAGGTAAGTAGATTATATTAATACTTTAGTAAAAAATCTAAATAACTTACTTCAAAGTTTTTTCAACATCAGCACAGATATTGAAAAGCTCATCATCGAAAAACGAACTATTCAACTCATTTTGTTCTATAGTTTCACAGAGATGGTACAGGTTCTTCTCATCATCTTCATTGAGTTGTATATTAAAGAAAGCGCTGACACACACTTCACCACTTGGTTCCATTTTGCTTGATACTACTGTAGACGACTGCAAGGACTTGATGTTTCGAAATGATCACTGTTTGACTATTTATATTACTGCGACAGAAGGTGAATAATAAAGTAGGGTAATTAGTATAATAGATAATTATGAAAGTATGTTATTGAATAGTGACTGTGAACAATGGATATAATTATACTGATGCACTCTATTTGTTATTAAAAAAATACTTTTTACAGTTATCAGTTTTAGATATTTCTTTTGCAATTTTGTATACTAAATTTTTACTATCCATGTAGTTGCTATTTTCTGAATCTGTATAGTATTTTAATCTTATTTCGGCGTTTTTCCAATGTTCTGTTTGAGGTATTTTCACCAACTTTTTCAGATCATATATTTCTATTTTTATCAAATGAGTCGAACTATCATCTACGCTTGTAGATAAGCAAGTTATTCCGCCTTCCTCGTGACCTTTTGAGACCGTTGATGATAGCTTCTTTTTCTTTATTTGTGGCGCTTCAAACAAATCATCTAAACTCTCCAGTGAGGTTTGGTTTCGCTTTCTTTTTGTTTGTTTGGATTTAAGTGACTCTTTAATTGTTAATTCATCGATCGTAGAATCTGACAATGGATAATAATATTGTTTATAAGTATTTTCCTCATTGATATCAATGGCATTCTTGAATGAGTTCTGGAACACATACATTGAAATATTATAAGAAACAATCAAAATAAGAATCACACAAACAATATATCAAATTAACACAAGGTACGGTTACAGAAATAACTATTTTGTAAACTGACTTACCTCCATTGTAGAGTAGTAGATTAGAAGGGTGGAATAACTAAACGCGACTAGACACTTCACTTATTGTTACTTTAAACCGTGGATGTTTATACATTTCGGAGTTTATATACCACTTGCATTCCGTTATCATAATTATTGTGTAACCATCATTAATCTAATTATCCAAATTATGTTAATGACGATCAAAGTCTCAAAGAATGTGGTCTTTGATAAAACAATTAAATTTAATGGCTTCTTCAAATGATTTAAAATTTAAAGTATGTATTACTGATGCAACACTTATTATTCGTAGAGCACGAATCAATCCAACAGTTTTACTTGCACATCAAAAAGTTTTAGCCACTACTACAGCTAAATATCCTATTACGCGAGCTGAAGTTAAAGTTTTAACAATACCATCCGGAGTTCAGGGAAAAACACTTGATAATATTTTTCTGGGACAAGTTCCTAAAAGATGTATAGTCGGATTTATTAATAACGCAGCATTTAATGGTAGTCTCACTAAAAATCCATTTAATTTTGAAAATTATGACATGAATACATTTTGTTTATATATTGATGGTCAGCAAATTCCTTCCAAAGCTTTACAACCATCATTCGAGAATAATATTTTCACTTCAGCCTATCATACACTATTCTCAGGAACGGGAATACATTTTCTTAACGAAGGTAATGGGATATCTAGGGAACGATATGCTCAAGGTTATTGTCTATTAGCTTTCGACTTAACACCTGATTTATCAGCAAACTCATCGGGTCATTGGAATCTTATAAAACATGGCAGCGTAAGATTGGAAGTTCGTTTTGAATCAACTCTTTCACAAACTATCAACTGTATTGTGTATGCGGAGTTTGATAATGTTATTGAAATTGATAAAAACCGTAATGTGTGTGTAGACTATAGTAGTTAAGTGAAAGTGTTTATCTATGTTATTTGAATAAAATATGATTTATAACATGTACTTACCTTGCATTAATTACACGACCCCCGTCGACTTGAAATACCAATTTATTACCTTCAATTTAACACTTGCATCTGATCATTTGTACAGAGAAGTGTTTTTTGTATGCATTATGGATACAACAGAGTTACAGAAATATTTAAATACAATTCATCCGAGCTTGCAATATAATGTATATGCTGCAAATCGATTGCCAATATACACTCAGAATCCAACATATATAATAAGCAATTTAGATCCAGACACAAAGCCGGGATCTCACTGGGTAGCCATACACATTGATATAAACGGTCTTGGACAATATTTTGATTCGTATGGTCGCCCACCAAAAGGCTACCACCAAACATTTTTAAAGAAGAATTCAAGGCAATGGGATTTCAATACGTATAGGTTACAAAATGATTGGACTTCGGTATGTGGCGAGTACTGCTTATTGTATTTGTACTACAAGTACAATGGTAATACAATGTCTGATTTTATAAGATTGTTCAATATGGAAACATTGTACAATGATATATTGCTTTATAATATGTTTAAGTCTCATTTTATTGATAAATAAAGAGTAACGAAATAATAAAGAAGTGTTGTTATTGAACTTTGTGAATACCAGCAATACAATAGGTGACCGTAATTAGCAATATTATAGTAATTAAACTGAGCAAACAACTGAGGTAGTAGCTGAGCTTGAACCGTCATTAGGAACAATAGGACAATTAGACTAGGTTTAATTAGGGGTACTGGGGCTTCTGAAACCTGAAAGCTATCTCTTGATCCGTAAGAGATATCAAAAATCTGATAGCACAGATCGATCGGGCGTGGCCGATTTACTTTTTTTTTTTTTTTTTTTTTTTTTTTTTTTTTTTTTTTTTTTAGGACAGGCGGTTCTGACTCAAACAGTTGGTTCTGACTCAAGAGGTGAGGCAGAACCGGGGAATCCCTACTACTCACTTAAACAATATGTATGTTCTTAAAAAATCAGATACAAACAAAGTGCCACCCTGATAAAGTCTGACATTAGTGGACGGTACTGCTTCAAGATCGACTGATCTGACAGGACAACTGCGATGCTCACAACAACCGTTGCGGTTTCCTGTCACGCCTTATTAGGCTGTAGAATCTCTAAATGTATGCAAATTGAACATTCAACACACACATCGGGGTTTTCACACGAACACGTTCCGACGCGCGATCGAAAACAAAACACAAGCGCATTGCTTGCGACTATTTTTAAACAAGACGATTTGTCAATTCAAACATATAAATGACGTTTGTACAGATAGACGCCAAATACGTGTGTAAGCACACAAACATACTATAAACGCGACAAAAACAAAAGACAATCCGCTAGTATGAAGGTTCGTGGAAACCGCCTGTCTATTACATTTGGGCTTGTTGCATTGTCCCGCTGATTGCGCGGAGTCGAGAACGGCCGTTCTGTATGCACACTTATTCTGTGGCTTAGACGTAAAAACTTGCGCCGCCACGCAAAGTCTGTCCGCGCTCTTACTGACATCCAACAATCGATAAACATTCCTCAATCTCCCAAACCGTGCGAGTTCCACTACTGGTCTACTGCGCAGCTAGATCCACTGGCGCGCCTCCAACGTGCCACGTCACGTGATGTCAACGCCTCCGTGACGTTCCGAAGGTCCTCGATGGTCACCGCCGTTTATTTCTGTCTAGTGGGCTTGGGGCGGTGTTGTTCAATAAATCATACCGAGATTTAGATTGATACGGGACATTAGTGGGATTACCTTGCACTTTCTGGCCGAATCTCCATGATTGTGGCAGAGTGTTTTGTCTGACACTTCATGCAAAAGCTAATTTGACAACTCCACACATACATAAATGACGTCTGTATACGCGCCAAATGCGTGTGTATTAAGTAATGAAAGACACCACGCGACCAAAACAAAACACAACCCGGTAGCATGAAGGTTTACTAACCCGCTTATCTATTGTCATTTGAGTGTGGAACATTAACTGACCTCCCAAATTGCTGGTAGAGGCGCGGAAAAGAGGGTCGCAGGGGGTGCAGTGTCCATTCTGTACGTAGTAGTATATAATACTAGCTGTGCCCTGCGGTTTCACCCGCATAATTCAAGTTTTCCCGCGATAACTCTCTTAAAAGCAATTTATTTTCCCCTTTTTTTTTTGCCACATTCTTCATTGCTGCTCCGCTCCTATTGGTTGTAGCGCGATGTTATATATAGCCTATAACCTTCCTCGATAAATGGACTATTCAACACAAAAAGAATTGTACAATTCGAACCAGTAGTTCCTGAGATCCTAGCGTTCAAACAAACAAACTCTTCAGCTTTATATATTTGTATGAAATTATGATTTATACTTGTTTATAGTGGTAGGCCTCTTCAGCAAAAGACCGCCTGGGGAAGTGTCACTCACACCTTAGCCAGATATTTATCCGCCAAGCAGTAATGTGCAAACATTACTGCTCCGGTATGAAGGACTCTGAAGGTCTCTGGAAATAGAGACTTTAGAACCAATGGTTTAGTTTAGGGTGTGACGAGCGCATGATAGTACTACGCAACATTATACCGGAAGTAACACTCAACACTTTGACTGCTGAGTCGATTTTCTCGTCTACCCGCAGATGCGGATCTGTAATTCTGCACACACCGTAGTGATTTCCCATACAGCTAACACCACAGTTGTGTTGTCCCGCGCTCGCGGCATGTTATGAAAAACATCACAGTTGGGTTCTCAGCAGTGAACGTGTTAAAAAAAATGATTATAGGTTCCTTAACTAATGATTAATTTGTTTTTTTTTTGTTTTCTTTGTTCTGTGGTGTTTCAATAAAGATTTATTTCTATTAATTACCAAAATTATACATGAACGAGATTCTTGAAAGTGTCCAAGCGGGCTAATGTGTGCGCGAATTAGACTCGCTTTTATCCGACTACTGCAAATTCAAGAGCAAGGGTTATGTTTTTAGCAATCTATATTCTGTATAGTTAATACAAAACGCGAACAAAAATTCTCTTAAACGATTAGATTAAATAATATACATACGATATCACTTTATATGTATTTATATGCGATATAATATACAGATAGGGAAATCCTTATAATCGCACGGCCTTGACTTTTCATGATAGTAAGCATTAATTATTAATGAATATTATGGAAACTTTGATAATCTAAATACAAATTAAAAAAAAAAAAACGCGTCACGATCACATGTACATAGATCCTGGACCTTAACCAGGATTCCATCATCATCATCATCAATCCATAACGTCCCACTCCTGAGCACGGGTCTCCCCTCACTTTCGTGAGGAGGGTAAGGCCATAATCCACCAAGGGGGCCCGGTCTGGATTGGACTCCCTGTATCAGCAATCGGGAATTACGAGGACCATGATCCCCCAAACAGACTCAGAGCAAATAGTGACCTTGGGAATGTAGAACTGTCCATGTAGATACAGTCTTGTGTCTGTGGTTCTCACTCATATTTACTACGGTCGGGTATCGAACTCATACGCGTAACCCCTCGAAGAGGCCTCACCTCTTCTACCGTCCAGCATGACAATGTCTTGGAAATATCAAACATGTTTACCAGAAGTACCAGGGTAGCATAGGACACGAAGAGGCCTCATCTTTTAGGACGACGAATAGGACCGTTAAAAAAAAATAACAAATAAGCTTTTACAAGATACGTAGATACTGCAGGCTGATCAGAATGGGTCCGGACAACATGAATCTAACACACAGAGAGAGCGAGAGAGAGAGCCAACATATTTATACCAGCAGTACTAGGGTAGCATAGGCAATAAGGAGGTGTCTCTTATCTCCTGTTCCATCTAGTGGAGTTATCCCCGGTGGTGACAAATATGTGGAGGAATTTGATCAGCTTGCAATACCGAATACATATTTTATAGCTAGCGGCCAAGTGCGTGTCTTATCACGCACACCAGGGTCCTGTTAATATTTCAACCCCTGCGAAACCGGGGCGGCTCTCTAGTCTCAAAATAAAGAAAACTTGTATATTATGATAACGCATTATCTAATCGTACGTGGTAGACCGCGATTACGGACTGGCTCGTGAATCGCCGCGATAGATAACGCATTAAACCGCAAATTGAACTTTATCACACGGTGATATGGGTCTAATTGTGTCGTGGCTTCGTTGTACCTGAGATAGGTAGATTTCTTTTTTTTATATTTCACTGAGTTACGAGACGAGCAAGTCGGTCACCTGATGGTGAGCGCTACGCCTGCCCATAACATTTACACCCAGAACTTTGCATCGCATAATTTTGCGCGGCACTGCACTGAGTCACCCTGAGACAACGGCTCCGAAAGTCTCATAGTATTATGCTATAGTGGGAAGCCTCTTCTGCAAGAGATCGCCTGGGGAAGCACCACACCTTTGCCAGACATTCATCCGCCAAGCAGTAGTGTGCAAACATTGCTGTGTTCCGGTTTGAAGGGCACTGTTTCCAGCGAAATTACTGGGCATATGCGACTTTACAGCCGACGTCTCAGGGTGACGAGTGAGTGCAGTGCAGTACCGCGCAAGATTATGCAATGCAAAGTTCTGTAACTTTTATAGTCAGGTGGAAAACTTGCTCGTCTCGTCATTAAGTAAAATAAAAAATCTGCTATCAGTCACTGAGGAGTTCCGTTGTCTACCTTCCGTCTCTATCCGATCAGCTCGCTGCCACCATAATATTGTATTGACGTCGGGAATTAAGAGAGATGCTTTCAAATCCGATTGCTTGCTTGTCGAATGAGCTAAAGGCCTCTAGTGTAGCGTCAGAGGTTCTAAAACCGCCTAAGGGCCTCTCTTCAAAATTGACTCAAAATATTTGACCACTCACCCATAGTAACTAACTCACTAAAATTGCAATGCCAAAAATTGCAATGCAAAAATGAAGTGTGCTACACCCCTTACACAACCTGCATTTGATAAGCGTTATCACGTGTACGCAACGCCACGATAAACCATCTACACCTATTCGCTACTAGTATTTTGAACCTTATCACTATGGCGCTAGAGTGTAATCTCTTATCGGCGCTAAGACCTAACCTCAAAACAGTCACGTGCTTGGAGCATCCATTCCATTAGTCTTTTTAATAAAATTAAAAGTTGTGTTGCCAGTTCTAGAATGTAAAATTTCGGAAAACAAAGTTAAAATAATAGGGATTTTTGTATTTAAATCAGAACTGCTATAATAGCTACAAAACAAATAGATTATTTCACAATGCAATTATACCAGATATGCACATTCCGCCTCCGTGAGGATTCGAAAACTATCAAATAAAGTACAGACTAAGGAGGATAGTGAAAAATAGCAAGCAGTAGTGTGCAAACATTACCGTGTTCCGGTTTGAGGGGCATTGTTGCCAGCGAAATTACTGGGCATATGTGAATTTATGACCGATGTCTCAGGGTCACGAGCGCAGTGCAGTGCCGCGCGGGATTGTGCAATGCAAGGTTCTGGGTGGCACTGGCGCTCGCCATCACGTGAACGACTTGCAAGTCTCGTCACCCAGTTAAATAAAAAAATAAAATAAAATACAATCTAAAGTCAAATTGTAATTGTATTGTATACTGCGCGCATGCGTTCGAGTGCCGCGCATTCTATCTCGCTCTGTCTCTTTCTATTCCCCCACCCCAGGAGCGTTAAACGTTTAACACAACCTTGTTGGAAGTCGTATTAGAAGTATCACTACTAAAAAAATCGGTACATCCGGCAGTACTTAACATAAGATAGTGCCTATCTAGGAAAGCCACCGTCCGATGTCCTATTTACTCCTCTCCGTGCATTGTTGTCTGGAAGAGATCGCTCTGAGCGATAAGACCGCCCATTGTAAAATTAATTGTAATTTGTAAAATTACTAATTGTAAAATTTGTTTTGTTCTAGTTTTAAGTTTTCTTTGTTCTGTGGTGTTTCAATAAAGAGTTTATCTGTCTATCTATCTATCTATCTTTACTAAAAAAAATATAAAACAGTACATCCTGCTAATATTATAAATGCGAAAGTTTGTGAGAATGGATGGATGGATGGATGGATGGATGGATGGATGTTTGTTCCTCTTTCACGCAATAACTACTGAACGGATTCGAATGAAATTTGGAACACAGATAGTTTATAACCAGGATCGAGTGATAGGTTACTTTTTATCCCGATAATATGCTCCCGTGGGACAAAACGGGAACTAAGCCGAGGGGCGCAGCTAGTAGATTATAGTTAAAAGAATGGAGAGTGACATAGGCGCCCTGCTTCTTACTTATCCCACTAATATTATAATGTGAAAGCTTTTGTGTTTGGCTCTTCACACCGAAACGGATGAACAGATTTTGATGCAATTTTATGATACTTTAGATCCTGGATTAGAATATATAATACTTTTTATCCCGTAAAAATGTACGCCTATAGCGTGTATAATAGCAGTGGTAGCCTATTGGGAGAACGTCCGCTTTCCAATCAGAAGGTCGTGAGTTCAAATCCCAGTGCAGGTATGTACCAATGTGTTTCTGTAAAATATATGTACGTAATTATCACTCGCTTTTCGGTGAGGGAAAACATCGTGAGGAAACCCACATGCCTACCCGAGAATTATATCGGAGGTAGGTATGTTATCCACCAATCCGGACTGGGCCCTCGTGGTGGATTACGGCCTAACCCTCCTCACGAAAGAGAGGAGAGACCCGTGCCCAGCAGTGGGACGTTATGGGTTGATGATGATGATGATGATGAAAAATGTACGGACAGTTAAAAATTAACGGATAAAAGTTAACGCGGGTGAAACCGCAGGGTACAGTTAACACCCGCTAATGTGTTGTTAAAAACATAGCACTCCTGTTGGGCTGTAGGGTAAAAACTAGCCAATCCGCCCCGGTTTCGTGCGGGGTGCCCGAACTGAACAATATGATACACAGTACGGTGTTCCGGTTTGAATGGCACTGTTTCCAGCGAAATTACTGTGCATATAAGACTTTAGAGCCGATGTCTCAGAGTGACGAGCGCAGCGCGCCGCATAAGATTATGCTATGCAAAGTTCTGGGTGGTGCTGTAACTGTTATGGGCAGGCGTAGCGCTTATCATCGGGTGAACGACATGCTCATCTCGTAACTTAGTCAAATAAAAAACTTACTAGGCAGTCTACAAGCTTCCTCAGGAATCAAACTTAGCATAGGTAAAGACCGCATCTAGATTCTTACAGTTTTTAAGATTAGAGCGAAGCACAGACAGACAGACAGACAGACAGAAAGACGAGCGCAATATTTTTAACTTTTTCTAAAATTGTAATTTAATTACATGAATAAAATGAGCTGACTGCGAAGTGTGAAGGTTGCGGGTTCAATACCCGCACAAAGCAAATATTTGTGTAAACAACAGATATATATATATATATACTAGCTGTGCCCTGCCACGCTTCGCTGTGGCACATTCGCACATTCGCTGAAATGTCACTGATGAAAAAAATAGATAAAAACAATCCTTGATGCGGATTATATATCATGCTAAAATTTCAGCTCGATCGGTGCAGAACTTTTTGAGTTTTTGAAGCGTACACAAACCAACATAACATTCACAATAGCAATAAATCCGTCGTTAACACTGTGACTGCTGAGCGGATTTTCTTGTCTAGCCATGGATTCATTCACAGCACAGTTGTGAATTCCAGCACTTGTGGCAAGTTATGAAAAACACCAGTTGTGTTTTCAGCAGTGAATGTGTCAAGTCATGTCAGAGGCCCTAGGTGTGCCAAACAAACTCTCACCAGAGGCTGGGACTAAATCATTCAACAAAACCAAATTTAATAATTAATTTAATGGTAAAAAGGAGGAGGGTGCTTCATATTAAAGGGTAATCCTTACTTATATTATAAATGCGAAAGTAACTCTGTCTGTTGCTTTTTCACGCCTGAACTACTGAACCTATTGATATGAAATTTGGCACTGAAATAGTCTAGAGCCTAGGGAAGGACATAGGCTACTTTTTATCGCAAAAAATGCATTGTAAGGGTTGGAAATAGGGGATGAAAGTTTGTATGGAAGTATCGTCATTTTTGAAGCTAGAAGCTTGAAATTTATTTTTCAGGCTTTTGATTAGATATAAATAAATTTGGCATTCAAAGTTTGTAAAACTTTACCCTTGAGGGTTAAAATAAATATAGGGGATGAAAGTATGTATAGGAATATGTAAAGTTTCGGCTTAATTTTCTCTTTTATAATATAAATTATAAAGCACGGGTTTATTGTTTTTTAAACTACAATTTATTTTCTCATTTCTTTAGAAGGTATGAATTTGAATTAATATTTCTTATTTTATCATTGTATTGTCATTGGTCCTTGATAAGTTTGCAAAACTTCAATATAACCCGACGTTTTGAAGGGGTTCATAATCATTAACAAAGTATCCTTTACATACATGTGAAGCTAATTTAAAAGTGTTAAAAAGAAACATTAGCCGCATGCTAAGAAATGTCCAAACATAGATACAGCAAATTCTGCCAACTTCAATTAATTACATACCTACGTCATATTATGCTAGTTTACACAATCCGCTGACCCACAGACCGAGTTATACCAATATTGAGCAATATGTTTTGCAATAGTTTAGATGGGAAAATAATTATGCCAATATGGAATGAGAACATTATGCATTGAGATTCGAATTAATTAAAGACAAGACGTTTGAATTAATAATTGGTCTAATTTATTTGAATTCCTATTTTGCTTAATGTGTTAACACGTTGACCGCTGAACCGGTTTTTACATTTGGGCACTGTTAAGGACCGTGTGCGTTTTCCAGCAATGGCGTGCTGTCTGCATGAGCCGCACTGTAGTAGTGCCGCGTTAAACACGCATGTCTATAAGCTGCGGTAACACAATAGGCGTGTTTTCCTGCACTCACGTAAAGTTATAAAAAAAAAAAGTCTGCATTTTCAGCATCGAACGTGTTAATAGCAGCAGACCGTTGTTCCACTTGGATTTAGTATTATCCCACAGGAATGTGTCGATCAGGGCAATACACTATCTGTGTGCCAAATTTTATCCAAATCCATTCAGCTATTTTTGCACGTTTGAATAAGAAAGGTACAAACTTTCACATTTATACTATTAATAGGATATTATGTTATTTTCGATACATATGGTAATCCTGATCAAGCTGGCATACTAATGTTTCACAAATTATGTGGAAGACATAGACTTCATGAGGAGACGGGTTGCGGAAGATGAAGCGATACTAGAGTTCAATAGGCAGCGGGACCACCTTGAGAAGCAAGTGGCAGGCCTAAGAAAGCAGTTAGCCAAGTCTCTTGGAGGGTCCATCATCATCATGGACCCATATCGTCCTACTACTACGGGTTCTCACTTTCGTGAGGAGCGTTAGGCCGTAATCCCCGAAACATATAATACTGAATACCTACCTCCGAAATAATATGATAAAAGTTAATAATAACAGAAAATAAAAGGTAAAGATATAAAAAATATACAAATTTCATAAAAATCCAAGTAGTTGACATATTGTTTGCATCAAATTACTATGACTACGTTAACACAAATATTTTTGTACTAATTCCCAACGTGTCATTTCATATTTAGACAAGGCCCGGTCTATTCCGCACATATTGGTATCCTAACTTAATTTTGACAAGTACCTCGGCATTTCAATCCTGTTAGATTGACTGTAGTCACTAAAAATAATAAGAGTCAATGTAATTTCAGTCAGAATGCATTTAAACGGATCAAACATTTTGTTTCAACGCTGAATGAATTATCTAAAGGTTTAAGGTTATGTTTTTCATGCAATTAAGTAAGGTTTAGGTTATGTTCCTCAATGTAAATATGGCTCCTAGTAAAATAATTTTAAAACATAAATAGATTCAGTAAGTTAACGAGTTTAATTCACCAAAAAATTTACAGAATTCAAATTAAATGTTTTGGGAATAGAGGAATCATCTTGTTTTCAACACCGTCCGATGTTGTTAATTGAAAATGTGGATGATTGATTTGGAATATGACTCGCCGCAAGATATTTGTTTACAAAACAAGTAAACAAATTAAATTCCCTAATTAGAACATAATTGACTGGCATCCGAAGGTTATGAACACAGTTTACCTACAATCTTACAAAAAAGTTAAGGCTGTATTGAAATTTTTAGATGTAATAAAGAGGCAATGAGGTTCGCTTACATTTTTAGGACTCACCTGCCACGGGTTCACTTTGGGAATGGGCGCTTCCACAAACTTCTTCGGCTGCGCCTCAGACGATTGCTGCTGTTGCTCCGCTGTCTGCTGTGGAGCGTCAGGGTGCTGCGCGGGCGTCTTGTGGGGCCTCGGAGGCCCGCCGCGACGGTCCCGGTCCCTTCTGCCCTTCCCCTTGCTCCGTCCATGTGCAATCACAGGCACGAAGCCCTCTTCCTCCTCGTCCTCCTGCCTCGGTGGCGCGTCCGCCACCTCTCCTGCCGGCGCCTCTATGTTCTCCTTATTACTTTCAACCCCTCTGAAGTTTAGCACTGACGCGTACGAGGGCCCTGCGGCCTCGGCGGACACGCGAGCGGCCATGCCGCCGCCGCCGTCCTCGTTATGTAAGCCCGGGCGCGCGCTCCGCGCCGACAGACGATCACGAGCGCGCCTCCATGCCTCTCAACACGACTGCATGGTCGCGGGGTTAACCCACAAATTGCAGAACTTTCCCGACTGACCCGACCGATCGAACCGCACTGAAGGTCGAAGTCGAAAACGGTTGTCCAGCACGAAACACTCGCAGGGGTGGTAAAACCAGGAGAAATATTCACGAACTTATAGAGGCACACCGGACTGACCCTGGATGGTCCGTATTTACATCAAAGAAATGCACTTCCGTCGTCCCGTTCCGACTTTTACGGCACACTGAACAATCCACGCGCACTGTATCTGTCGTTGTTCTGTACCAATCACAGTGAAAAACGCTATCGAGACAAGAAAATCACTTTAGAACCATATTTTGTTCACAATCACACATGTGGTCGGACGCCCAAAAAGGGATTTTTCCGCAATACACACGGAACTTGTGGAAGGCTGTGACTTCTAATTTTACACCGGCGACATTTTGTCGCTAGATGGCGCTGAAACAACATTGACAGCCACTGCGTTCAAAATTATTGTGCCAAATAAACAATTGTGAAAAATAATTTAAATCAATTTTCTGTTTTAATTTAATTGATTATATTTGTACATTGAAAAAAATTACTATATTGGATGAAATTGATTGTGCAAATACAATTTCTTCGCTGAATTGAAGTTGCAATACGGAATTTGCTACTAACTAGCGAAATAAAATGAACGCACTCTTAAATTTCATCACATTTTTCAACCCTTCCGACGAGTTTACGAATCTTGTTAGCAATACCTATAAATTATTGTGTAATTAATTCGTATTGTTAACAAATTTATTGAAGAAATTATCAAAATATCATAAAAATGTAATTGATCTAATTCATCAACATCATTAGAGTAACCTTTAATAATATGATTTTATCATAAAAAAGCTAAAATATTCACTATGGTCAGTGACATTCGTGTATAGTAGAATGTCCTGTTTTCAATGACACTATCGAGTACAGTGGATGATCCTAAAATTAATAAATACATTAATTGTGGCATGCAATGCATGCCATGATGTTAAATACATTGAGGTATGGCACGGCAAGTTTTTAAGCCATCGCTTGGTCACGTAAAGTCCGTTCATTATTAAACTCATGAAAATCTTATTACGAAATTGTAAATAAAATTCAGGAACTATTAGCGCTGAATAAGACCGGAATAATGAAGAAATAATAGTACTGCACAGCCGGAATTAGATTTTAATAATCAAATAATTGTACATTGTAGAAAACTATAGCAATAATTTCGAATCTTTCTTTTTCTCCATGGCCTTTCGTTATTAATCCACAAATTTACTCTTATGACTTCCAATAGATCTTTTTCTAGTGTACGATTAAATAAGAACACAACTGCCTTTCAAAAAATCTAGATAAGTACACCATGTCCATCTCAGACCGCTTTATAGCCAGTCCTTACGCAAAGTTACTCTCCGGGTTCGTAGGACAGTACATGCCTAGGAACGTTCTACAATTTTGACAGTAGTGATACACATCTTTGCATGATCGCAAAATATAAGGTAGCGGTGCACAGATCCAACAGCAAAACAGGCATAGAAGAAACGCACACAAATGAGTACATAGCGTAATTTTACTTGTGACTACCGTCATTCCTGCAAAGCCGCATTCTGGGCAAATGGCAGGCATGGAAACAAAGCCAAAATTGTAAACTCTCTGCGGTTGCGGAGGCATTGGACTGTCTACGTAAATATCGAAGGCTGTTCCGTAAGTCGGGGGTGGTGCTGGCTGTACGAAAGACGGTGAAGGTATGAAGGTTCCCATCAATCGGGGTCTCCGTCTAACAGCAATCTGATTCAAAACGTACGAATAAGACGGTGGTGCACTCGTGAGGGAATCTGGAGGAGTAATATCCCTTGATAGATAGCCAGCAGCCTGGTTCTGATGAGCTCTCGTCGCAGCTTGCAATTGGCTTAACCCTGTTATGGTGAGTGAACTCTCATTCAGTTTGGACAATGCTTGTAGAAATAATGAATGGGGTTGACTTGGCATTATCGAAGAATTTACAGATATCTGGAAATTGCTGCGTGGCTGGCATATCATTGCACTTTGGAATGTAGGTTGGATAAGCATTGGAATTGATCCATGTATTGAATTTAATTTCTTTTCAGGGTGTAATATGGTTGAAGCTATGGACGACATCGGTGATTCAGGATGAGTTGAATTTGATTGATCCGGTAGAGATTCATTTATATTGTTTTCTTCTTGTGATTGTTGGTTTGAGTCAGAGTTGTGACTGCACTCTGGTGCATTCGGATCCATTTTAGCCATATTATCCCTGTACAAAAGTTAATCTTCTGTAGAAACTCAATATTTCAGCATAAATTCCACAAATTCCTTGAACTTTTAATCCCATGTTATTTATGCTATTATAGCCATTTAATATTCTCCACATTATATATTTTTTGCCTAAAAATAGCCATAACTATGCATTACACGTTCTTTAGTTTTTAATTTATTTAGAAACGTAGGTTTCGATAATCATGTAATTACTCACTCCAAATAAGGAATAATTTGAACTATTTGGTACATAGATTTAATTTAAAAGTTAGTGCTATATTTTCTGTGTTATTTTTAATTATTAGGGGTACGTATGTTTTGTAATTATTGAAAGTACTTTCCATACACAGATAATATCTATGAATATATGGAAATTGTCATAGTATTCTCTTTGTTATAATATTTCACAAATAATATTAAATTTCACTATTTAAGCATTTAATTATTCTCCTTGAATGGCAGTGCGTTTTTTTAGAGTGGTTGTTTGTTTAATATTGCCTTGCTGACATTTGCAAAAACACGATTATTGTCTTTGTCCTTGCTAATTTAAAAAAAA
Organism: Campaea margaritaria; assembly: GCA_912999815.1. Taxonomy (NCBI): domain Eukaryota; kingdom Metazoa; phylum Arthropoda; class Insecta; order Lepidoptera; family Geometridae; genus Campaea; species Campaea margaritaria. The sequence continues at coordinate 2,688,600 of OU538818.1, forward strand.
ACTTTTGATTTTGAGTTTATTCTTAATTAGGACTTTATTTTTCTGATTGATAAATATGTGGCAAGGTCATTTTAAATCAAAATATTAAGAATAGTTTTAATATACAACTTGTACTTGTACTTTAAAATAGATTATTCAGGTGAGAAAAAACCTAAAGAGTAGGATCTACCATATTTTTGTGCATGGCAACTGTCAGTTTGTAGTGTCAAAGAAATAGTTTGATTTCCGGTCTTTTTACTCCTCCGTGGCATGGCGGATGGTCTTTACCGCCGCCTATAGTGTTTTTTAGGAGGAAAATCTTCGCTATCACAGCGAAATGGTAAGTCATTGTTAAAACTAACGTGCTAATACATCACATTGATATACAGTGGGGTAGTTTTCCCAAGTGCTAGTGCAAACATCTCGGAAACGTTACCGTTTCCGCAACACGTGTTGGTTCACCATTTACTCGAAAACTTGAGAAGATGAAGGCTTGGCGTAAGTTTTTACTGATTTCTTAACGCTGGAGTATACAGTTCAGTGAATTTCCAAGTTATTTATCTGCAGATCACGCAGGATTATTAAAAATTTCACGAAGTATTTTCGAGAGAACCTTGTGATATGGTTGTGATCATGCCGAATAGCATCATGTTTACAAATTATTTTGGCGTTAAATTATTTATTGCGTGGTTCCAGTATCTAATATAAACATTCTGAAGCAGTTCCAGCTAGAAATACAAATTATTTATTACTCAAATTGTTGTTTAAATATTTGAGGTTAGGTTTTTTAGGATGTCCGGCTAGCCTAGAAAATTGTTGTTAGCTCCTTACCTTCTCATCTCCTAGTGACTTAACTACGAAGCACCATTAGCTTAGCATATTTAGTGCGTTAAAATCTTGTCTGGGATCCTGAAGATCACAATGTCATCATAACAATTATTCTAAAACTAATTTGTTGGTTACACCGTACAACTATCATGGTCCTTATAATTACGGAGTAACATATCAATAATGCTTTGAAAGAAATACCCTACTTCAAACTTACTTCCCATTGGAACCTATTTTTTCTCAATTAACTCACCTGCTGAATAGGCATGAATACTACCTCACAAGAATTAAAAATTGAATGCTCTGTAAACGCAGCATGCGAGAGATTACATATGGACCGTCCAATATTTCTAATAAAAAAATCGGATACCTTATTAACCCATAATGCTTCACTGCTGAGTACAGGAGGCCTACCATGACGTCTTATAGCGATTCAGTTGAGGACCTAAACTGAGCCGCGTCGCATAATCGTACCGTGACGTCTTATTTTTTATGTTGCTGCCATTTTCAACCTAAACTGGATATGATTTAGGTTGAAAATGGCTTAGTAGCGACTCAATTTAGGTTGCTACCATTTTCAACCTTAACCGGATACAGTTAAGGTTGAAAATGGCAGCAACATAAAAAATAAGACTTCACGGTACGATTATACGACGCGGTTCAGTTTATGTCTGCAATTGAATAGCTATAAGAGGTCATGGTATGCCTCCAGGTCTTCCCTCCCTTTCGTGTGTAGGATTAGCTCATTATCCACCACTGGAGCCCGATTCTCATTGCAGGAGTGAAATATGATTGAACTAGGTACGTCTACCATGTACGAAGGGCTTCCAAAGTCATCCTATATGTAATAGTTACCACAGGAGTACAGTGCCGCCCCGGATTGTGCAATGCAGTGTTCCGGGTAGCACTTACTGTTATGGGTAGGCGTAGCTCTTACCATCAGATGAACAACTTGCTCGTCTCATCACTCAAGCAAATAAAAACAAAAAAATTACAAAATTTTAAAAACAAATGTGTGTGTATTCGGCAGTCACATGTTATAAAAATTTATAGGAATTTGATGTAAACATAGTTTCCCTGTAATTCTATACCACGTTTTTCATTAGAACTTGGTTACCAATACAGGGTATATCAAAGCATCCTACATCGCAGCTATTGTTTTAATAAATTAATAAATGGCTCGACATGTGGGATTACAATTATGCAATAACTTATGCCAATAATTTAGATTTTCTCTGTATTTGTCTATTATATTTTATCCAACTACGGCAAAGCCAATAGGAACCATTATGTATTTAGCCAAGTATGTTTGTATCAATTGTTAGTATGTTCTCCATTGTCTCTGCCAGTGCTTTGTAAATGTCTGTTAGCGAGGATACAACACATGAACCAGCACAGAACAAAGAAATCTAGAAAAAAATTCAACAATTAGTGGCACAATGGGTTAGCCTAATAAACCCAAAGCGATCTCTTCCAGGCATAAAATCCATTCATTTGCACTGTTTCATACAAGATGCCTGTGCTTCCACTACAGCACTAACATGTATAAACCGCTCTAGGGCGTGGTGAAGATGGCACTAAGAAACTCTACAGGATGGCATTAATTAAATATTCATTGTCAGTTTTTTTACATCTAATTACTGTATTTGGTCTCTTGTCTTATTTCTTTCATTCTAGTTTTTAAGTTTTTCTTTGTTCTGTGGCGTTTTAATAAACAGTTTATCTTTCTATCTATGTACTGACAAATAACAAAGTCTGTCTCTATTTCAGAGTCTATCAGTAGCCCGACCTCTAGTGTCGGTATATACGGAGAAGAGTGAGGTGGTCAAGGACGCCTCGCTGCCTCTCCCATTTGTGTTCAAGGCCCCCATCAGGCCTGACTTGGTCAACGATGTCCACGTCTCCATGTCCAAGAATGCTCGGCAGCCTTACTGCGTGAGCAAGGAGGCCGGTATGTTGTTATTTAGATGTTCTTTTATTTGTCATCATCACAAAACTATCTTCATAGTCCTAATTCTGTAGATATGTGCACTAAATGTCCACACCCATGTTGTTTTCTCCGTACTTCTGGGTGTTACTGCGGAATAGTGCTACAGTGACGCAGCGACATGGCGTTCTGGGCTCGCTCATGTAGCGGGTACGGGTGCAGAGTTGCTGCAACACGTATCACTAACTTTTCTACTTTAAAGTTGCTATTTACATAATTAGTTGTCTGTGTTTTATATTTATAATGCCTAGTCCCCAGTTTTGGACTTGAAAAGGATAACAACTAAACTTTAAACTGTACTTTCTGTTGTTAGATAGGGAAATAAGGGTTAAGTTTTATGTATATAGATTTGATGATGTAAAGAAACGCATTAAAGTTTGTTCTGTGCAGGCCACCAGACCAGTGCCGAGTCATGGGGTACAGGGCGTGCCGTCGCGCGTATCCCGCGTGTTCGTGGTGGTGGTACCCACAGGTAAAGTATATACATTTATTTATGAATAGCCAAGTAGCAAAAGTCCGAAGAACTTTTTAACCTGACTTATGTCCATCACATAAAAAGTTTTATTTGAAAATAAGTCAGCATAAACACACCTGCTGTGTTGGCGCAGCCTACGTGCGGCGAAACAGCGTATGTGTTTAACGCGGCGCTACTACAGTGCGGCTCACACAGACTGCACGCCAGTGCTGGAAAACACGCGGTCCGTAACGGAGTCCAAATGTAAAAACCGATTCAGTAGTCAACGTGTTATGATGGACAAGATTAACATTAGGAATAAAAATTAATTAATAATGGAACCTCCTTATTAAATCTTACCGACAGTTTTCAAAACTCCCCGTGCATGAATGCTCATCCATCTGTTACTTGATCCGTACAGGTCCGGCCAGGGTGCGTTCGGTAACATGTGCCGTGGTGGACGCATGTTCGCGCCCACCAAGCCGTGGCGTCGTTGGCATCGTCGCGTCAATCTACGCCAGCGCCGCGCTGCCGTCGCCGCCGCGGTAGCCGCCGCCGGTGTACCTGCCCTAGTGCAGGCCAGAGGTAAGAGTCAACGGTGTTCTCTTTTTTCTACAGACTTTTAGGTCGATTTAATAGCAGCGTTGTTTCGATAATGCACTGCTGCGGAAGAATTGAGGGCTCAACTTAAGGCTGTTATCACGGATGTGGCAACACTCAAAATTCAAATCATTTATTGCCAGTCGGCAAAAGCTACACTTACAAGTCAAACACTTAACACTTTGACTGCTGAGCCGATTTTACAGTCTAGCCACGGGTGCGGATCTGCACACACCGTTGTTTTCCCATACAGCTAATATTACGGTCGTTTTCCCGTACTCGCGGCAAGTTATGAAAAACACCAAAGTTGTGTTTTCAGCAATGAACGTGTTAGATGCCTGGTGATACAATATAGATCAAAGATTCCAACCTAGACTAGATTATTACTGTAAAAATAAAAATAAATCCTATGCACTAAATGTCCACACCCATGTTGTTTTCTCCGTACTTCTGGGTGTTACTGCGGAAAAGTGCTACAGTGACGCAGCGACATGGCGTTCTGGGCTCGCTCGCGTAGCGGGTACGGGTGCAGAGTTGCTGCAACATGATTAAAATACACATAAATTATTGAAAGTATGTCATGTAATAAATAGCTATCATCATCAAACCAAATCCGCCCTCTGCTGAGCATGAGTGTCCCCCTCACTTGTAAGAAAATAGCTGTACCGTCCAAAGATTGAACATAAAAGCTAAAAAAAAATTGCTGTTTGTAGCTTTTTTGATGGAAGCTAGGAAACTGCCACAACATAAATTTATACTGCTTCATTACAAGCAAGGAAACTTTGTCGGTTTTGTCTAGGTTATTTGTCAATGTTGCGAGGTGTGTTGCGTTGCGTGTTGCAACACGCAACATTCACTGAATATGATGCGTAACAGCACCAAGGCTTGACACGTGCACGTCGTTCTCGTGTTGGTAAGCGCCATTGTTGTCCATAACACTAGTCACCCTGAGATTTTGCTGCTAAGACTCATAAAGTTCTTCAATAATAATTGTAAAGCCGATTTACCAAATTGTTGAATTTGTGGCCCCATAGAGGATGTGCCCATAGCGAGTCACTAATTCATGAAATCGAGGGTATCCCGTGCTCAGCAGTGGGCCGATATCGAGTTGATGACGAGCCTTCATCAGTAATTACCATGACTCATACTGAATCTTGGATTGATATGTCCAGCTGATTAAAGAAAGTACAAAGAGAGTATCCAATAGGGTTGGGATAGCTATCACAATGTAGCTAAAAGCAAAAAGTCCCATTTAACTTGAAATTACTGCCATCTTATCCGTCCCTCCAGGTCATATCATCGAGAAAGTCCCAGAGTTGCCCCTGGTGGTCTCCGACAAGGTTCAGGAGATCAGCAAGACCAAACAGGCGGTCATCTTCCTCAGGCGCATCAAGGCCTGGTCTGATGTCCTCAAGGTGAGGTCATATCCTTTACTAACTATAATAAAATTAAAATGTCCGTCTGTAATTACAAAGCACATGTCAAAATTAAGGTGAAAAGTGCTGTTTATATAGTTTTAATTTATTGTAATATGTAAGTTATGTAATAATGTTATGTATATGTAAGTCTGTAAGGTATGTATAATACTGGCAGTGCCCCGCAGTTTCACTCGCGTTAATCATTATCCCACAGGAACCATAAATTTTTTCGGGATAAAAAGTATCCTATGTGTCAATCCAGGTATGAAACTATGTGTGCCAAATTTCACCCAAATCCGTTCAGTAGTTTTTGCGTATAAGATTGAACAACATCCATCATCCATCTTTCACATTTATAATAATTAAGCACGATAGAATATTAATTTACGCGTCAATAAAGCTAGTTTTTGTCCAGCAAATATATAATTATAATCTTCAAAAAGTCCTGACTATTTGAAATCTTGCATTATATAATTAAGTGTCAAGTTTAGTAATTCGGGACTAGATTAAAATCTATAGACAACAGTCATGATTGAATTATTTTTTTTCAATTCTGATATAGACTCTGGAATACATAGTATTAGCGCATTATTTTGTTTTGCACCTACATAAAAGCGGATATAACCATAATAACATAATAATATGTTTGTTCACAAAAACATGTGTATCGTCAATTTGACATTAGGTTTTGTCAAGTAAAAGATGTTAAAATGGAAGATGTCTAAAGGACAAAAGATGATTACTCCAAAAGTTATGTATATTTGGAGCTGTAATTTTTTTTCATAAAAGATCTTAAAGCGTAGGATTGATTAAGCTAAATAAAAAAATGTATGTCGACATGTCAATGTGTTCCGCCAGCCACGGGCTTATACTAGCAGTTTGTCTTTGAAAGTAGAGTATGAGTTCTGTACTTACTAACAAATTAAAACTTCATTTAGATGTGTTAAGTTGATCAATTTTTGTAGGAAATGTCCAGTGGTGTGTGTATGTACAACACTGATAGGAACTTTCAAATTATTAAATTCGTCCATCTCCTTGGCCACAGGTGTACAAATCCCAGCGTCTGCGCGCTGGTAAGGGTAAAATGCGCAACCGTCGCCGCGTGCAGCGCAAAGGACCCCTGATCGTCTACCACAAGGACCAGGTAAGAGCCCTACCAGTCTAGGCCCTAGAGGGTACAATCCAAGCTATTGAGTGTACCAACTAGACTTTATTTCACATTATAAGGCTCTTTGAGTGTACGAACTGGGTGAAATGATTCTATGTTGGCTATAAAGAGTACAATCCAGGCTCTTCAGGGTGTGCAAACTAGATATAATGTAGGCTAGTAAAGGGTAAATCGATAATTTTTTAACACAAGACTGCTGAGCCGATTTTCTTGTCTAGCCACGGGTGCCCCTCTGCACACTATAGTGTTTTCCCATACAACAAACAGTTGTTTTCCCGCCCTCGTGGCATGTTTTCAAAAAACACGACAGTTGTGTTTTCAGCAGTGAATGTCTTAAGATTTAATTGAATACCAAATTCATACAGTTCAATATTGACTCTGGTACAGCCTAGACTAGGTTGAACCTGGAGCTGAAAATCCTATGCACTAAATGTCCACACCCATGTTGTTTTCTCCGTACTTCTGGGTGTTACTGCGGAATAGTGCTACAGTGACGCAGCGACATGGCGTTCTGGGCTCGCTCGCGTAGCGGGTACGGGTGCAGAGTTGCTGCAACATGATTAATACTAGAGAAAAATAAATAATATCGAAGTGTGAAATTCTTGTAAAAGGTAGTTGCGGTCGTAAACAGACGCGTTGCTTTTTGTTATTGTTAATTGTCCTTGGAAACGTTGACTTGCTCCTCTCGTTACTTAGTAAAATAATAAAAATTAAAAAGTCTGTTTGGTCTCTTCCCTAGGGTCTGATCCGTGCATTCCGCAACATCCCAGGGATCGAGACGCTGAACGTAGACAAGCTGAATCTGCTGAAGCTGGCGCCTGGTGGCCACGTCGGCCGGTTCATCATCTGGACGCAATCTGCCTTCGACAGACTTGGTAAGTGATTATGTATTGCCTTTGGCATGACTTAATGGCAATTTTTTTGTAACCGTTTAATGACATGAGCCCAGTTGTGTATATTATCGAACAAGGACTTCATCATCATCATCATCATCGACCCATATCAGCCCACTGCTGAGCACGGGTCTCTCTTCACCTACGTGAGGAGGATTAAGCGATAATCCACCGCGGGGATCCGGTCAGGATTAGTGGGTAACATACCTACCTTCAAAATAGCTTGTAAAGCATAGAATATAGCATTGTCCAGAATAGCTTGTTCTGTGGTGCTTCCATAATATCTATAACTTTCCCCCTACGCCTTACTTCTGGCATATTCCATATGCTAGGAGTCACGAATGTTCGGGGTACAGAGAACTGCGCATAGGAAACATCGGCGCGCCAACGAGGGCGCCGGTGTGTCGACTTGTTGCAGACATTTTTATTATAGTTAGTTTAACACATCAATAAATGACGCGTCACGATCACATACATAGGTCCTGACCCCTAATTAGGACTCCCTGGATCGGGAACTGCGAGGACCATGGTCCTGCAAACACCCAGACTCAGCAAACATCTGTGGTTCACATAAATATATGCATTTTATAGGAATTGGATTTGCAACAACAGTTACTGTACTCTTGGCAGTCAGTTGAACAAACCTTGAGATATATTTCAATAAAAAATAGTTCGGTAACAGTGAACTTACTCAACAGACCCCCTATTCGGATCATGGAAGACCCCCTCCAAGGAGAAGAAGAACTTCAACCTGCCTCAGCCCAAGATGGCCAACACCGACCTCAGCCGTCTCCTCAAGTCTGATGAGATCCGCAAGGTTCTCCGCGCACCCAAGTATGTACATTTTTGTCTTATAATTATTTAATAGTACACATAGTAGAATATAATCTTATATTTATTATCTAATTTATAGAAAGCATTCGGTTTTTCACATATTTTCCCAAATTCTCTTAATAATAACTTTTGTCGCACTTCAATGAATATTTGAAAAACAAAGAAGTTAACTTGGTCCAGTCATTCGCGATTTTTGACCTTAGCAACACAGCCATTCATTTTTATATATCAATTGCTTTTAGCGATAAGTCTGCCCATTCTACTTATTTATCTCAATAAGTTCCATTCCTTATGTACCTTTCTATTCTATTCTATTCTATAAATATATAAGCTAATAGGATAAATGATGATAGTCTCTATCAGAGCATTGGGTTATGACCAACCGTGATTACTCACACGTTGACACATACTGACCTATCCCACACTCGGTTAACCCGTCACCCGTCTCCGCAAGTTTCTAACCCCTCCCTTGTTACAGCAAACGTGTGGTACGTGCCGCTCGCAAGCTCAACCCCCTGACCAACACCAAGGCGATGCTGAGGCTCAACCCCTACTCGGCTGTGTTGAGGAGGAAGGCGGTACTCGACCAGGACAGGAAGACCAACTTGAAGGCGCTGGCCCTTGCTGAGAAGCGTGGAGTGAGTGTTACCTTTGATTTTGTGTATTAGATTATACTATTCAAAGTTCAGGGCATAGTGTAAATAGAAAAGGAAGTTATCTTCGTTGAACTGGAGGCCTACCATGACGTCTTATAGCGATTCAGTTCAGGACCTAAACTGAGCCGCGTTGCATAATCGTACCGTGACGTATTATTTTTTATGTTGCTGCCATTTTCAACCATAACTGGATCCAGTTATGGTTGAAAATGGCTTATTAGCGACTCAATTTAGGTTGCTACCATTTTCAACCTTAACCGGATCCAGTTTAGGTTGAAAATGGCAGCAACATTAAAAATAAGACGTCACGGTACGATTATGCGACGCGGCTCAGTTTAGGTCCTGAACTGAATCGCTATAAGACGTCATGGTAGGCCTCCTGTACATAACAGCTTGAATGTGTGTGTGCCGTGTACACATACATACAAGCCGCATAGAGTGATGATAAAACGAATAATAAACAAGATAAAATTATTTCCAATGGAATACCATTTTGTTTTAGTAATTTCAGACAACCAAAATGATGATAATTCTCTATCAGAGCATTGGGTTATGAATACCATGATTACTCACACGTTGACACTTTCTGACATCTCCCGCACACAGGCACACATTCCACAGCGCGACCAACTTTCTCTAACTACCCTCAAAATTACAGATCAAGTTGCCGGAGTCAGACCCTGCGGTGAAAGCTCAGAGGCTCCGAGAGAAGCGAGGCAAGTCTATCCAGGCAGCCCTAGCGAAAAAGCCCAAGAAGCCAGTGGCTAAGAAGACCGCCCCTCCGCCTCCTAAGAAGAAGGCAGGGAAGGTAGCGAAGCCTGCGAAGGTGGCAAAGGTGGCGACAAAGGTTGCCAAGGTTGCTCCTAAGAAGTAATGACTAATAAACATTTATAAAGGTGTTGATTGTTTTTTTCTTTTTTATTTATGAAATATGTACCAACCTCTAAACTAAGTCTAAGGTCTAAGGAAGGGTAGGAAATAAGTAAATAGTTTTTTTTTATAAGTTTTGTGAAGTTTTTTTGTCAATATAAAAAATCAATATCAACAACCCATAACGTCCCACTGCTGGGCACGGGTCTCCCCTCAATTTCGTGGGGAGGATTAGGCCTTAATATACCACGGGGGCCAGATCCGGATGGTGGACCACATACCTACCTCCGAAGTAATTCTCGGGTAGGTATGTCGGTTTCCTCACGATGTTTTCCTTCACCGAAAAGCGAGTGATAATTACGTACATATGTTTTACAAAAAACATTGGTGCGTGCCCGCACTGGGATTTCAACTCACGACCTTCTGCTTGGAAGGCGGACGTTCTCCCACTAGGCTACCACCGTTTTTTTGTAATCAAGACAATAATGATGATTATGTAGGCCTTTCTATGTACCTTATCAAGTCAATCTTAGAATCCTACATGTATTTTGAGAATGCCAGAAAAGGCATAATGAGATTTAGCTAGTAAAACCTAAAGAAAGTGGCCCCTTCCCCCTGTACCTATGGAATTTGCATTGAGTTGATTCCATTCAAATAAATTGTGACTTGTGCTTGTGTAGTGATGAGAAAAAAAACCCTTTAAAAAATATTTATTCACTTTATCCTCACTCCTCAAAGAAAGAAAGAAAAAAAAATGGGGAGGGTTTTCTATTCCTCTATCATTAATTCCATAGTAAGGGCTAAGGAGGTAGGCTGAACAATTTTTCATATTGCGAGTTAGGGATATATTATTATCTAGCTAACAGGAGAAAGGGAATAAATACTTCTACTATATACCCTGTAAATGTAGAAACATAAATCAAAGCACTAGGTTTATAACATTCCCGCAATGAAAGTTTCATTTATGTATTATCACAATTTGCCAGAGGGCCCAATCCTCATAAATTTATATTATCTAACTAAATACGTCCATTTACGTATATTTAAATTATAGCTCCTAAATGCATCTCTGGATTAATAGAATACAATGTCATGGTCGCAGATCGGATGACGTCAGATGGCAGAAGTCATATGAGTGACGTCCGTCATCTATGATGATGACAACGTTGACAAATCAAAATTGCACCATGACATTGACATAGATTCAATATAAATTGGAAAATAGAATCTGAAAAGTTATCAGAAATCACGTTTTCGGATAATAATTGACCTAAAATAGCAGGAAGCTGTAAAACTACGGTGCGCCGGAAGTGCGCAAAGAGTACCATTTGGTTGTTTGTCTATGAACTACTTATTTTATTAGAACTTCTTTAATTTAATGTAATTTATGCATTGATGTGGCTGAAAAATCAAAAGTCATTATAATAATACAAAAAACATTTTTTTCAAGTTTATTCTTAGCAGAAACAGTATTTTTGGTTGTATTTTGTCTGAATGATTAATGGCTTTCGCCAAATTTCGTGTCACGATTAAAAAAAAAGATTTTTTGTCTACTGCTACTTGATTTCTTTTTTCTGCATGGCAACAATACAGTTTCGATTTTCAAGTATCGATATTATATTTAAAATGGATGGTTTAAAATTATTTTGTAGATAATATGGTTTTTAATTTTAATTAATTTTTCATTGTTTACGTGTTCCATACTAGATTTTTGTAAAGGTAGTAAAAAGATTACCTTTACAGCCTGTAACGGTGATAACTTTCGAACTTTTTACATAAAACCTAATACGCAACTTTACAGTTTCAAAAGTTTTATCCATCTGTTTGTGATTTAAGGTAATCAATTTATGAGTAACTACTCTAGGACTCCTATAAATGCAATAAAACGCTCATAAATCGAATTTGTGGTTAAATTAAATTAACATAAAATAATCGATCAGTTCATAGAAAAAATATCGATAACATATTTCTAATGTTGCCAGCAGCTTTGCCGCCCAAATTACATCACCATTTCATGGCACGCGTTTGACGCATTTGTTAATTTTTCGACTTTTCGTGACAGGACGTCAATTTGGACATTTGATTGATAATTTTGCAAGGGATCCATCAAAATTAGTTTGTTTGAAAGTTGGTTTACGCGCTAAATGTGATTTCAATATGTTCTGGATGTGATACGAGGATGTGAAAGTGCGGAGTCCATTTTTGGTTAGAAGCCCTGCCATCAAAATGACTGCCCAGAAGTGTGTAGTGGAAGGCTGCGATTTGGAGTATGATGTAGTCTGCAGCTTCTCATTCTACAAGTGAGTCTATTTACTTCCTCATTCCTCGCTAATTTAGGTCATAAATTTGGTTTACGAACTCTCTAGCTCAATCTGAGGCTGCGCCTTCATAAGCCTTTAGTCTCGTGACCTCGAAAGAGGTTGGGCACAAAAACGTCTCAGTTGTAAACATATTGCTTCACTTATCCAATTGGATGCATTTTAGACCATTTACAGTGCTCTTATCTACTTTCCAGTGTTGTTATAATTAACATCAGTGGAGTCATAGAGCTAATAATAAAACTATTGATTGAATAAATTGATGGATATCATGATTTCAATGATTGCCTGCTGTGATGTGCCTGTTCCACACACACACACACAAACACACACAACACAACACACCTCAACACAAATTATTTATTGTAAATAGGTAAGAATAATGCACTTTTACAAGTGAAACACTTACCATCTCCTAGACACACAGGAGAATAAAAAATAAGTCAATTAAGATCTACTAAACGAATGATTACCTACCCGAGAATTATTTCGGAGGTAGGTATGTTATCCACCAATCCGGACCGGGCCCCCGTGGTGGATTATGGCCTAAACCTCCTCACGGTAGTGAGGAGAAACCCGTGCCCAGCAGCGGGACGTTATGGGTTGATCATGATGATGAAACGAATGATTAACTGAAGATTTGAGTTTGGAAAAGGAAATTTCCCATGGCAATTCATGCGTGAATCTTGCACAGGTAAAGGAATTAAATCTCCCAGTGCTTCGGAAATATGTCAGTTGAGAAGATGGCACCAAGAAACTATGGGAATATAATACTTTAAAATTTTGCAAACTTTGTTATGCCACATAAGGTCCAATATGAAAATAATATAATGTAATGACATTATTATAACATTGTATTTACAAGTGCCAATAAAATGTATCAAAATTACAATTTTACTAAAGAAATACATACATTATAAGCTTCAAGTCCAGAAGTATAGAAGTCCAGTAGCATAGTTGAGCTATTATATCTTAGGTATGTAATCTACCAATCCAAACCGGGCCCTGTAGTGGATTAATCCCCTTCGAAAAATAAGGTGAGACCTGTGCTCAGCAATGGGCAGATATGTATTGTGATGATGATGAAAACCACAGTTCAGATAACACTCTTTCAAAATCTGCTTAGATATGTAGGTCATGGAGTAGTTCATAGATAGATAGTGTGGGAAAACACAACTGTCGTGTTTGTTGTATGGGAAAACACTATGGAGTGTGCAGAGCCGCACCCGTGGCTAGACAAGCAAAACGGCTCAGCAGTGAAAGTGTTAACACAGAATACTTTTTATGCCTCTTAAATAACTCTAGTATAGTTATGTCTGTTTCCTCTCAATGTTTTCATTCACCAAAAACGAGTGCTAATAAAAAAATGGTGAGTGGAAAATAGGAAGGGGCAGAAATTGAATTTTAGTGAAATCATACTGTTTCTTTAAGACAAACTTTATTAACATTGCTTACAATTCACAAGTGATTGCATGTTTTAATTATCATTTTTCTAACGCAACAGTGCTTTCATACCACCTCCATGGTAGCGTTAAACGTTTAACACAACCTTGTTGGAAGTCGCATTAAAAGAGTCACTTCAAAACAAGAAAAAAAAAATCCTGTGGAATATTACTCAACACGAGTGAAACCGCGGGGACAGCTAGCTTATAATATTAGTAGGATACTACCAACGCCATTATAAAAGAAGGAAATTTTAGTTACTAAACTGCAGACTCTTATCAGTTTAAACACCTATTATTGTATTAAAACATAAAACAACTAGCTGTGCCCTGCCAGGCTTCGCTGTGGCACATTCGCACATTCGCTGATATTTCACTGATGAATAAAATAGATAAAAACAATCCTTGATGCGGATTATATATCATGCTAAAATTTCAGCTCGATCGGTGCAGAACTTTTTGAGTTTTTGAAGCGTACACAAACCAACATACCATTTTTATATATATATAGATTTATTTTATATATATATGTATAGATTTGGCATTCAGTTGTTTTGTTATTAATACATTCTGTACTACATTACCATACTATACTACAAGGGTACCTAAAACTTTTAAGACCATGGAACAATTATTAACACTGACTACTGAGCCGATTTTCTTGTCTGGCCACGGGTGCGCCTCTGCCCACTCCATAGTGTTTTCCCATACGACAAACACAACAGTTGTGTTTTCACGCGCTCGCGGCAAGTTATGAAAAACACGACAGTTGTGTTTTTAGCACTGAATGTGTTAAATATCTTTTATTTTATGGAACCCCATCTTACTAATATAATAAATGCGAAACATTGTAGGATTGTCCTCTCTTCTCGCCGAAACGTCTTAAGAAGTATTAAGGTCGACATTACTCTATCAATATATTTAAGTAAATATAATACCTTTCTGTTCATAGTGCCAATAACAAAACTCTTCGCTGAGAAAGTAATCTTAGTTATACAAGTTATTAAGTTGATATTCGTATAACTATCATTCATCATCATCGGCCCACTGCTCAGCACAGGTCTCCCTTCACTTTCGTGTGGAGGGTTAGGCTATAATCGACCACGGGGGCCCGGAGATGATGGATAACAAACCTCGACAATTTATAATTCTCTTGTAAAGTATGTGGGTTTCCGCACGATGTTTTCCTTTGCCGAAAAGCACATGTGCTTTTTACATAGACACATTGATACGCGCCCGCATTTGGATTTGAACCCACGACCTTCTCCTCGGAAGGTAGACGTTCTCCTAATAGGCTGACTGTACAGTTAATTAAAATATGAAACTTTGTTTACAGTGCTAACATCGGAAGTGACAATGAAGGCAAGAGACAAGACTGGATTGACGGAGCGATGAGAGACGAGAGCGAACTGCTATGGAGACATGTCAGCCTGCAGCTGTGCGGGTGAGGCTTTTTTGTCGACTTGTGTATGGAGATGCTGCACATGCCCTGTGTAGTGGTAGGTCTCTTCTGCAAGAGCCTGTCTGGCGAAGTACAGATATTCATCCGCCAAGCAGTAGTGTGCAAACATTACTATGTTCCGGTTTGAAGGGCACTGTTTCCAGCGAAATTACTGGGCGTGTGAGACTTTAGAATCGACGTCTCAGGGTGACGAGCGTAATAACTAAATTAGGTAAAGACATCTATATATAAAGGAATATAAGAGAATAAACATTAATATTGATATTCTTTTATTTTGCAATAAGTAGGAAGTTAATCTAAGTCTCACGGATAGGTTTATCTACACGTTATTAATACACAACAGGAATAGCTATTGTAATAATACACAAGAATAAATAGTATATAAGCCATTTACTTTACTTTCAAATAAGTAGGAAGTTAATGTAATCTACATATTACTACACGACAGGAATAGCTATTGTAACTCTCAATAATTAATTTAAAATATAAGCTTCATTTGGAAATAAGTAGGAAGATAATGAAATGCTCACATTAGTTGTATCTATATATAACACGATATAATTTAGCGATTGTAATGTTCACACTGATACACAACATTGATAACTATTGCAATACACATAGTAAGTTTTTAAACTGAAGATTAATACACATACACAATAATAATAGCTTTCTAGTTAATAGATATAATAATAGTACTTAACTTATTTAGTTGGGCGGCGTGTCCGCCCTGTTCCGAGGTACATTGAGAAGTGAATCTGCCTTTCAAATGCAAGGCTATTTATACCGGCCGCCGTGCGGCGAATAAACAAGCTCAGTAAACCACGTGTTTCCTTAAATTGAAACTAAACGTTTTTACTGCTTGATTTTTATTACAATACATGTTAAAACCTTCTAAATCAATACATATCCACAGATATGTACACTAAAGTTTGTTTAAACGTGAATAATTCCAATTATTATATTAAATGGTTTTCTAACAGTAATAAAGCTGTTTCATCGTTTATTTTCAATTACCAATTATCTTACAAATACAGAGATGAATTATCGTAAATGATTCGATACATTAATACTTAAGAATATTCATATTAGTATGAATATTGAAGAATTAACACAAGTCAATTATCATATCGTTAAATGAAATATGGACGAAAATACATGGATTAAATCTAGCCGCAGAAATCATAATTATTTGATAATTATCAGTCAAACTTTTTCTAAAATACGTACAATATTAATTATAAACATTAACGTAATTTCCTGTTTATTGGAAACCAGTGAATGTTGCCAAATTCATCAAGTTAAGTCCTCAAACAAATGTTGCCATTTGAATCTTTACTAAATACATACATTATCATCAGATACTCAAAACGTATTATTTAGTCATGTACCTACGTGGTTTAATTATAAAAGATACTTATCTTGACACAAGGTAAGTTTAGCATCATCAGTATTTGAATATTGACAACAATTACCATGGTAAAATTCAAATAATCTATCACGGCCATACTGATATGTACTTCGTTCTCGAAGTACCTACTTAATCACATTTCACAAGTCCAAATCATTTTATATTTTTATCATTATCATCATCATCACCAGTATAACTTTCTTTTTTTTTTTTTTTTACCAATGAAACCATTCTCTTTTCTTTTTTTTTTTTTTCATATCATTCACATTTTTTTTTTCATTCTCATGATCTATGACCAGGCATATAGCACATTAGTCCTTTTACTCGCTGCCAGTAAAATCTAGACTAATCAGGTTTAAGATCGCCCAGCGACACATTTTTTTTTTTTTTTCATTTCTCATACTTTTTTTTTTTTTTTTTTTTTCCTCATTTTCATCGTTTCATTGTGATCTATGACCAGGCATATAGCATATTAGTCCTTTTACTCGCTGCCAGTAAAATCTAGACTAATCAGGTTTAAGATCGCCCAGCGACACAAATACTGGTATGATGTGACCGATGTGACAATCTCAGAATTTAATATTTTAAGTGTGTCAAAAAAAGTACCTGTCCTAAGTAAATTAGCAATGTTACATAATAATGATAATTCAAAATTAAACACATTCATAGTTTGATCTTAATAATTATGTGATCTACATGGATATTATTTTGAATAATCTTAAATTTGTTAGCTATATAATAATCTATCACGGTTCTCTTTTGACAATGATATTGTTTAATAAGTTATATTTGTTTACAGTGATTCTTCAAAGGAAATGTTTTGTTCTACCCATTCACCAGGCCAAACACGCAGTTTTTCTTTGGCAACAATAATATTTCTCAAATTATTTTGTCCCCTCAAAGAAAATCTGTCATGTGGTAATATTTGTATTATTTCATATGGGCCTTTGAATTTTGGACTGAGTTTATCATGACGTCTTGACTGATGTAAACTAGGTCTCCAATATTATATATTTTATTGGTTCGTCTGGTAGTATCAAAACGTTTCTTAAACCTATCAGCAACATCTTTGAGCCGTTGTCGTGCTAATTCACGATCAGCTTCTAAGTCAATACTTGGTTGTATTGATTCATCTACAACATCAGTTAGCCGAGCTTGTATGGAAGGTATATTTCCTTCCCTTCCTAGTAAAAGTCTCATTGGGGAAAAGCCTGTGGTTTTCTGAACAGTCGTATTAAGAGATTGTTGTACTTTCCAAAGAACGTTTGGCCATTCTGACAAATCATTAATCGTGGTAGCTAACATGTTTGTTACTGTAGCTACATACCTTTCAACTTGGCCATTACTACGAGGAGTACCAGTGGATATCATGTGGTGTTCAATTTGCATTTCCCTAAATAAGGTTTGAACTTGATTAGATGTAAAGTTTGTGCTTCTGTCCGTAATTACAAGATGAGGTGTGTCGAATAATGCAATAGTTTCACGTATGGCAAACAACAATTCCTGTCCGCTCAGACTCTTAAGGGGTTTGAGGATGCAATATTTTGTAAATCCATCTATGACTAGCAATACAAATTTAAAACCATCGGCTGATTGTCTAAAAGGCCCAGTGCAATCCATATGCAAAGTATGGAAAGGAATAGATTTCTCTATAGGATATAATATACCTTGTTTAGGTCCAGAGTGATTTTTTCGTGAGGTACATATGAGACAATGAGAGATGTATTTTTTAACAAACGCTGCAATGCCAGGAAACCAAAAATGTTGGCGGATTTTGTCAATGATTTTATCATATCCATCATGACAGTTATCATTATGAAATAGTCTAAGTAAGCTAAGTCTATAGCCTCTTGGAATATATAATTTCGGCATAGCATTAGCGTCGTTTTTATAATAGAGCAATGTATTTTATGATTAAGTATTGATTGGTATCCAATTCACCTGACCGAACTTTGTCAATTATAGTCTGAGTCTCAGTATCATCTCGTTGAGCAGATTCTAACCACGATGGCGGACGACTTGCATCGTCATTAACCACGTTAATTACAGAAGGGATATTTTTGTTTGTGTGGACAGTTTTAGGGTTGATTGGATTACGACTTAGGTAGTCAACATGACCCACATATTTACCCTTTTTGTAGAGAATTTTGAAGTTAAAATCTTGCATAAAGGTCCACCATCTAGCTACACGCGGTGAAAGATCTTTTTTGGTCATGGTAGGCTTAATGGCATTACAGTCTGTTACTATAGTGAATGGGATACCTAATAAATACACCCTAAAATGTTTAAGGGCGTTATAAATTGCCAATGTTTCTAAGTCGTAAGAGCAATATCTTGATTCGGCAGGGGAAGTACGTTTGCTATAGTATGCTACAACTTTATTCTGATTATCAACTTTTTGCATTACAATTCCACCATAACCAATTGAGCTAGCATCAGTGTGCAGTTCAGTAGGTAAGTTTGGATCAAATACAGTCAATAGTGGTTTCGTCACCAAGTGCTTAATAACATAATTCCTAGCTTCATTCTGATCTTGACCCCACTCCCATTTCTGGTTATTTTTTGTGAGTTTAGTTATACTGGCAGTACGTGAGGCAAATTCTGGTATAAATTTACGGAAATAACTAGCTAAACCCATAAATTGACGCACTTCTTTGATAGTATCAGGGACAGGAGAGTTGATGAGAGCCGAGACTTTATTATCACTTGGCCTGATACCATCTTCAGAAATGTGTCTTCCTAAATATTCTATCTCTGTCACAAAAAACTTGCATTTTTTTCAAGTTTATGGTAAATCCGGCATGACTGAGAACTTTGAGAGTTTGTTCTAGGTATTGCAGACCCTCATTTTCAGTTTTAAATGGAATTAATAAGTCATCTATATACACTAATAAAAATTTCAAGTGTTTAATGGCTCTACTTATAGCTCTCTGGAAGACTGATGGTCCGTTACAAATTCCAAATGGCATTTTCAGAAATTCGTAATGCCCATCTGGGGTTACGGAAGCTGTGTATTTTACGGAGTCCTGTGCTACTGGAATTTGATGAAACCCATTTTTTTCGTTTAGTTGATCGAGTTCGCTATTACAACTGGTTATTTGATTAACTACTCCAGTTGGTTCAAGCAAGTGAGTACGTGTCAGTCTACACCCAGAAGAGTCTACTATAACAGCAACGTCCGAATGACTAACTGCATCTCTACCGATCAAACAATCATAGCTAAAATCTTTATCCCTGGCTACATTAAATTCTATTTCTAGACAGATTTCCTCAAATTTTACAGGGACAGTTACTTTTGCAAAGATATGTAATTTACCATTGCCTATACCATCGAGCATTTTTGAACATGGAGTTAAATTGCAACCTATTCGCCGTGCAATAGAATCCTTTATGATACTGCAACTAGCACCAGTATCAATAAGAGCTTCGACTGTCATATCCTTTATCACAACTTTAGTTAAGCCTTGGTTATACAATTAGCGTCATCTCTTTTTGTTACTGTGGTACTAGTGGTAGAAAGCTGTCTAAAATAACAAACTGATTCAGTGTGTCCGAATCTTTTGCAATGGGAGCATTGGACTTTGTTTATGGGGGGACGAGCTAAGTTTGTCGAAAAACTTGTCCTAGGGGCATTATAGTTTCTGTTCTGAAAACATTGGGCTGAAAAATGACCTAGCTTGTTACAAGTGTAACAACGTTTTTCATCAATTTTTGGTCGTTTGCTAGGAGAACTAGTTGGGTTGTCAGTAAATTTACTTGTAGAATCAAATGGACGTTTCTTAGGAATCTTCACATAAGTCGTAAACAGTGATATCAATTCTGCAGTGGTCTCCACACGACTATTTTGTGATGCCATTTTTACATGCACATCATGTATACCTCCGCAAACAAGCTCAACTAACTGTTTTTCGGTGAAAACTATCCTAGTATTCTTAAACAATCTAAGTTTTTCCCTAGCATAATCACAATACGATTCTGCAGCTTCAGATGTTAATAACACTGCCTTTGTTAATTTGTCTGACAAGTTCCTCTTTTCAGGATATAAATCTTTAACAGTGATTTTAAATTGTTCCCACGTTCTACCTTCATCGGGCTCCCAAGTTTCATACCACAGTAATGCAGAGCCTTTCAAGGCTTTACCTGCTTTTGCAACGGTTGTGATGTTGCTTCATCCAAGATCCGCTGCGATTGCATCGATATTGGTGCACCAGCTGCTGGCACCGTTGTCGTTCTTATCAGGATCGAACGGCGGAAGAACCACATCGTCTCCACGAGGTGTCCCCGCAACTGCATCTCGGATCGCCTTGAGCAGACCTTCTACGACTGCCGAGTCCATTTCAGAAACCACACCCACAATATCTGAAATATTACATAATACGTTAAGATTAGTCAGGCCGAATCCCACTTCTGATAATAACTAAATTAGGTAAAGACATCTATATATAAAGGAATATAAGAGAATAAACATTAATATTGATATTCTTTTATTTTGCAATAAGTAGGAAGTTAATCTAAGTCTCACGGATAGGTTTATCTACACGTTATTAATACACAACAGGAATAGCTATTGTAATAATACACAAGAATAAATAGTATATAAGCCATTTACTTTACTTTCAAATAAGTAGGAAGTTAATGTAATCTACATATTACTACACGACAGGAATAGCTATTGTAACTCTCAATAATTAATTTAAAATATAAGCTTCATTTGGAAATAAGTAGGAAGATAATGAAATGCTCACATTAGTTGTATCTATATATAACACGATATAATTTAGCGATTGTAATGTTCACACTGATACACAACATTGATAACTATTGCAATACACATAGTAAGTTTTTAAACTGAAGATTAATACACATACACAATAATAATAGCTTTCTAGTTAATAGATATAATAATAGTACTTAACTTATTTAGTTGGGCGGCGTGTCCGCCCTGTTCCGAGGTACATTGAGAAGTGAATCTGCCTTTCAAATGCAAGGCTATTTATACCGGCCGCCGTGCGGCGAATAAACAAGCTCAGTAAACCACGTGTTTCCTTAAATTGAAACTAAACGTTTTTACTGCTTGATTTTTATTACAATACATGTTAAAACCTTCTAAATCAATACATATCCACAGATATGTACACTAAAGTTTGTTTAAACGTGAATAATTCCAATTATTATATTAAATGGTTTTCTAACAGTAATAAAGCTGTTTCATCGTTTATTTTCAATTACCAATTATCTTACAAATACAGAGATGAATTATCGTAAATGATTCGATACATTAATACTTAAGAATATTCATATTAGTATGAATATTGAAGAATTAACACAAGTCAATTATCATATCGTTAAATGAAATATGGACGAAAATACATGGATTAAATCTAGCCGCAGAAATCATAATTATTTGATAATTATCAGTCAAACTTTTTCTAAAATACGTACAATATTAATTATAAACATTAACGTAATTTCCTGTTTATTGGAAACCAGTGAATGTTGCCAAATTCATCAAGTTAAGTCCTCAAACAAATGTTGCCATTTGAATCTTTACTAAATACATACATTATCATCAGATACTCAAAACGTATTATTTAGTCATGTACCTACGTGGTTTAATTATAAAAGATACTTATCTTGACACAAGGTAAGTTTAGCATCATCAGTATTTGAATATTGACAACAATTACCATGGTAAAATTCAAATAATCTATCAAGCGCAGCGCAGTGCCGCGTTTTGAAATTGGCTCATCTAGTCACTCAGTGAAGTGGAGAGCCTTAAACTCAACTGTCCCTTCCCGATGCAGGTATCATTTCGAGCTGGACAACCAGGGTCTCTGGATCGACTCCCCGATGCTCCCCGAGCTCCTGACTCTTCAGGACAAGGACAAGAACACGACGCAGAGCCAGCAAGATAAGAAATGTAAGTGTCTATCGGTTTTCACCCGACTGCCCAAAGGTGATGATAATCTCGCTCGCTTTTCGGTGAAGGAAAACATCGTGAGCAAACCCACGTACCCACCCGAGAATTATTTCGGAGGTAGGTATGTTATCCACCAATCCGGACCGGGCCCCCGTGGTGGAATAAGGCCTAATCCTCCTCGCGGAAGTGAGGGGAGATCCGTGCTCAGCAGTGGGACGTTATGGGTTTATGATGATGCCCAAAGGGGTGTTACGTTCTTAGGTCGTTTTGTTTGTATGTATGTTCCTATGGCGCGTCCTATTTGATTTTGATAAACGAGAGAACGTTGGATTCGTTATAATCACGAAAAAGACTTAGGTTACATAAACAAAATGGCGTCAAATTAACAAAATGGCGGCTGTTAGCAAACATATTGGTCTTGTATTGGAACGAAAAGTGATCAGATCAGATCAAATTGTAGTGGGAGGCCTGCAAGAGACCGTCTGGGGAAGTACAACACCTTTGCCAGATATTCATCCGCCAAGCAGTAGTGTGCAAACATTACTGTGTTCCGGTTTGAAGGGCACTGTTTCCAGCGTAATTACTGGGCGTATGAGACTTTAGAGCCGATGTCTCAGGGTGACGAGCGCAGTGCAGTGCCGCGCAGGATTATGCAATGCAAAGTTCTGGATGGCACTGGAACTGTTATCGGCTGGCGTAGCGCTTACCATCAGGTGAACGACTGGCTCGTCTCGTCAATTAAAAAAAAAACATCGTAGCTAGAGAGAGTTATCAAAATAAAGGTCTCTAAAATTCCATTCTAAAAATATAAGCAGAAAAACGAAACATTACGAACTAAAAAATAAATTAAGAAAAAAAATTAAAAAACTGACCGCGAAATGCAGTCGGAGGCATTAGCATTTCATTTGACTGCAATGCCTCCGACTCCGTCTATAATATCGCAGCTTTTTCCGATAATTATATATAGCCACGATAACATCGGTAATTTAA
This sequence comes from Campaea margaritaria, assembly GCA_912999815.1. Lineage (NCBI taxonomy): Eukaryota > Metazoa > Arthropoda > Insecta > Lepidoptera > Geometridae > Campaea > Campaea margaritaria. The sequence goes on from OU538818.1 coordinate 2,711,827, forward strand.
GGGAAGGTCATTTTGTACAAATTATTGGTAGGGATGAATAAAACGGAAAGTTTCTCCTTGATACGGAATTCATTTCGGTGTGATCGACTCGCACTTGGCCGCTTTTTAATATTACCTGACTGCCACAAGGAGGGTTTTGTTTTTTAAGCACGATTAAGGATCCAAATAGACTTAACTTAAGTTAACTTGAGCTTAACTTGAGACTATATAATTACTTTATTGTGATTGAAATCAATCAACAGCAAAGTAATTATACCGCTGCGCCTGCACCAATGGTGAAACAGAGAACAACATATCTGTCCCCCTCTCACAAAGTTCAATCTCTATGCGACAGAAAGAGAGATAGTATTATAAAACTCCGTTGGTTGCAGGCGGAGGCGCAGGCGGCTTCCAAGGCCTATTCGAAAAATTCATAGGAGGGCCGTGTAAAGGTATGCTCCTTTTGGAGTCCCAGGGTCCGTAACTGATAGGCGGCGCCGGATGTAGGTACGCCTGTCGACGCCTGTCGCGGCGCGTATCGTGCCGGTACCACAGTATGTCAAATTTCGCAACGGAAGGTCTAAGGTTTTTCGCAATTCCGGACAAAGGGCACCTGGCTACACTATCCAGCGACGCGCCTTTTGAACTTACCGACTTTCGACAGACAGGACGAATGAGGACAGGCGATGCCAGGCGACAGCGGACGAGTCCTTTCCCAAGTCGTGTCAATCGGGTCTACAATGCCTGTCGGCGTATACAAGGCCCGAACGACCCCGAAAATTTGCTCGAAAAATTCGGTCTAGTCCTCAAGGAATGTAATATTTTGTCCGCAGTGGCCGAGGTGATCCGGACGGATCACAACTACAGCCTGCCTCCGATCAAAGATGAGGTCCCGGACAACATATCCCGGCTGAACGTGCGGCAGTTGGTGGATACTCTCGGATACTTGTGAGTTTTTTTTTTCTTTTTAGCCCGGTCAATTAGTGCATTTAACTTATAAACTTAACACTTTGACTGTTGAGCCGATTTGCTTGTCTAGCCACGGGTGCGGCTCTGCGCACTCCATAGTGTTTTCCCATACAACGAACACAACAGTTGTGTTTTCCCGCACTCGCGGCAAGTTATGAAAAACACGACAGTTGTGTTTTCAGCTGTGAACATGTTAAAATTTTCAAGTTTATTACATTATCTGTAGTTAAAATATTAAGTCTCAGTCAGTAGGTAGTCTCGTCAAAGTCGTGCTCAGCAGTGGACGGATATGTGATGATGATGATGATGATTGTTCCCAGGTCCCTGAAGAACCTTCAGCGCAAGCAGCTGTGGGTGGTGAAGGTAGAGACGGACAAGGCGGAGGCGTCCATCACTCAATCGGAGCAGGTCATCACTAAGATGGCGGACCCTAGGCAGATTATTGAGGTACTTATTTGACCCCTATACCATATACTCTTCTCCACCATCAATGATTGAGGCTCTATTATCTACGAACTGCGAACCGCAGTTTCAACCGCGTTGAGTATTATGCTACAGGAACAGCTATTTTTACAGGATAAAAAGTTTCCTATGTGTTAATCCAGGTTAATAAACTATGTTTGTGCCAAATTTTGTCCAAATCGGTTCAGCCGTGATTGAGTGACAAACATACAAACTAGGTATGTTATTGAAACACCACGGGTTAACAACCACCGTCTCTTTCCAGATATTGCCCCAAACATCCCAGTCTACCACCACCCAGGGCAACTCCGAGGTCCTCACCATTATGGAAGATTCCGCCATACCTGACAACTTCATCTACGAGATTGCAGAAGAACAGGAGATCACCATGGAAGAGGTCAAAGAGATACCGGCAGAAGATAACCAGGAATGGATTGTCAACATCCTCCCGGATGAAACTAAACCTAAGTATGCCTATATCAAACACTGCAGTACAGGGAAGAAGAAACGTCACTTCACAGCGGATATGAATGAGATCACCCTACAGGGAGACCTGGAAAACTACTACATATTACCCGATATAGATCCGTCGGTCGGAGTAGAAATAACAACCAGCTACGAACCTGAGAACTATATAGTTGAGGAGTACGATCACTTAGTGCTAGACGAACGTCCCAAGAAGCGGGGCAAGGCTGACTCGGAGAAGAAGAAACGTAAGAAGGCCGCTGCTGCCCCGAGAGAGGTGGAGAAGATCCAGCTGTCAGCCGAGGGTGAGGATTGGGTCATCGACAATAGCATTGTGTACGATGAGAACGAAGATTACGATGATAAGAAGGCCGCTGCCAGGGTGAGAAGAAAAAATAAAAAGTATCTAGGGTATGATTTTGTCACCTAAGCCTTGTTCGGAACATGTGTCGGTGTTTTGGTGTTCAACGGAAGAAGGTGACGAATGGAATCCGGTCTGTTTGCCAGTTATCTTATGTTCATGTTATTAAAGTTGGAATTCCTACGAGCGCTGACGCATAACAACTGTTTAATATTTTAGGGCCTCTAGATCTACTATAATACACACACACACACACACACACACACACAGTTACGCCTTTTTCTCGTTGTGATAGGCAGAGACTACATCTTTCCACATGCTACGATCCCAGCGGGAAGCAGTACAACGACTCCCTGACACCTACTGGTTTCTGGAACTCCAGACCAGTACGCTGTGTAGTGCCCGTGCGTGGTCCAACATTAATCGTAGCAAAGTGGCTATCCTGATAATGGAAATACTGTTGCGTCCACAGATGTGTGGACGGAGACGAGATTGCATCTGCAGATGCATCTGACTCAATTGTTTGATGGAGATATATCATTTCGTTGTTATCAGGGTTCCATTTGTCAGTAGGTTAATTTTGATGATGAAAATAAAATATTCAGTCGTGAATTTCTTTTTTTCTTAACACGTTGACTGCTGAACCGGTTTTTACATTTGGGCACCGTTACGGACCGTGTGTGTTCTCCAGCGCTGGCGCGCCGTCTGTGTGAGCCGCGCTCTAGTAGCGCCGCGTTACACACACACGCCTGTGTTTCGCCGCACAGCCGGCACGTAAGCTGCGCTAACACAACAGCTGTGTTTTCCCGCACCCGCGTGTTCTAAAAAACACAATGTGTGTGTTTTCAGCAGTGAACGTGTTAACTCTGTGTTTTTAGTTGAATTGAAATGGGCTAGATGGTTTTTGGTGGGATTCGGTTTTTTGACTTTCTTTTCTGGGGTATGTTTCGTAGGTTGCAGTAATGTTTATTGTTGCACTAGCTGCCGGCCCAGGCTTCGCATGGGTGGTCTACCTAATGAAAAAAATTAGTCAAAAATCTTTCATATTATTTCTCACTTACTTTTAATATTAACACGTTCACTGCTGAAAACATAACTATCGTGTTTTTCATAACTTGCCACGAGTACGGCAAAACACAACTGTTGTGTTTGTTGTATGGGTAAACACTATGGCGCGTGCAGAGCCGCACCCGTGGCTAGACAAGCAAAACGGCTCAGCTGTCAAAGTGTTAAGGGATTTATGAAATATACAAAAACACAATTAAACATAAGATACGTCTAATTTGGGTCATTCGTTACGAAGTTATGCGCGTACATGCATAGATAGATTTATTTTATACTATACTAGACAAAAACGGGTCTGACTGCGCCGGACCTGCGATCTCCTCCAGGCAACATTCGGACGGAGAAAACGTTGACGAGCCAAAATACCGACGTGCATGCAATATTAGGTTAAAAAGTCGTTTTTAAATTCATATTAAAAATAATCGCTTAAATATATTATACGTTAAGTTATGTCATTGTCATGTGTTATGGATCTGATAATTGCGTCACTTGGCTGCAACCCCTCTTTCTAGGCTGTCGGGTAATGACAAAACTGTACTAGCGGTGGTAACGTCCGCTTTTCAAGTTGAGGGTCGTGAGTTCAAATCCCAGTGCGGGCACTTACCAATGTGCTGTTAAACATTTGTACGTAATTGCCATTCGCTTGGGAGGGAAACATCGTGAGGAAATCCACTAACCAAGATTTATTTCGGAGGTAGGTATGTTTACACCGTTTTGAGTTAAGAGCAAGCGAGTTAGTCGACTCGGAGAAATCGAAATGCATCTGAACGTTCAGTCGGGGCGAGATGTTCTCAGACTCGATTGTAATGTACCATCGAATCGGATCATTCGATTGTCTCAACATCTCGGAATCGCCCATCTCTACTGCTGGCAGTAAGGTCATGTACAACCAGAAATAGTTCAGGTTTTTGTTATCTTTAAACACGTTCACCGCTGAAAACACACACGTCTGTGTTTTTGTAATTTTACGGCAAGTTAACACGCATTGTCAATTTTATCACAACAGGTGTGTGCGCCCGGACTGCTGATTGAGTTTAGTTACGTCGCAACGCCAGTAAACAGTAAACACACGTGTGAAGATTCGCAGAACCAAAATAAAAACTGTTCAGCAGTGAACGTGTTCGAGTTGACCAAAAGTTGTTCAGTTGTAGAATCCGCGCGGTTTCAACACAGGTGTCGCGATGTCAGATACATTTTTGTATAGTTACACGTTTTGTGGAAATAGCTGAACAGTTTCAATTTGTTCAGATTTTGAAAGTAGGTGATTAGTGATTTTTGATATTTTTTTTTATATAATTATGTAGTTGGGCTGCGCCCTGCGGCTTCACCCGCGTGATTCCAGTTTTCCCGCAATAGCTCTGCATTTCCCGGGTTAACTTAACACTTTTACTGCTGAGCCGATTTTCTTGTCTAGCCAGGGGTGCGGCTCAGCACTCTCCTTAGAGTTTTCTCATACAAAAAACACAACGGTTGTGGTTTCCCGCACTAAAGGTGTTAAATGCTGGTCTATTAGTAAAAAAATAATGGTAGGTTGTGGGAGAAAATTGAAACGTGCATGGTTAACTTTGAGCTATTTTCATGAAATGTATAATATATGAACATACAAAATCATCTAATACATTAGTCAAACCATGTTTGCTGTCAATATAATCATCTGGTGTATTTTTCATTGTATTATAAGTTTATTTTTTATTTTTTAAAACTGCAATGTATTTTTTTTGTGACCAATTCAAGGCGCAAAATGCAAATGTAAGCAACTTTAAATTGAATCATATTATTGTGTTCGTAGATAGACGTTTTAAACACCAAATCACACTAACTTAGTTTGGTCGGTTGTCGTATAAAAATGTTTTCAGTTGTAAAAAATTCGATAAGTTGTTCAGTTGTCAAATATGTATATTCAAAAGTTGATCAGTTGTCGGAATTGTCATTATCAGTTGTAAAATTGTGGAAAAATATTGTTCATCGATTTAGACTATTAAAGTTAAAGTGTGCTTTTTAATTAAAATTAGTTTAAGCCTCTGTTTCACCACCTCTGTGTAGTGGCTGCTTGATCGCAGGTTGTGGAACAGGGGGCGTAAGTTTAATACCTATCAGAGTGTCCTTTTGGACCTATAACTATCTGTTATCTTATAAATTTTTGTTTTTATAATAAAATGATTTCTTATAATGCATATTATTTTGATTTTGAATAAGAATTAGCGTTTAAAAGCATCTGTATTGCTAAATGAGTTTTTCAATATATGGACTTCATATTTTCTAACGAAATTTATCATTCAATAGTTTGTATTTCAAATAAAACATACTGTACGGTTAGCAAAAAAACTGCTGTGACAGACGGACACGACATAGTTCCAAATTTACAAATGTATGTTAAATTGAAAGATTTTGTGGGAGTAGTAGAAGTAAATTGGAAGGTTAAGATTGGAGATTTTTTGCTGGCTGTACTTAATTCGTCAGTCGTATTCGCTACGGACAAACGCCAGAGATATCGTGCGAAGACGCATTGATCAGGTTTTTTTTTATATAGGAAACTATAATGTGCGTAGTGTCTACCTACGCCGTAAGGTAAATTTTACTGCGAAAAAAGGTACTATTTAACTTGCATAGTATTCGGTCGAGAAGCAGTAGTATCCAAGCAACACTGAAGAGGCCCCTTCCCGATCATCCCAATGCGCGTGTTTTGATGTACACACTACAAATACAAAATACAATATAATACCACCAAAACATTATCAATTTTGAAAACATTTATTTATTTCAATATACAGTGCCTTAACAGGTGTTTCCAAAGCGACCCCGTACTTACATGTAACTAAGAACCAACACATTTGAGGGCAACATCCGTAAATGTCACTAAAGAACATGTAAAAATGTCCAGCTCGCTGTGCTCAGCGCAGATTCGATTCAACAATCGAAGAGCCCTAGTAATAGGTGCTTGGTGGAGCGCATTGGTTCTTCCGACTGACACCGCGAACAATTTGTGGCGTCGCGCGCGCAAATAGTTGTCAGGCACGTTCAACTTCAAGAACATTAGTACAAGAGGGTTGTGTACAAAACCTCGTAGAAGTTTAAAAATATACGTAACTAACACGAGGTCCCTCCTGACTTCCTACTTGTAATACCCTACCATTCCCAGGACGAAAAGAGTAGGATACATCAATGGATACAAAGGAAGAACATATCTTATTTGATATATAAAAAATATCAGACATTTAAAAAAAATTACAATAATAACAATGTTTTGTGTAGTGTGTATGCCAAAACAAGCAGAGGGGAAAGGGCAGTACAATGGAAGCATGGTTTTTTTTTTATGGCATGGAAGCCTCTCGGTTCTTCCAACCCAATGGGGCCAAGTTATACCAATTACGTTAACATCAAACGGATGGGCGGTTTTTGCTTTGCTTTTTTTTGTTGACATGGGGATGTGGGGCGTGGGAAACAGGGGGGGGGGGGGGGTCTGGACAGTTATTAAATTACGTCGGCACTCTTTTTTATTTACTTTAATGGATTTTATGCAAAATTTACTAGCTTACGATTTGTTAAAAGGGTCAGCCATAGAGTAAGTCACACTAATTTTGAAACACACTTGATCACATTTGTGTGACACCCTTCCCCCCCCCCCCCTAGTGTGACGCCATGAAACTTGGGACCCGCCCACTCCTTGTCACACTAGCAAAGCTATCAAAAAGTTAAAACTACATTGAAATCTGTTCAGTATGTTCAAATTAAAGACTCACTGCTTTATTACAAATATATATAGATAAAACTTGTACTTTATTGATGTAATTAATTTTATATACAGTATAGTATAATTTTTAAAGGAATTGTCTTGAGTTGCCTATTTCTGAACTAGCCGAAATATGTTCATACAGTCACGCCTTTCTCCCGTTGGGATAGGCAGACTGCATCTTCCCACATGCTACGATCCCAGCGGAAAGCAGTACACCAAACTCAAACTCAAATCATTTATTGTAAATAGGCAAAATATTGCACTTTTACACGTCAAAAAAAAAAAAACTTATACATTAGTATAGAAATACAAAAAAATTGTCAAAATATTATGACACCAACTCCCTGACACCCTCTACTGGTTTCTGGAACTCCAGACCAATACAAAATAATTTGTTGATCGCGCAAATATTATTTACTGTTTTGTCTTAACCAGGTATAGGTATATAAAGAATGTTTTTTTTTCATTCTCAGTATGTGTTAACAATATAAAGGTCGTTTCCATTATAGTGCTTTCGGGTACCAATTTCGCTCATCGAAACTTGAACATGAAGACCAATTAATATGTGAGATCTGTCTGTCTTTCTTCAATGCATGTCATATGTTATAAAATACATTGTTACTACATACTGCCTTACAAACAATCTGTCATACATTATAATATCCTATACAATGCCTTAAAACGGATTAAATAGTTATAATCATGTATATTTGTTATTTAATATAGGTAAATAAAAAAATATAGTTGTTTTATTTATCCTACCTAACTGTCCCTCTTGGTTAGTTAACTTAAAGCCTGCTAATTTGTGTTTTTTAGTTTTTTTTTTTGTTTTTAAGTCGCTAAGGAATGAGACGAGCAAGTCGTTCACCTGATGGTAAGCCGCCTGTCCATAATAGCCACAGTGCTACTCAGAACTTTCCATTACAAAATCCACTCCTTTCCATTTATTTATTAATTTTGTAGTGTATATCTTTTTATCTAATAGTCTATCCCACGTTCACACAAATCTTTGCCATCTGCGGAGGAAGCGCTCCTTCCATTACAATCATACATACAGGTAAAATCTATATATATATAAAAATGTTATGTTGGTTTGTGTACGCTTCAAAAACTCAAAAAGTTCTGCACCGATCGAGCTGAAATTTTAGCATGATATATAATCCGCATCGAGGATTGTTTTTATCTATTTTTTCATCAGTGACATATCAGCGAATGTGCGAATGTGCCACAGCGAAGCGTGGCGGGGCACAGCTAGTGTAATAATAAAAGAAAACAAAGTGTACTTATATAGTTATTTATTTACAATTGCAACTTATTACATATTCGCTTCATCATCAACCCATATCGTCCCACTGCTGGGCACGGGTCTCCCCTTACTTTCGTGAGGAGGGTTAGGTCATAATCCACCACGGGGGCCCAGTCCGGATATGTGGATAACATACCTACCTCCGAAATAATTCTCGGGTAGGTATGTGAGTTCCCTCATGATTTTCCTTCGCCGAAAAGCGAGCGATAATTACGTACATATGCTTTACAGAAACACATTGGTACGTGCACGCACTGGGATTGGAACTCATGACCTTCTCCTTGGAAGGCGGATGTTCTCCCACTAGGCTACCACCGCTAATTACCAAAGTTGTTCTTTTAGTAATCAGCTGCAGTGTTAGCCAAATAATCTCTCCTTCCGATGTTGGAGGCTTGCTTGCTCTGCACCGCTTCCAGTTTCGGACATTCTGGAAAGAAAATATATCAAATAAAATTAAAATACCAAAAAAATTTAATAAAAATATTTCTCCTGCGCTTGTTTCCTTCTATTGTCATCTTTCTTAACATGTTCACTGCTGAAAACACAGCTGTTGTCTTTTTCATAACTTGCCGCGAGTACGGCAAAACACAACTGTTGTGTTAGCGGTACGGGAAACCAAAACGTCGTGTGCAGATCCGTAACCGTGGCTAGACAAGTAAATCGGCTCAGGGGGCCTACCATGACGTCTTATAGTGATCCAGTTGAGGACCTAAACTCAGCCGCGTCGCATAATCGTACCGTGACGTCTTATTTTTTATGTTGCTGCCATTTTCAACCTAAACTGGATCCAGTTACGAAGTTAAGTTACGAAAAATAAGACGTCACGGTACGCTTATGCGACGCGGCTCAGTTTAGGTCCTGAACTGAATCGCTATAAGATGTCATGGTAGGCCTCCAGCAGTCGCAAGTGTTACCGCATTCTTGCCTAGCCACGGGCGCGGCTCTGCACACACCATTCTGTTCTTCCATACAACAAACAATAGTTTTCCCGCACCCGCGGCAATTTACAAAAAACACAACAGATGTGTCTTCAGCAGTGAACGTGAAAACTTTAGGTATATTGAAAATAATACAGTATAATACAATACCCGTGATTCTGTGTCCCAGGCCTCCGCAGTAGGAGCACCCTTGGCCGTCAGCCGCGGGCACGTCGGGCTCCCCTATCATGTCCAGCAAGAACGGGGGAACCTGCCGACAAACGTATGAGAGGTAACATAAGCGCGTCACGATCACGTACATAGACCGGGGTCTACCGGGACCGGGGGGTCGGGACCCCTAACTAGGACTCCCTGTATCTAAGAGGGACACCGGTGCGTTCCTTATGGAGGACCCGGAGTCCCTCGAATGCGCAGAGCTCGGCCACCTAGGGGGTTTTAGTGCGGTACAAATTCCACATAACTCGGCTGCTGCCTCAATGCAGTCTGGTACCTTTTGAAGGTTTCCCCTTCGCAGAAAAAGACTCATGTATCTGGGGAATCAGAAAACACGCAGACTCAAAGCAAATACCTGTGGTTCACTAAAATCTTTGCCCAGGAGCCCTACCATGACATCTTATAGCGATTCAATTGAAAACCTAAACTGAACCGCGTCGCATAATCGTACCGTGGCGTCTTATTTTTTATGTTACTGCTATTTTCAACCTAAACTGGATCCAGTTTAGGTTGAAAATGGCAGCAACATAAAGGCGGTTCAGTTTATGTCTTCAATTGAATCGCTATAAGTTATCACGGTATGCCTCCTGTTCGGGAATCGAACTCGTAACCTAGCTCTTCGCAGTCGATCTATCACTCACTTATGCTTTTTTTTTAACACGTTCACTGCTGAATACACAACTGTCGCGACTTTATAACTTGCTTTAACTTTACGCGGGTGCGGGAAAACACAGCTGTTGTGTTAGCGCAGCTTACGTGCCGACTGTGCGGCGAAACACACACGTGTGTGTGCAACGCGGCGCTACTACAGCGCGGCTCACACAGACGGCACGCCAGCGCTGGGAAACGCACACGGGCCGTAACGGTGGCCAAATGTAAAAACCGGTTCAGCAGCCAACGTGTTAAAATCTATTGAGTGGTTCACAACGTGAAAGCGTAACAAACAAACGAAACTCACATTCGCATTTATAATATAAACTTTAGAATGGTAGGAATTTGGATTAGTGAGACAGACGGTGTACCTTTTGGCCCGCCTCCCTCAGCAGATGCACCAGGTCCCTGAGGACGCTACCGTCCTGGGTCCTCCCCAGCAGGGTGGTGGCGACGCCCTCGCCCCCCGCGCGCCCCGTGCGCCCTATCCTGTGCACGTAGTTCTCTATGTCCTCTGGCATGTCGTAGTTGATGACGTGTTGGATGTTGGTGAAGTCGAGACCTGGGAACCAAAGGACATCCACATGTCTACACTAATGCTAGTAGGGAACTGTAGACCTGAAGGGCACAAACTTTTTGAAGTTAAACTTCTTTACGCACGCTCGACTTGGGGAGTAGGCTGGTGATTGCGTTACGAAAAGTGTGATCGGGCGATGCGAACGGAAGTTGAGAGGGAGATATAAGTGAGTGAAGATAGAAAGAGAGAGTTACGTTTCGTATATTTTTTAGAATATCTTTTATGAAAATTTTTTTGGAAAAATTATCTAATAAATCGATGAACGCCGGCTGCATGCACCAAAAAGTTGACACATTGTCCCGTAACGCTCATTGTACGCTTGCTCAGCATCTATCTCTCTTTTCTTCTTGACAGGTTAATTATTCTTGCATTTAAAAAATCTGATTACTTTAAGTGTAGTTTCAAGTATTTATTCTTTTATTATTAAAAAAATGATTCAATTTTATACATAAAAGTATGCAATCATTTCATCAATGTTTTGTTATGACGCTGTCACTTTAAACTATCGTCCGTAAACCAACTTTACAGACAACCAATTTTTTAGTGAAGTTTTACTTTGTGTCCCAGCACACATTTCGTTATTTTTTGTATGGGAAAACACTATGGAGTGTGCAGAGCCGCACCCGTGGCTAGACAAGCAAATCGGCTCAGCAGTGAAGGTGTTAAACCCACCTTTGCTAGCTACATCTGTAGCTACCAGGACATCCTTTTCTCCCCTTCTGAACGCTTCCACAGCTCTCGTTCTTTCTTCTTGGTCCTTGCCACCGTGGATGGCCACTGCTTCTACGCCTATTGGAAAAAAAAAAATTATTGGTGACCCACAGTTGTTTAATAATTGGTGACTCATAGTGTGATAATTTGTTATTATTACTTATTGCAATTAGACGGCCTGTCAAACTGTGCACTACGGAAATCTACAAAAAAATTATTGGTGTTTCAGCATGGTAATTGGTGACCCATGGCCTTATAACTGGTGACTTATGGTATGTGATAATTGTTTGGTAGAATGATAATTGGTGACTTATAATAAACGTATAATTATTGACTCATAGCATAATAATTAGTGACCCATGATTTTATAATTGGTGACTCTTAGTATAATAATTGGCGTGGCAACCCAGCGTCTTATAATGGATGGCACAAAGTATGATAACTAATGACTTATAGCATGATATAATTATTGACTCATAGCATGATAATTAGTGACCCATGGTCTTATAATTGGTGACTCTTATGGTATAATAATTGGCGGGGCGACCCAGCGTCTTATAATGGGTGGCACAAAGTATGATTACCAATGACTCATAGCATTATGAATAATTAGTGACCCATGGTCTTAATGACTTATAGCACGATAACTGGTGATCCAAACCTTTCAACAGCAAATACTCGTGGATAGCATCCACGTGCTGCTTCCTCTCGGCGAATATGAGGACCGGGGGTGGAGTCTTCTGCAGGCATTGGAGGAGGTGCACGGTTCGGGCTTCGCCCTGCACCGCCTCCAGCTCTTGACGGACGTTGAGGGAGGCTGCGCCCGCGCGCCCCACATTCACTAGCACCGGTTTTACTAACGCTGACCTGTGAAGAATTCTTCTTTATATGTCCAATTCCTGAAACCTTTCCTCTTTACTCGACAGTTCTTTTTCTATTGTGGAGTGCGTTTCTGGGAGGTGTCAGAAGGGGTCCTTCTAAAGACGAACAAGTCTTTAGAACGTTGGGGTAAGGTGGTATGCATGTTGGGGCGAGTTTTTTTGTGTGTATAGAATAGAATAGAATAGAAAACTCTTTATTGTACACCAGAAACAAAATTAAACACAGTATATATGTGTGTGTGTGTATTATAGACGTTTCTAAATACGATTAGTGTATGTGAGGGTTTTGGGGTAAGACTAAATGGGGTGGGGTAAGATGGTATGCGTATTGGGGTGTGTTTGTTTGTATGTGTCTGTGTGGTGTGTGTGCGTAGAGCGTGTATTCACGTGAGGACGTTTCTAATGACGAAAAGTGTATAAACGTAGGTGTTGGGGTAAGACTAAATGGGGTGGGGTAAGATTGAGTATGTTTTAAAGCGATATTGTGTGCATGTTGGGGTAAGACGGTAAGCGTATTGGGTGAGATTGTATGTGTGTGTGTATATACAGACCTGGCGAAGTTCTGTATCTTCCTCGGCATGGTGGCGCTGAACAGCAACGTCTGCCGCTGCCCGCCGAAGTAGGAGAAGATGGTGCGCACGTCTTCCTCGAAGCCCATGTCTATCATACGGTCAGCCTCGTCCATGCACAGGTAGCGGCACACGTTCAGGCGTACCTTGGGAGCAGGTTTTCGTTTTTATTTGACTTTGTGACGAGACGAGCAAGTCGTTCGCCTGATGGTAAGCGCTACGCCTGCCCATAACAGTTACAGTGCCACATAGAGCTTTACATTGCATAATCCTGCACAGCACCCAGAGACATCGGCTCTAAAGTTTCATACGCCCGGTAATTTCGCTGGAAACAGTGCCCTTCAAACCGGAACACAGTAATGTTTGCACACTACTGCTTGCCGGATGATATGGTACGTGCCCGCACTGGGATTTGAACTCACGTCCATCTCCTTGGAAGGCGGACGTTCTCCCACTAGGCTACCACCGCTATCATTGGTTTAGTACATTATATTTTATTTTTTTATTTTTCTCTATGTAAGATTTGTATGTTGTTTCAGTGCGCCTCGCCCTTTCCTCAGTAGGCGGGAAACAGTGGGAAAAGCCAGGCGACCAACCCTAACTGTCCGAATCCCAACTCGCTTCCAAAATACGAACACTTTGACGCTTTCTGCGGCGACACTTCACGATGGCCTAGATAAATCGTCACTATTGTAGTTAAATACCATCTTTTTGTCGAGCATGTCCATGAGGCGGCCAGGCGTGGCGACCATAATGTGAACACCCCTCTGCACTGTCTCCATACACTCCGATACGGCCACACCTGCAAACGAAAATTTAAATTTTTATGTTTCCACACTTTGTTGTCCGTCCGTCTGTCAGTACCATTTTTGTCAGGTACTCGTAGAAATATCGAATTGATATTTATATCAAATACTTGGGTCTACAGTTACTTTCAGCTGTGAATATATCGAAATTGTAAGTCTACGCTATCAAAAGATATGACAGTTTATGTCGCCTAATTTCCCATTTCACAATTACACATTATATTATTTTTCAATCTGTATTCACTGAAGCGGTGGTAGCCTAGTGGATGAACGTCCGCCTTCCAATCAGAAGGTCGTGAGTTCAAATCCCAATGCGGGCACGTACCAATGTGTTTCTGTAAAACATATGTACGTATTTATCACTCGCTTTTCGGTGAAGGAAAACATCGTGAGGAAACCCACATACCTGCCCGAGAATTATTTCGGAGGTAGGTATGTTATCCACCAATCCGGACTGGGCCTCCGTGGTGGATTATGGCCTAATCCTCCTCACGAAAGTGAGGGGAGACCCGTGCCCAGCAGTGGGACGTTATGGGTTGTTGATGATGATGATGATGATGATTCACTTCCAACATGAGCGAACAGATCTCACCTCCAATAAAAGTGAAGATATCTCACCTCCAAAATGAGTGAGGAGATCTCACCCTCAATAATAGTAAAAAGATCTCCCCTCGATTGTGACTAAAGAGCCCTCAAATCCAATTATCGTGAACAGATCTCACTTCAAATAAAAGTGAAGAGATCTCACCTCCAATAGCCAGACAGCTCCTGATCTCGGGTTGGCCACACATCTTGAGATGCTTCGCGAAGTGTTGTATTATGTCATGCGTTTGCTTCGCGAGCTCGCGCGACGGGCAGATAATGAGGCCGTAGGGGCCTTCGTTCCTGAAACAAATAACATTTAGTTAAAAAATACAGTGTTCCAGAGAGTTCAGAGTATTCAGTACAAACGATAAAGCTAAATTCAACGAAAAATAGACATAATTAGGAACGTAAAAGACATACTAGATAGCACGTCATGCTTGGGAACGCAACGTCAAATTTGGGAACACAATTCCATGTTTGGGATCGCAATGTCATACCCGGGAACACGCAATCATGCTCGTGAACGCGACGTCATACTAGGGAACGCAAAAATCGTACCCAGTAACAAAAATCATGGTCACGATCACACTGATCACATCCGGGAGCCCATTCCTCACCTGATGAAGGGCATGTACACCTCCTGCTCGAGGCACAGCATGATGATGGGGAGAGTGAAAACCAGGGTCTTCCCGGAGCCGGTGAAGGCGATGCCGATCATGTCGCGGCCGCTCAGCACCGCCGGGATGCCCTGAACCTGGATCGGGGTGGGGTCCTTGATGCCCTTCGCTTCTAGACCTCTCAGTATGCCTGGGTAACAATACATTACATAAGAAAACTGTTTATTGTACACTCAACAGTTATCCATATAACTAATTAAAATAAAAACAATATATATTTCAATTGGTTATAAAAAAAAAACCCAAACTACTGCACCGATTTTGGTGTAATTTCTAGTTGAGACCAATCTGAAAGTATGTCATTTCAACTAAAAAAAGAATATTCCAAATCGGTTTATAAATGACGGACTTATGAGGTAACAAAATAATCGAATTGAGGACCTCCTTTTTTGAAGTCAGTTAACATGTAGGTTCAAAGTTAGAGAAGAGGAAACTAGTACGAGTAGTTATAGCAAGTAATGTTATATTGAAAAGTTACTAGTAGAGAATTAATTCGGAGGTATATGATCCACCATACCAGACCGGATCCCCGTGGTGGATCAAGGCTTAATACTTCACATGAGCCAGATATTCGACCGCCAACCAGTACTGTGCAAACATTACTGTGTTCCGGTTTGAAGGGCAATGTTTCCAGCGACATTACTCGGCATATGAGACTTTAAAGCCGATGTCTCAGGGTGACGAGCGCAGTGCGCCGCGCAGGATTATGCAATGCTGTCATATGTCAATGTTGGTAGGTTATTTATCAAGATAGATTTAGCTAGTGTGAAGGTACATTTCTACTTTATTAATAAATAACGTTGATTATGTGGGTAGTAATAAAACCATATGGCATCCTCACTTCTCTGTAATGGCTACCTAGCTGAATACACGATTTACATTTCACAATGTGTTTTAATTAACTTCAGGACTTAATGAATGCAGAATTCTGGGTGGTGCTGTGACTGTTATGGGCAGGCTTAACATCGGGGGGACGACTCGCTCCTCTCGTCACTAAGTCAAATAAAAAAAAAACTAATGTTAGGGGAGACCCGTGCTCAGTAGTGGGCCGATATGAGTTCATGATGATGATGATAAAAAATAAGGTCACCTTTAGGAAACTTCATGTGATGGAAAGTGGTGATGGGTGGCGGCACGTTCTCCCCCTCGACGAGAATCCGCATCTGCGTCCGCACGGCCTCGTGTCGCTCCGGGGGCAGCGCCAGCACGCACCGCGGGGGCTTCCATGAAGTCTTGATGGGTTCCTCGTACTGGATACCTGAGAGATTGAAGGTGCTTATTGAAGCGAAACTCGGCAAAGGGCATATTTGTTTGTGTCTCAAATAAATCTGAATATAAGTAAAATTAATAAATGTATGTTTGTTAATAATCTTACTTCCTACTAATATTATAAATGCGTAAGTTTGTGAGAATGGATGGATGGATGTTTGTTCCTCTTTCACGCAATAACTACTGAACGGATTTGAATGAAATTTGGAACACA
Source organism: Campaea margaritaria (assembly GCA_912999815.1). Classification (NCBI taxonomy): domain Eukaryota; kingdom Metazoa; phylum Arthropoda; class Insecta; order Lepidoptera; family Geometridae; genus Campaea; species Campaea margaritaria. The sequence continues at coordinate 2,728,258 of OU538818.1, forward strand.
AATAGTTTTTAACCAGGATTGAGTAATAGGGTACTTTTTATCCCGATAGTATATTCCCGTGGGACAAAACGGGAACTACGCGGGTGAAACCGCGGGACGCAGCTAGTAATTTAAATAAATGCTCGTGTTTAGACCTAAAAAAACCTAAAAAGTTCACTAATGAAAACACACATGTTTCGTGTTTTTTATAATGTTACTGCAAGCGAAAACACGGCTGGCATGCGAACCCGCACTGCTGTATAGACAATTTTATCACAACAGTTGTGTGCGCCCGCACACCTGATTAAGTTTAGTTACGACGCAACGCCAGTGCTGGTAAACACACACGTCGTGTGAACATTCGCAAAAGTGCCAAAAATTTAAACCGGTTTAAAACGGAATTTAAAACGGAACAGTCATGTTTTTCATAACTTGCAGCGAGTGTGGGAAAACACTATCGAGTGTGCAGAGCTGCACCCGTGGCTAGACAAGAAAAGAGGCTTACCTAAGGCCAACTCGGCAACTCCCATAAGGGCTTTACTCTGGGCGACACTCTCCAATATATGCTCCTCCTCTCTAGCCTGCCTCTCGGCTGCGGAGAGGGCTCGGGCCTCCGCCAGACGCTTCAGCTCGCTGTGCTGGTCGAGGAGGGACACATTGTATCGGCGTCCCCAATCTTCTTGTGAAGCTGTAAGCAATATGTCCACATTAGGGATGTTAGGAGATGATTTAATTTGGTTTGTTGGAGTCAGAACTGGAACCTGGTGGGAGAATAGTATATTTATGTATGTGTGCCATCGCACTAAACTAGTAGAGAATAAATTAGGAGGTATATGATACACCATACCAGACCGGGCCCCCGTGGTGGATTATGGCCTAACCATCCTCACGAAAGTGAGAGGAGACCTGTGCTCACCAGTGGGACGATATGGGTTGAATATGATTGATTTTTTTTATTAAAAATCATCAAAATCACAAATCCTGTGAGACTGCATATTAATGTTTGTAAGTTACCACAATAATTTAAATTTAATAAAAAAGTAAAAAAAATTGCAAAAACTATTTCCGATACCGGGAATCGAACCCGAGCCTCCTGGGTGAGAGCCAGGTATCCTAGCCACTAGACCATATCGGATATTGCTGGTGGGACTGAAAATCCTAAATGGTAACTACAAACTGTAACTAACACGTAGAAAATTACGAATGTAATAATGTTTTTAACTAAACAATTAAAATCAAGAAGAAAATTAATGGAAACGTTTGTAAGCACTTGGACATTGCGTAACTTTACGTAAATTACTTCCTAAATCGAGTTTGTGACTTAATTAACTCACTTTCATCGTCAGGATCATTGTCGCTGGAGCTCTTAGTCTCAGTGGCGGCTTCAGCAGCTATTTGTCCAAGTCTTCCGAGCTTCAGAAGCTGTTGTTTCTTTCGTTCTTTCACGGGTACGTAAGGTTCGTATTTATCTACGTCTTCCTCTGAATCTGAAGACTTTACGTCGCGCCTGTAGCGCTTTATCGGCGGCGCTGCAGCTTCTGGTTTACTCGACATGCTGGTTTCTTTGATTATTGGTAAATTGTTGTGGTATTCGTTGTAAGCACAAAAAATGTTTGTACACAAATGAATTTTGAGGTTATGTAACTGTTATGTCAAAGCAAGCTAAATTCTTCTTTATGTCAATGTCAAGTTCAACTTGTCGACTGAAGCCGTCCCGTTTCATTTTTTAGTGCAGATTGGAATAGGAACGAAAGAATGCTGCGTTGATTGGAGTGGAATCATAGCAGCGACGTATGTTTACGAGGTATGTTTAAAATAATTGATTATAATGATTTATTTTTATTATCGGATTTGTAATTTAGTAATAATAAAATAATACTATGATAATTTTAGAAATTCTGATGAGAATGTGATGCTTTTATTTAATTTGAGGAAATCACTTTAAAAAAGATATTTATAAAATAAAGCTTAACTCACTCCCTCGATTTATTCCCGTCAATAAAAACTGAAATCCCAAAATGAAAACTTGATTGAATGTGGATAAGTGAAACTTTCTATCCCAATAAAAAAATATGCGTTGGTGCAGAAAACAAACGAATGATGCATTTCAAGCTGACCTTAAAAACTGCATTGTCACATGCAAGTGACATGTCAAAATTGTCAAAATATGCAAGTGACACGTAACTTTGTTTAATTTAATTACCAATTTACGACCTCCAAATGTGTAAATTCGTGAAAATTTTCGCATGTGCCGGTAAATAAAAACCCGTTGAACATGTCCGACAAAAGTTTCGGTGATCATACTAACAGGAACATAGTGAAAAATCCGCTTCTCTCGAGTGCTGTAACTGGGTTGTCTCTGGAAGACCTGACGCACAAGGCTGTTTTGTTGCCTGTAACCCCGTCCCTGGGACAGATTACAAGGCCAGGTGAGTACTTTAATTTATTTTTAACCCATATTCGCGGATACAATGCGATTTATATGACGTGCGCGCTCCGTAGCGGCCAAAATAGTCATCATAGTTTTTCGCTAACAAACTGTCACAACTCGCAATTCTTCCGTGATTGTAGATTACAGCTTGCACATTTCACTTTACGGCATTAAAATTCAGTGTTACATAAAGTGTTTATTACCTTGAAATAGTGATTTTGAACGTGAAACAGTGTATAGTGTGTTTACATAACAGTGTTTAAATATGTCTTCGTTTTTGTACAAATCGTACAAGAATGCGCCATTCGAGGGCGGATTCACGCCGGATTTCCGTTTCTATTTCAATTCTAAATACAAACGGGTTCACAAAGTCGTCAATCGTGCTCCTGTGAGTGCTTGAAACTTTGTTGACATTAGTTACCAACCTCCTTTTTACTAACACTTCTAATATCATGTCAATCCTCCTTGGAGTAATAAAACATAAATGCCACTCCTTTCTAAACTGCAGGGTCCTTCGAATATATACCTAGTTAGTACCTCATTACAGTATATTTTAGTAGTATATGACACCATGATACCCTAATGTTAATGATTACTACTTCTTAAATATGTACAACTAGCTGCGCCCCGCGGTTTCACCCGCATAATTCAAGTTTTCCCGCAATAACTCTCTTAAAAGCAATATATTTCCCCCATATTTGCCACATTCTTCATTGATGCTCCGCTCCTATTGGTCGTAGCGTGATGTTATATAGCCTTCCTCGATAAATGAACTATTCAACACAAAAATAATTGTTCAATTCGAACCAGTAGTTCCTGAGATCCTAGCGTTCAAACAAACAAACAAACTCTTCAGCTTTATATATTAGAATAGATTCTTGTCACAGTGTTAGTTGCCCTATTCCTCCAAAACTGCTTGATTGATTTTTATGAAATTTTATATGTATATTCTGTAGGTCTGAGAATAGGTTCATTGACTGTTACTGTTACTGTTACTGAACATTCATTGACTGTTAGGCGGTACGAAGTTCGCCGGGACAGCTAGTTTTTATTATATTTTTCACATCAGAAGCCCTAGAGTAACCTAACTAATTCACTCTAGGAGACTTCATTACCTATTAACACACTCACTGCTGACAACACAACCGCCGTGTTTTTCATAACTTGCAGCGAGTGCGAGAAAACACAACTGTTGTGTTTGTTGTATGGGAAAACATGATGGAGTGTGCAGAGCCGCACCCATGGCTAGACAAGATAACCGGCTCAGCAGTCAAAGTTGCTAAAGAATCGTATAGACGATTAAGCTTCGTTCTGAGGAATTGCAAATATTTTAAAGGCGACTATGTTATAAGGCTCATATTCGGAGCTCTAGTTCAAAGTAAACTTGTAGCTAGCTCATGTCTATGGCACCCAAATGAGAGCTCCAAAACTCTAGTATCGGAAAAGGTGCATAAAGCTTTACTTTGATATCTGTAGCCGAAACTTGGGGTCCTTAGAAGATACTATAATAATATTATTAAAATGTAGCTACCATAGAATTGGAATGTTAGCTCTGTGGAAGCTAATGTTACCGGGTATTATCGATACGCCGTAGCAAGGGCCATCTCTAGGCCGTGGCTCTATGGTGGCGACAGATGCGGCTGACAGCCACAAAAAAAAAACAATGAATATGTTGCCAGGTCCAATAAAAGTGTTTTCCGAATTCATTTAATGCATAATGCATTATCTATTTAACACTTTGACTGTGAGCCGATTTTCTTGTCCAGCCACGGGACGGGTATGGTGTTTTCCCATACCGCTAACACAACAGTTGTGTTTTCCATACTCATGGTAAGTTATAAAATACAACAGTTGTGTTTTAAGCAGTGAACGTGTTAACAGATACATTTGTTCTTTATTCTTTATTGTGTGTTGAGTGTGGAGTTACTTATTATGTGGTTTATGATATCAAACACCTGGTTCTAGTGTCAATGGCAGATTTATTCTTTCTATAATATTCACAGACTAAACGTAATATCCAGAACAATAATAATAAATATATATATTTACACAGAAATAGTAAATAAAAACAACTATCTTTGCAACGCTAAGAAAGTTATATTCAATATGTACTTAAAGGCACAGGGCGGTTGCCAGGATCCTTATCAGGAGGCTCCATGCTCAGCGCAGGCGTGGATTTGTCGGGCGAGAAGAATAAAACAACTCTCTCAGTACTACACACTCTAATCAGCTATTTTACAATGATTCCATGAAATACGACGTTAAATACAATCAAGATATTTGAATTAAACGATACGCAGAGACACTCCACCGAACACGTAATGCGCAAGCCCGATGCAAACTGATTTTTCTGCCAATCTAACGGCCACCCATCCGTTTGCTTGTCTCCGGTTGCACACTAGCGCCCGGAGTTGTGTCAGAGTGGGGAAACTTCGACTGTCACAAATTAGTTACGTTTCTTGCCACTCTAAAATAATCGACGCGCCGTCACGGCCAGACTGACATTCGCACGTCCTCGTGCGTCTGCCTGTGTAGGTACAGCTCCTGTCCTCCAGTTAACCTGCAAAGATGAAACACAGCTGGAACATTCATCTCTCTACGCTCGTCTATCACTGACACGCTATTTCTGTTTGCCAACCATTTAATTTCATCTCGACACCTGTCCATCACGACACGTCACAACACGCTGGACCGGACAACTGAACTCTGGCATCCTTTCGACCAGTCATCATCTCAATAATGACGTGGACCGGATAACCCATCAGCGTCCCTTCGACCAGCCCTCCCCGAATATCGCACAGATTCAGCATAGTGATATGATCCGGAACTTCGACCCGCATAAGCCAGTTCCTTAGACCTTCCACTAGCTGCACATACCAACGTCACACACAGGTATTGTAAGCTGACTTAGGACATCGACCCTTATGAGCCAGTCCCGTCGTCCAGCTACTCTACCGCCACATACCACACACGACACACGTAAAAGCCAACACGGAGACACGAGAATTAACATGGACAGTAACAGGGGTCACAGATAAAGTAGACACTTAATAGCACTTACGACTGATTATTCGTCACGCTCAGAGGCAGAGAGGGTTTCAGAGCTAGCGGTAAGAGTGCGCGAACTAGATACTGAGATTGTATCACTATCATCATCAGATGGCATCACTTCCATCTCTTGACCGTGGACCGCCGTCTCGGCCTCCTCTACGTTATTAATTAAGGAAGTAGCTGCTTCAACTAAACCATCGTAGCCTCCGGGTACTGCACGCAAGTTTTCGTGAGCATATTTGTAAGTTCGGTTAGACCCATCAATGTCTCTTAACTCGTACCTATCGTTATCTAAAACGCGACTGATAATAAATGGACCTCGGAACTTTCTCTGTAATTTAGTCTGGTTACGCTCACTACATTTAATAAAAACGAAATCATTTTGAGAGAAGTGTTTTACAGCTGCCCTACCGCGGTTGAAGCGTTTTGTTTCTAATGCGGCTGCCTTCTCGATATTTTTGGACGCGTTCTTTCGAATTGAGTCTAAATCTAAACGAGGCTCAAGTTCTGAGTGAGGACGTATGCTAGACATTCCTAATGACTGTGATCGTATGCCGAACATCAGTTCCGTTGGCGTATAACCTGTTATTCTAGAGCGCGTACTATTCAATGCCAGTTGGACCTCGGGAAGTTCGTCGCGCCATGTCTTGTTTGGATCATTCTCTACTATTGTAAGTAAGCTTTTTAAGGTGCGCATCACCCGCTCTACTTGGCCGTTAGCTCTACTAGAACCAGTTGCGATGAAATGGAGTTCTATGCCGTGATCACTACAAAATTGTTTGAAATCTGCACTAATATAGCATCTACCTTGATCCGCGACTATTCGTTTTGGTGCGCCGAAGAGGCAAACCGCCTTTTTTAGAGCTTTTATGGCACTAGCTGCATCTAGTGAAGGTGTATACTCGAGAAGAACATACTTTGTAAATGAATCAATTATAACTGAAGCATATTCTTTCCTATCGCTTTTCCCACTTAGTTTACCCGTGATGTCGATATGTAATGTGTGCCAAGGAGTGGCAACTTTCGGGATTGGGTGAAGTTGGACCTGCTGGGCCCCTGAACACCCTTTTGACGCTTTGCACACAATACAAGAATCAACGAATTTTCGAACTTGCTTAGCCATTAGTGGAAACCAATATTGTTCGTATAGCTTATCTAGAGTCTTTTCTGCGCCAAGGTGCTTAATTTCTGTGTGAACATGATTGATCAGAGTCCATGTTAAAGATCTCGGGACTACTGGGAGCCAAAAGGTATTCCTATTGCGTTCGATTTTCCTATAAAGTATGCCTTTACGTACATCGTAAGTGTGAGCAATCGGTTCGGGTAGCTCTTTATTATTGTGCTTACTGATGAGATCTTTAATTTCACTGTCACGTTTTTGTTCCACTGCAAGCCACCCTTGGTGCAGTTCTATAAAATGGATGTCTCTACTTTTTGCGGGTATGTCAGATTCGTCAACTGTTTTGGACGATCCCGGCGTTGGATCTGGGAGAGGGTTCCGTGACAAGAAGTCAGCATGTTCCATGCTGCTTCCCTGTTTGTGCATTATGTCGAAATCATAAGCCTGTAGGAAAGCCCACCAACGATGAACGCGTGGGGTCAGATCGGTTTTCGATTTAGACGCTTTCAAAGAGTTGCAATCAGTAAAGACTGTAAAATGCTGTCCGTACAAATAATGTCGGAAATTCTCAACAGCCCGAACGACCGCCAAGGTCTCTAACTCATAAGAATGATACCGCGATTCTGTGTCAGTCGTTCGGCGACTAAAGTAAGATACTACGTGGGGTAAATTTTCTTTTCTTTGGATTAGTATTGCGCCATAGCCTTCTGAGCTCGCGTCGGTATGAAGTTCTATAGGGGAGTCACGGTCAAATATTGTCAGAACCGGTTCTGAAGTAAGTATCGCCACAATTTTCTTGTGGATATCATTGTGGACACCTGTCCATTTGATAGGACCTTTTAATTTAGTTAGCGGGTAGAGCGGCCCTACAATACGAGTAAAGTTCGGTATGAAACGCCTAAAGTAAGACGCTAGGCCTAAGAACTGCCTGACGTTAGTAGCAGTTTTAGGGGTTGGAGCATCTACCAAAGCTTGTACTTTCCTGGGATTTGGAGTAACTTCCCCTGCCCTAATCACGTATCCGAGATAATCCACTTTACTTTTCATAAACGTACATTTCTTAACGTTAAACGAAAATCCAGCACCAGAGAGCGCTTTCAAGGTCAAGTCCAGACGTTCCAGCCCTTGAGTGACGTCATCGGAATAGCATAAGACATCGTCCATATAGGCTAGCGCTGCCTGATCTTTTAACGACCCTAGAGCGTTGTTAATGCACCTTTGGTACACGGACGCCGCATTCCGTAAACCAAAGGGCATCGCCAGATACTCGTACTGACCGTCCGGAGTCACAAATGCCGTTCTCGCTATGCTGTCACTGTCAGGGTCAACTATTATTTGGTGATACCCTGAAGCCATATCTAATGACGAGAAGTAGTGCGCCCCGTGAAGCCTGTCTATTTGTTCGTCAATTATCGGTAAAGGATAGTGCTCAGGACGTGTGTTAGCGTTTAGTTCCCTATAATCTACGCACATCCTATCAGTGCCGTCCTTTTTTTTGACCAGCAGAATGGGACTAGCGAACGGCGATGTGCTTTCTCGAATGACGCCTGCTTGCAATAGAGATTCTACTTTTTCCTTAACTATTTCCTTTTCCGCGGGGGCTAACCTATACGGGCGTCTCTGTACGGTTTTGTTTGGATCGATAGGATCTATGCGCATAACACCCGTCGTAACACGTCGCGTAGGTATGCCGTCGATGAAAAAGTCACTATACTTTTGTAATATCTTAATTAAAGCAATTTTATCATCACCTTGTAAATCAGTGTCAATAGCAGTAAAACCGAAGTCACTTAGTTTTTCGGCCACATGAACTTCCTTTTGCAAGGAAAATGCAACCTGCTCATTGTCGATTTTAACTTGAATCTTGTTTTCTAAGAGATCCCTACCTATGATCACTGGTTCGGCGATGGTATCGTCAGGCACTATATGAAACAGCACCGACGCTGAGATGCCTTGTACATTGATGGGGCTAAGAACCTGTGAAACGCATTCCACATTATCTCTGCCTATACCTTTGAGGTATACTAAGTCACTACGCAAAGTACCCGGAAACTTCTTGGCAAAGCCACACGTCACTAACGAGCAAGCTGATCCACTATCGAAAAGAAAGGAAACGGGCTCACCAGATGATGTAGTCAAAGTGCTCCTAGTCGCTCTGCGCTCACAGACGTGGACCTCTTTGACCGCCGCTGCACCGCTGCTTCCTTTTCGGTCTGGACACGCGGATGCAAGGTGACCTGTCTGTCCGCACACAAAACAGGTAATCGGTCGGGCTTTGTCGAAAACCCTCGACGTTTGATTCGGAGTTTTGTCTGCAGCAGCAGACTCTTCTCGTCGCTTCCGGCAGTCGAGCGCTCTATGACCTGGTGTACCACAGCGATGACATGTTCCGGTAAAGCGAGGTTCATTATAACGAGTTCTTTTCACTTCAATTTCATAATTTTCATTACCGTCAAATTTTCGCTTTAGTGAAATTCCATTGAGAACTCGAAAAAGTTGAGATCTGGTAGAAAGGTTGTGCGAATGAAGCTCCCTACGAATCATGACGTCCTTTTGACACAATACTGAAGACACGAACCCAGCAACTATATCTTCAGCCATTTCCATACGTGGAATTCTTTCAATAATGCTCCAAAGACGCATTGCCGCCTCACAAGCAGTTTCCTTTGGACCGATTTGAAAACGCAACACTTCATCGAAATAATCTTGAGGCAACATAGGTTTTGCGAATTTTGCTAGCAACAGTTCCTTTATTTGAGGCCATGTTAGCTGTGAAACCTGCAGCTTGGTTAAGCAGGTAGCAGCTCGTCCTTTCAAGGCGTGCGTTAGCAACAACAATAACTCGGCACCTTCTAGATTTTTACTGTTAACTATGATCTCAGTAACTTTACACCAACCTTCTATGTCTGCATCGGCATCATCTGGGTTAAATCGGATTAATTGTGTTGTTGTGTTGCTCGCAGATTGAGGTTGAGGGCTTGACAATAATCTGGATAGCAACATCTCCATATTATGTAACAGGTTTGGCGCCGGTGATGGACCGGGTGCATCGTTTCTTCGTGTATTCTCCTCTGCACGTAGCCCTTCACATCCCACTTCTGATAAAGGCACAGGGCGGTTGCCAGGATCCTTATCAGGAGGCTCCATGCTCAGCGCAGGCGTGGATTTGTCGGGCGAGAAGAATAAAACAACTCTCTCAGTACTACACACTCTAATCAGCTATTTTACAATGATTCCATGAAATACGACGTTAAATACAATCAAGATATTTGAATTAAACGATACGCAGAGACACTCCACCGAACACGTAATGCGCAAGCCCGATGCAAACTGATTTTTCTGCCAATCTAACGGCCACCCATCCGTTTGCTTGTCTCCGGTTGCACACTAGCGCCCGGAGTTGTGTCAGAGTGGGGAAACTTCGACTGTCACAAATTAGTTACGTTTCTTGCCACTCTAAAATAATCGACGCGCCGTCATACTTATTAATTAATTTAATTTGGTTTTGAAAATTCAACTTAACACTTTGACTGCTGAACCGGTTTTTACATTTGGGCACCGTTACGCACCGTGTGCGTTTCCCAGCACTGGCGTGCCGTCTGTGTGAGCCGCGCTGTAGAAGCGCCGCGTCAAACACACACGTTTGTGTTTCGCCACACAGTCGGCACGTAAGCTGCGCTAACACAACAGGTGTGTTTTCCCGCACCCCCATATCGTTATAAAAAACTCAAACTGTGTTTTCAGCAGTCATGCTTAAATTATAACATAAATGTGTAAGTTTGTATGTTTGTTATGTAATAACGCAAAAACTGCTGAACGGATTTGGATGGAATTTGGCACACAGATTATTTATTACCTGGATAATTTTTATCCTGTAAAAATCAGCAGTTTCTGAAGGACCATACGCAACGCGGACGCAACTGCAGGGCGCAGTTAGTGTCAATATAAATTTTTAATATGAATGTCATTATGGCATAATTAAAAAAACACATTTATCGAAATAATTAATTTTATTTGCAAAAATACACAATAAGTTTACAAAAATTAATATGGCTTGTTGATACTTTTGTCTTAAAATTAAAATACTACCCGTATTAGTAAACAATATATGATATTAGTCATTATAATTACAATAATCTTAACTGTAAAATAATAAATAAAAGATTTCTAATTAAAAAATTAACAAAAGCTTCCCATAGACGAAACTAGATGGCGCTGTATTTAATTAACATTTCAATTCGACACCAAACAATTTTATTGGTTTTTTTCTAAGCACACTTAAAGTACAAATTATAAAAAAAAATAGAGTTAGACAATAACTGGTCACTAGCAAACTTAAATATTCTCCATAAGTATGTAAATGAGCAAATATTTTAATGTATTTATTAAATTAAGAAACATAATTATAGTATGAGTACAGAATGGATAGTCCACCCCCATACAATCTCCTTCCCCTCACGTCTATCCGCAATCCAGAGGCCTATTGGGAGGCTGTTAATTTTACAAGCCCAAATGTGAATAGACATAGGGATTTTATGAATCTTCATATTTTATTTGACTGAGTGACAAGGCAAGCGAGTCGTTCACCTGATGGTAAGCGCTACACATGCCCATAACAGTTACAGTGCCACCCAGAACTTTGCATTGCATAATCCTGTGCGGGACTGTACTGCAGTCATCACCCTGAGACATCAGTTCTAAAGTCTCATATGCTCAGTAATTTGGCTGGAAACAGTGCCCCTCAAACTGGAACACAGTAATACCAACATAGTCATACCAACGGGTTGTCTTTTGTTTTGGTCGCATTGTATACACCTGTATTTGGAACGTGTGCAGTGACATTTTATAGGTGTGAGTTGTCAAATTAGGTTTTCTATGGAATGTCCGGGTTGCTATATATAGCTCTGTTTCTTAATGTCAATACTTTTTTTTTTTTGTATATTAAGGCCCATTAGAGGTTTGATTTTTAAAATTAATTCTTAAATGTAAAGGTAACCATAAATTTATCTAAGTACTTGTCAATCACATTAACGCTAAAATATCTTAGAATTTTTATAGGCTTTGACATAGTTATATAACTTTAATTATTCATCATCATCATCATCCCACTGCTGAGCATGGGTGGGGAGACCCATCTTTGTGAGCAGTGTTAGGCCGTATTCCACCACGGGGGACCGGTCCGGATTGGTGGATGACATCTACCTCTGAAATAATTCTCGGGTAGGTATGTGGGTTCCCTTACAATGTTTTCCTTCACCGAAAAGCGAGTGATAATTACGTACATATCGACGCTAGAAAGCGTAAACGCTGTAACCTTGAAACGCAAAATTGTTCACCAAACTTTTTTTTTGTTGAAAAAAAATCATAACACAACATCTACTCGACCTAAAAACGTAAATTTTGGATATTTGGTGTGTTACATACAAAGCTACAATACTGCTACCTTGGTTATATCCTAAAGTTCCTAGGGGACGTTGAAATGTGGGTTTGTTTCCAAATATGTAAAAAAAGTATTTTCGGGTCGGTCAAAGGGTTACAGTGCTTACGCTTTCTAGCGTCGATATGCTTTACAGAAACACATTGGTACGTGCCCGCACTGGGATTTGAACTCACTACCTTCTCCATGGAAGGCAGATGTTCTCCCACTAGGCTAGCAACCCGTAAATAATTTTTTTTCACTGGTCTTTTTACTTAACGATATCGACGATAACGATATATATTATGGTATATCTGATTTAAAAATATTTTTATTTAAATACATATTCTATGGCTATTTTTGCTATCTAATGTCGCGTAAACGCATTATGAATTCAAATAAAAAGATAAATATGTAAAAACTTCTGATTATTTAAATACGTTTTTTTACTATGTCCCGCTTTCGACGAAAGAATCCCGCTTTTTTTCAATCAAAAAGTCCCAAAATCCCGACTTGGTAAAAAAAAAACTGGCAACACTGGTTGCGATGATGATGATGATGGTGGTAAAATAAGTGAATCCAAATCTTAATCCTACATCCTATTTGTTTTTCTTTATTGTTTTTTTTTTCTTTCTATATCTACTATGTGTGTGAACATGACACATTTTTTTTTTATATCATATACCTAGCTCCAGACACCGGTCTCAGTCAGTTGTGGTCTGGAGTTCCAGTAACCAGTAGAGGGTGTCAGGGAGTCGCGTGTACTGCTTTCCGCTGGGATCGTAGCATGTGGGAAGATTTAGTCTCTGCCTATCGCAACGGGAGAAAGGCGTGACTGTATGTATGTGTGTTTGTGTGTGTGTGTGTGTGTGTACCTAACTGATATTTCTAGAAGAAGTACTGTAAGGTAGTTCCCTTGACTCTTTCTGTCTTCTAACACACCAATATATGAGATAACCTAACAGTATTATTAAAGCAATAGTCAATATTACTCCAAGGACGATAGCTGCAATTGCCGCATCTGTGAAATAGCCTGGAACAAAGGAAAATATATTTAAAACAAGCTTTTCATCATCATCATCATCAACCCATGTCGCCCCGCTGCTGAGCACGGGTCCCCCCTCACTTTCGCGAAGGGGGTTAGGCCATAATCCACCGCGAGGGCGCGGTCCGGGTTGGTGGATAACATACCTATCTCTGAAATAAAGAATTCCTTGTTTGGAAATCGAACTTGCTACTCACTGGATATGTCAACGACGTAGCTGTTCACGTTGCCATAGGAGTCTACGGCGGTGATCAGCACTCGGGGGGCGCAGCAGGTGGCCCTGTAGGTGGCGACCACCTCGTCCCTACTGCCCGATATGAAGTTGCTATCGTATACCAGGCCTATAGGCGACGAAGTCAGACGGAGAAGACCTGGAAAGGAATTGGATTTTAGAACTACATCGGGATAGTTACTTTTTTCTGACTAAGGGACGAGGCGAGCAAGTCGTTGACCTGATGGTAAACGCAACGCCTGACCATGACAGTTACAGCGCTACCCAGAACTGCGCGTTGCATAATCCTGCGCGGCGCTGCACTGCGCTCGTCACCTTGAGACATCGGCTCTAAAGTCTTATATGCACAGTAATTTTGCTGGAAACATTGCCCTTCAAATCGGAACACAGTAATGTTTGCACACTACTGCTTGGTGGTGTAACCTTACCTCCCAAAGCGTCTCTCGCCACAACAGTGGCAGACCACACGTGCTGAGCGCAGTCCGAACCCTGTCGTCCAATACAGCTTCCCTGGAAGTTGTGCCTTAACTCGGGTGCCCACAGGTCTGCGACAGGGGCGTTCGAGTTCAAAACGTAGACGTACGCCGAAATGGACACTTGTTCTATGCCTGTAAAGAAAGGTTTGGCTATTGACGACTTGATATAATCAAAAATTGACAGGTTGTTGCTTGTCGGTGTGAAAGTAGATCATAACGTCCTTATGACAGAGTTCATTTTGGCGCGTGCTGTAACGTGGTTGTTATGACAAGACACGTCCAGACAAGACAAGACAAGACAAGATGTCCAGACACGCCTTAAATGACATTATTGACCTCGGAGATGTATGGAATTTTAATTTAATTATTTTAAGATACCAATTTATGTGATGACACACATGAGCATTAATGAAACTCATTATAAATAGTGAATATGATGATGGTAAAACTTATTATACATAGACTGTGAATGTGGTTAGAATTAAACCCATTATAAACAGTGAATATAATGATAATGAAACTCATCATAAACAGTGAATAAGATTATTATGAAACTCATTATAAACAGTGAATGTGATGATAATGCAACTCATCATAAACAATGAATATAATGATAATGACACTCATTATAAATAGTGAATGTGATGATTATGAAACTCACCATAGGCAGTGAAGGTGATGAAATCTCTGGCGCCCGGCTGCGCTGATGAGGTTATAGTCAAACTGACTATCACGTTCACGGTTTGTCCAGAAGGTATGGTTTGTCTGAAATAATTAGTAATTTTATGCCAAACTTCAAAATTATGTTCTGTTCGAACGGAAAACTTGCAGTGCCACGCAATATTGTGCAATGCTTTTCTCCTGGCACTGTAACAGTTATGGGCACTGTAAACGTATTCAGATATATTTATTGACAGAACTAAAATAACAAAATAAATAAAAGGAAAACTAACTAAAACTAAAAACTTGAAAATCTAAAAAAAGAGGGTATCCATGAGGCATGGAGCCAAGAAAATTGGATGCATTGAAAAAGAAAAAGTTTGTATTGGCGTCTTTATTTTTTTTTTCAGAAATATCAAGATGACTTACTTTGCAGGGTTGATGCCGGTCAAAAACCTCAGTTCCCCCTCGGCACCGAACCGGAAGTTGACAGCTTGCTCTCTATAGTTAGTCACTTCGAAATGTAGCTAGAAACAAAACGAGTCATGTAGGTCCAAAAAAAGATATAAAAAATTTTTGAAGTGAAACATTTTTCGACGTACGTGAGATGTTTTACAATCGTCACGCTTGTCTGTTACGCTCGACCGTCACGTAAGAGATGACGCGTTGATATGAACATTTATTGAAAGAAGTTTGAAATAATTGAAACAGTTCGGGAGTAAGTAGTCGTCATAGAGTATACAAAGGTATTGACACGTCTTCTCAGTTTGAGCACAGACTTTGACCATAATCAAAAGAGTATTTCATGAAAGCTTTTTCTACATTCATGATGCCTCGAAAAGGTCTCGACATAGAACATTGACGGGTCGGAATGAGAGATCAATAAGAAGGAATAGTTTCACTTCTTACGTGTGTACACGCACCCTTTTCATTTTAATACTGCGGGCCTGATTTCCTGAATGTGCGCCCCGGCCATGTTCCCGAAATAAAACTTTACCTGAGAATGTAGCTTCCAGTTAGTAACAAAAATTGAAGTATCAGCATTACCCCCTATTGAAGGTATTACAGTGCTATAGACACGAAGAAGAGTTTATCTAACCTGTAAGCTATCTCCAGGGGATCCGTACAATCTAGTACTGAGACCGATCTGAACCGCAGTCAAGATGGAACCGTGTTGGTTGACAATCTGCAAACAGAGGCACATAAATAAATATAGTACTACATACAGAGTGGACCCTCCCTCCGCGCGTCCCCGCGCTCTCCCCGCAATCGCCGACAGTCAACACTACACGCCCACATGTAATAGACTAACGGCCAGTATGAACCTTCTTACTAGCGGGCTGGCTTTTGTTTTAGACCGGCAATATACGTCTGACTTTTCCATCCGATAGCCAGGGGCCTCACCACGAACAGTTAAATCTATCCAGTTTAAGGTCTTACTGCCCGAACTGCCCTGCTAACTGTCACCACCAATATTGCTAAGCGTTCATAAGTCGACCAGAGACATTTATCCAAAGAGATCGGAACAATTTGTTTGCATTTATGGGAGTTTATATAGCTCCATCTCATTCTCTTTATGTCTCATTCTCGTCAGTCTATTTTTGAGTGTCTTCACGACATGTTTGTCATTTATGAGTGTGTGGTGTCAATCTAGGCCGTTCAGTTTAAGGCTTTTAAATGAACTGCATGGAATAAGAATAAGTACGTGGTTACCCCATACTATTGGAAGGCGTTCGATACATGCAGTTGTTGGAACACTCAATACACGTCCGATCCGATAGTCGGATCGACGTCCGAGTCGAAAGCAGCGACAAGGCGTACTATCCGATAGTCTGGTCAGACAATCGGAAACCAAAGCAGACATATATTGCTGGGTTTAGTCGGGTCGTTTGTGTAGAAGTTACCTAAACGTTTGACGTGTGATTATTTATTATATTATTTTTTTATTTGAATGTGTGACGAGACGAGCATGTCGTTCACCTGGGTCATTTCCAGTTGTCACCACCTTCCATGTTCCCAGTGGTGCCAACTGGGAATTATTTTTATAAAGCGGCCCAATTGTCACCACCGGTGATGTCCTCATTGGTGAGAAATAGGTATGCCTTTCTTACCATTCCCAGTTGTTTCCAGTGGCGACATAATTAGAAAATTCACCGGATGGTAAGCGCCACGCCTGCCCATAACAGTTACGGTGCCACCAAGAACTTGGCATTGCATAATCCTGCGCGGCACTGCACTTGTCACCCTGAGACATCGGCTCTAAAGTCTCATATGCCCAGTAATATCGCTGGAAACAGTGCCCTTCGAACCGGAACACAGTAATGTTTGCACACTACTGCTATACGTGTGAGTTGTCAAATCAGCTTATTTGTATGGAGTGTCCGACGTGGGCTATTACTATGGTCATAAATATAAAAATTATGCGTTGCACGTACCATAGGCTTGTAAAGTACCTATTGACGCCTGTTAACGATTATGACTTACATTATGAGCTTGTTATGTCATCTAACAATGGATCGTCAAACGAATATTTTAAGGATAACCATTCGTGAAGGTTTGAATGCATTTTACTGGTCGCTTATTGAATTTCTAGCTACGCGTATTATCCTGCAGGAACTATTAATTTTTACCGGATAAAAAGTATTTTAAATGTTAATCTAGGTAATAAACTATCGGTGTGCCAAATTTTATCTAAATCAGTTCAGTAGTTTTTGCGTGAAAGAGTAACAAAAATCTATCCATCTATCCTCACAATCTTTCACGGTTATAATATTAGTAGGATGTTGGACAGGATTTCTGTATAATTGGTTAACCAAATCAAAATGCTGACCAAAATTCGATCCAAATTCGACGGTCCCTTTTGTTTTTTTTTTTTTTTTTTTTTACCAGTACAGGATATTTTCCAATCCCTAATCCTCACGAGAATGAGGGGCGACCCGTTCTCAGCAGTGAGTCGATATTGGTTGATGACGATGACAGTATTTTGATCCAGATTAAAAACAGCTTTACTGATTCCAACCATGCCTATCCTCAATAGGTTAAATAAAAACAATTTATCTTCGAAGATATTTCTTTATTAGACAAATTGTATTAACTACACTCAATGGTACTTGAAACGGGATATGTCTAAGGATGTTACGGAGCTTCGACTCCGACCCCGATGAGTCGGAACTTCGGATTGATATCACACCTCCGGCTCCGACTTCGACTCCGACACTTTTAAATCGGAGGTTTTAATCGAGGATCTTGCTACTTTGGGATTCAATTGATTTGATTTAATTTGCCAACTGTTATTGAAAACATGATTTTTGCCTTTGTCAAGTTTATTATTGTTTAATTGTAATCAAACAGGCTAGTGGAATAATGTTTGTACTATTTTATTTTATCAAGCCTGCCCTTTCTTCTGCCACCACTTCCGACTCCGACAAACCAATTTAAAAACTCCGACTCCGACTTCGGTTCCGATTAAATCACCTCCGTAACATCCCTTTATGTACCATGGTTTGTTTCGAGTTATTTCGGCACGGTTGCAACCGTCCCCATTGCACAGCCGTATCCATCTCCCCCCCTCCTTTATCTTCCGCTTTTTCTTTTTTCTTTCCCAATATTAACTCACCTGCGAGACAGCTCGTCCGAAAGGCAGCACGTTGCTATCGTTGTATTTCAGTCTGCTGTACGCCTTGGAGTTGTCTTCCTCAGCCACTTCCAGGTCGGTTATTGCATCGGGAAAGGTCAGGGACGCTGACCTTCCTAGCCGTACCTCTGGACGGGGTACGAGGGCGTGGAGTCTGACGAATGGATCTCCTGAAACAGTGTTAGATGAAATAAATACATTTTCTTATTTTCTGCGGTCTGTGTGGAATTGAAGACGAGTCGACAATTGAAAGGGGTTTCAATGGTACTTTAACACTTTGACTGCTGAGCCGATTTTCTTGTCTAGCCACGGTTACGGATCTGCATACACCGTTGTGTTTTCCCTTACTCGCGGCAAGTTATGAGAAACACCACAGTTGCCTTTTCAGCAGTGAACGTGTTAAAAAAGGTTTGAAATCGTACCAGGATCAAATCGAGGACCTTGGAAAGAAAATCCGTCAAAAGCGCCCATGTATGAAGGGACATATGGAATTGGAAGAAGCGAAAGAGGTGTGTCACGGTCGTAGCATGTGGAAAGATGTAGTATCTGCCTATCCATCGGGAAAAAGGTGTGACTATGTATGAAGAAAATAATGTTTATTCTCACTGCAGCTGAAGAACAGTTGACTTCACATGAAATTATCATGGATGATGATGACTGTTAGCGCGGCAGCTAAGCTGTATAGGCTGAGCGCGCCTCCAATGGCGGGGGAAGGATGGCTGGTAGAAGAGTAGTACAAAGGAACTTGGCGACTAACCTGGTCTCCATGCAACTGCAATCACCTCGGTTCGGGTCCGTCTCCAAGCTGCTTGTTCCTTCAGGATGTTATGACGATCGATGTAGTGGACTGTATTTTAGGCGGTTGGTGCGTGTCGGCAAGGAGCGTTTACGCGGCGGGTTTATAGCGGGTTTTGTTTATATTTGCGCGTCGAATTCACGTGGACCACCGCAGAGGAGCAGCAGATCCAGTACTTTTGATTCGGCGAGAGCGGCAGCCGCGAAGGACGAGGGTCGATCGCAGACTACTTGCGGCGGCAAGCAGTTTTCTCGTGGATACCACGATATGAGCGACAGAGATAGTCGCCAAGAAATGATAGGAATAGGAAGGTAGGAAGGTATTATGAGTGCCAATGTAAGTGGCGCGAACATTTGCCCCCGGCCTAAAAACCATTGGTTTTTAAAAGAAAGCGGGAAATAAAAAAAAATAAAAATAAGAGTTAAACTCTTAAGCAGTCAACGGGTTAAATATAACATAGCGGTTGACCGGGGAGCAAGGGGTTAAATTATTGGGTAGGTAAGATACATAAACGGACGACGGGTCTCTGGTGGACGCCGGTCGCCGTTTTTACTGACGCTACTCGACAGATGCCATCGCCGCCGACATGAGTGGCCACGACGACGCCGAGAGGCCAGGATAGCGGGGGAAAATTATCAGTGATAATAAGAACAATAGAACCTATTGTAATGGGATTCGAAGGTGTATTCCATTTTCCTCTAGATTGAAGTAAGTGAAGATATTCCAACTTCCACCGTTTGGAAAATGATTGTACCATTTGATCCAATAAAGCGTACCGTTTCAATAAGTGTCCAGGTTCATCGGGAACCGTGCAAGCGGGTAAATGCTTCAGCGGTGCGGTCATTAAGAAATGTGAAGCACTCAGCGCGGTCGGCTCAGACGGATCTTCGCTCAATAACGTTATAGGACGAGAATTGATAACGCATTCTATCTGTGTGAGTACGGTTAACATTTCCTCATAGGTGAGTAACTGTGAACCGATCGTCTTATGAAGATGACTTTTAAACGCTTTCACATATATTTCATAATTCCCCCCGAAGTGAGGACTTCGCGGTGGATTGAATTTCCAGTGTATGCGATTAGCTGATAACTCATCTGAGATAGACTTATTATATTCGTCGGAATTTAAAAGATCCGTTAACGCATTTTTCGCATTTTTAATGCATTCCGTTAACGCAGAGACGGGAAGGGAGTCAAGGAGCGCGGGTGAGTTACTAGCCCATTTGACGAGATCGAAGCCCCCGGCCCTGAGCAACTCGCGGAGATCGTCTCTGAGTTGTAAACAAGCAGACAGAGTAGGCATGGAGTAGCACACGTCGTCCATGTATGTGTTGTCGCTGATAAGAGATGCTGCGAGTGGGAAGCGGGCACCGTCGGCGGCGCACAGCTGTCGCAACACTCGCATCGCAAGGAACGGACTGCTACGTAGACCAAAACAAACGCGGTTGAATTGGTAGGTATCAAGCGGAAAAACGGGATCGAATCGATACAGGAATTTTTGATATTTGCGGTGGTCCCTATTTATCAAAATTTGTAGGTACATCTGTTTAATATCGGATGTAAAAGCGATTGGGTAGTGGCGGAAATCCAAGAGGATTGTAAAAAGATCGTTTTGTAAATTATCCCCGGTATATAAAACTTGATTCAAGGAGAGGCCTGAGTCAGTTTCAGCACCGGCGTCCATCACCATACGCCATCGAGTTGTTGTTTTTTGTAGTCTCGCAATGGCGTGGTGTGGCACGTAATATCCAGTAAAAGGACTATCATTGTCAATCAGTGAAATGTAACCCTTCTGAATGTACTCTTTGATTATAGCATCGTACTCTAAGCGCAGAGCAGGTGTCGCGGCGAGCTTACGTTCGAGATACATGAAGCGTTTTTTAGCGATAGGGTAAGAATTACCCAGAGCGGTCGCGGGATCGCGGGAGAAAGGTAACGCTACAGAATAGCGTCCCGTAGGATCGCGGGAAACGTTATTTGTAAAAATGCGTTCACATTCTATAGCGTCTGGGCTCAAAGTCGGCGTGCATTGCACCTCTTCAAGCTGCCAGAAGCGTTGGACAAGATTATCTAAACGTGGTCCTTCCATAAAGGTACAGAGGGAAATATGAGAACGGCATCTATCTTCAACCAAGGGGTCAGTGATAGAAACAACGGTTTCAATATGAGCGGGCGTAACATGAGCGGGAGTAACGGGAGCGGTCCCGATTACGATAAAACCAAAAATGGTTTCAAAAGCGGTTGGAGTACCAGGCGGACCAGCGGCGCGGCCTGATAGCAATATTTCAGAAAAGAGCGGCGCGCCTATAAGTATGTCGATCTCGGAAGGCGAAGCGAAACTGTCGTCTGCCAGATGCAGGCAGTTCAGGTATGAAAGGCAGGTTACGTCAATTTTCACTGCCGGTAAATTGTCTGTTATGCGGTCGATAACATAGGCGTCAATTGCAATAAAATTATCATTTAGGCGGGAAGATAAAGTAGCAGAAACTGCTCCCTTGATTGGGTTAGATGCGGAACCTATCCCTTTAACAACGGTGTTCGTCACCTTATTGCATTTTAAATTTAATTTAGCGCAACATTTTGAAGTTAAAAAGTTACTTTGGGAAGCCGAATCAATTAAGGCGCGTACTACATGGCGGCGACCATTTAAATCCGTAGCATAAACTTGTACGGTTCCCAGTAAACAAGTAGTGTCATTAGGCTGCGAAGCGGGGCGTATATTACACAGCGACACCTGTTGTTGTGATGACTGATAAGCAGTTGTAGGTAAGTTCGTCAGCTGAGCGCTAGCGGAGCCCGCGACGGGCGGCGGCGATGCCGAAGGCGGCATGTGATCCCCGGCGGCGGAGAAGTTGCCAGTTCGCGCGCGCGGAGGCGGCGCGTGCGCCTGTGACGGAGCGCTAGGGTACGGGCGATTGTCTTCACGGGAAGATGATACTTTGCGGCATAACATAGAATGATGTTTACATCCACAATAACGGCAATTAAATTTAGAATTGCAAGCGGTATTTATATGCGTAGTGCTTAGACAATTAGTGCAACCTTTGCTTTGTTTTACAAAAGTGTACCTGTCGTCGATAGAAAGCTTATCAAATGCAGGGCATCTATATAAGTTAGCGTGATCGGCTTGTTTGCAAAGCGGACAGTGAGTGACGCATGATGCTGCAAAAGACTGCGTAGACCTTGCAGTACCCGGCCTGTTATCACTGCGGCTAAGAGAAACGGTCGTAGTGCGTTCCAATATTTTGCTTTGTTCGCGGATGAATTTTAAAAGTTCATTGTATGTAGGCATAGATTTACCTCGCATGTGCATTTCAAACGACCGTGCAGTACTTGAATCTATTTTCTTCAAAGCGAGCGATAGTAAAATAAAATCAGACACGTTATCGAGCTTGAGAGACTTCAAACTTGACACAGCCGTGCAGAATTTATCTAGGAATAATTCTAAGTTTTTATTCGTCGCGGTGTTAAAAGATTTAAAATCAAGCATTTGATCAAGATAAGCGGAGGCTAGGTTACGTTTGTCGTTATACTTATCGACGAGCGTCTGCCATATGATCGGATAATTATCAGCGTTAGGTACGATACCAGAACAAACTGCAAGGGCCCGGCCTGACAATTTATTAATTAAATATTGGACGCGTTCGTGATCAGTGAGATCGGGATTTTCGTGAATCGTGCGTTTGAATGACTCATAAAATATTCTCCAGGTCATCGGATCTCCATTGAAGACCATCAAATCGAGTTCAGGAATTCTGATGGATTTACGTTGCGGGGCAACATTGAAATCAGCGGTTTTTAAAGGCGGGTTAAGTTTATTATAAACAAACTGACAACGGCAAAACATATCTTCGAAGACGTTTATAGATTGGTAGTTAACCGTGTACGAAGCGTTGAGACTCAACTCGGTGACATTTAATTTGTTCACAATTTCATTGAAATCGGAGCGTAAACGGTCTAACGAGATCATTCCACATAGAAATAAATCCTTCTCAGTATCATCAGTGAAAGCCTTTAAAGATCGGTTAAAAATATCTTGTAAGCGAGAAAATATAATGTCACGTTTACCTATCAAGGTCAAACGTTCGACCTGTAACGTATCGAGCGCTTTTGCGTCCTCGTATACTTCACTATCTTTGTTTTTTGAACGAGTAGCCATAGCCATCTTAACAAAGTATAAAAAACTAGATAAAGTATGAAATTCCTAATTTACTGCAACTGCCTACAGCATTTACCTGCCGCGTGCGCGGCGTATTGAATACCCACGTGGAGACGCACGGGCGGTCGTTAGGAATACCTTCACTTTTTAATAAAAATTAAGAATTACGGAAAAATCGTTATTTTTACTATTTAGGAATGCGGAATACACGAAATAAGTATATAAGAGCGTAGTAGGATAGTACAGGGTACTATCTGAACTGTAATTGCGGGCGGGAACACGATAATTATAGGAAATTATCGTTGGTAAAAATACCAATATAAAATTGCGGGCGGTTATAAAGAGGACTATATGAGGCCTAAGAGGGGCCAGAGAATAGCGGGAGGACCAGAGAAGATCCGGCGGCGGAGGACCAACAATATGTTAGCGCGGCAGCTAAGCTGTATAGGCTGAGCGCGCCTCCAATGGCGGGGGAAGGATGGCTGGTAGAAGAGTAGTACAAAGGAACTTGGCGACTAACCTGGTCTCCATGCAACTGCAATCACCTCGGTTCGGGTCCGTCTCCAAGCTGCTTGTTCCTTCAGGATGTTATGACGATCGATGTAGTGGACTGTATTTTAGGCGGTTGGTGCGTGTCGGCAAGGAGCGTTTACGCGGCGGGTTTATAGCGGGTTTTGTTTATATTTGCGCGTCGAATTCACGTGGACCACCGCAGAGGAGCAGCAGATCCAGTACTTTTGATTCGGCGAGAGCGGCAGCCGCGAAGGACGAGGGTCGATCGCAGACTACTTGCGGCGGCAAGCAGTTTTCTCGTGGATACCACGATATGAGCGACAGAGATAGTCGCCAAGAAATGATAGGAATAGGAAGGTAGGAAGGTATTATGAGTGCCAATGTAAGTGGCGCGAACAATGACCAATGATCACCTATGTAAACCAGGACATGAGAAACCTTCCACCTGTGAACTGACTGTTCAGCAATGGAAGAATTACTGTTTATTCCCGAAAGATGAACCAGTAAAGGATACAGTGAACATACCTTGAACATCTCTCCCCACGATCTTGACATAGACCTTGGACCCCTTGTAGGCCGGTAGCGCGACATCAGCCACCAGTTCTGTCACAGGATCCACGTGCATCTCCTGACCTTCCCCTGTGGTGGGTTGGTAGCTGGGAAAGGAAGGAGATTTTGGACTAAAAATTTGACTGCCGTAACGAATACCAAAATTTCATGCTACAGCATTATAATCATCAACCTTTATCATCTTAGTACTGCAAGAGACCGCCTGGGGAAGTACCACACCTTTGCCAGATATTCATCCGCCAAGCAGTAGTGTGCAAACATTACTGCGTTCCGATTTGAAGGGCATTGTTTCCAGCGAAATTACTGGGCATGTGAGACTTTAGAGTCCATGTCTCAGGGTGACGAGCGCAGTGCAGTGCTGCGCAGGATTATGCAATGCAGTGTTCTGGGTGGTGCTGTGACTGTTATGGGCAGGCGTAGCGCTTACCATCAGGTGAACGTCTTGCTCGTGAAATGAAAAAAAAAAAAAACACTTCCATCGTCATCATTCAACACGGGTTCCAGTGCGGATTGGCAGATCGCGTTCCTCTGAAATAATTCTTCCGGGCTTCCTTACGATGTTTTCCTTCATCGAAAAGCGAGTGATAATGCCGTACATGTGTTTTCGTAACAAACATTGGTACGTGTGCGCATTGGGATGCGAACGCGACCCTTTGCTTGGCAGCGGAGGTTCCTGGGGTATCTGCTTAGGAGCCTGACAGAACTTTCTTCTATAAATTACTAGCTGCGCTCTGCGGTTTAACCCGCGTTATCCAGTTTTGCCGTAATAGCTCTGCATTTCCCAGCTTAAAAACCACCATCTTACTTACGAACAGGTGACGATCGCGAAAAAATCAAATGTCTATTCGCAAGTTCTTACAAAAATCTCAAAGAAAAAATCATGTTCAGTTTTTTCCCAAAAATTTTCCGAATTTCCGCGCCTCTTTCTCATTTTTTTTTCATTCATAAGATTCTTCTCGTGGCACATGGAAAAGAAATAGTGAAATCGGTCCAGCCGTTCACGCGTGATGCCGTGACCAATGGAAATAGGGATTAATTTATTTATTTGACTAGCTAACTAGCAAATGAAGTTGGAATACCTGAAGGATAGTTTCGCCAGTTCGGTACCGTATTCGTCGGCCAGCAGTGATTCCCGCACGCTGGCCACCGGACCTGTCACCCTCACCCTCGCCATATCTGAAACATAAACAATAAAGAGCTTCAATTTTTGTTTTGCTGTTTTTTTTTAATTGATTGTGTGACGAGACGAGCGAGTCGTTCGCCTGATGGTGAGCGCTACGCCTGCCCATAACAGTAATAGTAGTTTTATGTTACGTCTGGAGAAGTAAGTTCAAACCCCAATGCGGGCACGTACCAATGTGCTTACGTAAAAAGCATATGTACGTAATTATCACTTGCTTTTCGGTGAAGGAAAACATCGCGAGGAAACCCACATGCCTACCCGAGAATTATTTCGGAGGTAAAAATGTTATCCACCAATCCGGACTGGGCCACCGTGGTGGATTATGGCCTAACCCTCCTCACGAAAGTGTTTCTTTAAAAATCTGTTTGTACGCCTTCCTATTTTCATATCCAGATTACGAAGTTTCACTTCTTCCGCGCGGAGGGACTCCACGCACCATTTTTAGTATATTAAACTGTTATTCTATTGGCTGTTTTGCAATATTAATCGATAGAAATGAAATTATATAAATTGTCAGTGGTGTGTGTTGGAAATGCCAGTGTAATAATAAGATTATTCATTATCTTTCAGCGATGAATGCCTTGAGTCAACCGCTGCTGATAAAACTACGATCGGTGGAGCGTATTATAAATATTATCCATGTTGGTCGAGAAAAGGGAGAAAGGATCGACTGACTCACCCGTGAATTCCTTGTAAAGCTTCTTCGATAGTAAAGTGGGTGGCTGGTTTCGTGGGCGAGTTGTCTTTCTCAACCATTTATGTTGAGGTGCGTTGATTTTGCTGATTTTCCTATATATGTTGAGGTTCTATGCTTGCGGAAAGGATTGCGGCGAAACAGGCTAACTGGAGCACTATTGATCGGCAAAA
This sequence comes from Campaea margaritaria, assembly GCA_912999815.1. Taxonomy (NCBI): domain Eukaryota; kingdom Metazoa; phylum Arthropoda; class Insecta; order Lepidoptera; family Geometridae; genus Campaea; species Campaea margaritaria. The sequence goes on from OU538818.1 coordinate 2,754,390, forward strand.
ACTATCCTTCCTTGGATCCGCGATGTTAACGGTAGCGAAGATGGACGCGCAAGACCGATGTCGTCATAGGGCATCTGTCAGTCGATCGGGATGTGACGTAGGGAGGGAGGATACGGGTAGGTGTACCCTCACATGAAAAGATTGACGTTTAAGTATGACATTCGTACCCTCCATTTACAAGTTGAATGCTGAGGGCTGAATTTACATGTGATTGATGAATTCGTAGGCGTACATTGCACAATAAACCTACCATACCGCCCCCCAAAGAGCTACCTAGCTCTTTCAATTAATTAATATAAGTTGAGGATGAATCTAAAATTCTGTGGTGAGGTTCGAGATCAAAAATGGTGAGCCTCTTAAGTTGAGATTCTAAGTGGAAATTCTAAGTTGAATTTCCTAAGTTGAGTTTCAAACTTGATAAACTAAGTTGATTTTCTAAGTTGATTTTCCAAGTTGAGTTTCAAAGTTGATAAACTAAGTTGATTTTCTAAGTTGATTTTCCAAGTTGAGTTTCAAAGTTGATAAGCCAAGTTGATTTTCTAAGTTGATTTTCCAAGTTGAGTTTCAAAGTTGATAAGCTAAGTTGATTTACATAATAAAATTTAAGTTTTAAGTTGATATTCGACTATAGATTGGCACATGGCATCAAAGGACAAAGTTTCACTGTTGGCCTAAGAAGCGTACCAGATGAAGTTCTGAGTTCAACGACTCTCACCGTACCATCTGTACCTGGGCAGGTTCGAATGACGCGAGCCTTTCGCCATTGAAGCGGCGGCAAGTTGGGTTCCTTGATTAGTACTAGATCGCCTGGCTGCAAGTTCTGGGACTTGTGGAACCATTTGGGACGCTGCTGGAGGGTATGAAGATACTCTGCTTGCCAACGCCTCCAGAAGTGTTGCGTGATTTGGCGAACTAGTTGCCATCGCTTCAATAAGCTTAAGTTCTCTTGGCATGAGTCCTGCTCTGGCAGGGCAAGAAGAGGTTGTCCAATAATAAAGTGGCCGGGCGATAAACTCTCGAGCTCAAGGTCGTTCGGGTCGTTGGTGACCGAAAACATTGGACGAGAATTTAACGCGGCCTCGACCTTTGAGAAGACCGTGGCGAGCTCTTCGAAGACGAGAGAGCGGTCGCCGATGATTTTACTTAAGATGAGCTTCGCGGATCTAACTGCGCTCTCCCACAGGCCACCCATGTGCGGGCTAGCCGGGGGATTGAAATGCCATGAGATTTGATGTCCGACCAAGGATTTTTGTATTTCAGTCTGGGATTCACGTAGAAACTTTGAAACCTCTTTAAGATAGTTGCACGCGCCTATAAAATTCGTACCGCAGTCACTGAACACGTCGCTCGGGAGACCTCTGCGGGATACGAATCTGTCAAAACAGGCTAGAAAGGCGGCCGTTGATAGTTCAGAAACTATTTCTAGATGACAGCATTTGGTGGTGAAACATACAAAAATGCACATGTAGGCCTTTACGCTTTTAGCATTGCGCATGCGGGAAGTCTTCAGCATGAAAGGTCCAGCGAAATCCACTCCGACCCTTTGAAATGGTCGGCACGATGTGACTCGGCTTGCCGGCAAGTCGGCCATGAAAGGTTCAATGGATTTAGGCCGCAAACGATAGCAGCGCTGACATTGAAAAATACGATTTCGAATAACCCTACGCGCAGACAGGATCCAAAATTTGCGCACGAGCAAATTCAGAAGTGTGTTTATACCAGGATGTTGGAACATCCGGTGGTAATGATCCACTAAAAGATGTGTGACGTGATGAGATTTTGGGAGCAACAATGGATGTTTGATATTGAAATCCAAATCAGACTTGACAAGTCTGCCGCCAACTCTGACGAGACCTTCAGAGTCAATGAACGGATTCAAGCGCATCAGACCAACCTTGACAACCTTGTTAGCACGCAACAGTTTCAGCGGTTCTGCAAATTCCGTAGACTGGACTAGTTTGACAATGGTGCAAACACTATCGTTTAGCTCAGCGACCGATAGGTGTCCAGTACGTTTTTGAGCTGGATTGCGCGCGTTATGGATGAAGCGTTTGCACCAAGCTACAGTTGCCTGTAGTTTGGGAAACGAACTGAATCTGGTTAGCAAGTCGGTTGCAGCCTGAACCTGCTCGGAGATTTCCGTGATTTGGATAGCATGAGATGCGAGACTTGAAGTTGCGGATTTCAATCCCGGTAAATCTGCGTCATCAACAAGTTGATAGTTTCCAGGCCATGACGAAGAATCATCTTCGAGCCATGCTGGTGACCACCACAGCGGGTGGTTGACTAATTCTGAAGGCGAGAGACCGCGACTTGCAGAATCAGCTGCGTTTTGAGCTGATGGGACGTGCCGCCAAACAACGCTTGGAGTCAGCGACTGTATTTGGGACACACGATTTCCCTCATAAGTTTGTAATTTGTGAGGCGAAGTTTTGAGCCAGGATAACACGATAGTGGAATCAGACCACGCTGTCGTGCTGTCCAATAGAATCTTACCTCCTATTATTTTTGTGACATGTTCCAACAAGCGAGCCAATAGCAACGCTCCGTTTAGTTCGAGCTTGGGGACAGTCAGTTTTTGCTTGAGCGGCGCTACGCGTGATTTAGCCAGAAGCAGCTGAACCAAAACGCGACCGCAAGCGTTTTGAACGCGCAGGTAGACGCATGCTGCGTACCCGCGTTCTGAGCCGTCACTGAAACCGTGCAGTTGACTGGACACCAGTTGATCAGTGACGACACACCGTGGTATTGAAATCTGATTTATATTGTGGAAGTCAGACATAAAGTCAGTCCACACATTGCGAATGTCTGAAGGGAGGGGGTCATCCCACCCTGAGTTGATCGACCAAAGCATTTGCATGATGTATTTAGCAAAAAATGTGACCGGGGATAAGAACCCGCACGGATCATACAACCTGGCAATGTTGGACAAGACACCGCGCTTGGTGAGGACCTTGTTCATATCGGAGACGCGGTAGATGAAGCTGTCCTTGTTTGCGTTCCACTCGATGCCCAGAACCTTGAAGATATTTTCGCCATCCTCGACGAACCTGTAAGGAGATTCGCGGTGGTCGACAGGAAAACCTTCCAAAAAATCTTGGGAGTTGCTGGACCACTTGCGCAAAAGAAAACCTCCCTGGGCGAGAATGTCAGAAATCGTTTGAGCAAGGTTCCTGGCAGAGTTGACATCATGAGATCCACTCACAACGTCGTCGACGAAGGTATCCTCCAACAAAGTTTTTGAAGCGGCGGGATGCTTGTCTGCATTGAGGTAAGCTAGCTCGTGTAGAACGCGAATAGCCTGGAACGCCGAACTCGAAACGCCATAGGTGACTGTGGTTAGTTCGAACTGCTTGAGTACGTCGTCAGGAGATTCGCGCCATAATATTGCTTGATATTTGCAGTCATCGTCACGCATGCGCACCTGCCTATACATTTGTTTTATATCGCAGGTGAAAACTACTCCATGCAATCTGAAACGCAAAATGATGTCTTCGATATTTTGCTGAAGCTTGGGACCGGACATGAGCACTTGGTTGAGCGCAACACCCGAGGTACTAGGTGCAGACGCATCAAAAACTGCGCGCAACTTTGTGCTTGTGCTATGCTCCTTCAGGACCCCATGGTGTGGTATATAGTAGCGCTGACCACCAGTCGAACATGGCACTTCACGCATGTGACCGGCTTCAATATAATCCCTCATGAAGGCTACATAAAGTTCACAAAGTCGAGGTTCCCTAACCAGCCTGCGCTCCAAATTATAGAACCGCTTCAAAGCAGTGAGATGAGTGTCACCTAATGGTTTGTGGTTCACCTTAAAAGGTAACGAGACAACAAAGCGACCATCACTATCCCGTTTGTATGTTTCTGTGAAATGCTTCTCACATTGGACGTCCTCGGGATCTTGAATGCGTAGCTTGGGTGGCTCTTCAACCTCCCAAAACATCCTGAGTGCGTGATCAAGATCTATGGTGCAGGCCATCGAAGTAGCGGTGTACGTGTACTGCGATGCTGCTGGAGCTTTTCCCATGATGATCCAGCCAAAGATAGATGAGTAGGCAGTAGGCATATTTTCACCTAGACTGATCCTCTTACCATCCAGAATCTGGTCATAATATTCTATACCTAGAAGCAAGTCAATTTGTCCGGGAATTGTGAAGTTACTATCCGCTAAAACTAAATTTTTGCAAAGTTCTAATACTTTAGGATCAACTGGAACCGAAGGCATACGGCCAGTTATTTTCTTTAAAATGATGAAGTCCGATGATAAAATATGTAAATTGTTCCGTGTTGATTTGACATTGCAATGAACTATACCTCGAGTCTCGTGAACAGACGAAGCACCTAGCCCACACAAGCCGCCTGACCTTGTACGAGGCAGCCTCAACTGTTGAGCCAAGGTATCAGTCATAACTGACACTTGAGAGCCGCTGTCTATTAGAGCACGGGCTGTGTGAAATTGACCGTCAACATCCTGCACGCTGATGAACGCTGTACCTAAAATCATGGTGGATGTCACATCGACACCATGTAAGGTCTGAGACTGGACTGCGGAGCTATGTATCGACACAGCAGGCTCAGAGGGGATGGGTGCAGAAGTTGGGTCCGAATGTTGATTTTCTATTGAATTGTTGATGTGTAGCTTGCTATGGTGGCGCTTACGACACACCTGGCATACACTTGTTGAGGTGCACTTAGAAACCTGGTGAGTGCGCAGACAATTAAAGCAAAGTTTATGTTGAATTACAAAACTCTTCCGTTGCACCGGAGTCATGTTCTCAAATTTAGAGCATCGATATATAGCATGGTTCTCCGTGCAACATGGACAAGCAAAGGCATTTTTGACCTTGTTGTGCTGTTTATTCTCATTAAAAATATTCAATGTGTTATTGCCTGACGCTGACCTAGATGTAGACCCACCAACATTTTCTAAGATCCTAAGTTGATTTTCTAAAAAATTTAGCAATTGGCTGAACGTTGGAATTTTTAAAGTATCAATTGATGATTCAAATTTTGTACGCAAATCCATCGTCAGCTTTTTGAGGATGATGTGAAGTAAAAGAAAGCTCCATGATGTGACATCAAATGTCAAGGCTTGTAACGCGTGTGTATTCTCCTTTACAATGTTGATAAACTTACCTAAAGTTTTACTATTAAGTTGATTTAGATTTGGCAATGACAATAGAGATTCAACGTGTTTGTCCGCAATCATCCTGCTATTTTCATAACGATCTGTCAATAACCCATAAGCTATTGCATAATTTTCAAGTGAAATTGGCAAGTGTTTGATTAATGAAAGGGCATCTTTGTCCAAGACACTTAGTAAATAATGCATTTTTTCTACAGAACTCAAATTTGCATTGTCATGGATTAAACTATTGAAGATATTAATAAACCCAGGCCACTCTGTATGGATTCCTGCAAACCGTGTTAATGAAATTTTTGGTAGGTGAAAGCCGGTGCTGATTGTGGGTTTTGATTCTAATGGCACGTAGTGATTTTGGAGAGTTTTGATTGAATATACTTTCTCCTCACAATTGTTGAATTTTTCCTCGATTTCATGACGCTCCGCTTGTTCCGTATTGGCCATGACTACCGAGAAAGCCTTTTCCATTTCATGCCAGTGCCTATCCAAGTCCTTATACCTGGCGAAGAAACGACTCCTGTCGTGAACGGATATCGTCTGCTGAGATGTTATTTTAGTAGTTAAATTGTACAAATCTTGAATGAAACGCGCACAATAATCGAAAGCAACGTTGCTTATCTTAGGATCACTCATGTTTATAAACTTTCACTCCACTTTTCAACTTGGAAACAGTAAATTAAACGAAGTTTGAAACAAAATAACAAAACTTACGAAATGTCAAACATGTCAAACAAACTTGACGTTATGAGGTTAATGTTACCACTTGACTAAAATAATAAGATTCGCTACACACTTCAAGATGATTTACCAAAGAGATCGATTCGAACTTTTACCACAGAATATTAAGAAAAAGTGAATACAATTCGAAGTGAATGAACGAAACTCAATTTCAATGTGGGGTATATTCAAATATGGCGGATGAAAAATGCTAAGTATACCTACGATTAAGAAAAATTCAGATTGAATTTCCTAAGAAGGATGCTAATAAGATCGGGTTTTGAAGGACCAGGGAAATGGTCGAGAAAAGGGAGAAAGGATCGACTGACTCACCCGTGAATTCCTTGTAAAGCTTCTTCGATAGTAAAGTGGGTGGCTGGTTTCGTGGGCGAGTTGTCTTTCTCAACCATTTATGTTGAGGTGCGTTGATTTTGCTGATTTTCCTATATATGTTGAGGTTCTATGCTTGCGGAAAGGATTGCGGCGAAACAGGCTAACTGGAGCACTATTGATCGGCAAAAACTATCCTTCCTTGGATCCGCGATGTTAACGGTAGCGAAGATGGACGCGCAAGACCGATGTCGTCATAGGGCATCTGTCAGTCGATCGGGATGTGACGTAGGGAGGGAGGATACGGGTAGGTGTACCCTCACATGAAAAGATTGACGTTTAAGTATGACATTCGTACCCTCCATTTACAAGTTGAATGCTGAGGGCTGAATTTACATGTGATTGATGAATTCGTAGGCGTACATTGCACAATAAACCTACCACATGTATTGTGGACGTAATCAGGATTTTGCGATGGGGCGAGTTTTGCCTCCAATACTGACACATGTTGATTGTATCATAATAATGGAGGGAGCTTTTGAACATTACAATTAATGAAGAAGAAGAAAAATTAAACAATTAAAAAACTGAATTAGTTTTAAGAAGTTTTTCGCATACTTTAGCTATCCTTGGTCTGTTTCTTATTTATTATTCTTTATTTAGGATCTGTGTGAGTGTGATTTGTTCCCATAAAATCACACACATTGTCTAACAATTATTTTTCATACATTAGTTCCCACGAAATCCACAGCTTTTGAATAATATCGCTGTTGCTGGCTTTACTGCAAAGCATTAGTTGTTCAAACGTGACCGCGGATGCATAAAGCATTCGTAATCGCTTCAAATTAGACATAAAAACAACCATTTAGTACCGCCCCAACCATCACGTGGTTCATAGGCCCGAACAGTATTCGCCTCTTGGTAATCTCGTCGGTATTTACACATTGCATGTTTAGCAATTATCGTTCGAACATTTTGCAAGCCCCTTGCAGCGGAGGGTAATACCCCCTGCCCTCCCTGAGTACGTCCACAAATTTTTACATAGATAAACTTTGAACTGCACTGCGTCACACTTCCTTGTTTAGCGATTGTGTCAATGACGAATGATCTATGTACTTGGATAGAAAGATGACTGTCATAACTACTCATTGTCTATGGGTTTGCTTCCTTTAAACTAGTTGTATGTTTCGTTCATTTTTGAAATAGCAACTGGACCTTATACGACATCGAAGGTTTGATAACATCTTATCTTATCATTAGAAACTCTGTTATCGCTTAAATATGTGTCACCGACCACTACTGTGCACTAACAAACGTACATAATCACAATTATTAATAATGTAGTTCATATCGTATCTAATAATAATGAATGATTAAAATTAGTTTGTATCCCGCCATTTGTACGGTCATACGTCAACTTTGCCGCGCATTTTGTTTGTTCCTTTTTTCGGTGTTTCTGGTATAGTGCTTCGAGTGCATTCGGCCGGATGTTAAAATAATAAAGGTTTTGTGGCAGTGTTTTCAAAGTGCGTTTTCGAACGGAAATATTTGAATGAGTGATTTTTTTTAAATTATTTATGGTCTAGCTGGCTGTGTCGATAGTTAAACAGAATTTCTAATGGCACAATGGAACAAATGGCATGATTTTAGCAGCTGTTTATTGATAGCTTCGAAATGTTTGCATTTTTAACAACTTAGATCATAGTAAGTCATCGAGTTGACTCATAAACCTTCGTTTGAAAATATTAGAAAAGTTATTTTTGAAGAAATTGCGCTTTTAATAAAAATAATAGTAGATATACGTTCTAAGTACATAGTGTAAATGCGGTAAACGACATTCGGACTCCTGACAATCTCGATAAAAAAAATATAGGTAACGCACAAATTATTAAATAAACATAACTTGACATCATCAAGTTTATTTTGATTGTCAATGTCATCACTATCAAGGTCATTGACAGTTTCCCACAAAAGAGGCTGATTGTATAAATATTGATTTTTAAGATGTTTTGACCGAGCGATAATTTTATTAAACGTCTCTCGTTAACAATTTAAATCGCGTCGAGTGGTTTTAACTTATTATATTAATTAGTTACGAGTGGAAACCGTCGACTCCGTTCGTTGTATTTGGACTAATATACTCTTATCGTCGGAACCCTGAAGATACAAAAAAAAAACAGTCGAAAATTTAAGTTAAAATTCTTGATTCTTGCTCTTATTTAACAAATTTTCTTGGACTATAGAGAAATCATAGAATAAGGATTTTTTCGCTACTCTTAAAAAAAACGACACCTGAAAGGAGTTCGTATGGAAAAGCAGAAAACCGCGGAGCGCACATAAGGTCTAAATAAAAAAAAACAACTACCAAATAAGTTCCGAAATGTTATTATAAGTAATGTAACCTCATTTAAAAAATATAATACCTATTCTTTTTTTATTCGCGCTCTTTGTTTTTGTACATATACAGTAAAACCGTTTACGGTACGAACCATTGAGTTTTTATTCTAGATTATGATCGTATAAAAACTTTAATGGATGTGTTTAATTAATAACAGAATATTATCAATTCTATTGGTATCGAGTTTTTAGCTTCGAACGCTTATCTGTTAGATTTATCTTTAGCTTAAAGGTTTAACATTTGCGGCGCTGACCGACGCACGTCTATCGTGTTTTTTTATCTATAAGTAGATCTTACACTATAATAGCTTAGTATTATCGTTAGAAACAGGATATTCACTATTTTTTAATGAACCTTGCATCTATTAAATAGATTTATGCAAGTTTGATCTGTATTTACCAGCCAGTGACAAATGTCCGACGAGCGGGAACGCTGACAGGTGTAGTCTGTAGTCGGATCGCGGATGGCGGGAGAATTTGCTTGTCAGATCTGCCCGACAGAAGTGCCTGGCATGCAAAACTGCTGGTGTATGGTGAAAACAGACACACCCGACAGGCAAATCCGGTGTCTGTTTGTCGTTCCGTAGCTATTGGGCTTGGTGCGGGTGGTGAGTCGGTGTAGTAATTCTTGTTAGGATTAATTAACTTATTCAATACAAATCTAAACCATAGAAACCTTTACAATAAAATTGCATAGTACTAAAGTAACTAACAGTACAACTTATTTAAATTTGAAGACTATAATGTTTGATAGTTAACTTATCCCATTCTATTCTATAATGAGGTAATCTGAGAGAGAACCAAAGGATTAGCAAGCTGAAGTGGCATTGGGCCGGTCACATCTCTGGAAGAACCGACAACCGAGGGTAGACGAGTTCTAGAGTGGAGACCGCGTTTAGGCAAACGTAGTGTAGGACGCCGCCGGCAGGTGGAGTGGCGACAGGCTGCCGGAGACTGGGCGAGGGGAGTCGGAGGTCGGACTCATGGACTAATATGGGTGTGTGACCAAATTGGCATTGTTTTTTTTTTGCGTTTGACCAAAACGCGCTAACTTAACCGCACCATGTTTATAATACCATTATATTTAGACGTAACCAGTTAAACAGGCCGTGGAGTTTAAAAATAAATACGAATCTAAATTAGGCGGAGTGCAATGCTGTCCTTGGCATAGAAAAAGTGCGTCGCCATTTTGCAGAGAGGTCGGAGCTGTCAAGTTGACGTTTAAAGGTAATTTTTTTAAATTTTTAGTCTTGTGTGTGGTTTTAGTAACTGATTTTGTTTTTGGAAATCCATTTGCCGTTTGTTATTAATAAGGTGCACGTCTATATATTTGAAAATTAATCCCTATTTTTTATTTTTTTTTTAGCTCATCATCCGTTTATTCCTTAGTCTAATCTTCCTCCTCATCATCATTACCTTGATCACGCCATAACTTGACAACTATTGGACCAATTTGGTAATTTATTGGGGTCATTACCAGTTGTCACCACCTTCAACCAGTTCAACCAACCACCTTCTTCCACCACCTTTTTGTCTCCAGTGGTGACAACTGTGAATTATTTTTATAAAGCGTCCCATTTGTCACCACTGGGGACGTCCTACTGGTGACAAATGGGAATCGTTTTTAAAGTGTTAACCTCGCCCTGATGAATTTTTCACTTCTATAGTGTGGTCTTATATACGCACCATTTCTTTCATATTTTCTTAAATTACCGAATATTAAAAGTTATTCTTATTAAAACGAATTGTAAGAAATCGAATAAAAGACGAAAAAATTAGATCATAATTTTTATTTTCACGTGACGTTACCGTGGGTGCCGTCTGGTTAGAGGCAGATTCAAGATGTTTGATCAAAAACCCGTTCGCACTCATTCACACGTTTGCTAATCAAATAATTTACCAATTAGCCAAAATACCGTTTCCTAACCATGCTTTCGAATCGCTTATAATTTTACTAACAACTTGTGAGCAAATCTTGTAAAGCTGGGTCCACACCTCGGACCGTGATAGTAACTGTGACTCCGTAACAAATGCGCGTGGCATAACACAAGTTTGGACGGGTTTTGTCGCGCGTATTCGTTACGATCACGGATTCACGACGTAATGTCATGCAGCGATCCACTCAGTGACCCCCTGAGGGGGTGGTGGTAAATGAGCACGGTTCTCTTCCATATTTAGTGTAGTAAGTACAGTGACACGGTCACAGAGCCACGGTCACGGTTATACATGTGGACGTACCTTAAGAGGTTTTTTTTTGTATTTAAAATGAGACGTTAAATCAGTTTCGACAGGCAAATCGTTTGAGTGATTAGTTATGTGTTATGATTAATGTATCCATTCAGTTATTTTATACGCAAGAAAATAAAACAAGAATTTGCGTCAGATGTGGCTGTATGGTCCTAAAGACTTGAGCCAGATGAAAGAAAAAGAATATATAAAATACGTTTAGCTTTTTTTTTTTATTTGACTGAGCGACAAGACGAGCAAGTTGTCCGCCTGATGGTAAACGCTATGCCTGCCGATAACAGTTACAGTGCCACCCAGAACTTTGCATTGCATATTCCTGCGCGGCGCTGCACTGCGCTCGTCACCCTGAGACATCGGCTCTAAAGTCTCATATGCCCAGTATATGTGCTATTTATACTATAATTAAGAGATTTTGCCCCTTTTATACTGTATGAACTTCAGTCTCTAAAAAGGTGAAAATATTTCGTCCAAAAAGTTTGTCTGGCAAAATCCATCGCCTTTGCCAATACTCTGTACGCTCACAAAGGAGTAAAAAACTCAGGATGTTGAACCTCCAATCGAGTTTTTGTCATGGGCATGTAAAACCAAATTGTCGGTGCATTTAATGGGCCGTCCATTAAAAAACTGGATCCGATACGTGCATTTGAAAATATTTTGAAGCAAAAAAACTTGTATTGCTCCCGAAAATTGGGGGTTGTGAGGAATGTCTGCCCTGTGGACACAATTAATGTAGTACTACATACAAAATGGACCCTCCCCCCGCGCACCGCGCCCCCGCACCTCTCCCCGCAATCGCCGACAGTCAACACTACACGCCCACATGTAATAGACAAACGCGCAGTATGCACCTTCATACTAGAGGGCTGGCTTTTGTTTCGGTCGTGTAATTTGTTTGGCGCGTGTATAAACGTCGATTATAAGGCCGGTTTTAGTGTTCGACCGACCGTCGGTGCGCACCATCGTTCCGGACGATACGCATAACCGATCGTCAGTTTGTAACGTTCAGTGCTCTCCTGACCTATCAAACTGGCCGGACTGGTATAGTCGCAAGCAAGTACACGAAACCTATAAAATCAAATGGTACCTATTGGTGTTTTGAACGATTTGGTTCGATTTTTGTTGACGATGATACGCGTCGGTCTACGGATCGGTGTAGCACTGAACGCGTTAATATGTTTCCATAGCGCGTCCGTCGACCGGCGGCACGCATGCGGACGCGCTTGCCCGACGGTCCTCGTACGCAGTGCGGAGCAATATACGCGTGCGTAAGGTCGGTCGAGCACTAAAACAGGCCTAAGAGCGAGATGTCAAATCAGCCTACTTGTATGCAGTGTCCGGGATGTCATAAGCTTACCTGCACTTTCAATTTCCACGTCCAAATGGATGTTGGATTTGGCAGTGACGCAGAGTCGGTAGTCGCAGGTGTCGCATCTGACGCTGAGGTGCCAGACGCCCACCATGGCCGCTTGGGCCTCGGAGTGGGATGGGGTTACTGGAACCACGGCGAGCCTGGAAGGAAGCTTGCGTTGAGACATGGTGGCTGGCAACTGCGCTTTACTACCTAACGACGCTGGATTCGATCCTCTGCTCCGAATGACAATTACTGATGTAACAGTGGAATTGACCTATTCCTTTCTGAAGGATTGGACTTTTTATTAAAGAGTAACTTGTAGTGGGTAGCGTCGTCTGCAAGAGACCGCCTGGGGAAGTACCACACCTATGCCAGATATTCATCCGCCAAGCAGTAGTGTGCAAACATTAATGTGTTCCGGTTTGAAGGGCATTGTTTCCAGCGAAGTTGCTGGGCATATGAGACCTTTAAAGCCGATGCCTCGGGGTCACGAGCGCAGTGCACGATAATGCAATGCAGTGTTCGGGGTGGTGGTGTGACTGTTATGGGCAGGCGTATCGTTTACCATCAGGTGAACGACCAGCTCGTCACATCAATCAATCAAAAAATTAACTTGGTTTTTTGCGCCCTTTTCACGGTTGAACGGATTCTGATAAAATTTGGTATGGAGATAGTTTGAAACCTGCGGAAGGACGTAGGATACTTCTCAATGCGAATAATTTAGTTTTTCTTTTATATCGCGCGGTTAAAGTTAATAGTTACATATCAGCATCGCCGGAAGCTCCCGGGAAGATCAGGTATACGTCTCTTGGAGATAAGCTCTCGGTTCTCGATGCTGGAGAGAAGGCGGCCACAGACGTGATGTTGTAAAGGTCGATTTGCGGTGCTGCAGGGTGGACAAAAAATTGATTTAGCAGTGAATGGAGTTTTATTTTTAAGTAGTGCCTTGTCTGCAAGAGACCGCCTGGGGAAGTACCACACCTTTGCCAGATGTTCATCCTCCAAACAGTAGTGTGTTCCGGTTTGAAGGGCACTGTTTCCAGAGAATTACTGGACATATGTGACCTTCGAGCCGATGTCTCAGGGGGACGAGCGCAGTGCAGTGCCGCGCAGATTAATGCAATGCAGGGTTCTGGGTGGTGCTGTGACCGTTATGGGCAGGCGTAGCGCTTACCATCAGGCGAACGACTTGCTCGTTTCGTCACTCAGTCCAATAAAAAAAAAACTAATTGTGTGCTGGGACACAGTAGAAAAATCAACTTCAATAAAATAATTATTTCCCAAAAAAGTATATTTAATTTTTTTTTCTTAGAAGTTATTTAAAAAAATATACGAAACGCAACACTCTTTTTCTATCGTCACTAACTTATATCTCCCCTCAACTTCCGTTCGCCTGGCCCGATCACATTTTTCGTAACGCATTCACCAGTTTTCTCCCCAAGTCAAGAGTGTGTAAAGAAGGTTTACTTAAAAAAAAAAAATGTAATGAATCCGGAACTACGACCTACCTCTACCATTTCTATTCAGAACCCAAGATAACTACATCATTTGTAAAGAAAACCTCATAAACGATAGCAAATCACTCAAACCACTGTTACGACACTTCCTACGCTGCCGGAAGTGCTAATGCATCGTAGTTACTACTAATGATTGTAGTTAAAACGCAGTATAAGCATTATACAGTATGGGCATTGATGCCTTAGGTCGTTGTGACAGTTATAGTTGGTATTGACAGCGGAATTTGACAGGTGTCCCTTCAATTAGATTGAACTACGAAAACACTTGAAAAACAGATATTAATTAAGTAAATATTACCTAATACCGCAAAGAAATTAAAAAAAATAGACCTAAAATTTGTTCAACATACAAAATAGACACTCTCTATACCCCGCGGTCGCCTTACACGCATCTATAGCCGCAATCCAAAAATTTCAACATTACCCGCCCAAATGACAAATGACAGTAAACGAACATATTAGCCGGTTGTTTTTTGTGATACAAAACCGGAACGGAAACTACGCGGGTGAAACCGTGGGGCGCAGCTAGTATTTTAATAATACTAAAGCTACTTCGGTCAGTCAATAACCTTCTCCTAAATTGAAATTGACGGATGACGGAGAGAAATCGGACCTAGTGCGTTAAGTACCATAGAAATAGTTCTGCGGCTACTACGGAATGCATTTTCATGGAATCGGATCGGACGTAGTGCGGAACCGCCCTTACTCTACACGTATAGTATAGCGCGTGCATTAAAGTTTAAACAGCATTAATGTCGACAATTTGTCTGCGCGCGCATTGTCTGGCGCGACGGCTGACAGCAAAAGGTCGTTACGACAGTTAATGCTCGTGTCAGGACGGTAATGAATCGTGGTTACCTCGTGTCACAGTAAAAACAGGAAAGTTAGCTATCTCCGTAAAACGGTGCTAGTATGTGTGCGCGCCTGTACGCACAGGACATTTGCTCTGGCGCCTGTCGCTACGTCATTCAAGAATAGAAGTTCCAACTTTCGGAATACAGTCCGTTTTTTTTTTTTCAGATAAAAAGTATCATATCTGGTAGTTTAGGTAATAAACTATCTGTGTGCCAAATTTCATTCAAATCCGTTCTGTAGTTTTTGAGTGAAAGAGTAACAAACATCCATCCATCTTCACAAACTTTCACATTTATTATATTAGTAAGATAGGGTGTGAGAATTAATACAGTGGAATCTTTCTTACTCGTTTCTGATTAAAATTTTCTACCAGATACGCTATAGAAAGCCTAATAGGCACCTCTTTGCTGAAGACTGAATGACTGTATATCACTTACCATCATTTGGAGGGTACAGTACGGCGTGCTCCACAGCTCCTTCTATCAGGATTTTCAGGGCAGCCACTCCGCTCTCTATTGGCAGCCCTAGAGATATGGCCTCGCCTCCACCTCGTCTCACCAGAAGAGTCTAAAAAAGAATAGAAAATGCTTAACACGGTGACTGCTGAACCGGTTTTTACATTAAGGCACCGTTACGGACCGTGTGTGTTTTCCAGCAATGGCGTGCCGTCTGTGTGAGCCGCACTGTAGTAGCGCCGCGTTAAACACAAACGTCTGTGTTTCGCCACACAGCCGGCACGTAAGCTGCGCTAACATAATAACTGTGTTTTCAGCAGTGAACATGTTACCGGCAATCAGTACAATAAGTTCGCGTTTGAACACTATCTCACCTGATGTTAGCACGGTCTACGATGGTGCACGCTTACCTAGAAGTAACCTATTTTATACAAGATTCTCAGGTTGTAACTATCGGGAAACAGACTTGGGCAAGGAGTTCCACACTATAACGGTACGAAAATCGTTTCGTGCGTGAAGGACGTCGTCACGACTGGACAGTCGGTACTGGAAGTGTTCACGGCTATCGCAAAAGGCTTACATCATATCTGTCAAACTCGTGCTCCGTGCTGAGGCGTCCTCTCCTCGGCTGGTTCAGCTCCAACGGCTCCCAGCGCTGCAAGTCCACCTCTGATGCCAGGTTGCTGGGGCCTTCGTCATCCTGGAATTGGATGAGGGGTTTTAAAATGGCTTGTCGATTGTCTCCGCAGTGATTTTTTTTTAGTTGACAGAGTAACGAGTATGTGTCGTTCCCCATGCGCTACGTCTGCCCATAACAGTTACAGTGCCGCCAAACTTTGCATTGCATAAAGTTGCGCGGCACTGTAATTTAGCTGGAAACAGTGTCCTTAAACCGGAACGCAGTATTGTTTTCACTGCTTGGCGGATGAAAATCTCAGTGACGCGTTAAAAAAAGTTACATGTGATCGACTTACCATCCCCTGGAGGTAATACGGGAGAACATCCCCCTCTGTATGCTTGGAGATGTTCCTCAGCTCTTGAAGTGCTGCTTCGGAGTCTGCTGAAGGATGATCCGGATCCGTCCAGATGGTATAGACCTGGTGGAAGGATTGCAATTATAATAATTTTTGAACAGTTCCGGTCATGGAAAATCAATATAACTGTAAATAACTCCATAATTATTTCGGGGGTTTTACTAATTTTCATGTTCGCCATCCGTGCTGGATCAGAGGAGTTGGTGCAAAATGAATGGAGACCATGGGTGGTGAAGAATTAGATCCAATTATTGGCCATACACGATTGGAGCCAACCTTGGACCCAATGGTGATTGTTGCTAATACAGTCTTATTTAGTATTTATAAGCCTCTTCTGCAAGAAACCACACGGGAACTACCACACTGCCGCCAGATTTTCATCCGCCAGCAGTAGTGTGAAAACAGTACTGTGTTCCGGTTTGAACGGCACTGTTCCCAGCGAAATTACTGGGCGTATGAGGCTTTGGAACCAATTTTTCAGGGTAACGAGCGCAGTGCATCGCCGCGCAAGATAGTGCAATGCAAAATTCTGGGTGGCACTAACTGTTATGAGCAAGCGTAGTCACTACCCCGTTAAATAAAGTAAAGGGCCTCATAGCCATTCACAATTGGAGCTAAGCTTGGACCTTGGACGCAGCATTGAACTAACCTTCAATCGTTTCTCCACCAAAGCCCTCAAGGCCAGTGGCAGCCTCTGAGGGTCACCAGCTCCCTTGTCAGTGATCACGAACAGTGCGCTGTCATAAGGGACAAGTTTGGCTGCTGTGGCTAAGGCTCGCATTGTACCATCGATGGTCGCGTCGCTGTAGACTCCCTGAGAAAAGATTATCATGATTAGATATTTCATTTTTTTTTCTTCTCTTTCTTTTTGCTCTGTGTCTGCGTGTTTGTGGGAGCATGGTCTTCGTAGTTCCTGATTCTCTATATCGAAGCTAGAAAGCGTAAACGCTGTAACCCTTTGACCGACCCGAAAATACTTTTTTTACATATTTGGAAACAAACGCTGTAACCCACATTTAAACGTCCCCTAGGAACTTTAGGATATAACCAAGGTAGCTTTGTATGAAACAC
The DNA here is from genome assembly GCA_912999815.1 of Campaea margaritaria. Taxonomy (NCBI): domain Eukaryota; kingdom Metazoa; phylum Arthropoda; class Insecta; order Lepidoptera; family Geometridae; genus Campaea; species Campaea margaritaria. The sequence goes on from OU538818.1 coordinate 2,771,510, forward strand.
ACCAAATATCCAAAATTTACGTTTTTAGGTCGAGTAGATATTGAGTTATGATTTTTTTTCAACAAACAAAAAGTTTTTTGTCTCTGGTGAACAATTTTGCGTTTCAAGGTTACAGCGTTTACGCTTTCTAGCGTCGATATACAGAGGGTCCTAGTTAAGGGTCAGGATCTGTGTAATGTGATCGTGACGCCTTATTTATTTATTTGTTTATCTATACTACCCACGCCCTCCGTAGCGTAGTGGATGACGAACCGACTACGAAACGCACAGTGCAAAGATTTGTGTGGATCACTCATATTTGCTCTGAGTCCTGGGTGTTTGTGGCAACACCATTAAATATCTACCATCACTAATACCCATTACACTATCTGTTACGAGCTGATCTGACGATAGAGACGGAAGATGGAAAATGAGACTTCTCATTGAATAATAGTAAATTGATGATATTTGAGCTAATCGAATAAACGGGAAAAAGTAAAAGAAAAAAAAAAAATAACAAAAATCACGGTCGATTGAACAGTTATGAATAACCTAGACACAAAACTAAAACAAATATGTCACGCGACTTGTCAAACACGTTTAGGCACTTAAATAATTACCATTGTAATCCGAAATTGAACGCGAAGCCGTTGGCACAGTACAAAGAGTAAACAGTATGGATAGTCCAACGCACGCACATTGCGGTTTCTCGCACACACACAACCACTCGGTTAAAAGAGAGATGGTAACTTCAAGGTCGAGTGTTTGATCGCAGAATAAATCTGAAGCTATAATAATACACTCAGTGTTTTAAATGTCAAATGCTTTTCTCCTAAATTACTGACAATTCCACGTCAAACGATTCCGCACTGTGAATCTAACGTAAGAAGACTGAAAGTTCGTCATCGACCCATATCGGCGCATGCTGCCACGGCTTATTTTCTTGAGTCCACCGGGGCCCGGTCTTGATCGGTGGATCACATACCTCTGAAATAATTTTCGGGTATGTGGGTTTCCTCACGAAGTTTTCCTTCACCGAAATGCGATTGATAATTACGTACATATCGACGCTGGAAACCGTAAACGCTGTAACCCTTTGACCGACCCGAAAATACTTTTTTTACATATTTGGAAACAAACGCTGTAACCCACATTTCAACGTCCCCTAGGAACTTTAGGATATAACCAAGGTAGCAGTATTGTAGCTTTGTATGAAACACACCAAATATCCGAAATTTACGTTTTTAGGTCGAGTAGATATTGAGTTATGATTTTTTTTCAACAACAAAAAAGTTTTTTTGGCTCTGGTGAACAATTTTGCGTTGCAAGGTTACAGCGTTTACGCTTACTAGCGTCGATATGTTTTAAAAGGAACACATTGGTACGTGCCCGCACTGGTGTTTGATCTCACGACCCTCTACTTGGAAGGCGGTCGTTCTCCCACTAGGTTACCACCGCTTGGGTGGAAGTTGAACGTAACTTAAAGCATTGCCCTTCATATCGTTACCGTTGAATTTCTTTCATTAAAACGATTCGTTCCGTATGCAATTTTTGTTTTACATATAAAATGCCAGCCAGCCTACATAAGATTGTTAACAATAAACTTTGTTCGCTTATTTATGAAAAATATTATTTTTTTGCGTTTCCAAGAAAACAATATGTTTTTTTTTCTTTAGTTACGGACTTCGTTGAATAACGCGGGAGCGTTCATACTGCCTGCTCTATTGTCTGTACACAAGAGGAACTATGGCAAGTCGCAGATCTCCCAGATTTGCATACCGTTTGTCATTTCTCTCAACCTGTCACGGTCCGATACCATCTTTATATTGACAGTGACGTGCGTCTTCGCCGTCATACCGCATTCAAGGCTGGTTTACACATTAAGTTTTTTTTATGTGACTCGGTGACGAGATTAGCAAATCGTTCACCTGATGGTAAGCGCTACGCCTGCCCATAACAGTTTCAGTGCCATCCAGAACTTTGCATTGCATAATCCTGCGCGACACTGCACTGCGCTCGTCGGCTCTAAGTCTCATATGCCCAGTAATTTCGCTGGAAACAGTGCCCTTCAAACCGGAACACAGTAATGTTTGCACACTACTGCTTGGCATCTGGCAAAGGCGAGTTACCTCGCAAAACAGGGCCCTTATTCGCTATGCCACGTGATATTGGTGTCAATAAAGAGTTATCTATCTATATATCTATCTATCTATCTATTCCTTGTCGAAAACGCGTGGGTCATAACGAGCTTTAAACTTATTTTGAACCTTAAATATTCTCGAAATGCGCTAGTTTTCCGCACTGCATTTTGACAGTTCAAAATGAGCGTGAATCGTGAAATGCAGTCGTAGGCATCTGCCGACTGCATTCACGTTTCAGTATTGTATGCACTTGCAGTCATTTTTTTTTTATTGTTTTATTTCTGAGGTAGGATATTTTGTTCTAAGAACCGTTCCCGAATCGAGAGTTACTAGTAGTAGCAATGTTCATTTCGCGACTCGCTTTGTAATTCGGGTCGCCGCTCGCCGCCCGCGCGAACGTGTAAACCTTGCCTAAGCTCAAAAGGAGGTGAATGACCTTTATGGGGTTTTGTTTGTGTAGCGAATTTGAAGAGACCTACTTGTAGGTCTCGCTGACATAGTGGGCGGATGAAATATATTTTTCTACTGAAGCTTTTATATAATACACTAGCTGTACCCTGCCACGCTTCGCTGTGGCACATTCGCTGATATGTCACTGATGAAAAAAATAGATAAAAACAATCCTTGATGCGGATTATATATCATGCTAAAATTTCAGCTCGATCAGTGCAGAACTTTTTGAGTTTTTGAAGCGTACACAAACCAACATAACATTTTTATATATATAGATACATATTCGGTAACAGCAAGTTGACTTCAAACGCCACAATTTCACTGTTAGTCACTGAGGAGTTGCATTGTCTACCTTCCGTCTGTATCAGATCAGCTCGCTGTCAACAACTCCACTAAAGAACGGGAATTGGGTCCAAAGCTTGCACTATATGATCTCTGTGGTAGGCCTCTTCTGTAAGAGACCGCCTGGGGAAATACCACACCTTTGCCAGATACTCATCCGCCAAGCATAAGTGCGCAAACATTACTGTTTCCCGGTTTGAAGGGCACTGTTTCCAGCGAAATTACTGGGCGTGTGAGACCTTAGAGCCGATGTCTCAGGGTGACGAGCGCAGTGCGCCGCGCAGGATTATGCAATACAGTGTTCTGGATGGTGCTGTGACTGTTATGGGCAGGCGTAGCGCTACCATCAGGTGAACGACTTACTCGTCTCGTCACTCAGTCAAATTATAAAAAAAAAAACACATTTGTCCTTACTGACACCTGACACACCACAGGTATCACTGGTATGTGCTCCGAATCTGGGTGTTTGTAGGAGCATGATCCTCGTAGTTCCTGATTCCCTAGATACAGGGAGTTCTAGTTAGGGGTCAGGTTCTATTTAGAAGTACCGAAACCATACCTGATACTTGAGCAGTAGTTTAGACAGCGCGTCTGTGACGTCTCGGTCGCGATTGCGGTGGCTACTCGGCTGGAGGTTGTGGCGAGACCTCCAGTTAACTCCTGGAAAAGATGCAAAGCATTAAACCCTCCCCATGGTGGACTATGGCCTAACCCCTCTCACGAAAGTGAGGGGAGGCCCGTGCTCAGCAGTGGGCCGATATGGGTCGATGATGATGATGATAATGTCATCCGGAATGTCAGTGTTCCTTCTCCTAGTTCGGTTACGGATCATGATGATTAAACCGATCTTCCTAAAGGTTTCCGGTAGTGGACTTCAGCAGCGTTGATCCGTAACCGAATTAGGAGAAGGAACACTCCAAAGGAATGAAGTCTTAGTTAGGCACAAGGAGGTCCTGCCCGAAATGGCAGACTTTTGTGGCTGCAAGAGTCTGCCTGGGGAAGTACCACACCGCAGTAGCGTGCAAATATTACTGTGTTCTGGTTTAAAAGGTGCTGTTCCCAGCTGAATTCCTGGGCATATGAGACTTGGCCTAGCATCCAATCAAATCTTGCAATACTAAGTTTTGGGTGGCACTGCAAGTGGTTATGCGGAAGTAGGTAATTGTATGTCTCAGTGTTAGTAGAGGCAAACACTTTGGAGGGCACGTTAAGCCGTCGGTCCCGGTTGTTGTTCATTGATTTCAGATGTTAAGCCACGTCAGAGGCCCTTGGGCGGCCTAATAAACTGACACCACAGGCCGGCCCTTTGAACGGAGCCCGGACCGGATTGGAGATTACTCTTCGTACTAACGTTAAATCATAGAGTAATAATTTTACTACCTATATCATCTGTTGCAACCGCAATCAAAGTTTCTCGAAGTTATAGAATTGAAATGTCCCAAGATATACATTACACTACAAAAAATGTGTGCCACCTTCCGCGCTGTGTCATCGTAAATACTCTGATTTTGCTGGGGCTTTTCGAAGCGATATCGATTCGAGTTACTGTGACATGGTACGCTAGTGTCAGCTATTGGATTCGACCTTGGACGGTGAACGTAAGAGTGAAGTTATGTAAAACTTAACTTTACGCTCCAGTTACTTTTGTCAACTTGGAAAATGGTAAAAAACAGCTGGTGATTTGAATTTCGATAGATTAACAGCCCTGTTTAAGTTCCATTCTCTTTGGATAGTGCAATTGCTAAGTAAAAAAAAAACTGATCAAAATGACTTCCAACACCATCAATCTACTGGTCACCGAGGAGTTCCGTTGTCTACCTTCCGTCTCTATCCATAGACAAGAGCTTCGTCACCATAATATTGTGTTGTCACCAGATCTTGGACTGATCATCGAGCTGACCTAATATAAGATTCTCACATCATCATCAACCCATATCGCCCCATCGCTGAGCACGGGTCTCCCCTCACTTCGTTCCACATTAGGCCATAATCCACCACGGGGGCCCGGTCCGGATCGGTCGATCTCTGAAATAATTCTCCGGTAGGCTAAATTTGTGTGAACCGCAGGTATTGGTTACGAGTCGGGGTGTTTGTGGGACCATGGTCCTCGTAGTTTCTGATTCCCAGATACAGGGAGTCCTACTTAGGGGTCAGGCTCTGTGCATGTGATTGCGACGCGATATCCATATGTTAACACTATCCATAAGCAAAAACTTGTCACCCCTTTTTACGAAAATTGCGCAGACGGAGGAATATGAAATTTGGCACAGTTAAAGTTTATATGGAGAAGATGTGCAAGAGCTATTAAAAAAAATTATACACCCATATGAAAAGTTCGATACACACATCTATGACGGAAAGGCACTACACACTGCCACGAAGGTTTGTTGAAAGAAGTTTGAAATAAGAAAGAGGTCGGGAGTAAGAGGTCACCATAGCGTATACGAAGGTTTAAAAGGTTTTGTATCATGACATCTCTTCTCAGTTCTCATCTGTGATTATAGAGCAGAGGTATAATCTGTTACCATAGAACCTTAACAAAGTTCGGACTTAAAATTTCAATGAATTATAGTCGAATTTCGACAACAGGGTGACCACTAGTTATTATTAATCTTCAACGTTTGTGAGCCCGATGACACACGAAGCAATTGAATGTAATTTTAATATTCAAATTGTCCGTTTCCACGGCTGCGTCTGTCATGCCTATTTATTACGCCCATTGTAATGTAGAATTTGGTGTTTAGTGGAAGCGCACATTGAGGCATTTGACGCGCTCTGTCGTGTTTTTCATTACTTGCCGCGAGTGCGGGAAATTACAACTGTTGTGTTTGTTGTATGGGAAATCACTATGGAATGTGCAGAGCCGCATCCGTGGCTAGACAAGCAAATCGGCTCAGCAGTCTGGTACCAGCGTATACTGAGCGATCGAGTGTGTCGATGTGCGCTTGCCAATTGCAGCGCATTGCATTTTTTTGGATTGCACTGCAATTGTTGTAGAAAATAATTAATCCACCCAATCGGTGCAACTCATGCAAACGGTACTGTTTTCCAGTTTAAAAGGCACTGTTTCCAGCGTTATTTTTTTTTTATTTGATTCAGTGATAAGACGAGCAAGTCGTTTATCTGATTGTTAGCGCTACGCCTGCCCATAACAGTCACAGCACCACCCAGAACCCAGTTATTACTGGGCATATGAGACTTTAGAACCGATGTCTTAGGGTGACGAGCGCAGTGCGCCGTGCAAGATTATGCCATGCAAAGTTCTGAGTGCCACGCCTGCATATAACAGTAACAGTGCCAACTGTTACTGTTATATGCAGGCGTGGCGCTACCATCAGGTGAACGACTTGCTCGTCTCGTAACTCAGTAAAATTAAAAAAAAAAAACACTAGATTTTGCGTCTAGTGGTTTGACCATCGGTGGCGGCCACCTGTGATCGCGTTTAGTGGGTTTAATGTGCGCTTGCACTAAACGTCTGCAAATTAGCGTTGCATGAGTGAATTTCAGTGCACTGCATTTTTTTGCATCGCACTGCAGTTGCTGTGGGAAATAAAATTTTTGAGCTACAAAACCGACTTCATTTGCATATGAATAAACAGATTTTGATAAAATTTATGTGAAAGTTTTTGAGGATGGATGCGTGTTTATTACAATATCACGCAAAAACTACTGTACGGATTTCGATTAAATTTGGCACACAGATAGTTTATTACACGGATTAACATATAGAATACTTTATGTCCCGTAAAAATGAATAGTTCCTGCGGGATAATACAAGACGCGGACGAAACCGTGGGGCGCAGCTAGTGAAAACAAAAATGCCAAATCGGTAAATTAAGTAAGGAGTTCAAAACAAGAGAACTTCTTCCTCTGTGAAGTCGCTTAAAGTGTTTGAAATATTTGAAGGGAAACAGTGAATTTTTAAAGGGTTTTGTACTAAGGACAATTGCCGATTTCGGTTCATGCATGCTACAATGAATCCTTAGTAATTTTCATTGTAGCAACACAGTCATGTAAACAGTTTTAAAATACAAGGTGTGCATTTTGAAATGTTTTGTAGGGTGTTATTGACACCTTTATATGTAAATATGTCGATTGTCAACAGAAAATACATGGATTTGTTGTTTTGAATAATTTTAAATGGAGTTTTATATTATATTTTTTTTTTATATATTTTTTTTTGTTTAATATTGTTTTTTTTATTTTTTTTTATCTAGATTTAAGAATAAGTAAAGGTAGGGATTGACTGTGGTCTTCTTTTTAACCGACTACTAAAAAGGAGAAGGTGCTCAATTCGTTTGTATTTTTTTTTTAGTTTCTCACGTCATCATTCCGTCGTGTATGAAACGATTTGGATTTTTTTTCTATAATGCGCGCTCGCGTTTCGCCTCGCCACTAGACAACCGTTTTAAAATTCTACCCTTTATAAATATAACTACCATTACCTTTGTGGACCGTCCATGGTACTACCCTAGCTTCATCATCATCATCAACCCATAACGTCCCACTGCTGGGCACGGGTCTCTCCTCACTTTCGTGAGGAGGGTTAGGCCATAAACCACCACGGGGGCCAGATCCGGATTGGTGGATCATCTACCTACCTCCGAAATAATTCTCGAGTAGGTATGTGGGTTTCCTCACGATGTTTTCCTTCACCGAAAAGCGTGTGATAATTACGTACATATGTTTTACAGAAACACATTGGTACGTGCCTGCACTGGGATTTGAACTCACGACCTTCTGATTGGAAGGCGGACATTCTCCCACTAGGCTACCACCGCTACCCTAGCTTACCTATTGTAATGTTTCTGTACTGTGTTTATTTGTTTTTGGTGTCCAATAAAGAGTTTTCTATTGTATCCTATTCTACTCTTCACAATTCTTATTTTATATTTGTTTTGTTTCAGGTAAGTGATCTAAATCAAGCCAGTGGATTATAGTGTCTATATGGTAAGTAGTCGCTGGGAGCCCCTTGAATAGTTCGTCCCATGCATCAATATAATAGGGTTTCTTCTCAAAATGTCCTAAGCCCTATGATCTTGAAAAAATAAAATGGTTTCATACATTAGTTCCCAGAGTCTCCAACAATTTGAATTCAAATACAGAATTTTTTTTTGTTTACATTAAAATGAGTTCGAAAAAATGCGTGAGGCAACAGATTAAAAATTAGCGATCAAAATTCATCTATTTTATTGTAAGTAGGCAAAAACAAGCAATGGAGCAATGGAGCGCGCCATGTTAGGCATTCGCCTGCTAGACCGTATACCAAACGTCAAAATTCGACGTCGCACTAAAGTTGAATATGTAGGTATACGGATAGCAAGCCTTAAGTGGAGATGGACAGGACACTTGGCAAGGCGGGATGACCAAAGATGGACGAAGGTAATAACGGAGTGGTGGCCAAGAGGAGCGCAACGTCTGCGAGGCAGACCACCAGCCCGACGGTCGGATGACGTCGCAATGCACGTCGGGATTGAATGGATGAGACTGGCACAGGACCGGAACAAATGGCGTGAAACAGAGGAGGCCTATACCCAGCAGTGGGTGGATACGGGCTGAATAGATAGATAGATAGGCCAAAACAAGCACCTTTAAACGTCAAACACTTGAGTCTCATATACGAGAAAGGGAAAATTTTAAAATAAATCAAATATGATCTACTAAACGAATGATTACCTGATCATGGTTTGAGTTTGAAAAAGGACATTTCCCTTTCAAGTGGTGACTCATGCCTGAATCTCGCACAGGAAAAGGAAACGCCATTGACTCTACCAGTGCTTCGGAAATACGCCCGTCAGAGAAGATAGCACCAAGAAATTGTACGGGGATGTAATTTTTTTAATTCTCATGACAATCCTCCCGAGTTATAAGATCATAACCATATAAGGAAATGTTTTGGCACGCGTCTCCCTATATAGATTCATAGGGAACCCCCGCATCAGGATAAACAAAGCTGCATATAGACAATAGAGAATTACTTGCCGAATCAGACATAGCCTAATTTGTATTCAGCAGGTGGACCGTCTTATTAGTGTATGCAGTAGAAACAGAACAGTAAGTCGACTGATTCGACTGTGTGCGTGCGTACAGGCACGCACACATGCAAGCATATCAGGATTTATGTATGTAACCGTGATACGTTCCCTAAATACAAGGAATCGTAGTTCGGGGTCAGGAGGCCTACCATGACCTCTTTTAGCGATTCAATGGAAGACCTAAACTGAACCGCGTCGCATAATCGTACCGTGACGTCTTATTTTTTATGTGGCTGCCATTTTCAACCTAAACTGGATCCAGTTTAGGTTGAAAATGGCAGGAACCTAAATTGAGTCGCTAATAAGCCATTTTAAACCTAAACTATATCCAGTTTAGGTTGAAAATGGCAGCAATATAAAAAATAAGACGTCACTGTACGATTATGCGACGCGGCTCAGTTTAGGTCCTCAACTGAATCGCTATAAGACGTCATGGTAGGCCTCCAGGATCTATATATGTGACGTGACGAGTTGCCTTAATACATGGAATCCTGGGTCGGGGTCTGGATATATCTGGATATGTCTGGATGTGATCAAGGCGCGACTTGTAAGTTATTACTTCAAAGACAGGATGAGGTTTTCAATTTGGATGTTATTTTGTTTCTGTTTGTTACCTTAGGTCTCCGCCATTTATCAACAGATTTGTTTTTTTTTTTATGTTGGTATTGGACCGAATATGCTTTCAGATTGGTCCCATAGAAATTAAATTTGTAACTGGAAGAAAAAATTACATCCAACTAACCGAAATTGCGTATATTGTTTTTCTGTAGCTTTTCAGTTGTGTTCATTTTTCCTAAAATACACATGAAGTCGGTTGTTTGGTTCAAAAGAATATTGTTTATACCAATTCGGATCACGATTCTAATAATGTTCGCGTTCTCACAGGAAAATACTAAACTAACCCATAAAGATCTTCTAATTAATATACAGTTAACTACTTTAATTAATACCACGGTATTAGTAATAAATCTTTGATTTACGACCACCGACAATGTATTGGCGTGTGCCGGTCTGCTTTATGGTATGCCGTAAATATGTGGTTATACAAATATACAAATATGTAATATAGTATGTTAGTACCTGGATGACCGAGCTTTGCTCGGTATTTTTTATTTTATTTTTTTATGACATTTTCTAAAAATGATTCCTAGCTAGATCGATTTATCGCCCCCGAAACCCCCTATATACTAAATTTCATGAAAATCGTTGGAGCCGATTCCGAGATTCCAATATATATATATATATACAAGAATTGCTCATTTAAAGATATAAGATGTAGTATTACATACAGAATGGACTGCCCCCCCCCCCCTCTCTAACGCGCCGCGTCCCCGCAACCGCCGACAGTCGACACTACACGCCCACATGTAATAGACAAACGGGCAGTGTGACCCTTCTTACTAGCGGACTGTCATTTGTTTAAAATTAAAAAAAAAAGTAAAACTTCGCTATGAGAGAAAGAAAATGTGTGCTCGCACCTCTCTCTCTTGCCCCTACAGTAATATACGAAACTCTTTCTATTTTCACTAACTTATAATTTCCCTCTCAACTTCCGTTTGCTTCACACGTTTCGTAAAGCTCTCGTCGCGCATTCACCAGCTTACTCCCCAAGTCGAGAGTGAGTAAACAAGTATTTCTTAAAAAAAAAAAGATAATCAAAGCATTATTATTATGTTACCCGCCTAAACAATACTTACTTATATTATAAATGCGAAAGTAACTCTGTCTGTCTGTTGCTCTTTCACGCCTAAACTACTGAACCGATTGAAATGAAATTTGGTACAGAGATAGTCTAGAGCTTAAGAAAGGACATATGGTCCTTTTTAATACGAAAAAAGCATTGTAAGGGTTTGAAATAGGGGATGAAAGTTTGTACGGAAGTTTCGTCATTTTTGAAGCTAGATGCTTGAAATTTATTTTTTAGGCTTTTGATTAGATATAAATAAATTTGGCATTCAAAGTTTGTAAAACTTTACCCTTGAGGGGGTAAAATAAATATAGGGGATGAAAGTATGTATAGAAATATGTAAGGTTTCGGCTTAACCACTGCACCGAAATAAAAAAAATATTTCAGCGATGGAAAGCTACATTGACAGGGAGTAACATAGGTTATATTTTATCCCCATATTCCCGCGGGAACAGGAACTACGCTGGTGAAACAGCGGGGCGCAGCTAGTGTTACATACAACAATAACAATTTAATTCCCAATGCTAAGAGCAATTGTATCATTCCAATTAATTCAAGTACCTACCTACCGTTATTGTGGGCACGCGATCATTTTGCAAATTGTAGCAAAAAAGTATAATTTACGATGGCCAAAGCTATAAGGAACAATAACATAATTATTTTCCTACTAGCTGTGCCCTGCCACGCTTCGCTGTGGCACATTCGCACATTCGCTGATATGTCACTGATGAAAAAATAGATAAAAACAATCCTCGATGCGGATTATATATCATGCTAAAATTTCAACTCGATCGGTGCAGAACTTTTTGAGTTTCTGAAGCGTACACAAACCAACATAACATTTTTATATATATAGATAGATTGGTTTTGTAAGGACTGAAACCGACTAAAATCTAGAACCTTCCCAAAAACTCTAATTGGTTAATACAGTGAGAGAACACAACTGTCGTGTTTTTCATAACTTGGCGCGGGAAAACACAACTGTTGTGTTTGTTGTATGGGAAAACACTGTGGAGTGTGCAGAGGCGTACCTGTGGCTAGACAAGGAAATCGGCTCAGCAGTCAATGTGTTAACACTTTCACTGCTGAGCCGATTAGCTTCTCTAGCCACGGTTACGGATCTGTACACGCCGTTGTGTTTTCCCGTACCGCTAACGCAACAGTTGTGTTTTCCCGTGCTCGCGGCAAGTTATAAAAAACACAACAGTTGTGTTTTTAGCGGTGAACGTGTTAAATTATTTTGGGTCACGAATCTGCAAATATAACTACACAGTGGGCTTTGAACTCTAATAGTTGTTTTTTATCATTCACGATTCGCAGACGTATAATATATATAATAACTAGAAAAAAAGTAACGGTGGCATTTTACATAATAACCGTAGTCGTTTTGGTTCATTAGTATAATTGCGTTACGTTACCGTTATTAAGCAAATCGGCATCTGCCTTTATTAATTAACGATAATACTATTGGTACATACAACAGTATCGATGAAGAAAATTGACGTGACGAAATCCACGTTCCCGAGAATGACTTCGGAAGCAATGAACTGATTTACCAATCTAGACCGGGACCACGGAAATGAGGCGAGACCCGTGCTCAACAGAGGGCGGATATGGGGCGTGATAATAATTGATGATGATGATGAAGAAGAAGATGATGATGATGAAGATGAGAATACAACATAAAAAAATCTTACCATTAGAATCGTATCCAACGATGACAATATCGGATACGTTCAACCCTTCCACGGTCAAATCCTTCCAAACTTCGAGAGCCCTATTCAAAGCCATAGGCCTCAGAGGTACCAGGATACCAGCAGGCGGGCGGAGCCATGAGTCTTCTAACCAGCCTCGGAGGGTTGAGCTCTTGCTCGCGGCAGGAGGCGGCGGTGCCTTCACGTCGAAACTGCGTGGATCTGGCAATTGAGGCTCGGCTGGAATGAGACGTGCTTCGTCGTTATGTGGTCCTGGTATTTTTTTTATTTTATTTGATAGAATGGCTGAAAATATTTGAAGATAAAAACGTTGATGCGTGGAAATGACGCGGGGCGCTTTATCGGAAACAGGCTGCGATTTATATGCGTTTTTTTTTGTTTGGTTATGCGATTTTTATTTATTTTTTCAATTGTTTTTTATGTTATACTAGCTGTACCCTGCCACGCTTCGCTGTGGCACATTCGCACATTCGCTGATATGTCACTGATGAAAAAAATAGATAAAAACAATTCTTGATGCGGATTATATATCATGCTAAAATTTCAACTCGATCGGTGCAGAACTTTTTGAGTTTTTGAAGCGTACACAAACCAACATAACATTTTTATATATATATAGATTAAAAAAAAAAACAAAATGTTTATCCAAATCTATTCAGATGTTTCGGAGACACACAAAAATGTGCAACGAAATTGAGGACCTCCTAAATTTTGAAATCGTGTTAATTAATAGTGTATGAGAGATACGGAACCTTCTTACCAGGTCACCAGTCGCACTTGGCCGGCTTTGTTTATCCTGCAGAAGGTTCAGGGTTAAACTAATTGAATGGAGGTGGAAGGTGGATAATTTTGTTTGTTTTAATTTTATAATCTGTAATTTATTTCATTGTGCTCTCAAGGTTAAGGTTACGCTGCCCTTTGTTGAGGATTCATTTTATGGAGTTTTGGATAAACTTTTACGTTGTTGATATCTATATATATAAAAATGTTATGTTGGTTTGTGTACGCTTCAAAAACTCAAAAAGTACTGCACCGATCGAGCTGAGATTTTAGCATGATATGTAATCCGCATCAAGGATTGTTTTTATCTATTTTTTTCATCAGTGACATATCAGCGAGTGTGAATGTGCCACAGCGAAGCGTGGCAGGGCACAGCTAGTTGTATATATTTTTGGTGAAATTGTAACCATTAAGTGCTCGTTAACGCGCACGAGTTTAAACAAATAAATGGTGACCAGACAAGTATCAAATACCTATGACGAGACGAGCACGTCGATCACCTTATGGTGAGCGCTACGCCTGTCCATAACAGTCACAGCACCACCCGCAACCCCGCATTGCATAATCCTGCGCGACGCACTGCGCTCGTCACTCTGAGACATCGGCTCTAAAGTCTCATACGCCCAGTAATTTCGCTAGAAACAGTGCCCTTCAAACCGAAACACAGTGATGTTTGCACACTACTGCTTGACTGATAAATATCTGGCAAAGATTCATTGTTTATCTCTGCATCACGTTAAAACACTTTCACTGCAGAGCCGATTTTCGTGTTTAGCCACGGGTGCGGATGTGCACGCGTCATGATGTTTTCCCATACAACAAACACAACAGTTGTATTTTCTCGCGCTCGCGGCAAGTTATGAAAAACACGACATTTGTGTTCTCAGCACTGAACGCGTTGAAGCAGTAACTCACAGTTATCAGTCTTAGGGCTCCTCTGGCCGGGTATATCTGACTCATCCTGCTCTCGTAGGTGGTCCTGTATGTCGGCCTCGTCATCGTCCGCCCTCGTTGTCGCCATGGATGTCGTATCAGTCTGTAAAAAGTAATTGGCATCTATACTACCAATAATAAATCTGAAATCTCTGCAAGGGCGCCGTCCATTAATCACCTGATGTTTTTTATCAATTATCAACAACCCCCCCCCCCCCCCATGTAGAGGCTTAGGGCTAAAAATCACTTGTATATTAGTCCCTACAAAGTTTTTTTTTTAAGTTTTAGAATAGCCGCTTTTCGATTTAGATCCACGCGTTTAACGACAAAATAAATACACGTGATATCTAACTACAACCCCCCCCCCCCACCCCCCCCCCAAACCCCCTACCCCATTTCGAGGCCCACGTAATTAATGGACGGTCCCAAATATATGTAAATAAAAACTGCTATTTATACCTATTCAGAAATGTCTTGTTTTAGAATTCTCGTCTGTCTGTCTGAACGTTTTTTTCGAATACGCTGGGAGAGGTTTCAACGGATTTTAATGAACATTTTAGGGAAATTTAAATCATTTTATGATACGATTACCTTCGTCGAGACCACACACATTTTTTGGTATTTTTGGATTCCCCCAATGATATCAAAAGCGGTAAAATGTCCCACGGTATGGCAATTCCGAATTTTGCTCCTATAATTTGGGCAAATGTTCCTCTTATGATGAGATTGCGTAATTTCCATTGGTATCATTAAGAAATAAGGAGAAAAAATATGGTGGGATCGGACCACCGTAAATTGGCGACTACAGTTTTATTATGGCGTTTTTTTGCATTATTAAATTATGCGACGCGACAAGCAGTTCCTTTGCGTAATACCAGGTGCCAATTACAATTACGGTGTTACCAGGAATTTTGCTTTTAAATTGATATACAGTGCAGTTATTCGCCATCCTGAACAAGGAATTTCTTGAGGTCTCATAATATCTAGCAGTTTTTGAAATTTTGGAGCCGAGCAAGTCTTTCACTTGATGGTAACCGCGACGCCTGCCCTTAACAGCTACAGTCCCATCCACCATCAACAACTAACTTTCCATGGAACTTTTCTTTTGGAACTTTCCATTATAAAACCTTGTGTGGCACTGCACTGCTCTCACAGCAAAGATACTCTGTCTCTGTGTTTGTGGGACCATGATCCTCGTAGTTCCTGATTCCCTAGATACAGGGAGTCCTAGTTACAGGACTGATGTATGGGATTGGGACACGTTACTGTAATTTTTTTTTTATATTGTTAAACTGTTGTATTGATACAGTTTGAGGAAAAGACAAAACTTCCTTGATTAGAAAATTAATAATGGACAAAACTTACATTCCATATCACCAAATTAACTAACTAAGCTATTGGGTCACTGCAATTGTTTATACGTACCTTCTCTTCATTGTTGCTAGAGTAAATATCCTCTGTGACGTCTCTATGTTTATAAACGTTATTGTCTGTCATAGACAATGTGTAGCTCTCCGTTACCTCTGTTGAGTCTACTGCCGTAACAGCTTCGTTGACTTCTCTAGAGTCATTAGCATCAGGTGTTGTTACAGTGGGCACTATCTCTGTAACTTCTCTTTCAACGTTGTCTAGTCTTTCATAGTTCTGTATGTCAGTTTCTTCTAGCACTTCATCACCACCATTTAGTATTTGGTCCGTTTTAGAATCATCTAAATTTAATTCACTGTCACTTTCGTCTTCACATTTGATGCTAATAAAGTTTAATATAAAGAGCACTAATAAGATTTTGGTCCTTCGGCTCACTGACGCCATTTTGATTTTGTATCACTAATCACTTAACGGTTTGCATCTTCTTCTGAGGTGATTTAGATCTGGAATTAAGGAAATTATGGGTTAGAGAATTCTCTGTTCGAAATTCAAATCATTTATTGTAAGTTTGCAATAATATAGCACTTATACAAGTCAAACACATCATCATCATTATCAACCCATATCGTCCCACTGCTGAGCACGGGTCTCCCCTCACTTTCGTGAGGAGGATTAGGCCATAATCCACCACGGGGGGCAGCGTGGATTATGGCATTATCATCATCCATTTTTTTCAAGTCGAGTCAGTCAAACAAGTAAGTGTCATAAATAAAATAAAAAATCCGAAAAGAAAATACTGGAGTGCATTATACAACCTATCCCGGGCGTAGCTGCTGAAAGATTATATTAAGAGCACAAAATTATCGGTGCTCTGTTTAAGATACTATTATTTACTTTTAAAATATTTCGTCTAAAACGTCACTAATATATGAACAGTCTGATCTTTCAATGATTGATCGATGTTATCAAAAACAAAACAACACATTCAAAGTTGCCATGTAAAAAGTATTAAATGAATATAACCAGTTCGAATAAGACATAGCGCAAAAAATTAAGTAATTGAATTCCAGCTGCAATTCCACGTTGATTAGCAATAGCTATTCTCTGTGCGAGAGATGAGTCAGCTCCCTTGTCACCGGCGGCTAAATATGTTAATAAATATTTTTTGTTGGTATATTTATTGATAATTACGTACATCATTGTCGCTCGTTTTTCGGTGAAGGAAAACATCGTGAGGAAACCCACATACGTCATCATCATCATCAACCCATAACGTCCCACTGCTGGGCACGGGTCTCTCCTCACTTTCGCGAGGAGGATTAGGCCATAAAATAATATGATACGTAAAAAAATTTTTAACATTCCGGATACAGGAATAAATCATCCAAATAGCTAAAACTTTTAACGCGATTTACAAATAATAGATAGATAGATAAACTATTTACAGAAACAACACAGAACAAGGAAAACCTAAAATGTGGACAAAACAAAATTGAACATTAAATGTGACAATGGGCGGTCTTATCGCTGAACAATAAGTATTTGTTAAAACGACTAAGACACATCCAAACCACCAAACTGCATAAACTGTGGCAAATGAGGTACCGAGGTATTTGCTCTGAGTCTGGGTGTTGGTGGAACCATGGTCCTCGTTATTCCTGATTCCCTAAAACGAGATCCTAGTAAGGGGTCAGGTCAAATATCCTATGGCCATGGAGCGATGGTGGTGGGAATGCGGATCACGGTGTACCTCCAGTTCTTAGCTGTTTCTCTGCACATAGGTGGCCTGATGAGTGTGGTCGCTCCCGGAATCGACAGAAGCTGGCGTATGGGTTCGTCAGCACATCTGGTGACTAAGCAGCCCTACCAAGCTTGGCTTCGACAGCCACCTGCGTTCTCACCTCCAGAGCTAACAAGGAGGACATCATTCATCATCATATGAACATGATGCGATAAAGGCTAAAGTAAATTAACACATATCTGTTCGTTCGCTAATACACTCAATAATATGTAATAGTGAGAACATAATATTGTGTGCCCGCTTGCTACTTACAAAATATTTGCAACGCTTTACATAACTGGTCTTTGGAATGTACCTGTAATGCTTCTACTACGTTAAGTGTTTATGTTATTGGATTTTATTGTTATTGCTTTTGTTATAACTTGATAGCCATTGGAACTTCTACGCGGTGTTTATATTTTTATTGTGGCTGCTCTCTCGTTCCGTTTTATCGCAGCATTTTCCTAGGGCAATACGTAAATTTTATTCCTCCGGGATAATTTGGCTTCCTATTTCCCATTAGTAAATAAATATTTGACCAATTGTACCAGTCGTACCAATTTGTGTCTGTAAAAACATATGTACGTAATTATCACTCGCTTTACGGCGAAGGAAAGCATCGTGAGGAAACCCACATAGCTCTACCCGAGAATTATTTCGGAGGTAGCTATGATATGCACCAATCCGGATCGGGCCCCGTGGTGTATTATGGCCTAACCCTCGTCACGAAAATGAGGGGAGACCCGTGCTCAGCAGCGGGACGTTATGGGTTGATGATGATGAAATAAATATTCAGAACTGGATCAATGCCAGATACTTCCTCTTACAGTCCAATGGATGCGTCCGTATTGTTAGTTACAATAAAAAACGCGTCATTATCACACGTAGATACTGAATCCTCACTAGGTTTACCTGTATCTAAGGAATCAGGAACTACGAAAACCTTTAAATCTCTTATAGAGTTAATAAATATTCGTGTATTCACATCCATACATACTCGTTATACTAGCTACCACACACGCCATACTAAAACAAAACAAAAAAATAAATAAACAAAGACTTTTGATAAAAAAGAAAAGATGGAGGAATTTGGCTTCGTCACATCCCGCACGTGGTCAATTAATACGGTCGATTTGGGATTTAATAAAAAAAAAGGACCAGGATTATAATGAGATCGATATTAAAGGGTTCCGTATATTTGACATAGTTTTACAGGCTTTCATTTAGTTTAATTTTTAGTTTAAATGTAGCAAGTCTTGACACAGTTTCCGCTGATGCATTGAATTGGATTTTATCCCTGTCAAGTTTCGATGACAATACAATAATATGGTGACAGCGAGCTGATCTAATAGAGACGGTAGGTAGGAAACGGAACTCCTCAGTGACTCACAGTAGATTGATGGTGTTTAGGCTGATTGATCAGCTTGCAGGACTGGATGCGTATTTCCCAAAAGTATTCCTTGAATAATTGTTCACTAATGTACAAATAGTTTAGCGGGGCTATGCAGCACGGTGCGGATCAGCTCGAGTTTGTTTCATTTAGACGTTTGATTGCCATGGGACTCGTCATTTCAATACGAATGACGAATCTCGTGGCAATCAAACGTCAAAATGAAACGAACTCACCGTGATCCGCACCGTGCTGCATAACCCCGCTGGCAAATATGCAACTGCTCGTAATACGTCATAATTATTATGACACTTGTTAATTATTTTGTCATTGCTTTCCAATATAAATGGAATTAGTTCGTAATACATTTGTTATTGTCTGACCTTAATTCCTAACGACCTCTTCATAAGGCTATCGAGTAGATTAGTCTATTCGAAAACAGTTTAATTACATCTTGCCATATATTACTTCTTTATAAAGTAACTCCAGCTGTTGTATGCATGTGACTATTTGCGAATGGGACTTTTTGAGCATGGTACATTCTGCGAATGGGACCATTTGAGCATGGGACATTCTGCGAGTGGCACCATTTGAGCATGGGACATTCTGCGAGTGGCACCATTTGAGCATGGGACATTCTGCGAGTGGCACCATTTGAGCATGGGACATTCTGCGAGTGGCACCATTTGAGCATGGGATATTCTGCGAATGGGACCATTTGAGCATGGGACATTCTGCGAGTGGCACCATTTGAGCATGGGACATTCTGCGAATGGGACCATTTGAGCATGGAACATTCTGCGAGTGGCACCATTTGAGCATGGGACATTCTGTGAGTGGCATCATTTGAGCATGGGACATTCTGCGAGTGGGACCATTTGAGCATGGGACATTCTGCGAGTGGCACCATTTGAGCATGGGACATTCTGCGAGTGGCACCATTTGAGCATGGGTCATTCCATGGACATGGACCATTTGATAATGGAACATTACCCGAACAGGACTTTAGTCTGTTTCACAATTACGATTTGTGTCATTCCTATCTTTACCTAAAAGCGTTTCCCATTCGTGCCTGCGGGTCCCCAAAATATCTTCAACTCCAAAAAAGTAGGGTCCACATTCTGATGTAAGGCGTATGAGTCACCGGACGAAGAATAATTGTCTATAGTTATTCCCCTCGGGTGTCTGGTAGCTTTTTATGTTGACTGACATAGTGTTGTTACAAAAATATAAAAAAAAATGTGGTCCTATTAATTAGGAAATTAGAGAACCGGTTCCTTTTTTGTGAATGAAGCTTTAATGAGATTTGAGTAGAGACCATGTTTAAGAGGCCTACCATGATATCTTATAGCGATTCAATTGAAGACCTAAACTGAACCGCGTCGCAGAATCGTACCGTGACGTCTTACTTTTTATGTTGCTGCCATTTTCAACCTAAACTGGATCCAGTTTGGTCTTCAATTGAATCGCTATTAGATGTCATGGTATGCCTCCAGGTAGGTGAAATAATTACAATCAATAGTTGGCAGGGACTTGATGAAGAGAGCCGAAGATCGGGCTACGTCGATGTAGTGTCGGCAAAATCGAAGGCAAATGACCCGAAACGTCTGACCAGGTGTTACATTACCTGGAAATGCCAATCAACGTGGCGCTCCACAAATCTGAAGAGCGGAGCAGTTGGTTGGAAGAAGTCACGACCCTCAAACAATAAGGGAACGATTGCGGAGAAGCAATTTAAAATGGTTAAGGAAGAAGGGATCTTCAGAATGGTTGCATATTGTGACGAAAATTGTAGTGGGAAACCTCTTCTGCAAGAGACCGCCTGGGGAAGTATCACACACCTTTTCCAGATATTCACCCGCCAAGCAGCAGTGTGCAAACATTACTGTGTTCCGGTTTGAAGGGCACTGTTTCCAGCGAAATTACTGGGCATATGAGACTATGCAGTGCAAAGTCACTCAGTCAAATAAAAGAAAATTGCTTCAGTAGTTTTTCTAGAGATTCCACCAGAAGTTTATAGTATATAGAATTATTATTTATCGAATTCACAACATGACAGTCCATTGTTCCACAATACGGCTGTAATTGGAACCAATCAGCTAATGGTATTGGACAAAAAAGTAGGACCTTGCGCACGAGTCGACTTCCTGCTGTCGTGAATGAGTTTATATTTTAATGCGTGAATCTAACGTGATAAAGCCCGGTATCGAGCGACACCGGTCTCAATACTCAGCTCGGCACCAGTGGCGTTGCTCCTTTTTAAGGTTCCGTACCTCTAAAGGAAAAATTAACCCTTATTGGATCACTTTGTTGTCTGTCTGTCTGTCCATCTGTCTGTATGTCTATCTGTCCGTCCGTCCGTCCGTCAAACTCAAACTCAAATCATTTATTGTAAATAGGCAAAATATTGCACTTATAGACGTCAAATAAAATAATATCTTATACATAAGTATAGAAATACAAAAAAAAATAAGTCAAAATATTATGATCTACGAAACTAATGATTATTATCTAATTATGGTTTGAGTTAGAAAAAGGATATTTCCCTTTCAAGTGGTGACTCATGCCCGAATCTCGCACAGGTAAAGGAAAACTCCATTGACTCTACCAGTGCTTCGGAAATACGCCCGTTAGAGAAGATAGCACCAAGAAACTCTAAGGCGATGTCATTTTTTAAATTTTTCCGTCCGTCCGTCCGTCTGTCCGTCTGTCTGTGTCTGTCAAGAACATTTTCCCCAGTTCGTAGAGGTATATAGTTGAGATTTGTTTGATAACCCTCTATCTTAGCTATCAGCTCGTCCCGATTGTGAGAATACGTCGTAGTTTGACCGGGAATCGAAGCTGGTGTCGTTGTGTTCCAAATCGCACAAGTTACGGCTCAGCCATCATATCGCGGCTAAGCAATCAGCATCGTCTTTAACTTTTATGCAATAAAATGGCTTATGTCAAATTACGTTGCGCCCCGGTCTCTTTATAAATAACTTTAAAAGTAACCGGCTACACGATTACGTAAAATGTACAGTAGCGACAGACATCACTACGCGATCGGTCGCGAAGTGTCGCTAGAAATCATATTGCTGAAACCTATTGTCGCGCCTGTCTCAAAATGTATTTGGTCATATAAAATAGCGCTACTAGTGGCAGGAATGCAGTAGATGAGCACCAGTGACTCTGCCAACAGCGGAGAGAAGGAACACCCCGGTATTTTAATGGGTATACTGTCCGATTATATATCACGCGATATCACTCGCTTTTCGGTGA
Source organism: Campaea margaritaria (assembly GCA_912999815.1). NCBI lineage: Eukaryota > Metazoa > Arthropoda > Insecta > Lepidoptera > Geometridae > Campaea > Campaea margaritaria. The sequence goes on from OU538818.1 coordinate 2,793,374, forward strand.
AGGAAAACATCGTGAGGAAACCCACATACCTACCCGAGAATTATTTCGGAGGTAGGTATGTTATCCACCAATCCGGACTGGGCCCCCGTGGTGGATTATGGCCTTGCCCTCCTCACGAAAGTGAAGAGAGACCCGTGCCCAGCAGTGGGACGTTATGAGTTTATGATGATGATGATACCGTCCGATTAGCTGGCGGGGAGTCCCACATTACCACCCATGGCCTTCCCCATGGCCGGGTGGTATCCGTAATGCATTTCCCCGGGCACAATAACGGACTGCAGTAGATAGAAACTTTGTTTTTGTCGTTTTCTAATGTGATGATTGCCAGCAATGATCGCGACATGTGCGTCTGTCGCAAGCGTGTCGTGAGATTCGTAATAAGGCGGCGGTTCTGCAAGCCCTTACATAAGGCGTTGGTAATATCTGTTCTTATCGGTCAGAAGTTGACCAGGTACGAGCTTTCCCTTCGTAAAAAATGGTATTATATTGCATCTTAAATTTTGGCTTTATTTGGCATAATGCAAATTCGATTTAAGCAATTTTTTGCTGAATGGTAATAATATTTTTGTTGACAATGTATTTTTGGAGGCGAGATTTTATAAAATACGGATTTGATACTGAAATTTGATCGAAATGAGTCCAAACATCAACTACTGTTAGTCACTGATGAGTTCTGTTATATAACATCTATCTCACGTACTGGTTTCCATCATCAGATCAGCTCGCTGTCACCACAATATTGTATTGTCATCGGCACTTGACAGTTAGGCCAAATTTCAACTCAATTCAACCACGGGAACTGGGTCAAAATTGAGCTGCAAGATTTGATCTTATTTAGGTCCATAGTACGTCCAAAATAACAGGGCGGTACATAAAAGCTGGGTCCCAATTGTATAAAATAACTACCCTATCAATTGTGTGTCGGTAGTGTCTCAATAGGATAGTCATTGACATTTGGTATTCTATAAATTATTATTTTTGCTAGCCACACTGAAAACTATTGTACTGCCACACAACAGCCACGCCACAGGCACACAATCGACACACTACTGAGACACCACTGAGACACCATTGGAGTTTTCGCAGAATGCCAAATTTGCAACAGTGGCAATATAATGTCTGTAGTGTGTCGATAGTATGTCAATGGCGTGTTGCTTTACTATAAGTTATAGAATTGGGCCCCTGGTCGTGAACAATAATGATTCGTCACAATCATTTTTATTTGCATGAGTGATGAGACGTGCAAGTCGTTCACCTGGACGGTAAGCGCCAGGCCTGCCCATAGCAGCTACAGCGCCACCCAGAATCTGTTGCGGCACTGCACTGCGCTCTTCACCCTGAGACATCGGCTCTAAAGTTTCATATTTACATAGATCTTGAGCTAGATCTAGATGATCTAGATCTTGAAATGAATCCCTGTATCTAGGGAATCAGAAACTTCGAGGACTATGTAACCACTTGCAGCCTTAACCTGTGAACCGGGGAGTTCTCGTTCAAATTGTGCAACATGTACCGGGCGCGTATTGTTTCGCTAGGACATGTCAATACGTCACGCCCGGAGACCGTTATTTCGTTTCTATATTTTAATTTATTCATAAAATGAATGATAAACTATGAAATGTATATCGTTTATTAATAATTTTGAAGTGCAAAAGGAATCCATATTGTTTACGCCAGACGCATTTATACGTCTTGCCCGGTTAACAGGTTAAGGAAGATCCGCAATAGTTTGTCAGCAGTTGTCAGGGTCACGAGCTGTCCAGAATACAAATGAAAAATCAAGTCATAAGTTTTGATCTTGACGCCTGATTAGCATTAAAATGCGAACGAATCTAGTTCCCACAAACATTTGGCTGTTTTATTTAGCTTTTATTACATCTAAGCGGTGGTAGCCTAGTGGATGAACGTCCGCCTTCCAATCAGAAGGTCGTGAATTCAAATCCCAGTGCAGGCACGTACCAATGTGTTTCTGTAAAACATATGTACGTAATTATCACTCGCTTTTCGGTGAAGGAAAACATCGTGAGGAAACCCACATACCTACCCGAGAATTATTTCGGAGGTATGTTATCCACCAATCCGGACCGGGCCCCCGTGGTGGATTATGGCCTAACCCTCTTCGAAAGTGAGGGGAGACCCGTGCCCAGCAGTGGGACGTTATGGGTTGATGATGATGATGATGGTGACATCTAAATGGTGATCGAGTGTTTTGAGCAGTATTCGTGTTCTATGGTTTTGGGTAAACGTTGAGATCCGGCTGCTTTATTTTTACAGTTCGCGAATACGTGTTTTGATTCCGACCCGTAACCATGTTTCCCAAGAATTACCTGTACCTTTTTTTTATTTGACAAGTGGCGAGACGAGCAAGTCGAAAGCGCTACGCTTGCCCATAACAGTTACAGCGCCATCCAGAGCTTTGCATTGCATAATCACACTGCACTGCGCTCGTCACCCCGAGACATCGGATCTAAGGTCTCATACGCCCAGTAATTTCGTTGGAAACAGTGCCCTTCAAACGGGAACACAGTAATGTTTGCACACTACTGCTTGTCGGATGAATATTTGGCAAAGGGAACGCGTCACGGTCACATACATTAATTTAGACCGTTTACTAAGTTTCCCTGAAAATCGGGAACTACGAGGACCATGCTCCCCCAACCATCCAGACTCTGAGCAAATACCTGTGTGTTCAATTCACATTCAATAAATTGTCTATGACAAAACATATTTATATCACAGATCAGATAGTTTTTTTTTATTTGGATAGCCAGTGCCGCGTCGGCCCGCACTGTTTTTTTTTTATTGCTAGCCAGGACTTTGTTGAAGCGAATTGCGTTCAAACTTTTTAATTAATCATTGTTCTAAATTTCTAAACTCATTTCGTCACTGTAATTAAGTGCGCGGGAATGACCCACTTTGCTCGCACATATCGAGGAGCAAAATGCCTCTTTTCGAATAGATGGGATGAAAAACATATTTACATCACAGAATAGATAGAATAGAATGGAAAACTCTTTATTGTACACCAGAAACAAAAATAAACACAGTACAGAAAAATTACAATAGGTAAACGAGGGTAGTACAATGGTCTTATCGCTGAAAGCGATTTCTTCCAGACAACCTTTGGATGGACAGTAAAAAACATTTTTCGATAGTAGGGTGGGTAGATAGTACCTTTATATGCCCAATAATATTTTTTTTTAATTTATACGTAAGTACAAAGAGCTTGTGTTTTTGTTTGTCTGTAAAACGACAGGTGCAAAGCTATATAAAAGGTTTTATAAAAGAAAACACGTATAACCTTAGATTTACTGTGCTGCTGTTGTTATTTTGTAGCGCTGAAGTTGGCTTCATGCATGTCAATGGATACTGTCGACGGCCGGCAGACAAAATGGGTAACACTGGATTCGTATCTTTGAAATGTTTTATTTATTTACTAAGTAAAGAGAACGAGCAAGTCGTTCACCTGATGGTAAGCGCCATGCTTGCCCGTAACAGCTACAGTGTCACCCAGAATATTCTAAAACAAAATCTTGCGCGGTGCACTGCGCTCGTCACCCTGAGACATCGGTTCTAAAGTCCCACACGCCCAGCAATAACTGGGTTCTGGGTGGTGCTGTGACTGTTAGGGGCAAGCGTAGCGCTTACCAACAGGTGATACCGGCCCGGTCCGGATTGGTGGAGAACATACTTAACTCTGAAATAATTCTCGGGTAGGTATGTGGGTTTCCTTACGATGTTTTCCTTCACCGAAAAGCGAGTGATAATTACGTACATATGTTTTACAGAAACACATTGGTAAGTGTCCGCATTGGGATTAGAACTCACACACTCCTTCTTGGAAGGCGGACGTTCTCCCTCTAGCCTAGATATGAAAAAAAAAAGTTTGGAAGCGCGACTGAAGCAGCAGATAACTGGTAGTCCAAAATAAAATTAAAAACTCGACTTATGCCCCGTTGGCCGTCAGCTGTCGACGGCGGCGTAAGTCAAGGACGCACTTGCGTATGCCGCTGTGCCGCTTTCCGGGGGCGATAAACTTACGTACGGACGTATGAACTGTGAGAAGCGAGGTGGTATCTCATCAGGATAACAACCACCAGGAAAACCACTGGTGCGTGACAATTATGGTTGTGAAGTAGAATTTTTTTATGTGTAACATCTCTCCACTAGCAATCTGTGGGAGTGATTTCGTGAAAAGGGATGGAAGTGTGTAACAGAGGAATCCGGGGAAGCGTGCGCGGTGGTTTTGAGTTTGCCGTCAGACAGTATCAACCTATTTATAGACCGTCAAGTTGGTACTTTGTATAACTAGGTGGTATCATCATCATCATCGTCATCAACCCATAACGTCCCACTGCTGGGCACGGGTCTCTCCTCACTTTCGTGAGGAGGGTTAGGCCATAATCCACCACGGGGGCCCAGTCCGGATTGGTGGTATAACCCGGCAAAAATACAATGCATTTAAGACGCAATGCTCTATATAAATCTAGCTATCCTCACAAGGTTTTGTGAAAGTTTTTGATAGAAGAATGCTTAGGAAGTGTATATGTGGTGATAGGACTCTTCTGCCTTTGCCGGACATTCATTCGCCAAGCAGTAGTGTGCAAACATTACTGTGTTCCGGTTTGAAGGGCACTGTTTCCAGCGAAATTTCTGCGCGTGAGAGACTTCAGAACCGATGTCTCAGGGTGACGAGCGCAGTGCGCCGTGCGAGATTTTGGAAAGTTGCGGGTGGCACTGTTGCTGTTGTGGGCAGGTGTGGCGCTTACCATCAGGTGAACGACTTAGTTACATTAAAAAAAAAAACCACTTGACACTGTTTAAATTCCCAAACCGTGCGTGACCAAAACATAATTTCATCACAATTATTAGCTTCTGTGTTGACAAATGTAAGTCTGAATTAAGTTTTCACTGGAACCAAGTCACGGACGAAAGCCTATACAAATATTAATTAAAATGACTCAACGCCATACCTTGAACTCGATTTGTTCACATATTAAGTTTTTGTTGTTCTGTGATAAATTTGCTTTTAACACCTGTCACTTACTGAACAACTTTTGGTCAATAGCTGATAAAAAAAAACCTGCCAAGTGCGAGTCCGACTCGCGCACGAAGGGTTCCGTACTTTGTCGTATGGGAGCCCCCCTTAAATGTTAATATTTTTTTTAATTTCTTGATTAATTTTTAAAACAATTAAAATATTTTTTTGTACAAACATTATTGTATTCCGGTTTGTAGGGCACTATTTCCAGCGAAATTTCTACGCGTGTGACACTTTAGAGCCGATGTCTCAGGGTGACGAGCGCAAAGCAGTGCCGCGCAGGATCATGCAATGCAAAGCTCTGGCACTGTAACTGTTATGGGTAGACGTAGCGCTTACCATCGGGTGAACGATTTGCTCGTCTTGTATTCCAGGCAAATATAAAACCAAAAACAGTTTTACTTGTAAAAATGCATTGTTTTTGCCTTATCATCATCAACCCATAACATCCCACTGCTGGGCACGGGTCTCCCCTCACTTTCGAAGAGGGTTAGGCCATAATCCACCACGTGGGCCCGGTCCGGATTGGTGGATAACATACCTCCGAAATAATTCTCGGGTAGGTATGTGGGTTTCCTCACGACGATTTCCTTCACCGAAAAGCGAGTGATAATTACGTACATATGTTTTACAGAAACATATTGGTACCAGCCTTCGCTGGGCTTTGAACTCACGACATTCTGATTGGAAGGTGGACGTTCTCCCACTAGGCTACCACCGATTACCCCTGTGTGCCTACTTGCAATAAATAATTGATTTTTTCGATTTTTTATTTGAATAATTGATTAAACGAGTCTTAATTAAAATGTATACTTATAATCGAATGTTAACCTTACGACATTGACTAACCATGACATCATCGCCCCGGCTTTGTTTACAAACACTAAACCAAAAATGAACAAACTATGTTCGGCGTCCCAATAAATTATTGTTATTTTTCTCGTACTGCGTTGTAAGTGATATAGGAAAAGAGATAAAAAGTCTCAAACTTGTTCGCCAACAGGTTTTAGCGTGTTTTAAATGTATAACAGCAATAATTATTATTTTATTTATATAAGATACTAGCTGTGCCCTGGCACGCTTCGCTGTGGCACATTCGCACATTCGCTGATATGTCACTGATGAAAAAAATAGATAGAAACAATCCTTGATGCGGGTTATATATCATGCTAAAATTTCAGCTCGATCGGTGCAGAACTTTATGAGTTTTCGAAGCGTACACAAACCAACATAACATTTTTATATGTATAGATATTCACCAGCTGAGGATCACGGTTTTGTCAGTATTTTGAGATGCCACATTTCACCCTTATATCACTTTAACTGCTGAGCCGATTTTCTTGTCTAGCCACGGGTGCGGCTCTGCACGCGTTTTTGCGTTTTCCCGTACCGCTAACACAACAGTTGTGTTTTCCCCGTACTCGCGGCAAATTATGAAAAACATAAGAGTTGTGTTTTCGGCAGGGAACGTGTTAAGGGTTAAGTTTTGGATAAAAAGTACCACATAAAAAAAGGTGTAACATCACCAGGTTAAATCAGGTGAACGATATGCTCGTTTCCTCACTCAGTTAAATAAAAAAGGAAGCTTTTTCAGTTAAGAGAATTCCAATGGATGCATTGTCTGCGCATTGGTATTTTAGACTGAGGCGATTCGAGTCAATTTTTACTTTTTACGAAAGGAGCGGTCCTCTGTGAAGCGTCCCCCAGACTGACCCGTGAGGTAACGTCAAGCTAGGTTTACATTTGTCTGACATGTCGTGTCGTGATGCATCAGATAGGGTATCGGTTTCATACATTTACATAAACCGTCACAACACACTGCGTCGGAGAAATGTGAACGCTACCATATTAAATGTATGAAACCGATACCCTTTCTGATGCATCACGACACGACACGTCAGACAAATGTGTCGGCGGCTTTAATCATTCTGGGCGCGTGCACGAGGATAGAAGCGATACGTTGCGCTGTTTGGTTAAATTTAGTAAGCTTTTGAAATATGGCCGAATTTCTTATTGGAGATTCGATTCGCCGCTATCCACTGTAATATACAGTGTTTATATATTTTCAAAAATGCAAATAATCGACGTGCCCCCATTATCTAGAAGTGAAGGAAACACATTAAATAATAGTTTACCATCAAATCGGCACATTTACATATTTCTTGCTAAATTATGTGTTTACTGCAAAATGCTATATTATTGCCGTGCTAATTGCCAGTAGCGGATTGCGGATTCCTTTTTATTTTTGTCACTATGCTATTTAGCAAAAAATAATCCTAATAATGAAATTTTTCGATCGGTATTATAAAGCTAAGTAAGAGAAAATTTGCAATTATTTCCTCGTTTAGTCGACGCCGCTGGTGACAAGAGGGCTGGCTCATTTCCCGCACAGAGAATAGCTATTGCTATTCAACGTGGAAACGCAGCCAGTGTTCTTGGCGCCATGCCTCATGGACACCCCCCTCTTTTGTTAGACTTTAAGTTTTTAGTTTTAGTTAGTTTTGCTTTTATTTATTTTGTTATTGAAAAAATAAATTGAGAAACACATAATAAATAATATAAAAATACTTAAAAAAAAAAAAGCTTTAGAGTGATTATTTTTCTCGTGTAACGGGTTCGATTCCCGGTTCAACCATGTAATTATTTAAACATCTATGAATGCAGTTTAAATTGTTTTTTTTTTATTTAAATAATTTCTTCTTTCAGTAAAATGTACCATCTACAATATTCAAGGTACTTTCCCTCCATGTGGCATATCCGTGGGACACCCTGTATACTTATGTGTGATTTAAGTAAATATGCACATTATTTAAGGAAAATTATATAAATAAGTATACTAAATTTTGCCTTCGAACTCCTCCGTGTCGGCTACAGTTTATCGCAATATAAAGTATCCATGTTTTTGCCACGGTTCAAATTATCTCTATGCGAAATTTCACCACAACATGTTTAAGCTCTAAATCCCGGAAAAATGAAAAGTTTCGCGGTAAAAAGAGAATTCCGCGAGTGAAAAAATATATCTAAAAAAACTGATCCGATTTTGAAAATTCTTTCAGTAATAAAAAGTTACAATTTCGTTGAATGGCATAGATATTATTTAATCCCGGGAAAATACAGAATTCATGCGGAAAAACGGGATATTCTGGAATTACTGATCCAATTCCGAGAATTCTATCACTGATATAGAGCTACAATAGCTCCGAATGACATAGGCATGTATTATCCCGGAAAAATGCAGGGCTCCTGCGGTAAATTTGGCACTACGCAAGTGAAACCGCGGGCTTACGGATAAGTTAGTTGCTCCGACCAAGTTTATTTAAGTCAAATAATTTATGTAATTCAAAATAACCCAAGGCAGCCTTCAAGCTTGAATGCATGAATACGCAAACGCAAATTTACATTGCACCAATTTTAATAAAATATTAGCTCATCGCCCCAATGTCAAACTCCCAATGAGGACGCATATAAAACTATAAATATAATAACTATATGCAACTATATTATATATATATATATAGATCCTGACCGCTAACTAGGATTCTCTGTATCCCGGGACTTAGGAACTACGAAGACCAAAGCCGCTCCTTTTTCAACCACAATAAAAAAAAGTTGCGGGTCGTTCGTAATTAAAGGTCATCACTTGAAAGCGGCTGGACGGATTTGGCTATAATTTTTTTTGTGAATTGTTCATAATTTTACTATGGAAGCCAACATTGAAAATGATGCCCGGGAAAATTGAGAAAATTTGGAAAAAAACTAAAAGTGCCGCTTTTTCTATGGGATTTCTGTAGGAACACGCACTTTGACATTTGTTTCTCACTTGTTCACTATTCCCAAGTGATATAGGCTGTTTTTGACCCGAGAAATGCAGAGCTCTTGTGGGACCTTAGGAAACACGGGTGGAACTGCGGGGCGCAGCTAGTATAAATAAATATAAGAAACGATTGACCATTATAATCTACCTTAGCATAGTTTGAAAGGAAGTTTGATTTACATCACCGTTTTTGATAAGAATCTATCTGAACAAGGACTACCGACTCTACCAGTGCTTTGGAAACATCCTCCACAACGGAAGTCGATATATAATCGTCATCCTCTGTTAATAACGGCTTCCATGGCTTAGTGGATGATGAGCTGATTAGGAAGCGTGAGGTGGTTCGATTCCGCAGGTCAATATTTGTGGGAGCCACACGTGGTTGCTCTGAGTATGGGTGTTTGTGGGACCATGGTCCTCGAAGCTCCTGATTCCCTAGGGGATCTATGTCTTTATACGATCTATGAATGTCCACTTGAAAGGGAAATTTCCTTTTTCAAACTCAATCCATAATCATTAGTTTAGTTGATCATATTTGATTTATTTTTAATTTTTTTGCTATTTATATGTGGACCACTAAAGATCTCAACCGCGAGGACTGGAAAGAGGGAAGAGAGGCCTTTGCCCTGCCGTGGCATAGGCCATCTTGAGAGGCTTTCGCTAGATGGCTGGATTAAGGGTCGGATGCAGAAGGCAGTGCTCCTCGATACCGCGTTTATTGTCAGGAGGTTCCTCTCTCTGCAGCCCTAACCGTCGGTAGCCTGGGGCTTGCTCCGCTACCGGCGGTATCCTAGGTTTAAGTAATGTTTATTGCTAGTTTTGTAGAAATATTGTAAAAAAAATTAAGAATTAAAATAAATAAAGTGGATATATAGTGGATAAGTATAATAAATGATTTTAATTTTTAATGGCAGTTTTTTAATATATTGGCCACACGCATTTTTTTTAAACCCATGTCGAAATCCGCATTTTAATGTAAACAAACAAAGAGGTTGCGCACAAATCTATTCACCATTAAGTAAACGTTGAGAAACGTTACTCAATTCGAGAAAAAAAATCATTACACACACACTGTACGAGAGTTTTCTAACAGTAACTTAGAATTAGGTAAGTGCAGCTTTTGAAAGCGACACCCAACTTACTTTTTGCATTGGCACAAAACACTTTAAAAAAAAAAAACCCAAAGCACTGGCACGAAAACGTCCGAGCAGAAATGAAAAAGCACTTTCGATGTGTTCCTAATTTGGAGTTCGAATCGCGAGAGCGCGGTCTTTCCCTCGCGGCGGTCACTGGCAGACTGACGTCGGCGCGTACACAGGTGTGTGCCTTTAAGTCATTATATCAATCTTGGACGGCTTCATGCCGCACGCAGCCATTATATTTCGCGGCTGATTTTCTGTTTCCGTTCCGAATGTTTTTCAGTTATCTGTTTGTTTTGTGATTAAGGTGGGAAAGTTTTCTTGGAATATGAAAAGCGCTTGTTAGGGCAGGGCGTGATGATAGGGCTGGAATGCGGTGTGGAAATATCCGGAGTAGTCATGGCAGTTCTTTGTACAGTGCTCGCAGTGCTGCGGTTAAAGTTATGGTTGTTGGTTATCGTTATCGTGATGCGGGTCACCTATAGGCATGCATAGTAAATACAAAAAACTATATGTGTGCTGGGACACATAGTAGAAATAAAACTTCCAACATAAAAAAAAAAATATTAAAAAAAAAATCATAAAAGATATTTAAAAAAAATAGACGAACTGTAACTCTCTATCTTTCTATCTTCACTAACTTATATCTCCCTCTCAACTTCCGTACGCCTCGCCCGATCACACTTTTCGTAACGCATTCACCAGCTTACTCCCCCTACTCATACTAGAAATAATGAAATTTAACAATTAGTGTCTCAATGGGCGGTCTTATCGCTGAGAGCGATCTCTTCCAGACAACCATGCATGGTGAAGAGCAACAATAATATGGGACGGTGGTTATTGTTCATCTATATATATATAAATGTTATGTTGGTTTGTGTACGCATCAAAAACTCAAAAAGTTCTGCACCGATCGAGCTGAAATTTTAGCATGATATATAATCCGCATCAAGGATTGTTTTTATCTATTTTTTTCATCGGTGACATATCAGCGAATGTGCGAATGTGCCACAGCGAAGCGTGGCAGGGTACAGCTAGTTTCATATAAGTTTCGAGCATATACTTTGTTTAATTTTCAACTTCAGTATTATTGATGTAATTATAATTATATTTTATTGACTGTTTGCACAGCAGGCTTCGCTGTAAGAACAATTGACATAATGTTTTAACATCTGATTGTTGGGCTCGACGGCGCGTTTAATGTTACTAACACCATTTATATGGAATTCCTTCAGTTTACCAATGTATGAGGTTCGGTGGTGACTGTGCGCTTTGCAATGCAGCTCAACGACATCGGCTGCCTGATCACGAATAATTTTCAGGCGAAGCGGTAACAATCACTACGCAATCGGTGGCAAACAGTCTTTTTTTGACGTGACAACGTCTAATAAATCGATGAACGCCGGCTGCATGCAAGAAAAAGTTGACAGATTGTCCCGTAACGCTCATTGTACGCTTGCGCCGCATCTATCTCTCATCTCTTCTTGACGGGTTAATTATTCTTGCATTTTAAAAATCTGATTACTAGTATAATTTAAAGTAGGTATTTATTCTTTTATTATTAGAAAATGATTCAATTTTATTCATAAAAGTATGCAATCTATAGTCAATGTTTTGTTATGACGTTGTCACGTTAAACTATCGTCCGTAAACCAACTTTACAGACAACCAATTTTTTTTTATTCGACTGAATGACGAGGCGAGCAAGTCGTTCTTCGCAGCGCTACGTCTGCCCATAACAGTCACAGCGCCACCCAGAACCCTGCATTGCATAATCTTGCGCGGCGCACTGCGCTCGTCACCCCGAGACATCGGCTCTAAAGTCTCACACGCCCAGTTATTTCGCTGGAAACAATGCCCTTCGAACCGGAACACAGTAATGTTTGCACACTGCTGCTTGTGGTACTTCCCCAGGCGGTCTCTTGCAGAAGAGGGAACTACTAGCCACTAGAAATCCTACGGGAACCGATCCCTGCCTATTGTCCCGCCTGTCGCAGAATGCTTTCGCCATAGATACTAGCGCCACGGCGACAGGACTTCAATAGATGGAAACTTTGGATTTGGCAGATGTAAAAAGTGACGTTTAACAGCGATGGTTGCGAGATTTCAACTTAAATTTTCGTCATTTCGATATCTTCCATGGCTTAGAAGAATCAGAAAATATGATCTAAAGTATAATTTTCCAAATCCAACATCATCATCATCGTCAACCCATATTGGCCCACTGCTGGGCAAGGGCCCCCCCTCTCCTTGGTGAGGAGGGTGCAGCTAGTCATGAATGCTACTATCCTATCCTATCCTATCCTACTAATATTATAAATGCGAAAGTTTGTGAGAGATGGAATGGATGTTTGTTCCTCTTTCACCCAAAAACTACTGGAGGCCTACCATGACATCTCATAGCGATTCAATTGAAGATCTAAACTGGATCCAGTTTAGGTTGAAAATGGCAGCAACATAAAAAAATAAGACGTCACGGTACGATTATGCGACGCGGTTCAGTGAAGGTCTTCAATTGAATCGCTATAAGATGTCATGGTATGCCTCCTGAACGGATTCGAATGAAATTTGGAACACAGATAGTTTATAACCAGCATTGAGTGATAGGGTACTTTTTATCTCGATTGTATGTTGTATGGCAACACGGGAACTACGCGGGTTAAACCGCGAGGCGCAGCTAGTGTGAAGATAGTTTTTCGTTTTGCAATTTTATTAATAACTCGCTTTGTAATAAATCGAATGGTCACGTATTCAGTGATATACTTCTATCAGTTAGTTAATTACACATGACTGTGTTATAAACAGTTTATAATTGTCTTGCATAATTAATCATTTAGGAATGCAATCAATATAACGATGTTATGATTATCTCTGAGTATTGGTTTCAGTCTCCGTTGCGGACCGTGCGTGTTTTCCAGCAATGGCGTGCCGTCTGTGCGAGCCGCACTGTAGTAGCGCCGCGTTAAACACACACGTCTGTGTTCCGCCGCACGGACGGCACGTGAGCTGCGGCTTATTGCAAACTCCTTTCAATAAACCTTCTTGTCAAATTGTCAACTCTTACGTGACGTTCCAGCGTATTAGAGGGGTGTGACGATTGCTATATATCTCACATAAGTCGATAAAAAAAGTTTCGCTTCAAATAATATAATTTTATTGCGTCATGCAAGTTTCTTGCATATCGCCATCCGTGCGTACTACGAATTCTCTCGTCTGGTTCATTCGTATATCTACCAACAGCATGCCGCCTTGGTTTGTACTATAGTAAACAAAGTGCTTTTCCAAATGTGGTACGATATGACGCTTACCATCAGGCGAATGACCTGCTCCACTGGTTATTATCATATTAATTAACCGAGCGAGCGAAGCGTCTCTGCTTCAAGTCTGGCTACAGTATATTCCACCACGGAGGCCCGGTCCGGATCGGTGGATCGCATACCTCCGCATGTGGCTTTTCTCACAATAGTTTCTCTAATGGAAAAACATGTGATTATTTGTGTAAATTGTGTTTTTTAGAAGGAACTCATTGCTACGTACTCGCACTGGGATTTGAACTCTCAACCCTCTGCTTTTAAGGCGGACGTTCTCCCACTAGGCTATCACCGCTTTTTGGTGTGATAAAAATGACAACGCACACGTTTAAAAAAATCCAAGTAATAAGGTGGTCCCACACATGTCGGAGCCGAATGCGCCGAAGTCGTTTCTACCTTGCACCCGTGTCCGCAGCAGAAGAAAGGGAGGCGTCGAGCGCTCCGTCCGATTCCAGCGCATCGCTAATGGTGACGACCTCAGAATTATCCTAAGATTTAAGTACTTTCTGATTTTTCCCGGCGATTCGACGCGTTCCGTTTCGTTGTACGCGCGAGGTTTCCTTACATTTCATACAAATATTTCTAAATTTCGATTCTCTCGGCGCGTTCGGCATCGGCATGTGTGCGAGGCCGAAATGGCTTCGACGCGTTCGGCCCCGGGATATATACGAGGTCGAAATGACTTCGGGGCATTCGGCTTCGGCATGTGTGCGATCACCTTTACACTTCCTTATAAGGTGACTTATTTGACCTCACCCACCTCATAGATGACCGCATGTCTATTGGAACAGGAACGTTTTACTCTATGGACCCGGCACGCATCTTATCCAGCAAACAAAACAATCTGTCATTTTCGGCGGCAGAACGGGCGTAGATGAAGACACATTACACTATTGATTGCGAAAAATAATGACCTATTAAAATGGTCGTAGAGTTATATGAGTTACTGTTGTGGCATAAAAAAAATAACGACGAAAATTTAAAAAATTACATCCCCGTAGAGTTTCTTAGTGCTATCTTCTGTGTCGGGCGTATTTCCGAAGCTATGGCAGAGTTAATGGAGTTTCCTTTTCCTGTGCGAGATTCAGGCATGAGTCACCACTTGAAAGGGAAATGTATTTTTTTAAACTCAATTCATAATTAGATAATCATCAGTTTAGTAGATCATATTCTGACTTAAGTTAGACTTAAGTTTTTGACATAACATTACATGTAAACGTGCAATATTTTTCCCTACTTGCAATAAATGATTGGAGTTAGGCGAACAGTTGATCGTATAACTTTGGCAGGGTGGTTATGGGCGTGCGTGGTCCTTTGGTTAGATCGTTTAAGGTAGCAAACGAGCCAGTGGCTGTCTCAAGTTGAACTAGTCCAGTTCAAAGTCAAGTCGGTTGACGCCCGTGACCATGCTGCGATGGATTGCTAGCATTTAGTGGGAAAACCGAGAGAATTGACAGTTTTCGATTTAAATTTTTTTCGTTTATTTGACTGAACGACGAGACGACAAGCAAATAGTTCACCTGATTTTCCTTTTCCTGTGCGAGATTCAGGCACGAGTCACCACTTGAAAGGGAAATATCCTTTTTCTAACTCAAACCATAATTAGATAATAATCATTAGTTTCGTTGATCATAATATTTTGACTTATTTTTTTGTTTTTCTATACTTATGTATTTTGTAGATATTATTTTTGACATGTAAAAGTGCAATATTTTGCCTATTTACGATAAATGATTTGAGCTTTGAGTTTTGATGGTAAGCGCTACGCCTGCCCATAACAGTCACCTTGTCACCCTGAGACATCGGCTCTGAAGACTCATAGACCAGACTCACTCTGAAGACCAATAATTTCGCTGGAAACAATGCCCTTCAAACCGGAACACAGTAATGTTTGCACACCACTGCTTGGCGGATGAATATCTGGCAAAGGTATGGTACTTCCCCAGGCGGTCTCCTGCAGAAGAGGCCTCCCACTACAAAGCTCCCCCTACTATTGCTATAGACTGGGAGTTTGTAGACAGTCCATCTTCACTAACTTATTATCTCCCATTCACCTCGCCCGATCACACTTTTCGTAACGCATTCATCAGCTTACTTTACTTTACATTTGCTTTACTCAAGTTTTACTTCAAAAACTGCTTGAAATTTAAATTTTCCGCCAATGCGAAACGTACCGCCTTAAGTAGAAACGCCTAGTCACGTTAAACACTCAATTGTCCAACCAACGGAAAATAGCAATAAAGATGTCATAATTATCTTGTCACAAGTCACAATACTCATAAGTCGTAAGCACACACCCCGTCCGGTTACCTCATTAAAATAACTTAACTTGTTCACGTATGGAGAATACAAGTTTTTGGTATTCAATAGAGATTAGATAAAAAAAATCGCACCTTAACTTGAGTACCATAAAAAAAGGTGGTGGGGTCAGTGTGTCGGCGGGCCCATGAGCGGAGCGGGTAGGCGTGAGCGTTTAAACGACAAACGTTTAAAAAAACGTTTTCCAAAGTCACTTCTCAGACGTGTGAGGCCGTGCAAGCCGGGAGACTCCCCGCCAGTGACTCCACTACGGAGGAGGGAGGAGGTGGTTTGCCCGCCTATTAACTTAATAATTTTGGAAGGATGGAGGGGGGGCTAATATTAAATCTTATATATATATATAAATGTTATGTTGGTTTGTGTACGCTTCAAAAACTCAAAAAGTTCTGCACCGATCGTGTTGAAATTTTAGCATGATATATAATCCGCATCAAGGATTGTTTTTATCTATTTTTTTCATCAGTGACATATCAGCGAATGTGCCGCAGCGAAGCGTGGCAGGGCACAGCTAGTAATCAATAACAATTAATTTGAAAATACTAAACTTGCACATTCATTGACTGTTAGGCGGAACGGAGTTCGCCGGGACAGCTAGTATTTTTTTTATATATATTCAGCTGTTACAGAGGTGAAAGGCAACAAACACACATACCTTTGCATAACAATTAATTGTAATAATGATTCTATGCATGATGGATAACAGGAGGCATACCATGACATCTTATAGCGATTCAATTGCAGACCTAAACTGAACCGCGTCGCACAATCGTACCGTGGCGTCTTATTTTTTATGTTGCTGCCATTTTCATGCTAAACTGGATACAGTTTAAGTCGAAAATGGCAGCAACCTAAATTGAGTCTCTAATAAGCCAACAACATAAAAAATAAGACGCCACGGTACGATTATGCGACGCGGTTCAGATTAGATCTTCAATTGAATCGCTATAAAAGGTCATGTTATGCCTCCTGTAACGGAAAAAAACCCCAAAAACTAAAACGCTGATCGCTTTAACCATGGCCTTCTAATAAAGAGGAAAATTGACTCCTAAACAATGGAAAGCCCCTTTTACATTAATAAAAAAAAACCTAATGAGTATTCTCAAAATATAATTATAAAGTTTTGTTTTTTTAATACGATTTAATGACGACCATGACTCGACAAACGGCGGAATTACCCGAAGGTTGTCCGAAACATCAACTAGGATTAGCTTTTTCCTGTGAGATTGTTTTTTTTAAAAGCTTTTATCTCATATCACTTGTATGTCCAGGGGGGTGACCACGTACTTATTCTTATTACATTCCGTTCATTTTAAGGGCTTAAACTGAACGGCCTAGATTGGCACCACACACTCACAAATGACAAACGTGACGTGACGTCATTCCAAAATAGACTCATGAGAGAGAAAGAGAATGAGATGGAGCTATATAAATTCCCATAAATGCAAACACATTATAAGGCTGTTTTCTTACATGTCTTACACCTTGAGAATTGAGGTTCAAGGGCGTTTTTCCGAAGCACTGGTAGATTTAACGGAGTTTCCTTTTCATGTGCGAGATTCAGCCATGAATCACCACTCGAAAGGGTTTCCTTTGTCAAACTCAAACCATAATCAGTTACTTATGGTCAGATATACTGTCAGAATGCTTGCGTTTTTGTGAAAGAGAGTGAGAGTGAATCTTTGAATGTGTATTTTGTGTTATCTGTATTCTACCGTGTTTTGTGTAATCGATTGTTATAATTGGCTGCGGCCGTTTCAATTGAATAAATAAATAAATTATTACTTTAGTTAATCATGTTTTATTTATTTTTTATTTTTCTAAGAGACTTTAAATTCTTGACTTGTTAAAGTGCTTAATTTTTGCCTTACAATAATTATTTGAGTTTTGAGTCACGTGCTTTACTAGAAACAAATAGAGTAATCTAGCCACGCCCTTAAACACCTAGAGCCTTTGGAATGTTCATTACGCAATCGTTTGTTAACGCCGGCTATACACGGACCGCTCGAGCAGTCTACATACTAACTGCAGTTGAAAAATGAGAACTGTTTGAGCGGTGGCAGCTGAGCGGTAACTCGTAGCCCCCCCTAACAATGACTAAGTAAGTTATGTGCTGCTGAACCGGTTTTTACATTTGGGCACCGTTGCGGACCGTGTGCGTTTCCCAGCGCTGGCGTGCCGTCTGTGTGAGCCGCACTGTAGTAGCGCCGCGTTACACACACACGTTTGTGTTTCACCGCACGGCCGGCACGTAAGCTGCGCTAACACAACCGGTGTGTTTTCTCGCACCCGCGTAGAGTTATAAAAAACACAACGTCTGTGTTTTCCGCAGTGAACGTGTTAATCGCTCCTGGCTACGAAGGGCAAGCAATTGGTAAGGAGATATTGGGAGAGGGAGATTACTGCGCCTAAGCAGTTGACAGGTCGATAAGTCGAAAGCAGGCAGTATATTGCTTGATACTGCTCGACTACACGGCGGAATTTCACCGAGCTGCAGACCGCTCAGAGTGGCGTGGAACTGCTGAATCGGTCTCGTGGTACTGCATAGCGAACTACAGTTTTAGCGGCTATTTTTTTTGTAACTAGCTGCGCCCCGCGGTTTCACCCGCGTTGAGTATTATCGCAAAGGAACTGTTAAATATAACGGGATAAAAGTATCCCATGGGTAATCCAGGTAATAAACTGTCGTGTGTGCAAAATTCATCCAAATCCGTTTTTATCCCGTATTTTTTCCCCGTTTTTGCCACCGCTCCGCTCCTATTAAACGAAGCGTGATGTTATAATTATAGCCAAATACGTTTGCGACAGCCAGAGGATCGAAAAAAAACCGAAATGGATTTTATAAATTTAATTAAAATAGTGAAATTACAATTAATTACTTAATTCTAAAAGTATGGTTCCACCTCGAAGCGGGAAAGTGGAATGCCAATTACATTCTAACAATTGACACTATATGACACATGAGCCGTCGCGATTGACGTCACGCCGCGTTCGCATAGCGACCGGTGCAACTGCAACGTCGGCGGTCTTCATAGGGAAGGATTCCATAATTCCTCCACCCTTAGAACGGCGACTATTTTAGCACGTTCAGTGAAAATGTTGCCGGGACGTTGTCAGCATCTTCTTTCTTCTCCAGGATTATGGTCGGAGGCTGCCAGTCCTTTTTTGTAGTTCTGCTGCATCTGAATAGGTAGCGCCGGGCCATTACAATGATGGCAAGTACAACTACACTTAACAGTACTGTATAGAATGGTACTGTGGTGTGATAAAAGACATCTGTTTGCACGGTGTCTATTTGTAGAGGGGCCTGGACCATGATTCTATCTTGGATGCTGTGTAGCCCTTAGAGATTAACGGAGTTCAGGTTGATATGTGTAGCAGTTGTTCCTTGCTTCTCAACGTCGTAGGGTATCTTCGTTAGTTTGAGAGGTTGTCCTTTAATTTCGTCGTTGTCGTTTGCGATGGTGAACTCTTCGGTCTTCAGTTTGCAACCCACGGGAATGGTGGTGAGGAAGCTTCCTTGCAGCAGTGTGTGGTCCTTTTCTTGACAGATGAGCTGTACCTTCGTTTGATGTGGGAAGGACAGGACGTAGTGCTGGTCATCTAGTTTCTCCATGGCTTCTCTCGTTAGGGTGACTGTCGTGAGCTGGCAGGATTCCTGTAGGACTTGATTGGTGATCAGCTCTTGGATGCAGTCAGATCTGGTGCGGATCTGATGGGTGATGCCCTTCTCACAGAGGTACCAGTTTTTTAACTTCGGGCATTCTGCCTCTATGTACACGAAAGACATCTCGTTAGTTGCTATGAAGGGAAAGGATGGGATAAGAGCCTGGGCGTGTCTGTTAGGTACTATTGATAACTTATATAAATCGTAACTATCCTTAGAAATTATTGGGAATTTAAAAACAAAAACTATCTGTCTGTTAAAATAGTATGATCCCGGTTTTATAATATCATAGTATTCTCTAAGTTCTAAATCTAAAATCTCCTCTCTGCCATATATAATATTTAGCTTATTAACCATTGACTCTAGAATCTCTATATCTATCATAGAATGGTGTGTACTAGAAACACGGATAAAAGCTAAACTATTTTCTATTCTAAGTAATTCTTGAGTTAAATCTTCTACATTTTCACCTATTACTTCTAGAAGTTGGGCAAACTTAGCGTATTTAATTAAACTGTTTTCTCTCAATGCATCACTGCTTAATATTAGTTCTATGGTAGTATTAATTTTGCTTTGATTTTCTATTATTTGTGCAAGTACGTTACTATGTTTAAACATCCACTCTTTACTCATGCTAATGTGTTCGTTGAACTCGGTTACTATTTTATTTTGATTGGTTTCTAATGTTTTAATTGCTTCGTTAAATTGTAACGCATCAGTGTGATCTAGGTTTCCAGTTATGCTTTTAATAACTGAACCTAGGCCATCTATAAGACCTCTTTTGGCTCTATTGGGTAAATTGGGTTCTAAAGATTTTAATTGATTTACAACTTTGCCAAGCTTGTTAGTAATATAATCTATCTGAATTTCGTATAGTAAGTAAGTTTCATTAGTCATTCGTTGTCGGTAACTTAGTAGTTGAGTCCGTAATGAGTGAACGTTGTCTTCGATGTCATTCAGTTGTACGTACTGTAGGAACGTATGGTGGTGAGTAGTTAGTCTCATGGGTCCAAGTTTGTAAGGTAGCAGTCCTGGTCCATCATCAAGGCTGTCAAGTTTTATTTCTTGAGGTCGAGTCATTGGAAGGGTCACTATTATCAGGATTCTGTAACAAATTAGCTGCTTTAGGGATACGCTTTAGTCTGGACTTTGCCACGGGGCCTCGTTTCTTAGAGGTATAAATGTGGATTGGCAGGTCAGCTAAGACTGTGTCCTGCGTATAACGTGGGGCAGTCTTCTGTCGACTCGCTAGGGGGTTCTTTATAAAAACCTGCTGTTGGGGTGCATATTCCTTCTCAGGTTCGCGAGTTTTATTTCTGTTTTCGATTAATGCGGTACGGTTAGCGTTAGATGAGGAATTCACTATTTCATAGACTTTCTTCATCTGGTCTCTGTGAGTTTGAACATAGTGTTGTAATAGCTGTTGTGTCACGTCGAAGTCAAGGCAGTCTCTAGGGTCAAAATGTCCGGTCAGTAAGTCAAAGGGTCGGCATCTTGTAAAGGAATGTATAGAACTATTATAAGCTATAATAGCGTAGGGCATTAAGTTAATTATGGGTTCATCCTTATGCTGTAATTTAAGGATTCTGAGATGTTCAAGAATTGTAGAGTGAAATCGTTCTATATTGCCGTTATCATTAGGAGAATGAGCTAATATCCTATGGTGATTGATTTTATGGAGCCGTGTAAACTCCATGAACAGCTGATTAGTAAATTCTGTCCCGTTATCTGTAATGATGGTCATGGGGACGCCATGGTGGGTACAATATTGCAAAAGAGCTTGTAGGATGCTAACAGCTGTTCCGTCACGTAGATGATAAGCTTGACCGTACTTAGTGAAAACATCAATGAAAGTCACATATTTCTCACTTTGTGCGGTGAATAAATCCATATGGATAATTTCGAACGGCTTAGTAGCTGGTGGTACAATATTAAATTGGGGTCTAACTGGGTTCCTATCGTATTTAGCCTGTCCACAGATTGTACATTCACCTATGAATCTAGTTATTTGGTCCTTCATCTTTGGCCAGTAATATCTGCGAGATAGGGCTTGGTGACATTCGTTGATTCCGCGGTGGTTGGTTTTACCATCGTGATAGTGGCGGATAATCTCCTGTTGACGCAGATATTCTTTGACGTTTTCCAACTCAACTTTAGATAGCACAAGATTCATTGATGAACTTCTAAACTTGTCCTGCAAGATTGGGATAATTGAGAACATAGCCAAAGGTGGATTGATTAAAATAGCTGTTTTGACTTTCGGGTTAACGTATTCCTTAACTGCATTTATAACGTCTTCTTCTAAATTAGCTTCGGATAACTGAATACTAATACGAGTGTGGGTGTCAAATGGTTTAGTCACTGTGGGTCGTTTCTTTACGTCATTAACGAGGGTGAAGTATATCTGTCGGTTAAATTTATTGAGGGGTTCGTCTGTTATGGGGATCTCTAGAATGGGATTCTCATTACTAGTATGAACCGTTTCAGTAGAAGAATTCGCTGGGGCAAGTATTGAGTCAGATGGATTGCCCATCAACGAATTTAGTTCGTCAATTTCATCTATCAAAGACATAGCTTCTTTGGTGTGGATTTCTACACGGGAAAGAGCGTCAGCGTTAGTGTTAGTCTTGCCTTTTTTGTAAATTACAGTAAAATCAAATTCGCTCAGTCTAAGTCGCCATCTTGTGAGACGTGAATTTGGCTCCTTCAAATTCATCATCCACTGTAAAGGTTTGTGGTCAGTCAAAATCTTAAACTTTCGTCCGAATAGGTAAGGCCTGAAGTATTTTGTGGCCCAGACTATGGCAAGAAGTTCTTTCTCGATGGTACTGTAATTCATCTCGCTCTCGTTTAAAGTTCGAGATGCATAACATACCGGTTTATCCGATCCAATCGGACCTTGGGATAAAATAGCTCCGATAGCTACATTTGAAGCATCTGTAGTGAGATTGAAATCCCTACTGAAATCTGGGTATTGCAAGATGGGGTCGTTAGTTAAGAGAATTTTGCATTTCTCAAAACAGTTGACATACTCATTGTCTAGAGTGATTTTTCTACCTTTTTTCAGGCATTGAGTGAGTGGCTTGGTGGTACGGGCGAAGTCTGGGATGAATTTTCGGTAGTAACCGAGAAGACCTAAGAATTGTTTGATCTCCTTTGGAGTCTTAGGGATGGGGTACTTTTTAATAGCGGAAATCTTATCAGGATTTGGCTTTATACCATGCTTGGTGATGACATGACCGAGATAAGCTGTTTCAAGCTTTAGAAACTCAGATTTATCCATTTGGATTTTAAAATTGGATTCTCTAAGTCTCTGAAAAACCTTTTCAAGGTTAATCATGTGCTCCTGAAGGGATGTGCTGAACACTATGATATCATCGAGATATACGAGGCATATCTCGTTTTGAAGCCCTCTCAGGACATTGTCCATAACACGCTGAAACGTGGATGGAGAATTTTTAAGTCCCATGGGCATTCGAAGGAATTCAAAATGCCCATGTTCGACATTAAATGCGGTCTTCTCAATATCCTGTGGGTCCATCTCTACCTGGTAAAAGCCACTGGCCAGATCTAGGGTCGTAAAATACTGGCACTTGCCTAATTTGTCAAGAACGTCACTAATATTCGGAATAGGGTATTTGTCGTCAAGTGTCTTTTCGTTAACCTTACGAAAATCAACCACGAGGCGCCATTTTTGTTTTCCCGAGGCGTCTAATTTTTTTGGCACTACCCAAATGGGTGAACTCCACGCTGACTCGGATGGTCGTATTATACCCTGATCCAACATTTTCCCTATCTGGTCTTGAACTTCCTGGCGGTGCACGAAAGGATACCGGTAACTCTTAGTGTGCACTGGCACTTCGTCGGTGGTCCTAATCCGGTGTTTAATTTTGTTGGTGAAGGTAAGTGTTTCACCTTCAATATAAAACACGTCCGGGTAACGAGAGCAAAGGGTCAAAAGGTTAGCCTTTTCCTCTTCGTTTAAATGGTCTGTCCGTAACCGTGAAACTACTTCCTGCGCGCGTGGCGTCGCTGATTCAGTGGTCTGACTGATCAGTGTGCACTCATTATTGAATAATTCCGCGTGCGCTGGCCGGTCAAGTGAGAATATGATGTCATTTGGTGTTGGATTCTCAACTTCCAAATACCCACGGTTATCGGTAACGGTGGTAATACATTCGTGAACTAAACAATTACAGAGAACTTGTTCTCTAACGAAAGCTTCGCCGTCTGTGGTGTCTACGGGAATACGGATGATTTTAGAAGTTCCCGCTGGAATAATACCTTCATATAAGTTCACGTTGCACGAGTTATACATATTTATCGGATTTGACGCAGTTCGAGTCAACAATTGACCTTCCCTTAAATCTATGCGGGCTTCCCAATTACTTAACAAATCTAAACCTATGAGCCCATCGAAATAATCGTGAAACCGATAGATGAATAACTTCATACTATCAGCGTCGTTAAACTCTGCGAAACACGGTAAGGTAATAGAATAATTGTTTCTACTAGTCGCGTGTATGTTGGTTACCTCAAAGGGGTCGAAGTTAAGAGGAAATTCTGCAAAGTATTTCTCGACGGCCTCTGGGCTAATAAAGGATTGGTTAGCGCCAGTATCTATAAGGAATTTTAAAGGCGGGTCCGCTATTTGTATGTATGGCAATTGCCGCTGCGTCTGGAGATTTAGTTCTATGTTCGTTTTTGTGAATTCGAAACCTCCTGAAAATCCTGCTCCTCATGGCTAGGTCCTGCCTGTGGTTGATAATCGTCAGGCAGTTGATGTTCTGTCGTCATGTCGAAATACGTTGGCTCATAAGCGAAACCGGGGGCAAAACCACTATCGCTATAGTCAGTATAGTAATCGGATTCCGGCTGATAGTAACCGTAATATGAGTCATTATACGCCGCGCACTCGTTCATATTCATTTCGCGGGTTTTAAAATAGTTAGTGGGCTGCGGGTTGCCGAATTTACTCCAATCATGGCCCGTTATCATTTTGGTATGGGGCAATGGTTTCGGAGTAAAGCGTTGAACTCCACTCATGGGCTGAGGGCCTTGAGGCTGTGGAGGACTATTGCGGGGCGGTAATCTAAAAACGTTGCTACGGGGGTTGTAGTTTGGGGGTTGTGCCGAGAACATTCGTTGGGTATTTGAGGGCATACGGTATTGGTTCTGTTCCGCGAATTTAAAAGGTTGAGGCGAAGGCCGCATGGGGCGTTGACCCATTGGGGCGGGCCAGTTAAGGCCTGGCGGTTGAAAATTAAATGGTCGCGGGGGCGCAAATGGTATCTGCTGAGGTGTGGGGTTGACCTTAGGGGTCATGTGATTTTTAGGGGTCTCGTTGCGCGATTGCAGGTACATGATATTTAGTTCTTCCTGCACGTACTCAAGCGCCTTCTCTATAGTAGCGGGGCGCATGCAACGTATGCGGGACCCTAAGGGGTCCTTTAAACCGCGCACATATGCTTGCATAGTGACCTTCTTATAAAGGTCACGTTTCGCTTCGATTGTGGTTGGGACGCCTTCATGCAAAGTCACATATGTCATTATAGTACTAAACAAGGTTTGGCAATGATCGTAGAATTCTTGCGGTGTTTTATTACATTGAGTAGCTAAGGAGAGGTCATTATATAGGGCTGTCTCATCACGCTGATCCGAAAAGTTATTTATCAGGGCAGTTCGAATGCCCAGCCAACTCTCTGGTATCCCATTAGAGTTAATGGTACATGCAGCTGTCCCGGTAATTTTATTTAATATTCCGTTCAACAAACACAAATTAGCAAATTCACTACCGGGCTCAGGGCTTAAGTATTGTGTGGCTAGTTGGTCACATATCCTAATGAACCGCGTGAGTATGTTAGGGTTACCATCAAATTCTGGGACAAGGCGGAGGGCCTTAAATATTGTGTCCGGGTCATGAGCCATTTTTAACTTAAATAAAATATCTAAATCCAAATTGTCTAAATCTACAATATTTCTACTTCTATCAGCTACTCGTCGGCGAGCCTGGCGTGATTCAGGCTCCCGCGAACTAGAGGCTCTGGGGTGATAAATCTTGAATTTAAGATATGAATTAAGGATAAGGGAAGCAACACGAGAGTGATTCAAGTGTACTTACATATAATACATTATCCGGTTTTCCTCCGTGAATCAAGGGTCGGATTCTCCTCCTGGGCTGCTGCAGGTCCGTAGATTCAGGATATCCGTTGACGGTGCTGGAAAGCCACCCGGGTAGCTCGAGACGAAATTATCGAAGTACGATGTGTCCCGAAATCTTCCCGCGAATATCCTACCGACTGCGCCAAATACGTTTGCGACAGCCAGAGGATCGAAAAAAAACCGAAATGGATTTTATAAATTTAATTAAAATAGTGAAATTACAATTAATTACTTAATTCTAAAAGTATGGTTCCACCTCGAAGCGGGAAAGTGGAATGCCAATTACATTCTAACAATTGACACTATATGACACATGAGCCGTCGCGATTGACGTCACGCCGCGTTCGCATAGCGACCGGTGCAACTGCAACGTCGGCGGTCTTCATAGGGAAGGATTCCATAATTAGCCTATATATAACCTTTCTCGATAAATGGACTATCCAACACAAAAAGAATTGTTCAATTCGAACCAGTAGTTCCTGAGATTGTAGCGTTCAAACAAACAAACTCTTCAGCTTTATATGTTAAGTATAGATTTTATTTGCGGGTAGAAACTACGTCACGCGCGCGCCCGCGCTCTTGGGTACAAAAGACGCCCGCGCGTGTCCCCGCGACGGAGTACTTTGTATGAAGCCATGCGGGTACCCGCGTGACGCAGTCCCTTCAACTGGTCCACAAAAGAGCAACCTTTAACCCCTCGAGTGCCGCGACAAGCGTTTGAACAATGCAAAACAAAAGAGTCCTCATTCGCATACGACGCGCGGTTAAAAACAATATAACCTTCGAAAGAAAAGCGCCCCTATGAACGACCAATGCAGAAGAATTAAAGACGTTAGCTTCAACGGCTCTCTGATCACGCAAAGCGACAGCAACCACTGCGAACGGTCGCAAAGTACATACTTTTTACACACGGTCACGCCTTTCTCCCGTTGCGATAGGCAGAGACTACATCTTCCCACATGCTACGATCCCAGCGGGAAGCAGTACACCAACTCCCCGACTCTCAACTGGTTTCTGGAACTCCAGACCAATAGGCTGTGTAGGGTCCATGCGTGGTGGTGTCACTTAACATGTCACAACTATGGTGTTTTTCATAACTTAACCAGCAGCATTTATCTGGATAGTTTTTATTCAGTTCTGACGTGACAACGTCTAAAAAATTCATGCATACTTACGCAGGGTCATAAATTCAAAGTATTTTTTTTTTCTTATTATAGTGTTTCACGTTTAGACCTTTTTTGTTTTGTTTGTGGCTATATTTTCATAGTTTTTTTTTAAACTTGTTTTAGGCTTTTTACGTTCATATTATTTTGTGTCGGTGGTTTTTAAATTTCTTTTCCCAACCAATGTGGTTCTTGTAAAACATATGTACGTAATTATCACTCGATTTTCGATGAAGGAAAACATCGTGAGAAAACCTACCCGAGAGTTATTTCGGTGGTTGAGAGTTGTTCCACCAATCCGGTCCGGGCCCCGGTGGCGGATTAAGGCTCAATCCCTTCACGAAAGTGAGGGAAGACCCGTGCTCAGCAGTGAGCCGTTATGGGTTGATGATGATATACGTAGCTCATAGTCAGTTTTAAAAAGTGACACGCGATATTCGCGTCAGTCGCAAGCCCATCCTGAGATTCGTAATAAGGCAGGCATTCGCTTTCAACGGCGAGTACTTGCGAGACAATGCGAGTAGGCCCGCCAGACAAATCGTCCCCGTCATTATCATTAGCGAAGTGAAACCATGTGCGGGTCGGGATTGACCGGACCACTTTCTACAAGGCGGCGCAATCACGCCGTACTGTTGTGGAGAAAAAGCATTGAGTTTTGCGTTATTGAGAAAGGTTCCGGGCTTGGAAACTAGATGGCGGTGTAATAATTTTGCGTTGATAGACAAAAGACAAAGGGGACCGGCAGCTTCCCATGCTACCGTTGGCCTGAGATGTAAAGCAGTGGGATATGGTGGTTTAGAATTAGCGGTTTAAATTACTATACCTAAAACTTTTTATCCTAGAACTTTTGATTATGGAGATATATCGATATCAAGTCAGGACGAAAATCGACATAAAATCGAGTTTTATAGTTATTTATGTACTTTTAAGCTTATAATACTGTATTATATATTTCTCTTTCTTTTTGGCTACAAAGCAATGATAGCTAAATGGGGACAACGTCCGCCTTCGAGGCATTTTGTATTTTTCACAGCAAACAAGAAAATAGCGTCGATACGTGAAGGTTTTTAAATAGTGTTTAGAATCATATAATAATTTAATAACCTAGCTATGGTACACTGTATGCTTTCCAAATAAATAGCCAGTTTTAGTTGTGGAAGACCTCTTCTGCAAGAGACCGCCTGGGGAAGTACCACACCTTTGCCACATATTCATCCGCCAAGCAGTAGGGTGAAAACATTACTGTGTTCCGGTTTGAAGGGCACTGTTTCCAGCGAAATTACTGGGCATATGAGACTTTAGAGCCGATGTCTCAGGGTGAGGAGCGCAGTGCAGTGCCGCGCAGGACTATGCAATGCAGGGTACTGGGTGGTGCTGTGACTGTTATGGGCGGGCGTGGCACTTGCCATCAGGTGGACGACTTGCTCGACTCGTCAATCAGTCAAATAAAAAAAATAAAGAATAAACTCAGATGATGACGAGCCGAAAGATATAAGTACTTGACTTATTAACCCTTTTCCCTCCGCCTGTACAAAGATTACCTGCTAGGGCGAGCCCTTACAAGCTGTCCGTACTAATGGCTCTTACAACTTGCAAAAACTATATCCATCTAAAAGGCAATTAACGGTTGAGTGCGGATACTGTATCTCTGATTTAAATCAATCGAATAAATATTAAGTACCTGGATGACCGAGCTTAGCTCGGTTTTTTTTTATGACATTTTCTAAAAATGATTCCTAGCTAGATCAATTTATCGCCCCCGAAACCCCCTATATACTAAATTTCATGAAAATCGTTGGAGCCGATTCCGAGATTCCAATTATTATATATATATACAAGAAATGCTCATTTAAAGATATAAGATAACGCGTCACTGTCACATATAATGAAGCGGTGGTAGCCTAGTGGGAGAACGTCCGGCTTCCAAGGAGAAGGTCGAAGACCATGCTCCCAGAAACACGCAGACGCAGAGCAAGAGAGAGGGAGAGGGAGTATAAAATACAGGAGGAAATACAAGATTGAGAAAAATATACAAAATCACGCAAAAAGGCTGACTTTTTGTCCATATAAATACTTGCTAGGGTAAAACCTCATTGACTCATTAATACTCATAATTGACCAAACACTAAGTTAAACGCCGATTCCTACCTTTTGTATATCATTCGCTTCATCAACCGCAAGTCCTCAACTCAAACCAACAATAATGACCTTTATTTCGTCAACTACAGTGTTGATTTTGGATGCATTTCGTAAGTTTGCATACGGATAATCACCTTTAGTGTCTGTTAGTCTTTAAGGATGAGAGAATAGAGTTTAAAATGCACTGTTAAGAGATGTTGCTTAAAGAATGCCTACAGCTGGTGTGGCCATACGTTGTCATGTGTTTGTTGTGACCAAACCTCTTGGCTAATCTGTTTTTGATGCACACACAGCTTAGATGTACTATGTCTGCATCGACATTACCGACAAATTAAGAAAAAAAAAACCAAAAAGACGAAAATAATTAAAAAAAGGACACGTGGTTAACAAAAAAGGTTTCAGTTTTATATAATTATGGCGCGAAATCAGTTACATTTGGACTCATCCAATTTTGACTGGTTTGTACTAAAATGTATGGTTGCTAACGGCTTATCATCATGTTCGTAGTCATCATATCGTCATGATAGAGCTGTGGTGGTCGAGTTTTAACTTATACGCTTATCAACCCAAAGACACCAGGTTCGATTCTCGGCCCTTCACCAATTTCAACCCTTCTCGTAACTTAATGCGGATTCCCATCGCTCCGTGCTTCGGAGGGTGCGTTTCGTCGCCATTTGCAGCGGTTATAGATTGAAAGCAGTCGTTATGCCATGTCAGAGCCCCCGGGGCGACCTGACAATGTCTGACACTAAAGGCTGGTAATACATAATTAGAAAAACAATAATGTCTTACCCTAAGTTTCTTCAGACAGACGGACACCTTATAATACCTAGAGATAGTGAGCTAACGGTTACATAACCAGCTTCCAATTAAGGTATTTACTAAATACTATTTAGTATATTATAGGTCTCAAAGTTGAACCTCTTTGCTAATATTCATGTTTCCTTTTTAAGTATTTGTGGCTAATGTATCTATTACAAGGCTGATTGCTTTTTAACATACTGCACATATATGCTTTTGTATGAAGACCAGTTATCCTACGATGTAGACAAGTGTACAGACAGATACTAGTAAACCTATCTCTGTGTAGGCGTAGGGACTGAGAAATGGATAGAATTGTAACTAGATCTTCAGTTGGATGCTTAAGTCCCATTTGTACGGGCGCATGCGATAGACTCATTTCTATAGATCTGTCCATAATCATTCTATTAAATCCCATAATTTGACTCCAAACAAAAGACTAATAGGAATTTCTCTTTGTTCCAGATCAACAACAGGGGTCCCAAACGCGAGCCCTGGCTCACGCCGACCATGAAACGCCCACCTCTCCATCTGGCGACACATTTTCAAACACCCCACTGTCGAATATCACTCAAACCACTGATCCAAATATAGTAGGTAGCCACAATAACGAAAAACTAGAAAAAAATCGCGGTACCCTAGGTGTGACTCACTCGAAGGCTTCGCTCAAAACCGACGATGATTTTGACGTGAACGAGTACATAGCTCGGCTGCAAGGCTCTAGATATGTTAGCGCTCCTTTACATAGTCATCTTAAAGAAGACAAGAATGCAAACTTGGAAGCCACAGAAGAAACTTTAGAGGAGATCAATCTGAATGAGTCCCAAGGTCACGTGGAGGTTCAACAGAGCTTGACGGCGGATATCGCTCATAATTTCTCCCAGCTGCCGACTGTTTTGCCTCACGTAGCGAGCGCGGTCTTCAGCTCGTTTTCTAACATGTTAAGCTACAAGAGTAGAGAACAGACGCCTGATCGCGCGAACGTGACCCCAGACCAGAGGGGAAATAAGGGGTATGACGATGTCCAGTTCCAAAGGCCTGATGTGGGAGTTCCGATGGTCGGGATGGAGGATTGCGGACCTCCGAAAGAAGTAGCAGCGCCGCCCAAGGAACCCCCTATAGGTGGTGAGTACTTTTCTTATATTTTTACCTACCATTGTAGCGTAAGGACTAATCTCTGAAACTACTGATCCGATTCTGAAAATTCTTTCACCAATGGAAAGCTACACTATTCCCAAGTGACATATGCTATGTTTTATCCCGAGCTAAAGCCAAATTTTATGCGGAAAAACGGAAATTATGTGTATAACCGCGAGTTGCAGATACTATAATAATTATAATAGTATATACTAAAGCAGTCGTTAATATAATGCTGTCGAGAAAACTGTACATCGCGTACTATTTAAATTATGATAATGAAGCGGTAGTGGTAAGGTAAATTATAGCTTTGACGTTAAGATTAGGACACAAAGTGCGTTTCCACTGTCGTGTGGCGTTGTGGCCACTAACACAACACAAGAACACAAGAAACACAACACAACACAAGAACACAAGAAATATAACACAACACAAGAAACATAACAAACACATATGTGAAGCACACAAGAACGTAAGAATTAACATATGGAACGGGATATCTAGATTTACTCTGATTTATTTAGAGAACTCGTCATTCCGTCGTATTCCGACTGCTGAGCACGGGCACTGGGCACTGGGAGCGAGAAAAGCTCTTAACACTTTCAGTGCTAAGAACACAATTACTGTCGTGTTTTTTATAGCTTGCCGCGAGTGCGGGAAAACGCAACTGTTATGTTTGTTGTATGGGAAAACACTGTCGAGTGTGCAGAGCCGCACCCGTGGCTAGACAAGCAGATCGGCTCAGCAGTGAAAGTGTTAAATATGCGTTGGAAATTTTCTATCTGAAAAAAGGATTAAAAAAGGGAAACGTCGGTGTATTAAGAATAAATCCACTCATGTTTGCTTTAGGGCACTGTTTCCAGCGAAATAACTGGTTATATGAGACTTTAAAGCCGATGTCTCAGGGTGACGAGCGCAGTGCAGTGCTGCACAAGATTATGCAATGCAAAGTTCTGGGTGGCACTGTAACTGTTATAGGCAGGCGTAGCGCTTACCATCAGGTGATCGACCAGCTCGTCTCGTCACAAAAACAAATAAAAATATTTAAAAAAAAAATTCCATCGACGGTTACAGAACAGTGGAAACGCTCATATACCGGTCTTATACACAGCTAGTGGTTCAAGTGGCTATACCAGCTTGGTTGGTGCGCACTTAATTGCAAACTAAAGGTCCGTTTTACACCATCAATATTATTTTTGATCCAAAAATCGCGATATTATCATCGCGTCAAAAGTATCATCATCATCATCGTCATCAACCCATAACGTCCCACTGCTGGGCACGGGTCTCCCCTCACTTTCGAGAGGAGGGTTAGGCCATAATCCACCACGGGGGCCAGATCCGGATTGGTGGATCACCTACCTACCTCCGAAATAATTCTCGGGTAGATATGTGAGTTTCCTCACGATGTTTTCCTTCGCCGAAAAGCGTGTGATATTAACGTACATATGTTTTACAAGAAACACATTGGTACGTGCCTGCACTGGGATTTGAATTCACGACCTTCTGATTGGAAGGCGGACGTTCTCCCACTAGGCTACCACCGCTACAAGTTCTTCATTTAAAAAGTATAGTACCTGGATGACCGAGCTTTGCTCGGTATTTTTTTATGTAATTTTCTAAAAATGATTCCTAGCTAGATCGATTTATCGCCCCCGAAACCCCCTATATACTAAATTTCATGAAAATCGTTGGAGCCGATTCCGAGATTCCAATTAATATATATATATATATATATACATACATATACAAGAATTGCTCATTTAAAGATATAAAACTTAAAACAAAGAATCAGCACTGGGACTTTATGGGTTAATGTCGATGTGCGGTCGGTCGAGCACTGTCACGACTAGTAAATTTCGGCAGTTCCACATATCCTCACTGATCTATCCCCACTGGTAGGGAAGAATGAATTTTTTTCCACCTATTACTACTAATAATAATAATAAAAATAAATAATAAATAATTGTAATTTTCTATTGTAATTTTTCTGTACTGTGTTTAATTTTGTTTCTGGTGTACAATAAAGAGTTTTCTATTCTATTCTATTCTACTAGGGGGGGATACTTTTCCACTTATATCCACTGTTATAATCAATCCAGAAATAAGTATCATCGTAAAGAAAATTTCAAAGATGATCATACAGATGACAAACGCGACCGACGTACGCACCGACCGTCGGCCGAGCACTGAAACCGGCGTTAATGTTGATGGTGTGTTATGGGTCAATGGGGCAACGGAAAATCCCTGTAGGACAGACATGGTGGCTTTTACAACCAGCTTTTTATTAGCATACTAGCTGCGCCCAACGGTTTCGCCTGCGTAATTAGGGGCCGTAACAAAAGAAAACAACTCGGCCAAGTGCGACTAGGACTTGCGCACGAAGGGTTCCTTACTTTGCTGTATGGGAGATCCCCTTAAATATTAAATTTATTTTAAATTAATTATTATTTTTAAGGTTAGTATATAACTATATATTCTGTGATTATTTCAAGCCTGTTGCCATTATCAAAATCGAGCAAAAATGAGCAAAAAAATCACGTTTGTTGTATGGGAGCCCCCTTAAATATTTTTATTTTATTCGTATTTGTTGTTATAGCGGCAACAGAAATACATAATCTGTGAAAATTTCAACTGTCTAACTATTACGGTTCATGAGATACAGCCTGATGACAGACGGACAGCGGAGCCATAGTAATAGGGTCCCGTTTTACCCTTTGGGTACAGAACCCCAAAAACAAGTTCAGTAAGTACTTAACTTAAAGGTGCGGCCACTAAAAAAGCTCTTCACGTCTCGAATGAGATAAAATTCCTCTCCCCATAAACACACGAGATAATTTTGATAACAAAGAACGTTACACACGAAAATGAAGACGACAATGACCCCTGGTGACCTTATGTTGTAATTTGACGAGAAATATAAACAGAACTACACACAATACGTTTTTCTGCTTCTATATCATCTCTACTAATAATAAAATTGAAATGTATGTCTGTGTTTTATATTTAAGTAAAAACTGGTATTTATGAGATGCCTTATCATAAAGATAGTTTTAATCCCTGCTTCCCTACTTATATTATAAATGCGAAAGTAACTCTGTCTGTCTGTCTGTCTGTCTGTTGCCCTTTCACGCCTTAACTACTGAGCCGATTTAAATGAAATTTGGTACAAAGATGGTCTAGAGCTTGAGTAAGGACATAGGCCAGTTTTCAATGCGAAAAAAGGGGTCATATAGGGTTGAAATAGGGGATGAAATGATATGGTAGTCTCGTCATTTTTAAAGCTAGAAGCTTGAAACTTATATAAATAAAAATGGCATTCAAAGTATGTACAAATTTTAACCTTAAGGGGGTAAAATAAAAATAGGGGATAAAGTTTGTATGGAAATATCTAAGGTTTCAGCTAAACCTCTGCACCGGTATTAAAAATTCTTTCACTAACGGAAAACTACATTATCAGCGAGTAACAAAGGCTATATTTTATCTCCGTATTCCCACACGAACGGGAACTACGCGGGTGAAACCGCGGGGCGCAGCTAGTTTAGTATAAATAGGTATATAAATCTACAAGTTTTTTTTTTTAATTTGACTGTGTGACGAGACGAGCAAGTCGTTCACCTGATGGTACGCGCTACGCCTGCCCATAACAGTCACAGCGCCACCCAGAACTTTGCATTACAAAATCTTGTGCGACACACTGCGCTCGTCACCCTGAGACATCGGCTCTAAAGTCACATGCCCAGGAACAGTGCCCTTCAAATCGGAACACGGCAAATTTGCACACTACTGCTTGGCAGATGAATATCTGATCTGGCAAGGGTGGGGTACTACCCCAGGCGGTCTCCTGCTGAAAAAGGCGACCACCGCATGTCAGTTATCTCACCAAGGGCTGGTTAAATGATGATCCTAGCACACTTGGCATTAGCGGTAATCATTACATTAGATGTTGTAACGGCACAGAATAGATATATGACTACATACAGAAAGGTCACTCTCTACTCCGCGCAATCCGCGTCCCCGCAACGCCGACAGTCGACACTACACGCCCACATGTATTAGACAAACGGGCAGTGTGAACCTTCACACTAGCGGGCTGTCTTTTGTTTCTTACTTACACACGCATTTAACGCGCGTGAAAACGTCATTTATATGTGTGAGTTGCCATGAAAGCGGAAGAGGCGAAAGGTGTCAGGATCGTAGCATGTGGAAAGATGTAATCTCTGCCTATCCCAACGGGAAAAAGGCATGACTGTGCGTGCGTCTGAGTTGTCAATCAGCTAATTTGTATTGAGTGTCTAGTCCGTTATTAACGAGTGGTAATGGCGGATTCTCACGGCTCGCAACCTTTGCCTCCGCCACGGAAGGTCAATGGAAAATTATGGTGTTTAACTACAATATTGAACAGGCAGTAAGAGCTTATTGCGTACTGGCTGTTACGCGCGGCTACGTTCGTTGTATTCTATTTTCTAAATCTATTTCATAAGAAAGTTACCCACCAAACCCATCATTCTCTATCGAAGAGTGCAAGGAAAGAGTTTGTAGTGGTAGTCCTCTTCTGCAAGAGTCCGCCTGGGGAAGTACCAACATTACAAGCAGTGGTGCCAACATAACTGGTGTTCCGTGTTAAAGGGCACTGTTTCCAGCGAAATTACTGGGCATATGAGACTGTAAAACCGATGTCTCAGGATGATGAGCTTAGTGAAGTGCCGCACAAGATTTTGTGATGGAAAGTTCTTGATGACGCTGTAGCTGTTACGGGCTGGCGTGGCGCTTACCTTCAGGCGAACGACTTGCTCATCTCGTCATTTATTAAATATCCACCTTCCAAACAGAGGGTTGCGAGTTCAAACTCCAGTACGGGAACATTTGGGTGTTTCTTGTAGAAGTATAATTTGTACATACCTGATTATCACTCGCTTTTCGGTGAAGGAAAACACGGTGAGGAAACCCACATGCCTACATCTGAGAATTGTTTCGGACGTAGGTACGTGATCCACCAATCCGGGCCCCCGTGGTGGAATAAGGCTTAATCCTTATCGCGAAAGTGAGGGGAGACCCGTGCTCAGCAGTGGGACGTTATGGGTTGATGATGATGATGATGATGTGTTATAAACATTAAAATAGATTGCATTTGTTAGTTGTTTTTTTTTTTTGATAGACGATAAATATTTAATAGTTTGTCCATAACGATTGCAGTTTTCATTCGGGGTTTCGTTGTTTGAGTTACTGGATACGTTTTTTTTTAGTGTCCATCGCTAGCGGCTAAATAATATAATTATTGTATGTATGCCATTCAAATTGATTCATGCGATACTCTCGATGATGTTGGATAAAGTTAGATTTATGTTATAATCGCTGTGTTTACTCATGTTATAATATTATATATCTATCTATAGTTCTTCTTCAAGGAGAAGGTCGTGAATTCAAAATCCAGCGCGGGCACGTACCAATGTGTAAAAAGCATATATGTGCGTAATTGTCACTCGCTTTTCGGTGAAGGAGAACATCGTGAGGAAACCCACATACATACCCAAGAATTATTTCGGAGGTATGTTAATTACCAATCCGGACCGGGGCTCCGTGTTGGATTAAGGCCTGATCGAAGTCATTCCGAAGGAAAATTGCTACTTAATTTTTTTCCGGGTCAAATCTTAATTCGACTGGGCTAGAAAGCTTGACGAGAAAAATATATCCTACTTAATATTATAAATGCGAAAGTTTGTGAGAATGGATGGATGTTTGTTCCTCTTTCACGCAAAAACTAAGAACGGATTCGAATGAAATTTAGAACACAGATAGTTTATAACCGGTATTGAGTAATAGGGTACTTTTTATCCCGATAGTACGTTCCTGTGGGACAAAACGGGAAATACGCTAGCAGCTTGTAATATATGTATATATCATCAAAAAACTTTTATGGGTACCAAGAACAACTTTGAAAGTGAAAGAGTTTTTAAAGTTTCTAAGCAATGTATAAAAATTATGATTTCCTTTGTTTCAGGTGCTGGCAACTTCCGAATTGCGACTAAGAAGAAATACGCTCAAATACCAGGCCTTAGTTCCGGAGAGCCTGCGCAAACCATGACATTTAATGCACCAGGTCAAAATATGCCCGCTATTGGTCAGAATATGCCGTATATGGGCCAGAATATGCCGCCGTCTGCAGGTCAGAGTATGGCGCCTATAGGCCAGAATATGCCGCCATCTTCAGGGCAGAGTATAGCGCCCATAGGCCAGAGTATGCCGCCACCTTTGGGGCAGAGTATGCCGCCTATAGGCCAGAATATGCCGCCACCTTCGGGGCAGAATATGGCGCCTATAGGCCAGAATATGCCACCGGCTGCAGGTCAAAGTAAAGTGCCTGTAGGCCAGAATATGCCGCCACCTTCGGGGCAGAATATGGCGCCTAAAGGCCAGAATATGCCGCCACCTTCGGGGCAGAGTATGCCGCCTATAGGCCAGAATATGCCGCCGTCTGCAGGTCATAGTAAAGTGCTTGTAGGCCAGAATATGCCGCCGTCTGCAGGTCAGAGTATGGCGCCTGTAGGTCAGAATATGCCGTCTGCAGGTCAGAGTATGGCGCCTATAGGCCAGAATATGGCGCCACCTTCAGGGCCCAATACGGTGCCTATAGGCCAAAATATGCCGCCACGTACTGGTTGGAATGTATCGCCTATAGAACGAAATTTCCCACCTGTAGGCCAAAACATGCCACCGTTCGCTCCAGTTATCGCACCCATAGGTCAGAACATGCCACCCTTCGCTCCAAATATCTCAGCGTTGAGCTATAATATGCCACCTTTTGTTCCAAGTGTGGCACCCATAGGCCACAATGTTGCACCGATCGGTCAAAATGTGCCTTCATTCTTCAATCCTCATGAAGCTAGAATGGTCGAACCTCATGCATCAACTGTTGAAGCCGTTAAACGTGATGAAAGTAATGTTAACACTCAACAGTCACAACAACATCATATTTTTAATCCGATTGCTACTGAGAAAGGAGATGTAAAAGAATTCGTTTCTGTCAGTGAACAGCCTAACACATTTGGAATAACTAAAGATTGTCAACAAAACTTTTTTAGTCCAATTGAGCACAAGGATCAAGCTACACAAAACATTCCACCGAATCCAAACATACCAGGAGCTGCTGCCATTATACCACCACCGCCGATGTTCTCAAATTTAACAAGGAGAGACAGTCAAACTGCAATAGGAAAGTCGATCTTACCACCATCAGTCGCAAGGCGCATTTCCGGAAATCAACCTATAATTAAACCTGCAGTGTCTACTCCATCATTTTCAGAAAACATTTTCGTACCGGCATCCGTTTCAGAGACTTCTAGTGAAAATTCAGGTCATGCGGACAATAGATTCCCACCTGGATTACCAGCATTTGTGCCGGGGTATACTACTCCGAACAAAATGGATCAAATATCACCTTCAAGTGATACACTAGCTTCTTCACAAACTAATAAACCTTCTACAATGCCGCCAGCGATGTCTCGAGCTAGCGCGCCTACATATTTCATTCCATCAAACGAAATACCTCAGACTTCTACAGAAGTTCCAAAATTTTATTCTCCTCCAGAACTAGCACCACCAGCTGCCACCACATTTCAAATGGCGCCTCCCTCGACAGGTCTTATCACACCGGTTTCAAAGTCAACGCTTATTGGAACCGTCGATTTTTCACCGATGCAAGGACATTTTGGGACGCCACCGTTTCTGCCACCTACATCCACTTTCAGTGAGCCAAAAATAAGTCCCGTCACAACGATTTTTACTCCAAGGGAACTAGAAAGTGTTCCACAACCGCCAACGTTCCTTAATCCATTGGAACACGAAGAGACGCCATCTGCAAACGCACCACATCCAATTACACAATACCCGCCAATGGCTAATCCCGAACCTCCGAAACCTGTCCCAGACCCGCCTAAAGCGAGTGGCAACGTCAACTTCAGAATGACTAAAAAGCGTCCTCAGTATTATGCCGGTCCGATCGAAGGAGTCGGAGCTATAAGCAATAACGTTAAACCTGTATTCGCTCCAATAATACCTTCAGCGACATCTGCAGAAGCAAGTCAATTTCAAGGTGCCCTGTTTACTCCAGAACAACCAATCCAACCAGCTGTAGAGCCATTTTCAGCTCCTAATATTGAGCAAGCCTCAATCCCTTTCGACATAAGCAGGCCAGTAGATAAAGTGATTCCACAAACCCCATTTGATATAAGTAAACCGCAAGAACAATCGTATGGATTACCTTTAAATTTTAGCCAACCTGAAAATCAAAGTTATGGTTTGGAATTTGATACAGCGTTTGATATGAGCAGAAGTACAACTGAGACATATGAACCTCCTAAACAGGAGTCCAGAGGATTCGGTATTATAGGGTCCTTGAAGTCGAAGCTAAGTTCGATTGATATAAATAAGATTCAAAGTTCTGTGACTACATTTTTTGATCCCGCTTACAAAGATTATAAAATAATAGGATCCGTTGCACAAGATAATACACCTTATAGACAACAACAATATGAGCACCAACAGTTTGGACAAAGCCCGCAAGAGCAAGCCAGTTTTAATATTGGATCAAACGTCGAACAGAGTCAGTACAGCCAATATAAACATGCAGGTTACAATAATAATCCTAATAATCAGTATTATCAAGCACAAGATCCATACGCTCAAAATCAAGGACAGAATTATTATCCTCCTGCAGGGTCTTTCACTGATCAGGGTTATAAATCGGAACAGGTATATACCGCAAGTCCTTTGTACGATATTAACAAAGAAAATTTACCAACTGCTACTAAGGCTCTTCATAACATTCCAGTAGGAACGTCCACTGACGTTTCTAAAAGTATTGGAAACGTTTATCATTCTAATGTGTTTAATCAAGATATGCCACCAACTTATGTTGAAGAGCAGCCATCGAATAATCCGGAACTGTTTTTAACGCAACAGAAAATTCAAGCTTTTCCGGTTGCAACAGACAAGACACCTGATATTTCTTTATTCTACAATCCTAATTCGTTTGTTGAGGACAAGCGACGGAACTCCCAGCCATCTCTTGACGCATCTAAGAACTTTTGTCAATCTACAGCTGATCCAAATACTAGGATAATGCCTTCTGTTTTTTCATCTGAAAAGAGTCTAGAACCAACGTTTTACGATCCTAATGCATTCACTTCAGAAAGTCAAGTAATTAATACGGAACCTATAAATGTTTATAGGAGTGATTTTCAACAAAAGAGTTACCATATGAATGAGGATTTAACTGCAAAAATACATAAAACCACAACTGGTCAAGAAGACTCACTTCCAATTTGTGACTCCGCTCTTAACACTTCAAAGTACAATATGTCAGGTATACAAAAAACAGGAGTTCAACAAAATGTTACACCAAGAATACCACTTGCGCCGGGTGCCAGCTTCTTCGATAACCCTCAGAGTATAAATCAGCCACAGATTACTAAAGCTGATGATGGAGAAGATGTGAAATTAGAAAATGTAGAAGAACAGTTTGAGTCAAAAAATATTGAAATTAATAAAATGTTGGCTGACACACCTATACCTTCGATTACTAAAACTAGAGATGACTCACATAATAATGTTATAGAGTTAGATCCTGAGAAGTTGTTAAGGGAAAAGAATTTAGTTGAGTCCATTTCGAGAGATGTCATACCTATACTTGGAGTTTCAACGGTTCCGCTGTTTGGCCTATCGGCGATAATTGCTGAAAGATCTAGAGAAATTTCGGAATCGGAAAATAAAACGAAAAACATCTCTATATTTGAGACTGCGCCATCCTCGCGAAGTCTTTTCGAAGGAAACACTGGAGCAAGCTTTTTTGAAAATATGGCGTCCGACAGCAAACTTATGAATGAAAATCAAGCTAGAAAAACACCATTGGATATTACTGGATTGAGTATTGATGATGTAAAGAACGTCTTACTCATTGAGCCTCCACAGGAAAATATTGGAGCATTATTGAAAAGAAACGCTAGTTCCGGTAAGCTAGAGAGTCTCACAAAGACAGAAGAAGCATCACATGAACATTTCAGACAGCAAAATGATAATTTACCAAGTACAGCATTCCAAGAAAAACTCCATCTAAAATATGATGAAAAAACAAGTGAAATATTTTTCCAACATTCGACTTCAGAAAAAGAATACAAAGATTTGGACAAAGAGTCCAGCGTTGAAAGTCAAGATTCAGAATTAAATATTTGTGAGACTTGTAGAGAAGTCAACACGCCTGACTTTCTGGGGCCTGAGCACAAGGAAACGGAATATTTGACAAATCAGATGATCGATAACATTACATCGCGGATGCCATTGTCAAATCCACTGACAGTTCTTTTAAAAGAGACTAATGCTTCTGTAGATGAGAGATCTCAATTTGATGATCAGCAATTCGACGAAATTACACATATTGCTGAAGACACAATGGAAACACTACAAGTGCAGTCAGCTACTGAACTTTTGGATGAGGAAATCACAACCGGTGAAGTAAGAAATTATGGCTGGACTAATGAAGATGCTGCCTATTCTGCAGCAGCCCATGTAGAGCATGATTATGGTTTTAAAGTTGATACCGATGCGTCAGCACACCAAGAAGAAAATTATGGCTTCCAAACAGATGCAAATCCTGCCGTTTCAGCTGATAATGATTACGAATTTAAACTAGATCCATATGCTATAGGCTTTTTCGGTAATAACTCTCTGTTTTTTGATAATCTACCAAAAAATGCTAGCGATGAAAAGAAAGCAGAAATTCAGAGTTCTCAGGAAGATATTGCACTGCCACGACAAATCAGTATTCCATCTGCCCCCCCTGCGGAAGATGACACGAAATCTGACGAAACCGGTGGTCTAGACGTGCATTCTATAGAACAAGATGCGAAAAATGACTTCCCTCTTGAAGAAGAATTTGTAATAGAACCTTCAGAGACAGATGACGATAAAATAGAATTCAAAGAACGAGAAAAAAGTTCTGAAGAAACATTCGAAGTGCACGACACATTTACTAGTCGTATCGAGAGGTTCAAAAAAGAAGTAGATAATCCCTACGAAAATGTTACTAAAGGTGGTGATTTATTCAGCAGTCTACCGTTGCCAATGGCATCTTATTTTGATACAGGAAATTATGCCGTGGAATCGCATTACAAAAACTCTCTGACCTCTCCCACATCCGTTAGTAATTTTCACAACCAATACAACATAACGCGGATTCCGCCAGGCTTCGAAGAAGAATTTGCGAGACGCCTAAGTGGAATATGTCTCAAAGCCGGAGATATTCGCTATGGGGTACAGGTACCTGACACGTCAACACAAACGCGTCAAATAATTACGGCTACGTATTCGAGATCGGATGCAAGGGAAAACGTTATTGGCACTGAAACACGACGACAGGAGAACGTAGAAGCGTTTGTTGTAGGCAAAGGAGAACCGAACAGTCCCAATACTGCCCCTGACCAAGCTATGAGTACTCCTTTGGTTAGCGCTATGCCAATGCCGCATTTTACTGGTTTCATATCAGAAGAAAATTCCGTACATGCTACTTCTCGCCCTATAACCACTGAAGGCAGCTCGCCCTATGATTTACTCAAAGATAATTTGACTGGTCTTGTCGAACAGAACCCGCAGCCTGAAATTATTCCAGAAGTTATGCAGAATTTACCTGATCCAAGGAATTTCTTCTCAGCGAACGTAGAAGCTGACACGCCTGTAACTGAGGCTGGTGCCCCTCAAGACTTCAACAGATTAGCTAGCTATTTTTCAATGCCACCAGCGCAACCAGAACCCGCGAAGCCTTTTTTTGAGCTTAGCCAAGGTCAAAACCATTACAGACACGAGAACAAAACTCTAGAAGACGGCAAACATATTCAAAGGCCTTATTTTGAATTAAGCCAAAGTCAAAATCACTACATAGACGACGACGCAAAGAATAACATAAAAAAATTGATAAAAGACTTGACTTCGCCTAGTAATAAAATTCAAGAAAATGTAGTTAAGACTGTGAACTATTTCACTGTA
Source organism: Campaea margaritaria (assembly GCA_912999815.1). Taxonomy (NCBI): domain Eukaryota; kingdom Metazoa; phylum Arthropoda; class Insecta; order Lepidoptera; family Geometridae; genus Campaea; species Campaea margaritaria. The sequence continues at coordinate 2,836,100 of OU538818.1, forward strand.
GAGTATAATAATGAAATCAATCCCAATTCTAACGTCGCCGCGCCTATAAACTTAAAAATAAACGATGCACCTAATATAGTAATTAATGATAGTCCGAAAATAGACAACAAATCTGACGATTTCAAACATATACTAGACGGTATTGAAATGACGGAAAACGAACGCAAATATTTTGAACCTATAGTAAACTGCAAATTATGTCGTAATAACCTACGCGGGATACATACGAAAGATTTTAAAGTTAGAACAGCTGTTAACGAAACGTCCGAGGCTAGGACCGAAGAAATTACAACTGATAAAGAAAAAAGTGGGAGTAAAACGATCAAGATGACTTCTCAAAATTATGATTTGGAAGGACAAGCGCAAGACGGCGTGGCTGTTTTGAATGAGGTATTTGGATTTTCTAATGTTATTTAGATCGATAAAGTTGTTAAGACGAATAAGATAGACAGTTAACTTGACACCAAGTTGTATAATATACAGAATGACTTTAAAGTAGGTACAGTAGGTATTAATACGTTACGTCTTAAAACGTTTTTGAAGGTAAGTTTTAAGTGAATTGGCAAAGGGTATGGTGACTTAAATGTTCTCATCTAATTACACTCATACAAAATTAAAATTACTAACCTATAGCATTTTGATCATGAATTTAACATTTTTTTTTGGTTTTTATTAAAAGCCAACCTTAATTATTTGGGATAAGAGCTCTTTTCATTTGATGATAAGCGCCATGGAAGTCCTGGCGTCGTTTGGACGGGTAGGGATCGATATGTAAAATTGTATCTATCTGAAATAGAAACCCAGATTCAGTCTATATTCCTAGACCGCACCATCGCTTATCATCAGATGAATGTACTGGAGGACACATTACATCGAATTTAATTAACTCAATTTTGTTGTGTCTTAGATTCGCATTTTTTCTACCTTTTATTCAGTGTCGAGTATTATTTTATTTCAGTTTGTAGTTTTTTTTGTTTTAGACGCTCAAAATATCAAGTCCTAGTCAGGTTTGAAAGTTTAATTCGTCGAGAGTATTTTTAGCTTCGTCCCAAGTAAATCTGCTCTTCTCTACTTCAACTAGTCTGATCTGTTCGAAATTTGGTGTCTGGCTAATTCAATAGTATTGCAAGATCATGGTTACCATGACCTGATGCTGCAGCGTCACCTGGTTTCTGCGAAATATCTAACTCCTCACCAACTCACAGCATGGAATCTGCTGGATACTATCGCCAATTCACAGCAGAGGTATCGTGTTTGGGCTCATTGGAATCGTCTAAATGAACAGGTTACAGATATATGGATGGTGATCAGGTTTCGTCTCTCGTGTCGGGGGGTTTTTTATTTGTTGATTTTATTTCAGCACCGATCGGCATCGGAGTATTCACCGGTGGAACATCACTGGTTTTACCGAGTGGATGTCGAGGAGAAGTCTGTCTGGCGCGGATTTTCGCTCGCTGACTCGAGGAGGCTCGAGGAGACGTTTAATAGTCGTAAGTACCATTGAATAGAATAAAACTGATTACAAGTTAGATCTGGAGGCATACCACGACCTCTTATAGTGATTCAATTGAAAACCTAAATTGAACCGCGTCGCATAATCGTACCGTCTTATTTTTTTTTTTATGTTGCTGCCATTTTCAACCTTAAATGGATCCAATTTAACTTGAAAATGGCTTTTTAGCGACTCAATTTAGACTGCTGCCATTTTCAACCTAAACTGGATCGGTTCGGTTCCGCGAACCAGGAGGCCTACCATAACGTCTTATAGCGATTCAGTTCAGGACCTAAACTGAGCCGCGTTGCATAATCGTACCGTGACGTATTATTTTTTATGTTGCTGCCATTTTCAACCTAAACTGGATATAGGTTAGGTTGAAAATGGCTTATTAGCGACTCAATTTAGGTTGCTACCATTTTCAACCTTAACTGGATCCAGTTTAGGTTGAAAATGGCAGCAACATTCAAAATAAGACGTCACGGTACGATTATGCGACGCGGCTCAGTTTAGGTCCTGAACTGAATCGCTATAAGACGTCATGGTAGGCCTCCTGTTCGGTTCGCGGTTCAGTTTAGGTCTTCAATTGAATCGCTATAAGAGGTCATGGTATGCCTCCAGAGGTTTCAAGACTTTATTTTCTCTTAGACCACTTTCAAAATTTAACTGGTTCCGGTGGACCCCCATATTCATTTCTACCATATTCCTTTTTCATCATCATCGTCAACCCATATCGTCCCACTGCTGAGCACGGGTCTCTCCTCAGTTTCGTGAGGAGGATTAGGCCATATTCCACCACAGGGGCCAGATCCGGATTCCTATTTATTTCCTACCATATATTATTTTTTGTCACGTCAACGTAGATCCCTGGGGGTCTACGTGGACCACTTTGGGAACTAAGGTGTTAGATCGTGTTTAGCCAATATCCGGGCGGTCAGTACTACCGACCGGTAGGACAAGATTTCAAACCGGAACACAGTAATGTTTGCTCTGTAATGTTTCGGCGTATCACAAAATTAATGAATGTATGGAGTTTTTTTTTTAATTTTTAATTAGTTTCGCGTTGGACCGTTTCGCGACAGACTGGACAGTAGGCGGCCAATCGCGTAGTGTCGGTTCTCGCTTTGCTACTGCAAACTTTTACGTAATCCGGTAACCGTGCTGATGGTGATGATGATGATGATGATGATGATGATGAAGATGATGATAATGATGGTGGTGATGATGAAAATTATGATGATATCCTCCAGCGGAGTTGAACGAGAGTACGCTGGTGGCGACGGACGGAGGCCGCTATGACGTCAATGTGGTGGGAAGACTCAGGCTCGCCGTGTATTGGAAAGAGAAACCTACCAACGTGAGGAGGTAAGAGAACAGATATAAAAGAATGAAAGAGAGAAGGAAAAATATAAATCGTGACGACACAACACTCCACAAGAAAAAGTCCACAATTTTTTTTTTAAATCTTGATGTGCCCAGTGTCACTCACAATTAACACTTTGACTGCTGAGCCGATTTGCTTGTCTAGCCATGGGTGCGGCTCTGCACGCTCCATAGTGTTTTTCCATCCAACAAACACAACAGTTGTGTTTTCCCGCACTCGCGGCAAGTTGTAAAAACACGACAGTTGTGTTTTCAGCAGTGAACGTGTTAACTCTCAACTCACTCCCAAAATTTTCTAAAGTGTTAGGCATTCTTTTTAATTTGACGTAGTGACGAGACAAGCAAGTCGTTCACCTGTTGGTAAGCGCTACGCCTGCCCATAACAGTCACAGCACCACCCAGAACACTGCATTGCATAATCCTGCGCCGCTCGTGTGTCTTGTTGTTTTTGAGACCATGGCCCTAGTAGATTCTGATTCCTTAGATACAGGGAGGGAATCATAGAGGTCACTAGCTATGCATGTGATCGTGACACGTTATTGCTTCTTAGGCTTTCCATGAAAATTGATTCACAATTTGTTTAGTAAATACGTTTGAAGTCGGTTTATGGTGCAAATAAACAAATAACAGAACAAACAAACAAAGAATAAAACAAACAAACAAAGAATAAAACAAACAAACAAAGAATGAAACGAACAAACAAAGAAAAAAACAAACAAACAAAGAATAATGCTTTTCTTTCTCATTGCAGATGCAGCTGGTTCTATAAGGGTACCACCGACGCTCGCTACGTTCCCTACACGGAAGCCGTGGCTGAAAAACTGGAGGTAATTATCTATACCGGCATCATCATCGTCAACCTTTAAACAAGTGCATCCGCTGCTCGACGAAGGCCTCGCTATCATCTGGACTAAACCACCAGTGACAACCACTCAACCAGCGTTGTGGTTTGACCACGGCATTATGCTGAGCTCAGGCCTTGTCTGACATCACTGCGCGCTGGCTATCTGCGTACACTATTATGTTCATCGTGTGTTTTCATTTCCTTGTCTTGTCTATAAATAAGTACGTTGTTCGCTGTTGTGTGCAGTTGTGTCAGAATAAATGTTTTTTCTTTTTCTTTCTAACCAGCCCCCTGCTAACACCCTGTATTCCCTTCCAGGAGGAGTACCGCCACGGGGTGACGACAGGCGAGTGGCACCGGCGGCTGGCGCTACCCAACAGCGAGATGGTTATCATGCACGGCCCTTCGGTGATGGTGCACTTTCTGCACTCCGGCGCCACTGACGCCTTCAGCACGCCACCTGTGAGTTTAACACGCAACAGTCACAAACACATATAGCGTCACATTCACACATTTCCTCATAATAGACTGTGAAACCGATATCAAAATCTGACGATGAATCGTCTGTTCTATCTTACCTCGTTTTCTAATCCATGCAATTGCAATCCACGCACTGATATGTTTCGTTTGTTTACCTTATTTACCCAGAACGTATCTCATCTTTACCTTTACCTTTTTACCCACCTATTTTCTTGTCTTATTTCCTTGGAGCATCTGTTCTGTATAAATCACTCATACTTACCTGCTTCCTTTTATTAGAGCGTCTGTTACCTTTTACCCATACACAATCACTGGCCTATTGTGCCTTTCCTTACCCTATTTCCCCAGAACATCTGTTACATTTTAGCCATACACATTTACCCACCCACTTACACTTACTTGTTTCCTTTCCTTACCCTATATACCCAGATTACCTTCTACCCGTTGATCCACTCATTTCCTTCTCTTACCCCACTTCCTTTCCTTACCCTGTTTCCCCAGAGCGTCCTCGGCAAGCGTGTGTATCGGAGCCCACCGAGGATCAAAGTGGCAAGGGATCAGAAGTCGACCATCGATCACTTGATCCTACTGGTCCATGGTGCCGGAGAATACAAGCGGTACCCTTACTCGGATGTTAGTTTGTTTGTTTTGTCGAATGATGAATGAGGGTGATTATTATGATGATGAAGATGAAGATGATTTCTCCGTCTCCAGCAAGCTACCTCCCGCCCGCGCGTTGTCCGCCGTGGCCACGAGGAGTCTGAAATTGAAGAGACAGAGCCATCCAGGATAGACCATCTTCTACTGCTGTGTCATGGAGTCGGGTCCGCTTGTGATATGCGCTTCAGACCCGTCGAGGAAGTCGGTGAGTGGACCTTCCGTCTCCATCATCAGATCCGCCCGCTGCAACTATAATATCGTATTTATCGACTTAACCACGTGATTAATGGACAGCCCCCAAACGGATGCACCGATTTTGACTAAGTTTGTTTTTGGTTGAACGGTGACTCCATCGAGAGTGTTCTTAGCTATGTTTCAAGAAAATCTTTTCAGCCGTTTGATGATCACCAGCTCTTATGCTGCTTCCCTGCTGCTACCACATGTCTGATCGATTCGAAATTTGGTATCATGTTACTTCAATGATATTGCAAGATCATGGTAACCTTGACCTGATGCTGCAGGATGCCCAACTCCTCGCCAGCGTACAGCAGGGGTGTCGTGTTTGGGCTCATTGGAATTGTCTCAATGAGTAGTTTATAGATAGATGGTGAACGGAGTCTGTTATGTGTCGGGTTTTTTATAATTCTAATTTATGCATGTCTATTACAGTTGAGGACTTCAGAGCGACCACTCTGCAGCTACTGCAGTCGCACTATAGAAATTCCTACGAGAATGGAGTCGTCAGTCGCGTTGAGGTGTGTTTTATTTTTATTTTTTTATCTATACAAATACTTGATGTCCCAGCGAACTCCGTACCGCCTAACAGTCAATGAATTTGCATGCGTTGGATAATAATTATTATATGGCTATAAATTAATAAAGGGTTGCTGATAGAAGGGTGAAAATTTTGGGTTGTATATTTTTTTTAATGCCACACATTTTAAGCTTAATTCTCGGGTAGGTAACATATGTGGGTTTCCTCACGATGTTTTCCTACACCGAAAAGCGAGTGATAATTACGTACATATGTTTTACATGAAACACATTGGTACGTGCCCGCACTGGGGTTTGAAATCACGAATCATCATCTACCCATAACGTCCCACTGCTGGGCACGGGTCTCTCCTCACTTTCGTGAGGAGGGTTAGGCCATAATCCACCACGGGGGCCCAGTCCGGATATGTGGATAACATACCTACCTCCGAAATAATTCTCGGGTAGGTATGTGGGTTCCCTCACGATGTTTTCCTTCACCGAAAAGCGAGCGATAATTACGTACATATGTTTTACATGAAACACATTGGTACGTGCTTAGTACTGGGATTTGAACTCACGACCTTTTGATTGGAAGACGGACGTTCTCCCACTAGGCTACCACCGCTTACTCACGAATAATAAAACCAAATGCCCCAGGTGCTTCCAATATCCTGGCACGCTCAGCTCCACTCTGGGGAGAACGGGGTGGACCGGCGCCTGTCGCGCGTCACCCTGGACAGCATCCCCCGGCTGCGCGCCTTCACCAACCACACCGTGCTGGACGTACTGTTCTACACCAGCCCGGTATTCCACCAGGTGAGCGGAACAAGTTCAGGGTTCCAGAAAGGGATATATATATTTTTTGATGTAAAACTTCTTTACGCACGCTTGACTCGGGGAGAGAGCAGGTGAATGCGTTACGAAAAGTGTGATCGGGCGAGGCGAAATCGGACGAAAGTTGACAGGGTTAGTGAAGTTAGTGAAGATGGATGGAAGAGATTTACGTTTCGTATATTTTTTTAAATAATATGTTTTATGAGTTTCTTTTTGGAGATTTTTTTTTGGAGACTTTAAAGCCGATGTCTCAGGGTGACGAGCGCAGTGCAGCGCCGCGCAGGATTATGCAATGCAGGGTTCCGGGTGGTGTAACTGTCACAGGATAGTTAGGAGCAGGCGGAGCGCTTACCATCCGGTGAACGACACGCTCGTCTCGTCCCTCAGTCAAATTAAAAAAAAAAAAAAAACTCAAACCAAATGTTTTCATTTCCAGACTATAATAGATACGGTTTGCTCCGAAGTGAACCGGATATACAGCATGTTCAAACAACGCAATCCTCACTTCAATGGAGACGTGTCGCTCGGCGGACACTCCCTGGGAAGCGTCATTCTGTATGACCTACTTTGCAATCAGATGTCGGAGGTAAATTTCATCACCCTAGAATAGAATAGAAAAACTCTTTATTGTACACCAGAAACAAAAATAAACACAGTACAGAAGAATCACAATAGGTAAACAAACTGAAAGCTATTTCTTCCAGATAACCTTTGGATGGACAGTAAAAAACATTTTTCGATAGTAGGGTGGGTGGCGTACTTACAGTATTTAACAGACACAATACATTTAATACTTATGTTTTAATAATACACATACACACCACCCTTACTTATATTATAAATGCGAAAGTAACTCTGTCTGTTGCTCTTTCACGCCTGAACTACTGAACCGATTGAAATGAAATTTGGTACAGAGATAGTCTAGAGCCTAGGGAAGGACATAGGGTACTTTTTAATGCTATAAAAGAATTGTAAGGGTTTGAAATAGGGGATGAAAGTTTGTATGGAAGTATCGTCATTTTTGAAGCTAGAAGCTTGAAATTTTTGTTTTAGCCCTTTGATTGGATATAAATAAATTTGACATTCAAGGTTTGTAAAACTTTACCGTTGAGGGGTAAAATAAATATAGAGGATGAAAGTATGTATAGGAATATGTAAAGTTTCGGCTTAATTTTCTCTAATGGAAAGCTACATTGACAGCGAGTAACATAGGCTATTTTTATCACCATATTCCCGCGGGAACAGGAACTACGCGGGTGAAACCGCGGGGCACAGCTAGTACTCAATAAATAAATAAAAAAAAAAAATATATATATATGAATACAATAATAATAATATACATATATCACCATAATCATCGTCATCAACCCATATCGTCCCACTGCTGGGCACGGGTCTCCCGTCACTTTCGCGAGGAGGGTTACGCCTTAATCCACCACGGGGGCCCGGTCCGGATTGGTGGATAACACAACCACCTCCGATATAATTCCCGGGTAGGATTTTTTTTTAATATCTTTTATGCATTTTTTTATTCGAAATAACTTTTTTTTTGACGTGACAACGTCTAATGAACCGATGAACGCCGGCTGAATGCAAGAAAAAGTTGACAGATTGTCCCGTAACGCTCATTGTACGCTTGCGCCGCATCTATTTCTCTTCTCTTCTTGACAGGTTAATTATTCTTGCATTTTAAAAATCTGATTACTTGTATAACTTCAAGTATTTATTCTTTTATTATTAAAAAATGATTAAATTTTATTCATAAAAGTATGCAATCGTTTCATCGATGTTTTGTTATGACGTTGTCACGTTAAACTATCGTCCGTAAACCAACTTTACAGACAACCAGTTTTTTTTTTTTTTTACTCGCATTTCAGTCGGCCAAGCCGGAGTCCCCTACTCAGAAGACCTACGTCGCCGGGACGACAGGCTCCGAACAGCCCAACCCTCAGTATCCACAGCTGGTCTTCTCGCCCTCCGCCCTCTACGCCCTGGGAAGCCCTATTGGTGAGTAGCATTTAAAACTCTTGGAATTTTAGCGGCGTACAACCGATAATTTAATAATGTTTGTAGGGTTCCTTACCCGAAGAGTAAAACCGGACCCTATTAGTAAGACTTCGCTGTCTGTGTGTCCGTCTGTCACCAGGCTGTATCTCATGAACCGTGATAGTCACAGTTGAAATTTTCACAGATTATGTATTTCTGTTGCCGCTACAACAACAAATACTAAAAAACAGAATAAAATAAATATTTAGGGGGGCTCCCATACAATAAACGTGATTTTTTTTGCAAATTTTTGCTCGACTTTGATAATGGCAAAAGGTAGACGCTTGAAATATTCACAAAATATTAAAATAATTATAAACTATAAAAATTAATAATTAGATTAAAATAAAATTAATGTTTAAGGAGGGCTCCCATACAACAAAGTAAGGAACCCTTCGTGCGCGAGTCCTACTCGCACTTGGCCGGTTTTTTGTTATGTCACTAAGTAACGAGACGAGCATGTCATTCACCTGATAGTAAGCGCCACGCCTGCCCTTAACAACTACAGTGCCGCCCAGTTTCCCATGGGATAGGCAGAGACTACTTTGCACGTGCCACGATCCTGACACACCTCTTTCGCTTATTCCACTTTCACGAGTCCCTTCACACATGCTCCCCGGTGGTGGGTAGTTGGTATAAAGCTTGTGTAAACCGGTTGTTTTACCTTGTTTCAGCTATTTTCGAGTGCATACGCGGCGTCGAGTCCCTGGGCATGGACTTCGCTCTGCCTACTTGCAAGAATTTCTTCAATATATTTCATCCGTACGACCCTATCGCTTACAGGTGAGTTTTAGATCGGTTCTTCATCATCATCATCACCATCATCACCCATATCGGCCCACTATTCACCCCCCCCCTCCCCTCACCCCTCACTTTTGTGAGGAGGATGAGCCCTTAATCCACCACGGGGGCCCCGGTCCGGATGAAAACCGAAACCAAAACTCTAAACTCAAATCTTATGTGGAAAATTAAAAAAAAAATTATCTACTAAACCCTTAGTTCCCAAAGTGGTCCGGGTAGACCCTCACGGGTCCACCGGGGTAGTGTTTTCCCATACAAAACAAACACAACAGTTGTGTTCTCCCGCACCCGCGGCAAGTTATGAAAATCACGACAGTTGTATTATCATTTGCGTTTTACTTTTTTTGTTGGTTCTTTTGCGAATCTTCACACAACGTGTGTGTTTACTGTTTACTGGCGTTCTGTCGTAACTAAACTCAAGTTAGTTCTTCTCATTGAGTGACGAGACTGGCAAGTCGCGTACAGCAGTGTCGACGGATCTAGGCCGACGTGAACACAGGCCCTCGGAAAGTTTGCGCATGCACAGTCACGAAGAAACGTTTCAGTGCGCCTCGCCCTTTCCTCAGTAGGTGGGAAACAGTGGGAAATGCCAGGCGGCCAACCCTAACTGTCCAAATCCTAACTCGCTTCCAAAATACGAATACCTTGACGCTCTCTGCGGCGACACTTCACTATGGCCTAGATAAATCGACACTACTGTACTGGAGGCCTACCATGACATCTTATAGCGATTCAATTGAAGACCTAAACTGAACCGCGTCGCATAATCGTACCGTGACGTTTTATTTTTTATATTGCTGCCATTTTCAACCTAAACTGGTTCCCGTTTAGGTTGAAAATGGCAGGTCTTCAATTGAATCGCTATAAGTTGTCATGGTATGCCTCCTGATAGAATCTCACATTACAGAATCGAGCCGCTGATCAATCCACATCTGCAAGTGGTTAAACCGTCGCAGATACCACACCACAAGGGAAGGAAGCGGATGCATTTGGGTATGTAACGGCAACTGGGAATTCTTGATCTGTTCCCTGAAACTACCCTCAAAATCTGCCCTGTACTTTTCGAATTTAACACGTTCACTGCTCAAAACACAGCTCTTGTGTTAGCGCAGCTTACGTGCCGGCTGTGCGGCGAAACACAGACGTGTGTGTGTAACGCGGCGCTACTACAGCGCGGCTCACACAGAAGGCACGGCAGTGCTGGGAAACGCACACGGTCCGCAACGGTACCCAAATGTAACAACCGGTTCAGCAGTCAACGTGTTAACATATTTTTTTGACAGTTGTAGTGGCAATAAGTGATATTCATTTGCCTTTATCTTTCAGAACTGAAGGACACCATGGCCCGTGTGGGCGCAGACCTGAAGCAGAAACTGGTGGAGTCGCTGCGGACCACCTGGAACAAGTGGAAGGCCGTGCCCCCCACCGATGGGCAGCTGGAGAAGGTGGGGGTAGATAGATAAACGATCGAAGGACCAAAAAACCAAAAGGCCCCGGCAGGGCCACTTTACCCCTATAGGGGCCCCTTTAATATACCCCTTTCTTACTTTTTAAAATATTTTTTTTCTATACCAAATGTCTAGTTTTGAAAAGAAGGTATAATATTGGGGAAATATACAAATTCTCTTGCCAGATATTCATCGGCCAAGCAGTAGTGTGCAAACATTACTGTGTTCCGGTTTGAAGGGCACTGTTTCCAGCGAAATTACTGGGCATATGAGAAACTAGCTGCGCCCGCGGTTTCACGGTAGTTCCTGTTCCCGCGGGAATATCGGTATAAAATATAGCCTATGTTACTCGCTGTCAATGTAGCTTTCCATTAGTGTAAATCGGTGCAGTGGTTTAGCCGTAACCTTACATATTTCCATACAATCTTTCATCCCCTATTTTAACTTTACCCCATTAAGGGTAAAATTTTGCAAAATTTGAATGTCATATTTATTTATATGTAATTAAAAGCCTAAAAAATAAATTTAAAGCTTCTAGCTTCAAAAATTACGCAACTTCCATACAAACTTTCATACCCTATTTCAAACCCTTACAAAGCTTTTTTCGCATTAAAAAGTACCCTATGTCCTCTCTCAGGCTCTAGACTATCTCTGTACCAAATTTCATTTCAATCGGTTCAGTAGTTGAGGCGTGAAAGAGCAACAGACAGAGTTACTTTCGCATTTATAATATAAGTATGGATTACATTACTTTAGAGCCGATGTCTCAGGGTGACGAGAGCAGTGCGCTAGATTGTGTAATGGAAAGTTCTGGGTGGTGCTGTGACTGTTATGGGCAGGCGTAGCGCTTACCATCAGGTGAAAGACTGGCTCGTCTCGTCACTCAGTCAAATATAAAAAAAAATGTGTGCGTGTAGTATGACGTGTGGTGCGGCGCGCGGGGGGAATGTCCATTCTGTATGCAGAACTATATTTCATTCTATGGTTGTTTGGGACAGGTGGTGGAGGAAGAAATAGAGAAGGAGCAGCTGTGCGATGATCCGAAGGAAGAGGTGAGCGACGTGGTAAGTTTGGCATTATGCTGAACGCCTTTACACGAACTTTTAGAAGTAAAGCTTCTTTAGCTTGACTTGGAGGGTAAGCTGGTGAATGCGTTACGAAAAATGTGATCGGGCGACGCGAACGGTAGTTGACAGGGAGATATAAGTTAGTGAATATAGTAAGAGAGAGAGAGAGTTCCGTTTCGTATATCTTTTGAACTATCTTCTATGAAAAATATTTTTTGACATAATTTTTTAAGTATTTTTTTTATATTTTTTTAATTGTAGCTTTACTTCTACTAGATTACGTTTTTTTTTTTTACTAACAATAGATTTACTGATGGAGGAGGTTTAGGTACATAATTCGCTAATAATACTTCACGGCTGAAGCACCGAAGCGATTTCAATGCCACTCCATACGGAATTAAGCTGCGAAGACAAGAGAAAAAAAAAAAAAAAAATTTTTTTTTTTTTTAATTTTCGTTTTTATGGATTATGCAGCAAGCGACCCCAGAGATGCTGGGACACCTAAACGAGGGTCGTCGTATCGACTACGTACTACAAGAGGCGCCGCTGGAGATGATCAACGAATATCTCTTTGCCATGAGCAGCCACGTCGGTTATTGGTACGTGTAGTGTACTGTGTTTATTTATTTATTTCAATATACAGTGCCTTAACAGGTGTTTCCAAAGCGACACCGCACTTACATGTAACTAAGAACCAACACATTTAAAGGGCAACATCCGTAAATGTCACTAAAGAACATGTAAAAATGTCCAGCTCGCTGTGCTCAGCGCAGATTCGATTCAACAATCGAAGAGCCCTAGTAATAGGTGCTTGGTGGAGCGCATTGGTTCTTCCGACACACACACACACACACACACACACACACACTTATACACAGATATATACACAGTCACGCCTTCCTCCCGTTGGGATAGGCAGAGACTACATCTTTCCACATGCTACGATCCCAGCGGGAAGCAGTACACCGACTCCCTGATACCCTCTACTGGTTTCTGGAACTGCAGGCAGATAGGTGTGTGTGTGTGACACCCGAAATAAAGTAATGTATTTATTATTATTCATATAAAACTAACTTATCGTAACCTCTCTGTTTGCAGGGAATCTGAAGACACCATGTTGCTGATGCTGCGCGAGATCTACTCCTCTCTGGGCGTCGCGCCGGACTGCTCCGTGCCACAGCACAGCATGAGCGTGCAGCGCACGCGGAGCCTCCGCCCGCAGGTGAGGGCTGCGCCTCACGGGGCTCACATACACAACCCAGCACTCCCTTCTCACATACACAACCCTGCACTCCCTTCTCACATACACAACCCAGCACTCCCTTCTCACATACACAACCCAGCACTCCCTTCTCACATACACAACCCTGCACTCCCTTCTCACATACACAACCCAGCACTCCCTTCTCACATACACAACCCTGCACTCCCTTCTCACATACACAACCCAGCACTCCCTTCTCACATACACAACCCAGCACTCCCTTCTCACATACACTCTCGCACCCTTTCCTTACAAACATTCACGCCCTTTTTATAACACGATTGAATATAATAATAATATTAACTCTTTTTTCGTTATTTTTTTTTTTGCTATTTTTGCCCATAAATTATTAAAAAGTTTTTTTTTATTCTCTTTTTCAGGACGAAGCGAACGCTGTCAATGAGAAAGGTAAATATTTTTTTCAAGTAACTTTGTGCAGGGCTTACTGCCAGTCCTTTAAAAACGCAGAATGTGTGCCAAATATATACAAAAAAACTTACAAAGCCTTACGAATCCAATACAAGAACGGTTTCAGTACTATTTACAATTGTGGGAAAGTTTTCTTATAAACTCAAAACCCTTATTGCCTGTAGGCAAAAATAATAAACGTACCACCTTAAGTGTTTGACTTGTTCTTACAAGTCAAACACTTAAGGTGGTACGTTTCTGTTATGGCGGGAAATTTAAATTTCAAACAATTTCTTCGGAGCTTCACCGGGTCACTTATAAAAACGAGACTGTATTTCGCGCCAACCGTAAATCACTCTTTTCGTTTTTACGTTGAAATTTTTAGCACTAATGCACTGTATCGCTCAAATATCAATAAACCGTCAAAATGATGATTTCAGTGTTTATCAACATGTAGCTCTAAAAACGAAAAAAACTGTGTGCAATTTAAATTTCCCGCCATAACAGAAACGAACCACCTTAATAACGTTATTCGAATGCGTCGGAATGGGATACGAAAAGTTTCCGACGCTTGTGAATAGATACAGAATACCGCTGGAGCTCTCACCGTTCACCGTTCTTGTAGTTCATCGGGAATGTACGCGGACGCGCGCTTTGACGATTTCTTCGTTAATAGAATCAGGCGTTATTTTGCGGAAATCCATAATCAATAAGATAATATAGAAATATATAGTTTTAATTCCGCCAATTTTTAATTTACGACACGTGTTTCGTCTCTGCACGAGACATCCTCAGGTGCTGTTGACTCGCCGAGCGCTAGCAAGAGAATAGCTAGTTTTTCTCTACGAAACACGTGTCGTAAATTAAAAATTGGCGGAATTAAAACTATATATTTCTATATTATCTTATTGATTTCTTCGTGGTAATTTGTAATAAAACAGAATCACTGTCATAGACGGAATAGGTACAATGATTGTTCGTATATTCATTCAGTGCCGGATTAAGCAAGCGCGCGGCCCGTAGCGAATTCTTCCAAAGAGCCCTCGATCTACTCTGGGTTCTTAAGTATAAAGTGGAAAAAAAAAACCAAATGTCTTCATAGAAAAAGTTGTAATGTTTCAACGTTGTAACGTCTAAGTTTCACTCAAAAAATTACGCCCAGGCAGAGTTGGAGTGGGTTTAAATATGCGGAGCCTGGGCCCGTGGCAATTGCTGCTCTTGCTGCCTGCTTAAACCGGCCCTGGTTACATCATATTAACATAACATGGACATGCCTTTTCTCCGAAATGTTCCGACATTTACGGGATTTCATCAAACACGCCATTTTATTACGATTACCTATATAAATATAAATCCTGACCCTAACTAAAATTCCCTGTATCTGGGGAATCAGGACTACGAAGACCGTGGTCCTACAAACACCCAGAGGCAGAGCGATTTGTGGTTCACCCATATCTTTGCCCGGTGCGGGATTAGAACCTGCAACCTTACGCTTCGCAATGAATACAAAAATAAAAGAATTAAATCAGTTGAGATATTATCATAAAAGCAATTATATAGTAACTAGCTGCAACCCACGGTTTCACCCGCGTAGTTTCGGTTCCCGCGGGAATATATGGGAATAATATATAGCCTATGTTATTCGCTGTCAATGTAGCTTTCCATTAGTGAAATAATGTTTGAAATTGGTGCAGTGGTTTAACCTTACATATTTCCATACAAACTTTCATCCCCTATATTTATTTTACCTCCTCAAGGGTAAATTTTTACAAACTTCAAATTTCAAGCTTCTAGCTGCAAAAATGACGAAACTTACATACAAACTTTCATCCCTTATTTCAAACCCTTACAATGCTTTTTTCGAGATAAAAAGTACCCTATGTCCTTTCCTTGGCTCTAGACTATCTCTGTACCAAATTTCATTTCAATCGGTTCAGTAGTTTAGGCGTGAAAGAGCAACAGACAGACAGAGTTACTTTCGCATTTATAATATAAGTAAGGATAAGGATAAGTAAGGACTACTTACATTTGAAATTTAGAGGAAGCGTTTTAAATTGATTTAGATTTATCTATCGAATAAAAAACCTGATAATATTTTGTTTACGTTAAGTGTTTTCATCAACTTCATCCGATTGTTTCAAGTTACTGTGTGTTAATCCATCACATAATCTTCGCTCTTAATCGCTGGTTAACCCGTTCCATGAGAAAATATTGGAATGTTTACTTGTGAATAACTTTTTAATAACAAAATAAATAAATAGAAAACTAACTAAAACTAAAAATCTAACAAAAGAGGGGGTTGTCCATGAGGCACGGCGCCAAGAACACTGGCTGCATTTCCACGTTGAATAGCAATAGCTGTTCTCTGTGCGAGAAATGAGCCAGCCCTCTTGTCACCAGCGGCGTCGACTAAACGAGGAAATAATTGCTTAAAAAATTTCCTCGTACTTGGACCCCATGGACCAAAAGTTTCAAAGCCAAGCGGCAGAAATGCGTAATCACTAGATAGCGTCACGTATTTGCGCCGCTTGGCCTCCTCCGCGGCTTGCGCCGCCGCTCCGGCCTTCCGTGAATTGTGAAACACTGTCAAACAAATCCTTGTTAAATGAAAGTGTAATATCGAAAGTAAAAAAAAAAATCTTAATAATTTTAGAACGCTAGAATCTCGGAGGCATGTCCATATTAACATATACGTTTCATACATTTGATCCCAAATCATTGTACCTACTCCGATCTATGCTGATGGGCGGTATGCGTGGGAGCGCCAGCAGTCTTCTGACCTTCGCACCATGCATCATGCGATGGCAGCATAAACGATAGGCATTTTTCATACTTTTTAACGCGTTCACTGCTGAAAACACAACCGTTGTGTTTTTTTATAACTCGCCGCGAGTACGGGTAAACACAACTGTGGTGTTAAGCTAGGTTCACATTTGTCTGACGTGTCGTGTCGTGAAGAAATCATACAGCATCAGTGAAAATTTCAACTGTCTAACTATCACGGTTCATGAGATAAAGTCTGGTGATAGACGGACAGACAGGCAGACAGCGGAGTCTCAAGCTAGATTCACATTTGTCTGACGTGTCGTGTCGTGATGCATCAGAAAGGGTATCGGTTTCATACATTTAATATGGTAGCGTTCACATTTCTCCGACGCAGTGTGTTGTGACGGCTTGTGTAAATGTGTGTAACCGATACTTATCTGATGCATCACGACACGACACGTCAGACAAATGTTAACTTGGCTTTAGTGGTACGCGAAAACACAACAGTGTGTGCAGATCCTTAACCGTGGCTAGTGCCAAGTGTTAAGATTGTGATTGCAAAACTATTTCGAAGAATAGACTCACTGTACACAAAATAACAGCTTTTATTGAAAAAGAACCGCTAATTTAGAATATTTTGAATATATTATACATGATTGACCTTGATTTTTCGATGATGACGTCAGCGTTGGCATTATGTTAAAATTTACCCAAGCGGCAAGCAAGGCTTGCCCACTAAAAAGAAGTTATCTGTCATGTCATTAAACCACAGATTTATTTGTTATTTTGGCAACGGCGCTAAATGGTATTATGCTGAAGGTGACGTCATCGGATTGATATCTTTATAAATGATTTAAAAAATTAGTATCCCGCGGAAAACAAAAATATTCGAATTTGTTAAAAATAGATATAAAAAGTATTTGAACAATGCCTATTATTATTAATTTTGCGACCTTATTGAATTATTATTGCTCATTTTTTATTTCTGTTGAACTGAGGAACGAGAAGAGCAGTTCGCTGGCTTGATGGTAAGCGCCGCTCATGCTCATATCAGAGTGGGGAAAGTTAGAATGTGAGAACTAAAGTTGTGTAGAAAAGCGAATGTTGTGTTTTTTAATGTATTTTTGTATTGAAATGTATTTTATCTTTTTTTTTCTAGAATTTCCGTCTACAAGTCGCGGGGGCACGTGATGACAAATATCAATAGAAAATTTTAAATTTAATATTATTTATAATTAAAAAAAAACAAGAATTCGTCGACTAAGTTATTTAATTGAAAAAAAAAAAACTAAACTATAGTTTGTACACAACAAACCATAAATAAAAAAAATTGTTATCGAAAACTGAACAACTTTTGACCGGCACCTTTTCACTATTTCAAATGGTTGTTTATTATTTAATTTTATGTTTATTTAGTTTTTCCTAATTAAAATTGTTCATAATATCGATAATGAATACTAAATTCGATATAATGATACGAAGCTATTTTGATTTCGATTTATTTTGTTTAATTCTTAAAGGCAAAAAAAAAGGAAAAAGATAAAAAAAAGTAAGAAAAATAAGTTTAATATAAAATAAATATTACTCAAAAGATGGCGAATAAAAGTTGGCCTATTATCGATATCTAATAAATAAATAAATCACATAGTCTTAATAGTCTTGAGGTGTCAGACATTGGGGGTCTGTTTCAAAATGTCCAGTTAAAGTCCCAAGTAACTTGGACAGTCAATACGGACGGCGATACTAATAATTTAGCATCAATTTAAATTCAACCTAATTTGCATCCGCATACAGCTATAATAAACAGGGTCGAAACGTCCGTCCGCTATGATTCTAATGTGACTTGTTGTTTTATCGCATTTTACCGCGTAAATGCATAGCTTGTTTGTAGAATAGTATGGAAATTAATGCCATTTTTTGACAGCAAGCATAATTTATATATTCATGAATGTATAATTAATAAACGCACCGTAAAAGCGCTTTGTAATTTTTTTTATAAAAACTCAGTAGAATGCATTATTTTGGAGGCAAAATTCGCATCAGACCAGTTATGGAGGCCGCAGCCGGAGGGTGCAAAGAAACCCCAAAAGTTCTTAAACTAGGTTTATTAAAGTTTAAAAATAACATGGCTAAATCCTAAGCTAAAAGTGTGTACGTTCGGTCCGATGTTAGGAGCCGAAGTCACCTAAAATTACGGGGACTACAGTTTATAGAGACATGGGGCAGTTCTGCTGCGTCTGCGTTTCGCTGTAACGCCGCCGGTCGCACGGTGTGGTGTGGAATGCGATGCCATCATTCTGGTCATCGGACGGCTACATAACAGACCTATTGGTATAGCTGCATTCAAATAAATTATTGTTGTTTATCTTCCAACATATAAATGAAACCAATTTTCTTTTGATTTGATCTGCTCAGCGATTACGCTGTTAATCCCAATAAATTTCAATCAAGATATCGTCA
This sequence comes from Campaea margaritaria, assembly GCA_912999815.1. Lineage (NCBI taxonomy): Eukaryota > Metazoa > Arthropoda > Insecta > Lepidoptera > Geometridae > Campaea > Campaea margaritaria. The sequence continues at coordinate 2,854,812 of OU538818.1, forward strand.
ATTCGTAACTATGTATTTATTAAATAGCCGATTTTAAACCTTATCTGTGGTCGAAATGTAGTAATGTATTATCAATAGCAGATTCCAATCATTTTTTATAGCAACCAAAGTTGCATAATCCGGCCCCTGAACACTACGTAAAATAACAACCTAACTAAGATAATTAACCTGTCCCTGTCGCGCGCGTAACTTTGATTCGCAATATATTTTCAATGAAGTCCACGTTTAGATTTAGTAATTACGTATTTATAATCTACGTATGTATAAACTTTGTTAGATTTTAATCAGTTTCGACTGTGATTTGTTGGCAATAAGCCAAAGTATTTCCATTTCTTTATTAGTGATGGCAAAATGCAAGCACAGTGGTTATCCGACAGATTAGCTACTTTGTAAACTATCCGGAATTTTACTCGGACATTCTGAAACAGACCCCAATTATAATTATAGTTCATTCGTCATTGCACTCTAAGTTATCAAAATGGTTTTATGATATTATAAAAATAATAAATAAAGAATGCGATTCCATATAAGTGTAAAAAGAAAAAATAGAAAAATAATTGCCACATTTGCTTTGGAGCCTGATTGGCTGAAAATGGAAAAATAGCTCAGTCAGTAGGCGTGTGAAAAAAATGTATTTCTGTAATTTTCTTTACGTTTCTTAACAAAATATGTAATCCAAATCAAATCAAAACCATTTAACATTATCTAATAATAACAGTGATGTATTTCATAATTGAAAATTTATTAACGTGTGTTTTACACGATTGTTCCAAGCAAATGTGGTTAAAAATATTAAAAAAAAAGGCACGTTCAGTCAAACACATCACCTTTTTTGAATAAAAGAAAAAAAAAACTATACGGTGATATCTCTGACTGTACAAAAGAAGTATATATTCCAATGAATAATATTTATTGTAATTTTGACAATGTTGTTATTATATTTAATTTGTGTACCTATGTATTATTAATTATTTAAACTTGCTAAGGTTATTTTTAAAAAAACATTACGATTTTTTATTGGAATTTTAATGTAATTTTGAACAGGTGTTTTTGCGTGTCGTGTCATGTCGTTGCGAATTTTGAGTTGGATATGTCATTGGGTGTTGAGTGCTTTTGGGTTCGCTTCGCTGATCAATTTTGTATGGATTTGACAGGTAGAGTGACTATAAAGTCACAGCTTAGGCTATAGTAGTTTTACTGAATTTGGGCCAAAAGCACCGAACCGAACTTAACTGCACTCTCCGCTTATCATAGAAAAGTACGTTGGATTGGTGATTGTATTGGCAATACAACAGAATATCGAATCAAAGACAACAGTATAATTACAATACAACAGAATTTGCAATCTGTGACAACAGTATTTGTTAAAATACATCGCACTTACAGAATTTCGAAAGTGTTCGAATAATTGGCGATTGTGGAAAGCAAAATACAACAGTAAGTGCAATTAGTGTCAACAGTATTGGCAATACAACAGAATTCGCAATCAGTAACAACATTAGGTATTGGTATAGGCGACAACAGAATTGACCAAATGTTTCGCTTTTCACAAAATTGTGACAATTAATCGGTAATCGATTGTAAAAAAGCAACTTGGCTCGACACACTGTTGTTGTGTGCAGGGCTTAAAGAAAGAAAGAAATATTTTTTTTGGGACAACGCACAACATTTTCTTGAATGTATGACATAATAAATATGTCTCTTCTTTATTGTACCATGTTTCATGCAAATTTCATTTCATATCATTTTTGCTGCGACATGACACGACACGACACACATATTGCAGTAAGTATAGCTTTATTTCTATGCTATTTAGTCAAAAATTATAAACAAAATGTCATAAAAAATAACCTTAGGAAGCGCAAACAATATTAACATTGTTTTAAAATTAAATAAAGTTTATATTTTACTAAACGTGTGTTTTATTACTAGATAATGATTAGGATCTCATCGGATCATGTGACCCGTTGCAACTAACATGAGTATATTTTTTCTTCTCATCGGATCATGTGACCCGTTGCAACTAACATAAGTATCTTTTTTCTTCTCATCGGATCATGTGACCAGTTGCAACTAATTTAAGTATCTTTTCTCTTCTTATCGTATCATGTGACCCGTTGCAACTAGTTTAAGTATCTTTTTTTTTCTCATTGGATCATGTGACCCGTTGCAACTAACATAAGTATCTTTTCTCTTCTCATCGGATCATGTGACCCGTTGCAACTAATATAAGTATCTTTTTTCTTCTCATCGGATCATGTGACCCGTTGCAACTAGTTTAAGTATCTTTTTTTTCTCATTGGATCATGTGACCCATTGCAACTAGTATAACTGCCTATCTTTTTTCTTCTCATCGGATCACGTGACCCGTTGCAACTAATTTAAGTATCTTTTCTCTTCTCATAATCGGATCAAGAGACTCAATCAGATGTGAAGTAAGTACCCTAAAATCCAAGTAAAGGTGTCCATTCGATAAACTGATTGGGAATTTACGGTTTGCATGAACTTGGGCGCATCGAACGACGTCATCCTTGGCTTAAATGGGTGTTGCCGCCTGACTGCGAAGGTTGCAGGTTCGGCAGGTTCGATTCCTCCACGGCAAAGATTAGTGTGACCCACAGGCATTTGCTCTGAGTCTGGGTGTTTTTGGCAGCATGGTCCTCATAATTCCCGATTACAGGAACCCTAGTTACGATTATCTTAATTAGACTAATGTTATAAATGCGAAAGTTTGTTTGTCCCCCTTCACGGCGCGACATCTGAACTGATTACGATGAAATTTGGCATACTTACACAAATTTAAGGTCCTAAAAAAACAGAAAACAGAATACTTTATATCCCGTATCAATTGACGCTTTCTGTGAGAGATTGGTTCAATGGTACACGTAATCGGAATAATACGTTAAATAGGTGTCACATTATACATTTTAACGATAGTTCAGTAACTATTCGCAATTTTAATTTCTTTATTATAATTTTTTTTATTTTCGCAATTTCGGGGAATTTTTTGTAAATGTACTGACATTTTATCCCAAAAAAAATCCCCGAAATTGCGATAAAAACACCTAATCTGGAGACACTGCAATCTAACTTGATTAAAACGTCGAGGGCAGTCTAGTTAACATGTTTTTATTGTCATTAACGGTAGATATTTTATTTAAACAAAGGAAACAGTAAAGAGAATACAACATACATGGCTAGTGCGACAGACAGAGCCATACAAATGTGGAAGGATATATTCACAATTAAATCGTGCGTGTCGATTAATGCTTCTGGTTTCAGCGCACACCCATCCACCGGTACATTGCACACGTTCGGGTGTTTCTGATATGATTTGAATTTCGTCTTCCTTATTCTCATATTTGGATCAAACTCTTCCTCGGTTTTCGTTATGTATGCCCCATCGATGTCGATTTTGTACCAGGATTTGTGCTTTTCGTAACGAAGGGAGTTTTGTTTCGTTTTTGCTGGGAGGTGTGTGTGACGTTCCATTTATTTTTGATACAATATTAAGCTGTTTTCATGCTAGAGAACGCTTCAAAGGTTTGTGAGAAAGTAATGTATGGTTTTGATCGCAATTTTGGCTACTGTTTTCATACATTTTTTCACTCTCCGACCCAGGATTGCGGATAAAAATACGAAGAAGGAATCACTGAATAAATACCCTGTGTGAATTTTTCCGAAAGTCCAAAACCTTAAAAATGGAGATTTGTTAGAACTTGACAATTTGAATACAATCAAGAATGACAAGATGACAAGCAAAGAATAATTATTATGCAATAGACAAGTATCGCTGTTCTGCCACTCAGATAAACACCCTTTGATCAAAGAATTTTTACTACTGCTTCTTTCGTTTTAGGGTTCCGTAGTAAAACGGGACCCTTTTACTAAGACTCCACTGTCTGTCTGTCTGTCTGTCCGTCTGTCACTAGACTATCTCAAGAACCGTGAGTCACAGTTGAAATTTTCACAGATGATGTATTTCTGTTGCCGCTATAACAACAAACACTAAAGAACAGAATAAAATTTAAGGGGGCTGCCATACAACAAACCTGATTTTTTGCTCGATATTGACAACGGCAACACGTAGATGCTTGTACCGTTCACAGAATATTTAATAATTTGTCAATTCTTATCTGACGTGAAATCGTGAATGGACTACAAAAACTATGAAAAAACGAAATCTCGAATCCTATCATATAATATAATCGACGCACCAACCAACCAACCCTACAAATTCCCGCCAATTCTCCTTTTTTTTATTTCTTTATTGAATGGTGAATGATGTAACCGTCACATTTGGCGCCTGCCAGTTTTTAGATTTGTCATCGCATGATTAATGCATTTAAAATATTTAAAAAAAATACAATAAATATATTCATAGCAGTCAAAATTATGAGTCCCAGTCACTGTTAAGGTGGCCATACGTCCAAATAAAGCCGGACTTAAGCTGCCGACACATTTGTCTGACGTGTCATGTCGTGTCGTGATGCACCAGAAAGGCTATCGGTTTCATACATTTAATATGGTAGCGTTCATATTTCTCTGATGCAGTGTGTTGTGACGGCTTGTGTAAATGTATGAAACCGATACCTATGTGATGCATCACGACACGACATGTCAGACAAATGTGAATCTAGCTTTAGGTAGGCTTTTTGGATGCCTGTCCGGTCGATTTTCGAGGTGTCCAACCTGTCCAAATTTTGTTAAGCTTTTTATTTTATTTCAGTTTTTGACCGACCTCTGTAATGAGATATTATTTTTCGATTTTTAAGTGCTTTCCCATTTTTTTTATCGTGAAAACGTTGTATGTATTAAATGTGGATGTAGGCCTGGGTACCTTGTACTACCTAGCCTAGTACGAGCATGCGCGCACTGCCTGCGTAAACGTAAGGCAGTGCGCGCAGGCTTTAACGTGAGTCGTAAATGGTGAACGAAACCGGAAACACACACAAGTGTGTGTTTCGTTCACCATTCACATTTCATCGACAATTTCATTAATCGAAGACGAAATGACACGTTTTTTTTGTTTGTGTAATTTTTCCACACTCGTACATGCTAATGAACACATAATGGTTAATATTCCACCCATTTTACAGCCGAAGAAACACAATCTGCTGAATAAAATATAAAAACTATAACGTCGCATTTCGATTTCCCGCCAAAATTCTCTCTGGTGTATGTTGCAAGGGGCTGCCTGCTGTCAAAATTATATGCTTGTCATAATTAATATTGCCAACATAGCTCTTCTTGAGCTTAATTTAGCTCCATTTCATTAGCGTGTAGCTCTTTATACGTTTTAGGCAGTGACAGGCCATAATTTTTTAATATTATAATATCATATTAATATTTATTTTTAAATATCTCTGTATTAAATTGTTAGATATTGATCTAGGCAACTAGTATTGGATGTCACGATTCAGTCAAGTAATATATATTTTACTGACACTGCAGTTTTAGTTTTGAAGAAAACTTTATATTATGTATTTGAGGATTTTCATCATTTCCCACGCCAGGTTAAGTAGCAAGTCGCACGAATGAATAGAACGCTCCCCGAGCGAGTATAGGTAGAAGTGGTCGTAACTACAAAAGCAGATTACTTTTCTTTTTTATATTTTACCCTTTTTACGCCCCCACTCCATCCACCTCCCTCCGTGCGCTCAGACTCGGCTCCAAACAGATGCTGCCCCACAACATCCCGCTAGGCACTCAGCGCACCTAATAAAGATTTTATTTCCATAAAATTAATTTAGCTCGTTTGGATGGACAAGCATTTTTCTCCAGCTCCGTTAGCACTTTATTTCAAATTAGAGTTGGCATCACTGTTCATACTGTTTACCGGTCAAAATGAGGCTTGTGTGTGTATTGTTTGTGTGTTATCGATTCTGTGGGTTCTCACGCCTTACAGCGATCTCGCCGGGATGTAAGACCCAGAACTTAAACACGGAATTTTTAGTTATCAATTGTTAAATGGCAAGCGAAAATGGCTAGTTTCAACCCACCATTATCGTATACGGATTCATACTTTCAATATTTAGTTTACCAACAGCAAGTTTGTCCAACATGCCTTTCGAATAAGCACGGCTTCCGCTTGATCCCTTTGGAGGATTCAATACGGAACCTATTAGAAATCTTGGGATTCCAGGTAGGTCATTATAAGTTTAACTTATTTACTATGTAGGTGAGGCACAGAAAACCCTATACATACAAAAACCTTTGCCATTTGGATAGATATATAGATAAACTCTTTACTGAAAAACCGCTGAACAAAGGAAACTTAACACTTTCACTGCTGGGGACACAGCTGTCGTGTTTTTCATAACTTACCGCGAGTACGGCAAAACACAACTACTGTGTTTTGCCGAACTCTGGCTAGACAAGAAAATCGGCTCAGCAATTAAAGTGCTAAAACGTAAAACAAATCAAATTTAACTATTAGTGTCACAATGGTCAGTCTTATCGCTGAGAGCTATCTCTTCTAGACAATCATGCATGGAGAGAAGCAATAAAAAAGATAGAACGGTGGTTTACCATTTAAAATAAAAAGTAATAATACATATTCATCCGCCAAGCAGTAGTATGCAAACAGTAGGCTATATTTTATCCCCGTATTCCCACAGGAACGGGAACTACGCGGAAACCTGAGGCGCGGCTACTGTCTTACCTAATTCCATTTTGATTCAGGTGTTCAGTACAGATCGAGTGTGCAGCGAGTGCTTCGACCTGCTCCAAAAAGTATTGAGATTCCAAGAGACAGCTAAAGAAGCCTATAGCCAGCTTGTATGTACAGATTGGGTTTGTATAAGCATGTTGTAAAACATATGTATGTTATTATCATACGCTTTTCGGTGAAGGAAAACATGGTGAGGAAACCCACATACCTACCCGAGAATTATTTCGGAGGTAGGTAGGTGACCCACCAATCCGGATCTGGCCCCCGTGGTGGAAATATAGCCTAACCCTCCTCTCGAAAGTGAAGGGAGACCCGTGCTCAGCAGTGGGACTTTATGTTAAGTTTTTGTCTTATAAGAGTACAATATATTTTTCCTAATTGTAATATATGATTTGAGTTTTGAGAATTATAAATGTACAAGCGTGGATGTTTGTTACTCGGGGTAACTAAGTTTGTTGTGGTAGGCCTCTTCTGCAAGAGTCCGCCTAGGAAAGTACTACACCTTTGCCAGATCTTCATCCACCAAGCAGTAGTGTACAAACACTACCGTGTTCCTGTTTGGAGGACCCTGTTCCCAGTGAAACTACTGGACATATGAGACTTTAGAGCCCATGTCTTAGGGCGCTGCACAAGATTTTGTAATATAAAGTTCTGGGTGGCACTTTAGCTGTTATAAGCAGGCGTAGCACTTACCATCAGGTGAACGACTTGCTCGTCTCGTTACTTAGTAACAATAAAGAAAAGCATTTATTTTTATTTCAGATAAAAACGGAAGTTTCAAGAAGCCTGTCCGGATTAAAAAGATTGAATCCAAAGGCCATACTTGAAATTCCACCAAAAAAGTCGCCAATAGAAATAAAAGAAAACATTCTCGTGAGACCACCCGATGAAACACCTACCACACCAACATTCCCAAGAGATACTGAACGGGAACCTGATCCCATATATCCAAATGAAATTGAAAGAGATGTGGAAGATGAATCAGACGCAACGTCGCCAAGAGAAACTGATATGGAGCTGCCGGTTAGTGTAGAACCAAACACACTTGTCCCAAGGGAAACAGTAATACAAAATCATATCAACTCTACGCCAGAACCAGTTCAACTAAGAGAATCCGTTATCAAATCTACGTGGAGTTCACTGGACTTGCAGCCTAAGAGATCAGACAACCAAAACGAATCTACGAGCGGAACACAATCTGCTCCTATTGCTCCGAAGCAACCAGCGAATGCTTCAGAACTGGGAAACAACAATAACAATTCAATGAAGCCAGTCAAATCACGTAAGACACAGTACTTTATTAGAATGCAAAACCATATAATGAGTATAACTATGAAGGTAATACCTATTATACCACAAACATTGGTAAATTCAACTGAACATGTCCAATTGCCAGATTTGAACGCCCCAACTGAGAGTGTGGCAGAAACTCAAGCCGATATAGTTGAAAATCAAACTCTTGATGAAACTCCACCAAACAACACTGTTGTATATATCGGACATGATGGAACAGAAACAACCCCTGAGGCAGTAGATTGTGACAACCTTAATCTTACCCAAACCAAATTAATGTTGTCTAATGTAGGTCCAGATGAAGACTGGAACGATGCTTATGACACAACCCTTGAAATAATCGAAAATTGTGATGAAAATAGCGTTGAACAACAAATTGAATTGGATATGAATAATGGAAAATCTACAGATGACGGTCCTCTCAATGCAGGATCTCAAGAACTTGTAAAACTATGCATGTATACCGATATTGCAAGAGAAAATGTAGTAGCTCAACCTGAGACTCTTGACGATGACAATAATACTGATCAAGATGCTGCAACTATACAGGATTCAGAGGGATCACCAGAAATTGAAGAGTCATCAGGTGAAAGTGAAAAAGAGATTAAAAAACTATGCATGAATACTGGTACTTCAATAAAAACTACAGAAACTCTATCCAAGTGGCAAAGCGTTGTCAATAGTACTGGTAATAATCTTCAGATCCTGCAGTGCTTCAATAAATTACCAGAAGTTTTAGCTTTGATAGAGGATAATAAAGAAAAGTTTGTAAAACAACCCATACATACTAAAACTACAACAGAAAATATAAGAATTCTGTCTGAGGGGCACTGTGATGATAATAATGCGGCTGAGGAACTACCAAACATTGCAAATTCGCTAGAAAAAAATAAGAATAAAAAAGAGGTTTTAAATCAAACCACAAGGATTGAATTCAATCCAACAAAAAAAATATACATTCCCCTTGAGATGCACTGTAATGTAATTGGTGCCGATGATAATCTTGCAGTCCAGCACAGATTAGAGGAACCAAAAAGCCAAAAAGTACAGTCCATTGAAGAAAATAATGAAGATATTGAAAAACAGATTTCGGATACAGATACTGCAATAAAAAATATAGACGCTCCACTTGAAATGCATGGAGATGAAAATATTACTGATAATAATTCTGTAGCTCTGCAAAGTGGACAGGAAATACTAGAACATATCTCTATAGATGAAAATAAAGAAGAGATTGAAAACCCAAGGGTAGAATATCTGCCTGCGACGCACAATGATGACAGTGATAATGATAATGATGTACCTCGTCCGGCTGTTATTACCTTCCACGGTTTAGAAGAATCATCAAACTTTCATGAGTCTATATTTAAAAATAAAGATGCTACCGGTAGTTATACTGAAGCATACTATTACACAGACATGGAAACTACTCAACTGGACTTCGTAGATCAAATAGAAGTGCAACAAACTGTAGAAATTGAAACCCAAGCAGGGGGTTATTCTGATGCCATAACTAACAAAATTAAAGAGGATGCCAGGAATAGTTGGAATTACGATGAACCGGATCGTCGTTTTCTTACACACTCATGTGAGTTTGGTGCAGAATGTCCTCTTCTAAAATATAATGCTAATAAAGCTAATGATTTTAAAAAAAGGCAAGAAGAAAATGGTAATATTGTAATGATGGATGATTTAAACGTTGATAGAAGCGTTGAACGACAAAACGCCCGTTTTAGAGAGTCCATTCGTATACTGAAAGATGTTCATAATGACATGAAAAAATATAATTCGGATCCGAAAGAGGTAATAACAGACACTGAATCTGTTCTCTGTGCTAAAATTGATAAAATACTATTCAATTATCAGAGGATGGTGGGAACACCACAGATTTTAACACCGCCACCTCAGGCTCCAAAAACCTCACCTTGGACTCCAACAGCCGCTCCGCAGGATCCAACAGCCACACCGCAGGCTTCAACATTCACACCTCGGGGTCCGACAGACACACCGCAGGCTTCAACAGCCGCACCGCAGATTCCAACAGCCACACATCAGGCTCGACCAGCCAAACGGCGGACTCCAACAGCCACACGTCAGACTTCGACAGCCACACGTCAGGCTAAAAAATCCACAGCTCGGGCTCCAGCAGCTACACTGCAGGCTTCGACAGCCACACCTCGGGCTCCAACAGCCACACCTCGGGCTCCAACAGCCACACCTCGGGCTCCAACAGCCACACCGCAGGCTCCAACAGCCACACCGCAGGCTCCAACAGCCACACTGCAGGCTCCAACAGCCACACCGCAGGCTCCAACAGCCACACCACAGGATCCAACAGCCACACCGCAGGCTTCAACATTCACACCTCAGGCCTCAACAGTCACACCAAAGGCCTCAACAGTCACACCTCAGGCTCTAACAGCCACAGCTCAGGCTCCAACAGCTACACTGCAGGCTCCAACATCCACACCTCCGGCTCCAACAGGTACACCTCAGGCTCTAACAGCCATAACTTCAACAGCTACACCTTGGGCTGCTCCAACAGCCACACTGCAGGCTCCAACAGCCACACCTTGGGCTGCTCCAACAGCCACACTGCAGGCTCCAACAGCCACACCGCAAGCTCCAACAGCCACACCTTGCGCTCCAACAGCCACACCTTGGGCTCCAACAGTCACACCTCAAGCTCCAACAGCTACACCTCGGGCTCCAACAGCTACACTGCAGGCTGCGACAGCCACACGTCAGGCTAAAAAAGCCACCGCTCCAGTTCGAACAGCCACACCTTGCGCTCCAACAGCCACACCTTGGGCTCCAACAGTCACACCTCAAGCTCCAACAGCTACACCTCGGGCTCCAACAGCTACACTGCAGGCTGCGACAGCCACACGTCAGGCTAAAAAAGCCACCGCTCCAGTTCGAACAGCCACACCGCGGGCTCCAACAGCTACACTGCAGGCTTCGACAACCACACGTCAGGCTACAAAAGCCACACCTCGGGCTCAAACATCCACACCGCAGGCTCCAACAGCCACACCTTGGGCTGCTCCAACAACCGCTCCGCATGATCCAACAGCCACACCTTGGGCTGCTCCAACAACCGCTTCGCATGATCCAACAGCCACACCTTGGGCTGCTCCAACAACCGCTCCGCAGGATCCAACAGCCACACCTTGGGCTGCTCCAACAACCGCTCCGCATGATCCAACAGCCACACCTTGGGCTGCTCCAACAACCGCTCCGCAGGATCCAACAGCCACACCTTGGGCTGCTCCAACAACCGCTCTGCAGGATCCAACAGCCACACCTTGGGCTGCTCCAACAGCCACACCTCGGGCTTCAACAGTCACACCTCAGGCCTCAACAGTCACACCTCAGGTCTCAACAGCTACACCTCGGGCTTCAACAGCCACACCTTGGGCTGCTCCAACAGCCACACCGCAGGCTTCAACATTCACACCTCAGGCCTCAACAGTCACACCAAAGGCCTCAACAGTCACACCTCAGGCCTCTACAGCTACACCTCGGGCTCCAACAGCCACACCTTGCGCTCCAACAGCCACACCTTGGGCTCCAACAGTCACACCTCAAGCTCCAACAGCTACACCTCGGGCTCCAACAGCTACACTGCAGGCTGCGACAGCCACACGTCAGGCTAAAAAAGCCACCGCTCCAGTTCGAACAGCCACACCGCGGGCTCCAACAGCTACACTGCAGGCTTCGACAACCACACGTCAGGCTACAAAAGCCACACCTCGGGCTCAAACATCCACACCGCAGGCTCCAACAGCCACACCTTGGGCTGCTCCAACAACCGCTCCGCATGATCCAACAGCCACACCTTGGGCTGCTCCAACAACCGCTCCGCATGATCCAACAGCCACACCTTGGGCTGCTCCAACAACCGCTCCGCAGGATCCAACAGCCACACCTTGGGCTGCTCCAACAACCGCTCCGCATGATCCAACAGCCACACCTTGGGCTGCTCCAACAACCGCTCCGCAGGATCCAACAGCCACACCTTGGGCTGCTCCAACAACCGCTCTGCAGGATCCAACAGCCACACCTTGGGCTGCTCCAACAGCCACACCTCGGGCTTCAACAGTCACACCTCAGGCCTCAACAGTCACACCTCAGGTCTCAACAGCTACACCTCGGGCTTCAACAGCCACACCTTGGGCTGCTCCAACAGCCACACCTCGGGCTCCAACAGCCACACCTCAGGCCTCAACAGTCACACCTCAGGTCTCAACAGCTACACCTCGATCTCCAACAGCCACATCTAGGGCTGCTCCAACAGCCACACCACAGGATCCAACAGCCACACCGCAGGCTTCAACATTCACACCTCAGGCCTCAACAGTCACACCAAAGGCCTCAACAGTCACACCTCAGGCCTCAACAGCTACACCTCGGGCTCCAACAGCCACACCTAGGGCTGCTCCAACAGCCACACCTCGGGCTCCAACAGCCACACCTCAGGCCTCAACAGTCACACCTCAGGTCTCAACAGCTACACCTCGGGCTCCAACAGCCACACCTAGGGCTGCTCCAACAGCCACACCGCAGGCTTCAACAGCCACACCTCAGGCTCCAACAGCCAAACTGTGGGCTCCAACAGCCACACCGCAGGCTTCAACAGCCACACGTCAGGCTACAAAAGCCACACCTCGGGCTCAAACAGCCACACCGCAGGCTCCAATAGCCACACCTTGGGCTGCTCCAACAGCCACACCGCAGGCTCCAATAGCCACACCTTGGGCTGCTCCAACAGCCACACCGCAGGCTCCAATAGCCATACCGCAGGCTCCAAAAACCAAACTGTTGGCTCCAACAGCCACACCGCAGGCTTCAACAGCCACACGTCAGGCTACAAAACCCACACCCCGGGCTCCAACAGCCACACCTCGGGCTCCAACAGCCACACCTCGGGCTCCAACAGCCACACCGCAGGCTCCAACAGCCACACCGCAGGCTTCAACAGCCACACCACAGAATTCAACAGCCACACCTCGGGCTCCAACAGCCACACCGCAGGCTTCAACAGCCACACCACAGGCTCCAACAACCACACCGCAGGCTTCAACATTCACACCTCGGGCTCCAACAGACACACCGCAGGCTTCAACAGCCACACCACAGGCTCCAACAGCCGCACCGCAGGCTTCAACATTCACACCTCGGACTCCAACAGACACACCTTGGGCTTCTCCAACAGCCACAACTTCAACAGCCACACCTCGCGCTCCAACGGCCAATAAGATCATACAGGATATAAAGAAAAAGATTAAAAAAAACACAAACACAGACACGCCCATAGAATATCAAGAGAAGAAAAAGTTATTACAAACAATACTGGAGGCAGAAAAAGTTAAAATAGCAAAACGGAAACTACGGATGAAGCTAGAGCGCCCGATAACGGACAAAAAACTCCTGAGCCTAAAAAGGGCCAAATTCAATGAACAACCAGAGACAAGTTGCGATATAACACACACGACGTGTAAGAAAAATGCCACAGATGCAGTTCAATCAGAGTTACTAGACCATGACTATAGTCAGAACGTACGTTCCAAATATAAAGAAATTGTGGAAACAACAACCAAAGAGTTGAAAGAAATTGGAAATGACACAGCTGGTGAAGCTGTCATTGAACATAGTGTTAAAAAGAGAGTAGTAGAAAGTTCTCCACTTGAGTCAACTGTAACAGACTGTTCGGATGCAAGGGAATTAGAAGATATGGCAGCGCCAACTGGAAACAATAGAAAGAAAGGAAATGCAAGAGAATACAAAAGAAACGGAAACGCTAGTACAAGCAGCCATCCACCAATAGAAGACGACGATGTAGAAATATTAAACAACACGGATATAGATGTTGAACGTGAGGATTTCAAAGATCTACAAGACAATGGAGGTGGTAAAGCAATATCAGTTTTTGTTAAAGTTGAACCGTGCGACGCAGAATTGGACGCTGAAAATGAAATTAATAAAAATGACGATTGGACTGTGGAAACATGTGAGTATATGCCAACTACCCTTTGTTTCATTGTCTTTGTTATTATGAACAAACATAGAATATTAAAGATTGTAAATTTCTTTAAAGCTGCAAAGCTGAAGCCGTAGGCCTCTTCTGCAAGAGACCGTCTGGGGAAGTACCCACACCTTTGCCAGATATTAATCCGTCAAGCAGTGGTGTGCAAACATTACTGTGTTCCGGTTTGAAGGGCATTGCTTCTAGCGAAATTACTGGGCGTGTGAGACTTTAGAGCCGATGCCTCAGGGTGACGAGCGCAGTGCAGTGCTGCGCAGGATTATGCAATGCAGTGTTCTGGGTGGTGCTGTGAATGTTATGGGCAATAATAAATTAAATCAGGGTGACAGTGATGCAGTGCCGCGCAAGATTTCGAAATGCAAAATTCTGCGTGGCACTGCAATTGCTACGGCCAAGGCTCGACTCGGTTGTCTGTAAAATAAATAAGCCCTTGTTACAAAATATAAATTTAACTAATGTGTTTATTTCAGATCGAAGAAAAAGATTTTTAAACGCATTATCACTCATTGAACGCAAGCCACCCACGGCGACCAACGCGTCAGAAACAACCTATATTTCTGATTTAGACACATTTAAAGATCGAAATTTAACCACACGCGAATCTGTTACATTCAATTCAACGAACGAAAACTTTCTTGATAAACCGCTAGAATACCATTATGAAGGTTCACCGTCAGAAAACGCTGAATATATTTACGATAGTACCAAAGAGGACCCTAGTCGGTCGCTGGGTAAAATTGAAACGGACAATTTAACTGTATGCTTTGAAAATCCTCTTTTCGATTTTGGACCAGAGAAAATGACGATAGTAGCGGCCGATGAGTGCATTGACAATGCGAAGGTAACGAATGCAAATATGACTAACGATTTTGAAGAAATTAGGAACACGTCACCGGGTTTGCTAGAACCGCTTTATTACACGCATTACGAAGACCAAATGTATGATCACGATACGCAGCATAATAATAAAACAAGCGGTAAAAGCATCGGAAAGAAAGAACACCTAACCAAAGATTTTGAGAAAGCTGTTACGGTAGCTAACGATTTAGACAACGTCGAAGGTCCATTATTGGACAAGAAGCGGGGGAGAAAAAGAAAACACGAAGAGTTTGTGAAGAAAGTAACAGAAGAGAAAATCTCTTCGCCTTTGGAAAACAAAGACTCGACACTAGATGGTAGCGAAGCAGGAGGGAAGCGGAACAAACGACAATCAGACAATAAAAAGCAACCACTAGTAAACAAGAATTCACCACCAGGTACTGAAAAGCTGTCAATAGAGAATGGGAAGCTCGTGCCAGGTGAAAATAAAAAGGATCAACCAGATAACAAAAAAACACGACCAAAGAGTCAAAAATTACAATCAAATAATGAAAAGTCGCCAAATAATGAAGAACGTACACCAGATGATGAAGATGAGGAAAGTCGCGGAGTCATGAATAATGAACAATTGTTGCAACGCCCTGTAGTGTACTTGGAAAGATTGAAAGAAGCCCCAAGATCACTTAAAAAATTGAAAAGTCCAATCACACGTGGACAGTCTGAAGATGTTATGGAAGATCCTGAAAATGTTACGATTTTTCCTCACTTTCAAGATGAAAGCGATGAGGCTTCCGATGGAAATGAAATGGTCGAGGCCACATGCTATACATATATATCAAGTTCAGGCAATATCAATGCTGAAACCACATATGATATAATCGACATAGACAGCCCATCCGTTACAAAAGATGAGTCCGGAGCTACAGAGAGCAGTGAATCCGACGAGTCGATAAAGTCAGACAAAAAGAAAGGCCGTAGGGTACCTTCCAAAGAAATGCAGACAGAAATGAGTCGTTCCAAAATGTACTCTGTAAGGGAATTGCGAACCGGCGAGATTGAACAGCTTAGGGAAAATCGTAAAAGCGATAAGCGGTTCATAAAGGCGAAATTTAAGTGCGTGCTATGCGTTCGGGATTTCAGTTCGAAATATGTCCTGAGGGGGCATAATCAGCGATTTCATCAGGAGGTAAGTTAAATCACGCCATATTCAATAGTTCTGGTAATGAAAGACTTATAAAACACGTTGACTTCTGAACCGGATTTTACATTTGGGCACCGTTACGGACCGTGTGCGTTTTCCAGCGCTGGCGTGCCGTCTGTGTGAGCCGCGCTGTAGTAGCGCCGCGTTACACACACGTCTGTGTTTCGCCGCACTTTACACTATATATTCAATGACAATTTGTTAATACTCCAAAAATTATCCCCCTGATGAATCCAATATGGCGACTGTAAGCCGCATTATTGGATTCGTTAATAGAAGTATCGTGTTGGATCCGCCCGCAATCCACCACGGAATCCGGATCACATACGTCCGAAAAACCGAGTGTGCTTCAGACCACACGACTGAAGTAAAACTTCTTTAGCGCTTTTTTTTATATATTTTTTACTAGCTACGCCCCGCGGTTTCATTCGCACAATTCAAGTTTTCCAGCAATAACTCACTTAAAAGCAATATATTTCCCCCGTTTCTGACACATACTTCATTGATGCTCCGCTCCTATTGGTCGTAGCCTGATGTTACATGGCCTATAACCTTCCTCGATAAATGGACTATTCAACACAAAAAGAATTGTTCAATCCTTATCAGTAGTTCCTGAGATCCTAGCGTTCAAACAATCAAACTCTTCAGCTTTATATATTAATTACTAGCTGTGCCCTGCCACGCTTCGCTGTGGCACATTCGCACATTCGCTGATATGTCACTGATGAAAAAAATAGATAAAAACAATCCTTGATGCGGATTATATATCATGCTAAAATTTCAGCTCGATCGGTGCAGAACTTTTTGAGTTTTTGAAGCGTACACAAACCAACATAATATTTATATATATATAGATAGAGTATAGATATTATCCATTTGTCATTAAAATTTGTTATTTGTCACCTGTCATCTGTCATCAGCCACCTGTCACCTGTCACCTACCCTTTAACCTAATTTACCTATCAACGTCCATTCTCCTCTCCCGGTCACATTTTTCGTAACGCATTCACCAGCTTACTCACCGAGTCAAGCGTGGGTAAAGAAGTTTTACTTCAATAATTCTGAGCCATGTGGGTTTCCTCGCGATGTTATCCTTCACCGAAAAGCGTTTGATAATTACGTGCGTGCAATAGTGTCGATTTATCTAGGCCACAGTGAAGTGTCGCCACAGAAAGCGTCAAAGTGTTCGTATATTGGAAGCGAGTTGGGATTTGGACAGTTAGGGTTGGCCGCCTGGCGTTTCCCACTGTTTCCCACCTACTGAGGAAAGGGCGAGGCGCACTGAAACGTTTCTTCGTGACTGTGCATGCGCAAACTTTCCGAGGGCCTGTGTTCACGTCGGCCTAGATCCGTCGACACTGCTGTAAGTACATAACATATTGTATCAAATAATGTTCGTAAAATTTCAGAGCTCCGGACCCCTAACGTGCAAGGTATGCGAGTGCAGATTCGTTAATAATTCTCAATTGAAAACACACGTCAAAAGTCATAAAAGGTAATGCTTGACAAGTTTTTATTTAACTGTGTTAGCGTGAGGTTGCGGGTTCGAATCCCGCACAGGGTGAAGATTGGGCGTAATATACGAACTACCAATCTTTAGTTATTTTTTAGCACGCAATAGATATGTACAAGGAGTACTCAATGCTAAGTAGAATTTTCTACCAGTCATCCTGGAGGTGCTTTTTTTTATTAGACTCAGTGACGAGGCGAGCAAGTCGTTCGCCTGATGGGAAGCGCTACGCCTGCCCATAACAGTTACAGTGCCACCCAGAACTTTGCATTGCATAATCCTGAACGGCGCTGCGCTCGTCACCCTGAGACATCGGCTCTAAAGTCTCACACGCCCAGTAATTTCGCTGGAAACAATGCCTTTCAAACCGGAACACAGTATTGTTTTCACACTACTGCTTGGCGGATGAATATCTGGCAAAGGCGGTCTCTTGCAGATGAGGCCTTTCACTACGAAAATATCTCCCTCTCAACTTCCATTCGCCTCGCTCGATGACAATTGTCGTAACGCATCCACCAGCTCACTCCCCAAGGCAAGCGTGCGGAAAGAAGTTTTACTTCTAAATTAACGAAATGTTTTTTTTTTTATTGCAGTTGTTTGCAGTGCGGGCTCTGTGCCAGTGAACATCTGAATTTCAACAATTTAACCGATCACTTCAAAAGCAAACACTGCAGGACATACTACAAAGTGCAGAAGCAACTGCGGTTGAAACGGCGAGGTTTACCAAAGTAGGTATGAAATTTTAACGCACATCGCTCATTTGCGCCAAGAACGCGCTATCTCACGTTCGACGCCTTCTTGTCGCAAATTATCATCATTATGATAATTTTTTTTTTAGTATATTGTCTTTCACGCAAAAACTACTGAACGGATTCGAATGAAATTTGGAACACAGATAGTTTATGACCAGGATTGAGTGATAGGGTACTTTTTATCCCGATAGTATGTTCCCGTGGGACAAAACGGGAACTACGCGGGTGAAACTGCGGGGCGCAGCGAGTGAAACTCAAACTCAAATCATTTATTGTAAACTAGCTGTGCCCTGCCACGCTTCGCTGTGACACATTCGCACATTCGCTGATATGTCACTGATGAAAAAAATAGATAAAAACAATCCTTGACGCGGATTATATATCATGCTAAAATTTCAGCTCGATCGGTGCAGAACTTTTTGAGTTTTTGAAGCGTACACAAACCGACATAACATTTTTATATATATAGATAGGCAAAATATTGCGCTATTACACGTCAATAATAATATGTTATACAAAGGTATAGAAATACAAATGTATGTATTATATTAACCCATTAGATGTTAATGTTCCCATTTGGGACGTCGCACATTTTATCGATTAATTCATAGTTTCCTGCAATGACTTAATAAATGGTTTATTTCAGATCCTTCAAGTGCCGCCGCCGCCACG
Organism: Campaea margaritaria; assembly: GCA_912999815.1. Lineage (NCBI taxonomy): Eukaryota > Metazoa > Arthropoda > Insecta > Lepidoptera > Geometridae > Campaea > Campaea margaritaria. The sequence continues at coordinate 2,873,781 of OU538818.1, forward strand.
AAACGCAGGTTCACGAGGGAAAACGGTACGTGTACAACAGACACATACACACACACACACCAACACAAAGAGAGAGAGACAGACAGACACACACTTTTTTATGACCCGACTTCCCAAACGAGATGTAAGTTTTTCTGTCGTATGTATGAATGTAGGTTTATTTCTTTGACGCATCCTTCCATTTCTGTCGTGGGTGTCTTCTGCAAGAGGCCGCCTGGGGAAGTACCACACCTTTTCCAGATCTTCATCCGCCAAGCAGTAGTGTGCAAACATTACTGTGTTCCGGTTCGAAAGGCCACTGTTTCCAGCGAAATTACCGGGCGTGTGAGATTTTAGAGCCGATGTCTCAGGGTGACGAGCGCAGTGCGCCGCGCAAGATTATGCAATGGACAGTTCTGGGTGGTACTGTACCTGTTATGGGCAGGCGTAGCGCTTACCATCAGGTCAACGACTTGCTCGTCTCGTCACTATAACAAATAAACAATACTGCCCGTTTGTCTATTACATGTGGGCGTGTAGTGTTGACTGTCGGCGATCGCTGGTAACCTCCATTTCCTTTTTGTGGTAAAGATATCAAAAATTGATAAAAAAAAAAACGAAATGTGTGCTGGGATACATAGTAGAAGTGAAACTTCAACTAAAAACTATTTTAATAAACGTCAAAAATCAATTTAAAAAAAATAACATTAGTATACGAAACTCTTTCGATCTCCACTAACTTATATCTCCCTCTCATCTGCCGTTCGCCTCGCCCGATCACATTTTTCGTAACGCATTCACCGGCTCACTCCCCAAGTCAAGCGTGCGTAAAGAAGTTTCCCTTCAATAATAATAATTATTATTATTCCACAGATTCACGTGCGAATTCTGCAGAAATGAATATTCATCCCACCAAACCCTAATACAGCACAGCAAAAACGTAAAGAATGGGCTTCCTTGCCAGTCCAGGTCCAAGGAACCAGACCGCTCATTGGAAAACAACACCAGTTTTAGTGGAAGCAACGGCAACTGTTTAACTGCAAAAAACGGCAGTTTAACTACAAACAGCGGCAGTTTAACTTGTAACAATGCGAGTTTAACGAAAAACAACTCATATAACAATGTGACTTTAAGCGATAACAACCGGAGTGTTGTTGAATACAGCCCGAGTTCAAATGGTGACAAGCTAAGTTTTGATGAGAACTCCTCCATTTTGTGGGATGGCATTTTGACGTTCTCCGAAAGCTGCTTGAGCATAACTGATACCAACGTCAGTTTATGGGACAACATCTTAAGTTTAATTAAAAACAAGCCAAGTTTAACGGAAACCAGAAACAGATGTGTTCATTGCGACCAGGTTACTTACTCTTTTTAGCTATATAATTTTTCTATATTTTTTTTTCTCTATTCTCCGCCAAGCAGTAGTGTGCGTATATTACTGTGTTCCGGTTTGAAGGGCGCTGTTTCCAGCGAAGTTATTGGGCGTGTGAGACTTTAGAGCCGTTGTCTCGGGGTGACGAGCGCAGTGCGGCGCCGCGCAGGATTGTCTAATGCAGTGTTCTGGGTGGTGCTGTGACTGTTATGGGCTGGCGTAGCGCTTACCATCAGTGAAATAGAAAAAAACGAGTGTGCTTAGACCACACGACTGAAGTAAAACTTCTTTAGCTCCGTCCATTTTTTATCAAAAAATTCGCGTAACGCTTGCAAGCTCGAAATATTGAATGCACTGGCTATAAGAGAAAGAGAGAGAAACTGTGTGCTCGCACCTCTCTCTCTTGCCCCTACAGTAATATACGAAACGTAACTCTTTCTCTTTCTATCTTCACTAACTTATATCTCCCTCTCAACTTCCGTTCGCCTCGCCCGATCACACTTTTCGTAACGCTCTCGCCACGCATTCACCAGCTTACAACCCAGGTCGAGCGTGCGTAAAGAAGTTTTACTTCAAAAGCAGGTCTTATTCTCCACAGCAATGTCTTCCAGACGTAAAAAATGTTGTTTTCTTTTTCAGGATTTCGGAACGATATACGCTTACAGAAGGCACGTGGTCGAGGAACATTCTATGGTGTAATCTGGATACGTGAGCGGTATGGACAGGATGAAGCCGCGATCCGGACATTCGACACAAATGAATATTTGACAACATCGACGTTAGAAAGCGTAAACGCTGTAACCCTTTGACCGACCCGAAAATACTTTTTTTACATATTTAGAAACAAACGCTGTAACCCACATTTCAACGTCCCCTAGGAACTTTAGGACATAACCAAGGTAGCAGTATTGTAGCTTTGTATGTAACACACCAAATATCCAAAATTTACGTTTTTATGTCGAGTAGATATTGAGTTATGATTATTTTTCAACAAACATAAAGTTTTTTGTCTGTGGTGAACAATTTTGCGTATCAAGGTTACAGCGTTTACGCTTTCTAGCGTCGACATGTTAAAACACGTTTGGGAGCGTTCAAGTATCACGTTACGAATTTTTTGGAGATTTTCGACTTAAGCCGCCGACACATTTGTCTGACGTGTCATGTCGTGTCGTGATGCATCAGAAAGGGTATCGGTTTCATACATTTAATATGGTAGCGTTCACATTTCTCCGACGCAGTGTGTTGTGACGGCTTGTGTAAATGTGTGAAACCGATACTTATCTGATGCATCACGACACGACACGTCAGACAAATGTGTCTGTAGCTTTAGTAGGAAAAGTTGTAACGTTTCACTTCTTTGTGACGTCAAGTTAATTCAATGATGCTCGACTTAGCGGGGACACTGCCGTGCCCCTAAATATACCACATGTTAATAAGTTTCACTTGAAAAATTACGCTCAGGCAGAGATGAGTGGGTTTATATTAGCTTTATATGGTGGTTAAAATATGCAAAAACCAAAGATTTTGAACAGTACAGAACATAGTTATAAATAATAGACGGTTACCAGAGCAACGTAATGAAGAACTGAAAAGCTCAGTTTCAATTCTTCATTGTACACCTTAGGTACCTTTTTACTTAAACTACATTAAAAAGTAAGAGAGTAGCGGTGGTAGCTTAGTGGGAGAACGTTCGCCTTCCAATTAGAAGGTCGTGAGTTCAAATCCCAGTGCGGGCACCAATGTGTTTCTGTAAAGCGTATGTACGTAATTATCACTCGCTTTTCGGTGAAGGAAAACATCGTGAGGCAACGCACATGAATTGTTTTTGAGGTAGGTACGTTATCCACCAATCCGGACCGGACCCCCGTGGTGGATTATGGCCTAACACTCCTCACGAGAGTGATGGGAGACCCGTGCCCAGCAGTGGGACGTTATGGATTGATGATGATGATGATGAAGTGAGAATATTTAGTCATTTCTTGATCTCAAATATAAGTGGATTTATTTTGAATACACTTATTTATTTAATTAAGTCCTTGGTATAAGATTATTATTTATGTGTTTCTTGTAAAACATATGTACGTAATTATCACTCGCTTTTCGGTGAAGGAAAACATCGTGAAGAAAACCCACTAACCTACCCGAGAATTTTTTCGGAGGTAGGTATGTGATCCACCAATTCGGATCTGGCCCCCGTGGTGGATTATGGCCTAATCCTCCTCACGAAAGTGAGGGGAGACCCGTGCTCAGCAGTGGGACGTTATGGGTTGATGATGAATATTCTACAAAATTTAAGATGCTTGTAGGTTCAGAAAAATACACGTGATTTTGGGGGGAGAGGGGTGTCTTAAACCTCACCACGTATCACCAATGGGGAGGGGGGGGTTTAAATCCTAAAAAAACATCACGTGATTAATGGAAAGCTCCAAAGACCGCCGGAAAATGTATTTGCCAGATATTCAGCCGTTCAAACATTACGGTTTGAAGGGCACTGTTTCCAGCGATATTACTGGGAGTGAGACTTTAGAGCCAATGTCTCAGGGTGACGAGCGCAGTGCGCCGCGCAGGATTATGCAATGCAAGGTTCTGGGTGGCCTGTTGACTGTTATGGGCAGGCGTAGCGCTTACCATCAGGGGAACGACTTGCTCGTCTCAATTAAAAAAAAAGTAGTAGTGAGTATCCTATTTCGCAAGGTTTAATCTTGGAACCGAATGAGAAGGTGCGTTTACATGTGTAGGTTTTTGAGTGGGTGATTAACACGTTGACTGCTTCACAGACTTGTTTTTTATAACTTTACGCGGGTGCGGGAAAACACAGCACGTGCACAAACACACACACGTGCCGGCTTTGCGGCGAAACACAGACGTGTGTGTGTAACGCGGCGCTACTACAGCGCGGCTCACACAGACGGCACGCCAGTGCTGGGAAACGCACACGGGCCGTAACGGTGCCCAAATGTAAAAACCGGTTCAGCAGTCAACGTGTTATATATTGATCTCAATATGGGCCAGTATGGTGCAATATGGTACGTTCTCTTTGTGAGAGTAGGAAGGTAGGGAGATGGAAGGACTGATACGTAGAACCCACCAGGGTTTTAATGTTGTTAGGTTTTATACTACGCATCGTAACGCTCAAATGGCCGATGTCATGACAGGTAACTTTTTAAATGTCCCCTTTAAAAAAAAGTTAAAAAAAGGCCGGTTTCATTTCATTTAGTCACTAGTGTTTTGAACTAGTCAGAATCAGAATCATATTTGTTGCTTAAACTGTGAATACAGAGATGGTAAATTGTGTATAATTTTAGAAACAACAGTTTATCCATTTCGGATGTACAATATTATAAGAACTTATTGGAAAAAAACAATACTTTCTTAAATTTTAAAAATGTCACAACATTTTTAATGATATAAAAAATTTGTAGGTTCGATTTTTGTTGACGATGATACGCGCATCCGTACGGTCGGTCTACGTATCAGTGTAGCACTGAACGCGTTAATATGTTTCCATAGCGCGTCGGTCGACCGGCGGCACGCGTGCGGACGCGCTTGCCCGACGGTCCTCGTACGCAGTGCGGAGCAATATACGTGCGTACGGGCGGTCGAGCACTGTCACGTCTTGTCAATATTCATACAAATGTCGAGTACTGAAACCGGCCGTAGATTCCAATCAGTAGTGCCAAAGATTACCTTTTTAATAAAATTCCCGTTTTCCCGCAATAACTTGCATTTTCCGGGATAAAACAGCCTAATTAACTATATAAATAGTGTAGATTTCTGTCAGTAAATGTAATTTTCGATTCGAATCAGTTAAGTAGTGGTGCCATAGATGAACTTTTTACGGAGTTCCCGTTTTCCCGGGATAAAATATCTTAAGTATTATTATCTCATATATTTTTTGTGATTTAGTCATTTATGTTTGTTGGCTTTAGCCATCGAATGAACTCGAATGGTGTTTCTATCTGTCACTAAAAGTAGCATTTATAATATAATCAGTAGGTTAAGAGTATTTTATAGGCCCGTAAACCATAACCCTCCCGGAGGGAAATGGGGTAATTAGTCTTAGATTTACGAACATAATAAGCTATTTTTGTCGTGATTGTATTTTATAAACTGTATTTGAACGTTTTGAATGTATTTTATAATAAAACGGTAAAGTTTCGTAAGTCGGTTGCCGACTGCGAAGCGTGAGCTTGCGGGTTTAAATGCCGCGCGGCAAATATTTTTGTGTTGACCACGAGTATTTGAGAATGTGTGTTTGGGGAGCATGGGCGAAGTTCTTGTATCCCTGGGTACAGGGAGGCCTAGTTGGGGTCAGGACTAGGGCTGTCGTCACTTATATTGCCAACGGCAGACAAAGATTTCAAAAATCTGGGTAATTTGGACGAGTTTGAAACTTTCTCCCGGAAATTGAAACTTTGGGATAGTTAAAAATATAATTATTTAAATTTTGTTTTTTCTTTAAATGCCTAAGCTGGATAAAATCCCGGGAATCCCGGACGGATGACAGCCCTAGTCAAGATTTGTGTATGTCACCGTGACGCGTTTTGATAATGAGTTAATGTTTATTTTTTGTGATATTAATGAATTAGGAATAAGTTTAATTTTAAGACTAGTTGTCAAACTATGTTTTCTGAAGAATTAGATTTCATATTGTTTCATAATATAATAATACTGAATGTATCGAAATGTTGTTTTATTTATATACATAACTAGCTGTGCCCTGCCACGCTTCGCTGTGGCACATTCGGACATTCGCTGAATGTCACTGAAATAAGGCCCAATATTAAGATTCTATATTAAATTGATTTAACAACCTCTTTTCTAGTGCATTAAGACTCAATATCGATGGGACCAATTACCGTATTATGCGACTAAATTAAATTATCCGTGCCATTCGTCGTGGCAGTGACAACGACGCGTTTTTGGTCTTTGGTCAAACGTTGTCGTTTTTGACAAGTATTTTTTTTAAACGGAACGTAATGTTATGTTTTTCGTTTATTTTGGTTGGTACGCATTTCGTACCGTTTAAAGGAAATCTTTTATAAGCATGCTTACAAAAAAAATGACTTCATAAGCAAAATTCGTAATAGAAAGTGGACATTAAAGATATTTCAAGAAAAAGACGTAATAATTCATCTATTTACATATAATAATTTACATACATTATTAATTCATGTCAAAGTAATATTCATGTTCGTTGTTCATGTCATATAATCTTAAAATTCAGTCTTAAAATTACACCTACATCTAAGTGGCCGGTTATAAGCATTTATTTATTTATTTATTAACAAATATAGTTGATACGGTATAACCATTTACATCAATTAGCAGGCAAACTAAAATCATAATACAAAGAAAAATAAAAATCAAATAAGTGAAAAAAATAAATAAAATAAAAACCAATAAATTATAAATAGAAACAACTAGCATGCATTCATCTCACAGTACTTCAGGCATCTGACAAAATCACCTGCCATTGGTCCGCAAACAGATCAAATGTTGGGCTGACGTCCAGGAGGGCGTTGAGCGCTTTGAGGGATCGTGGTATGGGGGAGCTTGATCGGCCAACAGTACGGCATGCCGGTACAGCCAACAGTCTATCATGGTTCATGGTCCATCCTCTCGAAGGCTGATTCACACATTCATTAGTTAAGTAGCGAGTTAAGTCCTTATCATTGTTTGCAGTTTACAAATTAAGTAGGAAGCAGGTTTCTGGTGACAGGTATTTGTTCTGAGTCTGGGTGTTTGTAGGAGCATGGTCCTCGCAGTTCCTGATTCCCTAGTACAGGGAGTCCTAGTTAGGGGTCAGGATCTGTGTATGTGAACGGGACGCGTTATTCATTAATTTATTTATAAAGACTTGCCGGTTTCGCAAGTTAACTCGCCATTTACTAATTAATCAGCCTTGAAAGGTCTATGTCCCAGTAGTGGAAAATTAAAGCCATCTATTCACTAGGTGATAAATCTCGACACATGTCGCTAAAGACGTGTGCGCCGTCGCTAGAGTCTAATAAGTACATTACTGTGTTCCGGTTTGAAGGGCACTGCTTCCTGCGTAGTTACTAGGCATAATTGAGACTTTAGTACCGATGTCTCAGGGTGGCAAGCGCAGTGCGCCGCACAAAATTTTGCAATGGTAAGGTCTGGATGACTGTAGCTGCTATGGGCAGGCGTCAAGCTTACCATCACGCGCGCGTAGCATAAAAACCAACGACTGGTTGGCGTCTTGGGATATATCTGTATCTGGTTACATATCTTGTCCCCTGATGAATACGCGGCTTTAATCTAGGTAATAAATTAATGAAATTGTTAACATTTTATTTTAATGAAAGTACCTACCTTTTATGACGTATTTTAATTACTTACAATTATAATTAAAGTCACAAAGCGACTGAAAACCCTAAAAAAATTGTTGACAAAAAAAGAATCACATTCCTAGACAGAGAGAAATAAGAACGAAACCAATATACCTACTTATTTATGACAATTAGGCAAAAAAAAAGTCCGCATCAACATTATATTAATTTATTTATTTAAGCTTTTTTCATACTTTTCGTGCGCGTTTCATTTATGAAACCACTTTATCCCAGACTTATTATAAAACACTAATTCAATAAATGTTACCACGCGTAACACTAAACTTAATTAAACGTGTATGCAAAATTTCATCTCAATCGGTTGAGGATAACTGCTTTAAAATTCAGTTGCAAGATGTGACCTGAACCACAGAATATATATATATATATATATATGTACATACTTACATACAAATATTGCACGTTCACTGCTGAACAGGTTTACTTTTTTGGCTCTTTTGCGAATCTTCACACAACGTGTGTGTTTACTGGCGTTGTGTCATAAGTAAACTCAATCAGCAGTGCAGGCTGGTGTGATACAATTGTCAATATAGCATTGCGGGATCGCACGCCAGGCGTGTTTTCGCTGTCCGTAAAATTATAAAAACACAGACGGTGTGTTTTCAGCAGTGAACGTGTTAAATACAAAATTGTAAAAAAACTGACGAGTTAAGGCAATTGTTCAATTTCCAAACTCAAATTACCTTAATTTGCTACTCCATTTTTAGGGTTCCGTACCCAAGGGTAATACGGGACCCTATTACTAAGGCTCCGCTGTCCGTCTGTCAGAAGGCTGTATCTCACGAACCGTGATAGTTAAGCAGTTGAAATTTTCACAGATGATGTAATTCTGTTGCCGCTATAACATTAAATACTAAAAAATAGAATAAAATACTTATTTAAGGGGGCTCCTATACAACAAACGTGATTTTTTTGCTCGATATTGATAACGGCAACAGGTAGACGCTTGCAATATTAACAGAATATTTAGTTATATATTCACTTTAAATTAAAATAGCTAGGTACTTAATTAAATTGAAATAATATTGCCGTTTTTATAGATAATGGTACGGAACCCTTCGTGCGCGAGTCCGACTCGTACTTGGCCGGTTTTTTATTGTTACGCAGGTTTTTGCTGATGAGTCTTTATTAAAGAGATAAACCCACGTCTTTTCAGACATAAACCTTCTAAAGTGACCTAACTTTTCTATCATTTTCTGTAATTAATTCCTTTCCTTCCATTCCTTTAACCTTGTCACCAAATATATCCTCAATTTCCTGCAAAGTCCTATCCTTAGTCTCCGGCAGATAAATAAACGCAATTATAGCGCACACCATAGACGATAAAGCGTAAAACAAAAATGCTCCCGACATGTGGAAGTTCTTAGAAATGAACGGAAAAATCTTTAATAACGTAGAAGTTAAGCAAACAAATACCAAAGCGGAAATCATTGTACACGAACTCTTGTACCGCAAAGGGATTAACTCCCCATAAATAGACGTGGATAAAATCATGGGACCGCAACTTATTGACACCGAGAACAACGTCAACAATGACACAGTTACAATCTTATTTCCTAATATAACTCCCAAATCTATTAAATATAAGTACAAAGATATGAGATACAAGAACATGATACCTACGGCGGAAGTAGAAAATAACAGAGTTCTTCGTTTTAAAATGCGAGACAAAATACATCCAATATACATTCCTGTAACTGTAACTCCGTCGAGAGTCAGCATGCCTATATAAGCTGTGGATTCACTGTCAGTTATTTTTTTAATAATATCTATGGCATAAACCATGCACACCAGCTTTCCTGACAGGTGATACTGCATCATCATAATGATAGATAGCAAAAGAGGTTTATAAAATGCCTTGTCGGTAACCGTTTTCACTGCTTCTTTAAAACTGTATTTCATTCCGGTTTGCATTAACTCGATCTGCGATTCGATCAAAATCTCCAACTCTTTCTCCGACTTTTTATCCGACCCTCTCAGCCACCTATGCGAAGCTCTACTCTCCTCAAATTTGCCTCGACTGGCTAGCCACTGAGGTGACTCCGGCCAAAATATGACAGTTACAGTATATATTGATAATATTAAACCTAGCAGCGGTATATACTTCCAATAAAAGAAAGTTCCAATTGCATTAGCAACCCATATGCCCCAAAATATTGTAGCTGATTTTATAGCTAAGAACAGACCTCTGTATTTGGGCGAGGAGTACTCGGACACTATTATAACTGAGAGGGTCATGTTAGAAGCGTGGTTCATGCCCTGCATGACCTCACTGATGAGTATTTGAGTGGTGGTCACACTGAAGTACAGGACGGCATAGTAGGTGAAGGTGTTGACACAAACGATGGTAAATGGGAGCTTCCTCCCGAAGCGCTGGGTGAATAAGCAGATGATTACCACCCAGGGCACTGCGCTGTACCCGAATACGGAAGCTGGAACGAAAGAGAAGTATCGATTATAATGCTGAGTAGTTATAAATCCTTATGTCACACATATTTACATGTCAATGTCATTGTCATGTCATAATTAGAGATGTCATAAACGGCTTTAAATTGACAGCACATTTAAATGTTGCGTTTTTTTTAAGCACGCTTAAAAAAGCGTTTCGTTTAAGCGGTGCGAAATTAAACTACTAACCTACTAACCAAAATAAACGAAAAATATAACGTTACGTTGACCTATTTGTTATTGTGTGCAGTTTTTGTGAGAATTAAAGTTTCTTTTCGTTTCTTTTTAATTTATTTCAGGGTAGGCAAGAGTTTGACCGCAGCCTCACCTGGTGGTAAGTGCCGACGCGGTCGAGGATGGAGCACGCTTGCCTAGAAGATACCTATTCACTCTCGACTTGAAGACTTTCAGATTACAGCTTTTATACTCACAAAGCCAGCTGGCCATCTCCTCGCTGACTGCCTCAGTGGAGTTGGCGGCGGCCCTCAACTGCGGTATCATCACGGTCGGCAGGCCGAACGAGAGCCCACACAGGAAGTATACCATCCATGCACCAGAACATACCAACAACTGTCAATGTTGGAAATTAAACAAAGCTGTTAGCATTTATATGGTAATAAGCACTGGAAACTTATCCATACTAATATATAAAGCTGAAGAGTTTGTTTGTTTGAACGCTAGAATCTCAGGAACTAATGGTCCGAATTGAACAATTTTTTTTGTATTGAATAGTCCATTTTATTGGGGAAGGTTATAGGCTATATAAAATCACGCTACGACCAATAGGAGCGGAGCATCAATAAAGAATGTGGCAAAACTGTGAAAATATATTGCTTTTAAGAGAGTTATTGCGGGAAAACTAGAATTATGCGGGTAAACCGCGAGGCGCAGCTAGTTATACAATATAGTCTCTGGTATACTTATTGGTTATTTCGGAGTTTAAATTATTCTGGAGGTAGGTAGGCGATCCACCAATTCGGATCTGGCCCCCGTGGTGAAAATGGCCTAACCCTCCTCACGAAAGTGAGGGGAGACACGTGCTCAACAGTGGGACATAATGGGTTGATGATGATTATAATGATTGTGTTTTGTCGATGGCTATATCTATCAAGTGTTTTCTTTGGTTATTTGGTTGTCAATGTTTTAGTTTTGTTCTATGGAGGAGTAATATAATAATTTGTTATTATGTGAATCCTGGTTTTTTTTTCCTAAAACCCATCAGTCAACAGTAATAATTCGATTTATGGTAAAAAAGCGTTCCGGGGTGAAGGGCTCTGTTTCCAGGGAAATATAGGAATATGTGACTTTAGAGCCGATGTCTCAAGGTGACGAGCGCAGTGCGCCGCTCAAGATTTTGCAATGCAAAGTTCTGGATAGCACTGTAGCTGTTATGGGCTGCCGTGACGCTTACCATCAGGTAACGATCTGCTCTTCTCGTTACTAATTAATATAAAAAACTTAGTTAGGATTATGTCACTATGCCCTCGTAGAAAAAATCTTCACCAGACAACATGTTTTTTTTTAATTTGACTGGTTTACGAGCCGAGCAAGTCGTTCATCTGATTGTAAGCGCTACGCCTGCCCATAACAGTTACAGGGCCACCTAGAACTTTGCATTGCATAATCGTGCGCGGCGCTGCACTGCGCTCGTCACCCTGAGACATCGGCTCTAAAGTCTCATAATAATATGCCCTGTTATTTCGCTGAAAACAGTGCCCTTCAAACCGGAACACAGTAATGTTTGTACATTACTATGTGGCGGATGAATATAACTCACTAACCTGCCTAAGCAGCGGCTTCCATGATATTTTGTCTTCATTTTCGTAGCTGTTGACTTCTTGGTAGCCCCGATCCATTTCAAGACTACGCTACTGAAAAGTAAAGCCCATTATTCTGTAGCTCAGGTATTATTTGCCTATCTTAACCGGTTTTTGTACATTTTCTATTCATGAATATAAAACTAAATATTCTGTGAATATTTCAAGCGTCTACCTGTTGCCGTTATCAATATCGGGCAGAAAAGAGCAAAAAAAAAACACGTTTGTTGTATGGGAGCCCCCTTAAATATTTATTTCTTTGCTATTTTTAGTATTTGTTCTTAAGGCGGCTACAGAAATACATCATCTGTGAATTTCAACTGTCTAACTGGCGCGGTTCATGGGATACAGCCTGGTGACAGACGGACACTATACGCTATAAACACGTATTATGGTTACGTTTATCCTTTTTTAAGCTATGGGATTATATTTTGTGGTAATTCTGTAGAAGTAGAATCTACTTTTCTACTTCAAAAAAGATGTCTAAGATGTATATTTAATTTAAACAGTACTGAAACACTTCGTAATGTTTTCATAGAGAATAACTTCCTTACACTTACTTGTACTTATATCTATCAAATTTGTATATTTGTCGAAAGCAATTACGAGTACTTTTATAAAACAAAATCCAACCGATCCGAAATTCTAAGGACCAAATACAAGCATAATATTTATATGCCTCAGGCCAATAACACTTTGTATCACAGCTATTAAAGTTTATAACAATCTACCTCTAGACGTTAAGATGCAAAGAGGACCAGATTTCAACAAAAAGTTAAAATTTTGGTTGCTAACGCAAAGTTTTTATAATTTAAAAGAATACTTTTCTATATAATAACTACTTTATTGAATTCCTAACAATTTATTTAAAATATGATTAATTGTTTTGTTTTCCAATTTTATGTAGTGTATAAGTACCTAAGTTAATTATTGTGCGTCCGAAATGGGCAAATTGTTGAAACTTCTTATTGTAATAACAACAGCATAATGTACACAATTTATACAATAAAAATATTCTGATTTTGATTCTGATTCTGGACAGCGGAGTCTTAGGAATAAGGTCCCGTTTTACCCCTTGGGTAAAACCCTAAAAACCCTAAAACTCTAAAAACTAATCTCTGCTTCCCTACTTATATTATAAATGCGAAAGTAACTCTGTCTGTCTGTCTGTCTGTTGCTCTTTCACGCCTAAACTACTGAACCGATTGAAACGAAATTTGGCACAGATAGTCTAGAGCCTAAGAAAGGACATAGGGTACTTTTTAATACGAAAAAAGCATTGTAAGGGTTTGAAATAGGGGATGAAAGTTTGTATGGAAGTTTCGTAATTTTTGAAGCTAGAAGCTTGAAATTTATTTTTTAGGCTTTTGATTAGATTTAAATATATATGACATTTAAAGTATGTACCCTTGAGGGGGTAAAATAAATATAGAGGATGAAAGTATGTATGGCAATATGTAAGGTTCGGCTAAACCATTAGGCCGAAAAATTTTTCACTAATGGAAAGCTACATTGACAGCGATTAACATAGGTTATATTTTATCCCCATATTCCCGCGGGAACAGGTACTACGCGGGTGAAACCGCGCGGCGCAGCTAGTTTAATATAAGCCTCACTCAAAATAATAAAATAAAATAAAAATTATAAAACAAATGCCAATGAGATATCGCTAGTTAACAATTTTGAAAAATTTTAAGAAAAACAAATTAGGTATAGCCGTCTATCACGAAAAGAAAACTTACCTAGGAACTATAATGTATCCGTTTGCAGAGCCAAAACTCGTGCAAACCGCTCCTTATAGGAGGAAGGATAAAAAACCACTAAAACCAAGTAAAGGGGAACTGAATAGTGTAACTAAACCTTACACCGCGGTTCCCACGACTCTTCCTCGCGGCCTTACTCCACGGTATGGCTGAGAAATCCACTAACTGCGGATACATAACTCGAAGCAAAATCAAAACCCACCGCTAATTACTGGTTTAAGATCACTGCGCAGAGATTCCCACTTTTTGTTGTCCTTGATGTAGCTCAGTCGTTACTACAGACAATCCCTACATACCCTACTTATCTACTTATATATCTATATATATAAAAATGTTCTGTTGGTTTGTGTACGCTTCAAAAACTCAAAAAATTCTGAACCGATCGAGCTGAAATTTTAGCATGATATATAATCCGCATCAAGGATTGTTTTTATCTATTTTTTTCATCAGTGACATATCAGCGAATGTGCGAATGTGCCACAGCGAAGCGTGGCGGGGTACAGCTAGTTTTTATATTATAAATGCGAAAGTAACTCTGTCTGTCTGTTACGCTTACAGGCCTAAACTACGGAACTGATTTAAATGAAATTTGGTACAGAGATAGTCTAGAGCCTGCGAAAGAACATAGGCTACTTTTTAATGCGAAAAAAGGGTCATAAAGGGTTGAAATAGGGGATGAAAGTTCGCATGGAAATTCGTAATTTTTGAAGCTAGAAGCTTGAAACCAATATTTTAGGCTTGTGATTAGATATAATTAAAAAGACATTCAAAGTTTGTAAAAAATTACTTTACCTAAAATAAAAATAGGGGATGAAAGTTTGTATGGAAATATGTAAGGTTTCGGCTACACCACTGCACCGATTTTAGAAATTCTTTCACCGATGGAAAGCTGCATTATCGGCGAATAACATAGGTTATATTTCATCCCTGTATTCCCACGGTAACGGGAACTACGCGGGTGAAACCGCGGGGCGCAGCTAGGCTATTAATACATACAGAATGAATCATCATCAATCTCTATTCGTCCTCGTCGTCCTCACGTCAGAACGACCTGCTCGGTCAAATGTCACCATCATCATCATCAACTCATATTGTCCCACTGCCTTCACTCACGACCTTCTCCTTGGAAGGCAGACGTTCTCCCACTAGGCTACCATCGTAAAATAAAAAACATAATTCAAATAAAATAAAATAACAGCGTCGTATGTTTTGCGGGCACGTACCAATGTGTTTCTGTAAAACATATGTACGTAATTATCACTCGCTTTTCGGTGAAGGAAAACATCGTGAGGAAACCCACACACCTACCCGAGAATTATTTCGGAGTTAGGTATGTTATCCACCAATCCGGATCTGGCCCCCGTGGTATATTATAGCCTAACCCTCCTCACGAAAGTGAGAGAGACCCGTGCCCAGCAGTGGGCAGCAGTGGCAGTGTCGGATGTTTTTAAATTTTTCACTGGTATTATTTCGTCTTTAATCGTCATGTATGCGGTGGAACTTAGATATCTTGAAGCGATGAAATGATAACGCTGAACCTTTTTAACATTTATTTATAAACCTCATACTACTGCTATGCAGTTTACATTACCTTTTAAGTTATATATACAAGAAGATCGAAACGCGTATGTATAATGTTTATTTGTCAAAAACAACTTATTTTTTTCGACTGAGTGACGAGACGAGCAAGTCGTTCACCTGATAGTAAGCGCTACGCCTGCCTATAACAGTTACATTTCCACCCAGAACTCTGCATTGCATAATCCTATGCGGCACATGGCACTGCTCACGTCACCCTGAGACATCGGCACTAAAGTCTCACACGCCCAGTTATTTCGCTGGAAACAGTGCCCTTCAAACCGGAATACAGTAATGTTTGCCACTACTTTGAATTTTCAAGCCTTGATAACAGAGTTAAAATTTCATACATTATTCAGTTTTATCTAAGCATGTAATGGTACTGTAGAATACCATTCTCAAACATTATTCTCTACTCATAGTAAAGGCTTTCCCACAGTAGTCGCAGATCTTGTCTCGGGGAGGCCGCAGCTTCTCATGCATGAACCTGCCGTGCCGCTTCAAAGTGACCGCTGTCTTGAACACCTTTAAGTGCGAGTTGAGTTAACGCACCGAGGGTTCCGTACACACTTGTAAGTCAGAAGAAAGCTCTAACTAAACGACAAACTAGGTTAACGGACAAACTTAATTTTGCCGTTCGATCCCTAGACATGGTTAATGCACCAACTGCAAATAATATAATACGTTTGTAATAGTATTAAATATTCGCGTTTTTTTAATTGAAACTTCTAATGCGACTTCCAACAAGGTTGCGTTAAAATGTTATAAATTTGGCTATTTCTCCACTCAAAAATGATAATTAAAAGATGCGATCAATTGTGAATTGTAAGCAATGTTAATAAAGTTTGTCTTAATCTATATATATAAAAATGTTATGTTGGTTTGTGTACGCTTCAAAAACTCAAAAAGTTCTGCACCGATCGAGCTGAAATTTTAGCATGATATATAATCCGCATCAAGGATTGTTTTTATCTATTTTTATTCCTCAGTGACATATCAGCGAATGTGCGAATGTGCCACAGCGAAGCGTGGCAGGGCACAGCTAGTAAACAATATAATTTTACTAAAAATCAATTTCATCCCCTTCCTATTTTCATTTGCACATTACGAAGTTTCACTTCTTCCGCGCGGAGGGACTCCACGCACTATTTTTGTTATGAAACTATATTTTTACGGTTTTTAGACTTTTTCCTTTACAGGTGCTGTCAGATATTGATCTCACTTTGCTGAGCATAGCGTTTACCACGCTTGGCGGATTAAGGTCCCGGCCGATTAGGGCTAAAAGAGAGTGCCGCTGTGGGGTCCATGCGGCACGCCTGCAGCGTGTGGAGCGCCGTGTCCTCCAGCGCTCCACACTCGTGGCAGGCTGGGGTCACCTCCCGTCTCGTGATCTGCTGCAGATACTTGCCGAAACATCCTGCAGTCTTGGGCCAGTCGGAAGGTCAGCGACCAGAACCGCCGCTTCACCCATCTCTGGAGGACCGGGCGGATGGCCTCCACCGCGTCAACAGGGCGGTCCGTGCCTGCGACCGCATGCGCGTGACCTCCTGCCACGCTGGGGGCTCCCCTCTGGATCTCCTCGCCGCCACGAAGTTATAGACTCCGAAGATATCTCCGGAGCTCCCAGGGGGGATTACTAGCTGCGCCCTGCGGTTTCCCCCGCGCAGTTCCCGCTCCTTTGGGAATACGGGGATAAAATCTATGCCTATGTTAATCATTGATAATTTGGCTTTTCCTTGGTGAAAGAATTTTTATTATTATTTATTTATTTATTTATTCTTTAGCACACAAATGGAGTACAAGGAGTACTTAATGCTAAGTAGCATTTTCTACCAATCATCCTGGAGGTGTAACTGGAATGGAAATAACTAAACTAAAATAACTAACTAAATAAATGTAACTGAATGAATTATATAGAAAGAATTTTTAAAATCGGTGCAGAGGTCTAGCCGAAACCTTACATATTGCCATACAAACTTTCATCGCCTATTTTTATTTTACCCCCTTAAGGGGGTAGTTAGTTTTACAAACTTTGAATGCCAAATTTATTTATAACTAATCAAAAGCCTAAAAAATAAATTACAAGCTTCTAGCTTCAAAAATGACGAAACTTCCGTACAAACTTTCATCCCCTATTTCAAACCCTTACAATGCTTTTTTCGCGTTAAAAAGTACCCTATGTCCTTTCTCAGGCTCTAGACTGTCTCTGTACCAAATTTCATTTCAATCGGCTTAGTAGTTTAGGCGTGATAGCGTAACAGACAGACAGACAGATTGTGATGTAGGGAGTAGGGATGGGATAAGACGTCCATTAGCTTTACGAGAATTGAGTAAATTATGGTAATTATAAAAGATAGATTAAGTACTTTTATATTTTAATAATTGTCTAGTTTATGCACGTGAAGATTCATAATATATTCTCAAATTTTGTTTTATAGAACAATAACTAGGTACTTATTTTTCGAATTAAGTTTTTATCCACACCTAATTGCTTATTCACAATTACTGTCTTACGTTGGTACCTAGTTTTTATATCAGACTGGTATGATATTGGCTGTTTTGTTTAATAGTGATTTTTTATTCTAATTATATTATAAACTTACAGCGTCGCGCGGTTACACGTGCGATAACTGTCAGTGTCGGATTAAGCAAGCGGGGGGGGGCCTTAGCGAATTCTTTCAAAGAGCCCTCGATCTACTCTGGGTTCTTAAGTATAATGTGGTAAAAAAAACAATTGTCTTAATAGGAAAAGTTGTAACGTTTCACGTTTTTGTGATATCAAGTAAATTCAATATCATCTTAATAAGTTTCACTCAAAGAATAATGCTCAGGCAGAGATGAGTGGGTTTAAATATGCGGGACCCGTGGCCGTGTCCTATATTCTATTCCAGTGCCTAAAGTATATCTGTAAACAAAAATTAATCAAAATGCGTTAAGCCGTGTTGGCGTGAAGAGAGGACAAACACACAAAAAAAACAAACTTTTGCTTTATTTTAAAATTAGTGAGATGTGAAAGTGTGTGAGAATGGATGGATGGATGTTTGTTACTCTTTCACGCAAAAACTACTGAACGGATTCGAATGAAATTTGGAACACAGATAGTTTATTACCTGGACCACATAGGATACTTTATAACCCGTAAAAAAATACGGTTTCTGTCACACTAAACGCGGTTAAAACCGCAGGGCGCAGCTAGTACCTACATAAAGCCACACACATAGGCGTGATATTTTCAGATAATACACATATCTTTGGAAGTTTATCACCATCATCATTGAATCAACTTCTTTCAATAAACCTTCATGTCAAAGTGTCGTCAACACATGACATGACGTTCGAGGGTAACAGAAAAGTGTGGTGATGCTATAAAATTTCTCCCAAACGTCGATAAAAAAGTCTCACTTCAAAAAGAAATAATTTGTTGAAAATTTTAAACCACATTCGCGTCAGTCATTGTTTATCTTCACAAGCTGTGTATCGCCGTTTTATTTCCGCACGTCTGAATGCAAATTTTTATCTAGGATTATTTCTCTTTTCATCGGTCTACGTGCTTTGGATGCCTCTGGTCTGTCTACCGTGCCAGTGCTTGCCAAATCCTGCGAGCTATCAGAATAGACATGAGACCGAGCGACTTTCGGCAAACTTGCACCTCTCTGTACTGTTGCATTTCGATTTTTGGAATCGAGGTAATAACCAGCGAATTTCTTCAATTCCTGCTTAAAAACCTGCTGTAGCAAAAAGTTTAACTTCCTGTAACGTTTGAAAACGACAAAATATACACTCTTAGACAAGAATTTCTTGAAATCACCATTCTTTGTCGCCTTTGAGAACTTTTTTAGCAACTTTCTGAAATTCCTCTCGTCGTTTTTGTCATAAAATTTGTTGCAAATTTTGAAGAATTTCACCGCTTTATTACTTTCGTCGCTTGTAACATATTTAGCTATTTCTACTTTCAATTGCATGGGGTTTGTCGCAGCCCAGCCTTTGACTCTATCGACAATAAATGACGTCAATCTATTATCTTCGACAATTTCTTGGAAATCTGGATTGTTATCAGCTGTTTTCTGTACAACTGCGCTCAATTCTTTAGCGAATTTCGTAACTGTTTCATCTTCAATTTTAATTAAACTACTGCCGACTTCCCAGAAGTTTGTGAGGAACCATTCTTCTTTCTCTTGTCTAAATACAGGAGCAGGTTGAGAGAAAACGTCTTGTATTTTGTCTATGACGCTTCTTACTTTATGCAGAAAGGTGTCGTTGTTCATTATTCATGTCTTTCGGATCGAAAAGGAACGAAGTCTCGACGGCTAAGTTGACGCTCCTCGACTCAATGGATAAGTTTGGCGCTGTAGTCAATAAATATAATAATATTGTCATTAGAATAGATTATATTGACGTGACAACGTCTAATAAATCGATGAACGCCGGCTGCATGCACGAAAAACTTGACACATTGTCCCGTAACCCTTTGATACGCATACCACTAATGAGCTTGTCATCAGATTATTATGACAGGTATGCCAAATGTAAACTCAACTAAATAACAACGGAAAATGGATACGACTAAACTGAATGAGATTCACTGACGCGTTAATAATGAAGTGATTTAACGTGCGCCATTATCTGGTCTACGTTATTTTAACGTTTTTTTCTATAGGTTTTTTTGTCTAATTACGTAAGCGAGGATGGAAAAAGCGTTCAGTGGAAATTTTTAATTAAATACTGAAAACAGAACAGTTTACAACTAAATAGAAATGGTGTGACGGCAAATAAAGAATCTAAAAAGCGAGTAATCCCAGACAATTTACCAAAGTGGTCGAGTTAATTAAGAAGTCTATGAAAAATCATTAAATAGTATTTGACAAGGTGCGGTCGCCATGGTTTTTACAAAGTCAATGCCATCCGGTTTTTTAACTTGTGATCTATTTAAATACAAAGGAAACTGCATAATCTGGTATTAAGTAGGAATGTAAATTAAACAATTCCTAACCTTGGCAATTATGTAAACGCAATGTCACACGAAGTGCTCTGCGATCCAAAGTGCGTCACGCGCATTTCTCTCACGGCTGTAAATAGGGCGGTGAGAGTTTCTGGGAAACCGGAATTGTGGCGTTTTTGAAATAAAATTTCTTTACGCGCGCTTGTCTTGGGGAGTAAGCTGAATTGCGACCGCCGCCTGGGGAAGTACCACACCGCCGCCAGATATTCATCCGCTAAGCAGTAGTGTGCAAACATTACTGTGTTACAGTTCGAAGGGCACTGTTTCCAGCGAAATTACTGGGCGTGTGAGACTTTAGAGCCGATGTCTCAGGGTGACGAGCGCAGTGCAGCGCCGCGCAAGATTATGCAATGCAAAGTTCTGGGTGGCGCTGTAAATAGGCAGGCGAGGCTCTTACCATTATCTTGTGGACTTGGTCGTTACTTACCAAATAAAACGGACAGTAAAATTAAGCTTGTTTTTAAATTCGCAAGGTTTTCGCTGGCCATAATGGTTATTTAACGGATGTTTTTTATCCGCGCCGTCGCGATAAACAAAATTTTATTGCAATTTCTTCATATTTTATGGTATTTGCAGAATATATTTTACTGGAGTTTCAAAAGTAAAATGCTGAGTATTATGTATGACACTGTTATTTTGCGCTTTTATTACTAGACCCAGTTGAAATTTAACACGTTGACTGCTGAACCGGTTTTCACATTTGGGCACCGTTACGGACCGTGTGCGTTTCCCAGCGCTGGCGTGCCGTCTGTGTGAGCCGCGCTGTAGTAGCGCCGCGTTACACACACATGTCTGTGTTTCGCCGCACAGCCGGCACGTAAGCTGCGCTAACAAAACAGCTGTGTTTGCCCGCGCCCGCGTAATGTCATAAAAACACACAACGTCTGTGTTTTCGGCAGTGAACGTGTTAAGAATTCTGTACGCAGCAGATTTATGTGAACCACAAGTATTTGCTCTGAGTCTGCGTGTTTGTAGGACCATACCATGGTCCTCGTAGTTCCTGATTCCCTTCATACAGGGTATCCTAGTTAGGGGTGTTGTAACGCGTTATTCATTATTCATCATTGACCCATATCGTCCCACTGGTGGGCACGGGTCTCCCCTCACTTTCGTGAGGAGTGTTAGGTCATAATCCACCACGGGGGCCCAGTCCGGATTGATGGATATCATACCTACCTCCGAAATAACTCTCGAGTAGATATGTGGGAACGATGTTTTCCTTCACTGAAAAGCGAGTGATAATTACGTACATATGCATTTTATATATCGACGCTAGAAAGCGTAAACGCTGTAACCCTTTGACCGACCCGAAAATACTTTTTTTACATATTTGGAAACAAACCCACATTTCAACGTCCCCTAGGAACTTTAGGATATAACCAAGGTAGCAGTATTGTAGCTTTGTATGTAACACACCAAATATCCAAAATTTACGTTTTTAGGTCGAGTAGATAATGAGTTAAAATTTTTTTTCAACAAAAAAAGCTTGGTGAACAATTTTGCGTTTCAAGGTTACAGCGTTTACGCTTTCTAGCGTCGATATGCACATTGGTAAGTGCCCGCACTGGGATTTGAACTCACGACCTTCTCCTTGGAAGGCAGACAGAATTATTAATTCTTATAAATAAAACACCAAGGTTTATTCATTTTAATCTTATTTTATTCCCTTGTACAAAAATAAATTGCATTAAACTATATTATAATACTTATTATGTATACCTATATCTAATTATACAAAAAATATATTCATTTTTTATTTATTTGATGAGTGACGAGACGAGCAATTCGTTCAGCTGATGGTAAGCGCTACGCCTGCCCATAACAGTAGCAAAATTTTCATGACTAGTTGTAATACTGTTAGGTAATAAGTCAAAATTTACACTAAATACTTAATTTTACATTACTTTAGATTTACACTTAAACACTCTAGGGTCGTACATTCAACCCCAATAAACTCATGCCCCAGTAAGTTCGCACACTCGACTCCACTACACTCTTGTACACTCAAATTTCACTGAGCTCGTACACGTAACCCTCACTAATTTCCAAGACTTAACACTTACTAATCTCGTACATTCAACTCCACTAAGATCGTACACTCAACCCCCACTAATCTATAAGACCGTCCGTTATACTTGGTAGAAAATTTGCTTTCCTACACTGCGGGGGGGTGCGGGCTGGCCTCAGTGAAAATACGGGCTGTTTCAGCCGGGAATCGGATGGTCTCCTGAGGTTGTCGAGGGGTAGCAGTAATTATGTGTATAAAAATGCGGAAAAAGACTACGTACCAATGTAGCACCTCAAGGGGGTCCGTCTCCAGCTACTGTCCATCCAAGTTATCACCCACAGTTCCGTTTTGCCGGCCGGCACACGTGAAATCACGTCACTGCACTATCGTTGCGGTTTGTTTACACAAGCGAGCGGGGGTGAGTTCGACAAACGAGATTCCTATTATAATAAATGCGGGGGATGAAAACACGACACGTTTAATGTTAAATTACGTCGTCGCGGAGCGGAGCATGTGCGATGCGGCGCGTGTGGATTTCGAACTGACCGTTGGAGTGAGTCAACACGATGCACTTCACTCTTCCGGCACAGATGCGTAAATTGATGCGTTTTGTCTATTAGCCACAGAATATACACATAAAAAGAGCCATCCCCCCGGCCTTCAGGAGTTAAAGAAGACTCCTGAACCAACAAAGAGAGAATGATCACCTAAATTGTGTTATCTAATGTCTAAGGATGCGGAAGCGGATGCGGAAGTAATCCGTCTAATAAAAGATAGGAAAACTTGAAAGATAAAATAAGCTATGACTAAAATTGCGGGTGAAAAATGCGGGGAGGGGTTAAGAATGTAGGTTATTGAGAAGGTAAAACACATAGTTTTACAACAGGGCGAACATAGGTACCATTCTTAGTGCGCACCGTTACCACTCTGACGATTCCGTCAGATGAAGGATGTATATCCTCTACTATGCCTAAAGGCCATTGTAACGGTGGTGAATTTTCAGTTTTTAGCACAACGACAGCTCCTTTAGTCACCGGATTAGACTTAGTATTCCATTTGGCGCGTGTTTGTAGGGTATTAAGATATTCTTGTCTCCAACGATTCCAATATCTCTGAACAACCTGGTCAGTCAAATGTTTACTGCGGACTAAATCTGTCAATGTAGGTTTGTAACGTGAGTCATCATGAAATGACTCAAGCGGACCCATAGTCAGAAAGTCAGAAGGACAAAGTGCCTTGGGCTCTGCGGGGTCAGAACTTAAAACAGCGGTTAGCGGACGACTGTTGAGAAGCGATTCAACTTGAGTTAATACGGTAAGCAGCTCCTCATAAGTAAGCAGAACATCACCGATCACGCGCTTTAAAATCAACTTTACACTGCGGACGTTAGTTTCCCAAATGCCACCGAAATGAGGTGCACTGGGCGGGTTCAAATGCCAAGATATGCCTTGAGATATCGTTTCCTCAGCGAAGGAATCACAAAAGGCCTTGGATTTGAGAAAGCCATTCAACTCGTCCAGCTGGGCTTTAGCGCCTAAGAAGTTTCCACCATTGTCTGAGAACAACTCCAGACAATTGGAACGCCTCGAGATGAATCGACGGAAAGCGCGGAAAAATGAGTCCGTACTCAAGTCTACTGCCAATTCCAAATGAACGGCGCGCGTCACTAAACATGTAAACAAACAGATATATGCCTTTTCTTTGCGGGCACCGCGGTATCTGCTTATCAATATGTTTATTGGACCAGCGTAGTCGACGCCAGTTCGTAAGAATGGTTTAGCCTCGGTGACGCGAGAAGCGGGGAGGGGTGCCATGAAAGGCGCCTCATTACGGGGATTTACTTTAAAACATTTATTACAAAGTCGAAAGCGTTGTTTTACTGTAGTGCGTCCGGAAATTATCCAGAATTTTTGTCTCAACAAAGATAGTAATAAATGTGGTCCGGCATGTAAATATTTGCGGTGATAATAATCTATTAAAATGTTAACGATATGATCCTTTTTAGGAAGCAATATCGGATGTTTAGCGTCAAAACAAAGCGAAGATTTTTCTAAACGTCCCCCGGTGCGAAGCAAATCATTTTTTAAAAATGGTGAAAGCGGGATTAGCGATTTTGAAACCTTGCGATTGTTTGAGAGGGCGTTTATATCGTCTTTGAAATATTGTTGTTGAAGAGATTTTACAATAATATTTTCTGCATATTGTAAGTGTGAAAGTTCGATTCTATTAGAACGCGGAATTTTTCCTAAGAAGCGGTATAAATATACTATAATGCGGAGAAGCTTGGACCAAGACGATACTTTCTTAGCAAGCGTGCATAGAAATTGCGGTTGTTCATCGGTGGTGATGAAAACATTAGCGCGTTTTTTGATTTCCAACAGCTTTTCATCAGCTGTGGAGTCGAAAGTGAAGCGATTAATAGGCCACGTATGTAGATCGTCACGTGCCCAGGGCGGACCGTGGAGCCATAGCGGATGACTCAACAGTTGAGCGGGAGAAAGTCTGAATTTTAAAATGATTGCGGTTAAATCTGCCTGTAAGTTTGGCCCCGAGTGTAGAATGTCGTTTAAAGCTACTTGAGTGCTTGACTTCGCGCTAGGGTCACATACAAGTCGTAGCGGCTTTTCTGGTCGGCAGACTCCATGATGAGGGATTACATAATATTTGTTATCGGTGTTCAAAGCGGGAGCGGGGGAAACAATACCACCTTTTAAATAATCCGTCATTACCTTGTCGTATTCGCTCTTTAATGTTTTGTTAGTCTGGAATTTATGATCAAGATAAGAATAACGGCGCGTGGCTGTCGTCAAGGAATCTCCTAACAAGTGCGGGGATTTCGAAAATGGCAATGCGGTTACATAACGTCCTGAATTAACGTCGCGGTGCGTATTAGAAACATAGAAATGTTCACATTCTTGGTCAGCTGTCGACATATGTTTTTGTGTAGGTACCGACTCGAGCTGCCAAAATTTAGTAACTAAAGCCTCAATTGACTCGTCACTCGATGTAAAGAACGCGCGGTGAGTTTGATTATGTGCGGGTTTATGATTATCGGCGGGCACTGAGGCCGTGGACCCCATTACTATATATCCAAAGGCGGTTTCTAACGCGTCAGGTTGTCCTGCAGGGCCCAGCGATTTTCCAGGCCGCAAGATTTCGACAAAGACCTCGGAACCCAATAAAACGTCGATGGGTCCGGGCGCGTAAAAATGCGGGTCGGCGAGCGGTAGGTCATAAAGGTGCGTGACCGCGGAAGTGTTTAGAGAACAGCTCGGTAAATCTCCAGAGATTGTTTTAATGACTAGCGGTTGAATCTTCAAGCAAAAGTTCGGATCAAGGCGTGAGTACAATGTTAGGTCAGTAATGCCTGATATAGGCTGGGAGGTGTCACCTATTCCCATTACTGATTGATTACTGGAATCATTAAAGACACGGAGACCCAACTGTTTGCAGGCCTGCTTTGTTATAAAATGGTTTTGAGAACCATTATCGATCAAAAAACGAACTTTCCTAACAGATCCATCATTTGATTTTACGTCAGCGAGGGCTGTACCTAGTAGTACATTTTGTGATTTCCGCCCGTGACTAGCATGCGAGTAGGTATTCATACTGCAAAGTGATAAGGTTCTATCGTCTGACTTAGAAGAAGTCGAGTTACGTGAATTTTCCCTTCCGTTAGCTCCCTCACTACAGCGGGAGGTATTTGTATCGAGCTTCGACGATAAGGAATGCGGGTTTGCATAATCGGATTCAAGAAAATGTAACATACTGTGATGTTTTTGTTGACATTGTTTACATGTGTTTATGGATTTACAAGATTGAGCGGTGTGTGTTTTACTAAGGCAATTAATACAGGCGTTACAACTTTTGATGAACTTGAAACGTTCGCGGGGCGACAGTTTTCTAAAGGTCGAACATAAATAGAGATTACTGTGATCAGGTTGTTCACACAAAGAACATTTGTTAGCGGTGTTGTTGTTTACAATAAAAGAACGTACATTAGTTTTTGATGCAATTGTATTCTGGGTCTTAGAACCCGATTGGTCACCAGTACGAGTGAGGACCTTTACGCGGTCGCGGACAAATGAAATTAACCCGTTTAAGTTAGGTAATTCTACACCTCGATTCTCCATTTCAAATAACCGCGCGGACTCTTTGTCTAACTTTTGCAAAAGGGTGTAAGACATAACAAAGTCGCATAGATCAGGTATGTTTAAGTTATTCAATGCTAAGTAGGCATTGGCGAATTGATCTATGAAAGATTCAAGGTTACTGGCGGTTGCGGAAGCGATCGGTTTAAGAGAGAACATCTGATCTAGGTATGTAACGGCTAGACTGCGTTTATCTTCGTATTTCGATATAAGCGCGCTATAAATCGCGTTGTAGTTTTCGGCGCAAGGAACAATACCTGTGCAGATGGATTTGGCTTTACCACTTAGTCTACCAACCAAATAATACATTCTTTCGGTATTAGTTAAAGATGCATTTAAATGTACAGCGTTATGGAATGTGGCATAAAACAATGGCCACTGAAGCCGATCTCCATTAAATTCTGGCATTTCTATCGGCGCTAACCTAATTAAAGATTTAGCGGGGGTAGGTTTAAATTCTGCTTTTGGCGGTGTAAACATGGATAATTTACGTTTAATGCGGCAATACATGTCTTCGAATGATAACCAGCTTTGAGAGTCAGGTACACTTTCTTTATCTATTTTCAACAAGGTTATATTGTATTCTTTCGCGGTTGATTGGAAGTTAGTTCTTACGTCTTCTAAACTTTCAATGGAGCATAGAAAATTATCCAGGGCTTCTGGATCTTTTAAATCGCAACATGAATAGTCGTAAATTGTTTGTAGGCGTTGGAAAAATAATTCCCGTTGAGATTCTAACAATTTCAACTTCTGTTCATTCGCGGCCATTATTATGTAGGTATGTACCTATTGTTCGTAGTGGTGTACAGAGATATTGAAATTGAAATACGCTTATGTAGGTTAAGTTTTTAGCGAAATATGCGGAAATAAATATAATGCGGTTGTTATAGGAGCGTAGTTAGTGTTTTTAGTT
This sequence comes from Campaea margaritaria, assembly GCA_912999815.1. NCBI lineage: Eukaryota > Metazoa > Arthropoda > Insecta > Lepidoptera > Geometridae > Campaea > Campaea margaritaria. The sequence continues at coordinate 2,901,186 of OU538818.1, forward strand.
AAAAATATTAAAGTTTCGAAGAGATTTTAGCGGATGGCAATATGACGCGTGCGCACTAACAAGGGCAAAAAAAAATGGCGGGGGTGTCTAACTTGAAATGTTTGTTAGAAACAGCTAATTTTCACGGAGAATCCGGTTGCTGAAGGACCATAAAATGGTAGAAAATTTGCTTTCCTACACTGCGGGGGGGTGCGGGCTGGCCTCAGTGAAAATACGGGCTGTTTCAGCCGGGAATCGGATGGTCTCCTGAGGTTGTCGAGGGGTAGCAGTAATTATGTGTATAAAAATGCGGAAAAAGACTACGTACCAATGTAGCACCTCAAGGGGGTCCGTCTCCAGCTACTGTCCATCCAAGTTATCACCCACAGTTCCGTTTTGCCGGCCGGCACACGTGAAATCACGTCACTGCACTATCGTTGCGGTTTGTTTACACAAGCGAGCGGGGGTGAGTTCGACAAACGAGATTCCTATTATAATAAATGCGGGGGATGAAAACACGACACGTTTAATGTTAAATTACGTCGTCGCGGAGCGGAGCATGTGCGATGCGGCGCGTGTGGATTTCGAACTGACCGTTGGAGTGAGTCAACACGATGCACTTCACTCTTCCGGCACAGATGCGTAAATTGATGCGTTTTGTCTATTAGCCACAGAATATACACATAAAAAGAGCCATCCCCCCGGCCTTCAGGAGTTAAAGAAGACTCCTGAACCAACAAAGAGAGAATGATCACCTAAATTGTGTTATCTAATGTCTAAGGATGCGGAAGCGGATGCGGAAGTAATCCGTCTAATAAAAGATAGGAAAACTTGAAAGATAAAATAAGCTATGACTAAAATTGCGGGTGAAAAATGCGGGGAGGGGTTAAGAATGTAGGTTATTGAGAAGGTAAAACACATAGTTTTACAACAGGGCGAACATAGGTACCATTCTTAGTGCGCACCGTTACCACTCTGACGATTCCGTCAGATGAAGGATGTATATCCTCTACTATGCCTAAAGGCCATTGTAACGGTGGTGAATTTTCAGTTTTTAGCACAACGACAGCTCCTTTAGTCACCGGATTAGACTTAGTATTCCATTTGGCGCGTGTTTGTAGGGTATTAAGATATTCTTGTCTCCAACGATTCCAATATCTCTGAACAACCTGGTCAGTCAAATGTTTACTGCGGACTAAATCTGTCAATGTAGGTTTGTAACGTGAGTCATCATGAAATGACTCAAGCGGACCCATAGTCAGAAAGTCAGAAGGACAAAGTGCCTTGGGCTCTGCGGGGTCAGAACTTAAAACAGCGGTTAGCGGACGACTGTTGAGAAGCGATTCAACTTGAGTTAATACGGTAAGCAGCTCCTCATAAGTAAGCAGAACATCACCGATCACGCGCTTTAAAATCAACTTTACACTGCGGACGTTAGTTTCCCAAATGCCACCGAAATGAGGTGCACTGGGCGGGTTCAAATGCCAAGATATGCCTTGAGATATCGTTTCCTCAGCGAAGGAATCACAAAAGGCCTTGGATTTGAGAAAGCCATTCAACTCGTCCAGCTGGGCTTTAGCGCCTAAGAAGTTTCCACCATTGTCTGAGAACAACTCCAGACAATTGGAACGCCTCGAGATGAATCGACGGAAAGCGCGGAAAAATGAGTCCGTACTCAAGTCTACTGCCAATTCCAAATGAACGGCGCGCGTCACTAAACATGTAAACAAACAGATATATGCCTTTTCTTTGCGGGCACCGCGGTATCTGCTTATCAATATGTTTATTGGACCAGCGTAGTCGACGCCAGTTCGTAAGAATGGTTTAGCCTCGGTGACGCGAGAAGCGGGGAGGGGTGCCATGAAAGGCGCCTCATTACGGGGATTTACTTTAAAACATTTATTACAAAGTCGAAAGCGTTGTTTTACTGTAGTGCGTCCGGAAATTATCCAGAATTTTTGTCTCAACAAAGATAGTAATAAATGTGGTCCGGCATGTAAATATTTGCGGTGATAATAATCTATTAAAATGTTAACGATATGATCCTTTTTAGGAAGCAATATCGGATGTTTAGCGTCAAAACAAAGCGAAGATTTTTCTAAACGTCCCCCGGTGCGAAGCAAATCATTTTTTAAAAATGGTGAAAGCGGGATTAGCGATTTTGAAACCTTGCGATTGTTTGAGAGGGCGTTTATATCGTCTTTGAAATATTGTTGTTGAAGAGATTTTACAATAATATTTTCTGCATATTGTAAGTGTGAAAGTTCGATTCTATTAGAACGCGGAATTTTTCCTAAGAAGCGGTATAAATATACTATAATGCGGAGAAGCTTGGACCAAGACGATACTTTCTTAGCAAGCGTGCATAGAAATTGCGGTTGTTCATCGGTGGTGATGAAAACATTAGCGCGTTTTTTGATTTCCAACAGCTTTTCATCAGCTGTGGAGTCGAAAGTGAAGCGATTAATAGGCCACGTATGTAGATCGTCACGTGCCCAGGGCGGACCGTGGAGCCATAGCGGATGACTCAACAGTTGAGCGGGAGAAAGTCTGAATTTTAAAATGATTGCGGTTAAATCTGCCTGTAAGTTTGGCCCCGAGTGTAGAATGTCGTTTAAAGCTACTTGAGTGCTTGACTTCGCGCTAGGGTCACATACAAGTCGTAGCGGCTTTTCTGGTCGGCAGACTCCATGATGAGGGATTACATAATATTTGTTATCGGTGTTCAAAGCGGGAGCGGGGGAAACAATACCACCTTTTAAATAATCCGTCATTACCTTGTCGTATTCGCTCTTTAATGTTTTGTTAGTCTGGAATTTATGATCAAGATAAGAATAACGGCGCGTGGCTGTCGTCAAGGAATCTCCTAACAAGTGCGGGGATTTCGAAAATGGCAATGCGGTTACATAACGTCCTGAATTAACGTCGCGGTGCGTATTAGAAACATAGAAATGTTCACATTCTTGGTCAGCTGTCGACATATGTTTTTGTGTAGGTACCGACTCGAGCTGCCAAAATTTAGTAACTAAAGCCTCAATTGACTCGTCACTCGATGTAAAGAACGCGCGGTGAGTTTGATTATGTGCGGGTTTATGATTATCGGCGGGCACTGAGGCCGTGGACCCCATTACTATATATCCAAAGGCGGTTTCTAACGCGTCAGGTTGTCCTGCAGGGCCCAGCGATTTTCCAGGCCGCAAGATTTCGACAAAGACCTCGGAACCCAATAAAACGTCGATGGGTCCGGGCGCGTAAAAATGCGGGTCGGCGAGCGGTAGGTCATAAAGGTGCGTGACCGCGGAAGTGTTTAGAGAACAGCTCGGTAAATCTCCAGAGATTGTTTTAATGACTAGCGGTTGAATCTTCAAGCAAAAGTTCGGATCAAGGCGTGAGTACAATGTTAGGTCAGTAATGCCTGATATAGGCTGGGAGGTGTCACCTATTCCCATTACTGATTGATTACTGGAATCATTAAAGACACGGAGACCCAACTGTTTGCAGGCCTGCTTTGTTATAAAATGGTTTTGAGAACCATTATCGATCAAAAAACGAACTTTCCTAACAGATCCATCATTTGATTTTACGTCAGCGAGGGCTGTACCTAGTAGTACATTTTGTGATTTCCGCCCGTGACTAGCATGCGAGTAGGTATTCATACTGCAAAGTGATAAGGTTCTATCGTCTGACTTAGAAGAAGTCGAGTTACGTGAATTTTCCCTTCCGTTAGCTCCCTCACTACAGCGGGAGGTATTTGTATCGAGCTTCGACGATAAGGAATGCGGGTTTGCATAATCGGATTCAAGAAAATGTAACATACTGTGATGTTTTTGTTGACATTGTTTACATGTGTTTATGGATTTACAAGATTGAGCGGTGTGTGTTTTACTAAGGCAATTAATACAGGCGTTACAACTTTTGATGAACTTGAAACGTTCGCGGGGCGACAGTTTTCTAAAGGTCGAACATAAATAGAGATTACTGTGATCAGGTTGTTCACACAAAGAACATTTGTTAGCGGTGTTGTTGTTTACAATAAAAGAACGTACATTAGTTTTTGATGCAATTGTATTCTGGGTCTTAGAACCCGATTGGTCACCAGTACGAGTGAGGACCTTTACGCGGTCGCGGACAAATGAAATTAACCCGTTTAAGTTAGGTAATTCTACACCTCGATTCTCCATTTCAAATAACCGCGCGGACTCTTTGTCTAACTTTTGCAAAAGGGTGTAAGACATAACAAAGTCGCATAGATCAGGTATGTTTAAGTTATTCAATGCTAAGTAGGCATTGGCGAATTGATCTATGAAAGATTCAAGGTTACTGGCGGTTGCGGAAGCGATCGGTTTAAGAGAGAACATCTGATCTAGGTATGTAACGGCTAGACTGCGTTTATCTTCGTATTTCGATATAAGCGCGCTATAAATCGCGTTGTAGTTTTCGGCGCAAGGAACAATACCTGTGCAGATGGATTTGGCTTTACCACTTAGTCTACCAACCAAATAATACATTCTTTCGGTATTAGTTAAAGATGCATTTAAATGTACAGCGTTATGGAATGTGGCATAAAACAATGGCCACTGAAGCCGATCTCCATTAAATTCTGGCATTTCTATCGGCGCTAACCTAATTAAAGATTTAGCGGGGGTAGGTTTAAATTCTGCTTTTGGCGGTGTAAACATGGATAATTTACGTTTAATGCGGCAATACATGTCTTCGAATGATAACCAGCTTTGAGAGTCAGGTACACTTTCTTTATCTATTTTCAACAAGGTTATATTGTATTCTTTCGCGGTTGATTGGAAGTTAGTTCTTACGTCTTCTAAACTTTCAATGGAGCATAGAAAATTATCCAGGGCTTCTGGATCTTTTAAATCGCAACATGAATAGTCGTAAATTGTTTGTAGGCGTTGGAAAAATAATTCCCGTTGAGATTCTAACAATTTCAACTTCTGTTCATTCGCGGCCATTATTATGTAGGTATGTACCTATTGTTCGTAGTGGTGTACAGAGATATTGAAATTGAAATACGCTTATGTAGGTTAAGTTTTTAGCGAAATATGCGGAAATAAATATAATGCGGTTGTTATAGGAGCGTAGTTAGTGTTTTTAGTTAAAAATATTAAAGTTTCGAAGAGATTTTAGCGGATGGCAATATGACGCGTGCGCACTAACAAGGGCAAAAAAAAATGGCGGGGGTGTCTAACTTGAAATGTTTGTTAGAAACAGCTAATTTTCACGGAGAATCCGGTTGCTGAAGGACCATAAAATGGTAGAAAATTTGCTTTCCTACACTGCGGGGGGGTGCGGGCTGGCCTCAGTGAAAATACGGGCTGTTTCAGCCGGGAATCGGATGGTCTCCTGAGGTTGTCGAGGGGTAGCAGTAATTATGTGTATAAAAATGCGGAAAAAGACTACGTACCAATGTAGCACCTCAAGGGGGTCCGTCTCCAGCTACTGTCCATCCAAGTTATCACCCACAGTTCCGTTTTGCCGGCCGGCACACGTGAAATCACGTCACTGCACTATCGTTGCGGTTTGTTTACACAAGCGAGCGGGGGTGAGTTCGACAAACGAGATTCCTATTATAATAAATGCGGGGGATGAAAACACGACACGTTTAATGTTAAATTACGTCGTCGCGGAGCGGAGCATGTGCGATGCGGCGCGTGTGGATTTCGAACTGACCGTTGGAGTGAGTCAACACGATGCACTTCACTCTTCCGGCACAGATGCGTAAATTGATGCGTTTTGTCTATTAGCCACAGAATATACACATAAAAAGAGCCAATACTACCCTTGTTTACCTATTGTAATTTTTCTGTGCTGTGTTTATTTTTCTTTCTGGTGTACAATAAAGAGTTTTCAATTCTATTCTATTCCAATCTCATTACACTCAAGCCACACTAGTAGTCGTACCTTCAACCGCACCAAATTGGTCCCCTCAATCCCCACCAATCTCCTCACATTCAACTCGTACACTGGATCCCACTAAACTAGTGCCCCCGTGACCTCGTGCCCTCAGCCCCCAGCCAGCGGCCCCGGGGCGGCGGGCGCGGCGGGAGCGGCGCGGTGGGCGCGGCGCACGTGGCGCGACAGACAGGAGTGCCAGCTGAAGCGCGCCGCGCACGTCCCGCAGGCGTAGGGCGCCGCCTGGCTGTGGAGCCCCGTTATATGGCTGCTCAGTTTAGTTTTATTCTGGAAGAGATTTTTTATTTTTATTTGACTGTGTGACGAGACGGGCACGTCGTTCGCCTAATGGTAAACGCTACGTCTGCCCATAACGGTTACAGTGCCACACAGAACTTTGAATTGCGTAATCTTGCGCGGCACTGCACTGCACTCGTCACCCTGAGACATCGACTCTAATAGATAGATTTTATAGTGGTGTGGGAGGCCTCTTCTGCATGACACCGCCTGATGAAGTACCACACCTTTGCCAGATATTCATCCGCCAAGCAGTAGTGTGCAAACATTACTGTGTTCCGGTTTGAAGGGCGCTGTTTCCAGCGACATTACTGGGGCGTGTGAGACTTTAGATCTGATGTCTCAGAGCGGCATAAGTTATTGTAATGGAAAATTCCGCCCCACCCTGTAGCTGTAGTGAGCAGGCGTGGCGCTTACCATCAGCTAAACGTTTCCACTATGAGGTTCACTTACCGGGAACGCTTTCCCGCAGTGGTCGCAGAGATGTTCCGCGCTGCACAGTTTGTGTACCACCTGCCGGTGGAGGTAGAGGGAAGTGTGGCTCTTGAACACCTGCGGGAGTTTCATCATCATCATCATATCGGCCCTCTACGATAGAATAGAATAGAATAGAATAGAAAACTCTTTATTGTACACCAGAAACAAAAATAAACACAACACAGAAAAATCTCCCTCTGCCCCTCTCTCTCTGACTCTATCTCTGTCTGTCTCTGTTCTTTTGCCAATTGCAATAAATGATTTGAGCTTTGCATTCCGGGTTCGATTCCCGCACTGGGCAAAGGTTTGTGAGAACCGCAGGTATTTGCTCAGAGTCTGGGTGTTTGTAGGAGCATGGTCCTCGCAGTTTCTGATTCCCTGGATACAAGGAGTCCTAGTTAGGGGTCCGGAGCATGCATATAGATGAGCGGTGGTAACCTAGTGGGAGAACGTCTGCCTTCCAAGGAGAAGGTCGTGAGTGCAAATCCCAGTGCGGGCACATATAAATATGATTTAATTGCTGAGCCGATTTGCTTGTCCAGCCACGGGTGCGGCTCTGCACACTCCATAGTGTCATCCCATACAACAAACACGACAGTTGTGTTTTCCCGCACTCGCAGGCAAATTGTGAAAAACACGACAGTTGTGTTTTTTCAGCAGTGAAAGTGTTAAAGCGATCTCTGCCAGACAACCTTTGTTCTGTGGTGTTTTAATAAAGAGTTTGTTTATCTATACTAATATATAAAGCTGAAGAGTTCGTTTGTTTGAACGCTAGGATCTCAGGAGCTACTGGTCCGAATTGAACAATTCTTTTTGCGTTGAATAGTCCATTTATCGAGGAAGGTTATAGGCTATATAACATCACGCTACGACCAATAGGAGCGGAGCATCAATGAAGAATGTGGCAAAAACGGGGAAAATATATTGCTTTTAAGAGATATATTGCGGGAAAACTTGAATTATGCGGGTGAAACCGCAGGGCGCAGCTAGTCTATCTATGTATGTGACCGCGACGCCGGTTACCTTGTTACACTCTGCGCATGTGTGGGTGTAATTTTTCAGATGCTCCCAATTTATGTGATCCCGCAACTTGATTTTGTTCGCGAATCGTTTACCGCAATCACTGCACATATATCTGCAAAGAAAATATATACCATGGCGTCAGCACGTACACTGCTACAAAACACAGACGTTGTGTTTTTTATAACTTAACGCGGGTGCGGGAAAACACACCTTTTTAATTTATTATTTTTTATTTGACTGGGTGAAGAGACGAGTCCTTCGCCTTCCCTCGCCTAATGGTAAACGCTACGCCTGCCCATAACACCCAGAACCCTGCATTGCATAATCCCGCGCGGCGCACTGCGCTCGTCACCCTGAGACATCGGCTCTAAAGTCTCACACGCCCAGTAATGTCGCTGAGAAACAGCGCCCTTCAAAACCGGAACACAGTAATGTTTGCCCACTATTGCTTGGCGGATGAATATCTGGCAAAGGTGTGGTACTTCCCCAGGCGGTCTCTTGCGGTAAAGGCCTCCCACCTGTTGCGTTAACGCAGTTTACTTGCCGGCTGTGCGGCGAAACACAGACGTGTGTGTAACGCGGCGCTACTACAGCGCGGCTCACACAGACGGCACGCCAGTGCTGGGAAACGCACACGGGCCGTAACGGTGCCCAAATGTAAAAACCGGTTCAGCAGCCAACGTGTTAATTCCACCAAGCCCGTTCCATCATCGAACAACCACACGTACGGTTGACGTTCCATCTGTACGCACGAAGCGGCTCGCCTCCACATTCATTAAGCGTCACGCGAAGCAGTGGAACTCCTTGCCGGAGTCTCCGGTTTCCCGATAGTTACCACCTGGGAGTCGTAACCAACTCACAGCAGAGGTGTCGTGTTTGGGCTCCTTGGAATTGTCTCAATGAATAAGTGTGAAAAGGGTTTGTTTTTAGTGTTTTTTTTTTTTTAATTCATCATCATCATCATCAACCCATAACGTCCCACTGCTGGGCACGGGTCTCCCCTCACTTTCGTGAGGAGGGTTAGGCCATAATCCACCACGGGGGCCAGATTCGGATTGGTGGATCACCTACCCACCTCCGAAATAATTCTCGGGTAGGTATCTGGGTTTCCTCACGATGTTTTTCCTTCACCGGAAAGCGAGTGATAATTACGTACATATGTTTTACAAGAAACACATTGGTACGTGCCCGCACTGGGATTTGAACTCACGACCTTCTGATTGGAAGGCGGACGTTTTCTCCCACTAGGCTACCACTTAATTACATACTTAAATTCGTTTTCCGAGACGTGCTTCATGCTTATTTTCATGTGCTGTTTGAAGGTAGCTATCGAAGAAAATGTTCGGTTGCATGGTCGGCATACTAGGTCACCGTTGGCTCTGGAACAAACATTTTTTTTTTATATTATTGCAGAATAGGCAAGCATTTGACCGCAGTCTCACCTGATGGTAAGCGCTACGCTTGAACATAGCAGTCACAGTGCCACCCAGAACTTTGCATTGCATAATCCTGAGCGGCGCTGCGCTGTCACCCTGAGACATCGGCTCTAAAGTCTCACACGCCCAGTAATTTCGCTGGAAACAGTGCCCTTCAAACCGAAACACAGTGAGTTACCTAGCAGCGTGGCTGTGCAGATGCCGCAGCAGGTTCCCCTTCCACTGGAACTTCTTCTCGCACTGCGGGCAGGGGAACTGCTCCCGCTGGCTGTTGATCTTGGATTTGATGCTTTCGATGTCTTTCGCTTGCTGCGTGGGGTCCGGATCTTCAGGCAGGTCAGCTTTTAGTTTTCTGGAAGACAGCAATTGTCACTATGAGCTGTGATAAATATATAGTTTGAAATTGGCAGTGTGAGGCGAGAACTGGCAGTGTGGAGTGAGAATTCGCAGTGTGGAGTAGGAATTAGATAGCAGACAAGGGGAAATTGGTAGTTAAGGGTGGAAATTGGCAATGTTGGGGTGAGAATAGGCAGTGTGGGGTGAGCAATTGGTAGTTACTGGTGGGAAATAAAAAGTGGAAAATGGAAAATGAAATTTTCTCCATTTATCTTAGTTACAATACCTCAGTTTGAGCTGGATCTGGTGCTTGGAGCTGGTGCGCACGTGCTTCCTCAGGTTGGCGCCGGAGGAGAAGGCGAGGCGGCAGGGCGCGCAGTAGGGGCGGCGCGCGTGGCCCGCCTCGATGCGGTGGCGCTCCATGTGCTTGCGGAGCGAGGTCTTCCAGCGGAACGTCTTGTCGCAGTACCCGCAAGGGATTTGAGCTTCGGATTTTGGACTGGAATTAAAGATAAAGATTCGTTTATATGCATAAACACGTGCAATTACATGCATAATAATTCCATCTGTATTCATTTGTTTATAAACTAGCTGCGCCCCGCGGTTTCACCCGCGTAGTTTCTCTTCCCGCGGGAATATGGGGATAACATATAGCCCATGTTACTCGCTGTCAATGTAGCTTCCCATTAGTGAAATATTTTTTTAAATCGGTGCAGTGGTTTAGCCGAAACCTTACATATTTCCATACATACTTTCATCCCCTACATTTGTTATACCCCCTCAAGGGTAAATATTTACAAACTTTGAATGCCAAATGGCTTAGGGGAGGCTTATCGCTGAAAGCGATTTCTTCCAGAAAACCTAATTAATAATTAGAGATAATATTCATAGTTCTCTACTAGTGTTTAGTACCTGGATGACCGAGCTTTGCTCGGTATTATTTTTTTTTTTTGTTTATTGTGTTTTGTGTTCAATTAGTTGCTCACAAAAAAGTAGTATTATTATTAGCCAATAGATGTCAGGAAGAGTCATATTTTTCAGTTTAAATTGGGACTACTCAAACGCCTCCAACGCTTTGTTATTTTTCTTCCAAGTTTATGTTTAATTTGATATAACACGAATAAAATGACATTTTCTAAAAATGATTCCTAGCTAGATCGATTTATCGCCCCCGAAACCCCCTATATACTAAATTTCATGAAAATCGTTTGGAGCCGATTCCGAGATTCCAATTATATATATATATATATATATATATATATACAAGAATTGCTCATTTAAAGATATAAGGAGGCTTACCATGACGTCTTATAGCGATTCAGTTGAGGACCTAAACTAAGCCGCGTCGCATAATCGTACCGTGACGTATTATTTTTTATGTTGCTGCCATTTTCAACCTAAACTGGATATAGTTTAGGCTGAAAATGGCTTATTAGCGACTCAATTTAGGTTGCTACCATTTTCAACCTTAACTAGATCCAGTTTAGGTTGAAAATTGTAGCAACATAAAAAATAAGACGTCACGGTACGATTATGCGACGCGGCTCAGTTTAGGTCCTCAACTGAATCGCTATAAGACGTCATGGTAGGCCTCAAGATTTAAGTAAGTTTACATACTTGTTAGGTTTGAAATCTTCCAATTTCTTATCCTCATAACTTCGGTATACTTTTGCTGCGACATCATTGTTCTCGCTGTAAATAAAAGAAAAATCACATTTCTTTATAATTTTTTTTTAATTTATTGTTTAACACTTTCGCTGCTGAGCCGCTCTGCTTGTCCAGCCACGGGTGCGGCTCTGCACACTCCATAGTGTTTACCCATACAACAAACACAACAGTTGTGTTCTCCCGCACCCGCGGCAAGTTATGTAAGACACGACAGTTGTGTTTTCAGCAGTGAACGTGTTAATTTTGATGCTGCGATGACGGTGGTAGCTTAGTGGGAGAACGTCTGCCTTGCGAGGAGTAGGACGCGAGTTCAAATCCCAGTGCGGGCACGTACCACAGTGTTTATGCAAAAAGCATATGTACGTAATTATCACTCGCTTTTCGGCGAAGGAGAACATCTTGAGGAAACCCACCATGCCTACCCGAGAAATATTCCGAAGGTAGGTAGGTGACCAATCCGGATCTGGCCCCCGTGGTGGACTATGGCCTAACCCTCCTCACGAAATTGAGGGGAGACCCGTGCTCAGCAGTGGGACGTTCTGGGTTGATGATGTGTGTGGATCGACCAATCGGGACCGGGCCCCCGTGGTGGACTCTGGCCTAACCCTCCACACTCGTCAACCCCAGACCCGTGTCCAGATTGTTGATTGTTGATACAGTAACAACGAGGTACCTTTCCGTGTGTGTGTCCCGGTGGTGCCTCCACGCCGCTCGCTCGGTGCCGCTGTGGTGGGCGCACGCCTTGCAGCGATACCTCACTTTGTGCCTCCCCATGTGAACTGACAGCGAGTGCTGAGTTCGGAACGACCTTTGGCACACGCTGCATACGGGTTTGGACGCGTGCTGTGGAAGAAACTTTGTAAATTACATAGAAGTTTTTTTTTTTTAAGTAAAACTTCTTTACCCACGCTTGACTTGGGGAGTAAGCTGGTGAATGCGTTACGAAAAGTGTGATCGGTGGTAGGCGACAGGTGGCATATGACAGCTGAGAGCTGACGGATGACAGGGTACAAATGTCAAATGCCAAAAAAAAAGGCAAGAGAAAGAGAGGTGCGAGCGCACATTTTCTTTCTCTTTCACAAGTTTAACTTTAGTCGTGTGGTCTAAGCACATTAGTTTTTTCTCTCTCTAACATGTAGTGTCCCACTGCTGGGCAAAGTTCTCCCCGGATTCTATCCACCAGTCTCGACCCAGCGCTAGTTCCTTCCAGTACTATGTCTGCATACATAGCGCTTACCATCAGGTGAACGTCCTGCTCGTGGCTTAGTTTACTTGACATAGCATGTTGCAAATGTTACGGGGCATACGTGGCGCTTACCATCAGGTGAACGACCTGCTCGTGGCTTAGTTTACTTGACATAGCATGTTGCAAATGTTACGGGGCATACATAGCGCTTACCATAAGATGGGCGACCTGCTCGTCTAGTTGCTCAGCTACTTACCATAGCATGTCTTGTCAGCGCATGTTCACTCAAATCGTCTTCATTTGTAAAGGTGACCACACACTTGTCGCATTTGAACATGGCGTTCACATAATCGTCGCTCAGTTCTAAGTGTGCACGCTCCTTTAGAATCTCTTCCAGTGATAAGGTTACCTGGAATTAGTAAAATGTCACGTGTTATTTTATTTTTGTAAAATGGAATGGTAGAAGGATCAAAATAGTTTTTTTTTTTTAAATTAATATGTTTTTTTTTTATAGGTATGTTATCCACCAATCCGGACTGGGCCGCCGTGGTGGATTATGGCCTAACCCCTCCTCACGAAAGTGAGGAGAGACCAGCAGTGGGACGTTATGGGTTGATGACGATGATGAAAACTTCTTAATGTACGCTTGACTTAGGGAGTGAGCAGGTGAATGCGTTACGAAAAATGTGATCAGGTGAGGCGAAAGGAAGTTGAGAGGGATATATAAGCTAGTGAAGATAGAAAGAGAGAGACAGTTACGTTTCATATATTTTTTTTAAATATCTTTTATAAAAATCAAATAAAAAAAAACACAACATCATGTTAATTTGTTTTAATGTTTTGTATTTTTAAGATTTACCTTTTCATAATTCTGCATCTCTTTCTTCTTCTTCTTCTTCTTCTTTCGAGATCTTCCTCCTTCTTTCTTATTCTTGTTTTTTTCCGATATGATATCTTTGGTTCCTTCGTTAGGTATCTCAATTAAATATCTGTCATCATCCGAATAGACCTGGAAGAAAGATAAGAAGGAAGATCTCTTTTCTAGTAGTTACTACTGAGGAGTAGTTTTTCAGGTGGAGACAAAGTGGACTACCACCAAATAGAGGTAGGGTGGGTCTCCCCTAACTTTCGTGAGAAAGATTAGACCATAATCCACAATGGGGGCCCGGTCCGGATTGGTGGATCACATACCTCGGGAATAATTATAGGGCATGTGGGGATCTAGCCAGGTGGACGCAGCATTCTATGTAAAATGAGGTAGCTTGTTAGACGGAGACAAGGGTGGAGTATTAAAAAGGGACAGCTTGTCAGACGGAGATATAGTGTAGTATTAAAAAGGGGCAGCTTGTCAGACAGAGATATAGTGTATTATTAAAAAGGGGCAGCTTGTCAGATGGAGACAGAGTGTAGTATTAAAAAGGGGCAGCTTGTCAGACGGGGACAGAGTGTAGTATTAAAAAGGGGCAGCTTGTCAGACGGAGACAGAGTGTAGTATTAAAGAGGGGCAGCTTGTCAGACGGGGACAGAGTGTAGTATTAAAAAGGGGCAGCTTGTCAGACGGAGACAGAGTGTAGTATTAAAAAGGGGCAGCTTGTCAGACGGGGACAGAGTGTAGTATTAAAAAGGGGCAGCTTGTCAGACGGAGACAGAGTGTAGTATTAAAAAGGGGCAGCTTGTCAGACGGGGACAGAGTGTAGTATTAAAAAGGGGCAGCTTGTCAGACGGAGACAGAGTGTAGTATTAAAAAGGGGCAGCTTGTCAGACGGAGACAGAGTGTAGTATTAAAAGGGGCAGCTTGTCAGATGGAGACAGAGTGTATTATTAAAAAGGGGCAGCTTGTCAGACGGATACAGAGTGTAGTATTAAAAAGGGGCAGCTTGTCAGATGGAGACAGAGTGTATTATTAAAAAGGGGCAGCTTGTCAGACGGAGACAGAGTGTATTATTAAAAAGGTGTACCCAACCACTTGAGCACGGTGGCGTCCCAAAAAGGTGAAGACACGTTGGCAACTGGAAATGCCAAAGTTAGACGATCGGCAATTTCAGTTGCCAACGGCATCTGTGAAGACATTTTCACCTTGGTGATGGCAAATTAGCATACCTCCACTTCATCTTTGACTTGTAATTCGCTCTCATTTTCCTTGCTGTTCTGCATAAACATTTCCTCTTTTATTTCTTCGTTGGCATCGTAGAAGGGAACTGTAAAGCTCTCCTTCTCGGAAGGACATGTGTCATCCGCTGGATAGATTTCGACCACTCCTTGCGTGCATACTTTTAGCTTAGATTTGGTCTGCGGTTCGGTTTGATGATTCTGTAATAGCAATAACATGTGTTTTTGATTTTATCTTTATGTGGAGGGGGCAAGTAAAAACATAGACTTCCAGATGGATTAATGAAGTAAGGTTGATGGAACAGATTTATTTTTTTGGTACTTTATGAATCTTCACACAACATGTGTGTTGGCGTTGAGTTGTAACTGAACTTAATCAGTAATGCGGGTGCACACAACATATGTGATAAAATTGACAATACAGGAATGTGGGATTGCACCCTGGGGCCTGCGGGGCTATGCAGCACGGTTTGGCTCAGCTCGAGTTCCTTTCATTTTGACGTTTAATTGCCACGGGACTCATCATTCGTATTGAAATGACAAGTCCCGTGCCAATCAAACGTCAAAATAAAACTAACTCGAGCTGATCCGAACCGTGCTGCATAGCCCCGCTATTTTCGCTTGCCGTAAAATTATAAAAACAAACATGTTTTTTCAGCAGTCAACATGTCAAATCAGTGTTTCGGAAACATGCGATAAGATATTACTGTGAAATTTGACATTACCTCATGCATGTACTCTTGTAAAAATTTGGAGCAGAGCTTCATTTGCTCTCGACACATGATGAAATTAGAAATACGGGCTTCACATTCCCAGCACAGAGAGTATTTATTCGAAATTGGCACCTGAAAATAATGTTATAAGACTTATTATTTATTAATTTATTTATTGCCGAGCAGCATGGATCTGCATCAGTGTTGAAAGTCACTTCATGAAGTGTTCACTTATCATCATCATCAACCCACATTGACTTTCCAACCCGAATGCACCGGGTTAGAAACCTCGCACCTCGATTTAATTTCATAGTTAAGTGCGAATTTTCATTACTCCATGCTTCGGAGGGCTCGCCCAGTAGTTATCATTCGGCAACGTTAGAGGCCCTGAGGCGCTCTAACAAACAATACCTGACAAGCATTACCTCATTCATTCGATAAACAAAAACTGTAATAAAGGTAGTAAAATAGTATGGAAAGAGACATATTACTTAACATTACGATCACTTAAAAAAGCTACGTCTAAGTATTTTTCACACGTTCTTATCGTTTTTTCTTTTACGTTTATATCCTATTTAAGTGATAAGTAGGCATTCTAAGTGATAACTTACTGAAATTTCTACCAGTATTTGGAGAAAACATCGATCTGCCCAGTAGTCGCGCACAGGTTTCATTTTGCGTCGACTGCTGAGGCACCCGCAACACAATGCATTTGTTTTAGCATCCATTATTCAATTGCACATAGCTACTGGATTAATATGTAGAGTTTTCATACAGAAAACCAATATAAGTCGTAAAATTAAAAATAATACGAGCGAAGCCGACGCCATAAAAATCTACCAAAGTAGTGACGCGACGATCCAATCGATTTTCGGATCGGGTCGAAACAATGCGATGTGATTGCGGATCTATTCAACTCATCAAATATCGGATCGTGGTCCAAACTTTGTGGTTTGCACAATATGTAACCCTCTTTTGTTTGAGATAAAATGTCATATTATAATTAGTAAAATGTTGTATTTTAATGCGATTTTTCGGATCGAACTTTTGAAAATCGGATCAAATGCATGCCATCCGATCCGCGGGTCGGATCGAGACTTTGCGATCCATTACGATCTCCAAATCGGAGCAAGCTTAAAAAAATCGCATCCATTTACCAAAGTACCAACCTACCGAATCGAAACAAACAATAAATGAAATTAGAATGACATGAACATGAGTAACGCAGACATGACTTGTTCAATCTGAGTATCTAGTCAATCAATATGCGTGTACGTGAACTCGGATGAAAGATTACATGCATTAGTACGAACTTGGTGTAATCTTTGTCGCTCAATTTGGTTTACGTGCTATTAAGTATTCAGTGGCTCTACACGGTTCTAGCACACAGGTTGGAGTTCTATCTAGGTTCACTTTTGGATTCGATTTTTTTATCGGCAGCACTGTAGCAGCACTGAGTGAAAAGGTTGAATGTATAATATCTGCCTTCACTAATTATTAGAAATTTAATTTAGAAATGTCTAAAAACGTTTCATTGAATTTCAGTCGTTCAACCCTATCAATCAATATTTAGCATTATTTAATTTTTCCTATAATATACCTACACATATGTGTAAGCTGTCACTTTTTTTCTAGTCTATTTTACAATCTGACTATCTTTGTCATATCAAACGGTAATGCTTTACAAATTCATTCGTTTTATTTCTCATTCCAGAAAATTGTTGATCGAAAGATTTGAAGATTGTATTGAAGATGTTAGATTTATTTTCAAAAATGTTTTTGAATGTACGCGAAATGCCGAAAAAAAGGCACAGGTGGTAGGATCGTAGGTCAATTCAATACAGGATGAGTACGTCATCAGGAAATGGGTGCTTCTGCTGTCTGGCTCAAAACGAAGCTATGATTAACATCGCTAATAATTGTGAGCACAATAGCTTTTTACACGAATATTATACGGTAAGACTGTAAAATAAACCTAATTTCAAAATCACAAATTCTTTATTTAATATTTTTATACATCTTTGATTTGAAATATGTACCTGCATAGAAATAAACATTTCTAAATTTAAAAAAAATATTCACGCCAATATCTGACGTTCTTACTGCTAGCTAAGATTTTAAATGCTTATAATTATATAAATACTGGGTCTGTATTAGTAAATCTCAGGGTGACGAGCGCAGTGCAGTGCCATGCAAGATTATGCCATACAAAGTTCTGGGTGGCACTGTAACTGTAATGGGCAGGAGTGGCGCCTACCGTCAGGTCAACGACTAGCTCGTCTCGTTATTCTGTGAAATAAATAAAAAACAATGTGTGCTGGGACACATAGTAGAAGCAAAACTTCAACAAAAAAATTAATTCAAAATATTAATTAAAAAAATTAATTCAAAAAGATATTTAAAAAAATATACGAAACCTAACTCTCGCTCTTTCTATATTGACTAACTTATATCTCCCTCTCAACTTCCGTTCGCGTTTTCCGATCACATTTCTCGTAACGCGTTCACCTGCCTACTCCCAAAGTCAAGCGTCCCTAAAGAAATTTTGTTAAAAAAAAAATGTAGTCCAGTTCCTTTAGTTCTAGTTTTTGTATTTTCTTTGTGTGTGGTGTTACAATAAGTAAATTATCTATTTTGTGTTTAATGTGTTCCAGATGGGGGGCCCAAAGGTTTTGGTTTGCCATATATGCCACAATATGTTGAAAAATATTAGTAATTTCAAGAAACAAGTGGCTGAAAGTAGCAGAATTATTAATTTAAATCTGCAGGTGAGTTGTCATGCTTTTCATCATCATCATCATCAACCATCCCCGTCCCATTGCTGAGCATGGATCTCCCTTCACTTCGGTCTGGATTGGTGGAAAACATACCTACCTCTGAAGTAATTCTTAGGTTGGTATGGAGGTTTCCTCACATGTTGTCATGGCTTTTCTCATCTTTTCTTTTTTTCTGAATCTGATTTATTTATTTCCTAGCTTATTTATGCCCAAAAACAATAAAAAATTAACCTGGCCTAATCTGAACGTTGCTTGCAAATTTAATCAAATCAGTCCAGTCGTTTTGGAGTGGACCATTCCGGAAATGGCCCTAGGCTGTCCCCCTTGAGGGCGATTTCCGGATTGAGTTTTATCCCGGAAATCCCTCCAATCAAATTTGAACTCAAGGGGGTTTCCGGAAAACAGATTCCTGAAATCCCCCTAATAGCTCGACCATTAGCATTTTACTTCACAGATGTCCACAAAGATGATGAGGTATAATTTTACTGAGTGATGAGATGAGCAAGCCGTTCACCTGATGGTAAGCTCTCCGCCTGAACATTTACAGTGCCACTCAGAACTTTGCATTGCATTTTTTATTTATTCTACTGAGTGACAAGATATTTAGGTCATTCACCTGATGGTTTGTTCGCCTGCCCATAACAGTTACAGTGCCACCCAGAACACTGCATTGCATAATTCACTGCAGCACTGCACTGCGCTCGTCACCCTGAGACATGGGCTCTAAAGTCTCATACGCCCAGTAATTTCGTAAAGAACACATTAACAAAATGTCTTCACCTTAATAGAGACAGTAAGAAATGTGTTAATGGACACAATCTTAGCAATAACTCTACTTAGCAATTTATGGTAAACGCAAATTACTCATTAGGCTTTCAGGCTAGATCGTAATTTTAATGATGTACTTATCGATAAGAGGCATTGTTAGTAAAAAAAAAAAAAAGGAATTTCTAAATTAGTTATTTTTACTGTTTCAGGTGTTACAGAAATCCAATAAACTATTCAATCTTCAACAATCTGACACCACATTAACTTCTAATAAGGAGGCGAAACCTGAAAATATAAAATTAGAAATAAAAGAAGAACTTGAAGGCAATACTGTATCCGAAGAAATCAAAGATCAATCCGAATTGGACCAGTTGTAGGATATAAAAATGGAAAATGAACATTTGCCACAGATTGAAATGAAAATAGAACCATCCGCGCCCAACAAAATGCAAGCAGTTGGAATAGAAAAGACATACATGGGTAAGGTAGCCGTCCACATCATGAGCAGAGAAGAACTGATGGAGGAAAGGGAGAGAGAATCGAAAAAGGAGTCGTATTTGAATCTACCGTTTAAATGCGTGAGCTGTATCAAAGGGTTTGAATTAGAATCGATGCTCCGAAACCACAATAGGATGATACACAGCACAATAAAATATAAAATCGTGTGTGACATTTGTCAATCCGTGCTTCGATCTGAAAAATCCCATAAGAAACACACCATGAGACATCTGAAAAGGTAAAATATTAATCTGCTAAATTCATTTAGCACTTTGACTGCTGAGCCGTTTTGCTTGTCTAGCCACGGGTGCGGCTCTGCAGACTCCATAGTGTTTTCCCATACGGCTAACACCACAGTTGTTTTCCCGTACTCGCGGCAAGTTATGGAAAACACTACAGGGGCCCGGTCCGGATTGATGGATAACATACCCACCTCTGAAATAATTCTCGGGTAGGTATGTGGGTTTCCTCACTATGATGATGAAGAAACTGAGCTGCCATTTTCAACCTAAACTGGATCCAGTTTCGGTTGAAAATGGCAGCAATATAAAAAATAAGACGTCACGGTACGATTATGCGACGCGGTTCAGTTTACGTCTTCAATTGAATCGCTATAAGAGGTCATGGTAGGCCTCCAGTCGCTGATTGAGGCCATACATTTTTGTCTTTAACATAGTCATTAATAGTGTAATAGGCTCTCCTTTATGAGGTTGACCTTAATAAATGTTTTAAATGTAAGGATGTGTGGTTCCAGGTACGTGTGCGTTGCTTGCGGGAAACGAGCCACTGAGATACACTCCCTGACTCAGCATTACAACCAGGAGCATGGGGACTTGCCCAACCCACAGTTCGAATGCGACCAGTGTGACTTCGTCACTGAGTAAGTTTTCTCTACTGCAAAGGAGTTCCACTCCTTCCCTGACAGCTACAATCTGGGTATGGAGACCGCCAGGGTCACTCACAAGGGGGTCTGCATCTGCACCTTACACTAATGACACGTCCACTGCTGAAAAACACATACGTTGTGTTTTTTTGTAACTTTACACGGGTGCGGGATAACACGGCTGTTGGGTTAGCGCAGATTACGTGCCGGCTGTGGGGCGAAACACAGGCATGTGTGTGTGTGTGTGTGTAACGCGGCGATAGTGTTTTCCCATACAACAAACACAACAGTTGTGTTTTGCCGTACTCGTGGCAAGTTGTGTTTTCGGGAACGTGTTAATAAGTTCATCTCTATCATCATCAACCCATAACGTCCCACTGCTGGGCACGGGTGGCTGTGGCTCTCCTCACTTTCGTGAGGAGGGTTAGGCCATGATCCACCACAGAGGCCCAGTCCGGATTGGTGGATAACATTCCTACCTCCGAAATAATTCTCGGCTAGGTATGTGGGTTTCCTCACGATGTTTTCCTTCACCGAAAAGCGAGTGATAATTACGTACATATGTTTTACAGAAACACATTGGTACGTGCCTGCACTGGGATTCGAACTCACGACCTTCTGATTGGAAGGCGGACGTTCTCCCACTAGGCTACCACCGCTTTAAGTCAATAAGTTACAGTCAAAAAATTAACCTCAGGCAGAGATGGAGTGGGTTTAAATTCGCGGGGCCCGGGCAATTGCTCCTCTTGCTGCGTGATTTTTTACCCTCACCTATTCGATATAATATATCCTTGTCTATGTTTATCTATTTTATATTGTACTAGCTGTGCCCTGCCACACTTCGCTGTGACACATTCGCACGTTCGCTGATATGTCACTGATGAAAAAATAGATAAAAACAATCCTTGATGCGGATTATATATCATGCTAAAATTTCAGCTCGATCTGTGCAGAACTTTTTGAGTTTTTGAAGCGTACACAAACCAACAACATTTATATATATATAGATTTATTAGTCTATTATAACGTTATAAATTTAGTTGTATTATAATAAAATATTCTATGACTAAATATCTTTTAAAGATACTGCCTCTTTCGTTTTGCCACACCACCACCATTTCAGTTACACCTCCAGGATGACTGGTAGAAAATGCTACTTAGCATTAAGTACTCCTTGTACTCCATTTGTGTGCTAAAGAATAAATCCTTACCTATATTATAAATGCGAAAGTAACTCTGTCTGTCTGTTGCTCTTTCACGCCTAAACTACTGAACCGATTGAAATGAAATTTGGTACAGAGATAGTCTAGAGCCTGAGAAAGGACATAGGGTACTTTTTAATGCGATAAAAGCATTGTAAGGGTTTGAAATAGGGGATGAAAGTTTGTATGAAAGCCACATTGACAGCGAGTAACATGGGCTATATTTTATCCCCATATTCCCGCGGGAACAGGAACTACGCGGGTGAAACCGCGGGGCGCAGCTAGTAAATAATAAATTAATTAATCCAGCACTGCACCCCTGTTGCACAGTACGTCGTCTGGGTTAATGTTATAATTTTTTTTCTCCCCAGATCGTACCGCACCTACCGCTGTCATAAAGAAAAACACAAGAGACCGCAATGCAATATCTGTATGAACACCTTTGCAACCGACCAGAGTTTGAAGGTTCATACGAAGTAAGTTTTGTAGCGGGAGGCCTCTTCTGCAAGAGACCGCCTGGGGAAATACCACACCGCCGCCAGATATTCATCCGCCAAGCGGTAGTGTGCAAACATTACTGTGTTCCGGTTTGAAGGGCGCTGTTTCCAGCGACATTACTGGGCGTGTGAGACTTTAGAGCCGATGTCTCGGGGCGACGAGCGCAGTGCCGCGCAAGATTAATGCAATGCAAAGTTATGGGTGGCACTGTGACTGCTATGTTCAAGCGTAGCGCTTACCATCAGGCGAACGACTTGCTCGCCTCGTCACTCAGAAGAAAAAACATCTTACCAGCGTCTAAGTTTCCCGAAAACTGTAATCTGGAAGTGTTCAAGTCGAGAGTCAATAGGGTAATCTTCTAGGCAAGCGTGTTCCATCGTCAGCCGCGTCGACGCTTACCATCAGGTGAGACTGCGGTCAAATGCTTGCCTATTCTGCAATAATATAAAAAAAAAACTCTACGGGATGTAATTTTTAGGGTTCCGTACCCAAAGTATTACTAAAACTCCGCTGTCTGTCTGTCACCCGGCTGTATCTCATGAACCGTAATAGTTGGACAGTTCAAATTTTCACAGATGATGTATTTCTGTTGCCGCTATAACAACAAATACTAAAAACCAGAATAAAGTAAATATTTAAGTGGGCTCCCATACATCAGACATTATTTTTTGGCCTTTTTTATAGATAATGGTACGGAATCCTTCGTGCGCGAGTCCGACTCGCTTTCACTGCTGAGCCGATTTTCTTGTCTAGCCACGGGTGAGGCTCTGCACGCTCCATAGTGTTTTCCCATACAAAAAACACAACAGTTGTGTTTTCCCGCACTGGCGGCAAGTTGTGAAAAACACGACAGTTGTGTTCTCAGCAGTGAAAGTATTATTGTAGATTATTGGCGCAGGGTTCAGGGGATTTGTGAAAATAGAGACAGTCCATTCACGTTAAAAAACTTGTAATCAAAGAAGTTCGGTGACACGCACCACACCACACGAGAAATACAATACAAACACTAAACAAATAACGAGGGGCGGTGTCGAAGGCCGAGGTGAGCAGCGGGGTGCTCCGGTGGCGATTATTCCCGCGCGCGCGCACTCTCACGGAATTGCGAGGCGACGCTACTCAAAAACATGGCGGGGGTGGCGTGCTTCCTGCGTCCGCCTACCACGTGACGTCTTCGGACGCCTTCGGATGCGCTCGGCCAAGATCGCCACCAGCGCACCGCCTCTCGCTCCGCGCCATCAATTTAAACATAATAAAATTGATTGCTGTCTTGGCAACAGAAAGCGTTAAATGTTCGTCTCTTTCCCAGCTCCGCACACAGGGGTATCTCGCGGCAGTACGAGTGCGCCGAGTGCGGCAAGGAGTACAAGACCCGGTCGGGCATCGTGAAGCATATAGAAGCGAACCACGGGAGCGGCCAGGGCGCCTACTGCGCCGCCTGTCACACTCATTTCGCCACTAAAGCCACTCTGGCGTACCACCTGAAGACACATTCTGCGCACCTCGTCGAAGATAATAGAAGGTGAGAATCTTAGCGAACGCACCCCATAAAGTATTTTTCCAATATTTACCCCCTAGGTTACCCCCTGTGGTATAATTATGAGAATTGACTGCTTCAAATAGTGTCGATTTATCTAGGCCATAGTGAAGTGTCGCCGCAGAAAGCGTCAAAGTGTTCGTATATTGGAAGCGAGTTGGGATTTGGACAGTTGGGGTTGGCCGCCTGGCGTTTCCCACTGTTTCCCACCTACTGAGGAAAGGGCGAGGCGCACTGAAACGTTTCTTCGTGACTGTGCATGCGCAAACTTTCCGAGGGCCTGTGTTCACGTCGGCCTAGATCCGTCGACACTGCTGTACGCGACTTGCCAGTCTCGTCACTCAATGAGAAGAACTAACTTGAGTTTAGTTACGACACAACGCCAGTAAACAGTAAACACACACGTTGTGTGAAGATTCGCAAAAGAACCAAAAAAAAAAGTAAAACGCAAATGATAATACAACTGTCGTGATTTTCATAACTTGCCGCGGGTGCGGGAGAACACAACTGTTGTGTTTGTTGTATGGGAAAACACTATGGAGTGCGCAGAGCCGCACCCGTGGCTAGACAAGAAAATCGGCTCGGCTGACAGCGTTATGATAATACCGCTTAGAATTTTATAAAATGGAACCCTGGGGGGGCATTACAGATTTTTTGTATGTTATATTATACAATGGGCGGTCTTGTCGCTTTTGAAACGATAATAATTGTTTTCCAGGCATGCCTGCCAGATTTGCGATGCCAAATATTCTACCAAAGCGTCATTGCAAGCTCATGTGAACTGGAAGCATGGAAATAATTGCAAAAATAAATGTATTCCATGCTCTAAAGTAAGTATATTAAGATAACTTTTAAGTATAAGAAGATAACTTTTTTTTAATGTTAAGTAACGAGACGAGCACGTCGTTCTCCCGGTGGTAAACGCCACGTCTGTCCACAACAGCGACAGTGCCACCCAGGACTTTGCATTACAAAATCTTGCGCGGCGCAATGCGCTCGTCACCCTGAGACATCGGCTCTAACGTCTCACACGCCCAGCAATGTAGCTGGAAACAGCGCCCTTTAAACCGGAACACAGTAATGTTTGCACACTACTGCTTGGCGGATGAATATCTGGCAAAGGTGTGGTACTTCCCCACTACAAGAACAGTTTGTGATGTCGACCGGTAAAACAAAGGTACCTATTTGTACTGGTAGGCCCCTTCTGCAAGAGGCCGCCTGGGGAAGTACCCCACCTTTGCCAGATATTCATCCGCCAAGCGGTAGTGTGCAAACATTACTGTGTTCCGATTTGAAGGGCACTGTTTCCAGCTACATTACTGGGCGTGTCGGACTTTAGAGCCGATGTCTCAGGGTGACGAGCACGCTGGATTATGCAATCCAAAGTTCTGGGTGGCACTGTAGCTGTTATGGGCAGGCGTGGCGTTTACCAGCAGGAGAACGACCTGCTCGTCTCCTCACTTCGTATAGTAAATGAAAATCATTCTGGCGCAGGCGTTCAAGACTTCGTACATCCTGAAGAAGCCCCAGGAGTATGTCCACGAAAAGAAGAGGAGACCCAAAAATAAGATCTGCGATTACTGTGGGACAGCATTTGAGGTATAGATAGATAAACTCTTTATTGAAACACCACAGAACAAAGAAAACTTAAAAACTAGAACAAAACAAATTTTACAATTAGTGTCACAATGGGCGGTCTTATCGCTCAGAGCGATCTCTTCCAGACAACCATGCACGGAGAGGAGTAAATAGGACATCGGACGGTGGCTTTTTCCTTTCCTTAGTATGCATAGAAGTCCCCAAGAACTGTGAATAAGAAAATGTATCCTACTAATATTATAAATGCGATAGATTGTGAGAATGTATGGATGGATGTTTGTTCCTCTTTCACGCAAAAACTACTGGAGGCTACCATGACATCTTATAGCGATTCAATTGAAGACCTAAACTGAACCGCGTCGCATAATCGTACCGTGACGTCTTATTTTTTATGTTGCTGCCATTTTCAACCTAAACTGGATATACTTTAAGTTGAAAATGGCAGTAACTTCTTCTTCTTATGGTCTTCAATTGAATCGCTTTAAGATATCATGGTATGCTTCCCGAACGGATTCGAATGAAATTTGGAACACAGATAGTTTATAACCAGCATTGAGTAATAGGGTACTTTTTATCCCGATAGTATGTTCCCGTGGGACAAAAAGGGAAACACACGGGTGGGTGAAACCGCGGGGCGCAGCTAGAAAAATATTTTTTTTTTATAAAATGTTTAG
The DNA here is from genome assembly GCA_912999815.1 of Campaea margaritaria. Taxonomy (NCBI): domain Eukaryota; kingdom Metazoa; phylum Arthropoda; class Insecta; order Lepidoptera; family Geometridae; genus Campaea; species Campaea margaritaria. Next base: position 2,926,750 of record OU538818.1, read on the forward strand.
GTTGTAATATGCAGAGCTCGCTCGGTACCATATTTCCCATCAAAACTGACAAAAGTGAACACAAAACACAGCTGGTGTTTTTCATAACTTGCCGCGAGTACGGGAAAAGAGCTGTTGTGTTAGCGCAGCTCACGTGCCGGCTGTGCGGCGAAACACAGACGTGTGTGTGTAACGCGGCGCTACTACAGCGCGGCTCACACAGACGGCGCGCCAGCGCTGGGAAACGCACACGGGCCGTAACGGTGCCCAAATGTAAAAACCGGTTCAGCAGTCAACGTGTTAAGGGGGCTCCCATACAACAATCGTGATTTTTTTGCTCGATATTGATAACGGCAACAAGTAGACGCTTGAAATATTAACAGAATATAGACTTATAAATTCACTTTGAAAATAAATAATTAAATTAAAATAACTTTGCCGTTTTTATGTTATAGGTAATGGTAGGGAACCCTTCGTGCGCGAGTCCCACTCGCACTTGGCCGGTTTATAATTTTTTCTGTTTTTTTTTTGCAGTCGGCAACTAAATTGATTACACATATCTACACGCAGCACATAGGCGAGCGGCCGCTGCAGTGTACGCACTGCAGCGCTACGTTTGGGCAACCTGCTTCGCTCCACAATCACAAGAAATTACCTTATGAAATAAATGAGATTAAATGATTTTGACCGTAATCAGGGTTGGATTCAGGCACTTGGAAAATTATTGTACATGGCAACTAAAAATATACTACTTGACCAAAAGCTATACCACGTTCTTGTCTGGCATCACTGCGCGCCGGCTATCTGCGTACGCTATTATGTTCATCGTGTGTTTTCATTCTCTTGTCTTGTCAGAATAAATGTTTTTTCTTTTTTTCTTCCTTTCTGTTTACGTCGATTTTGTATTGAATTGAAATTAAATAGCATTTGTTAGAGTAATAACTTTTTTTAATCGCCTCTTTCAATACGTTTCTTCTTTTCTTGACTTTTCTTCGTCCTCGCTTTCACTCATGTTTCCAAATTCCAATCACAAAAAATGTGTGCTCAAATGTGTCTAAAGTCTAAGCACAAGAAACAATGTACAGAAATACTCTAAAGTTAGCTTTTTTAAATATTATCTGTCGAGTGCCGACTTGCAGTAATGAAATGGATAATATTGCTTTGTAATAATGCCATCATATATTCCGTCAGATAACGAGCGGTATAGTAAAACATTAGGCTGGGGAATCCCCAGTGCATGTTGGTGCCTGATTTGATGTTGCCAAACGTACAGAAAATCCCTATCATCATAATCATCAACCCATAACGTCCCACTGCTGGGCACGGGTCTCCCCTCACTTTCGTGAGGAGGATTAGGCCATAATCCACCACGGGGGCCCGGTCCGGATTGGTGGATCACCTCCGAAATAATTCTCGGGTAGGTATGTGGGTTTCCTCACGATGTTTTCCTTCACCGAAAAGCGAGTGATAATTACGTACATATGTTTTACAAGAAACACGTTGGTACGTGCCTCACGACCTTCTGATTGGAAGGCGGACGTTCTCCCACTAGGCTACCACCGCTTTATAAAATCCCTATACGACAGGGTAAATGTTCAAAAGCAATATGACTATTAAAAAACAAGTCAGTCGACTTGAACATAAAATAATGGTATTTTCGCGTAGTTTATCTGCATTACCATTCTACATATCATGAAAATATGGTACGAACAGTATAACTATACTACGAAATCCAACGCTGACCGTAATGGTGTTTGTTTATTGTGTTCACTGGGCATATGAGAGTAGAGCTGATGTCTCAGGGTGACGAGCGCAGTGCAGTGCCGCGCAGGATTATGCAATACAAAGTTCTGTAACTGTTATGGGCGGGCGTAGCGCTTACGCTCGGGTGAACGACTTACTCGTTTCATCATCATCACTTAGTCCAATTTAAAAAAAAATGCTTTTTTTTTATATATTTGACAAGATTAGCAAGCTCTACGCCTGCCCATAACAGTTATAGTACCATCCAGAACATAGCATTGTATAATCTTGCGCGGCAGTGCACTGCGCTCGTCACCCTTAGACATCGACTCTAAAGTCATATGTCCAGTAATTTAGCTGGAAACAATACCCTTCAAAGCGGAACACAGTAATGTTTGATGCTTGGCGGATTAATATTTAAATTATGGAGTTCCAAAAAGTAGAGCCTGATTCTATCAACAAAAGTTAAGTTTCAGTATCAGTAACTAGCCTTCTTTGCAGTGATTAGACGGAGGGACAAAATTCACTCAGTACGATAAAAAATCGGGAATGTCCTCTTTCCCACCAGTGGAACCTTTGAATCGATTCGATCTTGATCGAACGTTTCAGTCATAAACTAACGAACTGTCTAATGTCTTTATATCAACTTACTAGTCTATGCTAGCTGACGTAATATTTATAATCTGTGTTCTAGATAATGTTTGTTTATGTCAACGTCAATAAGGCAAAGACGTGTACTCGTTCCATACTCCAACTTGCATTCATGTTAAGCATCACTATCGTCGTCTTGTTCTGACATAAGCGATGTACATCGTTCTACCTCTGTCTATCTGGCAATTCAATATTGTATTCATAATTCGTAAATTTCGTTGAATAAAAAAAGTTCACCCTTTCCTTTTGTTATTTCATTGTGATTAAACAAATTATTGTATGTTTAATCGTTAAAATGGCACAGTTTCTCGAATTAAACATACCCGAATACGCTGTCATTAAAGACGCTACGAATATATCGTCAGGAAATCAGTGCTTCTGTTGTCTTTCTCAAAACGAAACAATGATTAAGCTTTCGAATTGTGAGCACAGTGGATTCTTAGAATTTCCGGTAAGGACTTCAAATAAGTTTTCTACACCTAAAACAGTGGCTCATTTCTTTTTCTATTTGTTTATATGGAGTAAATCGATGTTTCTAAAATCACTATAGTAATATAGTAAAATCGACCTAAATTGGTATGATATCGATATGTCAAAATGGCCGTACTATACTTGTTTCTAACATTATTTTATTTTCTTCTGTAACTTTTTAATCGTTAATGAGGTTTGATTTTTTTATTTACTAACGTAGGCCACTAGGTATTTAAATAAAATTAAATATATGATGTTTTTTTAGAATTGGGACCCAAAGGTATTGTTGGTGTGTCATATTTGTCACAATATGTTGGTAAAAATTTGTACATTCAAAAAGCAAGTGGCAGAATGCAACAGAATTATGACTTTGCAACAACAGGTAAGTGATGTCTGCTTAACCCTTAAAATTGAGAAAAATAAAATCACACAGATTCTCAAACTTTCTTGCCCCATTTGGGGCTTATACCCAGTTAGTACAATATTTAGCACCAATGCACCGTATCGCTCAAATATGTCCATAAACACTGAAATCATCAGTTTGACGGTTTATTGAATCATTCTTTACGTTTTTAACGTAAAGAATGATTTACGGTTGGCGCGAAATACAGTCTCGTTTATATTAGTGACTCCTTGTAGCTCTAAAATCGAAAAAACAGTTTGAAATTTAAATTTCCCGCCATAACAGAAATGAACCCTAAAGAGATATGAAAAAACATTAGTAATATTATAATTGATTTTACTATTTAAGGTTCTACATACAACAAACAAACTAGTTAACCTACAAAAATCTACAACAATAGTTGTTTCTCATAGACCAGAACTTGATGACAATGAATTCAAAGTCAAAGATGAATTGGAATTAGAAAAAGATGAATCCGAATCCGACTTAAAAGGGGATACAGAATCCTCTCAGAATCTCCCATTTGAAATAACTACTGAATCACAAATTAAAAAAGACAATTCAGATTTAGAAAGCCATATACCTTTAGCAAAAATTACGAAGAAGAAAAAATTAAGAAAGACCAGAAGTCTGCCAGCAGTGAAAACAGAAGAGAAGTACATGGGAAAGATCGGTTATATTGTTATGAGTAAAGAAGAATTAATGGAGGAAAGAGAAAGAGAATCTAAGAAAGAGTCATATTTGAAACTCCCGTTTAAATGTGAAAGTTGTATCAAGGGGTTTGACCACGAAGCAACGCTAAAGAACCACTTCAAAAAATTACATGATAAGGTGAGAAATACTTTTGTTGTAAATAACGAGTTTCGATTATATACATAGATTATGACTGCTGAAAACACAAACGTCTTGTGTTTTCAGCAGTCATAATCTATGTATTATAACGTCACGCGAGTGCGTGAAAGCACACCTGCTGTGTTAGCGCAGCTTACGTACCGGCTGTGCGGTGAAACACAGATGTGAGTGTTTATCGCAGCGCTACTACTGTGCGGCTCACACAGACGGAAAACCAGTGCTGGAAAGCACACACGGTCCGTTACGATGCCCAAATGTAAAAAGCGGTTCAGCAGTCAACATGTTAACTCCCACAACCCTCTTGTACTAATGTGCTTGAAGTTGAACGTGCCTGACAACTATTTGCGCGCGCGACGCCACAAATTGTTCGCGGTGTCAGTCGGAAGAACCAATGCGCTCCACCAAGCGCCTATTACTAGGGCTCTTCGACATTTACGGATGTTGCCCTTAAATGTGTTGGTTCTTAGTTACATGTAAATACGGTGTCGCTTTGGAAACACCTGTTAAGGCACTGTATATTGGAATAAACAAATAAACTTGGATTCCCCGTATCTAGGAATCGGGAACTACGAGGAACGTGCTCTCACAAACACTCAGACTCAAATACTTGTGGTTCACACAAATCTAACGATTGAAAATCAAAAACTAGTTTGTACAAATGATGAAATAGTCATAGGTCAATGTTTTTACTTTTATATTGCAGAATAAAGGTATATATGTATGCAATATCTGCAATTCGGTGCTTGGATCAGAAAATTCATACAAAGAACATACCAAAAGACATTTTCGAAGGTAAAATATTTAAACAGTAGTAGTTAGTTTTATTGTATTGTCAATTTCATTATACCAGTTGTGTGCGCCCGCACAGCTTATTGAGTTCAGTTACGAAACAACGCCAGTAAACAAAATGCCAAAAAATAAACCGGTTCTGCAGTCAATGTGCTGATTCTATCAGCCGGCTCATTTTTTTTTTTCAGATTCATCTGCATAGCCTGCAGGAAAAGCACAATTGACATTTACTCTATAAGTCAGCATTTTAATCAACGACATGGCGACACTTTCGGATTCATCTCAATGCAGTTTCGGTGTGACCAGTGCGACTTTACCACCGAGTAAGTAAAGATAAAATATTATTACTTTCTACCGTGAAAACGAGCAAAAACTAGACAGTCCCACCCACGGGGCGGCCCAGCCAATTTTTTCTTGTTAACAATTAGGTTCGCGTTTGACCACAATGTCACGTGACGCTAAGCGACGATGCGGCCTACGATGGTGAACGCTTACCTAGAAGTAACCTATTCACTCGGGCCTTGAAGGCTCCCAGGTTGTAACTATCGGGAAACACAGACCCCGGCTAGGAGTTCCACTCCTTTGCGGTACGCATAATGAATTTAGAGGCAATCGCTTTGTGCGTAAAGGTGGAACGTTCACCATGTACCGGTGGCGCATCACTGTACTTCTGTTTGTTTGATGAGGGGCTTAGAGGAAATATATTCAGAATTTCCTTCGCATATTCGCCGAAATGTATCCGATAAAAACCCGATAAAATTCCCTGTATATAGGGAATCAAGAATTGTGAGGACCATGCTTTTATGAACACCCAGATTCGGAGCTAATATTTGTGAGAATCCGCAACCTCACGATTCCCTGTCGGCTCATTACTCATTCACGTCGAAAAGGCCGATAGAAAAAATGAGAAATGAAAGAAGGTTGTCTGTATGTCTTTCATTTAATTTTTCTAGTTCGCACCGCACCCACCGCTACCACAAAGAAAAACACAAAAAGACACAGTGCAACGTTTGCGGAAAAACATTTGCGAACAACAACAGCTTGAAGGTTCACATGAAGTAGGTTGACACCCCTTTTTTTTTGTAAAATGTATCTTAGATAAGTGGACTACACTAGTGGACCACAAATAAAAAAACATTAAAAATAATTGTCAGTCATCATCATTTACAACCCATAACGTCCCACTGCTGGGCACGGGTCTCCCCTCACTTTCGTGAGGAGGATTAGGCCATAATCCAGCACGGGGGCCAGACCCGGATTGGTGGATCACATACCTACCTCCGACATAATTCTCGGGTAGGTATGTGGGTTTCCTCACGATGTTTTCCTTCACCGAAAAGCGTGTGATAATTACGTACATATGTTTTACAAGAAACACATTGGTACGTGCCCGCACTGGGATTTGAACTGTGAGTGATTAACAATATTTGCTGGGGTGTAAGTAAATGGTTTTTTTAAGTGTCTATTTATGATATAGACAATATATATATATAAAAATGTTATGTTGGTTTGTGTACGCTTCAAAAACACAAAAAGATCTGCACCGATCGAGCTGAAATTTTAGCATGATATATAATCCGCATCAAGGCTTGTTTTTATCTATTTTTTTCATCAGTGACATATCAGCGAATGTGCGAATGTGCCACAGCGAAGCGTGGCAGGGCACAGCTAGTAGACAATAATTTAAAGAAATTTTTTTATATAATAAACTGTTGTAATAGAATTGGCGTCCTAATGAGGCGGAGCTCTTAATCCTATTTATTTTAGTATTTCAAAGAAATTTATTGATAAAATTTTAATCAAATTCCAGCTCACTCCACAAACAGTCGCCCCTACCTTACACATGCTCAGTTTGCGACAAGAGTTACAAGAGCAAGTCGGGCCTCTTCAACCACACCGAGACGGTGCATGACGCCGCGCCCGCCGCCTACTGCGAGAGGTGCCGAACGCATTTCGCGACGAGAAACAATCTCGCGCACCATCTGAAGACGCATTCTGCTCACATTACTGAGAATCATAAGAAGTAATTTTTTTTTTTTATTTGACTAAGTGTGGGACGAGCAAGCCGTTCACCTGATGGTAAGCGCTACGCCTGTCCATATCATAATACCACCCAGAACCCTGCATTGCATAATCCTGCGCGGCGCACTGCGCTCGACACCCTGAGACATCGGTTCTAAAGTCTCATACGCCCAGTAATTTAGCTGGAAACAGTGTCCTTCAAACCGGAACACAGTAAAGTTTGCATCTATTTATTTGATTATCAATTATTGTCCAAACTTGTTTAAGTTTCGATTCCCAGTCATTCATTCAGTAGGAATTGTTTAAGTTAAAAATATTACTAAATAAATAATAGGAGGTTTGGGTTATGGTAGATTTAATAGAGGCATGCGAAAAAGTTTGAGAAACTGTGACATGGTAGTATTAAAAAAAAACTTTTCTTTTATAAGTAATAATAACTGTGTCCGCTACACATGAATAAATAATCTAAATTAATACATGAAGTTTTCAGCAGCGAACGTGTTAAATATAATGTTATTTTTCAGGTATGCCTGCCAAGAATGTGACGCCAGATTTGTCACCAAAGCAATGTTGCAAAATCACATCGACTGGTACCATCGGAGGATAGCTAAATTCAAATGCAACAAATGCTCCAAGGTAATTATAAATCACCTCTACAGTATGTTGTTCTACATATTCGATATAATATATCCTTATCTATTCTATATATAAGTCTATTATAACGTTATAAATTTAGTTGTATTATAATAAAATATTCTATAACTAAATATCTTTTAAATATACTGCCTCTCTCGTTTTGCCACACCACCACCATTTCAGTTACACCTCCAGGATGACTGGTAGAAAATGCTACTTAGCATTAAGTACTCCTTGTACTCCATTTGTGTGCTAAAGAATAAATAATACTAGGGATGTTACGAAGATTCGATTGATATTACACCTCCGGTTCCGACTTCGGCTCCGACACCTTTAAATCGGAGCTCTTGCTACTTTGATAGACAATTCATTTGATTTAATTTGCTAACTGTTATTGAAAACATTAATATTTTTTCTCATGTCAAGTAAGTTTATTGTTGTTTAATTGAAATTAAACAGGCTGATTGAATAATGTTTGCACTATTTTACTTTATGAGGCCTGCCCTTAACACGTCTCACCACCTCCGACTGCGACTTCGGTTCCGACAAACCCAATTTGAAAACTCCGACTCCGACTCCGGTTCCGACAAACCCAATTTAAAAACTCAGACTCCGACTTCAGTTCCGATTGAATCATCAATCATCATATATAATGGAACCCTCCCACCGCAGTGGCAGCTTGTGCTGTATCGCCTGTCAATCTGTTGTTCGTAGCAACCACGCGCAAACACGCGGTTCCAACTCGCTAGATAGTTCGCTACAGAGCGAGTGGAAAGTTTTGTGTGTCATCAACAGTCGCTAGCTTTCAAACTCGCCGACTAGCAGCTCGTAAACTAGCCCTGTGTCATCGAGCCTTATGACACTTTTGCCCAAAATGTATCTTACTAATATTATGAATGCGTAAGTTTGTGAGAATGGATGGATGGATGTTTGTTCCTCTTTCACACAAAAACTACTGAACGGATTCGAATGAAATTTGGAACACAGATAGTTTATAACCAGGATTGAGTGATAAGGTACTTTTTATCCCGATAGTATGTCCCGTGGGTGAAACCGGGGGGCGCAGCTAGTCTAGCTAATTATTATTATTATGCAAGTATTTTATGAGTTTTCATTAAATAAAGGTGTTCAAGACAGCGGTCACTTTGAAGCGGCACGGCAGATTCGTGCATGAGAAGCTGCGGCCTCCCCGAGACAAGATCTGCGACTACTGTGGGAAAGCCTTTACTGTGAGTAGAGAATTATGTTTGAGGATCGTATTCTACAGCACCATTACATGCTTAGATAAAACTGAATAATGTATGAAATTTTAACTACGTTAACAAGGCTTGAAAATTCTCCGGAGGAATGTTTTGTAGCGGGAGGCCTCGTCTGCAAGAGACCGCCTGGGGAAGTACCACACCTTTGCCGACAAAGTAGTGTGCAAACATTACTGTGTTCCGGTATGAAGGGCACTGTTTCCAGCGAAATAACCGGGTATATGAGACTTTAGAGCCGATGTCTCAGGGTGTCAGTGCAGTGCCGCGCAGGATTATGCAATGCAGGGTGGTGGGTGGTGCTGTTGACTTGCTTGTATCGTAACTCAGTGAAATAAAAAAAAAGGAATTTAAATGCAAAAGTGTGTATATTCTTTTTATCTGCAGACGACTCGGATCCTGATTACCCATATCCGCACGCACACAGGCGAGCGCCCGCTAAAGTGTGCGCATTGCCCCGCTACGTTCGCGCACGCTGCTGCCCTCTATACGCATAAAAAATTATTGCATAAGAAATAAATGAATTTATAATCATTATTGTATATTTAATACGCTTTTATTAGCTTGGGTTGTATCTAACTATGTATGTATGTATATTTACTCTGAATTGAATTCTTTTGTTAATAACTTAAACATTATTATAATTTTATTTTGAGGCGATAAATTCTGATTGATTGTTCGATCTTCTACTACTGTATTATAAACTCTCTGAAATTAAAAATTATTTTCTAATTTTTGGTATGGTTAGCTATAAAAGCGTGTTTTTTTAGTTTTTTTGTTTAATTTCTTTCGACTCCGCATGATTGGTGCATAAGAAATAAATTGAGCGTTCAAGCTACGATTGTTTTTTTTTATTTTAACTCCGCATGATTACTGCGTTTACCTTATGTAAAGTTCCCACCACTGTTCTAAATCATGACGTTGAATAAACTTCTGACTGGCTGGGACTCAACATTTTGACTACTTTCAACAGCTACTCTGCATCGAAGACTCCAAATGGAATAGTCCAGCAAAGCCAAATAAAAAATAAAAATAGAAAAAAAAACAACTCAATTAAAACACGTCAACGTCATTTGAATCTTTGGCGTTTCTGCGTACGTTCCATGGTATCAATCAATGCTATACCTGACTGTCGTTAGCTCTCTCTAACTCGTATATTTTGAATGGCACTGTCTCCGTTTCGCCAATAATGCTTAAATAAACTTGTTAAAAAAAGCAAACACCGAGAGACGCAACGCAAGTGCTCTGTCTGAACCGTGCCAATTAGTGAAATTATTCAAAAAACAACATAATATTTACCAAACCAAAACTTTAAGATGGGCCCTAATACTAAAGAGAAAGGCCCCGCGTACGAGTGCACCGAATGCGAAAGGAAATTTCAAACTATTACTGCGCTAAAAATCCACAGTACGGTGAAACATCCCCTAGTAACGTTGGATACATACCGAGCTACTGAGCACGAGCAGAACGATTCTAAGAGCTTGGAGGGCAACGATGTCAACGAATCTGTTAGCAAAGAAGAGAAAAAGACTGCTTTGGTCCCACCAACATCGCGTGCGAGTAAGAGGATCCAAGAAATGAAGTCCACCAAAACAGAAACTGTGGACAAAGATACCGATTTAAGTGCATCCGACAAAACTGTGTTTGCGTGTCCTAAATGTGAAAAAGTGTTCCAGATTTATTTCACAGCGTCTAAACATATACAGAAGCGACACTGTGTCGATGCAGACGGGAATCCTGTGTGAGTACATTTGTGTTTACACTGGGATGCATGTAAGAATTGCCAACGCCGGACAATGAGTTAAAATAGAGCCATTTTTTGTGTTACTAAGTAATGAGACCAGCCAGTGGTTCACCTGAGTTAGCACCACGCATGCCCAACAGCTACAGCGCCACCCAGAAATTTCCATTACAAAATCCTGCGTGGCACACTCGTCACCCTGAGACATCGGCTCTAAAGTCTCATTATGCCCAGTAATTTCGTTGGAAACAGTGCCCTTCGAACCGGAACAGAGTAATAATAACTACTGCTTGGCGGATGAATATCTGGCAAAGGTGTGGTACTTCCCCAGGCGGTCTCTTGCAGTAAACGCCTATCACTACTACACGCTTGTCTGTTAACTTTTGTATCAGTCCCCCAGATGTGCTGAAGCTGATCAAACCCATACGTAAAGAGAAGTGCTCAATCTGCTCGAAGGCGAAACTAAGCGAGGACTTTAACTGCTGCGAAGACCTATCCTCGACTGAAGTACAAATAGTAAAAGCATCCTACCATTGTCTGGGGTGCAGGCGGAACTTCGTGAGCATATCGACGTTTGACAACCACATTGCTGCAAGTCACTGTGATGATATTGACACAATGATTTTTGATACATTCAATGGTAATTATGTAATTTTAAATTACTCATTTATTTATAGACGAATTATGGTAGGTTAGGTAAAGGCTGCAGCCGGTGGATGCAAAGAAATCTAAAATGTACTAAAATTAAATTTATCACCGTTAAAAATTGTCATAGCGAAGTCGTAACCCAAAAATTGTGTACATTCATACATTTAAGTCACCTAAAATTACGTGGAATGTAATAATGTGAGATATTGGACGGCTTTGGCTGCGTCAGGGACTCACGCGCGACGACAGTCGCTATGCGCTTAGCTGACGTCATATGTAACAGACATACAGTAAAGATGCTGATACGTCTGGCCACATCACACAGTGTAAAAAGCCACTTAACAAAATTGTTCAGTTTTCTAATAATGATTTAGAGTTTGTTTTTAACATGTTGTGACTGCTGAACCAGTTTTTATATTTGGGCACCGTTATTTACACTAAAGCGGACGTCAAACTATTTAGATTGAGTGTAGACCATTGTACATTTTTGAAGTAAAACTTCTTTATGCACGCTTGACCTGGGGAGTAAGTTGGTGAATGCGTTACGAAAAATGTGACCGGGCGACGCGAATGGAAGTTGAGAGGTAAATCATAATTAAATAATAAAATAATAAATGATGAGTGAAAGGGGTGCTTGGTGAGCGGTGTCTTTTCCACAACTAGGCTGTCTTAGTGGAAGGGGTGAGGGATCAGGGCATGAAGGCACAGAGCACGAGGGACGACAGGATAAAAGATAAATAAAAAAAGAATTAAAGAAGTTTTACTTCAGCCGTGCGGTCTAAAGCTCACTCATTGTTTTTTTTTTGTTTAGAGAATTAATTGGGCTGTAATTGTTTCAGAATTTCTTGTCTGGAAAAGTGACCTGGAGAAGCAGGTGCTAGTCAAGTACCGGTCCCTCACTAATATCACGTCTCAAACCCAATTCTACCACTGCAGCTACACCTCACCGAGGAACACAGCCCAAGTCACCCACCTATGCCCGTCCGTGTTAGTCGCCAAGCACTTTTCCAAAACAATACAAATTAACTTCTACAAGACCCACCATGAGCATAGCTGCGAATACAAAATGCCCACACAGTTTGAGTCGTACATACTTTCAGGCACCATCAAACAGTCCGTAGACTCTAGACGCAACAATGATTATATCTATGTTAAATTCAAAAATCTCATGAAAGGCATTTTGAACACAGCGGCAATGGTTAATGTGAACAAATTAAAAAAGTTGTACAGCTTAGCGGAAGAGATGGACTCGTGTTTGAAGAATCAGGACAGTCTGAAGAATGCGGTGGACATGCCAGCGGTCATAAAAGAAATCTATGCGCTCGAAGACATAGATGTATCGACCGAAACTGTCCAAGAAGATGAACCTATAGAGAAATGTGCAAAAAACCTGACAGACAAAGAAAATAGTACGAGTAAAAGTATGAACGACGAACAAATCACTGAAGTTTTAGAACAACCCAGGACGTCAGCTCGGTTAAAACGTAAGAGCGAAAGTTCAGAGTCAGTGTTGAAGAAAGAAAAACAGAAAGTAGACACAACCGAAACTAAAGCCGGCTTAAAGGAATCCAATGCGACAACCGAAGATGCCAAATCGGAGTCTCCTAAAACGAGAACTAAGGGGACGTCAAGCGAATCTCCTTCCTTCAATGATTCATACAAGAAGTTTATTGACAACAATCGGAAAGTTAAATCTTCAATTAGTACTAGAAGAGCTGCTAAAAGGGTGGCAATAAAGACTAGAATGGGCAGATTCAGTCAGAGGAAGGCTGCGCAGGACACCGCTGAAAATGTGAACACGGCTAGAAAGAAACGGAGTTTGTCCGTTAATTCACCGAAAGCTCCAGTAGTAGTGAACGAGGATGCCACTAATGTCATTCAAAGCCCTAAAAGGGCCGCAGAGACGGCTGAATCAGATAACTTCGATAGTATAGTTAAGAAAAAGAGGAGGGACTCCGTAGCTTCCCCTAAGGCTAGTAAAAGACGGAAAGACTCCGTAAGTTCTCCTGGGACTAGTATAGCCAATATTAATTTAGAAGACATAGAGTATGAGGTTTTGGAGCAAGAAAATGACTGCAATATTTTAGTTCTAAAGATTTAATCTAAGTTATTTGGTTTCTGTTAAGCTCTGTGTACAATTTCAACTTTTTTTTGTTAACATTTTGACTGCTGAACCGGTTTTTACATTGGGCACCGTTACGGGCCGTGTGCGTTTCCCAGCGCTGGCGTGCCGTCTATGTGAGCCGCACTGTAGTAGCGCCGCGTTACACACGTCTGTGTTTCGCCGCACAGCCGGCCCGCAAGCTGCGCTAACACAGCGGGTGTGTTTTCCCGTACTCGCGGCAAGTTAAACAAACAACGTCTGTTTTTAGCAGTGGACGTGTTAAACCAAATTTGACATCATCTAGTCTTTATCCTCCCACTGCGTTTTTGGAGTCTGTTTTTTTTTTTGTATTTTTAGGGCTACGCACCTTAAAAGGAAAAAATAACCCATCTATCTATATATATAAAAATGTTATGTTGGTTTGTGTACGCTTCAAAAACTCAAAAAGTTCTGCACTGATCGAGCTGAAATTTTAGCATGATATATAATCCGCATCAAGGATTGTTTTTATCTATTTTTTCATCAGTGACATATCAGCGAATGTGCGAATGTGTCACAGCGGAGCGTGGCAGGGCACAGCTAGTATAGGATAACTTTGTTGTCCGTCTGTCTGTTATGGCCATTTTTCTCAGGAACGCGTGGGGGGTATGTTGGAATTTATATCTAATTGAGTCTATGGTCTTATTCTGCTGTGAGAACATTAAACTTTTAACATGTTCACTGCTGAAAACACAGACGTTGTGTTTTTTATAACTTTACGAGAGTGCGGGAAAGACAACTGTTGTGTTTGTTGTATGGGAAAACACTCGAGTGTGCAGAGGCGCGCCCGTGGCTAGACAAGCAAATCGGCTCAGCGGTGAAAGTGCTAATTATATACAAGTAGCTATGTAATGTGCTGAATTTAATTTTTCTCTTCATAATTGACTATGTTATTATAAAAACTGTGTAATTGCATGCACCTTTACGAAGCATTGTGAATATTTTTATTTTAAAATAGATGAGTATTATTTTCATTAATCAGTTCGTAATTACTGTTATAAATAAATAGCTATTTAAAAACTTTAAGTATTTTTTTCTTTGAACGGATATACTTTCAGATTGGCCTCATAGAAATTTCATCAAAATCGGTTTAGTTATTAAATCGAAATAACTGGAAACAATGTCGTCTATGTAAATGAAATTGCGCAATGGAGTCGTGTTTTTTTTATTTTGATTTTTTATAGTTTAACATCATATTCAACCTATTTCCGCCCACTGCTGCAAGGGACTCTCCCTTCACTTTCGTGAGGAGGATTAGGCTATAATCCACCTCGGGGGCCCGGTCCAGAATGTTGGATAACATACCTACGTCCGAAATAATTCTCTGGTAGGTGTGTGGGTTTCCTCACGATGTTTTCCTTCACGGAAAAGCGAGTGATAATTACGTACATATGTTTTACAGAAACACATTGGTACGTGCCCGCACTGGGATTTGAACTCACATGGTCGAGAACAGTGATAAGGGAACGATGTGAAATGGTTGATATAGCGACAAAAATGGATGGATGAAACACTATGAAACAGATATATGGGTCTAATATGGTCTAGCCAGCCGGTGGGGTCGACGTAGGCGAACGGACCTCGATCTAATCGAGGACGTACTAAAGAAAGGCCAAGTCAAATGCACCTATAACCGACGAGCATGTATGAAGGGTGTTATTGACAGGGGTGGTTTAAGTGAAAGTCCAGGCAACGTTTGACGAGATATTGGAGGGTGCGTGTTCCGCGGCCACGGATAACTAATATTTTAACTCTTTTTAAAAGCAAGATGCTCCGTACGTTCGGTTCAGTTTTTCGAGACTACCGACATAACAAGAAAAATATTTTTCACGCGCACCTTCCAATTTCAATTGATGAAAAAACTTACACAGATAAAATAAACACAAGTTTGAAAGGAATACTACTAGACCTAAACACAAAATACTTAGGTTCAAAAATACAAGAAAGATTTAGAAAGTGCGTCGCCTACAAAGGGACTCATGGAAGTGGAAGAAGCGAAAGGTGTGTCAGGATCGTAGCGTGTGGGAAGATGTAGTCTCTGCCTACTCCAACGGGGAAAAGGCGTCACTGTATATAATGTTATGAAGAAAATAAAACAAACTTGTAAATAAAACTCTATATTAATATAATATAATAAATTGTGTCTATACGAAAATGCTTGCACACTCCCGATTTCCCTTCATTAATAGACAATGAACATAAAAAATTATAGGCTATCGCTACTTATGGGTCATCGCGGCCGATTACACGCGAACAGCAAGTCCTTCAGTAGACGGCAAGCGCCACGCCTGCCCATAACAGTTACGGTGCCACCCAGAACTTTGCATTGCATAATCCTGCACCGGCGCTGCACTGCGCTCGTCACCCTGAGACGTCGGCTCTAAAGTCACAGCCTATGAAAACGTCAATTCTCGAGCTAACTCTAATTTGATTCGGAGGATTTCCGGAATAATCCCCTTTTACCATACCATTGATTAAACTGTAGCGATTTTCAAATAAATGCCAAAATAAAAGCGATAACTGTTATTTATACGATGGCTAATCACAAATGACTGATTTTGGAATCATTGTCCGTTTGTCTGTCTGTGAGCATTTCAATTAAGACGTTCACTGCTGAAAACACATACTTTGTGTTTATTATAACGTTACACGGGTGCGGGAAAACACAGCTGTTGTGTTAGCGCAGGTTACGTGCCGGCTGTGCGGCGAAACACAGACGTGTGTGTGTGTAACGCGGCGCTACTACAGCGCGGCTCACACAGACGGCGCGCCAGCGCTGGGAAACGCACACGGGCCGTAACGGTGCCCAAATATAAAAACCGGTTCAGCAGTCAACGTGTTAATACAGGAATTTCAACTGAAATTTTCGTGTAAGTTCCAGACATAATTATAAATATTTCTAAGCAGAACCGAAGTAATTTATTTTGCAGTTTTCATAAATAAAGGGTGCATATTCGATTATAATCGGCCACGACGGACGGCGATGGTAGCAATATTGGCCCATGTTTCAGAGACACCTTAACATTAGTCAATAATACAGTCCATACAATAGTAAATTCCAACTTAAATCTATACAAAAAAAGCTTTATATAATTCTTTAATACGCATTCCTTGATTGACTTTCTATTTAGCTAAATACCTTATCGACACAAACAAGTAGGGTTACCACACTTCAGGATTTTTAAGGCTTATAAATAGTTACCAGTTTATTAAACCCCCCCCCCCCCCCCCTCGTCGTCGTCGGGTGTCGAGGGATTCCAATGAGACGAACTATGACACGATTGGGGTCCCGTTGGAAACTCTCCAGAAATTCCCTAGACAAACTGATATTTTGTTGGAACTTGATGTCTGGTAACCCTACACTACATACAAGTAAAAAATTACATATTGTAATAGGCAAAACGGCTATGACACACGTCGTAAATACGTTTAATTTTTCATTCTGATTTCAATATTAATCTGTGGCAACCCTAGCCACGATAAAATATTACATGACAACCCTGAACGTAATTACGGAATTATCATGTTTTGTTAAAGCTAGGTTCACATTTGTCTGAAGTGTCGTGTCGTGATGCATCAGATAGGTATCGGATTCATATATTTAACACAAGCTGTCACAACACTGCGTCGGAGAAATGTGAACGCTACCATATTAAATGTATGAAACCGATACCCTTTCTGATGCATCACGACACGACATGACACGTCAGACAAATGTGTCGGCGGCTTAACACACACATATAGTCACGGCCTTTTCCCGTTGGGTAGTGTGTATAATCCATAAGTTATAGCCGCTTCACACATTACAACATGAATAAAGGGATTTATACCCGTAACGCCCCCACCAAGTCGTCCCCACCAGAGGGGATTATGTAGGTAATAATCCCCACCAAGTGGGGGCATTCAATGTTTTGGAGGGATTTATGGGAACCCGTTTTTGTGGGGACAACTAGGTGGGGAATCAAAATGTACCAAACACGCGTTCAAACTCAAACATTACAATATACAGTTTTGTATTATACAACACCGTTACTAGGTTCACATTTGTCTGACGTGTCGTGTCGTGATGCATCAGAAAGGGTATCGGTTTCATACATTTAATATGGTAGCGTTCACATTTCTCCGACGCAGTGTGTTGTGGCGGTTTGTGTAAGTGTATGAAACCGATACCAATCTGATGCATCGCGACACGACACATCAGACAAATGAGAACCTAGCTTTACCCTACCGCAACGACGAACGCGACGAGATTTTTTGACACAGTTCAATGGTGCCCATCACATCCGTATATTTTATTGAAAGCGTTTGATAAATCATTCGTCCATAAAACAATATTTTTAAAACACTTCCACATAATCTTAAGCTTTATGCTTATGTACAAATTTAAAAAACCGCTCTCGACGTTTTTGGAACCATGCGTTCAAATTGCTGTACATTTTTTTGTCTTATATTCACATAAATAGTTGAAGGAAGATTGACGAAACAGATTTAAGGATCTAGTATGAACGTACCAGCCGGTAGGGGTCGCAGTAGGCGAACGTAACTCGACCAAATGATGGACGCACTAAAGAAAGGCCAAGTCAAAAGCACCTATAACCGACGAGCATGTATGAAGGGAGTCATGGAAGGGGAAGAAGCGAAGTGTGTCAGGATCGTAACGTGTGGGAAGATGTAGTCTCTGCCTACCCCAACGGGGAAAACCCGGTCTAAAATAACTCACAAAATTTGACCTAAACAAATTAAGATACACAGTTAACACGTTGACTGCTGAACCGGTTTTTACATTTGGGCACCGTTACGGACCGTGTGCGTTTCCCAGCACTGGCGGGCCGTCTGTGCGAGCCGCGCTGTAGTAGCGCCGCGTTACACACACACGTCTGTGTTCCGCCGCACAGCCGGCACGTAAGCTGTGCTAACACAATAGGTGTTTTCCCGCACCCGAGTAAAGTTACAAAAAACACAACATCTGTGTTTTCAGCAGTGAACCTGTTAAATAAAAGCTACTGGGTCTCCTTGTGTCTTCTGCCGCCCTGGTATTTCTGAGAAGTGAGGTCGTTACAAACAACCAATACCGTCCCACTGCTGAGCACGGGTCTCCCTCACTTTCGCGAGGGAGGGTAGACTATAATCCATCACGGTGGCCCGGGCCGGATTGGTGGATAACATATCTACCTCCGAAATAATTCTCGGGTAGGTATGTGGGTGTTTTCCCTACTCCGAAAAAGCGAGTGATAATTACGTAAGTACATAGGCTTTTTTTACATAGACTTTGGTACGCGCCCGCATTGGGATTTGAACTCACGACCTTTTCCTTGGAAGGCAGACGTCCGCCCACTAAGCTACCTACCCTGAAATGTCACAATCGTGGCGGGGATTCTGGAAATGACGCTATTAAACACATGGCTTCAAATAAAAGTCGAGAGAATAAATATTATTTTACAATTTTCACATAATCATAATATACGTAAGTAATTTCATATACTTACATTTACATAACAGCTACAAGTATTTTTTTTTTATCAAATCATTATTTTCCCTAGCACATTTATAATTTTACAACAATAACCATCACTGCACAACGTTGGCCCAGATCTCACTTATGACTGCAATTCGAAGTCGAGAAGTAAAAACCATTATAAAAAAAAATATTTATACTGACTGACGTTTGCTGTCAGAGTGGTCACCTTAAACGATCTAACCCAAGGACGTCGCACGCTCAACCCCCCTCTGCCAAAGTTATATGATCGACTGTTCGACAGTAGTGTGTTATGACAGTAGTGAAGCTCGCCATCCCCGACCATTTTATAATAGGTTTGATGAACTTTGATGTCTCAGGGTGACGAGCGCAGTGCAGTGCCGCGCAAGATTATACAATGCAGTGTTCTGTGTACGTGAACGACTAAACAGTCAAATAAAATAAAAAAAATTAGTGCGCTTTAGACCAAACGACTGAAAACTTCTTTAGCCCCCATCTATATATATGTATATATTAACAGGCTATGAGAGAGAAAGAGAAAGAAAATGTGTACTCGCACCTCTCTATTGCCCCTACAGTAATATAAGAAACTTAATTATCTCTTTCTATCTTCACTAACTAATATTTCGCCTCGCCCGATCACAATTTCCGTAACGAATTCACAAACTTACTCCCCAAGTCAAGCGTGCGTAAAGAAGGTATTTCAGAAAAGTTTTTATTTGCAGAGTTAAAGGCGTGTCGGGTCCATAATAGTAAGTAAGTCCATATAAATCGTTATTCGTATCATCAACAGCTGATATTAAGGGCCTAGAATCCTAGATAAATCTGAGGGGGAATGGTTCACTTCTCGACCATGAATTCGACTTATAGGGTTCCGCAACCAAACGGTAAAATTGGAACCCCAAAAAAATTTTAACGTTTACTTCCGGTTCCACCATTCCATACATACCATAGCTTTATAGCATTTTTCCATAGTAGACACAAAAAAATAAGACATCTCTTCATAGAATGCTACCAAAGGCGGCTTGATGTGCGCGCCCCTTGTACACACGCAAACAATTATTCGGGCGTAACTCGGTATAATCTATGAAGATCGCTTACTTCTATATTTCTACTGTCATTACTGAAACAATCTCCTAAATAAATTAATTATTATATTACATCTTAGCGATTTCACGTACGACACCCTTGAATTGAAGGAATAAAATATTTATAATCGATTTCGATTGATGTAACTTCTAAAATCGATTCACTTCACTGACTATGCTTTTAAAATATTTCCACGGCTGCATTTGTTGCTAATAATCGATTTTCTTTTTTTTAATTAAATCGATTATGAAATCGATTACTATTATAAAGTCCATAACATAATTATAACTAACATCATTTTCATACATCTGTGTATTTATATTTTTTTTTCATAAAAATTTTATTGCTTTCTATCTCGCATGAGATCGCATTCTTCTGTACCTCCAAGACAAACGCCTCGCCGAAGACACGTAGAGGGTTTAATCAAATTTAATCCAAAACGTGCAGAATTAAGGTGCAATTTAGAACGGCAAGGCGGCCAGTCGACGCGCCTCAGCTGTCACCAAACGGCGCGTTCGAAATTACACCCAATTCACATACGGTTTGAATCGAATTTAAATGGAACGTCACGGCATCTACGAAGGATACCACGCCATACGCTCAAGTGGATTCTAACCTTCAACAGATCTCCCACTAAAGAATCCTTATTAAAAAAGTGTAGCTATTAAAACCAGGATACAATATAGATTTTATATATAAAAAAACCACAGTAGAAAAAAATATAGTAGGTCATGTTCATAGAACGGTACTAAACGCGGGTCGTACATGTCACGCACACATGGACAGTTTTTTTTTTTTTTTAACGCGTCCCGATCACACATATATCCTGACCCCTAAATAGGATACCCTGTATGTAGGGAATCAGGAACTAAGAGGACCATGGTCCTACAAACACACACTCAGAGCAAATATATGTGGTAACCTCACGTTTCGCTGTCGGCTCACACCCCACTTACGAGCTTTAATTTCATTCTTCACATTGGTTGACGTGTACTTACTGATAATATTATTTTTAACTAATTTTTGGACATTTAATTGCTTAGTTATTTATTGTACATTTTCAAACGCAATGTAAATTATAAATGAATTGAATTCTTCAGCCACTTAAATGTACGCCAGTAAGAAAAATTGACCATGTGTGCGTCCGTATAACCCACGTATGTTAGCATTCTTTAAGAGGGTAGTTCTCACTAAATTGCCGTTTCTTCGCATACACAGGATTAAAATAGAAAATCCAATGATAAACTTAAATTCGATTTCTCCACCTTTCTTTAGAATTGTGTAGGATATTGGCCTCGATGCAGCTAGTGTCCTTTAAAGTTAAACTATCTTAAGAGTTACTTTGCCCTAAATCGAAAAACAAAGAAGTTACCACAACTTAAAATATTCAAGCAGGTGAAAACGGCATTTTTTTGAGAACTTACTAAAGGCTTATTTATTTCCCCTACCTGTGATAAAACGAAACAAACATTCATAGCATAAAACACTCTATGATTACATCCATAAGTCTTATTTTGTGATCTCATTATTATATACAGTGTGTGGAAGCGCCTTCGATACAGTGCCCAATGTCACAGTATAAATAGAGAAGTAGGTTAACTTCATAGAGCGGTACTAAACCCGGATTCTGTGTGTGACGTTTGCACGCACAATTAGTAATACAGTAGTGGGAGGCCAAGACTCTTACCACGTTGACTGCTGAACCGGTTTTTACATTTGGGCACCGTTACGGACCGTGTGCTTTTCCCAGCACTGGCGTGCCGTCTGTGTAAGCCGCACTGTAATAGCGCCGCGTTACACACACGTCTGTGTTTCGCCGCACAGCCGGCACTTAAGCTGCAACACAACAGCTGTTTTCCCGTGCTCGCGGTAAGTTATAAAAAACACAACAGTTCTGTTTGTGATTGTGTTAAGTTTTTCCCGCATACAAGTGCTGTTCTATGAAGATTACTAACTGTTCTGTTTCTTCTGTGTCATTTTTGATTATTTAACAGAGTACAGTGGAGACGTTTACTTGTCCACAATGGCGTGGTCGATTATTGCCCAGACTCTAAGCCCTATTAGCCCTTTAATTAAGTATTTTGAAATTATTAACACGTTCACTGCTGAAAACACAAACGTTGTGTTTTTTCTAACTTGCCGCGAGTACGGGAAAACACACCCGTTGTGCTGCAGCTTACGTGCCGGCTGTGCGGCGAAACACAGACGTGTGTGTAACGCGGCGCTACTACAGCGCGGCTCACACAGACGGCACGCCAGTGCTGGGAAACGCACACGGGCCGTAACGGTGCCCAAATGTAAAAACCGGTTCAGCAGTCAACGTGTTAATGTCACTAATTATTATGATATATATTGATACACGTATAAATCTTTATTGACATCGAAATATATAAAAATACTATACTTATAATATATATAATTTATGCTACTAGTTTCAGTGAACTGTTCCGTGCGCGCAAAAAATATTATAAAAACAACACTTTTACTGCTTTGCCGATTTGCTTGTTTGATGTTGTCATAATATTGTCAATAGAATAATTTATTTTTATATTGTATGTTATGGATTTAAAAAAAAAATGCATGACAAAAAATTTAAAAATGACATCCCCGTAGTGTTTCTTGGTGCTATCTTCTCTAACGGGCGTATTTCCGAAGCACCGGTAGAGTCAATGGAGTTTTCCTTTTCCTGTGCGAGATTCAGGCATGAGTCACCACTTGGCAGGGAAATATCCTTTTTCTAACTCAAACCATAATTAGATAATAATCATTAGTTTCGTAGATCATAATATTTTGACTTATTTTTTTGTATTTCTATACTTATGTATAAGATATTATTTTTGACGTGTAAAAGTGCAATATTTTGCCTATTTACAATAAATGATTTGAATTTGAGTTTTGTCTAGCCACGGGTGCGGCTCTGCACGCGCCATAGTGTTTTCCCATACAACAAACACAACAGTTGTGTTTTCCCGCACTCGCGGCAAGTTATGAAAAACACGACAGTTGTGTTTTCAGCAGTGAACGTGTTAATAATATTATTATTTTTGACGCTAGACCGGATAACTAATTTAAGTGGATCGTATATTTATGTTTTTAATTTTTCTCTATGGATATGAGACTTAAGTTATTAAGCTAGAAGTGTTATTTGGATGTAAATGTTAGCGCGAATTAAACGCGTTTCCGTTTCATATTTAAAAAGTTTGCAATTATAGTTTTTCCTGTACAAATGCCGAGAAAACACTTCATGTAACGGTAACAGTGCAGATCAACCAGCTGTAGGTAAGCGCATACTAAGGTACACTAAGTTTGAATAAAACAGACAAATTTAGCTAGTTATTCAATCAACAGTATAACCTACTAAAGGTGTATTTAATACTAACAATTATATATATACATAGTAAGTACTAGCTGCGTTCCGCGGTTTCACCCGCGCAATTCCAGTTTTCCCGCAATATGTCTGCATTTGTGAGGTTAAAAACAACCATGTTACTTAGCAACCATTGGAGGCATACCACGACATCTTATAGCGATTCAATTGAAGACCCAAACTGAACCGCGAACTGAACTGGATCCAGTTTAGGTTGAAAATGGCGGCAACATAAAAAATAAGACGTCACGGTACGATTATGCGACGCGGTTCAGTTTAGGTATTCAATTGAATCGCTATAAGAGGTCATGGTAGGCCTCGTGATGATCACAAAAATAAATAAATGTCAAATCGTGAGGTCATACAAAAAAATCTCATGGAAAAAAAACATTTTGAAATTTACCCAATTTTTTCAATTTTCCGGGCAACTTTTCCAATTTCACATTTCTAAAGAACCTTCCGTGGATTTCAAAGAATATTTCCGATATTTGGCTTATTCTGATAGCCACCGCCAATTTTGACAATATATTTAAAACAAAAACTGTCAAAATTGGCGACTTGGACAGCGATCACGCGGTCCAACATCTAACAGATTCGAAGGCCAGTTTGTACGCAGTTTTTATATTTACTCTACAAATCCCGGCAACATTGCCACAGCATACGAACGCTACGTCAAAACTGTCAAGATCCGTTGCAAGAAATAACGAACGCTATATCAAAACTGTCAAGATCCGTGGCACGAAATAACGAACGCTATATCAAAACTGTCAAGATCAGTTGCACGAAATAACGAACGCTATATCAAAACTGTCAAGATCCGTTGCACGAAATAACGAACGCTATATCAAAACTGTCAAGATCCGTTGCACGAAATAACGAACGCTATATCAAAACTGTCAAGATCCGTTGCACGAAATAACGAACGCTATATCAAAACTGTCAAGATCCGTTGCACGAAATAACGAACGCTATATCAAAACTGTCAAGATCAGTTGCACGAAATAACGAACGCTATATCAAAACTGTCAAGACCAGTTGCACAAAATAACGAACGCTATATCAAAACTGTCAAGATCCGTTGCACGAAATAACGAACGCTATATCAAAACTGTCAAGATCCGTTGCACGAAACAACGAACGCTATATCAAAACTGTCAAGATCCGTTGCACGAAATAACGAACGCTATATCAAAACTGTCAAGATCCGTTGCGCGCACTGTCAACTTTTTCCAGGCCTTATGTTGTGGCATAGAATAAATATAGTAAGTACTATATACAGAATGGACCCTCCCCCCGCGCGTCCCCGCCTCTCCCCGCAGTCGACACTACACGCCCACATATAATAGACAAACGGCCAGTATGAACCTTCACACTAGCGGGTTCTCTTTAGTTTTCATCGCGTAGTATCTGGTCTAACATACATCGCGATACGCGCAATATTCGATACTTCAATCACATGCCCATATAATACATGTTCCCTACCATTCACTATCATAGGTTCTAGGATTGCACTAAAGAAAAAAGAAAATGTCCAATTCAAAATTTCTACGGCCCTGAATATTTTTCAATTTCTTCAACAAATTTTTAATATTGAACAGCTTTTTTGGCGTGATTTATTAATATTATACTTTAACACTCAATCAAATAACATGTACAAGACGGACTTAACGCTAAGTACTATTTATCTACCAGTCATCCTGGAGATTGGTAGGAGACGCTTCAACCACCGCATGTGAGATACTCCTTGGGACTCTTCGAGACTGGCGTAGGATGCAAGTCCTCAGTACTTACTATACTTATAGTAATGTATGAAAGGCCATACACACGCTATGGGCGCGTGCAAACGTTGCCTATATGTGTAAATAAGCTTTGTATGGAGAGTCCAGCCGCTGGATCGATAGCTTGGGTGTGCCAACGTCCCCTTAAGTGCAGTAAAGTGGAAGTGCGATTAACTTATGACTTAAGCCGCTTGTAGTTGTCCAGGTGGCTGTTTAAGTGCTGTGCGAGCTGATCCGCTCGAGCGAAGGATGCCTGAAAAGGGAAAAATTGAAATTACAATCCGATATCTCAGGGTGACGAGCGCAGTGCAGTGCCGCGCGGATTACGCAATGCAGGGTTCTCGGTGGTGCTGTGACTGTTATGGGCAGGCGTAGCGCTTACTAACAGGTGAACGACTTGCTCGTCTCGTCACTCAGTCATATAAAAAAAAAGAAGGAAATTCCTCTTTCAACTACTACCGCGCACGCTCATCGGTTAAGTTAAATAGCGCGCGCTTCCTGTTACACACTTCCGTCTCCTTTCTCGAAATCGCTCCCACAGATTGCAGGAAAGATGTCACACATTGATAAAAAAAAAACTGAGTACTTTAATGATAAAATAATGATAAATGAATTTTTATTTTTTTTTATTTTTTTACTTTGGACCACAAGACTGAAGTAAGACTTCGCTATGGGAGAAAGAGAGAAAGAAAACGTGCGCTCGTATTTCTCTCTCTCTCTCGGCCCTACAGTACTCAGTTCCTCGTGGCGCGCACCTTGCAGACGACGCAGCGGTAGAGCTGCTTGGCGTGGTTGTGCAGGTGGCGCGTGAGCGAGTGCACGTGCGAGAAGCGCTTGCCGCAGTGCGCGCACGGGTGCGCCAGCGCCGCGCGCCGCCCGCCCGCCGCGGCGGCGCGCGGCGGCGACGGCCGCGCGGCGTGCGCGCAGGCGCGGTGGCGCCGCAGCTGCTCGAAGCACGGGAACGCCGCGCCGCAGTCCGAGCAGCGCCCTGCGGCCGAGGGAGGCTTCAGTGGGTCGGGAGGCCTACCGTGACCTCGCGATAGCGCTTCGATTCAACTCCGATCATTTATTGTAAGTAGGCGAGATATTGCACTTTCACACGTTTAAAATAATATCTTATAGATAAATATTGAAGACTAAACTGAGCCGCGTCGCATAATCGTACCGTGACGTCTTATTTTTTATGTCGCTGCCATTTTCAACTTAAAATAGATCTAATTTAGGTTGAAAATAGCAGCAACATAAATTGAATCGCTGATAAGCCATTTTCAACCTGAACTGTATCCATTTTTGGTTGAAAATGAGGGTAACCTCATAAATTATATACGGAACTAGCTGTGCCCTGCCACGCTTCGCTGTGGCACATTCGCACATTCGCTGATATGTCACTGATGAAAAAAATAGATAAAAACAATCCTTGATGCGGATTATATATCATGCTAAAATTTCAGCTCGATCGGTGCAGAACTTTTTGAGTTTTTGAAGCGTACACAAACCAACATAACATTTTTATATATATAGATTACGGATTTATAGTTTCCCTCAAAAGTTGTGTATCTATATAAAGTTTCCCTCGGAAGCTATGTATATTTGTAAAGTTTCCCTCGCACACTTTGTATGTGTGTCCGTACTCACCGTTCCTCTCATCATCGGTGTGTGAGTCTGCATGCGCGGCGAGTTCCTCGTCGTGCTCGAAGCAGCGGCGGCACACCTCGCAGCGGAAGGTCATCGCGCCGCGGTGGGCCTCCGCCCTAAATGACGGGACAAAAATAAATTACTTCTTTGTTGACTCATTAACGAGACGAGCACGTCATTCACCTGATGTTAAGCGCCACGCCTGCCCATAACAGTAACAGTGCTACCCAGAATTTGTAGCGGCGCTGCACTGCGCTCGTCACCCTGAGACATCGGCTCTAAAGTCTCACACGCCCAGTAATTTAGCTGGAAACGGTGCCCTTCAAACCGGAACACAGTAATGCTTTCACACTACTGCTTGGCGGATGAACAATTATGTGGCAAAGGTGAGGCGGTCTTTTGCAGAAAAGGCCTACAACTACAAAAAAAACCACGAAATTCGTGTGACGAGATTGATAGGTGGCCCGTTGCAGGGCCAAGGGTTCGAGCCCGACGCCGCCGGCTCGCGGGGCGGTACTGACTTGTGCGCGTAGAGTTTCTCGCGGCGCGGGAACGCCGCGCTGCAGATGTCGCACTCGTAGCGGTCCTGCGAGCGCTGCCGGTTGCGCGGGGCGCCGCCGCCGCGGTTCTGGTGGCCCCGCCGGTGGATCCTGCGAAACGACACACTGGTACTGGCGCTCCTGGTATTCATACGGTGGTAGCCTACGTCCGCCTTCGCGGGACAGGGTCGTGAGTTCAAATCCCAGTGCGGGCATGTACCAATAGATGGATAGATAAACTCTTTATTTATTTTTTTACCAATTTGTTTCTTATACAAATATATATTTGAAAGAAAACATAGATTTTCGGACCTTATAAACACCGGCCGGGAGCGGCGACTTAATAAGCACCGTCCTCCCACACTTACTTCAAGGTCACCCTCGTGGAGTACCACTTCCTGCAGATGTGACACTGGAAGCTCTTGTCGGGCGACTCGTTCTCCGACTCTGAGATCTCGTCGTGCGAGCCGGCGCCGGCGGCCGGCGCGGGCGGGGCGCTGCGCTCCGGGTCCGACTCGGCCTCCGACTCCGACCCGGGGGGCGCCGAGAACGCGGGCGCCGCCCACGCGGGCGCCGAGTATGTGCTGTGGTGAGAAATAATCTATATATTACGCTTTCAGTGCTGAGCCGATTTGCTTGTCCAGCTACGGGTGCGGCTCTGCACACTCCCAATGTCTTCCCATACAACAAACAACGGTTGTGTTTTCCCGCACTCGCTGCAGGTTATGAAAAACACGACAGTTGTGTTTTCAGCAGTAAATGTGAAGCAAAAACTTGCGGTACCTTTTTACGAAAATTGCGGACGGAGAAGTATGAAATTTGGCATAGTTAAAGTGTATATATGGAGAAGAAGTGCAGAATGCTAATATTTTTACTTCGACTCCGACAAGTCGATTTTCCGATTGATATTACACTTCCGGTTCCGACACTTTTAATTGGAGGTCTTGCTATTTTGGGAGTCAATTCATTTCATTTCATTTACGAAATGTTATTAAAAACTTGATTATTTTGGGCCTATGTCGTTCATTGAAATTAAACAGGCTGATTAAATAATGTTTATACTATCAGGCCTGCCGTTAACACATCTCATTTCTGCCACCATGTCCGATAAACCAAATATAAAAACTCCGACTCCGAGTTCGGTTCCGATCAAACGCACCTGTTCGGGTCGACGTGGTTCCCGTGGTTCGGCCCGTCGGCCGCCCCGTCGGATTCCGAATCGGACGAATCGGACGAATCGGAACTGCACGAGGACGACGACGAAGATGAGCCCGAACTCGAACTGCCTGCAAACATGAGTTAGAATTTACAACGAGGATAAGCACAGCAGACCGAGGCGAATCGGATCGGGGGGTGAATCGAATCAGCCATTTTTTTTAAATAAAACTTCTTTACGCACGTTTGACTTCGGGAGTAAGCTGGTGAATTCGTGACGAGAGCGTTACGAAAAGTATGATCGGGCGGGGCAAACGGACGTTGAGAGGGAGATGTAAGTTAGTGAAGATAGAAAGAGAGAGTTACGTTTCGTATATTACTGTAGGGGCAAGGGAGAGAGGTGCGAGCACACAGTTTCTTTCTCTCTTCCTCTCATAACCAGTTATATACATACATATAGATGGCGCTAAAGAAGTTTAACTTCTATGCTCTAACACAACAGCTGTGTTTTTAGCAGTGAACGTCTTAACTCACCTGAGCCAGAACTACTGCTGTCGGAGTCCGAGTTTGAACTGTCTTCTAATTTCTCTACTCGCGTATCCAATTCTTTTACTGAACCACCTGAAAAAATAGTAAAAATTAAATAAAACAATATATAATTCATAATGGATACAATAAATAGTGACGTCGCTCTTCAAAGCAGAGGGTAATCGGTTCAAATCCCAGTGCGGGCATGTATCAATGTGTTTCTTGTAAAAACATATGTATGTTTTTATTAAGGGACACAGAGCATGTAAAAACATATGTATGTTTTTATTAAGGGACACAGAGCATTCTAAAGGGGAAACCTAAATAATTCTAGGGGGAAACTCAAGGCGTTCTAAAGGGGGATGTTAGGAGTTCTAAAGGGGGATTTTATGCCAATTGAAATGGGAACCTAGGGCATACTAACGGTAAAACCTAGATAATTCTATGGGGAAACTTAAGGCGTTCTAAGAAAGAATACAAACCGTTCTAAAGGAGGATATTAGGCGTTCAACGGGGGGTATTAGGCGTTCTAAAGGGGGATATTAAGCGTTCTAAAGGAGGATATTAGGCGTTCTAAAGGGGGATATTAGGCGTTCTAAAGGAGGGTTTTAGGAAGTTTCTAAAGGGAACTTAGGGCATTCTAAGTGGGGAGCTAGGCTGTTCTCAGAGGGGAAATATCTGATGGTACCTTCCGAGCTCCTGACTGACATCACGTCATCGTCGTGCAGCCGCTGCATACTGTCATTGGGTGGTTTCTTGAAGTTTGCAGCGAGGAGGTGGGCCTCGTATAACTCATCCTGGAAAAAGGAGGCAGAATATTAGGGAACGACCATAGTGGTGATGGCCTAGTGAGAGAACCCGCGTACCAAGCACGGGTTGCTAGCTCGCGTTCCAGTGCGGGCACTGGGCAAAGTAAATGATCAGACAAGTTAGAAATGGCTGTCGCGGGAATTTTGGATATATATAAGTACTGTACTATAGCTTACTTTGTCAATGTTAGCGTATTTTTCGTGTATGTGTCTCAGAGCTCTGAGGTTCTCGTCCAAGCTCAGCGAATCGGAGGCGGCGCTCGGCGAGCCTGGAAGCACACACATATTCGTTCAACTCGGTATCACAGAAGACGTCATAGTATGTAGTGCTGCATACAGAACGGACCCTCCCCCCGCGCACCGCGTCCCCGCACCTGTCCCCGCAATCACCGACAGTCAACACTACACGCCCACATGTAACAGACAAACGGCCAGTATGAACCTTCATACTAGTGGGCTGTCTTTTGTTTTGGTCACGTAGTATTTTTATGGACACGCATTTGATGCGTGCATAGACGTCATCAACACGTTCACTGCTGATAACACAACTGTTGTGTTTGTTGTATGGGAAAACACTATGGAGTGTGCAGAGCCGCACCCGTCGCTAGACAAGAAAATCGGCTCAGCAGTGAAAAAGTTTTTTTTTTTATTTGACTGTGTGACAACACGAGCTAGTCGTTCACCTGACGGTAAGCGCTACGCCTGTCCATGAATCATAAATAAATTACGTTACCCGGGTACCGTCAATTATGTGAAATATTTTGCTTTCTTTGGCTAATATCCGATGGCTTACCCAAATCCGGTTCGTCGTCGCTGTCCAATGAAATAGGTTCATTGTTCGTGGGCATCAAGTTACTTCTCACACGGATTTCTGCAACAAAACATAAATTATAAAGAAAACTTACATTTTTATATAAAAGAAATAAAACTGTTATTTTTTTATTTTATACTAGCAGTGTCCTGCAGTTTCACCCACGTTCTCGTGGGAATACGGGGATGAAATATAAGCTGTGTTACTCGCCGATAACACAGCTCTGGATTGGTGAAAGAATTTTTAAAGTCGGTTCAGTGATTCAGGCGCGAAAGCGTAACAAACAAACAAACTCACATTCGCATTTTTAATAATATGTTATTATATGTTAATATCCTATTTCCCTTGGCCACGACATAACTTGAGAACGACTCGACCAATTCAATTATTCGTTGAGATCTGAAGACGGGAGAGAAAAATTGGAAAAGTTGCCCGGAAAATTGGAAAAGTCGAGAAAAACTGAAAATTATATTTTTTAGAGAATTATTGTAGTAAAACGTCTTTACGCACACTTGACTTGGAGAGTAAGCAGGTGAAAGCCATATAGCTTATAGCCATATAGCTGGCGTTAATATCAAAGTATCAACTGCGAATGCTGGAAGTGTGTGTACTCACTGGGCTGTTGCTGTCGGTTGCTGTTCATCTGATCTGTCTTGCGCGGTCGCCCGCGCTTTCCTTTCACGCGTTCCGTCGCCGGACTCTGGAATAAAGGTAGAATTTTTTTTTTCTTCACTTTTATATATCGACGCTAGAAAGCGTAAGCGCTGTAAACCCTTTGACCGACCCGAAAATACTTTTTTTACATATTTGGAAACAAACCCACATTTCAACGTCCCCTAGGAACTTTAGGATATAACCAAGGTAGCAGTATTGTAGCTTTGTATGTAACACACCATATATCCAAAATTTACGTTTTTAGGTCGAGTAGATATTGAGTTATGATTTTTTTTCAACAAAAAAAAAGTTTGGTGAACAATTTTACGTTTCAAGGTTACAGCGTTTACGCTTTCTAGCGTCGATATGTATATTTTTTGTTTTTTTTTTTTCAGTTTCTTCATTTAGCCAGTATCAAGTACATAGTAATTTTCCTGTTAAACAGTCGAATCTCAGTCAGTAGGCAGTCTAGCCTAAAATGAGGGTCAAAGTCACGATTATTGTTGGACCTTTGTTAAATTTTAAGACCACAATATTGTTTTGTACCTACACAGTTTTTAACAATAAACGTATTCTATTCAATTCTATTCTATTCTATTCAGTAAAGTGGTGGGTTCTTCACTGAAACTTGCTGGGTGACATTTTATTTTATTTTTTTTCACATTTTTTGGGTTTGTATCGCTTGCCCACACTCGTTACACATTAACGAACACTTAAGACTTTGAACGCTGAGCCGATTTTCTTGTCCAGCCACGGGTGCGGATCTGCACACAACAGTTTGTTTTCCCGCGCTCGCGGCAAGTTATAAAATACACAACAGTTGTGTTTTCAGCAGTGAAGGTGTCAATATTACACATTGACATACGTAGAAACATATATACTCATTTGCATAAGGTTTAACACTGACAACAAATCATTTGACATGAGTAAAGTAAAATTTAGTGTAGTTTGTAATAACAAAATCGACACCATAGATGTGGGTAGGGAACCAAATTCCAAATCTATAGCGAACTGAAGAGGCAGTGGGGCGGTCACATCTCTAGAAGAACCGACAACTGACGGTAGACGAGTTCTAGAGTGGAGACGCGAGCAAACGTAGTGTAGGACGCCGCCGGCGGTGGAGTCGCGACAGGCGACTGGGTGAGGGGAGTCGGAGGTAGGGCTCAGTGGCGTTCACTAGGAGAGGCCTACGTCCAGCAGTGGACGGATATGGGCTGATGATGATGATGATGATGAAAATCTAAAGGCACACTTACACCATCGTTTTTCTTTGCACTCGGCGTCCTTTTAGTATATTTACGTTTGACGCGCGGTGTTGTGTCGCCCGTTGACGAGGAAGCACCAGAGTCTGAAACACGTAAGCGTGAAACAAGTGAGGAAAGACTTTTTAGAAGTCCAAGTTTTTTAACGTGTCCAATTTTTTTTTGTTATTTCCAATTTTTTTTTTTTTACTTCTAATTTCTTTTTGATACATGCAATTATTTTTATTACTTCCAATTTTTTTTAAGCGCCTCTATGCTTATCTGTATAAATAAAAATGAATGACTAAATGTGTTGCTAAGCGCAAAACTCGAGACCGACTGACCAAATCGACTAACTTTTTTTTGTTATGTTAATAATTGACAGGACAAGGTTTATAATTATGAAAAGGAAAATTGCCCGGAAAATTGGAAATGTTGTTAAAAAACTGAAAGTGGTTTTTCATATGGGATTTTTGTGTGAAATAACAATTAGCCATTTTTTTTTCACAATCTTTAATTACTTCTGTTATTCATCACACTGTTTTGAGCTGGGTAATGCAGAGTTCTTGCGGGAGACTGGCATTACGCGAATGAAACCGCAGAGCACAACTCGCATATTATAATAAAGTATTTTTTTAATTATTAATAGTATTTTTTTTAAACGCGAGTGAAACCGCGGTGCACAACTAGTATAATGAAGTGCATTTTTTATAAAAAAAAATTGTGGCCTCTATATATTGAATTTTTATTGAAGAGACAGACAGTTGACTAAATCAAAAAAATAAATAATATACCTAGAGGTACTTTTACACGCATACTAAGATATATTTAAGAAAAAAGAATTTTGTATTATAGATGGAACGTTAAATTTGATAAATATAATAATTATTAAAACGTAAACATTAAACACATGCAATATACATTAAAACAATAGCAAACTACTACTCACAGCTCAAACTACTGATATACCAAGCATACACTTAAACACCGATCAATATTGTTACCAAAAAACCTACCTAAACCTTTCACCTTTGAAATAAAAAATAAAAAAACATTTTAAACTAGCAACATTGACCGTATTTTCCATTGCATGCTAAAAAAACTACCTACGCACATACACGCTTACGCTATTACAATTTGATTTTAAGAATAAAAAAAAATTTAAAAAAAAAAAAAAACATTTTTGCCAATGACAATACTAAATTATACTGCTGGCAAACCCCAACATCTCCGAGAAGGAGGCTTGTTTTCATCGAGTGCCTGATTACGTATAACTTTGCAGTAGCAAAACGACAGCAATCAAACGCGATCGCTCGCAAAATGTCACTAGAAATCATTTTACGGAAACAGCTTGCCCGCCTATTGTCCAGTCTGTCGCCGAATTCACTTCAGCCATAGATACCAGCGCCGCTAGCGACAGGACTGCAATATATGGAAAAAAATTAATGCTGTTTTTTGACAGTTCTAAAAAAGTGACGTTGGCAGCAATTTTCTCGGAATGAACACCGACTGCTGAGCCGATTTTCTTGTCAAGCCACGGTTACGGATCTGCACACACCGTTGTGTTTTCCCGTACTCGCGGCAAGTTATAATAAACACAACAGCTGCGTTTTCAGCTGTGAACATGCTAATGAAGTTTTGTCGTAGCTATTAAGAGTGTCATTTTTCAGCAATTATCGCGGAGTTAACGTCTGTCGCAAGCCAGTCGCGAGATACGTAATCAGGCACCGGGAATCTACAACCATGCATCGAATCTACATACCTCCAAACACCTCAGATTTACCTTTTCTTTTAACCTTTGAAAACATTGAACTTCTCCTCATTACAACACTTTTCCCCGACATCTTTCTCCCCGTCACAATTTTACCCGACTTTTGGGGTAACTTCCGCGCGGCCACTTTACTTTTTAACGATGGCAACCTTTTCGTGACCCGCGGCTGCGCTCTTTTGTTGGCCAATACCTTGATGTTAGTCGGAATTTTGGTTGTTGCCAAGTGTCTGTTGTTTGCTAAGTGTTGTTGATTGTTGTTAGCCAAGCTTTTGATGTTTGCCGCGTGTTGTTGTTTGGTCGACGGTTTAGTTTTCGGCATGGATTTGCCTAAAGCGATGAAAATATGTACGATGAAACAAAATTGGCGGTTAAGACAAAGCTATTTTTGGGTGTATATATTTTGGCATATTTTCTCACCTGACGAGATAAATTCTAGTACAGTCCGCGCCACAAAGAATTCCTCAGACGCGGCGCTGCAGTCGCGTGACATAAGGTCTCCAGCTCACTAAGCCCGATATCACACTATCAGCGGTTTGCGAGCGTCTTCATAGCGGAGCGGGCACGCAGCGAATACGTTACGAACACACCGCGGCTGCACAGCGAAGACGTCGCGGAGACGTGGCGGTTACGCAACGATTTCGTCACCCGCTCGCGGCGACAATACACTCCTCAATAACAGAATGGATTCCGACGAGGAAACACCTCTGTCAGCTTCGTTACCTTCGAAGACGCAGAAAACGAAAACGAAAGCATCGACAAATTTGCGCCACCACGACGTGTTCGTCGCGCATACGCGGCGTGTTTGAAAACGCTCGCAAACCGCTAGTGTGATAAGTCAGTAGGTAGCTAGTCCGGGTAACTCTTGATCTTACTGGATCATATAAACCGACAAATTCAAAGACAGGTAGAGGATCTAGCTTGTTCCAGACTTTGACAGAGAACATGTACTTCTTAATTTCAGTGCCTAGTTTTGCCGCGGGACTTCTTTTGTGGCGTTGAGTCTAATAATTACTATTTCTAGTAGAAAATTATCCCGATTAAGGTGGATCGTTTCTGTTATGGCGGGAAATTTAAATTACAAACAGTTTTTTCGTTTTTTAGAGCTACACCGGGTCACTTAATATAAACGAGACTGTATTTCGCGCCAACCGTAAATCATTCCTTTCGTTTTTATGTTGAAATATTTAGCACTAATGCACTGTATCGCTCAAATATGTTGATAAACACTGAAATCACCTGTTTTATGGTTTATCGAAACGATTTAAAAAGGAAGTCGAGTTTAAAAAGGAAACACGGGGACGCAAATATTCATTTTACAGAATCGTCAGAATTGAGAACAAATTCTTCCTAGTGAGTTTTTTTTTTTTTTCGACTAAACTTAAAATGTCGGACCAGTTAGCTTGTGTGAGTTTAATGGGCTACGCTGGGAATGACCTTACCGAGAAAACTAGTGGGCCAGATGGGAATTCGAATTCCCAGCGCCCCCGCCGCCAAACTGGTTAGAGGGTCTGTTGGGAATCCAAAATTCCCAGTTACCCCACTGGTGGACCCGTTGGGAATATACCTAATAGATGTCTGTCCGTTAAAAATGCCATAATATGTACACCAACATTAGTGAGCTAGTGGGGGTTTATTCACTCAAACCACACAGTGAAAGTGTTAACACTACACTTTGAGGCTGGCCCTAAGCTTACAAATTCTCTTCTTTTCTATTCTTACCCTTCTTTTTTCTTCTCTAATAATACTCAGTACTTCTGCCAACAGTACAGCTCGCGAGTACAAAATATTTTGCAGTCTCGACTGGTAGAAATCTAAGAGTGACCAAACATTACTGTGTTCCGGTATTTAGGGAACTGTTTCCAGCGAAATTACTGGGCATATGAGACTTTAGAGCCGTTGTCTCAGGGTGACGAGTGCAGTGCAATGCCGCACAAGATTATGCAATGCAAATTACTGGGTGGCACTGTAACTGTTATGGGCAGGCGTAGCGCTTACATCAGGTGAACGACTCGCTCGTCTCGTCAGTAAAAAAAAAGTCTCGACATATTTTCGGATACGACCCTAGACTGCCCAACGGAGATTTCATTCTCAGATTACGGAGTTTCCCTTCCCCGGACGGGTTGCGTACCAATGGCTGACGAAGCTCTCTGAGTGTGCATACTACTGCTTGGCGGATGAATATCTGCCGGTGTTGTGGCACGTCCCCAGGCGGGCTGTTGCAGACGAGGCCTACTTCTACAACCCACTGTATTGCCACAAATATAGTATAGTGAGAATTAGGAAACCCACATACCTACCCGAGAATTATTTCGGAGGTAGGTATGTTATCCACCAATCAGGACTGGGCCCCCGTGGTGGATTATGGCCTAACCCTCCTCACGAACGTGAGGAGAGACCCGTGCCCAGCAGTGGGACGTTATGGGTTGATGATGATGATGAGAATTAGGGCCAACCTCAGTGCTTAGTGGCTGTCCACACCTGAATGTACCGTGTGTTATTTACAAACTGAACACGTTGGCTGCTGAACCGGATTTTACATTAAGCCACCGTTACGGACCGTGTGCGTTTTCCAGCAATAGCGTGCAGTCTGTGTGAGCTGCACTGTAGTAGCGCCGCGTTACACACACACGTCAGTGTTCACTCCACACAGACGGCACGTAAACTGCGCTAACACAACAGGTGTGTTTTCCTTTTTGTTTTCAGCAGTGAACGTGTTAATCGTATCATAAAGCCGCGTATTCACTGTTAGACAAGTGTCCCGGGACACGCTAGAGACTATACAAATCATACAATCGACATCACATGACGTCCGGTATCATTGTGGGGACACGTTCTCGGGACATTTGTCTTATAGTGAATAGACTGCTTAAAATTTTTATGCATGTACCTTCAATTAAGTAATGATTACTTTACCGAACTATTTATTAAAATGATTTAAAAAATGGAAAAATAGAGAACACATGACCGTATTATGTAATATCATGACGGTCAGTGCTGAGTTTGGTCGTCCGTAGCTACCGCTTTGAGAACCGTGCGCACGCAGGCAGTGCGGTGCTAAATGCACGCACGGTTTTCATAGCTATAGCTACGGACTACCGGCGTCAGTACTGACCGTCAGGATGAGACCAAATACTGCTTCAGTAACTTAATTTAAAGGTACAAATTGATGAATCAACAAGAGTTAGGAAAACCATTAAAATTTATTCACTCACCGGCGGTGGTCCGTCGCTTGTACTCCTTCTTGGCTTTACGCTCCAACGCCTCTGTGAACAACATGAGACATCAACATCTTGCCGCTTCTTATCACTTCTTGGGGATCTTGTCTATTCTTGTTGGTGAAACGAACTGTGGGACTGGTCGCGTTCTCAATGGGCTTCCCATTAAGGTGAGTCTCCATTTAGCGTAGCAACGGTCACAGATGAGGGACTCAGCTTGATAGGGCCAAAAAGAGCGGCGCGAAGAAATTTTCTCGTCATGCTGTTTTCTACGAGAAGATTATCTCGCGGCGAGCAACTCAGTCGTACAAAAAGCGACTTGGTAAAAAAAACTACAGCATGCGTAGCTAATTGAGAAATAAATCAAGTAGCTGGTAGGATACGTACTGCGGCATTTTTCCTAGGGATCTTCTTGGACGAAAAGAATGCGAAAGAACCTCCAAGAGTGCCTTTTAGGGCCCGTGCGTATTAACATGTTCACCGCTGAACCGTTTCACTTTTTTTTTGCCTCTTTAGCGAATCTTTACACGTGTGTTTTTAATCTAAACTCAATCAGCAGTGCGGGCGCACACAACTGGTGTGATAAAATTGTTGATACAGCAGCGCGGGTTCGCACGCCAGCCGTATTTTCGCTTGCCATAAAATTATAAAAACACAGACGTGTGTGTTTTCAGCAGTGAACATGTTGAATTGTTCGTTTGTGGAATCGGGTAGTGTCGGCTCTAGTGTCAGTTTGTTGGGCCGCCCAAGGGCCTCTGAAGTGGTATAACTAGTTGAAGTAATGCAGTAGGGTACAAGGCGGTACCCCGAATAAAGTCAATGTTCAAAAAGTGCCTTTGCGAAAGTAAAGCAAAAGTGCGCGACGACACTTTTATACGATCCGACTATCGTATCGGACGTGGATTGAGTGTTCCAACAAATGGATTTATCGATCGCCTTCCGGTTGTCGGCTCGGACTGATCCGGATGGAAAAATCGGACGTATATTTACCGGTCATAGTTTTTGACGGCACATTCCTTTAGGAAATCAATTAAGTTTACGACGTGACATTAACGCTTTCACTGCTGAGCCGATGTTCTTGTCTAGCCACGGGTGCGGCTCTGCACACTCCATAGCGTTTTCCCATACAACAAACACAACGGTTGTGTTCTCCCGCACTCGCGGCAAGTTATGAAAAACACGACAGTTGTGTTCTCAGCACTGAACGTGTCAATTCTATCTTCAGTAAATTCCTCCTCGCCTTGGGCGCTTTTGAACGGTTGGTTTGTTCTTTGTTCGCGTCACTTCTAAATGTAACTTTGTGAGGTCACTTTGATTTGTAACGGCACTTTTTTCCTTAACAGCACTTTCACAAAGGCACTCCCATAGCTTAATCTATCCGTGCGTACGTACCCAGTTCTCTCGTCCGCTTCCTGGCCAGATACTCAAAATATGTCTGGAGAACGGCTGCATCCTACCAAAGATTTGAATAATGACGGCACTTTATGTCGTAACAGCGTTTTCTTCCTTAACGGCACTTTTTTTCACGACGGCACTTTCTTCCACGACGGTACTTTCGTGATTGACCCTATTAACAACGCATACTTACCCTTCATGACGGCACTTTATATGGCAGCCTGTTTTTCAGTAACGGCACTTTCTTCCACGACGGTACTTTCGTGATTGACCCTATTAACAGCGCATACTTACCCTTCATGACGGCACTTTATATGGCAGCCTTTTTTTCAGTAACGGCACTTTCTTCCACAGCGGTACTTTCGCAGGGGCAGTTTCGTGGCTGAGCCTGTCAGTAAGTACGTACCCAGTTCTCTCGCCCGCTTCCTGGCCAGATATTCGGGGGAGGTCTTGTCAACGCGCGGGCGGCCGCGTTTGCGCTTCGCCCCCGGCGCCGGCGCGGGCCCGCGCGCCTCCGCCGCTGCCGTCATACACATGCGTCAGCCATGCGAGCTACTAACTAGAGCTGCCATGTCTATATCAGCGTTGAAAGTCACTGAACGAATGCTTTAAATATTTCTTTCATAATTTTTTTTTAGCTCCATTTTGTTAGTAACTCACACAACTTCTTGTTCTAAAGGCAGATGCGAACAGAAAACGTATAAATATCTAAATACTGGACAACACGATTCATATCAATCAATACTAACATATACGGTTTAAGGGTAACTTTACACGTGCATACATGCTCGACGAGCGAACGAAACGATACGATTATACAATTAAGATAAGATTAATGGAGTCCGTCCAACCGTTGAGGCTCACCTTGAGGCGTATCGTTTACCATCAGGCGAAGCACTTGCTCTTCTCGTCACTCAAGTCAAATAAAAAATACATAAACTTAAGTGGAGAGTTAACTCGCCGAAACTGGGCGAGTTAAGTCCTTGCCATCGTTTGGACGGACATTCTCAAATAACATGCTATTTAACTGGTGAAACGAAGGCGAGTACTTAACTGGCCAATTTCACGAGTCAACTTGCGACTTATGAATTTATGATACTTCAATATCAGTAGGAGAAAGCTCGAGCGATTCTCTCCTGATAATTAGTTAAATAATTAAAAAAAAAACTACCAATAATTATTTTATTAATTGATTTTACTACGCGCCTACACTGGATTTTGAAACGAGGCGGTCTTTCCTTCGGTCTTACTCTTTAAAACGTCGAGCATGCACGCACGTGTATGGCCACCTTAATTCAGCATTTAAAAAAAAAGTATTTTTTTTAGGATAGGAAACATACGACCAAGACAATAACTAACTCGTAAACATGGTATTATAAATCTCCATACCACAGTAGAAACCAAAAAGTAGGTCATCTTCATATAACAGGAGGCATATCATGACATATTTTAGCGATTCAATTGAAGACCTAAACTGAACCGCGTCGCAAAATCGTACCGTGACGTCTTATTTTTTATGTTGCTGCCATTTTCAACTTAAAACGGATCCAGTTTAGGTTGAAAATGGCATTACTAAGTCAAATAAAATTAAAACGAAATGTGTGCTGGGACAGGAGTAGAACTAAAATTCAACTACATGATATTTAAAAAAATATACGATACGTAACTCTCCCTCTTTCTATCTTCACTAACTTAAATCTCCCTCTGGACTTCCGTTCGCCTCGCCCGATCACGTTTTTCGTAACGCATTCACCAGCTAACTCCCCAATACAAGAGTGCGTAAAGAAGATTTACTTCAAAAAAGGTCCTTGTAGTTCCTAATTCCCTAGATACAGGGATAATATGTATGTGATGGTAATTAAAAAAAAAAAAACCTTACAAGCCCATACCATTCCACGAAGATACCTCACTTTTCTGTTTCAACTATGTCCATAGCATATTAAGCCATTGGTCAACCATTTCCCATCGCGCTACCTACAACGGCGCTTACTATTGCACTAACGCCTGCTCTCATACTGTTCTGCCAATACTCCATACACGAAACATGAGTCTAACTACTATCTACTATATAAATACTAATGACATACATATTTTTGTGATTGTAATGCATTAACTGTAGATAGACCCTTCCTAGAGGAAACGGTCAATTGCGACTTTCAATTGGGTTTGGGGGGGGTGGGGGTGGGAGGGGGGGGGGGGGGTGTAGTGGGAGGCCTATTCTGCAAGAGACCGCCTGGGGAAGTACCACACCGCCGCCAGATATTCATCCGCCAAGCAGGAGTGTGCAAACATTACTGTAAGCGACACGAACCTCTTTAGTATAACAAACCTTTTTTGGTTACTAAAACCTTTTTAGTTTGAAAGACTTTATTATTGAAATTAGAAAAAAAAAGAAGAAAAACAAAAGAGGTTTTTTTTTTTACGTAGTTTTTAGTCATTGTTTTATTTTCGCCAAACTAAGTTATTTTCTGATTTATATATATTTTACTTCCTGAATAACTTGTTTTTCACTCGAGAGAGACCTGCGTCTTCTACAATTACTGTGTTCCAGTTTGCAGGGTATTGTTTCCAGCGAAATTACTGGGCATATGTGACTTTAGAGCCGATGTCTCAGGGTGACGAGCGCAGTGCAGCGCCGCGCAGGATTATGCAATGCAGTGTTCTGGTTGGTGCTGAGACGAGCAAGTTGTTCACCTGATGATAAGCGCCACGCCTGCCCATGACAGTTACAGTGCCCAGACAGAACTTTGCATTGCATAATCCTGCGGCGCTCCACTGCGTGACGACTCTGAGACATCGGCTCTAAAGTCTCCTACGCCCAGTAATATGGGGGAGGGGTCAGAAAATCACGAAATATGTGTGGCGTACTTAATGGATGACCGCGAAGTGTCTTTGTCTGGTTTGGATGCTTTACATTTTACGTGCAATTGTTAAGGGCAGGTTTGCCTATTTAGCTCCTTTTAAGCTGAATTCAGGGCTATTCTGCCTGTCCACGTAATTTTTTTTTTATATAAATTACCAATACTGCAAGTAACAATTGACAATCGCAATTGACCGTCTCAGGGAGCCTTAATTAAAATAAAAAATAAAAAACTAATTACATCAAATATAACAACTACACTATAATATATTGTGAAAAGAATTCATAAATACAGGGCCTCAATTATTTTTAATTAAAAAAAAATTATTTTTTTCATTTATTATTTTTATTTTTAAATAAATTCAAAACGGCAAAACAGAAACCAAAACTTGTATGCAAAAGAAAAAGCTTTTACAAATATATTTTTTAGCGATTTTATTATAAAAACAATTCTAAAACTATTGGTAAACAGAATTGGGTCCCAGTATCAAATTCGATTCAGCAATTTGCTAAATTCCAACTTTACGAATTGAAAAGGAAAACGGGTGGCGCTTTTATCGAAAACAAACACAAAACTATTCAAAATCTATTTACTTAACAATGCCTGAACCAATTTCGATAAAATTTATATGGGACCACACTGGAGTGTGACAGAGTGGGTGATGAGCCGACTGCGAAGCGTGAGATTGCTGGTTTGATTCCTGCGCAGGGCAGATTTGAGTGGACCACAGACATTCGCTGTCTGCGAGTTTATAACAGCAGTCAGCATGGTCCCCATAGTTCCTGACTCACCATAAAAAAAAGTTAACACATTCACTGTTGAACCGTTTTAATTTTTTTAGCACTTCTGCGAATCATCACACAACGTGTGTGTTTACTGTTTACTGGCGTTGTGTCGTAACTAAACTCAATCAGCTGTGCGGGCGCACACAACTGGTGCGATAAAATTGACAATACTGCAGTGCCGGTTCGCACCGGTTTTCGCTTTCCGTTAAATTATAAAAACACAGGCGTGTGTGTGTGTATCGCGGCGCTACTACAGTGCGGCTCACACAGACGGCACGCCAGCGCTGGAGAACACACACGGTCCGTAACGGTGCCCAAATGTATAAACCGGTTCAGCAGCCAACGTGTTAACAAAAGAATCTACGTATGTGATTATAGTAAAAAAAAAAAGAGTGGAAACTTCTTAAGCTCTCTTTTTTTATTGTCT
Source organism: Campaea margaritaria (assembly GCA_912999815.1). Lineage (NCBI taxonomy): Eukaryota > Metazoa > Arthropoda > Insecta > Lepidoptera > Geometridae > Campaea > Campaea margaritaria. The sequence goes on from OU538818.1 coordinate 2,969,620, forward strand.
ACCTCTCAACTTCCGTCCACCTCGCCCGATCACACTTTTCGTAACGCTCTCGTCATGCATTCACCAGCATACACCCCAAGTCAAGTGTGCGTAAAGAAATTTTACTTAAAAAAAAAAAACAAACAAGTAACATGCCTCTACGAGTCTATACTACTTAAGCGCCACCCGCTCCGTTAAGTCCGCACCTAAAGGTAGTTCCATACCCATCTCGCGCGCCTGCTTGCGCGCAGCGAGGCTGGCTTGGTACTCGGGGCTAGTCTTATCGACCCTAGGGCGGCCCCTCTTGCGTTTCACAGGCGTCGCCGTCTCGCTGGATTCAGCTGGAATTGACATAATTTACTGTTACCATTTGCTTTTTACTCTCATGTTTTCGTTAAGTTAGATCAGAGGTTCCCAACCTTTTCTTGGTTAGGGACCACTTTTATATTATTCTCGTTAGCAGGAGGGTCGCAAAGGAAAATAAAAAAAAATGTAACGCGCGGTGGGCCCGCGTACCGCCCCCACCACCCGCGCTCTTCTCCCTCACTGCACGGCGACCAACGGCTCACCGCCCGCTAAACATAAAATCATTTGCGGACCATCTTTTGGCTTCTGCGGACCACTGGTTAAGAACCATTGAGTTAACCGTAAGTAGTGATACGGTCGAAGATAGTCAACATGCATTGCTTAGAATGGGACAGCCAATGGTCCCTGTGTTATACGTACCAGAGCTGACCTGTTCCTGCTTGTGTCGGGCTGCGTACAATTCAACAGCAGGTGGTACAAAATGGCACTCCGGCGAACGGTAGTCAACCGTCAGGGGTAACCCAGGAGGCACTGTGGATAAACGGCAATTAGATTCGGAGTCCCGGTACAGTCGATATACATTGTTTCTTGCATTGTCACTAATTCTTAGTAAGATGTATCAGAATAAAAGCACCCTTATTGACAACTTACAGGGTCTCTCCTGGCTGACCTCATCGCTGACCTCCCGCTTGTGCCGTGCCAGCCCTGACTCTAGATGACTCTCGCATACGGCCATGCTGCTGCTTACTGCGGTCGGGTCACTGTAACATTAACATCATCATAATCATCACATATCCGCCTGTTACTGAGTAAGGGTCTCCCCTCACATTCGTAACGAGGATTAGGCCATATTCCACCACGGATACCCGGTCCAGATTGGTGGATAACATACCTATCTCTGTAACAATTCTTGGATAGGTATGTGGGTTTCTTCACAGTGTCTCCCTTCACCAAAAAGCTAGTGACAATTATGTACATTTGTTTAACAAAAAACACATCGGTACGTGCCCGCATTGGGATAGAACTCACAACCCTCTTCTTGGAAGGTGGACGTTTTCCCAATAGGCTATAACCGCCTATTAGCGGTGACAGCCTATTGCCGCAACACTGTATTAACAGTGGTCCTCAATTGAAATATACTCCAGGACAATGTTGTTTCGGCCAACTCAGTGAACACCATTAAAAAAAATTGGTTGTCTGTAAAGTTGGTTTACGGACGATATTTTAACGTGACAACGTTATAACAAAACATTGATGAAATGATCGCATACTTTTATGAATAGAATTAAATCATTTTTTGATAATAAAAGAATAAATACTTGAAATTATACAAGTAATCAGATTTTTAAAATGCAAGAATAATTAACCTGTCAAGAGAAGAGAGATAGATGCGGCGCAAGCGTACAATGAGCGTTACGGGACAATGTGTCAACTTTTTCGTGCATGCAGCCGGCGTTCATTGATTTATTAGACTTTTTCATGTCAAAAAACAGCTTAATAACGGGCTAAGAACTGATTAATCATTGTTACAAAAGTGAACTGCTTTGTGTAGTGACTTTCAACAGTGTCATGTAGCTATATCAGCATCTATACTGCTTGTTTATAAACAACTAGCTGCGGCCCGCGGTTTCACCCGCGTAGTTCCCGTTCCCGCGGAAATGTGGGGATAAAATATAGCCTATGTTACTCGCTGTCAATGTAGAAATCCATTAGTGAAATATTTTTTTAAATTGGTGCAGTGGTTTAGCCGAAATCTTACACATTTCCATACAAACTTTCATCCCCTATTTCAAACCCTTACAATGCATTTTTTGCGATAAAAAGTAGCCTATGTCCTTCCCTAGGCTCTAGACTATTTCTGTACTAAATTTCATTTCAATCGGTTCAGTAGTTCAGGCGTAAAAGAGCAACAGACAGAGTTACTTTCGCATTTATAATATAAAGTAAGGAAGTAAGGATTAAAGAAAAATTTATAGAATTGTAGTTACAATAAAAATTTTAAATAATTGACTTTGTATTTGTCAGTATTGCTAATAATGGGGCCCTATTCTAGCCAAAACAGTTCGCAGACACTCCATCAAAACACCATGAAAACGTAATTATTGCTTATCAACTCTTTCAGAAGGCAGTTAAATACTGTATGTACTGAGAAACGACGTAACTAATAACTTACCTTTAGAATGAAACCATTTTGTCCCAACCACGATAATAAACTTAATTTCCTAGTCTAAAACTTACACAAGACTGCTTAAACTACAACTATAAACCACAATAAACTTATTAAAACTCTAAAAGTGAGCTATAACAACACGCGTAAGGAAAAAAATTACACTTTGAGATCTTACAATATGAAATCAATTTGCTCTAAAGCTGTGGTGAGAAGTAAAACTAAGGAAAATAGATTATACACAAGTTTTGGGTCGAATATAAATGCACGCACTACATAATTGTACCACGGGATAGCTTTTAAAAGTGATTATAAAAGTTTTGAACGCCGATTGTCGGAGATATAAACAAAATACGCGAAGTCTACACGAATCGAGGCGACGTCCATTTGGATTGCAATGGGTACGCAACTGCCTACGAAATGGTGAGAAAATGTGAAGATTATTTTTGTACTGGCAACACTCAGTGGTAATCGAGTGAATGGCATATTGTCGCGATGACGTCAATATCGAAGTCCGTTTTATACCAACTGTACTGACACTTTTTTCAAATTAATTTTTGATCCACATTTATACCATCGAAATTCAGCTAACCATGACATTAAAACATCACGATTATTGCTTAAAAGTTAGAATAAAAATGTAAGATCTAATGAACTATTTAAAATTTTAATTCAACAGTATAGTTCACAATGTTTATAAATTAAAATTATGATTATTCTTTTAAAATTAACCTATTTTATCCTGTTTGCTTTGAAATATAAAGATTAATTGTTTTAAAACATGTTAACGTGCTATTTTTACTAGAATTATGTCAATTTAACATTGTATAATTTGATTACAGTTCAGTAGCAATTGGTTCACTATACAATTCGGACCGAAATATCGAACACACAATCTCCATTAGCGTAACTCCTCGAATTGGTCGCATTATAATCAAAATTGAGAAAACTCCTTTCTCAGCTTCAAAAAATTCAATTCAGACCTCAAAAATCGTAGAAATAAATAGTGATGTACCTGTGAATTTTTCAAAAATATTCATCGATAGTTTTTGGAATCGTTTTTGTCAGTTTTCGAGCAACACTGAACTGGGTGTGGGACAGAGTTTGCGGAGGAAGACAGTGTGGAAAAACGATAGTTATAGGTAGGTCGAGTGTTGAGTTGGCATTTACAACTACTTGACTTCGTTATCGGCACACGCGCTATCGTCCGTCCGAGGTTATTCTTTTGTGTCGCTTCACCTTGTATATTTTGTTTGTTTTTCCATCTCTTTTCCACATTAATTCTTATTTAAAATAGACGAATTTAATTAAAATTTGTTTGAAATACTAGTCTACAGACGTATATTCATATGTGTAGTATTATAAAATAGTGTTCTCTGAATCAGATAATATGCACGAATCTATTTTTTTTTTGTAGTTTCAGCCTATTTCTAGTGTTTTTTTGATGATAGGGATGACGTCAATGAGACGACGCTTGCTTTGGTAATTAAAATGTGCTTCGTTGCAATCAGGAAAACTAGATTGATGGCTAATAAGAAACTTATTAACCGTATACATCGTTTTAATACACGGTATAAAATCTATTGCAACTATTGATTGCACTACCATGGCCCTCATAGTTCTAGATTGTCTAATACAGGGAATCATAGTTAGGGTTCAGGATCGATTTATGTGATCGTGACGCGTTTGTACTGTGCAATTTATGTGCATAAGGTTGTAAACGTGACATTCGAACATAACAAACATAAAACAATAAATATATAATATTTATTTCCCTTACAGTATATTTCCATTAAGCATATGGTTTTCGCCATCATATTTCGTAATAGATGGTAAGGTTTTACAGTAAAAACTTTCATTGCGCCTTCAGTTAGTTTTAGCATATTGGTCAGAATCAAAATTTTGTAAACCAGTCACCTTTTATAGAACAAGAGCTCGTTTAACTTCTAAAATTAAACGACACAATACCAATCAATACGCTGCAACCTGATATTGCTTGTAGGTACTGAAAGCAAGTTACGCAAAATTAAAGTGTGTTGCGAAGCAATAGGGACTAATTTGACATAAATGGTCTCTTACATTGTTGAGGGGGGATAGTCATTATAAAGATTATTAGAAAGAGAGGTCTATAGCTGGTTTTGTGATGGGTTTATTTGACAACTATCATGCATGACGATTTAGATAAAGTGATTCGTAAGTTCATTTATCAATAATTATTGTCTTCGCGGAACTAAATTAATAAATAGTGACGGTAAATGCAATCTCCGTACCGTACACAAACCAACATAACATTTGTATATATGTATATATATATACAAATGTTATGTTGGTTTGTGTACGCTTAAAAAACTCAAAAAGTTCTGCACCGATCGAGCTGAAATTTTAGCATGATATATAATCGGCATCAAGGATTGTTTTTATCAATTTTTTTCATCAGTGACATATCAGCGACTTTACGAATGTGCCACAGCGAAGCGTGGCAGGGCACAGCTCGTATTATGAATGAAACAGAACTGAGAAATATCGTTGTATTTTGGGCCATAATTACAAAATGTTTAACGTTTATTATAATTCTTCTGAGCCTTACATAGTCCGCTAGTCACTGATTATATTATTTGAATCACATAATAGCTCTCTGCGGTTCATTGAATCCCAAACCTATCGCATAATATTCGGTAGTGGTAGAATAGAATAGAATAGAAAACTCTTTATTGTACACCAGAAACAAAATAGGTAGGTAGGTGGTAGGTATTGTAAGATAGTGTACGTACCCGACTGCTATAATCATGTCGAAATAAATCAATAATGGTTTTAGACTGGATATATGTTAAGTTTTAGGAAAAACACTCACTTGAACATAAAACTTTGTCCCTGGATAATTCGCTACAAGGCAGTAGGTATATTTCTAGGTATAGACACAGAACAAGGAATATATTAATTATACAAGAAAAAAGAAAAGGAAAGCGAGGCGGTCTAGCACTAGAGGTCCAAAACACCTTGAAGTATTATATAGAATTATAAATAACTCAATATCAACAAGTTTTTAAACTCAAACCATAATAATCATTAGTTTAATAGATCATATTTGACTTATTTTGTACTTTTCTCTATGTTTATGACACAAGTGCTTAACTTGTAAAAGTGCATTTTTTGGCTATTGCAATAAATTATATAAGTTTTGAGTTTTCATTAATTAATAATTTTAACTAAATGTAATTATTGTTGATTGATTGTAATTGTGTTGTTAATTCACAATTTTCGAGAGGATTCTGGTGTTTTGCTTACTCTAGCTCTAGAAAACATAAAAGCTACAGCAAAATAATTCAAATCACTCTAATAAAATATGATTTTACGGCATCAATAAAATTTAAACTCTTGGTGACGTCATTATTGGCCTCTGATATCATTAAACGTTTTTGTATAGATTTTTAGTTAGTAAAACACTTTTGTTCGGTAGAGAGTTATAATTCTTTCACACAGGGTAATTAATTGGCCAGTACACTAAGAACTTATGTAAATAAATGCTAGAATGCTAAATTAACTGAGAAAACACTTGAAATCAAATAACAGTATATGTGAAGCGTGTGAGAGTCGACGCGTGAGACCTTTTCCCTCCGTATTTCTCTTCGGATGATGCGAGAACGGGCGGGATATCGCGAACTGACCAATCACAGACGCGGAGGAGTTGGCTGACGCCATTCCCCCCCTCGCGTCCCTACTTCTATCCTACCCCTTCCGGTGCGTCATTAGCTCACTAATAATTGCAGAAGTCTTTATACCGACTAGGTAATTTCTTAACGCGGCGCGCGGGACGTTTGAATTTAGAAGGCATTGCGATAGACTCCCCCTCTAGTACAGGAGGACGACCTCGTTCCTGGGCTAGATTTTGAATAGCATGCTGTTTCGGACGTCCGCGGTGTCGCTTGGGTATAATAGGAGACGGCAGAGCCTCATCATCGTTACCGGATTCCACAAATGGCGTCAGATCTTGGGTGTGATACTTTCCTAGACTATCTTCAGGATTTCCGCCTATTGGAGCGATGATGTAGGTTGTAGGACTAACTTTCTTCTTTACCAAATATGGTCCATCCCGTTTCGGGGTAAATTTTGCGGTGAGACCTTTACTTGCGTTGCTTAGCACGTGGGACTTGAGTAAAACCTTGTCACCTACCTCATAGTTGTGTCCCTGTCGACGCGACTGGTCGGCAACGGCTTTGGACTTATCCTGTTGCTCTTCGACTCGTTCTCGAACGGCAGACAGCGATGAAATAAATGACCTGAGATAGGGAGTGATTTGTGGGACGAAGTTTTCCTTGTCTAAAATGGCTCTCAAATCGTGCTGGGTCTCTGAAGGAGACCTCATGTTTCTCCCGAACATCAAAAATGCAGGAGTAGTGCCAGTAGTCCGGCAAACTGCACTATTCATTGCATACCGAACCACTGCAAGTTTCTTAGGCCATGAAAAATGGTCATTTTCGACTAAGTAGCTGAGCTGCATCTTCAAATCCCGGTTCTTCCGTTCCGCAGGATTTGCAGCTGGATGATAGAGCGGTACTAAACTTTGTTTAATACCTAAAATAAACATACATTGTTGCATGACTGCTCCAACGAACTGCGCACCATTATCTGACAGTACCCGACGTGGCAGACCATACCTTAGGAAGTATTCCTCGATGAGGGTGTGCGCGCAGGCCTCAGCGGTCGCTTCCCGAAGGGCATATAATTCCACCCAGCGTGTGGCTGTATCCTCTACAAGCAAGACCCATCTCTCACCTTGCTCACCTTCAGGTAATGGACCGAATAAGTCGATAGCCAACACTTCATTACGTTGGTTTAGTACTGGGGTCTGCAACAGTCCAGGGGGTTTCTCATTTGTGGGTTTATATCTTTGACAAACCGTGCATGCTTTAACGAAATCAGTAATTACTCTTCTCATTCCTGGAAAATAATACAGTTGCGAGATCTTAAGGTACGTACGATCTATTCCAGGGTGTCCAGCAAGTGGAGAGTTATGGCACTCATTCAGGATCTCTGACCTGAGGCTGATAGGTAGGACGAGCTGCGGAGCTTCGCTATCTGAATCAGGGTTGAACCTGTAAAGTACTCCCTGGTCCATCAGGTATCCCCTCTCTGTCCATCGTCGGGAGGAAACCTCGTCGAAACCCTCCAGGTCTTTAGTGATCTTCTCTACTTCTGGATCGGCGAGTTGCTCACGTCGTAGTTCTGCAGGACTCTTAGATGATATCATACGGTGAGGAGGTACGGCTATAGGAATGTGCTCACCTGTATCGATACTGTGCTCGTTAAAAGGTGTTGGCGCTCCCCCTGGCCGGAAGATGTCCGCATGTTCAGGCAAGAGTTGCGCCAGCGAGCGTCGGTCAGGTGGTTGTAGCTGCATACCTTTATCCTCTCTTATTATATTTGTGTACGCACATGAAGTTCTCAGTGAATCTGGTTCAAGTCGCAACTTGTGTTGGATGCGCTTACCATCAATGAAATACCAGCATTCCTGAGAAAAATCAATAACTACCTTTGCTGCAAGTAAAAAATCAATTCCTAGCAAGGTTTCATTGTTACATGCCTCGGGCAGTATTAGAAAAGGAGTCTTAATCGCTTTCCTATCTAGCTGCACTTCTAGTGTGGTCAATAGAACGTCAACTTCGCGTGCATTCCCGTCCGCCAGTTTAATCACTCTACGTGCCGGTTGTAAGGGATGGCCTTGACGCACGAGAAGGTTGTACATTGCGATAACGTATTAAAACATGAATTCTAATTATGTATCCGATTGAAGGCAAACCGGTTACAATTTAGATGTTTTTAAACCTTTAATTTGATATTGAACTCAGTCCTCTAAATCTTTCTAAATAATATTTTCAAAAAATCAACGAAACACATAATAATATTACATCTTGTCTTCAATAGGTTGTTTGATTGACGTGACAACGTCTAATAAATCGGTGAACGCCGGCTGCATGCACGAAAAAGTTGACACATTGACCCGTTACGCTCATTGTACGCTTGCGCCGCATCTATCTCTCTTCTCTTGACAGGTTAATTATTCTTGCATTTTAAAAATCTGATTACTTGTATAATTTCAAGTATTTATTCTTTTATTATCAAAAAATGATTTAATTTTATTCATAAAAGTATGCGATCATTTCATCAATGTTTTGTTATAACGTTGTCACGTTAAAATATCGTCCGTAAACCAAGTCGTTCACCTGATGGTACGCGCTACGCCTGCCCATTGCAGTTACAGTGCCACCCAGAACACTGCATTTTATAATCTTGCGCGGTACACTGCGCTCGTCACCCTGATACATCGACTCTAAAGTCCATGCCCAAAATACTTCATAAAAATGTTGAATAAAATATTCACGGGTGTGTGAAAATCCAACAGACAGTTATTGCTAAGCGCGATAAATTTCAATAACTAGCGGCAGTTGGTGTAAGCAATGATAACATATGTGCACGAGAGTTGAACGTATCAAGCCAACTTTCTCAACCGCTATGGCTGGATTAAGCTACAAGTTAACTTTCGATGTTCTTCAGCGGTCCAATTGTGCTTACGTAAGTAAACACAGAGATATTACGTCGGACCTTGACCGAGTTGGATCAAGGTTTCGCTCTAAATTTTTATACAATGGCGACTCCTAGAACTTTTTTGCCGTGGAATACAGTGTTGGAAAGAGCTGGATTTGGGATTCATAATCTTTTTCTCATTTAATAACAGTATTCTCTATTCTGATTCGTGCTGCGTTGTTTTTGTTGTGGTAGGCCTCTTCTGCAAGTGACCATCTGGGGAAGTACCACACCTTTGCCAGATATTCATCCGCCAAGCGGTAGTGTGCAAACATTACTGTGTTCCGGTTTGAAGGGCACTGTTTCCAGAGATGTTATTGGGTATTTGAGACCTTAGAACCGATGTCTCTGGGTGACGGACGAGCGCAGTGCAGTGCCGCGTAAGATTATACTTAAAAGTTCTGGGTGGCACTGTAACTTTTATAGGGAGGCGTGGCGCTTACCACCAGTTGACCGAATGACTCGTCTCGTTACTTAATCTAATAAAATTAAAAAAATGTTACCCTATTTCAATGAGGTACTATTGGTGACACATATTCCTAAAATGTTAGCTCCGTAGTAAACATACCAACTCATTTGGTTTTATTTCGGTTTGATTAATATGCCCATTTTCCCAGTTACAGAGTTTTTGATTTAGTTTAGTCTCTATTTACATCTCTTTTCTTATGTTTTCTTTTGTAGATAAACTCTTTATTGAAATACCAAAGAACAAAAAAAAATAAAGCAAAACTTTTTATTTTATTCTATTCTATTCAAAGAAAACTTAAAACCTACAACAAAATAAGATGTAAGCATTTTTTGACGTGACAACGTCTAATAAAACGATGAACACCGGCAGCATGCACGAAAAAGTAGACACATCGCCCCGTAATTCCCCAAACGCTTGCTGTCCCGTTACGCCCATTGTACGCTTGGGCCGCATCTATATCTCTTCTCTTCTTGACAGGTTAATTATTCTTGCAATTTAAAAATCTGATTACTAGTATGATTTCAAGTATTTATTCTTTTATTATTAAAAAATGATTTGCATAAAAGTATGCAATCATTTCATCAATGTTTTGTTATAACGTTGTCACGTTAAAATATCGTCCGTAAACCAACTTTACAGACAACCAATTTTTGGTAGTAAAAACACTTTGGTTCAGTAATGATCAAACATTTTAAAATCTAATTTACCTAACGTTAATCGTATTTGTGTGTTGAATTTAATAGAACTTTACATTTGTTTATTATATGTAGACGTACCTGTCTATTCAGTTATAGACCACTACCCCTTCATAAAGCATCGTTATTTTTATAAAAAAATGTTAGAACCGCTTTATAGAATATATTCAACACAACAAAACCAATCCAAATCCTTGAAAATTGAATACAACACCCTGGGCCTGCATTTTTGATCATGGGCCATATTATCATATTGCTCTTTAATTCTATTTAAAGAAAGTCTGAAGTTCCCAATATTTGAACCTTAGACAGCAAATAAGTCCGCTTATTTTCTATTTATTGCTACAGTAATTAAAAGTAAACCTATAAAATTATTATTATTTGAAAGTAAAAAGTGCTTGTTAACCCTCAACATTATGAGTTTATTCTAAACGTTATAACAAAATATTTTCCTACTATCCATTAAGTAGGTGTATTGTTATGGCAATTCGTTCTTTAATAATTTTATTACAAACACATTCATTATTGTTAGCGCGCATTGTTTTTTGGAGCTTGGTTAGACATCTCTATAATAATCTGTAAACATTAAAGATTTTTCATTTAAAACAAATAAAAAATTTCAAATTAACATACTATCGATACATACATATTTTACATCAATCAGTATTTTCAATCACTTCCGAATTACAATTCTATAGATCGATTAATGACTCATTGAAAATCTTTTTGTAATATGGTAATTCCTTTTAATAATTCCTTCGCATTTTGTCAAACTTGTCATGTCAAACTCAAGCAAGGTCAAGCACGAGTTTTGGCGGAAAAGAATCAGAATCAGAATCAGAATCATATTTATTGCTTGCTTTAAAAATGAAAAGTTTACCTTATTTTCACTGAGTGTGGAATTTGTTGTTAATTTTTGTTTTTTCACCGAGTGTGGACGTTATTATACCTATAACGTTCATGATGGGACTAGATATATTGACTTGAATTTGCTCGCACAGATCATGCGAAGCTAAACTTTAGGAAAAAAAGCTGTCGTGTGGATGAGTGACATAACTGACACTGACATAACAGATAACTGGCAGCACTGACAGATGACAGACGACAGGTGATTCGCGAATTTCGTGATGATGGGAGGAAAATCGAGAGCGAAGAAACAAAACAAAGCTATTTGAAAACAAATAAGTGCAACGAAAAGGATTCCTTATTTATTTATGACTAAATAATAAAAATAACCCTTCTATTATCCATTGTGTGTCAGTTACAAGTTTTTATAACATTCACATCGTAGTTCATCACAATTTTAAAACATTTTCGATTGTAAACATTGCATGAAAATTTAAATTTTAAAATGAGTAGGTGCGATTTTAAAATTGTTTTATTAGGCAGTGAGCATGTAGGAAAGACTAGTTTAGTTATACGGTTCGTCAACTGCAGATTCAACGCAGATATACCATATCAAAACGTAAGTTAAGAAAAATAATTTAATCTCCACAGTTTGATATCAAAATTAGATAAATATATCTATTTTCGAATTTTTCAATTCAAGTATACGACATTAATTTCACACTCATATTTTTCGGTTTTTCCACATATCCCTACTGATCTATCCCTACTGGTAGGGAAGAATGGAGTTTTTTTTCCACCTATTACTACTAGGGGGGATACTTTTCCACTTATATCTAGTGCTATAATCAATCCAGAAATAAGTATCATCGTAACGAAAATTTCAAAGATGTTAAGTCTGCTTTTTATAATTGGAGAAACAAAGAGGCAGGCACAAGTAAAATGTTTTTCACAAATATTGAAGAGATAGAGTGGGGATATGTGGAACTGTTGATATTTTTTTATATCACTATCAATTTTGTTTAAAAAACTTTTTAACGGGATGCTATGTTTTGATTATAGGTCATAAAACTAAAGTTTGTATTGAACAGTATCAATTTTATGTTTTTCTTTTTAAATATAGTAATTCATATTAAAGTTATAAAGAACCCTACCACTATACCGCTCTAAAACTTTCAATGCGCTGGCATTATTATGAATTTACTCTACTTTACTCTACCTGCCGGCCGTCCGTGGGGCCTTACTCTTTATCTGGCTATACGCTATCTCCGCTCTGGCACTTCGTCTAGTCTCTAGTGTCTCCACTCTAGTCTTCCTAGGGTTGCTATGCGGGCATGGTCCAGGAATTTGCCCTAGTCTTGGAATCATCCGGGGATGCCTGAGCGGAGTTTCCTAGAAGCGTCCGAAGAAAAGGTGACACGTCTAAGTATGTTATAATGTATGTTGTGCTCCTCACACTGAGACATCGGTTCTAAAGTCTCTTACATCCAGTAATTTCGCTGGAAACGATGCCCTTCGAAACAGAACACATTAACTGCATACTACTGCTTGACAGATGGATATCTGGTATAGGTGTGGTACTTCTCCAGGTAGAATCTTGCAGAAGAGGCCTCCCGCTACTACTATGTGTGCAAATTTCACATTCCAGACGGTCGGAGCAGCGTTCTGTGCGAAAACAATTGCTTCCGGTGGTAAAGACTTCAATGTGGGCATCTGGGACACCGCAGGCAGCGAAAGGTATGGCGCCCTCAGCAGGGTACTAGGGGGTGCACTTGCACCCCCCTGTCAGGAAAGAAAATGTGTTGAAAAAAATAATTCCTCACCCTGAGACATCGGCTCTAAAGTCTCATATGCCCAGTAATCTTCCAACACTGATGAGTTATAGGTATGAGGCGATGACTCGGATATACTACCGGGGAGCTCACGCAGCTGTCATCTGCTATGAACCAGCCTCTTTGGAGTCCTGGGCCCGGACGAGACACTGGCTGCATGAGCTGAGAACGGTGGAGGAGGTACATTCTTCGTTTTAATACTCTCACTGCTGAGCCGATTTGCTTGTCTGGCCACGGGTGCGGCGCTGCACACTCCGTAGTGTTTTCCCATACAACAAACACAACAGTTGTGTTTTCCCGCACTCGCGGCAAGTTATGAAAAACACGACAGTTGTGTTTTCAACACTGAAGGTGTTAACACGTTCACTGCTGAAAACATCTGTTTTTATAATTTTACGGTAAGCGAAAACACGCCTGGCGTGCGAACCCGCACTGCTGTATTGTCAATTTTATCACACCAATTGTGTGCGCCGGCACAGCTGTCTGAGTTCAGTTACGACGCAACGCCAGTAAACAGTAAACTCACACGTGTGAAGATTCGCAAAAGAGCTAAAAAAAGTAAAACGGCTCTGCAGTGAATGTGTTTATGTCCCGGAATGGAATATACGATACTTTATAACCTGTAAAACCGGCAAATGCAGAAAAAAAAATTATGAAAAAAAAAACAATGTTTAGTGAGAAATAAGACCACATTTATTATTACAAATTTCAGGATTGCAAAGTATACCTGTGCGGTACCAAAAAGGATCTCCTGGACTCCCAGCTGGTGACGCCAGAGGTCCCCGCGGATACGGTCGCCACATACGCGCAGGGGCTGCGCGGACACTACCTCACGTCGAGCAAGACTGGCGAGAACGTCGGTGGGTCGAGTGTGTAGACTGGCGAGAATGTCTGCGAGTCGAGTGTGTAGACTGGTGAGAATGTCTGCGAGTGGAGTGTGTAGACTGGTGAGAATGTCTGCGAGTCGAGTGTGTAGACTGGCGAGAATGTCTGCGAGTCGAGTGTGTAGACTGGTGAGAATGTCTGCGAGTCGAGTGTGTAGACTGGCGAGAACGTCTGCGAGTCGAGTGTGTAGACTGGCGAGAATGTCTGCGAGTCGAGTGTGTAGACTGGCGAGAATGTCTGCGAGTCGAGTGTCTAGACTGGCGAGAATGTCTGCGAGTCGAGTGTGTAGACTGGCGAGAATGTCTGCGAGTCGAGTGTGTAGACTGGCGAGAATGTCTGTGAGTCGAGTGTGTAGACTGGCTAGAACGTCTGTGAGTCGAGTGTGTAGACTGGCGAGAATGTCTGCGAGTCGAGTGTGTAGACTGGCGAGAATGTCTGCGAGTCGAGTGTGTAGACTGGCGAGAACGTCTGCGAGTCGAGTGTGTAGACTGACGAGAATGTCTGCGAGTCGAGTGTGTAGACTGGCGAGAACGTCTGCGAGTCGAGTGTGTAGACTGGCGAGAATGTCTGCGTGTCGAGTGTGTAGACTGGCGAGAATGTCTGCGAGTCGAGTGTCTAGACTGGCGAGAATGTCTGCGAGTCGAGTGTGTAGACTGGCGAGAAAGTCTGCGAGTCGAGTGTGTAGACTGGCGAGAATGTCTGTGAGTCGAGTGTGTAGACTGGCGAAAACGTCTGTGAGTCGAGTGTGTAGACTGGCGAGAATGTCTGCGAGTCGAGTGTGTAGACTGGCGAGAACGTCTGCGAGTCGAGTGTGTAGACTGGCGAGAACGTCTGCGAGTCGAGTGTGTAGACTGGCGAGAATGTCTGCGAGTCGAGTGTGTAGACTGGCGAGAACGTCTGCGAGTCGAGTGTGTAGACTGGCGAGAATGTCTGCGAGTCGAGTGTGTAGACTGGCGAGAACGTCTGCGAGTCGAGTGTGTAGACTGGCGAGAATGTCTGCGAGTCGAGTGTGTAGACTGGTGAGAACGTCTGTGAGTCGAGTGTGTAGACTGGCGAGAATGTCTGCGAGTCGAGTGTGTAGACTGGCGAGAATGTCTGCGAGTCGAGTGTCTAGACTGGCGAGAATGTCTGCGAGTCGAGTGTGTAGACTGGCGAGAAAGTCTGCGAGTCGAGTGTGTAGACTGGCGAGAATGTCTGCGAGTCGAGTGTGTAGACTGGCGAGAACGTCTGCGAGTCGAGTGTTTAGACTGGCGAGAATGTCTGCGAGTCGAGTGTGTAGACTGGCGAGAATATCTGTGAGTCGATTATAGTTCGTGTAAAATATTTCTTAACCACACTTATTCTATAAATGCATTTTCTTCCAGACGAACTATTCCAGCAGATAGTAGACGACTGCGCAGCCGATCTGCGAGTTATGAAGGATGTGGAAGACTTAAGGCTGCAGCTGCAAAGAGAGGCTCACAAGGAAAAGGAAAAATCTTACTGCTACTGCTTAATATAGTATTTCTTTTTTTAAACTATGCTTAAGTATATGAATAGAAGACAATATTGTATGTAGTAATAGATACAGAATGGACCCTCCCCCCGCGCGTCCCCGCACCTCTCCCCGCAACCGCCGACAGGCGACACTACACGCCCACATGCAATAGACAAACGGGCAGTGTGAACCTTCACACTAGCGTGCTGTCTTTTGCTTCGGTCGCGTATCTTTGTGTACTCACACACACACACACACATTTGTGGCGCGTGTACACACGTCTTTTGTATGTGTGAGTTGTCGAATTAACTTTTGTATTGAGTGTCTTGGATGTGGTATAGACTAGGGGCCACTGATGGGCACGTGACTCCCCTCGCTTTCGTGGCGCGGATTAAGCCCTAATCCACCACGGACGGCCCCGATTTGTGGATGACATACCTCTATAATATTTCGACGATATTTTTCTTCATAGAAAATATTGCAAATGCGTATGTGAGTTTTTATTGTTTGTAAGTTTGTGTGCGTACAGGAGGCCTACCATGACGTCTTATAGCGATTCAGTTCAGGACCTAAACTGAGCCGCGTTACATAATCGTACCGTGACGTATTATTTTTTATGTTGCTGCCATTTTCAACCTAAACTGGATATAGGTTAGGTTGAAAATGGCTTATTAGCGACTCAATTTAGGTTGCTACCATTTTCAACCTTAACTTGATCCAGTTTAGGTTGAAAATGGCAGCAACATTAAAAATAAGACGTCACGGTACGATTATGCGACGCGGCTCAGTTTAGGTCCTGAACTGAATCGCTATAAGACGTCATGGTAGGCCTCCAGGGGCGCACACATACAAATGTTATTATGTATCCTTCTGTATCTATAGTAATATATAAAGCTGAAGAGTTTGTTTGTTTGTTTGGTTGAACGCCGCAATCTCAGGAAGTACTATATAATATAATAGCATTAAGTGATAATTTATAAATGTAGTCACAATTTGTCGTAATAATTATAATTATGTAAATTGAACAAATAAAATTGCTTTATATTTATAGAAAAATGTATTTTTTTTGTTTGAGCACAATGTAAATATTATATATTTATTTAAATATGTTTAAAGTAGTATATATTTTATTATAAAATGAAAAAATGAATGACGAAAATTTAAAAAATGACATCGCCGTAGAGTTTCTTGGTACTATCTTCTCTGACGGGCGTATTTCCGAAGCACTGGTAGAGTCAATGGAGTTTTCCTTTTCCTGTGCGAGACTCAGGCATGAGTCACCACTTGAAAGGGAAATATCCTTTTTCTAACTCAAACCATAATTAGATAATAATCATTAGTTTCGTAGATCATTAATTTTGCCTATTTACAATAAATGATTGAGTTTTTTTGAGTTTTATAAATATATTATATTCTTCATTTATTAGGTATAGTATTTATAAAATAAGTATTTAATCTATAGTGTTTATAAAATTATGTAAATACGTCACCGCACCCACCCCCTGCTATCGAGAAAATTTTACTGTCCATCCAAAGGTTGTCTAGAAGAAATCGACGAAAGCGATTTCTTCGAAAATGAGCAAAAAAATCACGTTTGTTGTATAGGAGCCCCCTTAAATATTTATTTTACTCTGTTTTTTTAGTATTTGTTGTTGTAGCGGCAACAGAAATACATCATCTGTGAAAATTTCAACTGTGACTATCACGGTTCATGAGATACAGCCTGGTGACAGACGGACAGCGGAGTCTTAGTAATATGGTCCCGTTTACCCTTTGGGTACGAACCCCTAAATAAGATAGTTTTAAATATCGGAAGGCATTTAGCTTGCCGAATAGGACCATGGAACGCATTATTTTTTTTTGTTTACGGTCTCGCATTGGTATTGCATTAAGCCAGTTTTGTACTCATAAATGCGGTTTAGTTTACCTTTCTCTTTGAGCAAAGAAATTGTTTTTCCTGTACGATTTTACGCGGAAACGAAATGGGCCCGTATTTGTAGTGTGCACCGCTGCATCCACCTAGCACTGTCCCCTCTACTAGTTAACTTACTACTAAACACTTTCACAATCTATCTATCTATGCAGCCCGTATCCACCCACTGCTGGGTACAGGCCTCCTCTGTTTCACGCCATTTGTTCCGGTCCTGTGCCAGTTTTGTCCAGTCTATCCCGACGTGTTTGGCGATGAAGTCCGACCATCGGGCTGGTGGTCTGCCTCGCAGTCGTTGCGCCCCTCTTGGCCACCACTCCGTAATTTCTTTTAAAACACTCACAGCTGAGCCGATTTTCTTGTCTAGCCACGGGTGCGGCTCTGCACGCTCCATAGTGTTTTCCCGCACTCGCGGCAAGTTGTGAAAAACATGACAGTTGTGTTTTCAGCAGTGAAGGTCCTTAACGTGTTGTAGTGGAAGGCCTCTACTGCAAGAGATCGCCTGAGGAAGTACCACACATTTGCCAGATATTCTTCCGCCAAGCAGTAGTGTGCAAACAATACTGTGTTCCGGTTTGAAGGGCAGGTTTCAGCGACATTACTGGGCGTGTGAGACTTTAGAGCCGATGTCTCAGGGTGACGAGCGCAGTGCGCCGCACAACATTATGCAATGCAAAGGTGGCACTGTAGCTGTTAAGAGCAGGCGTAGCGCTTACCACCAGGTGAACGACTGGCTCGTCTCGTAACTCAGAAAAACTAAAAAAATGTGAATGTGAGTTTGTTTGTTTGTTACGCTTTCACGCCTAAACCGCTAAACCGAATTTAAAAATTCTTTCATCAATGGAAAGCTACATTATCAGCGAATAACATAGGCTATATTTTATCCCCGTATTCCCACGGGACGGGAATTACGCGGGTGAAACCTCAGGGCACTGGTAATGAAATTTAGCAAGGAGATAGATTATATTTTGGGGAAGGATGTAGGATATTTACGATAGTTGATAGAATCAGGCGTTATTTTGTGGAAATCTATAATCAATAAGAAAATGTAGAAATATATAGTTTTAATTCCGCCTAAGTTGTCAGATGAATGTATGATAGGACTTTGTTGGATGACCTAACCCCTATGGCTGATGGCTATGGCTGTCAGGGTTGTTTCGGTTTTCAAATAAATTAAGGGTTGCGTAGGGATTTAGATTTTCAAGCGGATAGATTTGCCACTGGGGTTAGGTCATCCAACAAAGCCCTATCATACATTCATCTGGCAACGGAATTAATACTATATATTTCTACATTTTCTTATTTTTTAGGATATTTAGGAAAAAAAAATTAAAAAAAAAAAACTAAACTGTAGTCAGCGCGGACAAAGTCGCGGGCGAAAGGTAGTATGAATAAATAAACATTGTTATGGAGTCAGGTCGTTCTATGCATACGAACAGTAGATTACAATACAAAATCCGCCACGAGCTCGCTTATAATATTCCGAGATGAATCAAGTCATAAGGCAGTACTGTTGGGATCGGACCGAGTTATACGCTGCAGCGATTTGAAGCTGTCACCATATTTTCGAAGGAAAACTTCTTTACGCACGCTTGGGGAGTAAGCTGGTGAATGCGTTACAAAAATGTGACCGGGCGAGGCGAATGGAAGTTGAGAGGTAAAGGTTTAATAGGCAGGGGGCGGTAGGTGGCAGTTGACAGGAGATAGCAAACTGATGACAGGTGACAGATGACAAAAAAAAAGAAAAGAAAAAAGAAAGTTAAAGAAGTTTTACTTCAATCGTGTGGTCTGAAGAACACTCTTTTTTTTAAATTAAGGAGCTATCTTCTCTGAAGGGCGTATTTCTAAAGCACTGATAGAGTTAATGGAGTTTCATAATCCTGTGCGAGATTCAGCCATGACCCACTTGAAAGGGAAATTTTTTTTTTCAAACTCAAACCATAATCAGTTAAATATTAGTTTAGCAGACCAAGAAGTATCTATCAAATTTTTTTTATTTTTATTTTTTGTCTATGGATAATAATTATAATAATAGTATTTATTTATCTTTCCTTTTTTTTACTTATGGTAGTTCGTTTCTGTTATGGCGGGAAATTTAAATTTTCCACCATAACAGAAACGAACCACCTAAGTGTTTGTCTTGTAAAAGTGTTTATTTTTGTCTATTTGCAATAAATGGATTGAGTTTTGCTTCACATTTCTCTGCGCTTATCCCCTATACCACACTAGCTCGCTGACGTATCGGCATTTTTTTAATGCGCAGACTTGTCATTAATAATGACGCCCAGTTCCTACAGGGTTGTCGCAGAAAAGTTAACTTAAGCGTATTTAACACGTTCACTGCTGCACCGTTTTACTTTTTTTGTCTTTTTTTGCGAATCTTTACACAAATGTGTGTTTACTGTTTACTGGCGTTGTGTCGTAACTCTATCAGCAATGCGGGCGGACACAACTAGTGTGATAAAATTGTCAACGTTCGCACGCCAGGCGTGTTTTCGCTTGGCGTAAAATTATAAAAACACAGACGTGTGTGTTTTCAGCAGCGAACGTGTCAGATTTTTACCCCCAAATCAACTACAAAATTGTTAGTTGTGTTTTTAACCGACTGCGCCGGATGGAGTGTTATGGTTTTCGAGTGTATCTATGTATGTTTGTATGTATATGTATTGTATATTTGTTTGGCAAGCTCTGTGGCCCCAACGACTGGATGGGTTTTAGTTTGAAAGGTGTTGTTAGATTCGTCGTAATTGTGATAACAAAAAATTTAATCGTCAAATGCAGCTTTCTCTTAAATAATGAGATACTTATTTAAAAAAAAGTGTGCTGGGACACATAGTAGAAGTAAAATATAACTAAAAAAATATTTAAAAAAAATCATAAAAGAAATTTAAAATATATACGAAACTTAATTCCCTCTCTCTTTTTATCTTCACTAACATAATTATATCTCTCTCTCTCAACTTCCATTCGCTTCGCCCGATCACATTTTTCGTAACGCATTCACCAGCTTACTCCCCGAGTCAGCGTGCGTAAAGTAGTTTTACTTCAAAAAACCTTATTAAGAGATATATCAGATGTCATAAAGCTTATATAAAATATGAAAAAATAACGTTATTAAATTAGCGATTGAGTTACGTTAGTTAAAAAGTTCTATAATTGTTTATATTTTTGAATAACTTGAAGTTGGCAGCCCTAGTGGAGTCCTTCCATCGCGCGCCAACTCCGTAGTTACATACAAATAGTTACATTACAACCTCAGCGGACTAACATCGCTTCTGCTCGGTTCCATTATCAATTTAAATTTAAAAAACCAACCAGTTTTAATGTGAAAGGCATCGAGAACACACAATCTTATAATGCGTCGCAATTTTCGTGAATAAAAAAAAAGGAATTTAAAAACTCGTTTGTTTACTTTTTAGGGACTTTTTGTTTTTTTTCCTGCATGCCATTGACATTTAAAATAAGCAAACTTTTTTCCAGTGGGTCTTAATTGCCAGTGTCATTTGAACTAATTGTGCGATCATAGATAAAAAGTGGATTATTAATTTTATTAATTGCGAAAAAAACAATGAGTGTTCACAATTCTATTGTTTTTATCAGTTCCAATGGAATTCAAATAGCCATTTGATTGTGTGTTATTAGAGCTCCTAGTCGGTGAGTACCATAAACAATTTTATTTTTACCTATGCTTTTTTTGTTTGGGCTAATGATCTTGGCAATGGAAATTTTATTAAAGTGCCTTAGTATTCTTTTGTTTATTCATGTACCTACACAAGGACTGACTAATTGATTGTTAGGCAGCCTATGGATTAAAAAACAAGCTGTAAAATTGTTTTTTATTAATAAATCCGCAGGGATCCTAGTCCTAGGGGGTCAGAATCTATGTAAGTATGTAGTTAGGTATCGCAACGCGTTTTTATTTTTTTTAATTTTAATACATTTTTACAGACTATTAAAAAGGAGGTTGTCAATTAGGTTGTTATTTTTTATGTTCGTTACCTCGTTATAAATAACTCGTTATTTATAAACCGATTTGGTTCTAATTCTTTTTTTATTATAAAGGATATACAAACTTTCATAATAATCTTATAAAAAATTAATCGAAATCGGTTCCGTGGTTTGGTTTTTTATTACTTTTATATTCAATCGAAGTCGGTGTTTTGTTTTACCATGCAACAAGGTTGTATGTAAAATGAATCAAAATTTAAACATGTATTTCACCTTTCGTGATGGTACACTTCACTCGTCAGTGTTTTTTAGCTGACTTCAAAAAAGGAGGATGTTGCCAAATCGACTGTATTTTTTTTAGGTTTATTACTTCATTAATAAAAATGGTGGATTTTATTTGGTAATTCTCCATAAAAAAAAATTACGTATTGTCAGGAGGTTCCTCTCTCTGCAGCCCTAAGGTAGCCTGGGCTTTGCCCCTCTACCGGTGGTACCCTAGGTTTAAGTTTGTTTTATTTTTACTTAATACTGTTATCTTTTTTTTTGTAATTATAAGTATAAATTTTGTAAAAAAAAAATTTGCATGGAATTCCTTTCTGTTATGGCGGGAAATTTAAATTTCACACAGCTTTTTCGTTTTTAGAGCTACACCGGGTCACCAATATAAACGAGACCGCTCAAATATGTCAATAAACCGTCAAACTGACGATTCCAGTGTAATATCAACATATTTGAGCGATACAGTGCATTAGTGCTAAATATTTCAACATAAAAACGAAAGGAATGATTTACGGTTGGCGCGAAATACAGTCTCGTTTATAATAAGTGACCCGGTGTAGCTCTAAAAACGAAAAAACTGTTTGAATATGAAATTTCCCGCCATAACAGAAACGAACCACCTTCATTAAATAATAATAAGTAAATTAATTAAATAAATCTCATGGATACAGTAATAGATTTTCTGGGTGGCACTGTAACTGTTATGGGCAGGCGAAGCGCTTATCATCAGGTGAACGACCCGCTCGGCTCATATATAAAAAAAAATGAAAAAATTGCTAGTACACTAGCTGTACCCTGGCACGCTTCGCTGTGGCACATTCGCACATTCGCTGATATGTCACTGATGAACAAAATAGATAAAAACAATCCTTGATGCGGATTATATATCATGCTAAAATTTCAGCTCGATCGGTGCAGAACTTTTTGAGTTTTTGAAGCGTACACAAACCAACATAACATTTTTATATATATAGATGTTATTCTAAACTAGTCTCAAAATATTAACGTGCAAAGGTCACCTCAGTTTATCCTGATCGTCTTAAATATATCGTAAAACATTTAAAAAACCTCAAGCCTTGAATAACGCTGTCTCGCTTCACAAGTTTTCTCACAGTGAACATTTTGATGTGGTTTTTTTTTTCATATCTTCATAGAGTAACAAACTGCCGGCGGTTTACCCGCGTTCCGTATTATCCCACGGGAACCGTTAATTTTTACGGGATGAAAAGTATCCTATGTGTTAATCTAGGTAATAAACTATGCGTGCGCCAAATTTCATTGAAATCCGTTCAGTAGTTTTTGCGTGAAAGAGTAACAAACATCCATCCATTCTCACAAACGTTCACATTTTTACGAGTAATATTAGTAGAATAGGATATTTTTTTGTATTTGACTTAGTTACAAGACGAGCTAGTCGTTCACCTGATGGTAAGCGCTACGCCTGCCCATAACAGTTATAGTGCCATCCAGGACTTTGCATTGCATAATCCTGCGGCGCACTGCGCTCGTCACCCTGAGACATCGGCTCTAAAGTCTCACACGCCCAGTAATTTCGCTGGAAACAATGCCCTTCAAACCGGAACATAGTAATGTTTGCACACTACTGCTTGGCGGATGGATATCTAGCACGAATGTAGATTCTTGCATCCCCTCTTGAAATAAACCGTTCTTATCGCAAATGAAAGAAAAGAAGAAAGAAAGAAAGAAAATTAATTTATTTGCAGCACAAAAAATAAATACAAAATCCCTACTTATACTATAAATGATTTTTGTAGCTAGAAGCTTGAAAATTAATTTTTAGGCTTTTGATTAGATATAAATAAATAACACATTAGAAATTTTACCCTCGAGGGGGTAAAATAAAAATAGGCGATGAAAGTTTGAATGGAAATATGTAAGGTTTCGGCTAAACCACTGCACCGATTTTAAAAATTCTTTCACTAATGGAAAGGTACATTACCAGCGAGTAACATAGGCTATGTTTAATTCCCGTATTCCCGCGGGAACTGGAACTACGCGGGTGAAACCGCGGGGCGCAGCGCTTAACAAATAAACCATCGGATAGGTGTCACAAATGGACTTCAACTCAGCATGATGCTGGTTGCGAACAACCACCGCTGGTCCTGAGATATACCTTCTCTGCCACGAAGTCAATTTATTAACACGTTCACTGCTGAAAACACAACTGTTGTGTTTTCCACAACTTGCCGCGAGTGCGGGAAACACAACTGTTGTGTTTGTTGTATGGGACAACAACATGGAGTGTGCAGAGCACCCGCGGCTAGACAAGCAAGTCGGCTCAGCAGTCAAAGTGTTAACACCAAACGGCCTAAATGTCACTGCCGAGGTTTATATAGTTTTGTTGGAGTTGCTCGGCCGAAGAGAAGCTATGATAACAGAAGTAGGAAAGGATGCGAACTTCACCCACGCATTTAAGATAAGCAAATGATTACTTAAATAGCCAAGTAAATCCTACTAATATTTATAAATGCGAAATTTTCTGAGAATGGATGGATGTTTGTTCCTCTTTCACGCAAAAACTACTGGACGGATTTGAACTTATGACCTTCTGATTGGAACGCGGACGTTCTCCCACTAAGCTAAAAATGATTATGTGATACGAATACAGGATTTGTCCTGGATTAATAGAAAAAGCATGATTAAACGAAATCCTACTAATGAATGGATGTTTGTTCCGTACGTACGTACGTACAAACGTACAAACTACTGAACGGATTCGAATGAAATTTGGAACACTGATAGCTTATAACCAGGATTGAGTAATAGGGTACTTTTTATCCCGATAGTATGTTCCCGTGGGACAGAACGGGAGCTACGCGGGTGAAACCGCGGGGCACAGCTAGTACTATAATAATTATACTAGCTGCACCCCCAGTTTCACCCGCATAGTTCTGGTTTTCCCGCAATAGCTCTGTATTTATAAAAAACACGATGTTATTAAAGACTAGCTGCAGATTTCAAAAAAATCAAATGACAATTCATGAGTTCAAACAAAAATGTTACAGAGAAAAATAATTTTCAGTTTTTTTAATAATGTTTAAATTAGTCCACGTGGTAGGCGAAAACGTTGTCATATTTAAAGTAATAGCAAAAATTTATATTTAGGTCCGGGAAAGAGAAAAAATCCAAGCTTATCACTTTAATGAAATTTCTTCATTTTTGCAGTAAAAAAATTAAAATTTGGTAGATATACTCAAACGTGGCTAGAAATTAAAGTATACGATTATTTAAATACTTTTTTAAACCCTAAAATTACAGGTTTTCATAAAAACTTTCACCCCCTATTTTACCCCTTAAAAAGTTGTTTTTCCCGAGAATTATGGCCTAATCCACCTCATAAAAGTAAGGGGAGACCCAAGCTCAGCAGCGGCCGGATATGATGAGGCCTCATTGGGACTGTTATATATATGGAGATGTTTAAATTTTAAGTCTTTACTACGTCACAGTGGCATGGATGGTCGATATGTCGCCGACCTTGCGAAACCAAATGCCTCGATGCCGGAACAACAAAAAATAAGCGACATTATGCATCGCACATCAACAACTATTTATAATAAAACTAGAGTCAACGTCACAAAAAATGTCACGCGGCATAACTAGAAACTAAAATTAAGTTTTTTTTTTTGTAGCGGGAGGCCTCTTCTGCAAGAGACAGCCTGCGGAAGTTAGCCACACCTTTGGCAGATGTTCATCCGCCAAGCAGTACTGTGCAAACATTACTGTGTTCCCATTTGAAGGGCACTGTTTCCAGCGAAATTACTGGGCGTGTGAGACTTTAGAGCCGATGTCTCGGGGTGACGAGCGCAGTGCAGCGCAGGATTATGCAATGCAGGGTTCTGAGCGGTGCTGTGACTGTTATAGGCAGGCGTAGCGCTTACCACCAGGTGGACGACTCGCTCGGCTCGTCACTAAGTCAAATAAAAAAAAATCCTATAAGTTACTGATAAAATATAATATAGGTATCAAAACCCGAGAATTATTCCGGAGGTAGGTATGTTATCCACCAATCCGGACTGGGCCCCCGTGGTGGATATGGCCTAACCCTCCTCACGAAAGTGAGGAGAGACCCGTGCCCAGCAGTGGGACGTTATGGGTTGATGATGATGATGATGATAGGTATCAAAAGGAAATACCAAACTTGTTTTTCATACCAACAGGTTAGATATAGTGTAGGTTGTTTCTGAGTATTTGTTTGTTTGACTTATAAAGTGCATAATGCCCTATGCATTATAATATTAAAATAAATACAATAGGTTAAATTAATAAAAATAAAAGCAAAAAGTAAAATTAAAAAAAAAAACATCATCAACCCATATTGATAGCGATTGATCAAGAGTTCTGACCGCCCTAGGCTTATTATGAGGAACCCCCCCAAATTGTCTTGGTTAGTTTGAAATAGTCTCGGTCTAGTTGAAATATGTGCATATTAATAGTGCATTGGAAGACACGATTTCAGCCCCCCCCCCCTAATTAGCCTAAGGGTTAATCAGGCCCTGCATATTGTCCCACTGCTGAGCACGAAACGTTTTTTGACGTTACAACGTCTAATAAATCGATGAACGCCGGCTGCATGCACGAAAAAGTTGACACATTGTCCCGTTACGCTCATTGTACGCTTGAGGTATGACAGGTTAATTAGTCTTGCATTTTAAAAATCTGATTTCTAGTATATTTTCAAGTATTTATTCATTTATTATTGAAAAATGATTCGATTTTATTCATAAAAGTATGCAATCATTTCATCAATGTTTTGTTATGACGTTGTCACGTTAAAATGGCGTCCGTAAATCAACTTTACAGACAACCAATTGTTTTTCTTTGTGCGTGGTCCGCATCGGCCGCGTCGGCTAGACCCCGTGGGCCCCTAGTCGGTGCGGGGCCACTAGGCACTTGCCTAATCCGTCTTAAGGATAATCCGGCCCTGACAGGGCCTTCTTTCGCTATGACGCAACTCGTACGAGCTCGTTTAGCACTGTAGGCACTTATCTACGTCATTTACCATTGCTGGATAAAGATCGCCCACGCTTGTTTACAAAAATAACTGGGATTTAATAATCCCCCATTCCCACAACTTGGCTAACCGTGGGAAATCCAACGAGTCATGCCATGTTACTTAGAATGGAACCAGGAGGCATACCATGACATCTTATAGCGATTCAATTGAAGACCTAAACTGAACCGCGTCGCATAATCGTACCGTGGCGTCTTAGTTTTTATGTTGCTGTCATTTTCGACGTTAAAAATTTTACCCTTATAGGGGGTGAAATAAAAGTAGGGGATGAAAGTTTGCGTGTACCAGCTATAAGCTATATTTTATCCCCGTATTCTCACGGGAACGGGAATTATGCCGGTGAAACCGCAGGCGCAGCTAGTTTATTTAATGTCTTACAGTAATAATAATAATAATAATCATCATCATCAACCCATAACGTCCCACTGCTGGGCACGGGTCTCTCCTCACTTTCGTGAGGTGGGTTAGGCCATAATCCACCACGGGGGCCCAGTCCGGATTGGTGGATAATATACCTACCTCCGAAATAATTCTCGGGTAGGTATGTGGGTTTCCTCACGATGTTTTCCTTCACCGAAAAGCGAGTGATAATTACGTACATATGTTTTACAGAAACACATTGGTACGTGCCTGCACTGGGATTTGAACTCACGACTGATTGCTTGGAAGGCGGACGTTCTCCCACTAGGCTATCACCGCTTCTTAATAATATCTTATATCTTTAAATGAGCAATTCTTGTATATATATAATTGGAATCTCGGAATCGGCTCCAACGATTTTCATGAAATTTAGTATATAGGGTATTTCGGGGGCGATAAATCGATCTAGCTAGGAATCATTTTTAGAAAATGTCATAAAAAAATAATACCGAGCAAAGCTCGGTCATCCAGGTACTAATAATAATAAAATATTTAAATAGACCATGTACCTTATTTGATAAAACAAATGTAAATTGTCTAATTGTGTATGGCCACGAAAAACTATTTATTTTGTATAAATATCTGACATTTATTTTTGTAACGCGTCGGTACATTAGTGTTACTGTCATGTTACAAATATGTGAATAAATAATTTGAATTTGAATAAATTATATTTGGGAACGGTTTTAATTGGCATTCCATACACTATCTCATATTTTTATCTAACCGTTAGTTTTCCTTTGGGATTAAAATTAAATTAAATGTAGGTACTCAATAACTGGGTAATTTATTGTACACAGGTGAAGCCGCGGGCACAGTCAGTACTAATATTTTCCTACAATCAATCCTACCCACTGCAATTACAAGATTTTTTTTCGAATAATTAGTTTTGCTGTTATTTTAGGTTATATTTTTTTATACTTATAAAGTACTAGCTGCGCCCCGCGGTTTCACCCGCGTAGTTCTTGTTCCCGCGGGAATATGGGGATATAGCCTAATAGCGGGAATATAGCCTATGTTACTCGCTGTCAATGTAGATATCCATTAGTGAAATATTTTTTTAAATCAGTGCAGTGGTTTAGCCGAAACCTTACATATTTCCATACAAACTTTTGTCCTCTATTTCAAACCCTTACAATGCTTTTTTCGCATTAAAAAGTACCCTATGTCCTTCCCTAGGCTGTAGACTATCTCTGTACCAAATTTCATTTCAATCGGTTCAGTAGTTTAGGCGTGAAAGAGCAACAGACAGATAGAGTTACTTTCGCATTTATAATATAAGTAGGGATTTAATTCAGCACCTATATTTTACGGAATTCGGTATTTTTTTCTGAAAATTAATTGTTTGACCTACCCACTAACGCTGATGGAAGAATAATGCTAAAATCAATAAAATAACAAATTAAATTAATGATTTTAATAACCTCGAAAATAAATTAAAGCAATTTTAACGGTACACTTCGTTATTAAAATCTTAAAACTTCTATGACTATTTCAAAGGCATTTGAGTTGATTTTTTTTTATAATTGAATCTTAGTGACGAGACTAGCACATCGTTCATCTAATGGTAAGCTCTACGCCTGCCCATTACAGTTACAGTGCCACAAGATTTAGACCGCGTATTTCCCGTTTTGTCCCACGGGAACATATTATCGGGATAAAAAGTACCCTATTACTCAATCCTGGTTATAAACTGTCTGTGTTTCAAGTTTCATTCGAATCCGTTCAGTAGTTTTTGCGTGAAAGAGGAACAAACGTCCATCCATCCATTCTCACAAACTTTCGCATTTATAATATTATTAAAGGACTAATTAACACTTTGACTGCTGAGCGCGGCTCTGCACGCGCCATAGTGTTTTCCTATACAACAAACACAGCAGTTGTGTTTTGCCGCACTCGCGGCAAGTTATGAAAAACACGACAGTTGTGTTTTTAGCTGTGAAAGTGTTAAATTCAAGTGGCGATGGGCTGTACACTTGGCGGGATGTGGCGGTGGCAGGTGGAGTAAGTCCCTGACGGAATGGTGGCCACGTGTAGGTAAGCGGAGCCGCGGAAGACCGATCCAACGGTGGGCCGACGACATAAAAATGCTGTTTGGTAATACTTATGGCCAGCAGTGGGTTGGAAGGACTGTCTTTGATGATGAAGATGAAGTTAACATATAAGAAATCTTTGTACCTACACAGGGCCTGATTAACCCTTAGGCTAATTAGGCTGCAGTCTAGGGCGCGAGGATCGGGGGGGCGCTGAAATCGTATCTTCCAATGCACTATTAATCTAGCGTCATTGCTCTACCCTACATATTTCAACTAGACCGAGACTATTTGAGGCAAAACACTAAAACTAAAACTAAATGCGATGTGGACTGAAAAAGCTTGGGATTTGTGGGGGGTGGGTGTCCCTCATAATAAGCTTAGGGCGGTCAGAACTCTTGATCAGTCGCTGTACCGACATAGAAGTTATATAAAAGCTTGTAAAATTAATTTAATTGCTTGATACTATAGTAGTATAATTACTTTGTTTGTGACTGAACTGTTATGGGCACAGTTTTTGCTATTAGCTAAGGATATAAATAGCTTTTAATGAAATGCGGGCTTTAAATACCTTCCATGTTACCTATCTATTTTTTTACTAAGAATAGAATAGAATAGAAAAACTCTTTATTGTACACCAGAAACAAAAATAAAAACAGTACAGAAGAATTACAATAGGTAAACAAGGGTAGTACAATGGGCGGTCTTAGTAACGAGACGAGCAAGTCATTCACCTGATGTTAAACGCCACGCCTGCCCATAGCAGCTATGTTATAGTGACCCCCATAATCTGTTGCGGCATCGCACTGCGCTCGTCACCATGGGAAGTCCACACCTTTGCCAGATATTCATCCGCCAAGCAGTAGTGTGCAAACATTACTGTGTTCCGGTTCGAAGGGCATTGCTTCTATCGAAATTACCGGGCATATGAGGCTTTAGAGCCGATGTCTCAGGGTGACGAGCGCAGTTCAGGGCCGCGCAGGATTATGCAATGCAGGGTTCTGGGTGGCACTGTAGCTGTTATGGGCATGCGTAGCGCTTACCATCAGGTGAACAACTTCTACTGCAATAGATAGATAGATAAACTCTTTATTGAAACACTACAGAACAAAGAAATCTAACCAAATAATAATGTTCACTTACATTTTTACAGTCTGGATGTTAGCCGTGAGGACCTCTAAATGGCATTCTGTTTTTCTATAAAATTGTTTATTAGCATAAGTTGTGCTGTTGGTCTTCCACATGAATAAATAAAAAAATAAAAAAATGTGGTATAGAGAACAAACAGCCTTCTAATATCGTTAAAAACCAGCCAAGTGCGAGTCAGACTCGCGCACGAAGGGTTCCGTACTTATTATTAATAAATATTAATTTTATTTTAATTTAATTATTTATTTTCAAAGCGAATATATAACTAAATATTCTGTGAATATTTAGTTTTTTTTTTCGTTTACCTGTTGTCATTATAAATGTCGAGCAAAAATGTGCAAAAAATTCACGTTTGTTGTATGGGAGCCCCCTTAAATATTTATTTTATTCTTATTTTTAGTATTTGTTGTAATAGCGGTAACAGAAATACATCATCTGTGAAAATTTCAACTGTCTAACTATTACGGTTCATGAGATACAGCCTGGTGACAGACGAACAGACAGCGGAGCCTTAGTAATAGGGTCCCGTTTTACCCTTTGGGTACGGAACCCTAAAAAAGAACCACGCATGGACAAAAGCTGGGTTACTCATATTATATCTATTTATTTCCTTGTTAGAATAACAAAATTTAACCACCATTGAGGAAATCCCCGACCACAATTTGATTTATTCGTTAACTAAAGAGGTACCTACCTATTATTATTTTTGTATTTGACTTAGTTACAATACGAGCTAGTCATTCATCTGAAGGTAAGCGCTACAACTGCCCATAACAGCTACAGTGTCACCTAGAACTTTCCATTACAAAATCTTGTGCGGCGCACTGCGCTCGTCACCCTGAGACATCGGCTCTTAAGTCTCATATGCGCAGTAATGTCGCTGGAAACAATGCACTTCAAACCGGAACACAGTATGGTTTTCACACTACTGCTTAGCGGATGAATATCTGGCAAAGGTGGACTTCCCCAGACAAACTTGCAAAAAGACATACCACTACACAAATGATTTGATAGAGACGGAAGGTAGCCAACGGAATTCCTCAGTGAGTGTGCGATGGAGTTGCACAACTTGATTCCTCCATCTCCTTTCCACCATCGGACAACACACGAAGACAACAAGACGCACGGAAGCACGGCATCCGTATACGGTTGACATTCCTCCGATTCGCACGAAGCGATTTGCATCCACATTTATAATCCGAACAGCGGAGGAATGGAACCTTACCAGCGTCTATGTTTCCCGAAAACTATGATCTGAAAGTCTTCAAGTCGAGAGTGAATAGGTATCTTCTAGGCAAGCATGCTCCATCCTCCACTTACCACCAGGTGAGACTGCGGTCAAATGCTTGCCTATTCTGCAATTAAAAAAAAGTGGCTAACAGTAGATTGACGGTTTTTGAGCTCATTTTGATCAGCTTGCAGTACCGAATTCGCACATAAAAACTAAGCTTGGGGTTTATTTTTTACAATAAAACATGAATACCTATATACAGTCACTCCTTTTCCCGTTGGGGTAGGCAGAGACTACATCTTCCCACACGCTACTACCCTGACACGCCTTTCGCTTCTTCCACTTCCATGAGTCCCTTCACACATGCTAGCCGGTTATAGGCGCTTTTGACTTGGCCTTTCTTTAGTACGTCCTCGATTAGATCGAGGTCCGTTCGCCAACGTCGATACTGTAAAACTAATAATTAATAGATAAATCAGCATTGGGCTGTAACCTCTTTTCAAAGATGGCAGCCCTGAAAATCGAGTAGGCCGAGGGATTGGTGGAATATAAAAAAATGGCGGGAATCCTTGATATATAAAGCTGTTGGATGGTAGATAATAATTATAGAAGTAGTATAACTAAAAGTAAATGGTTTTATTGGTCTGCAAAGGCT
Source organism: Campaea margaritaria (assembly GCA_912999815.1). Lineage (NCBI taxonomy): Eukaryota > Metazoa > Arthropoda > Insecta > Lepidoptera > Geometridae > Campaea > Campaea margaritaria. The sequence goes on from OU538818.1 coordinate 3,001,535, forward strand.
AACAATACCTACCGGCTGGCACATTCATATTATATCCCTTTGTCTTTCTTTTAGTTTTAGACAAACAATAAAATTTAAAATAATAAGACTTGTTCTTTTTTCAGCTTCTGACGATGCCAATATGTCAAGGCACCTCCTCATCAGAACTTGTGTACTTCTGGCCGTGACTGCGCTTGCTAGGAGTCAGTACGTTGGTGAGTGATAAGATAGGGACAATTATAATAGACCAAGAAACCAGAGTTTATGGCCATGTTCACTAAAATGTCATGCGGCGGCTCTGTGTTTCGAGTTGCTCCCCTCCCTCAAATATGACGAGGGGTGGCGCTCAAGTCATACTTGTGGACGGGTGCTGCTTGGGGGGACTGGTCCAGTCTGGTTTCTCATAAGTTATGTATATTATGTTATTCATTATAGATTTTATTTATTTCTTTTGTAAAATTCCTTATCTGAAACATCTTATTGACCGTTCCGTAACTAAAAAGAAAAAAAAGAACCTTTATATCACTTTGTTGTCCGTCCCTCTGTCTGTCTGTCGATAATCATCATATCAACCCATATCGGCCCACGCATAGGTCTCCCCTTAGTTTCGTGTGGAGGATGAGGACATAATCCACCAGTGGATCCCGGTTTGGATTGGTGATCACATACCTCAGAAATAATTCTCGAGCGTGGGTTTCCTCACCGAAAACCGGGTGATAATTACTTCAGTAGTTGTAGGCCTCTTTTGCAAGAGACCGTCTGGGGAAGTACCACACCATAGCCAGATATTCATCCGCCAAGCAGTAGTGTGCAAACATTACTGTGTTCCGGTTTGAACGGCATTGTTTCCAGCGAAATTACAAGGCGTGTGAGACTTTAGAGCCGATGTCTCGGGGTGACGAGCGCAGTGCAGTGCCACAAGGATTATACAATGCAATTTTATTACCATCAGGTGAACGTCTTGCTCGTCTCGTTAAATTAAAAAAAAAACTTACCATATGTTTTTACATGAAACAGATTGGCACGGCTCCTCATCTCTCTTTGGAAAGCGGATATTCCCCCAATAGCTATCTATCTATCACGGCATGATAAGACATCAGTATTGACATCGATATAAGAAATCAGGAGGCCTACCATGACCTCTTATAGCGATTCAATTGAAGACCAAAACTGAACCGCGTCGCATAATCGTACCGTGGCGTCTTATTTTTTATGTAGCTGCCATTTTCAACCTAAACTGGATCCGGTTAAGTTTGAAAATGGCAGGAACTTAAATTGAGTCGCTAATTAGCCATTTTCAACCTAAACTATATCCAGTTTAGGTTGAAAATGGCAGCAACATAAAAAAATAAGACGTCACGGTACGATTATGCGACGCGGCTCAGTTTAGGTCCTCAACTGAATCGCTATAAGACGTCATGGTAGGCCTCCAACGGGGCTATGAAGCACGGTGCGGATCAGCTCGAGTTCGTTTCATTTTGACGTTTCATTGCCACGGGACTCGTCATTTGTATTGAAATGACAAGTCCCGTGGCAATCAAACGTTAAAATGAAACGAACTCGAGCTGATCCACACCGTGCTGCATAGCCCCGCAGAGCTGATAGAAAGTAATAAATTTTGACCGCCGTCCGCCTTCAAATCATACCATACTCCACGAAATAGCCATAGAGATCATTCGAGAAACAATATATTTGATAGTCGATACGGTATCTAACATTGACATTACACGATTTGATAATAAATGGCTAATGAGATGGCCGATTGCATATCGGATCCGACCCAGTTTCGTTTGCGGTTTCACTCTCCGTTATGTTTATGAGGTCGGTCAAAACGGTACCGATGCTTAGCCGATATTTGTGGGTTCTTTATTGGACTTGCCTAGTTTTAATGCTGAAGGTAGAAAAGAAAAGGGTATTCTTTACTTGACTGCGTAACGAGACGTGCATTTCGTTCAGCTGACGGTAAGCGCTAAGGCCCATAACAGTTGCAGTGCCATCCAGAACTTTGCCTCGCATAATCTTGGGCGGCGCTGCACTGCGCTCGTCACCCTGAGACATCGGTTCTAAAGTCTCACACGCCCTGTAATTTCGCTGGAAACATTGCCCTTCAAACCGGTACAGTAATATTTCCACACTGCTGCTTGGCGGATGAATATCTGGCAAAAGTCTCTTGCACAAGCGGCCTCCCAGTACGAAATTGTTGGGCATATGAGACTTTAAAGCCGATGTCCTAGGGTGACGAGCGCTAAATTTCAAGCTTCTAGCTTAAAAAATGACGAAACTTCCAAACAAACTTTCATCCCCTATTTCAAACCCTTACAATGCTTTTATCGCATTAAAAAGTACCCTATGTCCTTTCTCAGGCTCTAGACTATCTCTGTACCAAATTTAATTTCAATCGGTTCAGTAGTTTAGGCGTGAAAGAGCAACAGACAGACAGAGTTACTTTCGCATTTATAATATAAAGTAAGGATAAGCAGCTCAATGTATGTAATCGTAATATGCGTTCCTAATTATAATTTTCTTCAATACAGATTTCTTCCAAAACTTCAACTCATTCTTGCAGCCGTTTCCAACAACGAAAACCAGGAGTGACGCCACCAAACGACCCGACACCAAGCACAGACAGACAAACAAACAAAAATACCAAGACGCCATTTTCTTTATAGACGATGTCAAGTTAAAGGATAATACTAGAAACCTAGATACCCTCAACTTCTACACTACAACTGCAAAACCTAGAAGGAAAAGCACTAAAGCCACTACAACTAGTATTTATAATGTTTACACGACACACAGACCAGATGTTAATAAAGAAAAAAAGCCTAACAGCAATAAAATACTTAGCAACAACGATAGAAATGTCAATCGTGAAGTAATAAGAAGCATTAGTCATAATAACGAGCCTTATAACAGTGTTGATAACAGAGTCATTAGCAACGCCAGATTAGTCAACTATAATGCATATAACGATAACCAGAATGGATACAACAGTTATGATAATAGCGAAACAACATCGAACAGAGCCACCAACAACATTTATCCATATCAAGGTAATAATTACAACACGAACGAGAACAGGCAAACTACGCAAAGAACAACAACAGTTGACTATTATAACCCAAAACAAACGACACGCAAAACAACTGAACACTACAACCAAAGACAAACAACACGTAAAACAACTGATTACTACAACCCAAGGCAGACAATGAACGTCTACGATAATGAAAGAACAACTCACCGGCCGATCAACAAGGCCATATATGGTAGTCAATCTGGCCACAACCCTTTATTACACCGGCCAGGAGTCAAACCAGCGGCAGTCGACGAAAACAAACCCCCTATAACCAATAGGCCGGTGACCTCAACACCTGTGTACGATCGGCCTTACGAGACATCCTATAGGCCAGTTAACACAAGGGCTCCGTATGAATCGGAGAGAACTCGACGGCCTAATACGAGGCCTGTGAACACGAGACCTCCGTTTGAAACCGAGAGGCCGTTTTCCTCGGGAGTTGTCAGGCCATCGGATGTTGTCAGGCCATCGGGCGTTGTCAGGCCATCAACGGGTGTTGTCAGGCCTCCCTCATCGGCGACTAACAGACCTTCCGTATCGGCGACGACAGCTGTCAATGAAGATGCAGAACCCAAAATAGAAATAGGACCCGACGAAGATAATATGAGTGACAGCGAAAAGAGGAGGCTATACGATATTTGCGAGCAGAGTAAGTATTACATTTTAATTATTTTTAGGCAATAATTACACTAGAAATGAATAAAACAACAGCCGAATACACAATTAACATTAATTGATTACCACGCAAGACAAACAACCCGTAAAACAACTGACCGCAACTGTCTAAAACAGCGCAAGACAAACAACACAAACATAATTTATTGTTTGTGTTGTTTGTCGTAACGTATTATAATAACTTTTGTATAACTTATCGTTATATTATTTGATAGTAAAATAAATCAAACATGTAAAAAAGTTGACTTTAGCAGCAAGACAAACAACATGTAAAACAACTGACAATAAAAGCGCATAACAAACGACACGAGAAACAACTTGACTGATTACTACAACCAGTGCCGGATTAACCACGTAGCAAGAGTAGCAATTGCCGTGGGATCCGTATATTTAAATCTCTGCCTGAGCGTAATTTTTGAGTAAAACTTATTTAAATGTGGTATATTGAATTTACTTGATGTCACAAAAAACTTTTCCTACTAAGACAATTGTTTTTCTTACCACTTTAAACTTAAGAACCAATAGTAGATCAAGGGCTCTTTGTAATAATTTGCTACGGGCACCGCGCTTGCTTAATCCGGCACTGACTACAAGCAAGCAAGACAAACAACACGTAGAACAACTGACTGCAACAACGCAAAACAACTCAACATTTTTTTTTTTACCTGGGGAATGCATTACGCATACCACCAGACCCGGGTGAGGGCCGGGTGGTTATGTGGGACTCCCCCGCCAGCTAGTCTGGCGGGTATACCCACTAAGCCCCAGGGTGTTTCACCGGGACGCCTTTGCTGTCGGGGCTACGGGTGCGAGAGTGGACTTCCGCGGCCCCGACGGCGTTGGTCCTCATGGGAGGACCCCATCCTAGCGGGATTCACGGGACTCACCAATTCTTACCTCCCCGTTCCAGAATGCAACGAGTACAAGTCAGCCCGCGTCAAGAAGGTAGTGGCCCTGCCACTCGCCCCTAACTCCCAGGGGGTGGCCGTGAACGTGTCCTCGTGCGCCCCCAGTAACGTTCCCCTCATCATAGGGGGAGAAGTGGCCCGGATACAGCAGTTCCCCCATATGGCGCTCGTCGGGTGGAAGAATATACAGGTACAATAAATCTTCTTTTTTTATTTGACTGGGTGACGAGACGAGCAAGTCGTTCACCTGATGGTAAGCGCTACGCCTGCCCATAACAGTCACAGCGCCATCCAGAACACTGCATTGCATAATCCTGCGCGGCGCTGCACTGCGCTCGTCACCCTGAGACATCGGCTCTAAACTCTCATATGCCCAATAATTTCACTGGAAACAGTGCCCTTCAAGACGGAACACAGAATTGTATGCACACTACTGCGTGCCGGATGAATATCTGGCAAAGGTGGTACTTCCCCAGGCGGTCTCATGCAGAAGAGGCCTCCCACTCCAAAACTTCATTAACTTCTTTAGGATCGCTGAGCATTTTATTTTGTGGGTATTGAATGAGACTGAGTCGTCACGCTCGGCTCTGTAACGCTCGTTCGGGTAAAGTCGGCTCGAGTCGACTAAGCGAACGAGAGAGAGTTATACAGCGCGTCACTGCTATACTCGCTCGGCGAGCGTTACATGAGAGAGCATGACGCATCAGTCGCATTCAGAATTCAGTATCGACATAAACATCGATCTCACCTTCGTAAAATTTTCACTCCTGTCGTGTGGTCTTCAGCACGTGATATGTTATTCATTAAGATACATAAATACAGACAGTCAAGTTTTTTCCCCGTTGGGGTAGGCAGAAACTACATCTTCCCACACGCTACTATCCTGACACAGCTTTCGCTTCTTCCACTTCCATGAGTCCCTTCACACATGCTAGCCGGTTATAGGCGCTTTTGACTTGGCCTTTCTTTAGTACGTCCTCGATTAGATCGAGGTACGTTCGCCAACGTCGAGCCCTACCGGCTGGCACATTCATACTAGGTCCATATATCTGTTGTTGCAGAATGGTGGGCACTCGTGGAAGTGCGGCGGGTCCCTCGTCAGTGAGCGGTTCATCCTGACTGCCGGCCACTGCACCTACCACGATAAGGACTACAACGTCGTCAGGTACGCGGAAGTCGCGCTACGGATGCGATCCCATGAGCTGATAGCGTCTAACCCTTACGTTCAAAAAGCGTCATCACAATCAAACAATATCGGCCCACTGCTGAGCACGGGTCTCCCTTCACTTTCGTGTGGAGAATTATTGCAAACCTCCGAATTATCGGGTTTCCTCACGATGTTCTCCTTCACCGAAAAGCGAGTGATCATTGCGTACATATGTTTTTTACATAAGCACATTGGTACGTGCCCGCCTGTGATAAGAATAACATTAAAAAAAGTGTTACGTGTAATTTATACGCGCGTTTGAAGTTAAACTTCGTTGAAGTTGGTGACACGTTACCAAAAAAGCTTGAAACTGTCAAAGTTTCTCCGATCGAATAGTGTCTTCGTATGTTTTGACATTAGTGACATTTATTAAATATAAAAAAAAAGTACATGACAGCTGGCAAGTGACAATTGCACCTTCAAACAGCTGGCTATGAGAGAGAGAGAAAGAAACTGTGCGCTCTCTCTCTTGCCCCTACAGTAATATCCAAAACGTAACTCTCTCTTTCTATATTCACTTACTTATGTCTCTGTCTCAACTTTATCGATCACACTTTTCGTAACGCTCTCGTCACGCATTCACCGGCTTGCTCCCCATGTCAAGCGTGCGTAAAGAAGTTTTAATTCAACAATCTCATCCCCCCCCTCCTTCCAGCGGCCCCCCTCACGCAGTACAACTCGGCTCGGCGATCTACAACGACCGCACGGCGACCGTGGTGCAGATATCGGCCATCGTCCGCCATCCCAAGTACAAGCTGAGGCGGTCCTACCATGACATCGCTCTGATCAAGATGGTGACGACTGTCACGTGAGTATACCACTGAGATGGTAGGATTTAGTGTGCTTGTATTGTAATAATGGTAGAATTCGAAATAATAATGGAAGAATTCCAAAGGTTATGGTAGAATTTGAATCGATAATGGTAGAATTTGAAACGATAATGTTACAATTTGAAATAATAACATTTAGTGAAAGGATTTGGTGGCATTCGAAATAGTAACGGTAGAATTTGACGGGGAGGGATGTCAACGAAGTGTGACATTATGTGACAAAGGGTAGAAGGTCTAAGTTTCGTGACGTAACATTTTAAAATCTCATACATCTAAGCGTTCTAATAAAACTAATTTTGGAACTAATGTTTTACTTTAATAATAAGTATGTGTAAAATTTGTTTTGTTCTAGTTTTTAAGTTTTCTTTGTTCTGTGGTGTTTCAATAAAGAGTTTATCTATCCATCTATCTATCTATCTATGTGTAAAATTGCAAAATATGTGACGTCACACTTGGGCTCACAAATGTGATCAAGTGTGACAAGGACGGGGAGGGGTCAAAAAAACACGAAATGAGTGGATACTGTGGCCGTCTAATTGTGATCATCATTTGAAAATAAATCTGCATTTAAAAATAAATTAACATAAGTACCTACTTAGCTATCTTCACCGCTGTTACTTCGATCTGAATTTTTAACGTGTTTACTTGCTTACAGGTTTTCCGAAACGATAAGTCCGGCGTGTTTGGGGGTCCCGCCCCCTGTCGGCGACCCTGTAATCGCCACTGGATGGGGCAAGACGGAGTACGGTAAGTAATTAACTGGCGGGCGCACTGGTATACAGTTAATGGAGTTTCCCTTTCTTGTGCGAGATTCCTGCATGATGAGACACCCATTTAACACTTTGACTGCTGAGCCGATTTGCTTGTCTAGCCACGGGTGCGGCTCTGCACACTCCAAAGTGTTTTTCCATACAACAAACACAACAGTTGTGTTCTCAGCACTGAACATGTTACCACCTCCCACCTACTCCCATCCCCCTACCTTTTAACCTAATTTACCTCTCAACTTCCATTCAACTCGCCCGGTCACACTTTTCGTAACGCATTCACCAGCTTACTCCCTAAGTCAAGCGCGCGTAAAGAAGTTTTACTTCATAAATAAATAAAGATTTATCTTATCTATCTACAGGAGGGGACTCTTCGATAGAGCTGCGAAAAGTATCCATTCCGATCTGGGACATGTCCGAGTGTCGCGAGATCTGGGGCACGTCGCTCAAGCTGCCCAACGGGCCCATGCCTGACAACCAGATCTGTGCGGGAGAGAGGAAGGGCGCTAAAGACACTTGCCAGGTAGGCAACCCTGACACCTAAATAGTAGACAACTAGACATACACCAATCGACAGTCAGTCTAATTTAACACGTTGATTGCTGAACCGTTTTTTACATTTCGGCACCGTTACGGACCGTGTGCGTTTCCCAGCACTGTAGTAGCGCCGCGTTAAACACACACGTCTGTGTTTCGCCACAGAGCCGTAAGCTGCGCTAACACAATAGGTGTGTTTTCTACTGCACTTACTGCTGACTGTGTGTATTAAAGATACAAACTCCTTATTCCAGGGCGACTCTGGGGGGCCGGCGCAAGTGCAGGATGGGTGCGCGTGGCGCGTCGTGGCTGTCACCTCGGTGGGGCGCTCCTGTGGCGCCCCCGAGACCCCCGCGCTCTACGCACGTATACCCAGAGCTTTTATTGCGTCCCAGGTAATAATTATGAATCTTTGTCGTATAATCGATTTAAGATATTGTTTGTTGTGTGGTTTGAAGCGGTGGTAGCCTAGTGGAAGAACGTCCGCCTTCCAATCAGAAGGTCGTGAATTAAAAATCCTAGTGCAGGCACGTACCAATGTGTCTCTGTAAAACATATGTATGTACCTACGTAATTATCACCCGCTTTTCGGTGAAGGAATACATCGTGAGGAAAGCCTGCCTGATTTCACCTGCCTGAAGATTTTTTTTTGTTTTGGACTATCCCTGGACCAATTCGGCAATTTATTTTTCCAAATATTAGATGAGGTCCGAGAAAGGTTCTTATGAAGAGAAAAATTGGAAAAGTTGCCCGGAAAATTGGAAAAATTCGGAAAAAAAACTGAAAATGATTTTTCCATTACATTTTTGTATGGACTGTTGTTAAATGACTTAATTTTTTTACAGATATACACAAACGTCAAACCGGGTCGTGACGGCAACAGCCAGTACGGCAACGAGGGCATAACCAACAAAAATAGAGGAAGCGAAAACAACGGAAGTGGAACTGGAAATAATAATAGGCCCAATATTAATAATGCTGGAAATAGTGGTGTGGCCAACGTCAGACCGATCCAGGATAATAATGGTCGGAACTACACTAATAGTGGTACAGTACAAAATAATAATAATGAACAATACTATAGCGACAGCCAAGGCTCGATCAGTGACAATCGTGGCGTAGCTAACAGCAATATAAACTGGAACAATAATAATGCTTACAATCGACAAAACACAAGAGACAATAGCAATAATTGGACCCTACAACCAGATGTAACGAATAAAAACAGAAACAATCAAAATAACGCAAACAACCGTTATGGCAATCAAAATGTTTACGACCAAAGCAGCTTTGATAGCAATGGACAGATTTATAGAACAACAACAACAAGAACAACTGTTGGTTATAATAACCAGAACAATTATCGACAAAACGGTTATAATAATGAACAAATTCAAAACGGTCGGAACGCGGAAACTGCAGCTGGTGTGAGAAATTATGAAAATCCAACATATTCATATAGTAATAATGAGAGAATTGAAACTACGCGCAATGATAATAGACGAATGGAAAATATACATAACGATAATGTATTCAGCGTTAATAATCCAATTGCGACTAGGCCTTGGTGGAATGTGTAGACGTTTTTTTGGTTATAATTTTGTAAATAATATAATTATAATTGTTCCCAATTATGAACATAATGGTTATAATAATGAACAAATTCAATGTGGTCGGAACAAGGAAACTTAGAAATAGAATTAATTGTTATTATGTTGTAAATATAATTGTTTATGTAATTAAATGTAGTTATAAGATATTTTTTGATTTTCATTTTTATCAATACACTAGCTGCGCCCCGCGGTTTCACCCGCATAATTCAAGTTTTCCCGCAATAACTCTTTAAAGCAATATATTTTCCCCGTTTTTGCCACATTCTTCATTGCTGCTCCGCTCCTATTGGTCGTACCGTGACCTTTATAGACCTAGCCTATAACCTTTCTAGATAAATGGACTATTCAACACAAAAAGAATTGTTCAATTCGGACAAGTAGTTCCTTTTTCATGTTCTATTCCATGACCTGAAGTATCTTTATATACTTGTATTACCAAAATCAGTTGAGCCGTTGCGGCATGATTGACAAACACACGAAGCTTAGTATTTATAATACTAGCTGCGCCCCGCGGTTTCACCCGCGTTGAGTATCATCCCACATGATCCGGTATTTTTTACGGGACAAAGTGTCCTGTGGTAATCCAGGTTTAATAAACTGTCTGTGTGCCAAATTTCATTCGAATCCGTTCAGTAATTTTTGCGTGAAAGAGGAACAAACATCCATCCATCCATCCATCTTCACAAATTTTCGCATTTATAATATTACTGGCTGCGCCTTGCGGTTTCACCCGCGTAGTACCTGTTCACGCGGGAATATGGGGATAGCCTATGTTACTCGCTGTCAATGTAGCTTCCCATTAGTGAATTAATCTTTTAAATCGGTGCAGTGGATTAGCCGAAACCTTACATATTTCCATATAAACTTTCATCCCCTATTTTTACTTTACCCCATCAAGGTAAACCAATTTTTACAAACTTTGAATGCCAAATTTAATTATATCTAATCAAACGCCTAAAAAATAAATTTCAAGCTTCTAGCTTCAAAAATGACGAAACTTCCATACAAACATTCATCCCCTATTTCAAACCCTTACAATGCTTTTTTCGCATTAAAAACTACCCTATGTCCTTTCTCAGGCTCTAGACTATCTCTGTACCAAATTTCATTTCAATCGGTTCAGTAGTTTAGGCGTGAAAGAGCAACAGACAGACAGACTTTCGCATTTATAATATAAGTAGGGAAGTAGGGATGTTACTCGCTTATAATGTAACTTCCCATCGGCGAAAATATGGTGGCGATATCTCAGGGTGACGAGCGCAGTGCAGTGCCGCGCAAGATTATGCAATGCAACGTCCTGGGTGTTATGTGCAGGCGTCACGCTTACCATCAGGTGAACGACTTGCTCGTATCACTTCTATGACTATGTATTCCTTCACCGAAAAGCGAGTGATCATTGGATAAATGGGATTTGAACTCAAGACCTTTTCCTTGGAAAGCGGACGTACTCCCACTACGCCACCACCGCTTTTTTTGTTACTATTGGGGGGGGGTAATATTATAAAAAATAAAAATATAATTTTGCTAAGAAAACATGATTTTTTACTATATTTCTTATTTATACGTAAAATACAATTGAACACGTCTAAAATATTTACCTAATACACGACTGTGCCAAGCCAGTGTATTTAAGGCGGTTCGTTTCGCTTAGGGACCATCCATAAATTACGTCACACGTTAAGAGGGGGAGGGGGTCGACGAAGTGTGACATTATGTGACAAGGGGTGGGAGAGGGGTCCTAAGTTTCGTGACGTCACATTCACAAATCTAATACATCTAAGTGTTAAAATGCCAAATAAAACTAATTTCGGAACTGCTGTTTCACATTTATAATTATATCATCATCATCAACAACCCATAACGTCCCACTGCTGGGCACGGGTCTCCCCTCACTTTCGTGAGGAGGATTAAGGCATAATCCACCGCGGGGGCCAGATCCGGATTGGTGGATAACATACCTACCTCCGAAATAATTCTCGGGTATGTATGTGGGTTTCCTCACGATGTTTTCCTTTACCGAAAAGCGAGTGATAATTACGTACATATGTCTTTACAAGAAACACATTGGTAGGTGCCTGCACTGGGATTTGAACTCACGACCTTCTGCTTGGAAGGCGGACGTTCTCCCACTAGGCTACCACCGCTCACCTACTTTTATAATTACTAGATGTAAAATTGCAAAATATATCACGTCACACAAGGGAGAAGGGGTCTCGCAAATGTTATCAAGTGTGACAAGGACGGGGTAAGGGGCAAAAAAGACGAAATTAGTGTGACGTAGTTTATGGATAACCCCTTATCGCCGGGACATTTATATTTCAAACCGTTTTTTTGGTATCTGGAGTTAAACCGTAAATGAAAATGGAATTTGCAATAATCTTAGACTATTTTGCACATTTTAGAGTCTAGAGTCGTTTCAATTTTTTTTTTGCTATTATCGTCTCTAATATTTCTTGCTAATATATATTGTATCCGAAATGGATATAGACTGTTGCTACTTTGTTAATTTTAAGATCTTTTTACACACAGTTTTATACAATAAAATTGATTCTTATTCTAGACTGTAGAGCCCTAGTTCCCATAGTGGTCCAGGTGGACCCCCAGGTGTCCACGGGAAACTCGACGGGGGTCTACCTTGGCGTGACAAAAAATAATATATGGTAGGAAATAAATAGGAATATGGTAGAAAGGTAGCTGCAGGGGGTCCACCGGAACCAGCTAAATTTTGCAAGTGGTCCATGATAAAAAAAAGTCTTGGAACCTATGGTCTAGTTAGGTAGTCTAAAAAAATATTTTTTTTATTTCCCGCCATTAGCGAAACGTAACACCTTAAGCGATATATTTTGATAATTGACTAATTTAAAGGCTATAATATGTAAAGATTCTAAATAAATTTATTTAAATATAAAATTAAATTAAAAAAAAGCACCCCAACGTATCCCCATTTCTCCTTCCTGCTCCATCATCAAACCCTGGGCATTGAGACCATGCCAATGAGCCCAAACCAGACAGCTCCTCTGTGAGACGGTGAGGAATTGGATATCCTGCAGGTTCGAGGCGATGCTACAGCATCAGACGAAGGTTTCCATGTCTTTGGAATATCATTGAGGCTGTGATCAGACCTGTAGAAGTTGCTCACATCCCATGATCGACCAGAAAATATCTGGTGAACTTCGATACTGCAGCAAATTACTGGGCATAAGAGACTTTAGAGCCGATGTCTCAGGGTGACGAGCGCAGTGCAGTACCGCAGAACATTTTTAAAAATTCTGGGCGGCACTGCAACTGTTATGGGCAGGCGCGGCGCTTACCATCAGGTGAACGACTGCTCGTCAATGAAATAAAAAGTAAAATGATAGTAAAATGTACGCGTCAGGAGAGATGGAGACACGTATTAGAAAGAGAGGCGACTAGTAACTAAATATAATTGTAAGCATGCCGCGCTGTGCGCAGCGAATTGCGACTTTATTGCGTCAACGCAAGAGTCGCTATTCCTTTAAATGTCTTTGCGGCATGAAATTTCTGCACTTTTAATACTATTGCAGTAGTTATTCTGTGCCTATTCACACCCCGGACACTACACATAAAAGCTGATTTGACAATTCAAAAATACAAAAAAAAAAAAAAAAACAAATAAAAAAATTACGCTTGTAAACGCGTCAAATTAGTGTGTAAAGCACACGAATATAACGGCGCTAGAAAGCGTAAACGCTGTAACCCTTTGACCGACCCGAAAATACTTTTTTTACATATTTGGAAACAAAACCACATTTCAACGTCCCCTAGGAACTTTAGGATATAACCAAGGTAGCAGTATTGTAGCTTTGTATGTAACACACCAAATATCCAAAATTTACGTTTTTAGCTCGAGTAGATGTTGTGTTATGATTTTTTTTCAACAAAAAAAAAGTTTGGTGAACAATTTTGCGTTTCAAGGTTACAGCGTTTACGCTTTCTAGCGTCGATAATATTATGCGACTAAAATAAAAGGCGGCCCGCTAGTGTGAAGGTTCTGGCCGTTTGTCTATTACATGTGGGCGTGTAGTGTCGACTGTCGGCGATTGCGGGGAGAGGGTCCATTCCATATATAGTGCTTTATATATCCTAAAATTATATAAGACATTGCTTTAACGATATAAAAATGATCTAACTATAAACGATATTGCTAGGCGCGGGGAGAGGGTCCATTCTGTATATCTATATATATAAAAATGTTATGTTGGTTTGTGTACACTTCAAAAACTCAAAAAGTTCTGCACCGATCGAGCTAAAATTTCAGCATGATATATAATCCGCATCAAGGATTGTTTTTATCCATTTTTTTTTTCATCAGTGACATATCAGCGAATGTGCCACAGCGAAGCGTGGCAGGGTACAGCTAGTAGCACTATAAATATCCTAAAATTATCTAAGATATATTGCTTTAACGATATTAAAATTATCTAACTATAAGCTTTAACAATAGTGATACATATAAAATCAACATCCCTTTAACTTTAAGGCATTGTCCACACCAGTGTCGTCCGTATCAGCCCACTGCTGAGCACGAGTCTCACCTCTTTCGTTAAGACGATTAGGCCATAATCCACTACGGGGGCCCAGTCTGGGTGGATCTCATCTATCTATCTATCTATTTTAACCCATATTAACCCACTGTTGGGTCGGTTTTTAGGCCTCCTCATATGCACGCCGTTCTTTTCAGATGAATCCACTGATTCTTTTGCGCCTTTGTATTATTGTCTAACCATTTTGCAGGTGGTATGCCTTCGACCATTTCTTGGCCACCACACAGCCACGGCTCCGCACACTCCGATATGTTTTCCCAGCAAACACCACAGTTGTGTCATCAGCAGTGAACATGTTAAATACAGTGGCCGACTGAAAGTGTGGTGTGAACCATGCCTCATACTTTTTCACATATGTTTTCATACATTCCCATGCACATTAGAATCCGATGACTTCTTCGTTGGTTTCCGAATCGATGGTGACCAGTTGTTCGTCTGAAACAAATGGAAGAAGACCGGATTATAATCAAATTAAATTAATATAAGCACAATAACTACAAGAGACCGCCTGGGGAAGTACCACCACACCTTTGCCGCCAGATATTCATCCGCCAAGCAGTAGTGTGCAAACATTACTGTGTTCCGGTTCGAAGGGCATTGTTTCCAGCGAAATTACTGGGCATAAGAGACTTTAGAGCCGATGTCTCAGGGTGACGAGCGCAGTGCAGTGCCACACAGCATTATGCAATGCAGGGTTCTGGGTGGTGCTGTGAAGACCAAAGACTTGCAATGAATCTACTGTTAGTCACTGAGGAATTCCGTTGTCTACCAACCGTCTCTATCATCAGATCAGCTCGCTGTCACACTAATATTGTATTGTCATTGGAAATTGAGAGGCATGCAAATTTTCAACTCTGTTCAACAACGGGAACAGGGTCAAAGTTGACTCTCAATATTCCACATAGACGAAGATAGTTACAAAAAGTGCATGCTAAATAGAAGCCAGTCAAAATATAAACAGCTCAACGCCACCTACCGTCCACCTCCGTATATATATAAGTTAGCTCCTCTTCGTTCACATCCTCCAGGCTGCACTCGTCCACCTCCTCATCCTCCAGCATGACTATTTCCTTAAACTTTCTAATGTCTTCAACTTCTTCTGGGCCATACGACTCCGGGCTGGCCTCGGGGACCTCAATGGAGAAAGAGTGGGTCTCCACTGTGGGAGAGGGGACCTCTATGGTGATAGAGAGGGTCTCCATTGTGGCAGGGGGGGACTCGATAGAGACAGAGACGGTGTCCAATTTGGCTGGGACGAGTTGCGGGGGCTGTTCGAGTAATTCTGCAACAAATAATTTATGTGAACAGTTTGTAAAAGAACTTATGTACGTGGACGTGGTAGGCTTCTCCTGCAAGAGTCCACCTGGGGAAGTACCACACCTTTGCCAGATATTCATCCGCCAAGCAGTAGTGTGAAAACAATACTGTGTCCCAGTTTCAAGGTCACTGTCATACAGGGCGTTATATAATACCCTATAAAGTAACAGGGCAGTGTATTCGGGTATTTCCGTCGCACGTCTGTCCGACAAACATGGTTATATATTCATGCCTACCCACATTTAGGATCGTCGCAATTTTCTAAGACAATTCACATGCTTGATCGAAACGTAAAACAATTCACATGCTTGATCGAAACAAGCCTGCTGAGTACTTATAGGGCCATTCTGTAGCACCCTGTATATATTTCCAGAGAAGCTTTTATAAAATACGTATTCGGTACGGCAAGCTGGGCAGAATGAGTCCAAACACCATCAGTCTACTGCTAGTCACCGAGGAGTTCCGTTGTCTACCTTCCGTCTCTATCAGACCAGCTCGCTGTCACCATAATATTGTATTGTCATCAGCACTTACAGGCATACAAAATTTCAACTCAAATAGGTCAAACTTGAGTTACGAGACACCAATCAAACAAACATACATCCATAGCAAGTTAACATGTTCACTGCTGAAAACACAACAGTTGTGTTTTTTATAACTTTCCGCGGTACGGGAAAACACACTTGTTGTGTTAGCGCAGCGTACGTGCCGGCTGTACGGCAAAACACAGCCGTGTGTGTGTAATGCGGCGCTACTACAGTGCGGCTCACACAGCCGGCACGCCAGTGCGGGAAAACAAACACGGTCCGTCACGGTGCCCAAATGTAAAAACCGGTTCAGCAGTCAACGTGTTAACACCTTCAGTGCGGTAAAACACAACTGTTGAGTTTGTTGTACGGGAAAACACTATGGAGTGTGCTGAGTCGCACCCGTAGCTAGTCAAGAAAATCGGCTCAGCAGTCGAAGTGTTCAAATCTTGATAAAAAGTATGATCACCTTCCAGGTCCTCGCGGTGATGACCCTTCATCTTGAACACGTGGTGTCGGAGGAGCACCCGATTGAAGAACTCCGTGCCGCAGCTGCAGCGCGCGCGGCGCCGCCCTCCGCTCCCCGAGAACGACTTCAGCTGGCTGAGGTGGTCCCGGATGATATGGGTGCGGGCCTGGCGGAGGAACAGAAGTTTTTTTTTTTATTTGACCGAGTGATGAGACGAGCAAGACGTTCAATAAAAAAAAAAAAGAAAAGAAAAAAATAATAATTAAATAAAGACCTAAAGAAGTTTTACTTCAGTCGTGTGGTTTAAAGCACACTCGTTTTTTTATATCGACGCTAGAAAGCGTAAACGCTGTAACCTTGAAACGCAATATTGTTCAACAGAGCCAAAAAACTTTTTTTTGTTGAAAAAAAATCATAACTCGATATCTACTCGACCTAAAAACGTAAATTTTGGATATTTGGTGTGTTTCATACAAAGCTACAATACTGCTACCTTGGTTATATCCTAAAGTTCCTAGGGGACGTTGAAATGTGGGTTACAGCGTTTGTTTCCAAATATGTAAAAAAAGTATTTTCGGGTCGGTCAAAGGGTTACAGCGTTTACGCTTTCTAGCGTCGATATATAGATAAAATTTAAAAAAAATATAGCTAAAGAAGTTTTACTTCATTAGTGTGGTATAAAGCACACTCGTTATTCTTCCTTACCTCAGCCTTGTCCTTGCAGATTTCTCTACACAGTATGCACACCTGTAGGTAGCGAGGCAAGTCCAGTCCTGCAATGAGAAGGAATTTGTTGGTACAGGACACAGAAATTTCAAATTATGTACTTAATAGCTGCGCCCCGCGGTTTCACCCGCGTAGTTCCTGTTCCCGCGGGAATATGGGGATAAAATATAGCCTATGTTACTCGCTGTCAATGTAGCTTTCCATTAGTGAAAGAATTTTTAAAATCGGCACAGTGGTTTAGCCGAAACCTTACATATTTCCATACAAACTTACATCCCCTATTTATACTTTACCCCACCAAGGGTAAAATTATTACAAACTTTGAATGTCATATTTATTTATAATCAAAGCCTAAAAAATAAGTTTAAAGCTTCTAGCTTCAAAAATGGCGAAACTTCCATACAAACTTTCATCCCCTATTTCAAACCCTTACAACGCTTTTTTCGCATTAAAAAATACCCTATGTCCTTTCTCAGGCTCTAGATTATCTCTGTATCAAATTTCATTTCAATCGGTTCAGTAGTTTGGGCGTGAAAGAGCAACAGACAGAGTTACTTCCGCATTTATAATATAAAAGTAGGGATAATATTTTATGACTTTTCATGCGTGACATATATACGCAATAAAACCATAAATCTGAACTAAAAATTAACTTGAAATAAACTAAAGAATAAAACTAAGACTGACATGCGAGACAAGTTTCTAACGGTTACACTATTGTTAAAATATTTAACTGTGGAACCGTAAGTGGATACGCACTGTGAGCCACTAGACCCGACCAGCAGAGGGAGCCACTAGTGACTTCAAGTATTTATATTTGACAAGTCACAACAATTACTGGGCATATGAGACTTTAGAGCCAACGTCTCAGAGTGATGAGCACAGTGCAGTGCAAGATTATGCGACGCAGAGTCCTAGGTGGCACTGTCACTGTTATGGGCTGGCGTAGCGCTTACCATCAGGTGAACGGCTTGCTCGTCTCGTTACTCACGGCAACAAGTAACAGACCGCTCCCACAGCCTGGGCTCGGATGCAGTCGCTTAAACATTCAACATTGCGTCGGTACCATACAGAAAAATGCGACACACAGCTTGTGGTGGCCACCGGTGGTTACGTCTAATTGTTCAATGTGAACTTGGACTACCTAAGTATAACACAATATAACCATAATATAAAAGTAAAAAACCCAACTGCCATTTTTTTTATTAATTCGTTGACTGCCGAGAACATGTGTCTGTTTTTTATATAATCAATAAAAATCAATCAGTCAATCTCGATGATAATGATAAGTAACGTAATTTATACAATTTCAATAATGTCATTTAATAGTTTGGTAATAATGGTATATCATAATATTGTCAATAGAATAATTTATTTTTATATTGTATATTATGGCTTAAAAAAAAAAAAAAGAATGACTAAAATTTAAAAAATGACATCGCCGTAGAGTTTCTTGGTGCTATCTTCTCTAACGGGCGTATTTCCGAAGCACTGGTAGAGTCAATGGACTTTTCCTTTTCCTGTGCGAGACTCAGGCATGAGTCACCACTTGAAAGGGAAATATCCTTTTTCTAACTCAAACCATAATTAGATAATAATCATTAGTTTCGTAGATCATAAAATTTGACTTATTTTTTTTGTATTTCTATACTTATGTATAAGATATTATTTTTTTTGACGTGTAAAAGTGCAATATTTTGCCTATTTACAATAAATGATTTAAGTTTGAGTTTGAGTTTATAATGTTACGGCGAGCGAATACACGCCTGATATGCAAATCCACACTGCTGTGTTGTCAATTTTATCACACCAGTTGTGTGCCACAACACAATCCCAGTGCTAGTAAATTCAATAAAGCCGTTTAAAGTGCAGGTCGTGACTAAGGAGTCACTAGTCCGAAGATCGTGAGCCTCCTTTCGGCGTTCGAGTAAAAACAAAAATAAATCTGACTGAAAATAAAAAGAAATATAGAATAAACAATAATCACCACTTTACAGTTGACGGATAAAAAGCGCACAACACATATACGGTATGAATTGTGATGCTTTTCTGATATTGTGTTACCTCTCAATGATTGATGAATATTGTATTTTATTATGGTAGACCAACGGGAACCATGCCTCGGGAACGCCCTGTTCACCATGCCGGTGACGTTCTTGCTGTACGTATATTCCGATGACTTTTGGTGCTCGTCCAAATGCGCCTCATAAACATTTTCCTTCCACGGATCGTAACCACAAATCTCGCATTTGTAATAATGGGCGTGGTTTTTAATATGCTTTTCTAATTCGGCCACATTGTCAAAGTGACCGAGGCATATATCACAGACCGAGATACTAGGCATCTCATGCTTTTGAAAGTGAAACCATATGGACGAAAGACGGATATTTCTTCTGCATTTGGGGCATTTGAAGAATTTGTCTCGACGTTCCGGAAGTTTCCACATATGTGTGTACATGATGTGGGCTCGCAACATGTCCTTGTTGAAGA
This sequence comes from Campaea margaritaria, assembly GCA_912999815.1. NCBI lineage: Eukaryota > Metazoa > Arthropoda > Insecta > Lepidoptera > Geometridae > Campaea > Campaea margaritaria. Next base: position 3,021,224 of record OU538818.1, read on the forward strand.
AGATGCGGTGGCATTTATCACAGATGAAGATTTCCCGTTCGATTCGTCTAGCCGACGGTGAACTGAAGAGGTGACGGGTTTTGATGTGGGTGATCAGAGCGCTGTGACTGTCTTGCAGCTTCATGCAGACCTGTAACGGTTGTATCATGTAAACATGTGTCCCGCTCGGCTGGTGGGGGCAACCCGGTGTGTCCCCGGGAGACACCCAAGTGGCCACACCCTATCAACACATTCTTCATCAGTAAGGAGGACACAACACAGTGTTTTTTAACACAACTGGTGTGTTAAAAAACACAACAGTTGTTTTCAGCAGTGAACATGTTGAGAGACTGTGTAGTGTAGGTGGAGTAATGACAGTCAACAGTTGAAGGAGAATGGATGAGGAGAGCCAAACATAGAAGTCCCGAGCTGAGGTGCGGCCCGTGTGTTCCAGGACGCACCCAACGGAGAAAGAGGCCCAAGACTCACATGCCTAGCCCGAGAGGGCACCCGCAGAGGTGGTCGCGGAAGCACTGTTCATACCCATGGCCACCTCCACAATGCGGAGAGGAGAACTCCCCGGGGTTTTAGTGGGTAAACCCCGTCAGACCGCATTCTGGCGGGGGAGTCCCACATAACCACCCCGCGCCCCCGGGGCTGGGGTGGTATGCCTAATGCTTTTCACCGTGAAAAAAAAAAAAGGAGAGCCAAAGATCGGGCTCAGTGGCATTCACTAGGAGAGGCCTACGTTATCCTTGACACGATTAGCATGTAAGGCTGCGTGGCCCCTTGCAAGAATTAGGTTTAAACTGGGAATCCACTAAGAATAATATACCTAGGCAAGGAAATGCAGTTCTCTTTTAAATTATAACGTACTAACTGCGCCCCACGGTTTCGTTCACGGATAACGAGTAGTCTATTTGTTATTTCAGGGCTTAAAGTATCTATTTACCAAACATCAAAATCCGTTTGGCCATTGGGCAGTAAAGAAGGACAACACACCAACTTTTGCATTTATATGTAATAGTAGAACCTTTATTCTGAGACTTCTTGCTAAAATTAGATCTAAATTGGCGGACAAGCAATAGGTTAGAATATTAAAGGTATACAAGGCATTTTTTTATGGAAAAGTGAGATTTTTTATCAAAATATAACCTATGATTTTTTTTGGGTATTACCGTGCAAAATCGGTCGCCATGTTTATCCATTTGTTCGCTGATCAAATCGAAATGAGATTCCTTTCTGTGCAGTTCTACATCCGTTTCTGTGAGCCAGTGGGACTCTTCACAAATATCACAGGTATATGGTAATGGTATTCGAACCGGTTTGAGCGGCTGAACCTTAGATATGGTTTCACTGGAAGTGTAGCATCGAAACATGATTGTAATAATTTAACCCTGCTTTTATATATTCGATTTTTCAGTTGAAAATAATAAATGGAAAGTTGGAAACAAATTTGGTCGGAAACCAAAAGTGCGTCAATTTTTTTTAATTTGACCACAGATTGTTCAAAATCACAGATCATATTATATAGTAGTGGATCAACGATTTAAGCCGCCCACACATTTGTCTGACGTGTCGTGTCGTGATGCTTCAGAAAGGGTATCGGTTACATACATTTAATATGGTAGCGTTCAGATTTCTCTGATGCAGTGTGTTGTGACGGCTTGTGTAAATGTATGAAACCGATACCTATCTGTTGCATCACGACACGACAAGCCAGACAAATGTGAACCTAGCTTTACGGATAGTTTGACTTTTTTTTGGTTTGGATTCTGTATCTTAATTGCATGCGTCACAGACTATATCACTTAGTCTGGCCAACGAGTAGACCCTAAAAAACGCGCCAAAATAAAAATAATTATACGATTATTACTAGAAAATATCAAATAATTTTGCTTTTGCAATGAAAACATGTTTTGATACTTGAGGTTTATTTATTTTACTAAAGATTGACAAACATTTTAATCACGACGGTAAAATTATCACTTCAATAAAACAAAAGATGCTCCATCACAGTAATCATTTAATGAAATCAACTGTGTCAAGTAAAGTGACCTCATCCTCTGGAGAACGGCGGAGCGGCGTTGGTTTCGAGATAATAGATGCCTGAGGATCTGCAACAAGATTAGTTCTTAGTATGGGCCAATAGGTGGCGCTATTACAAAATAATTTAATATTGTCGCAGTTAAATAAAGATAACAAAATGTATCTTAAAAAAAATTGTTTTGCTTTGGTCAGTCGTCGTATTTTTGTTTGTTTCGTTGTTTTTTTGTTTGTTTTGTCTTATTCTGTTAGGGTCGTCTACTAATTACGTGAGGTGTTTAGGGGGGGAGGGGGACCAGTCAAACCTCACCCAATCTCACGTGGGGGAGAGGGGGGTCACGTGATAAATATATCACGTAATTTTTTTTGCCGCGTGAGACGCAGCAAAATTGCGTAGAAATTGGAAAATTTAATGGAGTAAAAAATTTATAAATGAATCCAACGCAATCAAGTTTAGATTAACGTATTTATATAAATATACCCACGAATTTTTAAAATCTCACGCGAGATTAGGGAGGGGGGAGAGGGTCGAGCAAAATCTCGGGACATCTCACCAAAAAAAAAATCACAATCGGGTCGAAAAATCGCCCAAATAGCCTCACATGTAAAGTTATAAAAAACACAACAGCTGTGTTTTCAGCAGTGAACATGTTAAATCTGATGTTGGCCTCACCCAGTCTTGGGCACGGTGCCACCCATCCTGAGCCCGCCCCAGAGGAAGCAGTTCCCAGCCATAGCAGTGAGGTATGAGGCACAGCGTGTGCCGAGGAAACCGCTGGACATCACAGATTCAGCCATGTAGAAATAAGACCTGGAAGCAGAGAGACTTTATAGTCTTAACCCACCCTGGGGGCCTACCATGACCTCTTATAGCGATTCAATTGAAGACCTAAACTGAACCGCGTCGCATAATCGTACCGTGACGTCTTATTTTTTATGTTGCTGCCATTTTCAACCTAAACTGGATCCAGTTAAGGTTGAAAATGGCAGGAACCTAAATTGAGTCCCTAATAAACCATTTTCAACCTAAACTATATCCAGTTTAGGTTGAAAATGGCAGCAACATAAAAAATAAGACGTCACGGTACGATTATGCGACGCGGCTCAGTTTAGGTCCTCAACTGAATCGCTATAAGACGTCATGGTAGGCCTCCAGGACTTAGGTACAACAGTGTCGATTTATCTAGGCCATTGTGAACTGTCGCCACAGAAAGCGTCAAAGTATTCGTATTTTGGAAGCGAGTTAGGATTTGGACAGTTACGGTTGGCCGCCTGGCATTTCCCACTGTTTCCCACCTACTGAGAATCCCACATAACAAGACGGTCACCAACGCCGTCACGTATCTTGGATTTCCCCTCCGATAAAAACGTGTTGGACTAGGGTATAGGGAACTCTCGCACCCGTAGCCTCTACAACAAAAGCGTCCCGGTGGAACACCCTGGCGTTTTAGTGGGTATACCCGTCAGACTGGGGGGAGTCCCACATAACCACCCGGCCCTCACCCGGGTCTGGTGGTATGCGTAATGCATTCCCCATAGGAACCTAGAGGTACCTCGCATGGTCACACTCGTTGGAGTTGCAGCCGGGCATGTTGATGCCTCCATTAGGGTAGAAATCAGCGGTCCCCAGGGTGGACAAGTAACCCAACGCGGCTGCGCTGGTGTGTATCACTTCAGTGTACATGCCGTCGTCAGCACGGAATTTATTATCGTTTGTGATGAAGCCAGTCCAGGATGGGTCCAGGGCTGGAAGGAAGGATTGTGATAATCCATAGTAGGTTCTCTAAACGTAGCCGAAGGACCACGATACGACCGACAATTCAATGTCAAACGTTTATCAGAGTAGGTACTGAAAATCTATCGTAATCTATACTAATATATAAAGCTGAAGAGTCTGTTTGTTTGTTTGTTTGAACGCTAGGATCTCAGGAACTACTGGTTGGAATTGAAAAATTCTTTTAGTATTGAATAGTCCATTTATCGAGGAATGTTATATAACATCAAGCTACGACCAATAGGAGCGGAGCATCAATGAAGAATGTGGCAAAAACGGGGAAAATATATTGGTTTTAAGAGAGTTATTGCGGGAAAACTTGAATTATGCGGGTGAAACCGCGGGGCGCAGCTAGAATAGAATAGAATAGAATAGAATAGAATAGAATAGAAAAACTCTTTATTGTACACCAGAAACAAAAATAAACACAGTAACATTAAGAGTCAATTCACAATTATTATTCGCTCAGTCAGTTTTTAGTATTTATAATTATTGAGCATTGCCCTTCTAAAGTTACTCACAAGTGATGTACGGAATATTTCCTCCTAGGTTCCTCCCGATGACGCCCACTTGGTGGCCGCCCAGGCTATGTCCCACTAAGTGGTAGGAGCTGATGCTCGTGCCGGTGGCAGAATTCAATAAGCTGATGAAACGGGCTACTCCTTGACCTGAGGGTCGACGATGAAGGTGTTATCAAAATATTATTAACAGACCTCTTTGGCAGTTTTGGCGGGAAATCCAAAATTTGACGTTAACTTTTTTTTTTAACTTGTACTTTAATTGTTTTGGATTTGCATGATTATTGCATTTAGTCAAGTAATGATATTTTAAAGATTTATTGTATTAATTGACACAAACAAACCTCGCGAACAAAATAAAAAATAACATACTAGCGATGAAGGTTCATTATAGATCATTTTGTCTATTATATTTGCGCGTGTAGTATTGACTGTCCTCTCAATTGTCCACCCGGTGTCCGGCAATCGTGTTGCGAGTGTTGGAAAGTGGCCATTCTGGTAGGACTACATACTAGTAAGTCTTTTGTGACGGTCATGTAGAATATATTACTATTCTGTGATGAATACTCACCAGAAGTGACTGTATTGGTGACAGCGGCGGCATAGTTGATGGTGCCGCCGCCTGCGCTCCAATCTACTGCTATGACATTCACATCCTCGGCTTGAAGGAAGGCTAGGAACAGAACCGTCATTAATTAAAAAAAGCGTGTGTACGCACATTATGAAGTGAAACTATTCCTTCTGATTTGTCTCTATTTCCGACCCGTCAAGGCATAACAAGGCAAGGTGTCGAGGCATAATGACAGTAGAAATAACTTTCTTTTAATGGTCTTTTGATTATATTATTACAAGTCTGTGGTCAAACTGAGAACTGAGAAGAGATGTCAAAATAAAACCTTTTTAAACCTTTGCATACTCTATGATGAAATCTTACTCCCGAACTCTTTGCTTTATCTCAAACTTTTTCAATAAACCTTCATGTCAAAGTGTCAATGCTTACCCGAAATTCGAGCGTAACAGAAAAGTTTGACTATTGCTATAACATTTCTCCCATACGTCGATAAAAAAATTATTTCAATAATTCTGTCAATTGCATATTTTATTAAATTATCATCATCATGATCAACACTTATCGGCCCACTGCTAAGCACGAGTCTCCCCTCATTAATAAATAAGGAGAATTAGGTCATATTCCACTACAAAGGCCTGCAGCCGTATAATACGCGGCTGGGTCCGGATTGGTGGATCACATACCCACCTCTGACATAATTCTCGGGTATGTAAAGATAGTCATAGTCTCAATTTTAAAAGCTACTTAAATATTATTGTGATAATGATGGATGTGGATTGCGGCCTAATCCTCCTCACGAAATTGAGGGGAGACCCGTGCTTAGCAGTGGGCCGATATGGGTTGATGATGACTGCCTGACTGTAATTGAGTAAGTATTTCGTTAGAACCGGTCAAATGCCAAAATCAAGCGAAGCCAAAACTAAAAAAAAAAAAAACTGTACAAGAACTATTTAGTTAAGCGCCATCTATCGAGTCAATTTGAACTAAATTTTTTATAGTACCTACTCTACCCGCCTGCCTGAAATAGCTTCACGATGAGGAGGAAACCTTACCAGGGATCAGAACGGCGTTGAAGGCAGACGCTACGTTGTCCAACCATCCGTGGACGAGAACCACGGTCTTCCGCGAAGGGCTGTAGTTGGTCTGGCCCAGGAGAGCACCATTGCTAATCAGGAGGGGCTGGCTCACTGTAGGGTTCTGTCTAGATCGGGTTAAAGAGAAAAAAGCTTTTTGAACCGTTTTATTTTATTTGGCATACTCTATGCTATGATGATGACAAACTCTTTGTCTTATTTCAAACTTCTTTCGATAAACCTTCATGTCAAAGTGTCAACTCTTGCGCTTGTCATTTGTATGAAAATTGACATGTCGTGGCAGTGCTCGACCGACCGTACGCACGCATTTATTGCTTAATTTCCATACAAATGCCAATGCGACCGATGGTACGCACCGACCGACGCAACGGTCGGACAAGCACTAGAACCATCCTTACGTGACTGTCGAGCGTAACAGAAAAGTATGACGATTGCTATAAAATTTCTGGCATACGTCGATAAAAAAATAAATTAATGTTCAAATTAACAATGACAAAAATAATCTAATCATCATGTTCCTTACCTGGTGAAGAGATGGTACACGTTCTGTTGGTCGGGGTTGTATCGTGCGACTTGGAGCAGGTCGTCGGCGCTCGCCCACAGATCAGCCAGGCGCGCACCGTCACTCGCAGGCACGTATTGGAAGCGAACCGAGTCCAACTTCAGAAGAACCGGAGAGGTTGGAATGGCTGAAGAAGAGGCATTCTTGAGACTCGTTTTGTCGGACACCATCATAATCATTTTAGTAGTGGAAGGCCTCTTCTGCTAGAGACCGCCTGGGGGAATACCACCACACCGTTGCCAGATATTCATCCGCCAAGCAGTAGTGTGCAAAACATTACTGTGTTCCGGTTTGAAGGGCACTGTTTCCAGCGAAATTACTGGGCATATGAGACTTTTAGAGCCGATGTCTCAGGGTAATGCCTGTTGAAGTGACTGTTATGGGCAGGCGTAGCGCTAACCATCAGGTGAACGACTTGCTCGTCTCGTCTCTCAGTCGATTAAAAAAGTGATAATCTTTTGTCTTAAAAGTTATGCCTAATTTTAAGAGCTGCGGTTTTGTAACAATAAATAGTTTTATGAACAGAAATTCAAACTTCAAATGGCTTAGCTTAAAACCAAACTACTGCAGCAATTTTGATAAAATGACTATAGAACTGAACTGAAAGTATATTCTTTTAATTAAAAACTGAATGTTCCAAATCGCTTTATAAATGTCGGAGACCAGGAGGCATACCATGACCTCTTATAGCGATTCAATTGAAAACGAAAACTGAACCGCGTCGCATAATCGTACCGTGACGTCTTATTTTTTATGTTACTGCCATTTTCAACCTAAGCTGGATCCAGTTAAGGTTGAAAATGGTAGCATGGTAGAAAATGCGACGCAGCACAGTTTAGGTCCTCAACTGAATCGCTATAAGACGTCATGGTAGGCCTCCTGTAACCCCATTCAAAAGTGTCGGCATATTTTCGATTCCGATTCCGACGAATTCATTCCCCACACGACGCCTTTGAAAAACGACCTTCTGGTAGTAAATTATGAATAACGTTTTCCGAATGCGGGAATGAATTCGTCGGAATCGGATGCGAAAACCATCCGACACCTGTGAATACACCAACCGAATTGAGAACCAATTTTTTAAAGCAGTTTATTGAATAAATATTACCAGCTGCCACTGCCAAGAAGACGCCGGTAACCAGGACGTAGGCCGCCATTGTTACTGATATAAAAGCAATGGAGTCCGCAATTTTACATTATAAAATCATGTAAAGTTATCACTTTTAACTATTTATCGATATATCAATTAAGCTCAATCAATTTATATCTATCTTAATTGATTAGATTTGGAGTTATGTGCATGATTTATAGTTGTCTTGATTGATAATGGGTGAATTTATTTCAGAGGTAGGTATGTTATCCACCAATTCGGACTGGGCCTCCGTGGTGTATTAAGGGCTAATCCTCCTCTTGAAAGTGAGGGGAGCCGGCGAGGGGGCCCGGTCAGGATTGGTGGATATCATACCTACCTCCGAAATACGAGAATTATATCGCAGGACGTCCGCCTTCCAAGGAGAAGGACGTGAGTTCAAATCCCAGTGCGGGCACGTACCAATGTGTTTCTGTAAAAAGCCTAATATGTATGTAATTATCACTCGCTTTTCGGTGAAGGAAAAACATCGTGAGGAAACCCACATACCTACCCGAGAATTATTTCGAAGGTAGGTATGTTGTCCACCAATCCGGACCGGGCCCCAGTGGTGGATTATGGCCTAACCCTCCTCACGTAAGTGAGGAGAGACGCGTGCTCAGCAGTGGGTCGATATGGGATGATGATGATGATGATGAAGTTTCCATTTAACATAAGTTAAACAAAACAGAAGCTGTAGAAACCGTCCGATCGGCTGGTCCAATGTGCCAGCAATAAGTGTTTGGCGATCTGATAATTGAATAATAAGACTGATAAGCTATCATTGCTATCATATTAGGACCCCAAGTCATGTATGTTGTAGGTAGGGTTTGAAGCCATGGTAAACTATAAAATGACCCTAAAAAGGTAACCCAGTGGGAAATCATCCGCTTTCCACGGAGAGGGTCGTGATTTCCAATCCCAGAGCCGCCACGTACCAATGTTACAAGAAATCATCGTCAGAAAACCCATACGTCCGAGAATTATTTTGAAGGTTTGTGACACTCGAGCATGGGTCTCCCTTCAGTTTCGTGAGGAGGGTAAAGCCATAATCCACCACGGGGGCCCGCTCCGGATTGGCGGATAAGATACCTACCTCTGAAACAACTCTCAGGGAGGTCTGTGTGTTTCCTCACGATGTTTTCCTTCACCGAAAAAGCGAGTGTTATTTACGTACATATGTTTTTACAAGAAACACATTGGTACGTGCCACTCACGACTCTCTCCTTGGAAGGTCTCCCACTAGGTTTATTTATTTAGCTCATGGTCTTCTTCTTCGTATCGATGGTTCAGCATCCACGAGACTATTCAATCAATTAAACTGCTAAATAGCTTTAGCCCAATATTCGGCTGTTGCCTCCTCAGGAGGAGAAGCCTCATTCAGGTCGTTCAACGTGCGGGGCCATCCATCCAGTTTAAGGCTAAGTATTCATAAGGCGACCAGAGACATTTATCCAAAGAGATCGTAACAATTTGTTTGCATTTATGGGAGTTTATATAGCTCCATCCCCTTCTCTTTCTCTCTCATTCTTGCCAGTCTATTTTTGAGTGACGTCACGACACGTTTGTCATATACGAGTGTGCCAATCTAGGCCGTTCAGTTTAAGGCCTCAAAATGAACTGCGTGGAATAAGAATAAGTACGTGGTTAAGCCCCAGGCTTAAGGGCAGCGCGGGCACGACAGCAGATGCCGTATGTCTTGCTCGAGAGCGCCACAATCGCACTGGGCAGAACTTGGAGCAGTATATCCCCATCTCGCCATATTCGATCTGCAGCGATCCACTTGGGTCCGGAGTCGGTTAGGTCGGCGACTCCCAAGTGGGCCGCGCTTGTTCATTGCCAGGGGGAAGATATTCGGAAGGTGCAATGATGTATAGTGTGCTCATGGTATAGTCAAATTAGAAAAATCCGTATATGGTAACATAGATACAGGAGCTGTTTACCCCAAAATTAGCAACAATCAATCAGTGTAACATAGCTGCCGATATCATCGATAAGGTACGTCTATGATAACATAATTAATAAATAATGGGCATTGATCAATCTAACATATTAGATCAGAAATCATGGCTGCGTACGTGGTGGTCTTAGCAGCGATCCTGGCCGCGGCTTCTGGTGAGATCTGTGGCCATCATCATCATCAATCCATTGCTGAGTACGGGTCTCCCCTCACTTTTGTGAGAACGATAAGGCTTTTTTCCACATTGGTGGATAACACACCTCCCTCTGTCATTACCATGCATAAAATCGCGTACCGATGACATACATAGATCCTGAACCCTAAAACTCCCTGACTCCCTGTATCTAGGGAATCAACACAACAAACACGCAGAGTCAGGGTACACGCAAAGCTTTGCACTATGCGGGATCGAACCCGCAACCTCACGCTGCGCAGTCGGCTCATCACCCAATAACGCCATGGAGGCCGCTAAACAAATATCATTTTATCGTTTTGTTTGTCTTCTTGTTACTGCTAGTGATTGAGGAGTTCCATTACCCTTCCGTCTCAGTCTCCGATCAGCTCGCTGTCACCCTAAAATATCCTTAAACATTCAGACAACCAGAATTCGCAACCGTATTACATGATATCAATCCATATCCGCCCACTGCTGAGCAGGGATATCAGCTCACTTTCATGAGGAGCATTAAGCCATCCCACCACGGGATTCAATACGCTTTGGTGGACCTTCGAAACAATTATCGGGCATGTGGGTTTCCTCACGATATTTTCCTTCACCGAAAAGTGAGTCACCATGTTTTTACAAGAAACACATGGGTACTTCCGGCACTGGGATTGGAGTTTGCAACCCTCCGCTTGGAAGGCAGACGTCCTAGTTCTAGACGTCGCCTAGAGTCTAGGCTATCCAGACATGCAGTTAGGTAGCTAAAAGCTGGTTCTGTTTCAGCCATTCCAGCCTCTCCAGTGCTTCGGAAGCTTGAACCCGAGCGTTACCAATATGTGCCCGGAGGGGACGGCCAGTCACACCTAGTGGATCTGTGGGCGAGCGCCGACGACCTGCTTGAAGCCGTACGGTTCGACCCTGATCGACAGAATGTGTACCATCTTTTCACCAGGTAGGTTACCACGGCTTCTTTAATAGGAGCGGTTTGTTTGCTCTACAGTTATTTTTCTTTTATTTGACGTTGTGACAAGATGAGCAATCCGTTCACCGGATGGTAAGCATTACCCATAACAGTTACAGTACCACCCAGAACTTTGCATTGCATAATCTTGCGCGGCACTGCGCTGCACTCGTCACCCTGTGACATCGGCTCTAAAGTCTCACATGCCCAGTAATTTCGCTGAAAACATTTCCCTTCAAATCTGGCAAAGGTGTGGTACTTCCCCAGGCGGTCTCTAGCAGGAGAGGCCTCCCACTGCTAGCATTGTATGGCGCCCAATCCATACTCGTATTTTCCAGACAGAACCCGACTGTCAGCCAGCCTCTCCTTAACGGAGTGGAGGGTCTCCTAACCCTGACTAATTACAACCCTCTTCGGCGTACTGTGATCCTCATTCACGGCTGGCTGGACTCTGCATCAGCTGACTTCAATACCGTCCTTGTGCCGGGTGAGTATTGACCTTTTCTATTAAAAGGCAAAAACAGCGAAATTTAGGCTGGGGACGTTTTGGGAAAGGTATAGTTTAACAAAGGTACATTTTGGGGAAGCGGCGGTTGCCTAGTGGGAGAACCTCTACCTTCCAAGGAAAAGGACACAAGTTCGAATCCCAGTGCGGGCACGTACCAATGTGTTCTTGTAAAAGATATGTACGTAATTATCACTCGCTTTTCGGTGAAGGAAAACATCGTGAGGAAACCCACGTGCCTACCCGAGAATTATTTCGGAGGTGGGTATGTTATTCGCCAATCCGGACAGGGAGGGGAGCCCCGTGCTCAGCAGTGGTACCATATGGGTTGATGATGATGATGATGCTGATAATGAAATGTTGCGGAAAGGATATTTTGGGAAAGTTAAGATAACAACCTTTTATTGCACTCCAAGACATAAAAGTAAAAAATAGTTACTAAGCTAAATTTTGGTAAAGGGACGTTTTGAGGTAGATACTGTTTGGAAAAGAGACGATTTGAGAAACAAACGATGCTCCTGCACGACACTTGACGGCCTTCGTGGCGTAATGTGTCTGCGTAGCAAGAGATTGCGAGTTCAATTTCCGCACAAAGCAAAGATTTGACGAACAAGTCGTTCAACGCGCCATGCCTGCCCGTAACAGTTACAGCGCCACCCAAAGCATCCCATTGCCTGCTCTCACGCGGTACTGCACTGCACTCGTTACCCGAGGCATCGGTTCTAAAGTCTCAGTCATCGGTTCTAATTTCGCTGGAGACATAGGCCTTTCGAACGGAAACCTACTTCCCACAGGCGTTTCGACGCAAATCTTACAGGCTGTGTGTTGGAAAAGTCCATGGCGCGAGTTCACCTTATTATAAGAGCTGTTGTACCAGAAGCTGGCACCACCTCATTGTCTTCCTTCTTCGCAGCATTCCTGTCTGCTGAAGATGTGAACGTGATTGTGGTGGACTGGAGCGCGGGCGCCGGAACCATTAACTACGTAGCCGCTGTCGCCAATACTGTCACTTCTGGTGAGTTACAAACGCTGGTATCCTGGACGGCAAAAGAATTAAGGCCTTTTGTACTACTAGGAAGCTACCCTAGTCCTTCTCGTAATATAAATGCGAAAGTTTGTGAGAATGGATGGATGGATGTTTGTTCCTCTTTCACGCAAAAACTACTGAACGGATTCGAATAAAATTTGGAACACAGATAGTTTATAACTAGCATTGAGTAATAGGGTACTTTATATCCCGATAGTATGTTAGGTTGGATATGGCAGAAACCTAAATTGAGTTGCTAATAGGTTGAAAATGGCAGCAACATAAAAAATAAGACGTCACGGTTGGATTATCCGACGCGGTTCAGTTTAGGTCTTCAATTGAATCGCTGTAAGATGTCATGGTAGGCCTCCAGGAATTGTACGGCCGTCTGAATTCGGCTGTACTGAACCTGACCCAATTTCCAGGACAAACTGTGGGCCGGTTCGTGAACTGGCTGAACTCTGTAACCGGGGCAGTCCCCGCCATGTACCACATCGTGGGGCACAGCCTGGGGGGTCACCAGGCGGGGATCGCCGCCAGGAACGTCAACGGAGACGTGGGTTACGTCACATGTAAGTGCTGCCATCTACTACTAGTTTGGCCTCTTCTGCAAGAGACCACCTGGGGAAGTACCGCACCTTTGCCAGATATTCATCCGCCAAGCAGTAGTGTGCAAACATTACTGTGTTCCGGTTTGAAGGGCACTCACTGTTTCCAGCGACATTACTGTGCGTGTGAGACTTTAGAGCCGATGTCTCAGGCGAGCGGAGTGTGCCGCGCATGATTTCGTGACCTTGACATGACTTCCAGCTCTGGACCCCGCCTTCCCCGGCTGGATATTCCACGGAGATAAGTTCCGTCCAGACGATGGCGCCTACACAGAGGTGATCCACACCAATGCTGGCCTCCTCGGATACATCGGCACGCTGGGCCACGTCGACTTCTATCCCAACGGTGGGATCAACATGCCGGGCTGCAACTCGCAGGATTGCGACCATTCGAGGTAAAGTAATTCCTATTACCACTGCTATTTCGGTTTCTGGAACTCCAGACCAATAGGCTGTCCATGCGTGGTGGCGTCACATCCATTCCTGGTCCCATTCACCCATTCACACATGGAACATCAATCCGTCTTTCACTCATCATCTCGAATTCTTCCTCAACCTTATCTTTCATGCCTCCTCTGACATTCATCGTAGCGATGTGGCTTCTTTCTGTAGCCCACTCTTTGCCCCCTCGGAGACGCGACGTGACGGATAGCATTAGAAATAGGTAGAAAACATTATCTGATGGAAATATTATGTTGCAGAGCGTTCTTCTACCTAGCGGAGTCACTGACGTCAGGAGGCTTCACAGGCCGTCGCTGCGCTACCTACGTGACCGCTATGATTGGAAGCTGCGTTCTCCGGGGTGACCTGAATATGGGCGGACTCGTACCTAAGACTGGGTAAGTTATTAAAGACTATTTGAGGAAGACCGCCCAGTAAGGGGTGTAATAGGAATTATGGATACCATATATCTTATATCTTTAAATGAGCAATTCTTGTATATATATATAATTGGAATCTCGAAATCGGCTCGAAAATCGAAACGATTTTCATGAAATTTAGTATATAGGGGGTTTCGGGGGCGATAAATTGATCTAGCTAGGAATCATTTTTAGAAAATGTCATTTTATTCGTGTTATATCAAATTAAACATAAACTTGGAAGAAAAATAACAAAGCGTTGGGGGCGTTTGAGTAGTCCAAATTTAAACTGAAAAATATGACTCTTCCTGACATCTATTGGCGAATAATAATACTACTTTTTTGTGAGCAACAAAAAAAAAATAAAAAAAAATACCGAGCAATGCTCGGTCATCCAGGTACTTAAATCAATAAGGGGGCGTCCATAAATTACGTGAGGTGTTTTTTTTTATTTTCTGTTCCTCCCTCCCCCCCTGGTGAGATGTTGTGTGATTTTATTCAACCCCATCCCCCAATCTCACAAGAGTTTTTTCAAAATGTGGGTTTCTTACTATCCTGTTTCTGATGATATTATCAAATAAAACTCCGGGAGTGCAACGTATTTCTTATAATGCTCAAACAACAACTGACTGACATTTCGACTTATTTGACAATTGACAGTTCGAGGTCCATACACCATACTTACGTAAGCGCGTTGGATTGTTATTGTAAAAAGAAAAAAGAAATTTACACTGTACCGTAAATTCAGATTAAATTGAGCTATTTGGTATAAAACAAATATGGTGGTTTGACAGTCAGTAGATGTATAACGTCGAAATATGAATTAAATTATTTTCTTTCGAACGAATTAGTGAATGATCTTAATCGTATTAAGATAAAGCTTAAGATTAAATCTTAAGCATCTACAGTCTGGATTAAATGGACGAAAATAGTATAATTCTTTTTTGTTTCAATTAGAAAAAAAATTGTGTGTTATTTGCCGAGACCCCCCCTCTCTCCAACGTAAGATTAGATGAGATTTGACTCGACCCCCTCCCCCCCTTAAACATCTCACGTATTTTATGAACGCCCCCTAATGCAGTAGTCGTAGCTTAGTGGGAGAACGTCTTCCTTCCAAGGAGAGGGTCGTGAGTTCAAATCCCAGTGCGGGCGCGTACCAATTTGTGTCTTGTAAAACATAAATAAGTAATTATCACTCGCTTCTCGGTGAAGGAAAACATCGTGGGGAATCTCATATACCAGAGAATTATTTCGGAGGTATGTGATCCACCAATTCGGACCAGGCCCTCGTGGTGGATTATGCCCTAATACTCCTCACGAAAGTGAGGGGGGAACTGTGCTTAGCAGTGGGCTTATGTATGGGTTGATGATAATGATGAATAGTAAATTAACTTTTTTTCATTATTTAACGACATATTTACGGTTTTTAGAATTTTTCCTTTACATGGTGTTGCCTACGCATTGCTTCTAGCCAAATATCATGACTTTAGGTCAACAGGAAGTACCCTATTGGTTTTGATTCCCTTCTGAAATCGCGAAATATGCGACTATATATACCTTTTAATCGCATTGACTAAAAAGTTTGATTTATTTCACAGCTGAATGAGACCGTAGACCCGAGGTATCCTACTAATATTATAAATGATAAAGTTTGTGGCAATGGATGGATGGATGTTTGTTCCTCTTTCACGCAAAAACTACTGAACGGACTCGAATGAAATTTGGAACACAGATAGCTTATAAACTAGATTGAGTAATAGGGTACTTTTTTTTATCCCGATAGCATGTTCCCGTGGGACAAAACGGGAACTACGCGGCTAGTCTACATATAAAAATGTTATGTTGGTTTGTGTACGCTTCAAAAACTCAAAAAGTTCTGCACTGATCGAGGTGAAATTTTAGCATGATATATAATCCGCATCAAGGATTGTTTTTATCTATTTTTTTCATCAGTGACATATCAGCGAATGTGCGAATGTGCTATAGCGAAGCGTGGCAGGGTACAGCTAGTTTGATATAAATTTCAACTTGACACCTCTACTCCCTCCTGAGAAAAAGTTTCAGACAGATGGAAAGCCAAGTGAAGCCATACCTTTTTCCTTTTGAGGCACCTACGGATCCCTAAAAATTAAGCAAGCACAGCTATAAATTTACAAAAAAATATCCTGTTTCAGATCCTCTGGAATCTTCTACCTGCAGACAAACGCGGCTCCCCCCTTCTCCCGGGGGTAGGAACTTCATGAACCCTCACTGCCGACTACCACACCGCTTCTTAAAATATGTGCCATTCAAATATGATGATAATTGACTTTTCTACTCCATACAGTTTTTTATCCTTTATTAAATGTTTTTGATACAACATTTTTGTAGTTTATATTTAACACACTGTATAACTAGTTAACACTTTCAGCGATGAGAACACAACTGTCGTGTTTTCATAACTTGCCGCGAGTGCGGGAAAACACAACTGTTTTGTTTGTTGTATGGGAAAACATTTGTCATTCTAGACATATGTACTTTTATTAAAGACTAGCTGCGCCCCGCGGTTTCACCCGCGTAGTTCCTGTTCCCGCGGGAATATGGGGATAAAATATAGCCTATGTTACTCGCTGGCAATGTAGCTTTCCATTAGTGAAATATTTTTTAAATCGGTACAGTGGTTTAGCCGAAACCTTACATATTTCCATACATACTTTCATCCTATATATATATTTTACCCCCTCAACGGTAAATTTTTACAAACTTTGAATGCCAAATTTATTTATATCTAATCAAAATCCTAAAAAATAAATATCAAGCTTCTAGCTTCAAAAATGACGAAACTTCGATACAAACTTTCATCCCCTATTTCAAACCCTTTAAATCCTTTTTTTGCAATAAAAAGTACCCTATGTCCTTTCTCAGGCTCTAGACTATCTCCGTACCAAATTTCATTTCAATCGGTTCAGTAGTTTAGGCGTGAAAGAGCAACAGACAGACAGAGTTACTTTCGCATTTATAATATAAGTAGGGAAGTAGGATTTTTACTATTATTATGTGAGTAGCATACTATTGTAAACATATTTTATTTTTATTTTTTAGGTGTACTATGTATGTGTATTATTAAAACGTAAGTATTTAATATAAATTGTATATAAAATGATGTAAGTACGCCACCTACCCCTACTATCGAAAAACGATTTTTACTGTCCATCCAAAGGTTGTCTGGAAGAAATCGCCTTCAGCGATAAGACCGCCCATTGTACTACCCTTGTTTACCTTTTAATTTTTCTGTACTGTGTTTTTTTTTTTGATGTACAATAAAGAGTTTTCCATTCTATGATTTCAAGAACTCTAGAAGTTATCTGCAATATTGTGTAATGCTGTGGGAAAATATCACACGTTTCGTCACTATCATGTAACTAGTGACGATAAACTGCAAACTGATTATTCAAGATAATATAAATTGTTGATAAATAATCATGATTTACGAATTCATTATAAAAAATATGTTTTAATTTTAATATTTTTCTACAAAAATAAGTTTAGCGATTTATGTAAGACGACGTTATCAGGATTTAGGTACTGCTTCTTATATAATTCTTCATCGCTAGCTGCCCACCGAGGTTACACCCACACAATTCAAGATATTCCGCAAGAAATCTGTATAAATTTCAGAATTTAACACGTTGGCTGCTGAACCGGTTTTTACATTTGGGCACCGTTACGGACCGTGTGCGTTTCCCAGCGCTGGCGTGCCGTCTGTGTGAGCCGCGCTGTAATAGCGCCGCGTTACACACACACGTCTGTGTTACGTCGCACAGTTGGCACGTGAGCTGCGCTAACACAGCAGGCGTGTTTTCCCACACCCGCGTAAAGTTATAAAAACACAACGTCTGTGGTTTCAGCAGTGAACGTGTTAAAAATGCCTATATCACTTGGGAATCATCATTCGTCTTTTCAAAACTCGACGAGATGCTTGGTTGGCGATCGACTCGACTTTTGTAATAGAAAAAAGATATATTAAAATGTAAGAAAGAAAGAAAGAAAAAACATTTATTTTGACACAACTGCACACAACAGCGAACAACGTACTTATTTAGAGACAAGACAAGGAAATGAAAACACACGATGAACATAATAGTGTACGCAGATAGCCGGCGCGCAGTGATGTCAGACAAGGCCTGAGCTCAGCATAATGCTGTGGTCAAACCACAACGCTGATTTTCAGCAAAAGAAAAGAGTAAAGGGTTAAGAAAAGGGTAAAGAGAAGGGGCGCCGAGAATTGCATTGCCTAGGGGCCCCGATAGGGTTAATCCGGCCCTGGTTGCAATGCTTATTCCATAGTAACGTATTAAGAAGCCGCAGTTTACACCAAAATCGACAATCAGTACAAAACACCTGCCCTCTATCTTCGATAAAATGAGCTGATAACGTAATGAATATATTAATTGGCTGTGATTGTTCCGATATATTACATCTGAAGTCATGGCTGCGTACGTGGTGGTTCTGGCAGCTATACTGGCCGCGGCTTCTGGTAAGATCTTAGAGTAAATAACGCGTCACGATAGATCCTTGACTCTTAGCAAAAATGCCCTGTACCTAGGGAATCAGGAACTACGAGGACCATGCTCCCACAAACACGCAGACTCAGAGAAAATTCAACCTCAACCTTTTTGAATTAAAACTTCTTTACGCACGCTTGACTTGAGGAGTAAGCTGGTGAATACGTTACGAAAAATGTGATCGGGCGAGACGAACGGAAGTTGAGAGGGAGATACAAGTCAGTGAAGATAGAAAGAGACAGAGTTACGTTCGTATTTTTTTTAAATTTTCTTTTGAAATATTTTTTTGTTGAAGTTTTACTTTTACTATGTGTCCCAGCACACATTTAGTTTTTTTTTATTTGACTGCGTGACGAGACGAGCAAGTTATTGACCTGATGGTAAGCGCTACGCCTGCCCATATCAGTTACAGTACCACTCAGAACTTTGCATTGCATATTCCTGCGCGGCACTGCACCCTGAGACATCGGCTCTAAAGTCTCACATGCCCAGTAATTTCGCTGGAAACAGTGCCGTTCAAACCGGAACACAGTGATGTTTGCGCACTACTGCTTGGCGGATAAATATACAATATTCAATATGACACAATATCCTCTTCAAGGCAATCTTGTATGGGAGTCATATGAGACCGTGTCTGACAAGTGTGACATTTCTGTTTCCTTCCAGCCGTTCCGGCCTCTCCGGTGCTTCGAAAGCTCGACTCCGAGCGTTACCAGTATGCGTCTGGAGCGGACGGCCAGCCACACCTGGTTGACCTGTGGGCGAGCGCCGACGACCTGCTTCAGGCCGCGCGATACGACCCTGATCGACAGAACGTGTACCATCTCTTCACTAGGTAATTTGTTGTCTCTAAAATGGGACTGGTTCTGAAGAATCGCTGCTGGGACATCTCAAACAGGGCTTTATGACAGGATTTTTGCTACAGGGTGGTAAATGTTCAGGTGGACACTATATAGAACCCTGTCACCTAAGAAACTTATTACTGCTTACTCCATCTCCTACGTTTATTTATTTATTACTAGCTGTGCCCTGCCACGCTTCGCTGTGGCACATTCGCACATTCGCTGATATGTCACTGATGAAAAAATAGATAAAAACAATCCTTGATGCGGATTATATATCATGCTAAAATTTCAGCTCGATCGGTGCAGAACTTTTTGAGTTTTTGAAGCGTACCAAACCAACATAACATTTTTATATATATAGATGGTTGGCAACCCTGGTCAGTCGCGTGCCTGACCTCGGGCACAGATCTGTCAACCTTGAAAATTATTTTTTAGCCTTTTGATTAGATACGAATAAATATGACATTAAACATTTTACCGTTAAGGGGTGAAATAAAAATGGAGGATGAAAATTTGTGTTTAAATATGTAAGGTTTCGGCTTAACCTAAAGCACCGATTTTAAAAATTCTTTCACTAATGGAAAGCTACTTTAGCGGCTAATTATCAGCGAGTAACATAGGCTATATTTTAAACCCATATTCTCACAGGAACGGGAACTACGCTGGTGAATCTGCGGGGCGTAGCTAGTTATTATAATTAATGTGACGTTTGAAATCGCCATCTGGGGGCATACCATGACATCTTATAGCGATTCAATTGAAGACCTAAGCTGAACCGCGTCGCATAATCGTACCGTGGCTTCTTATTTTTTGTATGCGACGCGGTTCAGTTTAGGTCTTCAAATGAATCGCTATATGTTAAGACGTCATGGTAGGCCTTCTGTATTTAATTCGTGTTTTATGGAAATGGAAATATTGTCCCCATCTTTTTCAGACAAAACCCGACGGTCAGCCAGCCCATGCTCATCGGAGTGGACGGTCTCTTAGGCCTGACCAATTACAATCCCCGCCGGCGTACAGTGATCCTATTGCACGGTTGGCTGGATTCCGTATCAGCTGACTTCAATACCGTGCTGGTGCCGGGTGAGTAATCGTAATTTATATTGGTACGTAACTAGTAATTTAATAGTTTGGTTATTATGTTATACAGGGATATGCCACATGGAGGGAAAGAACCTTGAATTTTAACATTTTTAATACAAAATTAATCTGTTGGGCTTACGTACTAATAGAGCACAACTAAATAAAAGTCACTTTAACTAGGTAATGAAGACTGCGTGTATTTTAGGTTTCGACTAATTTCTGTGAGGACGGAGCGCGCGGCCTGTCGGCGTCGCAGTGGCGTTCAGTGTGTGAGATCGGGAAAAGCGAAGATGACCGAGTGCCTTCGTAGAAAGGTTCGGCTACTCGAGCGCGTGAGCACTCGACCATCGTCACGTACTTCGCTACCGATCAGCTGCGCGCGCCGTCCAAAATATATCACAGTTTCTACAAAATATAATTAACTAAAGAATCTTAAAATTAATCAGTACAAGTAAATACAAAATGTAGGTCGCTACAAATCCTTACGGCAATGTCAGCTTTTCATTTTTCTGAACAAAATTCCACATCAGATATTGAAATTCACGGTCTTCCTTTTATTTCTGACACTATGTTATTTAGCAAAAAAAATTTCTTATAATAAAGTCTTTCGATCGGTATGATAAAGCTACAGGTTGATTTTTTTTTCATGTAAAGTGATCGATTCCTGGTTCAACCATGTAATTATTTAAATATCTACGAATGCAATTTAAATTGTTATTTAAATTCAAATAATATCTACTTTCAGTAAAATGTTCCATCTACAATATTCAAGGTACTTTCCCTCCTATTGGTATAGCCGTGGGACACCCTGTATAACATCATATTGTTATAGAATAGTTTATTTTTATATTGTATACTGTGGCTTTAAAAAAATTAATGACGAAATTTTAAAAAATGACATCCCCGTAGTGTTTCTTGGTGCTATCTTCTCTAATGGGCGTATTTCCGAAGCACTGGTAGAGTCAATGGAGTTTTCCTTTTCCTGTGCGAGACTCAGGCATGAGTCGCCACTTGAAAGGGAAATATCCTTTTTCAAACTCAAATCATAATTAAATAATAATCATTAGTTTCGTAGATCATATTCATATTCAGTTTAGGTCTTCAATTGAATCGCTATAAGATGTCATGGTAGGCCTCCTGATTGGACAAATAACTATCAGCATTTCTTCTTCGCAGCATTCCTGTCTGCTGAGGATGTGAACGTGATAGTGGTGGACTGGAGTTCAGGCGCTGGAACCATCAACTACATAGCCGCTGTCGCCAATACTGTCACTTCTGGTAATACTCTGTTCCGGTTTGAAGGGCATTGCTTCCAGCAAAATTACTGGGCATATGAGACTTTAGAGCCGATTTCTCAGGGTGACGAGCGCAGTCCAATGCCGCGTAAAATTATGCAATTAAAAGCTCTAGGTGTCACTGTAATTGTTATGGCCAGGCGTAGCGCTTACCATTGCGTGAACAACTTGCTCGTCTTGTGACTTAGTTATATAAATCACAGACGTATTACGCAAGCCCGCAGGTAAACAAAGCGGTTTACCTCCACATTTATTACGGGTACCGCAAAGCAGTGGAACTCCTTGCCGGAGTCTGTGTTTCCCGATAGTTACCACCTGGGAGTCTTCAAGGCGCGAGTGAATAGGTTGCTTCTAGGTAAGCGTTCACCGTCGTAGACCGCATCGTCACTTAGCAGATGTAACTGATTTCCAGGACAAAGTGTGGCCCGTTTCGTGAACTGGCTTAACTCAGCGACCGGGGCAGTCCCCGCCATGTACCACATTGTGGGGCACAGCCTGGGGGGTCACCAGGCGGGCATCGTCGGCAGGAACATTGACGGAAACGTGGCTTATATCACAGGTGAGTGCAGCCATCTAGCCAGTGCCGGATTAAGCAAATTTGGGATAACGGAACATGATTTTTTCCATGACATTTTTGTATAACTCACGATTTGGCATTTGATTTTTCGCGATTTTCAGCTATTCCTAAGTAACGTGGTTGTTTTTAATCTGGGAAATGCAGAGTTATTGCGGGAAAATGGGAATTACGCAGGTGAAACCGCGGGACCGATACGACCGACCATTGTAACAATAATTGTTAAATTATTTATTTTGCTCGTATGATGAATTTTTCTCATAGCTTAGGATGAAAAGCATAGTGTACCACACGGTCACAAAATTATTTAACCGCAAGCGGAGTACTTTGACTCCCTCGCTACGCTTAGGATTCTACTCTAGAATCCTTCTCTGCGCTCTGGATTCGAAAAATCACTCCCGCCGTAAATACATAATTTTTTTCCCTTGTGATACAATCTGCTATTATCTATTTATCTATTAGTAATTCTGCTTTGTCTACGTCTCCAGCTCTGGACCCCGCTTTCCCTGGCTGGATAACTCACGGAGACAAGTTCCGAGAAGACGATGGCGCTTACACAGAAGTGATCCATACCAATGCTGGTCTTCTGGGCTACATCGCCACGCTGGGCCACGTCGACTTCTATCCCAACGGTGGGATCGACATGCCGGGCTGCAACTCCCAGGAGTGTGACCATGCGAGGTAGGTACACTGCTATATATTGTAGTAGTAAGAAGCCTCTTCTACAAGAGGCCGCCGCCTGGGGAAGTACCACCACCTTTTCCAGATATTCATCCGCCAAGCTGTAGTGCGCAAACATTGCCGTGTTCGGTTTGAAGGGCACTGTTTCCAGCGAAATTACTGGGCATATGAGACTTTAGAGCCGATGTCTCAGGGTGACGAGCGCAGTGCGCCGCGCAGGATCATGCAAGACACCGTTCTGGGTGTTGCTGTGACTGTTATGGGCAGACGTAGCGCTTACCATCAGGTGAACGACTTGCTCGTCTCGTCATTCATTGAAATAAAAAAAAAAAACACGCCTTGTTTTATAATATCAGGTCCTACTTCTACTTGGCGGAGTCACTGACGACAGGAGGCTTCACGGGCCGTCGCTGCGCCTCCTATCTGACTGCCATGACCGGTAACTGTATTCTCTGGGGAAACCTGAATATGGGCGGACTCGTTCCCAAGACTGGGTAAGTTGGAGTTGAATTCTTGCATTGAAAATCATAGAATAGAATAGAATAGAAAACTCTTTATTGTACACCAGAAACAAAAATAAACACAGTACAGAAAAATTACAATAGGTAAACAAGGGCATAGTTGCGGACAGAATAAAAAGTGAAAGAGGTTTCTATTCTATTGTATTCTATTCTGCAACCCGGGGCAGGTGACCCGTTTTGCCCTCCCCTGGATCCGGGGCTGCCTCTGGTCCGTGGCTTCCACACGCTTGGGAACCAGGCGTGCACCAGTTACATGCCTTCTAACCGTCCATATCTCGTTTCAGATCCTCCGGAATCTTCTACCTGGAGACCAACGCCGCTCCCCCCTTCTCCCAGGGATAAGAACCTCATTTCGACCCTGACTGCGACTTACCACACCACTGCACAATATTTGCTATTAAAAATTATGTTATTTTTTGACTTTTTCTTTTTGAAATAATAAACCAACGAAGAATAAATTTTGCGAATACACGCAGTATTTTATTCTGATCATGTTTTCTTATTTTTTTTGGCTGAGTGATGAGACGAGCACGTCGTTCACCTGATGGTAAGCTCTACGCCTGCCCATCACAGTTACAGTGCCACTCAGAACTTTGCATCGCATAATCCTGCGTGGCACTGCACTGCGCTCGTCGCCTTCACACATCGGCTATAAAGCCTCATAAGCCCAACAATTAAGCTGGAAACACACATTTTGACTATTTAAAATTATATTACAAAACTTGAAAATGTTTAATTATGAACACTAGCTAAATGCACTAATCGTGTAAAGCTAAACAAAAAAAAATACGTGTTGTCTATTTACCTAATTGTCATTTGTCATTTGGGCGTGTCATGTTGACAGCCTTCTAATGTTCCTCCGGATTGCGGGTAGGACGAGGACGCGGATCCGCGGGGTGGAGCGTCCATTCTGTATGTCGTGCTACATACTACCCGTATATGTGTTCTGTGATAAACAGTTAAGTTATGCGTTTTATTTTGTCACGGATCAAAATCCAATTTTCTCAGCGATAACAATTCACTTAGTTGTTTTTCCAACCAAGATGTGAACATTTCGGATCAATATTATGTTTTTATTCAGTGCCGTGGCTTTAGGTAACGTCTCTTTACTTTTTTTTATTGTAAATAGGTTCGCGTTTCAGCACTATCTCACCTGACGTTTCGCTAATGGCGGGAAATTTAAAATTCAAACAGTTTTTTCGTTTTTGCAGCGTGACCGGATAACGAATTTAAATGATAAAGAATTTGTAGCAATATTGGATCCTTTTTTTTATAACATTCTGTTGAGATATGATTAATCAAATTAGTCAATAAACACTGTTTCAACAATCATTGTCACAATATAAAAAAAATACCGGCCAAGTGCGAGTCGGACTCGCGCACGAAGGGTTCCGTACCATTATCTATAAAAACGGCAAAATTAATATATTTTAATTTAATTATTTATTTCTAAGGTGATTATATATCTAATAAATATTCTGTGAATATTTCAAGCGTCTAGCTGTTGTTATTATCAATATCGAGCAAAAAAATAATGTTTGTTGTATGGGAGTCCCCTTAAATGTTAATTTTATTTTGTTATTTAGTATTTTTTATTGTAGCGGCTACAGAAATACATCATCTGTGAAAATTTCAACTGTCTAACTATCACGGTTCATGAGATACAGCCTGTTGACAGACGGACAGACAGACAGCGGAGTTTTAGTTATAGGGTCCTGTTTTACCCTTTGGGTATGGAACCCTAAAAAGAAGAATTTACATCCATCTTAACTTTCCAGTGATATTTATAAACGAAAATGCTGTCAAATCCCAATCGTATCCTCGGATGGAGACCAAAATTCTGGCCCAAACGACAACAGACACACACCTGGAGCCCAAGAAGCTGAAGACAGCAAAGTTGGCGAAGTTCATACACCGAGTTAATAAAAGAGACGAAGATGTCGAACATGCTGGGGGTCACGAGCACCATGTCGGCCATAAAAATGATCCACGGCGTAAGTTATTTTAGCTGCCTTCAAAAATTTGACCCCCTTTAACACTTCACTGCTGAGCCGATTTGCTTGTCTAGCCACGGATGCGGCTCTGCACACTCCATAGTGCTTTCCCATACAATATTCACAACAGCTGTTTTCCCGCGCTCGCGGCATTTTATGAAAAACACGACAGTTGTGTTCTTAGCACTGAACGTGTTAAAAAAGAGAGTGCCCCTCAAACCAGAAAACAGAAATGTTTGCACACTACCGCTTGGCGGATGAATATCTGGCAATGGTGGGTACTTCCCCAGGCGGACTCTTGCAGAAGAGGCCTCCCATTACAAAATATCCCGCCATAAGCGAAACGTTTCGCCTTAAAGAACTGTATTTCAGCCATTGACCTGGATTATCTGGACATAAGACATGGTGACGAAGACACTGTCCTCTCCAACCTGGTGCGGCTGATTCAAAAGAATCGTGACTTCAACAAGGGTCGAGAAGACGACGCTGGAGTGAGAATACACGTCATAGAGAATCCGCGGGTTTTGGAGCAGTTTAAAGAAGACTTGAAAACGCAAAAACAGTTGGCTTTAAGAGGCTGTTCTAGTTCCAGGTATGAAGGTTAAATTAGTCAATTAAAAATAAACCGGCCAAGTGCGAGTGGAGCTCGCGCACGAAGGGTTCCGTACTTTGTTGTACTTTCGCACGTAAGCTGCGTTAAGGCGCTGTAGTATCGACCTTATCGTATCGTATGCAGCAAACGCAGCGTCCGCGCTCTCAAAAATGTTCAATATTTATTTTAATTTACTTTTTTTAGACAAAACCTTACGCTTTTACAAAAATCTGAGCTCACATAATTGTTTGGATGTTTGTTGGGATAACACTCGTTATTTTTTTTTTTAAATATCTGCGATAGAAACGGAATGAAGTCGATAGCCTCCATCGACGGAAACGTCAAAAAAGTGTTTTTTAGGAAAGTTTACGATTTTTTTTCTATCGAGCCAAATTTCAGTAATCGTGTTTCGGCGCTCATAACAATATAAAGTACTAGCTGTGCCCCGCGGTTTCACCCGCGTAGTTCCTGTTCCCGCAGGAGTATGGGGATAAAATATAGCCTATGTTACTCGCTGTCAATGTAGCTTTCCATTAGAGAAATATTTTTTTAAATCTGTGCAGTGGTTAAGGCGAAACTTTACATATTCCTATACATACTTTCATCCCCTATATTTATTTTACCCCTCAAGGGTAAAGTTTAACAAACTTTGAATGCCAAATTTATTTATATCTAATCAAAAGCCTAAAAAATTAATTTCAAGCTTCTAGCTTCAAAAATGACGATACTTCCATACAAACTTTCATCTCCTATTTCAAACCTTTACAATGCATTTTTTGCGATAAAAAGTAGCCTATGTCCTTCCCTAGGCTCTAGACTATTTCTGTACCAAATTTCATTTCAATCGGTTCAGTACTTCAGGCGTGAAAGAGCAACAGACAGAGTTACTTTCGCATTTATAATATAAGTAAGGATAAGGATTTTTTAAACTATTGTTACACATTAAAATAACTGTCAATTAGCCATTTTCAAGGGTATAGTTTTAAAAGTTCGTGAGGACGAATCTTCATATTTGGAACATGCTTCGCCTTAACGAAAGGAGTGTTTTCCCGCATTCGCGTAACGTAGAAAACGCAACGTCTGTGTTCTCAACAGTCAACGTGTTAAGATAATTGGTTACTGTCTGTTTTCACTTGTTTTCCGTTTTGTTACAGTGAGTGGTGGACATCTTCTTATTCGAGCGATTTCTTTTCAAGCGATTTCGATTCTTCCAGCGATTACGATTGGAGAATGTCGCGCCGAAACGCAGTTTTTCGACTTGGAAGTAAGTTTAGGCAGTTTCTTACTAGATGCAGTTGTTTGTAGTGAAAGGCTTTCTTCTGCGAGAGACCGCCTGGGGAAGTACCACACTAATGCCAGATATACATCCGCCAAGCAGTAGTGTGCAAACATTCCGGTTTGAAGGGCGCTGTTTCCAGCGTAATTACTGGGCGTATGAGGCTTTAGAGCCGATGTCTCAGGGTGACGAGCGCAGTGCGCCGCGCAGGATTCTGCAATGCAAAGTTCTGGGTGGGACTGTAACTGCTATGAGGAGGCGTAGCGCTTACCATGAGGTGAACGTCTTGCTCAAGTGATTGACTTTTGGAGTGAATGATTTGCTATAAAATATCTTTTATGATATCGGAAACTATTGACGATAGAACAAAAAACTCTTCAACAATAATATTTACGAATGTGAGTTTGTATGTTTGTTACGCTTTCACGCCTAAACCACTAAACGGATTTTAAAAATTCTTTCACCAATGGAAAGCCACATTATCAGCGAGCAACATATGTTAGGCTATATTTTATCTCAATATTCTCACGGGAATGGAAACTACGCGAGTGAAACCGCGGGGCGCAGCCAGTCATTAATATTTATATTAATTCTCAGACAAAAAAGAAAAACTGGCATTACGGAACGACAACAATAGATACAAAAAGAATTCGATAGAAAACGACAAATTTGTACATTTCGAACGTGACGATGACAACGAAAATGACAAAGTAGTCGTCACCTTCAAGGATTCCAAGCACGATGGCCACGACAACAAACCCTATAGAACCAAAGACGTCCATAAATCAAGTGAAAATCTAGACTCGTGGGAGCAAATCGCTAATCGGGACCAGAAAATAGTCAATAAAAATAACGAATTCATTGAAAATGACAAATATTATCATAAGAATGACGATTACAAAAAGAATGAAAAAAATAATGGAGAATTTAAAAAGAAATACAGAAACAGCGACGACCTAAAAACTAATGACAGATATGACTACGACTTTAAAAAGGAATTCAACTATAACGCTGATTTCAAAAGAAATGATGAATATAACGACGACCATAAAAAAAGTCACAAACACAACGAGGATTACGACACACATTGGAACGATAAAGCAACTGGAAAGAAAAACGAAAATCGCGACACAAACGCGGATTTGGACAAACCTAAAGATTCAAAGACAGATAAGAAAGCTAACGGCTGGGGCAACTGGAAATCCAAATCTATGGAAGGAGCTGATGAGATTCGTAAAAATAAAAGAGACAAAAACGATGATTGGGAACAACCACCGAAGAAAGGAAACCGTGAAAGGAGAGATAAGAACGATTGGAATCTCAAAGAAGTCACTTTCATAACTACTGAAAATCGGAGTAACAAAAAGGCTCACGTACCCAAAATATCAGATTACTACAATCCGAGACCTAAATTACGTGATTACCAAGATCGTCCCGCATTCAAAGCTTTTGGTAGGACTTCCATACCTTTCGTAGGCAAAAAGGGAATCTATGAAGAAACTAACTAAAAACTAAACTAGAATCATTTCATTGAATTTTAATAAAGGTTTTATTTGTCCAAGCGGAGCGCTTTTACTCCTAATAATCTAGCAACTAGAAAAATTAATCCACCACAAGATTTAACAGCCGACTTGTTCCAGACAAGCTTTTATAAAATACTTAATTGGTACTGCCACATATTCATCCGCCAAGCAGTAGTGTGCAAACATTACTGTTTCGGTTTGAAGGGCACTGTTTCCAGCGAAATTACTGGGCATATGAGACTTTAGAGCCGATGTCTCAGGTTGACGAGCGCAATGCAGTGCCGCGCAAGAATTTGAAACTTCTGAGTGGCGCTGTATCTGTTACGGGCAGGCGTAGCGCTTACCATCAGGTGAACGACTTGCTCGTCTCGCCACTCTGTCAAATAAAAAAAATAAAGACTGCAAGCTGATCAAATTGAGTCCAAACTCCATCTACTGTTCGTCACTGAGGAGTTCCGTTGACTACCTTTCGTCTCTATCAGATCAGCTCACTGTCACCATAATATTGTATTGTCATTGGATTTTCACAGGCATGCAAATAACTATTTAAACGCATGGACCCCACACAGCCTAATGGTCTGGAGTTCCAGTAACCAGTAGAGGGTGTCAGGGAATTGGCGTACTGCTTTCCGCTGTGATAGTGGCATGTTGAAAGACGTAGTCTCTGCCTATCCCAACGGGAGAAAGGCGTGTGCATGGGAACATCAGGAATTAGGTCAAAATTGAATTCCAATACTTGACCTTTTTGAGGGGGGAGGGGGGATGCCATCGCACTGTCCCTTCCGACACAGTGGTGACGGAAAGGCTTGAACCCATTCAAATCCCCCGCGAACAGTCCTCCGCCAGGTGCAGCAAGATGGGGTCGCGCTATCCGTCACCTCTTGCTCCGCCAGCAGGCCGGGGGGTATCCAAGCCTCAACGCCTGTGGGATTCCCCGGACTCCTCACTAGTGACCCTACTACGGAAGAGGGAAGAGGAGGTCCCAAAGGCCTCTGACGTGGCCTAAGGTCAATCTATGACAACTATGACTGAACTAGCTGAACTTTTTAGTGAAATGAAAACAAAAAAAAACGTTTTTAAAAGAATTGTCATATAAATTGTACTACCTTATGTGTTTTAAATTATATACGGAATAATGCGGAATATAATTATACACACAATTAATATGTAAATAATGTTTTAGGTGACAAAATTATTAAGAACTTCCACCTTTGAAATTGTGAGTAGCGGCAGTCAGCTAAATCAACAAATAATTAGCATATAATATACCAGCTTATGATGATTTTTCACGGTACAGACAACACCAAAACTAAATGATTGATCATACAAGACAAAACAATGAAATGATAATGACATTTTTACAATATGGTTCTTTGGTGACATTTACGGATGTTGCCCTTAAATGTTCGTTCTAAGTGACATGTAACTATGGCGTCGCTTTGGAAATATCTACATTGAAATAAAGAAAACAGTTGCAATGGTACGCCACCCACCCTACTATCGAAAAATGTTTTTTAATGTCCATCCAAAGGTTGTCTGGAAGAAATCGCTTTCAGCGATAAGACCGCCCATTGTACTACCCTTGTTTACCTATTGTAATTTTTCTGTACTGTGTTTATTTTTGTTTCTGTTGTAAAATAAAGAGTTTTATATTCTATTCTATTCTATTCTAAAGTTTTAAAAACCAAGACCGGTGTTTAGAGAATTGAAAACTTTTAATAATTATTATTTTCCATATAATCTTACAAGCAAATGTAATAACTCCCTCATCTCTTCCTATCTATTCGTCTATTCGACAGTATTCAGTGAGGGACAGGGAGTTATGACGTTTTTAACAAATCCCTACTTATATTATAAATGCGAAAGTAACTCTGTCTGTCTGTTGCTCTTTCACGCCTAAACTACTGAACCGATTGAAATGAAATTTGGTACAGAGATAGTCTAGAGCCCGAGAAAGGACATGGTGTACTTTTTATTGCGAAAAAAGCATTGTAAGGGTTTCAAATAGGGGATGAAAGTTTGTATGGAAGTTTCGTCATTTTTGAAGCTAGAAGGTTGAAATTTATTTTTTAGGCTTTTGATTAGATATAAATAAATTTGGCATTCAAAGTTTGTAAAACTTTACCCTTGAGGGGGTGAAATAAATATAGGGGATTAAAGTATGTATAGGAATATGTAAGGTTTCGGCTTAACCACTGAACCGATTTGAAAAAATATTTCACTAATGGAAAGCTACATTGATAGCGAGTAACATAGGCTATATTTTATCCCCATATTCCCGCGGGAACAGGAAATACGCGGGTGAAACCGCGGGGCGCAGCTAGTCAGATCATATTTGGCGGCCTTCGTGGCGTAAGAGACTGACGATGACCGCGAAGGGGTTCGATTCCAGGCAAAAATATGTGTGAACCATAGGTATTATTACTATGATTACCACCGTCTCATATTTTTGTTGCTCTTCTCCATGCATGGTTGTCTGGGAGAGATCGCTCTCGGCGATAAGACCGCCCATTGTGACATTAATTGTTAAATTTGGTTTGTTTTAGTTTTAACTGTTTCTTTGTTCTGTGGTGTTTCAATAACCCAGGTAGGAAAATTCGACCTAGACGAATTGAGGGAGCATGGTCCTCGTAGTTCCTGATTCTCTAGTTACAAGGAGTCCTAGTTAGGGGTCAGGATCTGTGTATGTGACCGGGACGCTTTGTTATTAAAATTATCTAACTCAGTAATATCAAGCGATAGGATAGCGGTGGTAGCCTAGTGGGAGAACGTCCGCCTTCCAATCAGAAGGTCGTGAGTTCAAATCCCAGTGCAGGCACGTACCAATGTGTTTCTGTAAAACATATGTACGTAATTACCACTCGCTTTTCGGTGAAGGAAAACATCGTGAGGAAACCCACATACCTACCCGAGAATTATTTCGGAGGTAGGTATGTTATCCACCAATCCGGACTGGGCCCCCGTGGTGGATTATGGCCTAACCCTCCTCACGAAAGTGAGGAGAGACCCGTGCCCAGCAGTGGGACGTTATGGGTTGATGATGAGAGTAATATCGAGATTGGTCCATGGGGTCCAAGTACGAGGAAATTTTTAAGCAATTATTTCCTCGTTTAGTCGACGCCGCTGGTGACAAGAGGGCTGGCTCATTTCCCGCACAGAGAACAGCTATTGCTGTTCAACGTGGAAATGCAGCCAGTGTTCTTGGCGCCGTGCCTCATGGACACCCTCTTTTGTTAGATTTTTAAGTTTTAGTTTTAGTTAGTTTTCCTTTTATTTATATTGTTATTTAAGTTGGGTCTGTAATAAAAATAATTTATATCAACATTTATTTCTTTAAGCAATTCGTTATCAATATCAATTGCGATATGAAATATGATTTTATAAAATTTACGAATGAATCGAACGTGTTTTGCCATTCCAATATTGCTATGCATATTATTCATAGGTAAGAAACATTAAAAAAAAATCACATCTTGAATAAAGAGCATAGGACCCAGTACAATCCCTTGTGGGACTCCATGAAATGGGAAGAAAATTACACCAATGCAAGCCAATGCAAGAGCGAAATCTGCTCAAGTATTTGAATAGGCTATTGTTAGAGTCTGCAAGGAAGCAGTAGTGTGCAAGCATAATTGTGATTTAGTTTGAAGAATAGTGTAACTAGTGAAATTGCTGGACTTGGGAGACCACCAGTGCATGCTCCATGCGTGTCCATTACTAACAAAGTCATTCATATTATTCCTTTTTAAGTACTTTTTATAGATAAAAAAATCCTAGTGGTAAATTAGAGGGCGGTTGTAGCCTAGTGGGAGAACGTCCGCCTTCCAAGCAGAAGGTCGTGAGTTCAAATCCCAGTGCAGGCACGTACCAATGTGTTTTTTTGTAAAACATATGTACGTAATTATCACTCGCTTTTCGGTGAAGGAAAACGTCGTGAGGAAACCCACATATCTATCCGAAAATTATTTCGGAGGTAGGTATGTGATCTACCAATCCGGTTTGGACTCCGTGGTGGATTATGGTCTAACTCTCGAAAGTGAGGGGAGACCCGTGCTCAGCAGTGGGACGATATGGCTTGATGATGAATTCAGATATTGTCGGAGGAATTTCTTTATAAAACCACCTAATTCCGTTTGCTAGAACAGACTTATAAGTTCAACTATAATGAAATCGCGGAATAACAACATTATTTTTTACTATCTCATCCAAAATCGAAGGTTCCGACCCAGTATCATGTCGGAGGTACGACATAGAAACCGAAGCCATGAAACTCTTCGGCGAGGACTTGAAGGTCGTACTGAAGAGGTTCAGAAGAACACCTGAGTACATGGCCATCTTAAACGAAAAGGTAGGTGTGTAGTGCAAACCTTTTAATCATGAAAATATAATAACTAGCCATACTGAAAAAAAAAGAGAATACAACCCGCTAGGATGTAGATTTTTATTTGCCGTCAGGTCGGTCTGGAGTTCCAGAAACCAGCAGAGAAGTGTCAGGGAGTTGGTGAACTATTTTCTGCTGGTCGTAGCATGTGGACAGATGTAGTCTCTGCCTATTCCAACAGGAGAACGGCTGTGTGTCTATATACTAACCTCAATCATCTATACTAATATATAAAGCTGAAGAGTTTGTTTGTTTGTTTGAACGCTAGGATCTCAGGAACTACAGGTTGGATTGAAAAATTCTTTTTGTGTTGAATAGTCCATTTATCGAGGAAGGCTATAGGCTTTATAACATCACGCTACGGCCAATAGAAGCGAAGCATCGATAAGGAATGTGGCAAAAACGGGGAAAATATATTGATTATAGAAGAGTTATTGCGGGGAAACTTGAATTATGCGGGTGAAACCGCGAGGCGCAGCTAGTAGTTGATAAGCCGGTACCTTTTCAGGTAGTAGAACTTAAAAGTAACTTCGACGACATGTTGAAGCAAGTCTCTTCGGCGTTTAAGGTGAAGATGGAAAAGCACATTCAGAGGACCATGGATAAAGAACAGAAGGACAAAAAAACGCAAGTATTCTGTAGTAAATAATAGTTTTTATTTGTTTTTTGTAGTGGAATCTTCTGCGAGAGACCGCCTGGGGAAGTACCCACACCTTTTCCAGATATTCATCCGCCAAGTAGAAATGTGCAAACATTACTGTGTTCCGGTTTGAAGGGTTCAGCGAAATTACTGGGCATGCGAGACTTAAGAGCCGATGTCTCAAGGTGTCGAGCGCGGTGCAGTGTCGCGCAGGATTATGCAAAGCAAAGTTATAGGTAGCACTGTAACTGTTAAGGGCAAGCGTAGCGTTTACCATTGGGTGAACGAATTGCTCGTCTCATAGCTCAGGCGGCTAGAAAAAATTGTTAAACTAACTCAACCGGTATCGGATATGGATTATCATATCTGGTTTTAGTTACCACATGCACGGACGATACAGGCCCGGGCGGCGGCAGCATCCTCAGGATGTAGGGCTGCAGGCCGAGGCCACCACCCTGTCTCCAGTGGAGCAGCTGGACTCCATGGTACCAGGAAACAACCAGCTCACAGCTGCCGAGAGCAACCACTACCGGGACCAGGGCTTCAAGTTCGCAGGGTATGGAGATTATTTCCGAAGCAGTAGAGTTAATGGAGTTGCCTTTTCCTTTGGTTACCTTTTCCTGTGCGAGATTCAGTCATAAATGAAAACACTTGAAAGGGAAATTTCCTTTTTCAAATTCAAACCATAATCAGTTAATCATGAATTTAGTTGATCTTGAAGGTTTATTGAAAGAAGTTTGAACTAAGACCAAGAGTTCGGGAGTAAGAGGTCATCATAACGTTTCATCATCATCATGATCAACCTAAATCTTCTCACTGCTGTGCACGGTTCTTCCCTCACTCTCTTGGGGAGGGTCAGGTCATAATCCACCACGGGGGCCCGGTCCGGTTGGTGGATAACATGCCTACCTCCGAAATAATATAGAGTAAACAAAGGTTTTGTTTGACAGCTCAGTTTGACCACAGACTAAAACTCTAAAATTAAAACACAGTAACCTTCTCCTTTCTACTCCTCAGCACCTTTCCTCTTTTCTCGATAATTCATTTTCCATTGTAGCAGTAAGACTGTGGAATGCGTTGCCGGCAGGTGTCAGAAAGGCTCCTTCTAGAGACCTGTTTAAGCGGTTAGTCCGTGATTTTTACGTCCATAAGGTGCATTCTACAACTGCATAGTTTCTTTATTAAATCATTTTTTTTCCTCACCTACTCTATATAATATATCCTTATCTATGTTTATCTATTTTATATTGTATTTATTAGTCTATTATAACGTTGTATATTTAATTGTATTATAATATATAATTCCATCACTAAATATCTTTTAAATATACTTTTCTCTGCTCTCTCGTTTTGCCACACCACCACCATTTCAGTTACACCTCCAGGATGACTGGTAGAAAATGCTACTTAGCATTAAGTACTCCTTGTACGCCATTTGTGTGCTAAAGAATAAATAAATAAATAAATAAAACAGTCAAGTTGCTTCTACTTCCATGATGCCTCGACAAGGCCTCGACATAGAACATTGGCGGGTCGGAATGAGAGACCAATAAGAAGGAATAGCTTCATTTCTTACGTGTGTACTGTGTCCAATATAACACACACCCTTTTTTATACGACTTCAAAAAAGGAGGAGGTTATCAATTCGTCTGGTTTTTTTTTATGTTTGTTACCTCAGTACTTTCGACTGGGTGAACCGATTTTGATGATTCTTTTTTTAATGTATGCTGCAGTGATGCGATCCACCACATGATCCGCAACATGGGGCCTGACGCCGATGACGTGGCGCCGAAGTCGACGCGCTCGCCAGACGACACTGCGCCCACAACTACTGAGCATGTCAAAGTGCACGAGGTAAGCGCTCCATCGGCTTTCACTCCATTGGCCATCGCTCGATAGGCTTTCACTCGAAAGGCCTTCACTCAATAGCCATTCACTCGATGAGCTTTATCTTGATACGCCATAGAATAGAATAGAATAGAAAAACTTTTTATTGTACACCAGAAACAAAAATAAACACAGTGCAGAAGAATTACAATAGGTAAACAAGGGTAGTACAATGGGCGGTCTTATCGCTGAAAGCGATTTCTTCCAGACAACCTTTGGATGGACAGTAAAAAACATTTTTCGATAGTAGGGTGGGTGGCGTACTTACAGTATTTAACAGAAACAATACATTTAATACTTATGTTTTAATAATAATTAAAAAATAAATATAATAATAATAATAATATACATATATTTATAATATACTACACACATGATTATAATAAAATATATACACTATTTAGATACATAAATAATGTTTATAAACCATAGTTTTTAACACTGGGAGGGATTTAGCCCAACACTTCACATTCACTCGAAAGGCCTCGAATTAACCTTAAAAGATAGACATATGCCGTCCCGGACTTTTTTTTAGAACTTTAAAGGGGAACAACTTCGTCATACATAATTTTTTACCTTTACTTTAATCGTTTACGCAGTGCACGCAACAAAAGCTCTAAAAATAAATATATTTCTCATGTTTTTGCCACAATTAATGCTCCGCTCCTATTGGTCGTAGCGTAATGTTATATAACCTATAACCTTTCTCGATAAATTGACTACTCAACACAAAAATAATTGTTCAATTCGAATCAGTAGTTCCTGAGATTGTCGCGTTCAACCAAACAAACAAACTCTTCAGCTTTATATAATAAGTACAGACAGATAAGTAGGATAAGCAAAGTTTATGTTCCTCAGGTCTCAACAAGAGTCTTGGAGATCCACGAAGAAGAGACCCGCACACCAGACCCAATGACATCTGAACCTGACGCCGTGTCTGGACCCCAATCTGAGGTCCAGCCTGACCCCCCTAAGTACGTCCGGCACGCCTATGAGCGGGACCATCGCGATAAAGGGCTCCACGACAAAACCCACCGCCATAAGGGGCTCCATTCGCAGCCCGGTGACACGGATCGCCTGAGAGCGGTCAGTGACAAGGGGCCCAGTGAAAAAAGGGTCCGTGGAAAGTGGCGCGATAAGGGCGTCCGCATCAAGGGACCCCACGATATGAATCCATATGTAAAAGACCTGAAACATTCTGAATCGCACGTGAAAAGAGATGCTCTGATAAATCCCTATTTGTTACCGGAAAAAAAAATACACAACTAAATAAAAATATCAATAAAGTGTATAATTTTGTTTTACTTTTTGATGTGTAATGTCTTTCTTCTCGCTTTCCGGCTATCAGTGGGAGCGATTTCGTGAAAAGGGACGGAAGTGTGTAATAGGAAGCCGGGGAAGCG
The DNA here is from genome assembly GCA_912999815.1 of Campaea margaritaria. Taxonomy (NCBI): domain Eukaryota; kingdom Metazoa; phylum Arthropoda; class Insecta; order Lepidoptera; family Geometridae; genus Campaea; species Campaea margaritaria. Next base: position 3,058,220 of record OU538818.1, read on the forward strand.
CGAGCTATTTGATTTAACCAATCAGCGCGCGCGGTAGTAGTTCGGCGTCAGATGGTACCTACCAAATTTTAGACAGTCATGTTGGTACCGCGTCTAGGCTCGCTCGCGTTTTTTTTTATAAGCCTACTAGCTGTGCACTGCCACGCTTCGCTGTGGCATATTCGCACATTCGCTGATATGTCACTGATGAAAACAATAGATAAAAACAATCCTTGATGCGGATTATATATCATGCTAAAATTTCAGCTCGATCGGTGCAGGACTTTTTGAGTTTTTGAAGCGTACACAAACCAACATAACATTTTTATATATAAGAAGAAAGAAGAAGAAGACTTGTGTTAGGCGTTCGAGATCCAGAATGAAGACGCATTCTACACCACGCCATGCGACCGGCGGCGATACAATTCAACGCAGACTATAATTATTAAAAAAGAATCGTTGAAATCGAATGGCGTGATATTGAGTTACAAGACCATTGGTCACGCACATACTTAAGGCAAATTTAAGACTTAGTACCTGGATGACCGAGCTTTGCTCGGTAGATTGTTTATAAGCGTTTTTTTCTAAGATCGTTTAGGCATTTTTAAGTGAACACGTTAAGAAAACACAAATAATATAAATAAACAATTAATTTTCTTAGTCAGGAAGAGTCATATTTTTCAGTTTAAATTTGGACTACTCAAACGCCTCCAACGCTTTGTTATTTTTCTTCCAAGTTTATGTTTAATTTGATATAACATGAATAAAATGACATTTTCTAAAAATGATTCCTAGCTAGATCGATTTATCGCTCCCGAAACCCCCTATATACTAAATTTCATGAAAATCGTTGGAGCCGATTCCGAGATTCCAATTATATAAATATATACAAGAAATGCTCATTTAAAGATATAAGATTAAGATAGTATTATAAAAAGAAAACTAACTATAACTAAAAACTTAAAAGTCTAACAAAAGAGGGTGTCCATGAGGCATGGTGCCAAGAACACTGGCTGCGTTTCCACGTTGAATAGCAATAGCTATTCTCTGTGCGGGAAATGAGCCAGCCCTTTTGTCACCAGCAAATGAAAAAATTATAAATAAACGGTTGCATAATATAAGTATTGGCACTAAAATAATTCAGATAATATAAAAATGAATATGATCAGAACTATGCCTACTTTCCAAAATGTATTTCTTTCAATTTGCTATCGGAATCGATTTCGAAATAAAATGCTTTCATAAAATGTTAAGAACAAAGCGAACGTATTTTACTCTACAAATATTGTTAATACTTTTATGTGTCTTATTTCTAGGTAAGATATTTTGTACCAATGTGTTTCTTGTAAAACATATGTACGTAATTATCACTCGCTTTTCTGTGAAGGAAAATATCGCGAGGAAACCCACTTAGCTACCCGAGAATTATTTCGGAGGTGGGTAGGTGATCCACCAATCCGAATCTGGCCCCCGTGGTGGATTATGGCCCAACCCTCCGCACGAAAGTGAGGGGCGACCCGTGCTCGGCAGTGGGACGATATGGGTTGATGATGAAAATATTTTGTTTCCTAGCATGCTCTCAAATTGGGACGAAATATGTATAATAGAAAAACGGTGGTTTTGCTTCGAAAGTAATATTTTATCAGTGTTTATTATACATATACTCGTAATATCCAGGAATACAACATAAGGTACTTTTTATCCCTTAAAAATGAAGGGTTCCTGTAGGATAGAATATTTTTTGGTTTACTTCTCAACGGTTCTAGGAGTATATGAAATTTGATAAATAAATACTACTAGCTGCGCCCTGCGGTTTCACCCGCGTAGAATGTCATATTTATTTATATCTAATTAAATGCCTAAATAATTAATTTGAAGCTTCTAACTTCAAAAATGACGAAACTTCAATACAAACTTTCATCCCCTATTTCGAACCCATACAATGCTTTTATCGAATTAAAAAGTACCCTATGTCCTCTCTCAGGCTCTAGACTATCTCTGTACCAAATTTCATTTCAATCGGTTCAGTAGTTGAGGCGTGAAAGAGCAACAGACAGACAGAGTTACTTTCGCATTTATAATATAAGTAAGGATTTCCTTTTTTTTCCTGGGAATATAACCTAGAATAAATTTTATCCCGTGAAACCGCGGGGCGCAGCTAGTTAATTAATAAAAAATATATTAAAAATATAACACTAAAAAAACGTTTTAGCGTGGAATCCAGTGCAATGTCGCAAATACAATATAGAGTATGAAGCGGTGAAATTGTATGGCGAGGACTTAAGGCTTGTATTGAAGAGGTTCAGACGAACTCCTGAGTATATGAACATCTTACATGATAAGGTAGGTATTCAGTAGGATTGGTGTTCTTCTGCGAGGCGACGATGGCGCAGAAGGAGGCCGCGAGGGGGTTACAGAGGATGACGCCAAGGCAATGAAAGGCTCCTTCTAGAGACCTATTTAAGCGGTTAGTCCGTGATTTTTACGTCCAAAAGGTGCATTCTACAACTGCATAGCTTCTTTATAAATTTTTTTTCCTCACCTACTCGATATAACAACGCAACGCCAGCGAGGCAGACCACCAGCTCGATGGTCGGATGACATCGCAAAGCACGTCGGGATTGAATGGATGAGACTGGCACAGGACCGAAACAAATGGCGTGAAACAGGAGGCCTATACCCAGCAGTGGGTGGATACGGGCTGCATAGATAGATAGACTAGATATAATATATCCTTATCTATTTTATATTGTATTTATTAGTCTATTATAACGTTATATATTTAGTTGCATTATAATAAAATATTCTAACACTAAATATCTTTTAAATATACTTTTCTCTGGTCTCTCGTTTTGCCACACCACCACCATTTCAGTTACACCTCCAGGATGACTGGTAGAAAATGCTACTTAGCATTAAGTACTCCTTGTACTCCATTTGTGTGCTAAAGAATAAATAAATAAATAAATAAGGACGAGAAGGCGGTTTTCCTCCTTCCTCCTCTGAAGTGGGGTCACTGGTAGAGAGTCAGGGGACTCCCTGCCGGCTTGTACGGTCCCACACGTCTGGGAGGTAGCCTCGGTGAGCCAGGTCACCTCCTCATAGGCGTAGAGGCCTGGACACCAACCAGGCCTAGCGCTATATTTAAAATTTCTAAATTTTTAAAGCGAGCTCCTTCCTCGCGGCCTGTTTTTAAAATCAGATTAATATTATATTCGAATTTTACAATTCAAGTACAACGTTTTGATTTATGCTTTTTTTTTTAATTAATGTAAATTGTTTTAAAAACATTTTAACAAGATGTTTATTTTATTAAAGGTTTGCATCTTCTACCAAACGGCTTCACTGATTTTAATGTCACTTGATATCTGGGTGATCACCGCGTACCTATTCTTATTCCATGCAGTTCATTTTAAGGCCTTAAACTGGATGGATTTAACTGTTCGTGGTGAGGCCCCAGGAGGCCTACCATGACATCTTATAGCGATTCAATTGAAGACCTAAACTGAACCGCGTCGCATAATCGTACCTTATTAGCGACTCAATTTAGGTTGCTGCCATTTTCAACCTAAACTGGATCCAGTTTAGGTTGAAAATGGCAGCAACATAAAAAATAAGACGTCACGGTACGATTATGCGACGAGGTTTAGTTTTAGGTCTTCAATTGAATCGCTATAGGATGTCGTGGTAGGCCTCTAGGAACTATTATAACGATTTCTCAATTGAACAATCGTGTCCATATGAAAAGTATTATTTTCTTTTTTTTCGTGATATTTCAACGGAACTTTTGACGTATAAGCCACGTGGAAATGCGCGCTAACTTGAGCTTTATTTCAATAGCATTTCGCGCGATATTCCTGCTGAGCCGCGTTTAGTGTCTTATTCAGGCACTGTAATACTTTAATTATTTCCAGGTGCAGGAAATGAATGATGATTTCGATAATATGCTTGCCCAAATCACGTTCGCTTATGAACAAAAAATGACTAAATACATCCAGTTGAGCATCGCGAAGAAACAGAACGAGACCAGAGAAAATATAGACCATAACGATCAGCCGAAGACATCGCCTAGGTAAGAAAATATGGCCTGGAAGCATGCCAAGGCATGGCTTATAACGACTCAATTTATGTTGCTGCCATTTTCAAAAACTGGATCCAGTTTAGGTTGAAAATGGCAGCAACATAAATAATAAGACGTCACGGTACGATTATGCGACGCGGTTCAGTTTAGGTCTTCAATTGAATCGCTATAAGATGTCATGGTAGGCCCTCTGACGACGGTCAGTACTGACGTCAGTTTTCAGAAGCTATCGCAATAAAAACCGTGACTGCATTTAGCAACGGACTGAACGCATCCGCATGGTTTTCATAGCAATAGCTACGGAATACCGACGACAGTATCATCATCATCAACCCATAACGTCCCACTGCTGGGCACGGGTCTCCCCTCACTTTCGTGAGGAGGATTAGGCCATAATCCACCACGAGGGCCTGGTCCGGATTGGTGGATCACATACGACGACAGTATACTTACCGTCAAACACTGCCTTATTGTGTACGAGATATTTTTATTTATTTGACTGAGGAACTAGTCAAGCAAGTCGTTTACTTGATGGTAAGCGCTACGCCTGCTCATAAAAGTTACAGCGCCATCCAGAACTTTGCATTGCATAATCCTGCGCAGCGTACTGCGCTCGTCACCCTGAGACATCGGCTCTAAAGTCTCATATGCCCAGTGATTTCGCTGGAAACAGCGCCCTTCAAACCAGAACACAGTATTGTTTTCACACTACTGCTTAACGGATGAATATCTGGCAAAGGTACTTCTCCAGGCTGTCAATTTCAACATTACAAAGACCCTAGAATGGGCAGCTCATAATCCCTCCTTAATTTATCTTTCCTACTCCATCAGCAGCCCCTGATCACCATCAATAACCTATTCCTTGAAAGCATAATTTGAAGATAACTTATTTTTCTGTATTTACTATGATCGGGCGAAAGCTATGAGGGGAATATCAGGAATCTCTTTTCCGGAAATCCCTCTCGGGGTAGCTCGGATTGGGTAAGGGGGATTTCCGTAAAAAAGCAGAAATCGCCCTCGAGAAATTTTCCGAATAATCCCATTTCTCCAATCCTCTATCTGATATTTTTACAGCTTCCGCGTGCTAGAGCCCGCTCCCCGCGGCTGGAGACGCCAGGGGCGCCAGGGGGAGGAGACGAATATCACGACCACCCCCGCCACTGCCGTGGAGGTGCTGGAGGAAATGACTCCCAGCAACAACCTGCTCTCCGTCACCGAGAGAAACCAATACAAGGACTTGGGTTTCAAGTACGCAGGGTACGTAGCTACGAACCTCTTTTTCTATTTTTATCTGGGGAATGCTTTACGTATATAATCACTCGCTTTTCGGTGAAGGAAAAAATCGTGAGGAAACCCACATACCTACTTGAGAATTATTTCCGAGGTAGGTATGTTACCGACCAACCCGGACCGAACCCCGTGGTGGAATATGGCCTAACCCTCCTCACGAACGTGAGGGGAGACCCGTGCTCAGCAGTGGGACGTTATGGGTTGGTGATGATGAAGCGGTGGTAGCCTACTGGGAGAACGTCCGCCTTCCAAGGAGAAGGTCGTGAGTTCAAATCAGAATCAGTTGGTTGTTCGTAGAGCGTTTCGAATTTGAGGGACGGATGGAACCCTATAAACCATGAAATTTTGCAGTTATGCTGTCCACGACTTGATCAAGAACATGGGCACGGATAAAGGAGGAGAGGGGTGGAAACCGATGGAGCCGAGTGAGATCACCACCACAGAGGTACTGAAGAACCTTGGGGGGGGGAGTTTGCCTGGAAACTTATGTATTTTCCCGAAAGGCTTATGACGAACAGTGTTTTCGTTGTTTTTTTTTTATGTGACCGAGTAACGACACGAGCAAGCCGCACACCTGATGGTAAGCGCTACGTCTGCCCATAGCAGTTACAGTCTCAATATTCCGCATTTCGTATATCTATACATTTTGAAGTGAAACTTTTTACCTTCGCCTCAATTCTTTTTGTCCATCTATAGCATGTCGCATTACTGCCGGCCGCGGAGTAGGGGTAAAGTGAACGGTGGTCGGCAGAGCACCCAAGGCCAATATGGCGGCGTTGATATCTTGGATATCTCGTCTACTATTGATTTTACATAACCATTCCCATTTACCAATAACTGAGTTAAGATTAAAAACGCGATTTTGACACCCTAAATCGAAAAGTTTTCCGAAAATTTTCAGCTGTGCGTACCATCCGAAAAAAAGTTGTAATTGAATCGTGGTTTTTTTATAAACAGGGTCCGGATCTACACCCTGGGGGTCATTCGCCGCATGACCATCATCCTGGGGGTAGTGAGCGTCACGGGGACCGTAAGGAAGAAACTCCAGCCCCGGGAAAGCTTCGAAAAGGAAAAACCACCAAGATGTAATCTGAAAATAATCCAGGATGAATAAAATAAAGATAGAATAGAATAGAATAAAAAACTCTTTATTGTACACCAGAAACAAAAAGATTTATTTATTTATTTATAAGTTATTTATTTGTGTCAATTTTCATAATAAAATATAATTTAATTTAGCAGCCTATTCATAGATTTCTGCTTCTATGGAAAAATGGGAAAAAGAAAAAAAATATGGCAAAGCAAAGTAAAATATAATATTTATAATTTTAATAAACTTTCATTTCATGGCGTTCTAATTGTCAAAATATAACATCATAAAACTTGAATCTTTTAGTGTAATGTAATCGAAACCAATCCGGACCTGCTGCTCCTGATGCTCCTCACGAAAGTGAGGGGAGACCCGTGCCCAGCAGTGGGACGATGTGGGTTGATGAGGATGATGATGATGATAAATATTGTTCAACCACTTTTAGAAGAAAAAAAGAAAAGAGCTAAAAGAACAATATTCTTCCAACGATTCGCCACATCAACCGGGGCTAATCGTGGGTACATACCTTGTTCATAATAATTATATTATAATGTCCAAATGTGAGATAAAAAAAACCTTCTAATCGAAGGACCAACCACGCTCTTAATCCTCTCTGCTAAGCTCGATCGTATAGAGGTTATAAATTCACAATAAATTCAAATTTGAATTGTGAATTTTTATCCGCTTAAAGACGAAAATTTAAAAGTACATCCCCGTACTGTTTTTTGGTGCTATCTTCTCTGACGGGCGTATTTCCGAAGCGCTGGTAGAGTCAATGGAGTTTTCCCTTTCCTGTGCGAGATTCAGGCATGAGTCGCCGCTTGAAAGGGAAATGTCCTTTTTCAAACCATACTCAGTTAATCATTAGTTTAGTAGATCATATTACTTTACTTATTTTATCTATGTTTATATGAGACTTAAGAGAGTTGGACTTAAAAGACTTAGACTGTTGAGCCGTTTTGCTTGTCTAGCCACGGGTGCGGCTCTGCACGCTCCATAGTGTTTTCCCATACAACAAACACAACAGTTGTGTTTTGCCGCACTCGCGGCAAGTTGTGAAAAACACAACAGTTGTGCTCTCAGCACTGAATGTGTAAATTGTTTGACTAGTAAAAGTGCATTATTTTGGCCTACTTACAATAAATGATTTGAGTTTTGAGTTTTGAATGTATTTTTGTTTGTAAAGTTGGATGCGTGCTGGGTCCATAAATTATTATCAATATAAAACGTCCTTGGCTACAATAAACCTAATTATGACGCATATATAAAATGAACACAGCTGCCGCATTAACATAAAGACCTGCTCAAAGTACGAACAAAAATATATTAATATAATTTTAAAATTTTACATGCGCAAGTATGTGCGTCAATATAATATAACTACAAGTAATAAATAGCTCTTTAAGAAATTATTTCCTCGTTTAGTCGACGCCGCTGGAGACAAGAGGGCTGGCTCATTTCCCGCACAGAGAATAGCTATTGCTATTCAACGTGGAAATGCAGCCAGTGTTCTTGACGCCGTGCCTCATGGACACCCTCTTTTGTTAGATTTATAAGTCTTAGTTTTAGTTAGTTTTCCTTTTATTTATATTGTTATCTAAGTTGTGTCAATAGATTTTACTTCATTAAATCCTAGGAACTTAATATTATACCTAAATCTTTAGTCGTTGCGTTTATTAAGGGCCTCTCGAGTGTCCCTCCAAAAGTTCCTCATGTCAGATCAGTTGAACTTTTTTGAGGTTCGTCGACAATCCTTGTATGAGGAAATATCAGAGTAGTCTTAAACTTATCGGCCTAGATTGGCACCACACACTCATAAATGACAAGCGTGACGTGACGTCACTCAAAAATAGACTGCAGAGAATGAGAGAGAAAGAGAATGAGATGGAGCTATATAAACTCTCATTTAAATGCAAACGAATTGTTCCGATCTCTTTGGATAAATGTCTATGGTCGACTTATGAACGCTGAGCGATATTGGTGGTGACAGTTAGCAGGGCAGTACAGTTTAATTTAACTGTTCGACGTGAGGCCCCTGATTTTAACCAAGTATTTCTTGGAAAATCTATATAAAAATAAAAGATATGACGTCACATTTTCTCTCATATAAAATATTGTATGAAATAAAGAATTCCTCAGGCTACACTTCGGTATTTGAATATTGGAATATTTAAACAGATGTGGTAAAAAAATTATTTAGTTTCCGATATAATTATGCTTTTCAATTAGCTAGGTGGGTGTGTTTGGATTTCCTTGTGTATTTTTTACAACCAAAGCAGCGGCTTACGTGGCATTTTTTGAAATACCACAAAAAAACATAGTCATATTTGCCAGATATTCATCCGCTAAGCAGTAGTGTGCAAACATTACTGTGTTCCGGTTTGAAGGGCACTGTTTCCAGCGAAATCACTGGGTATATGAGACTTTAGAGCCGATGTCTCAGGGTGACGAGCGCAGTACATGGCGCGGCCCACGCGTTTGGTCCCTAGATTGCCAGATAGGAACCACCATACATTTACTGATAAACACAATACCTTCCTTTGTGTCGCGCAGTCAGGTAAATAATAAAATAGACAATCCTATTTTTTTTTTATTCTCAACTTAGCAATAACTCTACTTAGCAATTTATGTTAAACGCAAATTACTCATTAGTCTTTCAGGCTGAATCGTAATTTTAATGATGTACTTATTGATAAGAAGCATTATTAATAAAAAAAAAAGAAAATTCTCAACTTACAACTATCATTACAGGTAGGGCCCAATGCGATAGTGCAGTGACATGAACACAAAGTTTATGAGATCATGCCTTATTACATATTACAAATTATAACACGAAACCCTTAAAGCTTCCTTTGTGAATTCACGCAGAGCACACCCAAATAGGTCAATTTCAACCGCTATTTTGTTAATATTTTAATAGTTTATTAATAAATTACATAACACACATACACACACGAAACTTTATAAGTATATCTATCTGTAATTAAACATTAATTATGAGAACGTCTGTTCAAATAACAAATATAGACAGTTGTTGCCAGAATCGCCCCAGCGGTATATATAGTACGTTTTTTGGTGAAGTTTCATAGTTGTTGGATTCAAATAGCCGCAGCTATGGTTTGCGTTAAGGTCTTGACCGTGGTGACGGCCCTGGTAAGCTGTATCTTTAACTAGCTGCGCCATACTGTTTCACCCGCATAATTCCAGTTTTCTCGTATTAACTCTGCATTTCCCGGGTTAAAAACCAATATGTTACTAAAGAATTAAAAGATAGACCAATGCTGTCGTGGACTTTTTTTTAGAACTTTTAAAGGGGAACAATTTCGTGATACATTATTTTTGCGTAACTTTAACCGTTTACGCAGCGCGCGCAACAAAAGCTCCTAGAAGCCATATTTTTTTCACGTTTTGGCCACATTCTTCAGAGATGCTCCAGTCCTATTGGTTGTAGCGTGATGTTATAACCTATAACCTTCCTCGATAAATGGACTATTCAATAAAAAAAAAATTGTTCAATTCGAACCAGTAGTTCCTGAGATTAACGCGTTCAACAAAACAAACTAACTCTTCAGCTTTATATATTATGTGTAGATATATAATTTGTGGAAGTCTGTCAGTTTTTCTCGATGTTTTCTGCCTTACACCTGCAAAATGTGGAATGAGCTGCCATCATACTTTTTCCCGGAAAAGTATAATATGGGGCTATTCAAGAGAAGGGTGAAAGGAGCTCTAGTGTGTAGGCAACGCATCGACAACGCCCCGAGTGTTGCAGGTGTCCATAGGCGACGGTAAGCGTCTACCATCAGACGTGGCACGAGCTTGTATGCCACTCTATATTATAAAAAATAAAAAAATGAAAATAATCACGCCTTTTTGTTAGGCACTAGGCAGAGATTACATATTCCACAATCTACGATCCTGACTAAAAGGATCGGAGCATCAACGAAAAATGTGGTGACATAAACGGGGAACAATATTGCTTTTAAAAGATTTTGTTGCGTGCGCTGCGTAAACTGTTAAAGTTACGCAAAAATAATGTATGACGAAATTGTTGCCCTTTCATCTATGTTTACTTTTATGTATGTAAATTGTATGTATGTAAATCTGAAAAGTTTGTTTGTTAGGTTGAGATATGGTTTGCGTACAACGCAATATGTATATAACAGGGGTGATTGACGATTGTGCATATCTAATGTTAGTCATCGTCTTCCACAGGTGCTGATGGCGGCAGCGCTCCCCAGCCCAGACTCTCGTCGTCGCAGTCGTCCCCATGGCGAATACCGGACCGAAGAAAATGCCCGTATTGACGCCGACGCCAGTAGCCCGAAATACAAAGGCAGAGGTGGCAAAGGTGGCCTGTCAGGCGCCGCCGGAGGTGGCCCGTTAGGCAGTGGCATAGGTGGCCTGTCAGGCGGCGCAACTTACCTGGAAAGCGGCGCGTCAGGCGCCGTCGGAGGTGGCCTGTCAGGCGGCGCAACTTACCTGGAAAGCGGCGCGTCAGGCGCCGTCGGAGGCGGCCTGTCAGGCGGCGCAACTTACCTGGAAAGCGGCGCGTCAGGCGCCGTCGGAGGTGGCCTGTCAGGCGTCGCCGGAGGTGGCCCGTTAGGCAGTGGCATAGGTGGCCTGTCAGGCGGTGGCATAGATGGCCAGTCAGGCAGCGCCAGTGGTGGCCTGCAAGGCGGCGCCAGAAATGGCCTGAAGGGCGGCGGCGGAAATGGTCTTAGAGGCCGTAGAATCGGCGCATATGGTGACCCGTTTGCCAAATATAGACCAGGTTATTATTATCTTCGTAACGGAGGAAAGGGGTCGGTAAGTTATTTTATCCCTTAAGATGTTTTTCTAAAAAAATATACAGTGTGTCCCACGGCTATACCAAGAGGAAGGAAAGTACCTTAAATATTGTAGATGGAACATATTACTGAAAGTAGACATTATTTGAATTTGAAAAACAATTTAAACTTCATTCATTTGTTAAAATTCACGGTCTTCCTTTTATTTCTGACACCATGTTATTTGGCAAAAAATAATCCTTATATTGAAGGCTTTCGATCGGTATGATAAAGCTACAGGGTGATTACATTTCTCGTGTAACGGGTTCGATTTCCGATTCAACCATGAAATTATTTAAATATCTATGAATGCAGTTTAAATTGTTTTTTAAATTCAAATAATGTCTTCTTTCAGTAAAATGTTTCATCTACAATATTTAAGGTACTTTCCCTCCATGTGGCATATCCGTGGGACACCCTGTATATCTAACACCAATTAAGAGGCGGCATAGAGTAGTTACTGCAATTGACGGCCTCCGTGTCGTAAGTAGGTGATGAGCCAACTGCGAAGCGTGAGCTTGCGGGCTCGACTCCTGCACAGGGCAAAGATTTGTGTGAACCACGTGTATTTGCTCTGACTCTGGATGTTTGTAGGACCATGGTCTTCGTAGTTCCTGATTCCTTAGATACAGGGATACTAACTAACATATATATCGACGTTAGAAAGCGTAAACGCTGTAACCCTTTCACCGACCCGAAAATACTTTTTTTACATATTTGGAAACAAACCCACATTTCAACGTCCCCTAGGAACTTTAGGATATAACCAAGGTAGCAGTATTGTAGCTTTGTATGTAACACACCAAATATCCAAAATTTACGTTTTTAGGTCGAGTAGATATTGAGTTATGATTTTTTTTCAACAAATAAAAAGTTTGGTGAACATTTTTGCGTTTCAAGGTTACAGCGTTTACGCTTTCTAGCGTCGATATATACTAACATTGAAAAAAATACGCTTTACGTATTTTAAGATAAATTCGTATGACTTGGAATATAACGAAGAACCCAAATATTTCGTACGATATTTGGATTCTTCATTGGTTCACCATCAGGTTGTAGTGGGAGGCCTCTTCTGCAAGAGACCGCCTGGGGAAGTACCACACTGCCGCCAGATATTCAACCGCCAAGCGGTAGTGTGCAAACATTACTGTGTTCCGGTGTAAAGGGGACTGTTTCCAGTGAAATTACTGTGCATATAAGACTTTAGCTAGAGCCGATGTCTCAGGGTGACGAGCGCAGTGCGCCGCGCAGGATTATGCAATGCAAAGTTCTGGGTGGCACTGTAACTAAACGGATGAACGACTGGTTCGTCTCGTCGCTCAGTCAAATTAAAAAAGCGTGTTCTTATTAGGGTGAGATCCTGAAAAATTAATATAGACACAAATACTTCAACTAATTTCTTAAATATTTTTCCATACTTTAACTAATTTCTTAAATATTTTTCTTTATTTTAGGGAGGTTTGTCTGGACAAACGGATGCGCTGACTGGAAATCTGTCAAAAAAAATTAGTAAGTAAAAAACATGACATAATTACGACATGAATACGTGAAACTATCATAGCCTACTAATATTACAAATGCGGAAGTTTGTGAGAATGGATGGATGGATGTTTGTTCCTCTTTCACGCAAAAACAACTGAACGGATTCGAATGAAATTTGGAACACAGATAGTTTATAATCTGGATTAGGTGATAAGCTGCTGTGTAAAGCGAAAAAAGGGTTGTAAGGGGTAGAAATGGGGGATGAAAGTTTGTATGAAAGTTTCGTCATTTTTGTAGCTTGAAACTTTTTTAGGCTTTTGATTAGATATAAATAAACAACACATTTAAAGTTTGTAAAAAAAAATACCCTAAAGGGGGTAAAATAAAAATAAGGGATGAAAGTTTGTATGGAAATATGTAAAGTTTCGGCTAAAGCACTGCACCGATTTTAAAATACTTTCACTAATGGAAAGCTACATTATCAGCGAGTAACATCCCTATTTATATTATAAATGCGAAAGTAACTCTGTCTGTCTGTTGCTCTTTCACGCCTAAACTACTGAACCAATTGAAATGAAATTTGGTACAGAGAAAGTATAGAGCCTAAGAAAGAACATAGGGTACTTTTTAATGCGAAAAAAGCATTGTAAGTAAGGGTTTGAAATAGGGGTTGGAAGTTTGTATGGAAGTTTCGTCATTTTTGAAGCTAGAAGCTTGAAATTTATTTTTTAGGCTTATGATTAGATATAAATAAATGTGGAACTCAAAGTTTGTAAAAAAAAAAATAGGGGTAAAATAAATATAGGGGATGAAAGTATGTATCGAAATATGTAAGGTTTCGACTAAACCACTGCACCGATTTAAAAAAATATTTCTTTAATGGAAAGCTACATTGACAGCGAGTAACATAGGCTATGTTTTATCTCGATATTCCCGCGGGAACAGCAACTACGCGGGTGAAACCGCGGGGCGCAGCTAGTATATTATATAATAGATCTAATAGATAAAAGTAATCCCTACTTCCCTTGGTCACGGCACACGCGTGAACGGCTGGACTGATTTCGCTAATTCGTGTGCTATTCGCGTATTTTTTTGTGTTCTTGATTGTCAGGAGAAGGTTCTTATGACAAGAATAATCGCAAAATTTTCTCGAAAAGTTGGAGCATTTGGGAAACACTCAATATGTTAATTTTTTTTTCGATTTGAGATTTGATTTTCTCGAGATCTTCAGCTATTCATATGTAACATTGTGGTTTTTAACTTGGGAAATGCAAAGTTATTGCGGGGAAACTGGGATTAAGGCGGCGAAACCGCGGGGCGCAGCTAGTATATTTATAAGATATTCATCCGCCAAGCAGTAGTGTGCAAACATTACTGTGTTCCGATTCGAACGGCACTGTTTCCAGCGAAATTACTGGGCACATGAGACTTTACAGCCGATGTCTCAGGGTGACGTGCACGCTGGATTATGCAATGCAAAGTCCTGGGTGGCATTGTAACTGTTATGGGCAGGCGTAGCGCTTACCATCAAGTGAATGACTTGCTCGTCTCATCACTCAGTTAAATTAAAAAAAAATTACAATTCACAATTGATCGCATCTTTCAATTATCATTTTTGAGTGAAGAAATTTCCAAATCTATAACATTTACAATAGGATTATGATAACTAAAGAGCGTTGAACGTTTAACGCAACAGTGCTTTCATACCCCGTCCACGGTAGCGTTAAACGTTTAACGCAACCTTGTTGGAAGTCGTATTAGTAGTTTCACATCAAAAAGTTTAACGTGGAAATTTTGTTTCCAGAGATTTTTATTGGTAAAGCATTCAACAAGGGGAAATCTGGAACAGCTGCCGACTACTTCACCGCTGTATCCCAACGAGGTAAGAGGTATAGACTAGCTACTCCCCGCGGCGTTACTCGTGTCAATAATGATAACATCGACGGCCTCCGTGACGTTGGTGGGTATCCTGCTTGGATATCATTAAATGAAACGCCAGGAGTGACAATTCCTTTGAGCATTTGACAATTACATAATTAACAGATCGAGGTCCATACACCATAGTGGGCAATGAGCCGACTGCGAAGCGTGAGGCCGCGGGTTCAATTTAGTTTTTGCGTGAAAGAGGAACAAACATCCATCCATCCATCCATCCAACCTCGCAAACTTTCGCATTTATAATACTAGTAGGATAGGAAGTAAAATTTGTGATTTTATATTTTTAATTTTTTTTTTTTCAGGCAACAGAGCTGTCACCCCTGATGAAGCAATATACACCTTCATAGCCAGTAAGTATAATTTAAAGATTCAATTAAAATAACCAAGAAGTGAATAAAAAATATATAATAAACTAGCTGTGCCCTGGCACGCTTCGCTGTGGCACATTCGCACGTTCGCTGATATGTCACTGATGAAAAAAATAGATAAAAACAATCCTTGATGCGGATTATATATCATGCTAAAATTTCAGCTCGATCGGTGCAGAACTTTTTGAGTTTTTGAAGCGTACCAAACCAACATAACATTTTTATATATATAGATTGTTTCTTAAATAAATAGCAATTTAAAGTTTTTAAAAATTATAATTAAAAAAATAACATATTTATATTGTTTCCTCGTTTATTCGACGCCGCTGGTGACAAGAGGGCTGGCTCATTTCTCGCACATAGAATAGCTATTGCTATACAACGTGGAAATGCAGCCAGTGTTCTTGGCACCATGCCTCGTGGACTAAATATGATTTTGAAGGGTTTCTATTTAATTGAATTGAATTAACAAGAAAAATGAAACACATTGAATTCGTACAATTTTTTTTCAGCTTCACATGCCATCGGGCAAATCTGCGACGTGTTTGCACCAGGGAGTAAGTATTAGCAGAGGCCAATACAACGTGGCGTGCGCGTGCATTGCGATGTTATTTTGATACATTTTGTATGGAAAAGGCGTCATATAACGCACCGCATGCCGCACGCCGCGCATCTATTGTCTGGCTTGCCGCTTAGGGGCCCTATTAATCAATCGATACTGACGATCGACGTCGATCGATTGGTGTCGTAGCTTTAGCTATTGAGTAACTGTCGATGGACGTCTATCGAATGATGTGGTAGCTTAGAATTTTGGGCAACTGCCGAACGATTTCGATCGGCTGATGTGGTAGCTTAGGGTTCGAGTAACTGTCGAACCACGCGATCAATTGATGTGGTAACTTCGGCTATTGAGCAATTATCTATCGACGTCGATCGATTGGCGTGGAAACTCCTTTATAAATTTATCATGCCCGTCCTTATGTCGACTTATTATATAATATCAGGGAACCTCACCACGAACAGTTAAATCCATCCGGTTTAAGGCCTTAAACTGAACTGCCCTGCTAACTGTCACCGCCAATGTCGCTCAGCGTTCATAAGTCGACCAGAGACATTTATCCAAAGAGATCGGAACAATTTGTACGCATTTATGGGAGTTTATATAGCTCTATCTCATTTTCTTTCTCTCTCATTCTCTGCAGTCTATTTTTGAGTGGCGTCAGGTCATGTTTGTCATTTTTAAGAGTGCGGTGCCAATCTAGGCCGTTCAGTTTAAGGCCTTAAAATGAACTGCGTGGAATAAGAATAAGTACGTGGCGACCCCCCTCTGCTCTTTTCTAGTTGATTATTTCCTATTTCCGCTCTTTATGTCGCGGCTTCTCGTGTTTCATATTTTTGGGCATATATTTATAAACAATATTTATAAATAATTTATTTTACAGTGGGTGACCTCTACTCGCGCAGTGAGTATATTTTTATTTCTATCTATCTATTTATTTATTAAATTTATTTATTTTTTATAATATTACTTTTGTATTATCCACTAGCTGAGCCTGCGGCTTCGCCCGCGTTTATTAATATCCCGCAGGAACCGTTTATTTTCACGGGATAAAAAGAATCCTATGTTCTATTCTAGGGTCAAAAATATCTATTTACAAAATTTCATATACGCTTCTTGACCCTTTGTGAAGCATACTGGAAATTATCTTATCCCACTGAGACCCTTAATTTTTACGGGATAAAAGTACCCTATTACTCAATCCTGGTTATAAACTATCTGTGTTCCAAATTTCATTCGAATCCGTTCAGTAGTTTTTGCGTGAAAGAGGAACAAACATCCATCCATCCATTCTCACAAACTTTCTCATTTATAATATTAGTAGGATAGGATAAAGTACGGATTATTCAGAGTTATTTAAAGGTTTTGAATATAATTCTTGTGTTTTTTAGTGGCCGTCGCTTTCGTTGAGATCGTGGCATGCGTCCCAACAGCGCAACCACGTTTTTCGAAATCTAACTCTGGTAAGTCTTTTCGTTGTTTTTTTATAAAAGCTCACGTTCACTTCTGAAAACACAACTGTCGTGTTTTTTATTATTTGCCACGAGTACCGCAAAACACAACTGTTGTGTTTGTTGTATGGGAAAGCACTATGGCGCGTGCGCGTTACACAATTTCATGCGCACGCAGCGCTGTAGCGCATGCAATATTATTGCCAACTTGAAAGATGAAAGAAAGGAAAAAAGCGAAAGAAAGAAAGATGAAAAAGAAGAAAGAAGAAAGAAAGAAAGGTTTGAGTATGCAATTGCTTATTTTCCCGCAGATTGGTCCAGTATAACTCCGAAGATCTGCTCGGACAGTGGCTATACTGAACAGTGGAGCAGGAAGAAATACTCTGGAGAATACGACAGCACCAGCGCTGCTGCAATCCTCGCATTTTACCAAGTCCAGAACTGCTGGGTATCCATGAAAGAGTACTTAACTACCTACGGTGTAAAAGGTACTTTCTTTTTATTTGACTCAGTGAGAGACGAGCAAGTAGTTCACCTGGTGGTAAGCGCTGCGCCTACCCATAACAGTTACAGTGCCAGCCAGAACTTTACATTGCATAATCCTGCGCGACACTCCACTCTGAGACATTGGTTCTAAAGTTTTATATGCCCAGTAATTTCGCTGGAAACAATGACCCTTCAAACCGGAACACAGCAATGTTTGCACACTGCTGCTTGGCGGATGAATATCTGGCAAAGGTGTGGTGCTTCCCCATGCGATCTCTTGCAGAAGAGGCCTCCCACTAGTGCGTCTTATATAACATACGTTGTTTTACAAGCAAATCACGAGCATTTTGAAATTAAAATTATTAATAATTATGGGTATTGAATGAGACTGAGCCGTCATGTTTGGCTATGTAACGCTCGTTCGGGCAAAGTCGGCTCGAGTCGACTAAGCGAGCGAGAGAGAGTTATACAGCGCGTCATTGCTATACTCGGTCGGCGAGCGTTATATGAAAGAGCACGACGCATTCAGTAATCATTATTAACCTCGGCTTGAAGAAAATTCATTACGAAGGTACTTAAGTGTTTTTTTTTTTATTTTTCTTTTTTTTTTTTTTCTTTTTCAGGATCAAGGAGGATCATCGTGAACGCCATGTATCAAACTTCGCTTATTTTCCAAAGTAAGCCCCTTTGTTTATTCTGTCTAAGGTACTCTGGTAGCGTGTAAAAATATTATACAATAAAATACTATTCGGATAACTTAAGAAAATAAAAAAAAAAGATGGAAAAAAAAGTAATTATTTCCTCGTTTAGTCGACGCCGCTGGTGACAAGAGGGCTGGCTCATTTCTCGCACAGAGAATAGCTATTGCTATTCAACGTGGAAATGCAGCCAGTGTTCTTGGCGCCATGCCTCATGGACACCCTCTTTTGTTAGATTTTTAAGTTATACTGACTTTACTAACTTAGTTTTAAGTTTAATTAAATTAAATCCCAATCAGAAGGTCGTGAGTTCAAATCCCAGTGCGGGCGCGTACCAATGTGTTTTTTGTAAAACATATGTACGTAATTATCACTCGCTTTTCGGCGAAGGAAAACATCGCGAGGAAACCCACATACCTACCCGAGAATAATTTCGGAATTAGGTAGGTGATCCACTAATCCGGATCTGATTCCCGTGGTGGATTGAGGCCTAACCCTTCTCATGAAAGTGAGGGGAGACCCGTGCCCAGCAGTGGGACGTTATGGGTTGATGATGATGAATATGAAATATATGGTACATCCGAAATGGATATAGACTGTCGCTATTTACCGATTCATAAGATCAAAAAAAAAGACGAAAATTGTGTAGCTAAAGTATAATTTATTGTTTTTCAGAGGACCCCGCTCAATGGACTAGCGAAGACGCGGCCCTGGTACTAGAATACTGTGAGCTTTCACTATTATACCTACTTGGTAAAATAAGGTGTTACGTTGTACTAGTGCCTGACCGAAGATTCGGCTATTTTCGGCTTTACATTCGGCTTCGGTTTCAATGGGCCCAAAGGAATCTAGCAAGTGCCGAAATTTAACAAAGCGGGGAGCAATATTTGTTGCACATTGTTTCGAAATATTATTAATTTTCCCAATATCCAAGGTATTTTTTTTTATCTCTAGATGAACTTCTAGAGATAATTAAAATTGCTTTTTTTCATTGACTGGGTGAGGAGACGAGCATGTCAGTCAACTGATGGTAAGCGATATGCCTGTCCATAACAGTCAGAGCACCACCCTGCATTGCATAATCCTGCGCGGCGCACTGCGCCCGTCACCCTGAGACATCGGCTCTAAAGTCTCATAATTTTCCCAGTAATTTCACTAGAAACAATGCCCTTGAAACCGGAACACAGAAATGTTATATTAGAAAAACAGTTTAAATAATTAAAAACTTGTTTTTTTATATAATAATAGCTGTACCCTGGCACGCTTCGCTGTGGCACATTCGCACATTCGCTGATATGTCACTGGTGAAAAAAATAGATAAAAACAATCCTTGATGCGGATTATATATCATGCTCAAATTTCAGCTCGATCGGTGCAGAACTTTTTGAGTTTTTGAAGCGTACACAAACCAACATAGCATTTTTATATATATAGATAGATTTGAGCCAATCTTAAGCTGAATTTCTTGATATTTATAAGCCTTCGGCTTCAACTTCGGCCTATTTATAAAACTCACCACTCAATGCATTTATTTACAGTTGGAGTCGCTATTGGCGGCATTGGGAACAGCTACAAAAGAAACTGTAAGTAACCTATAAATCCATACGAATAATGAAATTGAAGACCGTCTTTAATAATTTTTTTGTTTGACTGAGTGACGAGACGAGCAAGTCGTTCACCTGATGGTAACAGTCACAGCCATAACAGTCACAGCACCACCCAGAAGCCTGCATTGCGTAATCCTGCGCGGCGCACTGCGCCCGTCACCCTGAGACATCGGCTCTAAAGTCTCATATGGGCAGTAATTTCACTGGAAATAATTCAAAGAATAATTTCGTATATTCGTTTTAGTAGTCGTTATGTCAAAGTAATTCCAAAAGATGCGTGAAAATTGCTATTTTAATAGAGTTGCCATCCGTCCGGGTTTCCCCGGATTTGTCCTTGTCTAGACCGCTCTAGACTAGGACAAATCCGGGGACAAATCCAGTTTGGGTTGAAAATGGCTTTTTAGCGACTTAATTTAAGTTGCTGCCATTTTCGACCTAAACTGGATCCAGTTTAGTTTGAAAATGGCAGCAACATAAAAAATAAGATGTCGCGGTACGATTAAACGACGCGGTTCAGTTTAGGTTTTCAATTGGATCGCTATAAGATGTCATGGTAGGCCTCCTGTGCCCGCACGCCGCGTGCAACCGATGAACCGCCTCGCTAAGTTGACGGTGGAGGTGATTTATGACATTTTCAACTGTTATTGAAGAGAAAACTTCTTTAGCATCGCTGTGATTTGAAAGTTGCTGAAACGAAAAAGAGACATACACATAAATTCTTAAGATTTAACGTGGGGGAAAACGAGATAGGAAGCATTGTTGTGTGTGCACGCATGCGTAGTAAAAAATACTAAAAAAACAGACGTTCCCTAGATAGTAAGGGCAAAAAATAGAAATGAGTAATTGGAATTATAAAATGTATAATGTACTAGCTGTAGCCGGCCACGCTTCGCTGTGGCACATTCGCACATTCGCTGATATGTCACTGATGAAAAAAATACATAAAAACAATCCTTGATGCGGATTATATATCATGCTAAAATTTCAGCTCGATCGGTGCAGAACTTTTTGAGTTTTTGAAGCGTACACAAACCTACATAACATTTTTATATATATAGATAAGCTACGATTACCTGAACATTAGATTGACCCAATTTAGGATTGAGGTCCTAAGTCTGTGGTTATTTTTAGCATGCTTTTTTTGTTACAGATGGAACTAGCCTGTCCTGGCGTAAGTTGTTAAAATAATGTTTTGGCATCGCATGATTTTTGCATTTAGACAATTTAGACAATTACAATTTTCAGCAAGAACTATTTATTTTATTCTTTAAAACTAAATATATTATTATTGTTTAGCTTTTTTTTTTTACTGCGGATTATGCAAGCATTTGTGGTAAGTGTCGACGCGGTCGATGGTGGAGCATGCTTGCCTAGAAGATACCTATTCACTAGTACTGCATACTAGGGATGTTACGAAGCTTCGACTCCGACCAGTCGGAACTTCCGATTGATATTACACCTCCGGTTCCGACTTCGCCTCCGACACCTTTAAATCGGAGCTCTTGCTACTTTGATAGATAATTCATATGATTTAATTTTCTAACTTTTATTGAAAACATGTTTATTTTTTGCCTATGTCCAGTAAGTTTATTATTGTTCAATTGAAATTAAACAGGCTGATTAAATGATGTTTGCACTATTTTACTTTATGTGGCTTGCTTTTAACACATTTATCTTTTGCCACCACCTCCGACTCCGCCTCCGACAAACCCAATTTAAAAACTCCGACTCCGACTCCGGTTCCGACAAACCCAATTTAAAAACTCCGACTCCGACTCCGGTTCCGACAAACCGAATTTAAAAACTCCGACTCCGACTCCGGTTCCGACAAACCCAATTTAAAAACTCCGACTCCGACTCCGGTTCCGACAAACCGAATTTAAAAACTCCGACTCCGACTCCGGTTCCGACAAACCCAATTTAAAAACTCCGACTCCGACTCCGGTTCCGACAAACCCAATTTAAAAACTCCGACTCCGACTCCGGTTCCAACAAACCAAATTTAAAAACTCCGACTTCGACTCCTGTTCCGACAAACCCAATTTAAAAACTCCGACTCCGACTCCGGTTCCGACAAACCCAATTTAAAAACTCCGATTCCGACTCCGGTTCCGACAAACCCAATTTAAAAACTCCGACTCCGACTCCGGTTCCGACAAACCCAATTTAAAAACTCCGACTCCGACTCCGGTTCCGACAAACCCAATTTAAAAACTCCGACTCCGATTCCGACTCCGGTTCCGATTGAACCACCCCCGTAACATCCCTACTACATACTACGTGTGTTTTCAGATTTCATGTCGTATTATGACAATTTGGTTTCGCAAGTTGGTATCGACGTCTATCAGTTATTCCGGTCCATTAAGAGGCAACTCGCTGGAGGCGAACCCGACGACCTCGACGGCGTCCTTAACAGCAGGCGAGGGCGCCGATGGAGCCCGGGACGCTATCGATCGGTTGGTGTCTTCAGTTTTCATCCAAAGGCTTTTCATACCATCATCATCATCATCAACCCATATCGTTCCACAGCTGGGCACGGGTCTCCCCTCACTTTCGTGAGGGTTAGGCCATAATACACCACGGGAGTCTGTTCCGGATTGGTGAATATACCTACCTCTGAAATAATTCTCGGGTTTCCTCACGATGTTTTAAAAATCTGATTACTAGTATAATTTCAAGTATTTATTCTTTTATTATTAAAAAAATATTCAATTTTATTCATAAAAGTATGGGATCATTTCAACAATGTTTTGTTATGACGTTGTCACGTTAAAATATCGTCCGTAAACCAACTTAGCAGACAACCAATTTTTCTTATATTCATCGTGACGAAATTGTACAACTTAGTGTTGAAAGATGCATGATTTATTAATCAGATTTAAATTAAAAAAAAAAATCAAAGTTTAGTCGACGCCGCTGGTAACAAGAGGGCTGGCTCATTTCTCCAACAGAGAATAGCTATTGCTATTCAACGTGGAAATGTAGCCAGTTTTCTTGGCACCGTAACTGATGGACATTTTAGTTAAATATTTTAAGTTTTAGTCTTTTATTAAGGGAATTTTATATATAATAATACTTTTTTAAGTTCCTTAATTAAAGCATTTTTCATAATAGACTTGATGTTAATAAATCTTTATTATTTTTCAGTCGCAAGGCCTCGATTTCTTGGGTTAGTATATTGTTTCTTTATACTTTTTTTTAAATAAATCAAAAATATCACCGTGAACGAAGTCGTGGGCAATATAAATATGTTAATTAATAATATTTCTTTTTGTTACAGGCAAAATGGGGAATGTCTTCAAGAGCGGACGCTCTCGAAAATTCTGGAGAGAGATTGGATCAATCAGTAAGTTCGCAAAATACTTCAAAGTGGTAGAACACCCTCCTTCCCCCCTTAACCCTCCGTCCGTCACGTGGATTCTTTGAAGTCCAGGGGCCTCACCACGAACAGTTAAATCCACCTAGTTTAAGGCCTTAAACTGTACTGCCCTGCTAACTGTCACCACCAATATCGCTAAGCGTTTATATGTCGACCAGAGACATTTATCCAAAGAGATCGGAACAATTCTTTTGCATTTATGGGAGTTTATATAGCTCCATCTCATTCTCTTTCTCTCTCGTTCTTGCAGTCTATTTTTGAGTGACGTCACGTCACGTTTGTCATTTATAACTGTGTGGTGGCAATCTAGGCCGTTCAGTTTAAGGCCGAAAATGAAATGCATGGAATAAGAATAAGTACGTGGTTACCCCCCTGATGTTACATGTGAAATTCGAACATATTACTATCCCCTTACTAATAATAAACTGGTAAAACTAAAATAATTTGGCACGTAGGATCCTCCATTTTGTTATTTTAATGTCACTCTCATATTTAAGACGAATCACACGACACCTCTCATGCTAAGTAACAGTGGTACTGCTAGGCCTCTTCTGCAAATGACCGTCTGGGGAATTACCACACCTCCACCATATATGTATTCATCCACCAAGCAGTAGTGTGTAAACAACACTGTGTTCCGATTTGAAGGGCACTGTTTCCAACGAAATTACTGGGCACGTGAGACTTGAGAACCAAAGTTTCAGGGTGACCAGCGCAGTACAAAGTTTTTTTTATTTGACTGAGTGACGAGACGAGCATGTCGTTCACCTGATAGTAAGTTCTACGTCTACCCGTAATAGTCGCAGCACCACCCAGAACCCAAATTTCTAGGCAAACACCTCTTTTAACCAAATGTCATGCAGCAGAAAACCTATATAGTTTTCCCAATTCAAATCTAATGCTGACTGACGTGTGTTTTTTTTTATTTACAGAAAAGAGTCCGTCTAACATTGATGATGGTTTATATAGTATCATACTGCGTAAGTCAGAATTATTTTTTTTTTCAATAGGTCCACTTTTTTTGACTATCTCAGCCAATGATAATGCATTTTATTTTATTTTAAATCAGATACAGATTTATTTAAATTTTTTTTTTGTGTGTAATCTGTGTACATAGGCTGTTGTTATTAAAATGAGAAGTTTCAACAATTTGCTCATTTCGGGCGCACAATAATTAACTTACTTAAAGACTAGATAATATTGGAAAACAAAACAATTAACCACATTTTAGATATATTGTTAGGAATTTAAAATAATAATTTGTATATTTGGTAAATGTAATAACATTATGTAAATGTTATTGTTTTTAAAAACTTTATGCTATATTTTTTATTAATAGTCTGCCAAATGGCTTTGTTGATTTTACCTAAGACGTCAATTATATATAGATAAACTTAATATCTACAAACAGATAACTGTATTAACGATTTCTCAATTATTTTCAGTCGCTAATGCGTTCGAACCTACTCTAAACCAGTTTGTTGACGGATGTAAGTATTTTTTATTTTTTATTAAAGAAAAACTTTTTAGTTACGTATGGGAGAAATTTTACAGCTATCGTTACACTTTACTGTTATGCTCTTGTAAGAGTTGCCACTTTGAAAGAGGTTTGAAATTAAACAAAGAGTTCGGGAGCAAGAGGTCATCATAGAGTATACGAAGGTTTAAAAAGGTTTTGTATCATGACATCTCTTCTCAGTTCTCAGTTTGAGCGCAAGTTAAGGAGGCCGCAGCCGGAGGGTGCAAAGAAACACCAAATGTTCTTAAACTAGGTTTATTATAATTAAAATACTACATATATAAATCCTAAGCTAAAAGTGTGTACGTTCGGTCCGAAGTTAGGAGCCGAAGTCACCTAATATTACGGGGATTACAGTATATAGAGACATGGGACAGTTCTGCTGCGTCTGCGTTTCGCTGTATCGCCGCCGGTCGCACGGTGTGGTGTGGAATGCGGTGTCATCATTCTGGTCATCGGACGGCTACATAACACGCAGCTTTAACAATAATCAAAAGAGTATTTCATGAAAGGTTTTTCTACTTTCATGATGCCTCGACAAGGCCTCGACATAGAACATTGGCGGGTCGAAATGAGAGACCAATAAGAAGGAATAGCTTCACTTCTTACGTTTGTACACTATTGTACGCATCCTTTATTGTTTATTTATTAATTTGTTGCATTTGAAATTATATATTTTTTTATTTTTACAGTGGGAACTCTTTATCGGAAATGTGAGTATCGTATTATTTCCAATATTCATCTTCATCATCAATAAAAAATCAGCTTACTGCTGAGCAGTGCGGGTCTCGCCCCACTTCCGTGAGGAGGATTCGGTCTGGTGTAGTGGATCCTACGAGGATTAGATTTTACTTAACGATTAGATTTTTTTTGGTGGATTTATCACAGGAACCTTAAAAAACCATTATCTAAGATATATCTATACTAATATATAAAGCTGAAGAGTTTGTTTGTTTGAACGCTAGGATCTCAGGAACTACTGGTCCGAATTGAACAATTATTTTTGTGTTGAATAGTCCATTTATCGAGGAAGGTTATAGGCTATATAACATCGCGCTACAACCAATAGGAGCGGAGCAGCAATGAAGAATATGGCAAAAACCGGGAAAATATATTACTCTTAGGAGAGTTATTGCGGGAATACTTGAATTATGAGGGTGAAACCGCAGGGCGCAGCTAGTAATAAGTAGAGCAAAAAGCTAAAACTAACTGAAACTGAACCTTATTGAATCTGACTGTACAAGGTCCCAAAAAAGCCCCACAAATCAAACACAGATCGAGGTGCAAAGTCGTAGTTCTATATTAAAAAAAACATAAATAAGGTTACTGATTTCTGGAACGAAACGCTTGCGCGATTCAGGATTTAATCGCTCAAGTCAACCTGCCATCCGTTATTAAACTGACGAACTAAATCTTCAAAAGAGGTTTCATAATAATATAAATAGGTTTCTATAGGCGTTGGCGCCTAAACACTGACAAAAGAGGGTGTCCAAACTGTCCAACGTCCATGTCCATTTTGATTTTTATTTTGTTTTTTTTTTTCTAGCGTGGGTGGCGTTCTTCAGAGTCGGCGCTTGTGCTCCCGATGGCTTCTTCAAGTCTGTTATTGCGAAAAATGGTAAGTAAAGAAACTGGAGTTTTTTTTTAATACAATACAATAATTCTTTATTGAACACCATAAGCTAATAACCATATTTATAAATAACGTGCTGGGCTAGTCATTATTTATTTATTATTTATTTATTAACAAAATAGTTGATACGGTATAACCATTTACATCAATTAGCAGGTATAATTACAATGGCAAACTAAAATCATAATCCAAAGAAAAATAAAAATCAAATAAGTGAAAAATACAAAATAAAAATAGAAACCAATAAATTATAAATAGAAACAACTAGCATGCATTCATCTCACAGTACTTCAGACATTCTGTCAAAATCACCTGCCATTGGTCCGCAAACAGATCAAATGTTGGGCTGACGTCCAGGAGGGCGTTGAGCGCTTTGAGGGATCGTGGTATGGGGGATCTTGATCGGGCAACAGTACGGCATGCCGGGACAGCCAACAGTCTATGTTTTCGGCAGCCGAGGTAGTTATTAGGGACGAATAACCTACACAGCTCGGAATTCAAATCTAGGGCATCCACTTTCCCTTGTAGGATCTTACACATCACAACTAATTGGTCGCGAGATCTTCTAACCTCCAATGAATTGTACCCCAAACAACCTAGGAGAAATTTTGTTGGGTACATAAAAGGGTAATAACCACATACCCGCTTGTATAGGTACCTTAGAAATGCTTTCTGTATTTTTTCTAATAAGAGTGCATATGTGCTCTCGTGCGGATGCCACACACATGCACTAGCCTCTAACTTGCTGCGGACCAAGGCGCTGAATACCAGCTTGATCACGTCTAAATTCCGAAAATCGTTCGAGTTTCGAAGAACAAAACCCAATCGCCGGTACGACTCCTTGGCCACTATCGTTATATGATCATGAAACGTTAGTTTGCAATCAAAAGTGACACCCAGGTCCTTGACAGTGGTCAATCTAGATATATTATCACATCCTAGTTTATAATGAAATTCGACTGGGTGTCGCTTTCGGCCGAACGTCATCACGAAGCACTTCAGGAAGTTAAATTCCATTTTATTTTTAACGCTCCATTGATAGACTGAGTCAATGTCCTGTTGAAGCGTCAAACAATCTTCCGTTGTTCCTATTTCCATAAATAATTTTAAGTCGTCAGCATAAAGAAGGCATTTTGCAGATTTGACAACTGACGGGAGATCATTGATCATAAGGATGAACAAAAGAGGGCCGAGTATCGACCCTTGACTTACTGACATTCACCTGATGGTAAGCGCCACGGCTGCGCCTACATTTGCAGTAACACTATGTACTTCCCATGGCAATCTTGCACTGCGCTCGTCACCCTGAGACATCGGCTCTAAAGTCTCACTCGCCCAGTAATTTCGCTGGAAACAGTGCCTTTCAAACCGGAACACAGTAATATTTGCACACTACTGCTTGCGGTAGTACCTGTACTGATTTTTTTTGTTCTTAGGGTGGTCCAAGCCTCGAATTTGCAACCGCAAATTCGGCTCACAATGGGGCTGGAAGCAGTACAAGGGCAGTTACTCCAGGAAGAATGTCTTCAACTTCTACCGCCTGAACTCTCCAGCGAAGGAGAGTGAGAGGCTCCTGAAGAAGAGCCGCCAGCAGGGATTGAGCCATCGTAAGTTTTTAATGTGGAACATCAAAAGCCACCGTCCCATCTCCTAGTTACTCCTCTCCATGCATGGGTTGTCTGGAAGAGATCGCTCTGAGCGATAAGACCGCCCATTGTGACACAAATTGTTAAACTTGTTTTGTTCTAGTTTTTAAGTTTTCTTTGTTCTGTGGTGTTTCAATAAAGAGTTTATCTATCTATCTATCTAATGTCCAGCTGTTGGCGTGGCGAGCATGGCGACGCTTGGCGTGACGTTAAAAATCTGCTTACTTTTATAATTTCAAGTATTTATTCTTTTATTATTAAAAAATGATTCAATTTTATTCATAAAAGTATGCAATCATTTCGTCAATGTTTTGTTATGACGTTGTCACGTTAAACTATCGTCCGTAAACCAACTTTAAAGACAACAAATATTTTTTTTAGTTTCTTGGTGCTATCTTCTCTGACGGGCGTATTTCCGAAGCACTGTTAGAGTCAATAGAGTTTCCATTAGACAAGACAAGACCTATACTAATAAATAACGTTTTGTTTCAGCTAACGAGAAGGCACTGTACAGCAGTGCCTACGACTTCCTATCTCTATTCGATAGTAAGTTAATTTATCAAATAATTAGTTTAGTACTTAAGTAGTGGGGGGCCTCTTCTGCAAGAGACCGCCTGGGGAAGTACCAGATATTCATCCGCCAAGCAGTAGTGTGCAAACATTACTGTGTTAAGGTTTGAGGGGCATTGTTTCTAGTGAAATTCTGGGCGTGTGAGACTTTAGAGCCGATGTCTCAGGGTGACGAGCGCAGTGCGCCGCGCAGGATTATGAAATGCAGGGTTCTGTTATGGGCAGGCGTAGCGCTTACCATCAGGTGAACGACTTGTTCGTCTCGTCACTAGGTCAAATAAAAAAAAAGTTAGTTATTTCCGTGTGAGAGTTCCGGTATAAGCTGAAGACAGGGCCGGCAGGCACCGCATCGCAATATTGCTTACCTTCTCCCAAATTAAAATCGAGGCGATTCGAGTCATATAGTATGAAAAAAGAAGTCCTCTGGGAAGCGTCCCCCAGACTGACCCGTGAGGTAATGACAATTTAAATCATTCTCGGCGCCTGCAGGAGGATAGAAGCGATGCGTTGCGTGGATTGGTTACATTTAGTTAGCTCCTGATTTAACACCTTCACTGCTGATAACACAACTGTCGTGTTTTTCATAACTTGCCGCGAGCGCGGCAGAACACAACCGTTGTCTTTGTTGTATTGGAAAACACTATGGAGAGTGCAGAGCCGCACCTGTGGCTAGACAAGCAAATCGGCTCAGCAGTCAAAGTGTCAATATTATGATCGAATTTCTTATTGGTGAAAATAACTATAAATATTCCTATTAATACATAATTTTAAAGCCTATATTTATATTTACAGAGGGCGCATTTACTCAACAGGACTTCAATACGGGACTTTACAAAGGTAAGGATCTATATAAAGGGTCTACAGGGTGTCCGGTAATGAGTGGATAATCATGCAGGGGCGTGTGAGCGGGGAATGTATGGAATTATGTAAGGTTTCGGCTAAACCACTGGGCCGATTTTAAAAATTCTTTCACTAATGGAAAGCTACATTATCAGCGAGTAACATAGGCTATATTTTATCCCCATATTCCCGCGGGAACAGGAACTACGCGGGTGAAACCGCGGGGCGCAGCTAGTAACAATATAATTAAATAAAATAGAAAACTAACTTAAACTAAAACTTACAAATCCAACAAAAGAGGGTGTCCATGAGGCACGGCGCCAAGAACACTGGCTGCATTTCCACGTTGAATAGCAATAGCTGTTCTCTGTGCGGGAAATGAATTAGACAATGAAAAAATGTCGCAACCAGAAAACCGATTGTTGAGCGACTTACATGCTGATTTATTGGTTTTTGTTCCGGAACTCCGCATAATTATATACATTACTAGCTGTGCCCTGCCACGCTTCGCTGTGGCACATTCGCACATTCGCTGATATGTCACTGATGAAAAAAATAGATAAAAACAATCCTTGATGCGGATTATATATCATGCTAAAATTTCAGCTCGATCGGTGCAGAACTTTTTGAGTTTTTGAAGCGTACACAAACCAACATAACATTTTTATATATATAGATAGATAGATAGATTAAATTTCATTTATTTTATTTCATATTAATTATGTTTCAGTGACGGAGTTGATATCATTGTTCGCCACCAGCTACAACCCTAAATGTAAGTGTTTTTTTTATTTTCTTTTATTTCAGTTAACTAAAATTTAAAAAAAAAATTAATCTTTATAATTAAAAAAAAAAAGTACAATAATTATTTTAAGTACTTGATTTACGAATGAAAGATCAAAAATCATTATAAATATTGTTGGATATAAGGAGGTCGAGATGATTCGGATCTTTTTACGGAAAGAGCGGTCCTCTGAGAAGCGTCGCCGAGACTGACTCGTGAGGTAATATCATGCTAAATCATTCTCTGCGCGTCCACCTGGACGCGCCAAGCCCTGGACCTGGAGAATGACTTCTAACCACCTGGATATAAGTGATGTGTTGCGCTGATTAGTCACATTTAGCGCGTTGCGGCGCAAGATTGTGCAATTCAAAGTTCTGAGTGGCACTGTATCTGATATGGGCAGGCGTAGCGCTTACCATCAGATGAACGACTCGCTCGTCTCGTCACTCAGTCAAATAAAATAAAAAACTTATTAAGTATTTTCATTTATTTCTGTTTCAGTGACTTCTAGCGCCGTCAACTGTAAGTTACACTTGGTTGTTAGAAATTATTACACTTAACTTGCACTTAGACTAAATTGTTAAAGCCATCAGCTGACTTCAAAACGAAGTGTTACATTTGATCTTGGAGTATTCCTTCTCTTACTTTGAGTCACATAGAAAAACATTACGCAATTTTTATTACTATATTTGGGTACTTTATTTTATAATAACTAGTTTTGTATAATAAAGAAGCATTAAAACAACATTATAAGTAAATTGAATAGAAAACTAACTAACACTAAAGTTAAAAAATCTAACAAAAGAGGGTGTCCACTGTCCATGAGGCACGGCGCCAAGTACACTGGCTGCATTTCCACGTTGAACAGCAATAGCTGTTCTCTGTGCGAGAAATGAGCCAGCCCTCTTGTCACCAGCGGCGTCGACTAAACGAGGAAATAATTGCTTAAAAAATATTCTCGTACTTGGACCCCATGGACCAAAACTTTCAAAGCCAAGCGGCACAAACACGTAATCACTAGATAGCGTCACGTATTTGCGCCGCTTGGCTTCTTCTGCGGCTTCCGCGCTTTAAATAATGTTTTTTTTTTTTATTAATAATGCTTCTTATCAATAAGTACAACATTAAAATTACGATCTAGCCTGAAAGACTAATGAGTAATTTGCGTTTAACATAAATTGCTAAGTAGAGTTGAATATTGTTAAAAAAACGTTAGTAATAATAAATAAAATGGATTCTTAATTCCAGCTTGGGCTAGTTACTGGAAACCTCTCAGCTCTAACTTTGGCATTGACATGACTGAATTTGATTCAATAAGAAAGAAACACCAAAAATACTCACAATATCAATTCAACAACTTGCTGAATGCGGGAAATGATGACCAATTCGACGAAAGTAGTGGCAGTGCCACATTCAGTGGCAGTGCCACATCTAGTGGCAGCAGTAATGCCCCTGACGGTACTGGAGACAATCCCGACAAGCCTCGTGGCACAAACGGTGATGATGCTGACAATGATGACGATGACGACGACGACGATGACGATGGCGATTTTGGTGATGAGGATGATTTTGATGATAATGATGGCAATAAGAATGGTGTTAGTAAAAAGGGTGATGATGGGAACAGGGGTGATGATGGGAACAGGGGTGATGATGAGAACAGGGGTGATGATGAGAAGACGGGTAATGATGGGAACAATTATGGTGACAGAATAGGTAGTGGTGGTAAGAGGAGTGGTACAGGTAATAAGAATACTGATGGTGATAAGAATAATGACAATGATTACTATAACTATAAGGATTATGGTGTTAATTCTGATGATTATCGGGATGACGATAATGGCGAGGGCAATGAAGACAATAGTCATGGTGATAGTGGATATGATGATGATACTAATGATAAAGATGCTGATAGTGATGATGATGATGAAAATGGAGAGGATTCGGATAACGCTAACGGACAACATAATAAAAACAACAAGAGAACAACCAAGACGAGGCCAGACGGAGACTCCGATGAAGCGGACAGTTCTGACTATGAGAAATCCGGACGTGACACAACCGAATCTCGAACAAAACTAACAAAGAAACAGACCAAGCAGCAAACAAATCGTGACAAACAACGGGGATTAAGAACAAACCAAAGAGAAGTAAGTACATACATATGACATTGGTCGCTAGGATAGCAGAGATTTCATTTCCAGGATTCGGAAGTTGCAACAGCAAAAGCAATATAATAATTCGATTAATACGAATTCTTTAGTATTGGTAGGCCCCTTCTGCAAGAGACCGCTTGGGGAAGTACCACACCGTTGCCAGATACTCATCCGCCAAGCAGTAGTGTGCAAACATTACTCTGTTCCGGTTTGAATGGCATTGTTTCCAGCGAAATTACTGGGCATATGAGACTTTAGAGCCGATGTCTCAGGGTGACGAGCGCAATGCGCCGCGCAGGATTTTGCATTGCAGTGTTCTGGGTGGTGCTGTGACTGTTATGGGCAGGCGTAGCGCTTGCCATCAGGTGAACGTCTATACTTATAACTTACAAACGTAGACGTCAAAATTACAAGCGATGTTTAGGATATGACTGTATATGCTGCCATTTTCAACGGGGTCCAGCTTAGGTTGAAAATGGCTTATTAGCGACTCAATTTAGGTTGCTGCCATTTCCATTTTAGAAAGAGAGAGAGTTACGTTTCGTATTATTTTTTAAATATCTTTTATGTTTTTTTTTGCTTAATATAATTGTTAGTGTCAATAAAGAGTTATTATATGTATCTGTCTAAGCCGTTTTTTCTTAATTTCAGGGAAACTCGCTGAGCTCTATACTTAGTAAGTATTTTTTTTTAAGCTGAATACGTAAAAAACCTCACAAAATGTCAACACAATTGCTTAAGGCGGCATCAGTTTATTAATTATATTTGTGTATATACAAGCCGCGTTTTGTGAAGTTACCTAACGACTAACTAACTTACTAAGCCAAGCAGTAGTGTGAAAACAATACTGTGTTCCGGTTTGAAGGGCACTGTTTCCAGCGAAATTACCGGGCAAAATTTAAGTTCAACTTATAGATTGTGTAACACACGCATTCTCTTATTTTTCAGAGCAAATATCATACATAACTACGGATAAAGACACGTCAAATACTTTTAGGTCAATATCTTCATCGATGCCGGGTAAGTTATCTTGGATCAAATTAAATAAACAGGCGTTTTAGTGGGAGGCCTCTTCTGCAAGAGACCGCCTGGGGAAGTACCACACTACCGCCAGATATTCATCCGCGAAGCAGGAGTGTGTTAACATTTCTGTGGTCTGGTTTGAAGGGCACTGTTTCCAGCTAAATCACTGGGCGTGTGAGACTTCTGAAGCGATGTCTCAGGGTGACGAGCGCAGTGCGCCGCACAAGATTAGATATGCTATGCAAAGGTCTGGGTGGTATTGTGGCTGCTGTGGGCAGGCGTATCGCTTACCATCAGGTGAAAGACTTGCTCGCCTCGTGACTCAGTCAACTAAAAAAGGGTGTGTGTAATAGTGTGAAAACTTCAAATAATAGTATGCACACATAACAAGTGAAACTTCTTTATGACTTTATGTAATTATAATTTATCTACTATTTACAACTTAATAAATTTTTGTATCTTTGAATTTGAATCTTTAAATGAATTTTTAATTTATACTTGGAGTGCAAAAAAAGTGTTGTTATCTACCTTATTTTATCTTGTTTGCAGATAAATCGGCTGAGGACTTCAACGACGTCATTTATATGATATTGGGCAGTAAGTTTTTCTACAAAATTTATAAAACTAGCATTATTTATTTAATTACAATAGGATATATTTTTTTGTATATTTTGTTATATGTTTTGTATATATTTTGTTCGTTGTTTCTATGTATGTATTTTCGGGTCAAATCTTGCAACTGAATTTAAAAGTCTACCTTACCGGCTACTGGCCTGTTGTGATGAAGTTTCCAGAAACCCCTAGTCTGCAGCAATTCTAGCCATGGGTGCATTCTGATTACGTATCCGTTTTTTTGAGGGGGGTGGGGGCGATGAGGGGGGTGGGAATATTGTCACACTGCCCCTCCACCACGGAGGTGAGGGAGGGGGAGGGGGGGGGACTCGAACCCACTTAAACCCCCCGTGAGCAGTCGTCCACCGAGATGGGGACCCTCTAGCAGTTACCGTCTTGCCTTGGGGGGTGACCTGGCTCACCAAAGCCAACTCCCAGACGTGTGGGGGCGCGCAAGTCAGCAGGGAGTCCCCCGATCCCCCACCAGTGACCCCACTAGAGGAAGGAGGCGTGCAAACCGCCTCCTCCACCCTCCTGTCTGCGCCGGATTGGGTCAGATCGGGCGTCAGCCTCTCTGACCCGCTCCGCAGTCTCCCTCTGCGCCATCACCGCTTCGCAGACTGCTCACTTGAGCCTCGCAGTCTTGACTCCGACATGCGCTACTCCTGTCAATTATTCTTAATTATTAATTTTACATTACTCTTTTTCAGCATCCGAAGGTATTTCGCGCTTCGCTGACAACTGGGTATCGGATCGTAAGTGTAAACATAGTAATGTCATCGTCACCGTCGATCATAAGCCTATTATGTCAATATAAAAAAAAACTAAATATGTGCTGGGACACATAGCAGAAGAAAAATTAAAAAAATATATATATAAAAAAAAAAAAAGATATTTAAAAAAAAAATTACTCTCTTTCTATTTTCACTTATTTATATCTCCCTCTTAACTTCAATTCGCCTTGCTCGATCACATTTTTCGTAACGCATTGACAAGCTTAAATAAAACATTTTTTTGTTTCATTGCAGTTGGGGGACTCTACAAAGACAGTAAGTAATGTTTATTATGTGGCTTGGTAATTATTTCACAAACCTTTGTATTTGTACTAATATATAAAGCTGAAGAGATTGCGTTCAAACAAACAAACTCTTCAGCTTTATATATTAGTATAGATTATGTAACGCCCTGTATTTTTTTTTCTAACTAATATTATGCAATAATATAATCTAATGTTAAATATTTTTTTTTTTCAGTTATTATTAGTATAATAAGGGTGCTGAGTTGTACAAAGAACGGTCCCATTGCCAAGATATATAAACGAGACGGTAAGTAATATTAAATATACATAAAATAAATGAAGATTCTGACCTAAAGTCGCTATTTCGATAAAATATAGCCTATGTTACTCGCTGATAATGTAGCTTTCCATTGGTGAACGAATTTACCACACCCGTAAAGCAGTAGTGTGCAAACATTACTGCGTTCCGGTTTGAAAGGTACTATTTCCAGCGAAATTACTGGGCATGTGGGACTTTCGAACTGATGTCTCAGGGCGACGAGCGCAGAGCAGTGACGCACAAGATTTTGTAATTGGAAATTCCGGGTGACACTGTAACTGTTATGGGCAGGCGAGGCGCTTACCATCAGGTTAACGACTAGCTCGTCACGTTACATAATGACAATTTGAAAAAAAAATGTCGACAATCCTACAGACTGCGCCAACAAACTCACTGTAGTGGACCATCCATTAATCACGTGAGGTTTAAAAATGGGGGGGGGGGGCGAAAGCATGATATATCACAAGGGGGGAGGGGGGTGTAGTAAGATATCACGTGTATTTAATTTTTCGTCAAACAAGCGATTTCTAAACCGAAATGCAGTTATTCTAAAACTAAAAAAAAAGGTTATCTTCTATAATTATGATTCTAGATACTAAAAATACACGTGATTCGGGGGGGGGGCGTTAGTTTAAAGCCTCACCAAATATCACCAGGGGGAGGTGGACGGCCCCTAAACAAATGTTTGATTTTATTTTCAGGATCGGGAACTCTCGATGTGTGCAAAAAAAGATACGGCTCTCAGTGGGGTTGGGTTCCCTATGACAAATGCTACACCAAGGCGTCGACCGTTCTTGCATTCTACCACGTGAATAACGAATCTTGGAAAAGGGTCGACCAACTGTTTAAGAATAACTACAATGGAGACTTGGAAGGTACGAGAATAGAATACTCTTTCCCTTTCTCGATTTCATTCATTCTCTTCTTTTTGGTTCTGTATTTTTTTTTCACCGACTAGTTCTGTTGCGCTCAGCATTTCACTGTTTCCCATTTTTTCCGGGATTAATTTATTATTATTTATTTATTTTATTAATTTATTGCATGATAAAATAATTGTAACATTACGGATGAGATCTAATGCGCTACAATTATCACATTACTTAAAAAACTACAAAAATTAAATTAAAAAAAAACAAAATAGCATAAAAAGAAACAACATGAAATAGAAAATGTACATTAAAAATAAATAACAAACTTAGAAATAAACTTGTAATATAGCCTGTGGCATTTTGGAATAATAGAGCTTTATATTAGTGAAGGCTTTTTCAAAATCGGATTAGAATTCCCATAGACCATCTTACCTTTGCCTAAATTCATCCGCCAAGCAGTACTGCGCAAAGATTACTGTGTTCCGGTTTGAAGGGCACTGGTTCCAGCGAAATTACTGGGCATATGAGACATTATAGCCGATGTCTCGGGGTGACGAGCGCAGTGCGCCGCGCAGGATTATTCAATGCAAAGTTCTGGGTGGCGCTGTCCCAGGTAGGAAAATCCAACCTAGACGAATAAATGAAGTCATTCTAAGGTCAGTACTTCATTCGTCGATTATGTACGTCCCACAGACGTCAATATAGCGCCACGTTTTTAAGGGTCGTGAATGTACGTTTTAGCGACGTCTCTTTACGTATGGCTGTGACAAATTGACGTCATCTGCGGAGGCTCCCGACGTAGTAAAATGACGTCAGATACGTCTAAAATGACTGTAAGCGGACGTCAAACTGACGTTAAATTCCTACCTGGGGTAACTGTTATGGGCAGGCGTAGCGCTTACCATCAGGCGAATGACTTGCTCGTCTCGTCACTCAGTCAAGTAAAAAAACAAACTGACAAACGTAACCCGCCAGCACATTCAGTTGTTTCCTTAGAAAACAATTTTTCCATAAAAGTCTTATTTTAAGTTTTTTTTTCAGACACCGATAAAGTATTCCGCGGAGCGGTTATCTCCACAGCCAATATATTGAAGAGTAAGTACAACTTTTGACGTGACATCGTCTAATAAATCGATGAACGCCGGCTGTAAAGTAAGCTACAGAAGGCCACTTTGCTATGAATGTTCGCGGAGGCATGAAATATAAGACCGAGTAAGTATGCGAGATGATGATTAAAAGGCGGAGTGATGTTCTTTGTGTGAATGAGACAAGGAGGCCTTCCATGACATGTTATAGCGATTCAATTGAAGACCTAAACTGAACCGCGTCGCATAATCGTACCGTGACGTCTTATTTTTTATGTTGCTGCCATTTTCAACCGAAACTGAATCCAGTTTAGGTTGAAAATGGCAGCAACTTAAATTGAGTCGCTAATAAGCAATTAATAAGTCATAAACTAGCTTTTGCTCACAAATTCGTACGCATGGATGTTCCATTAACAACGATGGTTTTAAAAAACGAACCTGATTGAAATTGTTTCGCGCCATAACTAAGCCAAACATAATTAACTTTTTTTTTACAGAAAATCCGAACGATTGGACTATTGATGACTTCTTTAATGTGCAGAAACAATGTGAGTTAGCCGATTAAAACCTCCTTTCTTCTTAGCTTTAATGTTTCCTTTTTTTTTTCTTACGTTTTTTATGATTATTTGCACTTAATAGAATGTCAATTTTTTTTTAAATACTTACTCTACCCCTGTTTTTTATTTGTTTTCAGGGACTATTATCCTTGGAGCAATTTACCAAAGTTACGACTCGAAAAGTAAGTATTAATTGAATTTACTTAACTAAGTTAAAAAATATAAAATATCACATGACAGAATACAATCATTTATTATTATATAACTTAAATAACATAAAAGCGGTGGTAGCCTAGTGGGAGAACGTCCGCCTTCCAATCGGAAGGTCGTGAGTTCCAATCCCAGTGCGGGCACGTCACGCAATCACACGCTTTTCGGTGAAGGAAAACATCGTGAGGAAACCCACATACCTACCCGAGAATTATTTCGGAGGTAGATATGTTATCCACCAATCCGGACTGGGCCCCCGTGGTGGATTATGGCCTAACCCTCCTCACGAAAGTGAGGAGAGACCCGTGCCCAGCAGTGGGACGATATGGGTTGATGATGATGAAATAACAATAGTTTACTTAATAAAATTAATTAGAAAACTAACAAAAGAGGGTGTCCATGAGCCAGTGTCCTGGACACCCTCTTTTGTTAGATTTTTAAGTTTTAGTTTTATTTACTTTTAAATTTAATTTTATTAAATATTTATGTTAGCGCGGCAGCTAAGCTGTATAGGCTGAGCGCGCCTCCAATGGCGGGGGAAGGATGGCTGGTAGAAGAGTAGTACAAAGGAACTTGGCGACTAACCTGGTCTCCATGCAACTGCAATCACCTCGGTTCGGGTCCGTCTCCAAGCTGCTTGTTCCTTCAGGATGTTATGACGTTCGATGTAGTGGACTGTATTTTAGGCGGTTGGTGCGTGTCGGCAAGGAGCGTTTACGCGGCGGGTTTATAGCGGGTGTTGTTTATATTTGCGCGTCGAATTCACGTGGACCACCGCAGAGGAGCAGCAGATCCAGTACTTTGGATTCGGCGAGAGCGGCAGCCGCGAAGGACGAGGGTCGATCGCAGACTACTTGCGGCGGCAAGCAGTTTTCTCGTGGATACCACGATATGAGCGACAGAGATAGTCGCCAAGAAATGATAGGAATAGGAAGGTAGGAAGGTATTATGAGTGCCAATGTAAGTGGCGCGAACATTTGCCCCCGGCCTAAAAACCATTGGTTTTTAAAAGAAAGCGGGAAATAAAAAAATATAAAAATAAGAGTTAAACTCTTAAGCCGTCAACGGGTTAAATATAACATAGCGGTTGACCGGGGAGCAAGGGGTTAAATTATTGGGTAGGTAAGATACATAAACGGACGACGGGTCTCTGGTAGACGCCGGTCGCCGTTTTTACTGACGCTACTCGACAGATGCCATCGCCGCCGACATGAGTGGCCACGACGACGCCGAGAGGCCAGGATAGCGGGGGAATATTATCAGTGATAATAAGAACAATAGAACCTATTGTAATGGGATTCGAAGGTGTATTCCATTTTCCTCTAGATTGAAGTAAGTGAAGATATTCCAACTTCCACCGTTTGGAAAATGATTGTACCATTTGATCCAATAAAGCGTACCGTTTCAATAAGTGTCCAGGTTCATCGGGAACCGTGCAAGCGGGTAAATGCTTCAGCGGTGCGGTCATTAAGAAATGTGAAGCACTCAGCGCGGTCGGCTCAGACGGATCTTCGCTCAATAACGTTATAGGACGAGAATTGATAACGCATTCTATCTGTGTGAGTACGGTTAACATTTCCTCATACGTGAGTAACTGTGAACCGATCGTCTTATGAAGATGACTTTTAAACGCTTTCACATATATTTCATAATTCCCCCCGAAGTGAGGACTTCGCGGTGGATTGAATTTCCAGTGTATGCGATTAGCTGATAACTCATCTGAGATAGACTTATTATATTCGTCGGAATTTAAAAGATCCGTTAACGCATTTTTCGCATTTTTAACGCATTCCGTTAACGCAGAGACGGGAAGGGAGTCAAGGAGCGCGGGTGAGTTACTAGCCCATTTGACGAGATCGAAGCCCCCGGCCTTGAGCAACTCGCAGAGATCGTCTCTGAGTTGTAAACAAGCAGACAGAGTAGGCATGGAGTAGCACACGTCGTCCATGTATGTGTTGTCGCTGATAAGAGATGCTGCGAGTGGGAAGCGGGCACCGTCGGCGGCGCACAGCTGTCGCAACACTCGCATCGCAAGGAACGGACTGCTACGTAGACCAAAACAAACGCGGTTGAATTGGTAGGTATCAAGCGGAAAAACGGGATCGAATCGATACAGGAATTTTTGATATTTGCGGTGGTCCTTATTTATCAAAATTTGTAGGTACATCTGTTTAATATCGGATGTAAAAGCGATTGGATAGTGGCGGAAATCCAAGAGGATTGTAAAAAGATCGTTTTGTAAATTATCCCCGGTATATAAAACTTGATTCAAGGAGAGGCCTGAGTCAGTTTCAGCACCGGCGTCCATCACCATACGCCATCGAGTTGTTGTTTTTTGTAGTCTCGCAATGGCGTGGTGTGGCACGTAATATCCAGTAAAAGGACTATCATTGTCAATCAGTGAAATGTAACCCTTCTGAATGTACTCTTTGATTATAGCAT
Source organism: Campaea margaritaria (assembly GCA_912999815.1). Taxonomy (NCBI): domain Eukaryota; kingdom Metazoa; phylum Arthropoda; class Insecta; order Lepidoptera; family Geometridae; genus Campaea; species Campaea margaritaria. The sequence goes on from OU538818.1 coordinate 3,098,740, forward strand.
CGTACTCTAAGCGCAGAGCAGGTGTCGCGGCGAGCTTACGTTCGAGATACATGAAGCGTTTTTTAGCGATAGGGTAAGAATTACCCAGAGCGGTCGCGGGATCGCGGGAGAAAGGTAACGCTACAGAATAGCGTCCCGTAGGATCGCGGGAAACGTTATTTGTAAAAATGCGTTCACATTCTATAGCGTCTGGGCTCAAATTCGGCGTGCATTGCACCTCTTCAAGCTGCCAGAAGCGTTGGACAAGATTATCTAAGCGTGGTCCTTCCGTAAAGGTACAGAGGGAAATATGAGAGCGGCATCTATCTTCAACCAAGGGGTCAGTGATAGAAACAACGGTTCCAATATGAGCGGGCGTAACATGAGCGGGAGTAACATGAGCGAGAGTAACGGGAGCGGTCCCGATTACGATAAAACCAAAAATAGTTTCAAAAGCGGTTGGAGTACCAGGCGGACCAGCGGCGCGGCCTGATAGCAATATTTCAGAAAAGAGCGGCGCGCCTATAAGTATGTCGATCTCGGAAGGCGAAGCGAAACTGTCGTCTGCCAGAGGCAGGCAGTTCAGGTATGAAAGGCAGGATACGTCAATTTTCACTGCCGGTAAATTGTCTGTTATGCGGTCGATAACATAGGCGTCAATTGCAATAAAATTATCATTTAGGCGGGAAGATAAAGTAGCAGAAACTGCTCCCTTGATTGGGTTAGATGCGGAACCTATCCCTTTAACAACGGTGTTCGTCACCTTATTGCATTTTAAATTTAATTTAGCGCAACATTTTGAAGTTAAAAAGTTACTTTGGGAAGCCGAATCAATTAAGGCGCGTACTACATGGCGGCGACCATTTAAATCCGTAGCATAAACTTGTACGGTTCCCAGTAAACAAGTAGTGTCATTAGGCTGCGAAGCGGGGCGTATATTACACAGCGACACCTGTTGTTGTGATGACTGATAAGCAGTTGTAGGTAAGTTCGTCAGCTGGGCGCTAGCGGAGCCCGCGACGGGCGGCGGCGATGCCGAAGGCGGCATGTGATCCCCGGCGGCGGAGAAGTTGCCAGTTCGCGCGCGCGGAGGCGGCGCGTGCGCCTGTGACGGAGCGCTAGGGTACGGGCGATTGTCTTCACGGGAAGATGATACTTTGCGGCATAACATAGAATGATGTTTACATCCACAATAACGGCAATTAAATTTAGAATTGCAAGCAGTATTTATATGCGTAGTGCTTAGACAATTAGTGCAACCTTTGCTTTGTTTTACAAAAGTGTACCTGTCGTCGATAGAAAGCTTATCAAATGCAGGGCATCTATATAAGTTAGCGTGATCGGCTTGTTTGCAAAGCGGACAGTGAGTGACGCATGATGCTGCAAAAGACTGCGTAGACCTTGCAGTACCCGGCCTGTTATCACTGCGGCTAAGAGAATCGGTCGTAGTGCGTTCCAATATTTTGCTTTGTTCGCGGATGAATTTTAAAAGTTCATTGTATGTAGGCATAGATTTACCTCGCATGTGCATTTCAAACGACCGTGCAGTACTTGAATCTATTTTCTTCAAAGCGAGCGATAGTAAAATAAAATCAGACACGTTATCGAGCTTGAGAGACTTCAAACTTGACACAGCCGTGCAGAATTTATCTAGGAATAATTCTAAGTTTTTATTCGTCGCGGTGTTAAAAGATTTAAAATCAAGCATTTGATCAAGATAAGCGGAGGCTAGGTTACGTTTGTCGTTATACTTATCGACGAGCGTCTGCCATATGATCGGATAATTATCACCGTTAGGTACGATACCAGAACAAACTGCAAGGGCCCGGCCTGACAATTTATTAATTAAATATTGGACGCGTTCGTGATCAGTGAGATCGGGATTTTCGTGAATCGTGCGTTTGAATGACTCATAAAATATCCTCCAGGTCATCGGATCTCCATTGAAGACCATCAAATCGAGTTCAGGAATTCTGATGGATTTACGTTGCGGGGCAACATTGAAATCAGCGGTTTTTAAAGGCGGGTTAAGTTTATTATAAACAAACTGACAACGGCAAAACATATCTTCGAAGACGTTTATAGATTGGTAGTTTACCGTGTACGAAGCGTTGAGAGTCAACTCGGTGACATTTAATTTGTTCACAATTTCATTGAAATCGGAGCGTAAGCGGTCTAACGAGATCATTCCACATAGAAATAAATCTTTCTCAGTATCATCAGTGAAAGCCTTTAAAGATCGGTTAAAAATATGTTGTAAGCGAGAAAATATAATGTCACGTTTACCTATCAAGGTCAAACGTTCGATCTGTAACGTATCGAGCGCTTTTGCGTCCTCGTATACTTCACTATCTTTGTCTTTTGAACGAGTAGCCATAGCCATCTTAACAAAGTATAAAAAACTAGATAAAGTATGAAATTCCTAATTTACTGCAACTGCCTACAGCATTTACCTGCCACGCGCGCGGCGTATTGAATACCCACGTGGAGACGCACGGGCGGTCGTTAGGAATACCTTCACTTTTTAATAAAAATTAAGAATTACGGAAAAATCGTTATTTTTACTATTTAGGAATGCGGAATACACGAAATAAGTATATAAGAGCGTAGTAGGATAGTACAGGGTACTATCTGAACTGTAATTGCGGGCGGGAACACGATAATTATAGGAAATTATCGTTGGTAAAAATACCAATATAAAATTGCGGGCGGTTATAAAGAGGACTATATGAGGCCTAAGAGGGGCCAGAGAATAGCGGGAGGACCAAAGAAGATCCGGCGGCGGAGGACCAACAATATGTTAGCGCGGCAGCTAAGCTGTATAGGCTGAGCGCGCCTCCAATGGCGGGGGAAGGATGGCTGGTAGAAGAGTAGTACAAAGGAACTTGGCGACTAACCTGGTCTCCATGCAACTGCAATCACCTCGGTTCGGGTCCGTCTCCAAGCTGCTTGTTCCTTCAGGATGTTATGACGTTCGATGTAGTGGACTGTATTTTAGGCGGTTGGTGCGTGTCGGCAAGGAGCGTTTACGCGGCGGGTTTATAGCGGGTGTTGTTTATATTTGCGCGTCGAATTCACGTGGACCACCGCAGAGGAGCAGCAGATCCAGTACTTTGGATTCGGCGAGAGCGGCAGCCGCGAAGGACGAGGGTCGATCGCAGACTACTTGCGGCGGCAAGCAGTTTTCTCGTGGATACCACGATATGAGCGACAGAGATAGTCGCCAAGAAATGATAGGAATAGGAAGGTAGGAAGGTATTATGAGTGCCAATGTAAGTGGCGCGAACAATTTATTTAAGTTACATAATAATATATGATTGTAGTCGGAAATGTGATATTTTATAATTTTTTAGACACCTAGATAGATATATAGTTTTTTTTGTTACTTATATAGATCTGAGATGATGAAGTGCAATTTATTCATTTTATTGCAATAACATAAAAATTATAATTTGTGAAGGTAATTATTTTGTTTTTTTTTTTTTCAGAGGGCAATACTGTTGTACAGGGTGAGTTCTTATAAACTTCATAGCGTTTAGATAAATAAAAGTCATAGGTACTGTTACGAACATAATATTCTCATGAGCAAATACTTTCGAACCACTTTAATTTTACGCGGCAAAGCTTCTTTCTTTTTGGCGGCAAATCGAACTGTCAACTGTCAAGTCCCCGCCGCGTCTGGCGTCACCACAGAGTATCGCCGCTAGAGATGCCCCTTGGCACGGCGAATCGATAATCGCCGGTAACAGTACCTAGCTGCGCCCGCGGTTTCTTAACTGCCCGCCTTAACTGTCATCCCACAGGAACCGGTTATTTTTAGCGGATATAGCTAGATAGATAGATAGATAAAATCTTTATTGAAACACCACAGAACAAAGAAAACTTAAAACTAGAACAAAACAAATTTTACAATTAGTGTCACAATGGGCGGTCTTATCGCTCAGAGCGATCTCTTCCAGACAAGCATGCACGGAGAGGAGTAATTAGGACATCGGACGGTGGCTTTCCTAAAAAGTAAAAGGAATAAAGGATATAATGTATCCTATGTTCTATTGCAGGACCTAAAGTATCTCAATACTAAATTCCATTAAAATCCGTTTAGCCGTTTGGGCGCACACGACATCCGAAGACTTAACGCAGCATATCATCAACGACCCGTAATTGTACCACTGCTGAGCACGGGTCTCGCCTAACTGTCGTGAGGAGGGCTAGGCCATGATCCACCACGTGGGCCCGGTCCGGATTGGTGGATAACATAGCTACCTCCGAAAGCTCTGTGTATCATGCGGTCACACTGTTTTGTTCATCTTTTTTTTTTGTATAGATTGTCATTGTTTAGTCTAGTTAAAAACTAAACAACTATATGTAGTGTTTAACAAGCGGTGGTATCCTAGTGGGAGAACGGCCGCCTTCCAATCAGAAGGTCGTGAGTTCAAATCCCAGTGCGGGCACGTACCAATGTGTTTCTTGTAAAACATATGTACGTAATTATCACTCCCTTTTCGGTGAAGGAAAACATCGTGAGGAACCACATACCTACCCGAGAATTATTCCGGAGGTAGATAATTATGTTAACCAGACTCCAGTGGTGAATGATGGCCTTATTCTCGTTACGAAAGTGAGGGGAGACCCGTGCTCAGCAGTGGGTATATGGGTTGATGATGATGATGATGATTGTTACCTTTTCACAGCCGTGGAATCATATCACAAGAAACTGTACCAGAGAGTTAAGTTAGACAAAAAAGTGGGAAAACATTATAGGGAGGCAGAAACGAAAATCACTAAATGCCGTACTTCTACATTCAATGACCAATTAATTAAGAAGGGGAGGAAGAACCAAGGAGCGGAATCAACTCAGAGCAGAAAACAAGACGACGAATATGACGAGGATTCAGAAAGTGGAACCTCGAGTAACGTTAGAAAAACATCTAGGACAAAAGTCAAAAATGGGAAGGGTAGAAGAAATGCTCAACCAGATGACGAAGATGACGAAACGAATAGTGATTATACCGACGATGACGAAAGGCATGGTGGTGATGAGACCGACGATGACGAAAGGAATGGTGGTGATGAGACCGACGATACCACTGGCGCTGCAACTAGGACTACAGATAAAAGCAAAAGATCCCAAAATTATAAGGAACGTACCTCCAAAGACAAAAATGTTAAAAATGATAAAAATCAGAAAAACACAAAAACAAAAAGCCAACCAAATGACGAAAGTAAAGATAACGAAGATCAAAGATCCAGTAGTTCCGATCAAAGGGTAAAATACGATGAGGAACAATCCGTCGAAAGGAAACGTGTCGAAACAAAGAAAACTGATAAATACAGAAAATCTAATACAGAAAGTTCGAATCAGGGTGGAAAAGGAAAAGGTAAGAAAAATAAAAAGCGAGATGAAAAAAGAGACTATGACGGCGACGATAGAGATACGAAAGAGGGAAAAGGAAGGAATAATAGAAACATCAAAGATCTTGACCAAAGACAGGAGCGAAGGGGTGAACAACATGTGAGCGACACTGATAATGGGAGTGAAAGTAGCGGTAAAAGAGACGTTAAAGATACTGGGGCAGGTGGAACTAGGCGTAAGGGCCGACAAGGAAGCCGTAGTCAAGGTAGCAGTGGTAATTCAGGACAGCCTAGCAACAAACAAGGCAGCAGCACTCAAGGCAATAGGCAAAATGGGCCAAAGAATAACAGCCAGGACGATGATGACAGAGGCAACAAGAAGAAAGATGCAAATAAAAAAATAAAAATAAAGAAATACTCGGTTAGTGTCTATTTGCTTCTTTATGGCGTGACAACGTCTAATAAATCGATGAACGCCGGCTGCATGCACGAAAAAGTTGACACATTGTCCCGTTGCGCTCATTGTACGCTTGCGCCGCGTCTATCTCTCTTCTCTTCTAGACAGGTTAATTATTCTTGCATTTTAAAAATCTGATTACTTTTATAATTTCAAGTATTTATTCTTTTATGATTAAAAAATGATTCATTTTTATACATAAAAGTATGCAATCGTTTCATCGATGTTTTGTTATGACGTTGTCACGTTAAACTATCGTCCGTAAACCAACTTTAGAGACAACCAATTTTTTTTTCATCCCATGTATTCGAAAAGAGGCATTTTGCTCCTCTTTAAGTGCGAGCAAAGTGGGTCATTTCCGCGAACTTAATTTTTAGAGTTTTTTCAATAAAGAGTGGTAATAATATAAATGAATGAATCAATAAGAAAGAATTTTTATTGCCAAAATAAATAAAAATTAACTATCAATTAATATTTTATTTGTTTTATTTTGTTTTTATAAAATATTTTTCATTTTGTTTTTATTCTATTTTTTATTTTTATTTTGTTGGTATTTTTTTTTAATTTGTTTTTTTTTATATATATTCAATTTTTTTTTGTTTTTTCTTATTAAATTAAATTAAATCACTTAAAATTATACTAAAAATCAGATTTTTAAAATGCAAGAATAATTAACCTGTCAAGAAGAGAAGAGAGATAGATGCGGCGCAAGCGTACAATGAGCGTTACGGGACAATGTGTCAACTTTTTCGTGCATGCATCGATTCATTAGACGTTGTCACGTCAAAAGATTTTTTTCTCGTATGATGAACTTTTCTCATAGCTTGGGATGAAAAGTATCGTGTACCACACGGTAACAAAATTATTTAAGCTCGAGCGAAGTACTTTGACTCCCTCGCTACGCTTAGGATTCTACTCTAGAATCCTTCGCTGCGCTCTGGATTCAAAAATCGCTCTCGCCGTAAATACATTATTTTGTTCCCTTGTGCTACAATCTACTATTTGTTTGTTTTTTGCTCTTTATTAATTTATGAATTTATTGTTTTAGAACCGACCGCTTTTGATTTTCTGTAAGTATGCTCGAGTTTTATTTTAACACTATCTGTTGCCCGCGGTCTCGTTCGCCCTAGTATTTTTTATATCGATATTAGTTTCCCACATGAAAAAAAAACTAAAAAATAGAAAAACAGAATATGATCGTAATGTGGTGATGAATGTTGAAAAATTTATGATATGTCATTTCATTTCAAAGCCTGTTTGGTGCTAAGAATCTGAATATGGGGACTTAAAAATTAAAAGTGAAAATAAATCGAAAGTTTCATTGATTGTTTTTCCTTTGCCAGATATTATCCGCCAAGCAGTAGTGTGCAAACATTACTGTGTTTCGGTTTGAAGGACATTGTTTCCAGCGAAATTACCGGGCATATGAGACTTTAGAGCCGATGTCTCAGGGTGACGAGCGCAGTGCGCCGCGCAGGATTATGCAATGCAGGGTTCTGGGTGGTGCTGTGACTGTTATGGATAGGCGTAGCGCTTACCATTAGGTGAACGACTGCGTCTAGTCAAATAAAAAAAAAACTGTTTGTAGTCGACGCGTTGGTGTAGGCCATCGTGCTTCGAAACCAAATCGAATCATTTATTTTGCAACATTCATAGAATAGAATAGAATAGAAAACTCTTTATTGTACACCAGAAACAAAAATAAACACAGTACATTGGGCGGTCTTATTTCTTAAAGCGATTTCTTCCAGACAACATTTGTATGGACAGTAAAAAAACATTTCATCATTTATCATAATTTTGTATTTTTCTATTATTTTTTTTTTTGTGTGATACAGTCTTCTAATATCGAACTAAAAAAAAACCCTACAACAGTGAACGAAGTCGTAGGCACCGACAGCTTTTAAAATTTCATTTGAAAATAAAATGAAAACCGAACCTAATAATTGATGATTAATTATTTTCAGGGATATTGTCACAAGGACTCGACAAAACCAAGACGAAGCACGCAAGAAATTCCTTCAGTCAATTATCAAAAATCAGTAAGTTCTGATTTACAAATGAATAACTTAATAAAAATATAATTAACACGTTCACTGCTGAAAACACAGACGTTTTTTTGTGTCGTCTATAACTTAACGCGGGTGCGGGAAAACACACCAGTTGTGTAAGCGCGGCTTACGTGTCGGCTGTGCGGCGAAACACAGACGTGTGTGTAACGCGGCGCTACTACAGCGCGGCTCACACAGACGGCGCGCCAGTGCTAGGAAACGCACACGGGCCGTAAAGGTGCCCAAATGTAAAAACCGGTTCAGCAGTCAACGTGTTAAACAACTAATAAAAAATAGTATCGAATCGCATCACCAATAAATAAATTTGGTTGTATTTTAAAATCTGCGCCTAACTAAATGCCATCAATCAGTGAACGCAACCACGTGAAACCACGTGTCAACAAAAAAAGTCAACCACGTGAACGCGCTGAGAATAATTTAGCTTTACATTACCACACGAGTCAGTGACAGTGCCTTTGCCAGATATTCATCCGCCAAGCAGTAGTGTGAAAACAATACTGTGTTCCGGTTCGAAGGGCACTGTTTCCAGCGACATTACTGGGGCGTGTGAGACTTTAGAGCCGATGTCTCAGGGTGACGAGCGCAGTGCGGCGCAAGATTATGGAATGCAAAGTTCTGGGTGGCACTGCAACTGTTACGGGCAGGCGTAGCGCTTACCATCAGGTGCATGACTTGCTCACGTCGCAGTCAAATAAAAATTATAAAAATTTCTTCTGTGTTTACCCGTACATATTATCAGTGCCGGATTAAGCAAGCGGGGGGCCCGTAGATTTCAAGGAGCCCTCAATCTACTATGGGTTCTTAAGTAAAAAGTGGTAAAAAAACAATTGTCTTAGTGGGAAAAGTTATAACGTTTCACGTTTTTGTGATATCAAGTAAATTCAATATAGAATAGAAATAGAATAGAAAACTCTTTATTGTACACCAGAAACAAAATTAAACACAGTACAGAAAAATTACAATAGGTAAACAAGGGTAGTACAATGGGCGGTCTTATCGCTGAAAGCGATTTCTTCCAGACAACCTTTGGATGGACAGTAAAAAACATTTTTCGATAGTGGGGTGGGTGGCGTACTTACAGTATTTAACAGTCACAATACATTTAATACTTATGTTTTAATAATATATACCACGTCTTAATAAGTTTTACCCAAAGAATTACGCTCAGGCAGATATGAGTGGGTTTAAATATGCGGCGCCCCATTCGCGCGGGGCTCGCAGCAATTGCTCCTCTTCATCATCAACCCATATGGTCCTACTGCTGAGCACGGGTCTCCCCTCACGTTTGCGAGGAGGGTTAGGCCATAATCCACCACGGGGGCCAGATCCGTATTGGTGGATCACCTACCTACCTTTGAAATAGTTCTCTATGTGGGTTTCCTCACGCTGTTGCTCTTCTTGCTACGTGGTTAATCCGGCACTGCCATGGTATGATTATTTACTAAGGTCTCTTAAATTTTCACAGACAGTCGAGCTTCAACCTTCGATGATGCATCTTATTCTATTTTATTATGTAAGTAGATAATTTTTATTGTAGTAAAAGTTTTTTACGCGCGCTTTACTTGGGGAGTAAGCTGGTGAATGCGTTACGAAAAATGTGATCGGGCGAGGCGAACGGAAGTTGAGAGGGAGATATGTTAGTGAACTTGCGGCGGACGGCTATCGCATGCGCAGTTGCCTATAACCTTCCTCGATAAATGGACTATACAACACAAAAACATTTTTTCAATTCCTACCAGTAGTTCCTGAGATAGCGTTCAAACAAACAAACAAACTCTTCAGCTTTATATATTAAACTAGCTGTATGCCACGCTTCGCTGTGGCACATTCGCACATTCGCTGATATGTCACTGATGAAAAAAATAGATAAAAACAATCCTTGATGCGGATTATATATCGTGCTAAAATTTCAGTTCGATCGGTGCCGAACTTTTTGAGTTTTTGAAGCGTATACAGACCAACATAACATTTATATATATATAGATTAGAATTATAATGATCGAGTAGCTGTAGGTATGGATAGATACGGCGCCGTGTACAGTAGGTTTAAGCAACAACAAAAAATAAAGATTATGTAACTAAGAAAACTTGGCTAATGTGAGTTTGGGCTCGAGTTAGTTTGCCTATGCAGAACTTTTTCGAGTTTTTGAAGCGTATACAAACCAACATAACATTTTTATATATATAAATATAGATATAGATTTTAAACAATAGAGTAATGAAAGAAGCAGGCCTGAAGAAGTAAGTTTTATTGACTAATTAACGTTTATCTTTACAGCGGCCAGAGGTTTGATGGAGGTTCTCAACAATTTCGTGAAGGATGCCAAACGTGAGTACTTACCTACCTGTCTAGTTTTTTTCACATTATCTTTTTGAAGTAAAACTTCTTTACGCACGCTTGACTTGGGGAGTAAGCTGGTGAATGCGTTACGAAAAATGTGATCGGGCGAAGCGAACGGAAGTTGAGAGGGAGATATAAGTTAGTGGAGATACAATGAGAGAGAGTTACGTTTCGTTTATTTTTTTAAATCTCTTGAAGTTTTACTTCTACTAGGGGTCCCAGCACACATTTCTTCACTTCCACTGTTCCACTACGGGGCAAAGGTCTCCCCTATTTTCTTCCATGTAGGTATCTCGATCATAAAGCGGTGGTATCACCAGTGGGTGACCGCCTTCCAAAGACAGGGTCGTGAATTGGAATCTCAGTTCGGGCAAGCACCAATATGTTTCTGTACAACATATGTACGTAATTATCACTCGCTTTTCGGTGAAGGAAAAACATCGTGAGTAAACCCACGTACCTACCCGAGAATTATTTCGGAGGTATGTTATCTACCAATCTGAACCGTGCCCCCGCCCCGTGGCGAATTAAAGCCTTATCCTTCTCCCGAAAGTGTTGGGGACTCGTGCCCAGCAGTGGGCCGATATGGGTTAATGACGATGATGACTTTTTTCTTTGTCTTTTGACTTTCTTCCTAATCGATGGGCCCAGAACGCAAGGCATTGGCGAGCCACTTGATGGGCGGCGACTTAGGGGGACGCTCAGTTTTCATTAAGGGGCCGTCCATTAATCACGTCATGTTTTTTAACACCCCCCCCCCCCCCAAGTGTATTTTTAGTACTTACAAAGAACCTTAACATTCTTATTTTAAGTTTTAGTATAGACGCTTTTCTGTTTAGTAATCGCGCGTGATATCTTACTACACCACCCCCCCCCCCCCCCCGTGATATTACGAGTTTTTTTCTGGACCCCCCCACCCCCTACCCCAAATTTCAAGCCTCACGCGATTAATGGACTGTCCCAAATTGCTAAATTGAATATGAATTTTAATTTAACCTTTTTGTTGCAGTGGGATACATTTACAGGAACAGTAAGTTTATTTCTATTCTTATTTTTAATTTAAAGGCGACAGATTGAATATATATTCCGCGAGGACCTCAATATTTCTCATTATATAGAAAAAGACATTTACATAATATTTAATTGTTGGACACGTTCGCTGCGGGGCCATTTTTTATGGACTTTCAGCCAGTGCGTATGAGCTCTTTTAGAGGCAAGGTTGAACTTCTTTGCAGTGCGTATGAGACCTTCTCGGCCTCAGAAAACCTTTCCGGCCTCAGTCCCGCACAGAGTGAAAGAAAACGATTTTGACTGCCGCACCAGCGAGCAGTCACGCATGTGGCTTATTCGACCTTATAAAGAATAGAATTGAATAGAATACGTTTATTGTTAAAAACTGTGTAGGCACAAAACAATATTGTGGTCTTAAAATTTAAAAAAGGTCCAACAGCCTGTCCATTTCGAACATACAATAATTATTTTAAACATCTGGTAACATTATACAATATTAATTTACAGTTAGGCCAAAGTAGCAATAAATTCTTAATAAATACAAACTATAATAACATATTAATTAGTGTTAAAATATTCATCTAAATTATAAAAAGCCTGGGCTAATAACCATTTTTTCAAATTCTTTTTGAATTTGTCGCCTTGTAAAGTTTTTAGCTCTAAAGGCAAGTGGTTAAATACTTTTATTGAACATGCAAAAGAACTCTTATAAAATACAGTATTATTTACCTGTGGAATGCACATATTGTATTTGTGTTTGGTACGTAAGGTACCAGCACGACTAGACAAAAGACTTGGTAAAGCAGAGAACGTGTTAATTTCCCATATACTTGACACCATTTCTATCTGATTTTTTCTATTTATATATTTTTTGCTTAACTTTTACTGTCGAGAAATAAATGACCAAAATATATATTAATAGCTCTATTTATTAAAAGCTTTAACTTCACTTGTATGTCGTGGAATTTCGTTAGTAAATTTTGACCCAGATCCCATTGTTGTATTGAGTTGAAATTTTGCACGCCTGTCGAGTTCCAATAACGTTACAATAATGGTGACAGCGAGCTGATCTGATGATAGAGACGGAAGGTAGACAACGGTACTCCTCAGTGACTAACAGTAGATTGATGGAGTTTGGACTCATTTTGATCGGCTTGAAAAAAAAAAAGAAAAAAGTTGTCTGGAAAAATAGATTTTTACCAAAAAAATGTACCTACTAACCGTACATTTTCATTAAACACTTTCAGTGCTGTAAACACAACTGTCGTGTTTTTCATAACTTGCCGCGAGCGCGGGAAGACACAACTGTCGTGTTTGTTGTATGGGAAAACACTATGGAGTGTGCAGAGCCGCACCCGTGGCTAGACAAGCCAATCGGCTCAGCAGTGAAAGTGTTAACCGATATGCGAAACAGATTTAAGCTTTAAAAGTTTATGTGAACATGAGTCCTAAGACACACTTCAATTTAGTTATTGGATTTTATAAAGGTTTTTTTAATACTGGGTATGATATTATGAGACTTTAGAGCCGATGTCTCAGGGTGACGAGCGCTGTGCGCCGCGCAAGATAATGCAATGCAGGGTTCTGGGTGGTGCTGTGACTGTTATGGGCAGGCGTAGCGCTTACTATCAGGTTAACGACTTGCTCGTCTCGTCACTCAGTCATATAAAAAAAAAGATATTCATCCGCCAAGCAGTAGTGTGAAAACAATACTGTGCTCTATTTTGAAGGGCACTGTTTCCAGCGAAATTACTGGGCGTGTGAGGGTTTAGAACCGATGCGCAGTGCAGTGGCGCGCAAGATAATGCAATGCAGGGTTCTGGGTGGTGCTGTGACTGTTATGGGCAGGCGTAGCGCTTACCATCAGGTGAACGCCTTGCTCGTCTCTCGTGAAATAAAAAAATAACTGTAATTTGTTTTGTTTTTCAGTGATGATGAGCTCTCTTCAGATCCTAAGATGCGGGAGCAATGCACCTTTTGCGTCCATAGCCAAATCGAAGAGTGAGTATCATCATCAGCATCATCAACCCATAACGTCCCACTGCTGGGCACAGGTCTCCCCTCACTTTCGTGAGGAGGGTTAGGCCATAATCCATCACGGGGGCCCAGTCCGGATTGGTGGACAACATACCTACCTCCGAAATAATTCTCGGGTAGGTATGTGGGTTTCCTCACGAGTAAGAGTGTCAAGAGTGAATATAATTAATAAGAATTAATTAATTTTGGTGGACACACACCCCGGTCAGGAGGCCTACCATGACATCTTATAGCGATTCAATTGAAGACCTAAACTGAACCGCGTCGCATAATCGTACCGTGGTGTCTTATTTTTTATGTTGCTGCCATTTTCAACCTAAAAGTGGACTTCGTCTCAATTATCATTAAAAAGTTTGCCGAAGCTCATGAACATAGACTTCACCACCACGTGAACGTCGAGGCTATCCAGCTCCTCGACAACACGGATATAGTGAGAAGACTAAAAAGGAAGAAACCTTTCGAGTTAGTGTAGCGATGTGACAGTGAAGTGTAGTTTGGTTAAATCTACTAGTAAAGAACACGTTAGCAAAGTGCCTTCGCCTTAATAGAGACAGTAAGAAATGTGTTAATGGACACAATCTTAGCAATAACTCTACTTAGCAATTTATGGTAAACGCAAATTACTCATTAGGCTTTCAGGCTAGATCGTAATTTTAATGATGTACTTATTGATAAGAAGCATTATTAATAAAAAAATGCCATTTTCAACCTAAACGGGGTCCAGTTTTGGTTGAAAATGGCTTATTAGCGAATCAATTTAGGTTGCTGCCATCGACGTGACAACGTAATAACAAAACATTTTTAAAAACCTACTTTTATGAATAAAATTGTCTCATATTTTAACAATTAAAGAATAAATACTTGAAATTATACTAGTAATCAGATTTTTTTAAATGCAAGAATAATTAACCTGTCAAGAAGAGAAGAGCGATAGATGCGGCGCAAGCGTACAATGAGCGTAACGGGACAATGTGTCAACTTTTTCATGCATGCAGCCGGCGTTCATCGATTTATTCGACGCTGCCACGTAAAAAAAAAACCTATAGGCATCACAAGACTTTTTCACATTATTCCTCGTCTTTTTCAGAATGGGGTAACTCTAAAGTGTGCGACGGAAGCTATGGAAAGCAGTTCAGATGGCGGACATACAAAGGACCTTACTCCAATTCCGCAGATGTCATTAATTTCTACCAACTGAACAAGGCCTCTTCTGACATCGAGCAAAAGTGTTCTGATAAGTCGTCAAGCTTCACAGGTAAAGTCATATTTTGACACTTCCACTCCTGATAACACAGACGTTGTATTTTATATCTTTACAGGGATTTTTGTACTTTTTGAGTGAAAAAAGCGGGTCATAGTAAAAAAAAACGTTCCTACTTAATAATAATTAATCAGAAGTTATTAAATTTAGATAGATAGATAAACTCTTTTTTGAAACACCACAGAACAAAGAAAACTTAAAAACTAGAACAAAACAAATCATGATCATCTTTCATCTTTTTATTTGAATTCAAAATACGTTTACGTGACAATAGATGGCAAAAATAGCCATAGATAATGTATTTTAATAAAAATATAGTTTTTTAAATAACAAATTTGGAATCTAGAAGACTTTATTCCATAGAATGCACGGTTGCATTGGATCAAAAGTCAACACGACTGAAACCACATGGCGCAGCTAGTGTTTTATTTTCTTTAAAATAGGATTTGTCTCTTTCATTTATAATAATAGTAGTGTAAATTAAAATATTAAATACATATTTTAAATTAGATTTACCACGTTAAATAGCTTTCTCAGCACGCTGCCTGCACGGACGAGTTATCCCTGAAAAGCGGGACGTCCCGCCAAAATCGAGACGACTGGCAACGCTGACACATACACCCTGTACCTAATAAATGAAGAAGAAATATTTTAAATATACACCAATGTTTCAGATTAACACACGACAAACATAAGTTTGAGAAAAAAATATAATACATAAACAACAACTTCGCATTTTCCGTTTCCCGCCAAAATTCACATTCAATCATTCATTCACTGTTTCCCGCCAAAACTCCATAGATAATAAAGTTTTCTTCTGTTTTCAGGCACTGACAAAGTCATCTATGATTCCATTTACGGCTTGTCTAAGTTTTTAAGCAGTAAGTATTATATGTTCACCATTTACCGGTAAGTTTTAGTGGGAGGCCTCTTCTGCAAAAGACCGCCTGGGGAAGTACCACACCTTTGCCAGATATTCATCCACCAAGCAGTAGTGTGCAAACATTACTGTGTTCCGGTTTGAAGGGAACTGTTTTCAGCGAAATTACTGGGCATATAGACTTTAGAGCCGATGTCTCAGGGTGACGAACGCAGTGCGCCACGCAGGATTATACAATGCAAAGTACTGGGTGGCACTGTAACTATTATGGGCAGGCGTAGCGCTTACCATCAGATGGACGACTTTCTCGTCTCGTCAATCAGTCAAATAAAAATAAAAATTAACCAATTTAAAATAAATAATTTATTGTAAGTAAGCACTTTGACAATTCAAACACTAAGACTAAAGGCCAATGTTTCATTCCTATAAACAGGGTATTCTACGGAATAAAACCTAATTAAAAGGAATTCATTTACCTGCTTATTCTTGCCTCAGATAAGATTTTTGACGTTTGTTGACATTTCATTGCCTACTAAAAAGGTTATAATTATAAGATCATAATGACATTGGCTGAAATAAAAAAAATTAAACTTTACTTACATTTCCTTTTTTTTTTTATCTGCATTACATTTTTCAGGGGACTCAAGTAAATGGAGTAGCAGTGACTTCAGTAAATTGCTCACCTACCGTAAGTTTTTTTTTGTTTATGTATACCTACCAAAGTTCAAATCACAGTGCAAATATGTAATTATCACTCGCTTTTCGGTGAAGGAAAACATCGTGAGAAAACCCACATACCTACCCGAGAATTATTTTCACCAATCCGGACCGCGCCCCTGTGGAATAACACTTTGACTGCTGAGCCGATTTGCTTGTCTAGCCACGGGTGCGGCTCTGCACACTCCATAGTGTTTTCCAATACAACAAACACAACGGTTGTGTTTTCCCGCGCTCGCGGCAAGTTATGGAAAACACGACAGTTGTGTTCTGAGCAGCGAAGGTGTTAAGGCCTACCTCCTCACGAGGGTGAGGTTTGCGTAACGCTGTAACTGTTATGGGCAGCCGTCTTCTTCGGTGCGCGAGTCCAAGTCGCACTTGGCCGGTTTAATTTTAAATTTCGTTATTTTTTTTTCAGATTTAACACTCGTCGGAGCGTTCGGCGAGACTTACTATCCGCGCTGTAAGAACTTTTTATATATTTTTTTTCACATGTTCGATGATTATTTGGGGATATTTATTTATTGCATGATAAAATAATTGTAACATTACGGATGAGATCGAGTACGCTACAATTATCACATTACTTAAAAAACTACAAAAATAAAATTAAAGAAAACAAAATAGCATAAAAAAAAGATGTGATCCACTAATCCGGACCGGGACACGTGATGGGTTATGGCCTAAAGCTAGATTCACATTTGTCTGACGTGTCGTGTCGTGATGCATCAGATAGGCATCGGTTTCATACATTTACACAAGCCGTCACAACACACTGCGTCGGAGAAATGTGAACGCTACCATATTAAATGTATGAAACCGATACTTTTCTGATGCATCACGACACGACGCGTCAGACAAATGTGAACCTAGCTTAATTGTCCTCGCGAAAGGGAGGGGAGACCCGTGCTTAGCAGTGGGCGGAGTTGATAGATAAAGATTAACCCCCTTATTCATAAAAAAGTTATCGAACGTCACTTAGTCACGCAATTTTATGAAACGTCACATAACTTTTTATGAATAAGGGGATAAAATATTTTTTTTTTCGTTTTTTTTTTTTTATATTTGCTTGTCCTTTTTGAGATTTTGACTAATATATTTTTTTTTAAATTACAGATGGAAACTACCTGGTTGATGGTGAGTTCTACATTCATTATCATTTTAACTAATACCTACTAGTTATACTACTTTGTAGTGGGAGGCCTCTTCTGCAAGAGACCGCCTGTGGAAGTACCACACCGTTGCCAGATATTCATCCGCCAAGCAGTAGTGCGCAAACATTACTGTGTTGCGGTTTGAAGGGCACTGTTTCCAGTGAAATTACTGGGCGTATGAGACTTTAGAGCCGATGTCTCAGGGTGACGAGCGCAGTGCAGTGCCGCGCAGGATTAAGCAATATAAATTTCTGGGTGGCACTGTAACTGTTATGGGCAGGCCTAGCGCTTACCATCAGGTGAACGATTTGCTCGTCTCCTACCGTACCGAAAACATATTTAGCAAAACCTTGTCTGAATAAATAATTTTTCACCAATAATTTATTTGGTTTCTACACGTGTGCACTTGAACTCATTAATATAACTTGAATTAATTAAATACTTCAAGACAAAGTTTAAAAAAAAAAAAAACAAAAAAACACCCAGGGCTTTCTATCGGTTCACTTGTAAAACGTTTTGTTCCATATTTTGCCTTCTTGAAACACCCGAAGGCCTACCATGACCTCTTATAGCGATTCAATTGAAGACCTAAACTGAACCGCGTCGCATAATCGTACCGTGACGTCTTATTTTTTATGTTGCTGCCATTTTCAACCTTAACTGGATATAGTTTAGGTTGAAAATGGTAGCAACCTAAATTGAGTCGCTAATAAGCCATTTTCAACCTAAACTATATCCAGTTAAGGTTGAAAATGGCAGCAACATAAAAAATAAGACGTCACGGTACGATTATGCGACGCGGTTCAGTATAGGTCAACTGAATCGCTATAAGAGGTCATGGTAGGCCTCCAGGTCTTCAATTGAATCGCCATGAGAGGTCATGGTATGCCTCCTGCAGACGTTTTCTAGTAGGTACTAAAAATGATGACGTAAGTTTCATTTTGTTTCCAGGTTTCGGCGATTACATGTCAACATTTTCAAAAACCGTTGGACTTGATACTACCTCTTCTTTAGAGCAGGCAAAAAAATCTGTTTCAAAATGCAAGAGGACAGCATACACAGATAACGTATTTAAAGACACGGATACTCAGAAAATAGAAGTCACTGATGAAACTGACGACACTGATGACGATTCTAACGTTGCGACTGCTGACGATTCTGATGATTCCGATGACTCATATGAGTATAGTGGAGGTAGTGGCGGAGGAGCAAAACGTGGCGGATCAGTGGGTGGCGGAACAGGAGGAATTGGCGGATCAGGAGGCAGTGGCGGATCGGGAGTAGGTGGCGGATCTGGAGGAGATGGCGGATCAGGAGGAGATGTCGGATCAGGAGGAAGTGGCGCATCAGGAGGAGGTAATGGATCAGGAGGAAGTGGCGCATCAGGAGGAGGTAATGGATCAGGAGGAAGTGGCGGAGAGGTCCGTACCAGACGTGTGAAAGCAAAGACAGCTTCAGGCGCCAGCAATGCTTCAGCATTTTCTAAGGAAAGCGAACAGAAATCTGTCCGAAACGACGGCAAAGGCAACTCCGTCGCCGAAAATAGCGCAAGCGGCAATCGCGGTGCAAAATCCAAAACGCAAACAAGGAATCAGGAGCTAGATTCCGAAACAGGGTCAGACGGTTCGTATAAAAGGTCAGAGAAAAGCGCACAGCACATGGACGAAAATCAGATGAATGAAGGTTACCTTTCAAAAAGTCAAGCAACGACAAAAGACGACGGAAGTAAAACGAAATCGACATCGACACAATACAACAAGAACGATTCTAGTGCGTCCAACGACTCGAATGCATCGGCGACAAGGTTTAAGGACAGCAACGGAGGATATTACGAGTCCACCAACTCGAATACTTCGCAGACCTCGGGCTCCAATTCGGCATACACTTCTTCGACAGTGGTAGAAGAAACATCGTAAAAAGTAGAGAAGAACGAGAGAAACTAAGCGTAGAAAAGCGAAGAGCTTCACTACTTCTTGGCGAACTTGGCACGCTATATGGATAAACCGACGTATTTCTTCATTACAGAAAATAAGAATTGGGAAGAATTAGATAAGAAAATAGAAAAATAAGTACGTGAGAAAACAAGAGTAGAAGAGTTAAAACTGGTCTACTTCTTGGCAAACTTGGCACGCTATATGGACAAACTGATGTATTCCTTAATTTTTAGTTATTAAAGAGCATACCCCCTGACAGCTGTTTGATTTGTATCCCACACAATTGTATTTAACACGTTCACTGCTGGAAACACAACTGTTGTGTTTTTTGTATGGGAAAACACTATGGCGCGTGCAGAGCCACACCCGTGGCTAGACAAGCAAATCGGCTCAGCAGTGAAAGTGTTAAGAAATTGACATACATACATACACTCGAAAACATAACCCTCCCCTGGCGCAGTCGGGTAATTAGAGGAATTTATCAATGAAAATACAACAAACTGGCAAGATAGTTTATTTATAACAAGTAATCTAACGTTTAAGAAAATGCCGTACTGCAATATTGTACTGCGCAGTATAATACATAGGTATTCCAAGAGACACACACACACATAAATTACGTCAATAAATTACGTACTACGTACGTAGTACATACATGCAGTTTTTTTTAATGTTTTTGAAATGTGTCGTCCGAAATGTATGACGCATATTAGATTAGATACGCATACTTGATTTTTAGACTGACTTCCGCAACTGGAGCTATCATGTTTTACAAGAAACACTGGACATTGGTACGTGCCCGCACTGGGATTTGAACTCACGGCCCCCTCCTCGGCAGGCGTTCTCCATAATAATATAACAACAATAATAATAAATAACTTACAGAATTAATCACAGCATTTATAATAATCTATCTATCTATATATATATATATAAATGTTATGTTGGTTTGTGTACGCTTCAAAAACTCAAAAAGTTCTGCACCGATCGAGCTGAAATTGTAGCATGATATATAATCCGCATCAAGGACTGTTTTTATCTATTTTTTTCATCAGTGACATATCAGCGAATATGCGAATGTGCCACAGCGAAGCGTGGCAGGGCACAGCTAGTTAATCTATATATTTCTCTCATTTGCGATAAGAACCGATATACAGTTAAGGTGATATCACAGTGTAGTGCGTAGAACTTAATGACACGTTCACTGCAGAAAACACAGCTGGTGTGTTAGCGCAGCTTACGTGCCGGCTGTGCGGCGAAACACAGACGTGTGTGTGTAACGCGGCGCTACTACAGCGCGGCTCACACAGACGGCACGCCAGTGCTGGGAAACGCACACGGGCCGTAACAGTGCCCAAATGTAAAAACCGGTTCAGCAGCCAACGTGTTAAAGAAATAAAAAACAAAGTATACTTATATATATTTTTAAATATTTTCAACGGAGTCCGGGAAAAAGAGTCGTTTTTGACCAAATGCCCGGGGTTTTTGGAATCCTTGGGCTTTTTGTACTACATTCGTCGCTGGTCCCGTGCGATTTGTATTGAAAACGGGAATTATATGGACCTATTGAAAAAGGCAGCCATTAGCCCTTTCCCCGGTATTTCCCTTCTTTCTATTCTCCATATACGTTTTGTATCCGCCTCCGACGATGCCCAGTAGGATGATGAGGCCGACCAGCGAGTTGGATTTGAATTTATTGGCGCAGTCCGTAGGATTATCCACGTCTAACGTGTAGATCTGTAATATATAGAATAAAATAAAAAAACTAATTATTGTAGGTAAACCAAACAAGTAAAAAGCGGTGGTAGCCTAGTGGGAGAACGTCCGCCTTCCAATCAGAAGGTCGTGAGTTCAAATCCCAGTGCGGGGCACGTACCAATGTGTTTCTGTAAAACACATGTACGTAATTATCACTCGCTTTTCGGTGAAGCAAAACAGCGTGAGGAAACCCACATACCTACCCGAGAATTATTTTAGAGGTAGGTATGTGATCCACCAATCCGGATCTGGCCCCCGTGGTGGATTATGGCCTAATCCTCCTCACGAAAGTGAGGAGAGACCCGTGCCCAGCAATGGGACGTTATGGGTTGATGATGAAACCAAACAAAAAACAGAGTACCAATAGGTAAACAAGGGTAATACAATGGGCGGTCTTATAGCTGATAGCGATTTCTTCCTTACTGCCTTTGGATGGACAGTAAAAAAATATTTTTCGATAGTGGGGATATAAATTTATTAAGTTATTTTAAAAGTTAAAGCTCATTGCAAGTAGGCAAAAATGGAATGAGAAATGACTTATTAGCGACTCAATTTAAGTTGCTGCCATGTTCAACCTAAACTGGATCCATTTTAGGTTGAAAATGGCAGCAACATAAAAAATAAGACGCCACGGTACGATTATGCGACGCGGTTCAGTTTAGGTCTTCAATTGAATCGCTATAAGAGGTCACGGTAGGCCTCCAGGCCTTATCATGCCTGGAAAAGTTAATTCATAAGAAATGCATGAAAGGTACTTCTCGTTTTACTCACTTGTCTCCCGACGTGCGCCGTGTACGCCGCCAGCGCCAGCGCGTAGGCGGCGGACAGCTGCGCGGCGAGGCCGGCGGCGGCCAGCCCGCCCACGCTGGCGGCCAGCGCCGCCGCCAGCGCCGGCTTGGTGTGCGCGCCGAACGTCAGCGCCGTGGACTTCATACCGATGCGGGCGTCGTCCAGCTTGTCCTGGACGAGGAAGCTCTTGTTACTGGGTGTTCGCTTCTAACTGGACATCGGAACCCCTTTATTTTTTTTTTGAAGTGAAACTGCTAATGCGACTTCCAACAAGGTTGCGTTAAACGTTTAACGCTACCGTGGAGGGGGTACCAAAGCTCTTTAGTTATCATAATCCCATTGAAAATGATAATTAAAAGATGCGATCAATTGTGAATTGTAAGCAATGTTAATAAAGTTTGTCTTAAAGAAACAATATGATTTCACTAAAAATCAATTTCTACCCCTTCCCATTTTCATTTCCACATTACGAAGTTACACTTCTTCCGCGCGGAGAGACTCCGCGCGCTATTTTTTTTTTTTTTTTTCATTAAAATTACGATCTAGCCTTAAAGACTTATGAGTAACTAGCTGCGCCCCGCGGTTTCACCCGCGTAGTTCCTGTTCCCGCGGGAATATGAGGATGAAATTATATCCTATGTTACTCGCTGTCAATGTAGCTTTCCATTAGTGAAATATTTTTTTTGAAATCGGTGCAGTGGTTAAGCCGAAACCTTAAATATTTCTATACATACTTTCATCCCCTATTTCAAACCTTTACAATGCTTTTTTCGCGATAAAAAGTACCCTATGTCCTTTCCTTGGCTCTAGACTATCTCTGTACCAAATTTCATTTCAATCGGTTCAGTAGTCTAGGCGTGAAAGAGCAACAGACAGACAGAGTTACTTTCGCATTTATAATATAAGTAAGGATTTGAGTTCAACATACATTGCTAAGTAGAGTTATTGCTAAGGTTGTGTCCATTAACACATTTCTTTGAGTGCCTTCATCGAAACGAAAACACATTGGTACGTGCTCGCACTGGGATTTGAACTCATGTCTTTCTCCGTGAAAGGCAGACGTTGCTCCAACTAGGCTACCCTTGGGAACCCTTTAAAAAAAAACAAAATCAACTTCACAGGTTGAATCTCCCGCCCGAAAATTCCAATAAATGTCACCTGATGCGCATAGATTGTGTCATAAACGACAGTCCAGGCCAGCGCGCCCGCGTACAGCGGCACGCAGACGGCGGCGTCGAGCGCGCCCGCCACCGCGCTGTACCCGAGGAGCGCGCCCCAGTTGAACGTCGCGCCGAGAAACACCTGCGGGTAGTTCGTGAAACGCTTCGCTAGCGGGTAGGTCACCACTAGAACTGCGAACGAATTTCCATTTTAACACATTGACTGCTGAGCCGGCTGTGCGGTAAAACACAGACGTGTGTGTGTAACGCGGCGCTACTACAGTGCGGCTCGCTGTTGCTTGAAAACTCACCCTGAGACATCGGCTCTAAAGTCTCATATGCCCCGCTCAGTAATTTCGCTGGAAACAATGCCCTTCAAACCGGAACACAGTAATATTTTTAATTTCTTTGTGCAGTGTGCAGTGCCGCGCAGGATTACGCAATAGTGTTCTGAGTGGCAGTATAACTGTTATGGGCAGGCGTAGCGCTTACCATCAAGTGAAAGAGTTGCTCATGGTTTCATATGGTACTTACTGAGGCTGGAGGCGCCGAGGGCGACGCTGGTGCAGTTGAGCTGCAGCAGCACCGCCAGGGCGACCGTCAGCTGCGCCGCGAGGAACGCCGTCGCTTGCGCCGGGGACACCGCGCCGGACACCAGGGGCCGGCCGCCGGTGCGGGACACCTGGCCAGGGGAGACATCTACTATGAAGTACTAAATACTGATACCTCCATCCCTTTCTACCTCAACATCTCCAACTAACCTGTTTATCGATATCTCTGTCCCACATGTCGTTGATGGTGCATCCCGCGCCGCGCATCAAACCCGCACCGACTAGGAACAGGCCCCCCATGTGGAGCGCGGTCGACAGCGGCGCCCCGGTCGTTATGGTTGCCAGGGCTATTGACCACGAACACGGCCAGTAAAGGAGGTAGACACCTGGAAAGTTCAGAAATTCTTCATTGAAAACAATATATTATAAGGGTTCCATACCTCAAAATGAGGAGTCTGTAGTGGCAGGCCTCTTCTGCTAGAGACCGCCTGGGGAAGTACCAGTTGCCAGATATCCATCCGCCAAGCAGTAGTGTGCAAACATTACTGTTCCGGTTTGAAGGGCATTGTTTTCAGCTAAATTACTGGGTGTTTGAGACTTTAGAGCCGATGTATCACGGTGCCGAGCAGTTCCACACAGGATTATGCAATGCATAGTCCTGGTTGGTTAATCTTATCCCATTTACCTTAAATTAACTAAGTAAATGCTTACCAATAGGTTTGTCCCATCTCGCTAACTGTACATAAGGTACAACTTTGTCCTTCCAAAATTTCTTATCGCTAACTTCTTTATCCAAAGGCAACACTTTCTGGTATCTAAGCTTGTCTATGACTGAACTGTCCGTCTCTATGACGACTTTTTGTCTATGCTGATCGCTCTGTGTCGAATGTACCCGTGCATTTTTAAATATAGAACCGTCTTGTCTTTGGTTTGTTCTTTTTAAATACACCTGACCGCATAGACAGGAGTGTGCTTTGGTTGTGTGCCTTTTTCTAATGTTGATAAGTGTTACTTGTAGTAGTGAACTCATTTGGCGGTAAGATTTTAAACCTTGGTTGAGCATTTTGGTCGATATCACAGCGGTGGGTAACCTGGAAAAATTTAAATGTAATTATTTATTTGCATGAAGCATGGTACAATACAATCAATGGAGCAAAACTTGAACGTGATCGACCCCAAAGAAACCAAAGCCTTTGTGGGTGATTGAGCCGACTGCGAAGCGTGACGGTTAGAGTTCCATTCCTGCGCAGTGCAAACATTTGTGTGAACCACGGGTATTTGCTCTGAGTCTGGCCCTGTTTGAAAGGCACTATTTCCAGTTAAATTACTGGGCATATGAGACTTTAGAGGCGATGTCTCAGAGTGATGAGCTCAGTGCAGTGCCGCACAAGATTGTGCAATGCAAAGTTCTAAGTGGCGCTGTAACTGTTATGGGCAGGCGTAGCGCTTACCATCAGGTGAATGACTTGCTCATCTCATTCTTCAGTCAAATAAAAAAAAAGGCCTTACTAGTCTTTAGTAAAGATTGAATTATAATATTATTCATAATAATATTAAGTGCATCATTATCTTCAACCCTTAACGTCCCACTGCTGGGCACGGGTCTCCCCGCACTTTCGTGAGGAGGGTTAGGCCATATACCACAGCGGGGGCCCGGTCCGGATTGGTGGATCCTCCAAAATAATTCGCGGGTAGGTATGTGGGTTTCCTCACAATGTTTTCCTTCACCGAAAAGCGACTGATAATTACGTACATAGATAGATACATAGATAACTCTTTTTGACACCAAATTGTTTAAAACACACAGATAAAAACATAACAAATCAACATTAATAATAGGTACAATGGGCGGTCTTATCGCTTAAAGCGATCTCTGCCAGACAACCTTTCGATAGACAAGTTAGAGAGCAGTAATAGGGTTGAGCTAGTTGATATGAGTGACAAAATATAGAATAATAAATATACATATGTTTTAGAAGAAACACATTGGTACGCACCTACACTGGGATTTGAACTCACGACCTTCCGATTGGAAGGCTGACGTTCTCCCACTATGCTACAGCCGCTTATTCCAGCTGATCACGATCAACAATAAATGACATAAC
This sequence comes from Campaea margaritaria, assembly GCA_912999815.1. Taxonomy (NCBI): domain Eukaryota; kingdom Metazoa; phylum Arthropoda; class Insecta; order Lepidoptera; family Geometridae; genus Campaea; species Campaea margaritaria. The sequence goes on from OU538818.1 coordinate 3,124,298, forward strand.
CTTACTCTAACCTCAATGAATATTAAAAGAAACATGTTTACCTCGATCCTTAGGAGTTTAACTAACGCGGAAAGTCACAAAAACACTGTATTACAGTCACCTTGAGTAATAATCTATAAAAACGACATAATTAAAAGCCCACTACGAAGGTCAAGGTTGAAAAATAAACTCTATATTTATTCCAGATTTGCCTCAATTAAAAAGCTACACATCACGTCAATACGTAAGAAACACTTAAATCATATTTAAATTACGTAGTTTAGATCGTAAATTAATAAAATATTGTATTTATATTGCAAAAATCGAATGTACCGCCTTCCATCAATAGCAAAATATATTAACTAGGTACAGACTATAAATCTGCGAGCACTTGAATCATATTTATCACAGATGCTTAATTCAGTTCGTTCGTCTCGGAAGTTGGTAACGATTAATGGAATATTTTTATATTGAGAATCAGAATTAGCTCAACAGCTGTTGGTTTGCCATCTGCAGTTATTACCTATAGTTTGTTACAGAGCTTGATCTCATAAATTAATGGTATGTAAAAATGAATTATTGAAAATATTTCTTGTATATAGTCTGTATCCAAATCTAACCTGTCATTCCCAACTCATTCTTTAAGTCGTTCATTCACTCGTTCAATTTTCATTCACCGCCTGTGTTCGAATTATTTTGATAAAATGGGAAAAACTATTATTTCATTGGACCAAAATAGGTAAACCAACAAATAAACCAGGTTTTGTGGTGTAAACGAAAGTTAAATAATGCTACACCATGGGAAAGGTAACAACATTTTATCATTAGTAACACCACAGGCTTTGGACTCTGTTGTCCTCCGATTTATTTGAATTACTTTGAAATCTGTATAATTACGTGGCTGCAGAGGTTAGCATTCGTCTTGATTAACGTTTTAGTGTTGAAAAATGTAAATCTTAGGTCTTCTTATTCGGTATTTTGTCTGATATCCTTTGGGGCAGTCCTGGGCGCTTGCTTAGCTCCGCATTCGTTCATTCTGTCAGAAATGTTTTCTCAATACAAGTGAAGAAAACATTACGATAAAAACGAGTCTGGAGACTTAATCTAGGAATAATAATACCTTACAAACACAATAACAATTATTATACTTGGAAAGGTCTATGTAGCATAATGAAGTTGGTTAAAAATTGCAGGTGATCTTGAAGTCATAGAAATTATTAAGTATTTGAATTAGTATTCGACTTGTCCGATAAATAACATTTTCAGTGCCACCCAGTACTTTGCATTGCAAAATCTTGCACTGCACTGCACTCGTCACTTTGAGACATTGGTTTTAAAGTCTCATACGGCTGGTAAATTCACTGGTAGCAGTGCCCTTCAAACCGGAACAGTAACATACAACCATAACAAATTTAACTTACATAAAACCAGTGTGGTTTAGACAATACAACTGCAGTAAAACTTCGCTATGAGAGAGGGAGAAAGAAAATGTTTACCCGCACATCTCTGTCTTGCCCTTACAGTAATAATTCTCTCTCACTCTCGTCAAGCATTTACCAGCTTACTCCCCAAGTCAAGCGTGTGTAAAGAATTGTTTCTTCAAAAAACAATTAACTTTACAGACAAAGAAGATATCAGATGATGAAATCCTGCATCCGCACGAGATACTCCGTCAAAACTTGAAGAAATCCGCCACTAAAATAACGACCAAAGATGGAAAGATCAAAAAGAAAGCTCCCAAACAGTTCACCCCGTACAAATGCAAAGTCTGTAATAAGGTACGTTGTCCTTCTGTTAACATGTTCACTGCTGAAAACACACATGTTTGTGCTTTTATAATTTTACTGCAAGCGAAAACACGGCTGGCATGTGAACCCGCATTGCTGTATTGACAATTTTATCACAACGGTTGTGTGCGCCCGCACACCTGATTGAGTTTAGTTACAGTACAACGCCAGTAAACAGTAAACACACACGTTGTGTGAAGATTCGCAAATGTGCCACAAAAAATCACCTTTGGGGCCCTGTCTGGATAATATATCTCTGAAATAATTCTCGGGTAGGGTTTCCTCACAATGTTAAAATACACATTCAAAGTTTCACTCTCTCTTTCCAAAAAAACACTAGCATTCTGACAGTTTATCAATTTTTTTTTTATTAAGCCCTCTGATCCCACTGCTGGGCAAAGGCCTCCCCCATCTCCTTCCACTGATCTCGCTCCATTGCCCTTTGTGGCCAGTGGCTCCAGAAAGCATCGAAATTGTCTCGCCATCGCTTTCTGGGCCTTCCTAGACATTACCAGCGACTGATGAAGAGTTCTGACCGCCCTAGGCTTATGATGAGGGACACTCACCCCCCAAAATCCCAAGGTTTTTGGTCCGCATCGCATTTAGTTTTAGTGTTTTGTCTCGGTCTAGTTGAAATACATTGGAAGATACGATTTCAGCCCCCCCCCCCCCCCATCATCGCGCCCTAGGCTGCAGCCTAATTAGCCTAAAAGTTAATCGGGCCCTGTACATTACTTTGTTTTGTTTACCTTACAGAAATTCACGGACAAGAGCAACTGTGCAACGCATGAGAAAATCCACTCAACGGAGAGTTACACATGCCCCCTCTGCCCGTACAAGGGAAAGACTAAGAAGTATCTAGCACGTCACCGGAAGAACATCCACTGCCCTCTGGTCGTCAGCCACAAGTGCAACGTCTGCGGAAAGGAGTTTAAGTTCAAATGCAGCCTGAAGGAGCATGCTATGGTGCATACAGGTCAGATTTATAATATACCAGCTGCGCCCTGCGGTTTCACCCGCATAATTCAAGTTTTCCCCTAATAAATCTCTTAAAAGCAATATATTTTCCCCGTTTTTGCCACATTATTCATTGGTCACTCCTATTGGTCGTAGCGTGATGTTATATAGCCTATAACCTTCCTCGATAAATGGACTATTCAACGCAAATAGAATTGTTCAATTCAGACCAGTACTTCCTGAGATCCTAGCGTTCAAACATACAATCAAACTCTTCAGTTTTATATATTACTATAGATACTAGTTGCGCCCTGCGGTTCTAGCCTATGTTACTCGCTGATAATGTAGCTTTCCATTAGTGAAATAATTTAATTATGGATCTATTTATTTATTTATTTTTGTTCTATGTATATGAGGAAAGCCACCGTCCGATATCCTAGTTACTCCCCCCGCAACCTCCGACAGTCGACACTACACGCCCACATGTAATAGACGAACGGGCAGTGTGAACCTTCATACTAGCGGGCTGTCTTTTGTTTTGCGCGCGTAGTATGTGGTCTAGATACTCCTCTCCCTGCATGGTTGTCTGGAAGAGATCGCTCTGAGCGATAAGACCGCCCATTGTGACACTAATTGTAAAATTTGTTTTGTTCTAGTTTTTAAGCTTTCTTTGTTCTGTGGTGTTTCAATAAAGAGTTTATCTATCTATCTATCTATCTATGCCACAAAAAATTAATAAATATAATATTTAAACAGACCATGTACCTTATTTGATAAAACAAATACAAATTGTCTAATTGTGTATGGCCACGAAAAACTATTTATTTTGTATAAATATCTGACATTTATTTTTGTAACGCGTCGGTACATTAGTGTTACTGTCGTGTTACAAATATGTGAATAAATAATTTGAATGAAATGTTTTCTTTAATTTCAGGCGAGAAGCCTCACGAGTGCGAGGTGTGCGGGAAAACGTTCCGGGTGTTGTTCTCTCTCAATAACCACATGTATATACACACGAGTAAGTGGGCGAGGCCGCGGGCGACTGCTAGTCACCACCCTTGGGCCATACTTAGTGTCTCTCTGACTATCAGTCCGGTATTCACTACGGTAGTACCTACATATTATGTAACCAAAAACGATGGGCTGTTAATATAAGTAAGACAGAGAGAGACGACAGTCTGTCTCTCTCTGTCTCTGTCTCTTTGTCCCTCTCCCTGTCCCTCTCTCTCTGCCTCTGCTTCTCTCTGTCTCTTTGTCCCTCTCTCTGTCCCTCTGTCTCTGCCTCTGCTTCTCTCTGTCTCTTTGTCCCTCTCTCTGTCCCTCTGTCTCTGCCTCTGCTTCTCTCTGTCTCTTTCTCTCACTGTGTGTGTGTGTGTGTGTGTGTCTGTGGCATCGTAGCTCCCGAACGGATGGACCGATTTTGATTTTGTTTTTCACTTGAATACGACTGCGACGTACCTTTTTTTTTATTTGACTGTGTCACTAGTCGAGAAAGTCGTTCATGATGGTAAGCGCTACGCCTGCCCATAGCAGTTACAGCGCCACCCAGAACTTTGCATTGCATAATCCTGCGTGGCGCTGCACTGCGCTCGGTTTGCTGTTAACACGTTGACTGCTGAACCGGTTTTTACATTAGGACACCGTTACGGCCCGTGTGCGTTTCCCAGCACTGGCGTGCCGTCTGTGTGAGCCGCGCTGTAGTAGCGCCGCGTTACACACACATGTCTGTGTTTCGCCGCACAGCCGGCACGTGAGCCGCGCTAACACAACAGCTGTGTTTTCCCGCACCCACGTAACATTATTTATTTATTTCATACACTAGCTGTGCCCTGCCACGCTTCGCTGTGGCACATTCGCACGTTCGCTAATATGTCACTGATGAAAACAATAGATAAAAACAATCCTTGATGCGGATTATATATCATGCTAACATTTCAGCTCGATCGGTGCAGAACTTTTTGAGTTTTTGAAGCGTACACAAACCAACATAACATTTTTATATATATAGATATAAAAGTAACTTTACAGATGACGTGTCCAAAACATTATAATTATCAGAGTGTATTGTATTGTGTTTCCAACAGTGAAAGTGTTGAAGGCGCATTCACGTATAAGTTAAAGAACGGCAGGTCAAAATTTAAATTCAATAGACATACATAAAACATTTAATTTATATGAATTCTACGCAAATACTCCCATATGTTTGTATTTTTTGAAAAACAGTCTATAGGCTTAACACATTGACCGTTGAGCTCCACAAATCTGAAAACACAATTTTATTTTACTAGGAAATATAGGGACATTTATTGACAGAACTTAAATAACAAAATAAATAAAAGGAAAATTAACTAAAACTTAAAAATCTAACAAAAGAGGGTGTCCATGAGGCACGGCGCCAAGTACACTGGCTGCATTTCCACGTTGAACAGCAATAGCTATTCTCTGTGCGGGAAATGAGCCAGCCCTCTTGTCACCAGCGGCGTCGACTTAACGAGGAAATAATTGCTTAAAAAATTTCCTCGTACTTGGACCCCATGGACCGCAAAGTTAATCATCCCTAACATTGTTAATGTCACCATCGGACATCAAGAAGCACGGCAACACAGCGAAATTACTGGGCATATGTGACTTTAAAGCCGATGTCTCAGGGTGACGAGCGCAGTGCGCCGCGCAGGATTATGCAATGCAAAGTTCTGGGTGCAGCGCTGTGACTGTTATGGGCAGGCGTAGCGCTAACCATCAGGTGAACGACACGATCGTCTCGTCACTCAGTCTAATAAAAAAAAAAACTGCATCCGTATATGGTTGGCATTCCTCCGATCCGCATAAAGCGATTTGCATCCACATTTATGATCTGAACAGCGGAGGATTGGAACACCTTACCAGCGTTGGTTTCCCGAAAACTATAATCTGAAAGTCTTCAAGTCGAAAGTGAATACGTATTTTCTAGGCAAGCATGCTGCACTAAAGCGATTTTAAAAATTCTATCACCAATGGAAAGCTACATTAGCGAGTAACAAAGGCTATATTTTATCCCCGTATTTTTACGGGAACGGGAACTACGCGGGTGAAAACGCGTGGCGCAGCTAGTTTATTCTTAACCTAAAATAGGTAGGTAGGCGTTATAATATTATACAGAACGCAGCGACTTCCATAGTCACGTAATCGCCATAAAATGAGCCAAAAGTAGCCTTATTATAGCGAACGAGGTGCCTCTATAACCACTTGATATACAGGGTGATGTGAAAATGATAAATTCGAAGCTAGAAATGCACAGTACTTGCACAGCTTGCTTCTAGGCAAGCATGCTCCATCCTCGACCGCGTCTACGCTTACCACCAGGTGAGACTGCGGTCCAATGCTTGCCTATTCTGCAATAATAATAAAAACTAAAAGCACCCCGTGGTTTTACGGCATTACTATTATCCCAAAGAAACTTTTAATTTGGATAAAAAGTCCCCTTTTACTCAATCCTGGTTATAAACTATCTGTGTACCAAATTTCATTCGAATCCGTTCAGTTGTTTTTGCGTGAAAGAGGAACAAACATCCATCCATCCATTCTGACAAACTTTCGCATTTATAATGTTAGGAGGAAGTAATGATTTGTTAGGGTGTGACATGAGGTACGGACCCACTTATGCAGAAGCACCCTGGCACGTAAACGTTCAGGCAGAACTTGGAAGTCAGTGTGATGACCGCCTTTTCTTCCATCTTTAAGTCCACTTTGTTCGTCAGCGCCTGACGGAGGTGCTTGAGAATTTTCTCCACGTCGAATAGACCTTCTCGGAGGTCTATGCCGGTGCCCAGGTCTTCCTCCAGAAGCATCTGGAACAGTGTACGGTGTGCCTGATTAGCGGACGCTCAGGGGGACGGAGATGGTTGACTCGCCCTCGTCTCCTTCCTCCGTAGGGGTCACTAGTCGTGGGGGACTCAGCTCAGACACCAGCTCAGCCCCACAATTCTGGAGAGTGAGTGGCCTTGGTAACCCTATCCTTCTTATATTAAAAATTCTAAAGTTCGTAAGAATGGATGGATGTTTGTTCCTCTTACACGCAAAAACTACTGAACGGATTCGAATGAAATTTGGGACACAGATAGTTTATAACCAGGATTCAGTAATAGGGTACTTTTTATCCCGATAGTATATTCCCGTGGGACAGAACGGGAGCTACGCGGGTGAAACCGCGGGGCGCAGCTAGTATTATATACATATATGTCATATACATGAAGCTTAAGTTTAGTTTGGTTTGATAGCCTATGTCTCAGTGCAGTGCCGCGCAGGATTATTGGAATGCAGGGTTCTGGGTGGCACTGTGACTGTTATGGGCAGACGTAGCGCTTACCATCAGGTGAACGAATGCGTCAAATAAAAAAAAAATTGTGTCACAATGGGCGGTCTTATCGCTCAGAGCGATCTCTTCCAGACAACCATGCAGGGAGAGGAGTAACTAGACCACATACTACGCGCGCAAACAAAAGACAGCCCGCTAGTATGAAGGTTCACACTGGCCGTTTGTCTATTGCATGTGGGCGTGTAGTGTCGACTGTCGGAGGTTGCGGGGAGAGGTGCGGGGACGCGCGGGGGGAGGGTCCATTCTGTATCGAGTACTATAATAATGTCTTTTACGGCAACCTAAGTACAAAGCAATACGGTTTTGACACGTTGACTGCTGAACAACATGCCGGTTTTTACATTAGGACACCGTTACGGACCGTGTGCGTTTCCCAGCACTGGCGTGCTGTCTGTGTGAGCCGCACTGTAGTAACGCCGCGTTACACACGTGTGTTTCGCCGCCCAGCCGCCACGTAAGCCGCGCTAACACAACAGGTGTGTTTTCCCGCATTCGCGTAACGTTATAAAAAACACAAACGACTGTGTTATGAGCAGGCAATGTGATGATTCTTACCGCAGTAATATCCTCAGTGAAGCGATAATCTATAGTCGTATAGTGGTTGAGGAGGTCTGTAAATTTCTTCACTAAATCCCGGCTTGCGTCCACTCGTCTACCAGTTTTGTTATTCAGCTCCGTTACAACGGTGTTGTTTTTGGCCCTTAAAAAAAAACGTAATAAAGCTGGGTCCACATCTGTGACCGTGACCGTATCTCCGTGACCGTGTCACGATATTTGCTACGCCTAACACTTTCGCTGCTGAGCCTATTTGCTTGTCTAGCCACGGGTGCAGCTCTGCACACTCCACAGTGTTTGTGTTGGCCCTTAAAAAATAATCGTAATAAAGCTGGGTCCACATCTGTGACCGTGACCGTGTCACGGTATTTGCTACGCCTAACACTTTCGCTGCTGAGCCGATTTGCTTGTCTAGCCCCGTGGCTAGACAAGCAGTTTGTTTAATAACACATACAACAAACACAGCAGTTTTGTTTTCCCGCGGCAAGTTATGAAAAGCATGTCAGTTGTGTTCTCAGCACAGAACGTGTTGATCACTTAGGACCGTGGGTCCATGGTCTTCGTAATTCCTAATTCCCTAGATAGAAGGAACCTTAGTTAGTGGTCAGGTTCTATGTATTTGATAGCGACGCGTTTTTTTTTTAATTATTTGTACATTAGCGCTGTGACATTTTACTGCGACCTCTCAAAAGGCCCCTAAGTTGACCGCTGCGTCACATTAAGTCCTGACTCCTGGACAGTAACATTAGATACGCGTGGCAAAACCCGTCCACACTTGTTTTGTCACGCGTATTTGTTATAGTCACGGAGTCACGGTCACAGATGTGGACTCAGCTTAACGCGTCACGATCACGAGCGCAGTGCAGTGCCGCAGAAGATTATGCAATGCAAAGTTCTGGGTGGTGCTGTAACTGTTATGGGCAGGCGTAGCACTTACTATCAGGCGAACGACTTGCTCGTCTCGTTGCCCAATCGAATACAAAAAGAAACATGGATCCTGGCTCCTAAATATGAAATGATACACACATGGGTATGAAGGGACTCATGAAAGTGGAAGAAGCGAAAGAGGTGTGTCAGGATCGTAGCATGAGGAAGGATGTAGTCTCTGCCTACTCCAACGGGGAACAGGCGTGATTGCATGTATGTAAAAAACCGGCCAAGCGCGAATCGGACTCGCGCACGAAGGGTTCCGTACTTTGTTGTATGTGAGCCCCCCTTAAATATTTATTTTATTCATATTTTTAGTATTTGTCGTTATAGCGGCCACAGAAAGACATGATTTGTGAAAATTTCGACTGTCTATGACGGTTCATGAGATACAGCCTGGTGACAGACAGACAACGAAGCCATAGTAATAAGGTCCCGTTTTACCCTTTGGGTACGGAACCCTAAAAATCAAAATTCGTTCAGTACTTAAAACGTTGCGAAGCAGACTTGAAAATAATGTATAGTTCTTTTGCCGCCCGTTTATTCTGCAGGACCTTATAGAAGGCGCGGTAGTGTGCATTCGATAGTTCATTTTTGGAGTTTCTTCGAAATGGATGACCGTGTCCGGTAACTGGTGGAATCAGAGCTGACGGCGCTGTAGAAAATATAAAAAATAAATTTAAAAAACACTTTTTATTTGACTGAGTGACGAGACGAGCAAGATGGTAAGCGCTATGCCTGTTCTGGGAACACGCCAGAACGCATCTCATCTCGGGACTATTTGACTTGGGTGTTGGACTTCCCGATCCGCGACCCAAAGTCCCTGTTATGGTGGCAGGTGGTGGGCGTAGGCCAGCCGCGTGCGATCCATTCTGCGGCGGCGGATTGGGAGCGAGAGGGCGTCGTCCCTTTCCGCCTTAGCCCTTATTTCAACCCCTTACAACATATTTTCGCATTAAAAAGTAGCCTATGTCCTTTCTCGAGCTCTAAGCTATCTCTGTGGCAAATTTCATTTGAATCGTTTCAGTGGTTAAAGTGTGAAAGCGTAACAGACAGACAGACAGAGTTACTTTCGCATTTATAATCTTAGTAGGGATAGGGAAAAGATAAAGTGGGGGACTCTCTGCCGGCTTGCACGGCTCCATACGTCCGGGAGGTGGCCTTAGTGAGCCAGGTCACCTCCCCACAGGCGTAAAGGCCTGGACACCACCCGGGCCTACCGCCGGGGCAAGATGGGGACTGCTAGCGCGATCCCATCTTGCCCCCACTTGACGGAGGACTGGTTTTAGTGGGTTCGAGTCCCACACACTCCCCTCCGTCACCCCCGAGGCGGAGGGGATAGTGGGACGGCATCTCCCCCCCTTAAAAGGAAGGGATATGGTTTAGAATTCGGATTATACCCACTTGCGTAGTTTCTCAGAAATAGGTGTGGATGCCCTTCACTATCGGTCAAGTTCGAGTGCCGCCCCTTAAACAGCTTCTGGTAGTCTAAAACTTTTAACCTGTAATAGGAAACGTTATTAGGTGTTTGTGTCTGTTAATGAGGGGCGGGACGAGCAGGTCGTACACCCGGTGGTAAGCCCATAACAGTTGCAGTGCCAGACAGAACGTTGCATGACAAAATCTTGCGCGGTACGCGCTCGTCAGCCTGAGACATCGGCTCTAAAGTCTCATACGCCCAGTAATTTTACTGGAAACAATGCCCTTCAAAACGGAACACAGTAATGTTTGCACACTACTGTTGGATGGATAAATATTTAGCGGCGGTTTGTACTTCCCAGGGGAACAATAGTAGAAAAGAGTACTATTTAACAAAAAATTGGTTGTCTGTAAACAGACGATAGATTAACGTGACAGTTAGGTCCTAATCCAGATTAGGTTGAAAATGGCAGCAACCTAAATTGAGTCGCTAATAAGCCATTTTCAACCTAAACTTGATCCTAAAATGGATCCACCCACTCTGTCCCCTTCTTGACCAGTCTTGTCTTAGCGACAGTCTTGTCCCTCCGCTCTCGGTTCTTCTTGTCAATCGCGTACGACGCGTGGCGGTTCAGGATTTTGACAGATGGTATAATTTCCATAATTGTACCGCCTTCGTCCAATTCGTAGCAATATCTTGAGCCTGGAGATAACAGTTATAGCTAACTAGCTGTCGCCCCGCGGTTTCGCCCGCGTAGTTCCCGTTTTGTCCCACGGGAATAAAAATTGCCTACCCTATCACTGAATCCTGGCTGTACACGGTTTGTGTGCCAAATTTCATCCAAATCCGTTCAGTACTTTTTGCGTCATGGAATAACAAACATCCATTCATTCTCACAAACTTTCTCATTTATAATATTAGTAGGACTAGTTAAACTGGATCCAGCTTAGGTTGAGAATGGCAGCAACATAAAAAATAAGACGTCACGGTACGATTATGCGACGCGGTTCAGTTTAGGTCTTCAATTGAATCGCTATAAGATGTCATGGTATGCCTCCAGATCACGGTTCTGCATTAATTAAGAGCTTACGAATTAGTAATTAGCGAACAAAATAGTGGCAACACCTTTTGACAGCTGAAATGACAGCTGGGCAGTTGACAGGACAAGAATACCCCAGCGGCGTCCAAGGCGTCGAGTTCGCGTCCTGGCAAAACACGTGCGCTTCACTTACATCTAGAAATAAAAAAAACCCCTTACGTGCCGGCTGTGCGGCGAAACACAGACGTGTGTGTAACGCGGCGCTACTACAGCGCGGCTCACACAGACGGCACGCCAGTGCTGGAAAGCACACACGGACCGTAACGGTGCCCAAATGTAAAAACCGGTTCAGCAGTCAACGTGTTAACACTTTCACTGCTGAGCCGTTTCGCTTGTCCAGCCACGGGTGCGGCTCTGCACGCGCCATAGTGTTTTCCTATACAACAAACACAACAGTTGTGTTTTGCCGTACTCGTGGCAAGTTATGAAAAACACGACAGTTGTGTTAAAGCCATATAAAGCGTTATAGGTTGTGAAGATGACAATACCGTAAATAAATTCAGGCATGGTTTCTAACTTTGCATAAAACACGGTAATTACCTGCAATTGACGTTAAAATCACAATTACGAACAAAATTAACATTTTACCTAGAAACACCACATAGCTGTAACCAATTATGCCCACGTATGACCGGCGTCATGCGAAATTCCATACTTAGTAATGAGTAATTAAATCGGACTGTCCCGTCTATACGTATTTTCTATATCATCATCATCATCAACCCATAACGTCCCACTGCTGGGCGCGGGTCTCTCCTCACTTTCGTGAGGAGGGTTAGGCCATAATCCACCACGGGGGCCCGGTCCGGATTGGTGGACAACATACCTACCTCCGAAATAATTCTCGGGTAGGTATGTCGGTTTCCTCACGATGTTTTCCTTCACCGAAAAGCGAGTGATAATTACATACATATGTTTTACAGAAATACATTGGTACGTGCCTGCACTGGGATTTGAACTCACGACCTTCTGCTTGGAAGGCGGACGTTCTCCCACTAGGCTACAACCGCCCTCTAATTTACCACTAGGATTTTTTTATCTATAAAAAGTACTTAAAAAGGAATAATATGAATGACTTTGTTAGTAATGGACACGCATGGAGCATGCACTGGTGGTCTCCCAAGTCCAGCAATTTCACTAGTTACACTATTCTTCAAACTAAATCACAATTATGCTTGCACACTACTGCTTCCTTGCAGACTCTAACAATAGCCTATTCAAATACTTGAGCAGATTTCGCTCTTGCATTGGCTTGCATTGGTGTAATTTTCTTCCCATTTCATGGAGTCCCACAAGGGATTGTACTGGGTCCTATGCTCTTTATTCAAGATGTGATTTTTTTGAATGTTTCTTACCTATGAATAATATGCATAGCAATATTGGAATGGCAAAACACGTTCGATTCATTCGTAAATTTTATAAAATCATATTTCATATCGCAATTGATATTGATAACGAATTGCTTAAAGAAATAAATGTTGATATATAAATTCTGATTGGAAGGCGGATGTTCTCCCATTAGGCTACCACCGCTTTTCTATATACAAAACATTTACTCGCCAAATAGACAGCAAGCAGTAGTGTGCAAATATTACACTGTTCCGGTTTGAAGGGCACTGTTTCCAGCGAAATTACTGGGCGTATGAGACTTTAGAGCCGATGCCTCAGGGTGACGAGCGCAGTTCTGGGTGGCACTGTAACTGTTGTGGGCAGCCGTGGCGCTAACCGTCGCATGAACGACTTGCTCATCTCGTCACTCAGTCAAATAATAAAAAATCAAGCAAAAAACCGGCCGGGTGCGTGTGGGACTCACGCACCGAGGGTTCCGTACAAACTTGAAGGCCTGAAAGCATCTAACTTTATTGCTCTAGATGAAAGGCAAACTAGGCATTTCTTTTAAGTTTTTTTTTTATTTGGCTTAGGAACCAAGCCAGCAAATCGTTCGCCTGATGGTAAGCGCTACGCCTGCCCATAACAGTCACAGCGCCACCCAGAACGCTGCATTGTATAATCCTGCGCGGCGCACTGCGCTCGTCACCCTGAGACATCGGTCTTAAGTCTCATTTACCCGGTAATTTCAAAGGTGAATTAGTTATGGTGAATTAATCATAAGTTTCGTAAATCGCTCGCTTTTCGGTGAAGGAAAACATCGTGAGGAAACCCACATACCTACCCGAGAATTATTTTCGGAGGTAGGTATGTGATCCACCAATCCGGATCTGGCCCCCGTGGTGGATTATGGCCTAATCCTCCCCACGAAAGTGAGCGGAGACCCGTGCCCAGCAGTGGGACGTTATGGGTTGTTGACGATGATGATTCGTAGATCATAATATTTTGACTTATTTTTTTTGTATTTCTATACTTATTTATAAGATATAATTTTTTTTGACGTGTAAAAGTGCAATATTTTGCCTGTTTACAATAAATGATTTGAGTTTGAGTTGGATTTTGAGTTAGCGTAGTCTAACTATAATATGGCCCGAGTATGAAATCCGCGGGTAAAACTGGGTGGCGCGGCTAATAATGAATGGAAATTAAATTTACCGTAACAGGAGGTAATTTCGTCTTATTACTACCATTTCTTTAATAGTTACAAAAAATTACGTGTATCATTTAATTTGACCGCCGACTAGTGTATTGCCCGCGACTCCGCCTTCGTTATACAGTTTCTTGTGTGTTTTTAACACGATTTCTATAATAGGAATCTATAATATAACTAGCTGTGCCCTGCCACGCTTCGCTGTGACACATTCGCACGTTCGCTGATATGTCACTGATGAAAAAAAATAGATAAAAACAATCCTTGATGCGGATTATATATCATGCTAAAATTTCAGCTCGATCGGTGCGGAACTTTTTGAGTTTTTGAAGCGTACACAAACCAACATAACATTTTTATATATATAGATAGGTTAATTACCCTTTGATATGAAGCACCCCTCGCTTTCTTACAATAAAAAGAAATGTGGATTGCAGATGCGAAGCCCTACAAATGCTCCTTCTGTGATTACGCGTGCCGGGACAACTCGACGCTGCGGAAGCACGAGCATCGGCACATGGGCATCGTCAAGAGCTTCCCCTGCAAGATATGCCCTAAAAAGTGAGCATACTATTTTATTTCTGTTCTTAACTTACAACTATCATTACAGGTAGGGCCCGATGCGATAGTGCAGTGACATGAACACAAAGTTTATGAGATCATGCCTTATTACTTATTTTATACTAGCTGTACCCTGCCACGCTCCGCTGTGGCACATTCGCACATTCGCTGATATGTCACTGATGAAAAAAATAGATAAAAACAATCCTTGATGCGGATTATATATCATGCTAAAATTTCAGCTCGATCGGTGCAGAACTTTTTGAGTTTTTGAAGCGTACACAAACCAACATAACATTTATATATATATAGATAACACGAAACCCTTAAAGCTACCTTTGTGAATTCACGCAGAGCACACCCAAATAGGTCAATTTCAACCGTCATTTTATGAATATTGCGAAGTGCTCGCGTAAAAGGCGCCTCCTGCAAGAGTTTGGTCCGCGCTCGCGGCACCGGTACTTAACGGCTTACTCCTTACTTTTATATTATAAATGCGAAAGTAACTGTCTGTCTGTTGCTCTTTCACGCCTAAACTACAGAACCGATTGAAATGAAATTTGGTACAGAGATAGTCTAGAGCCTAAAAAAGGACATAGGGTACTTTTTAATGCGAAAAAGCATTGTAAGGGTTGAAATAGGGGATGGAAGTTTGTATGGAAGTATCGTCATTTTTGAAGCTAGAAAGAAGCTTGAAATTTATTTATTAGACTTTTGATTAGATATAAATAAATTTGGCATTCAAAGTTTGTAAAACTTTACCCTTGAGGGGTAAAATAAATATAGGGGATGAAAGTATGTATAGGAATATGTAAAGTTTCGGCTTAACCACTGCACCGATTTAAAAAATTATTTCTCTAATGGAAAGCTACATTGACAGCGAGTAACATAGGCTATATTTTATCCGCATATTCCTGCGGGAACAGGAACTACGCGGGTGAAACCGCGGGGCACAGCTAGTACATTATAATTATATTATTCAACGAAACATTTTTGCTATAAAACTCCTTGTTCTAGGTTCCCAGACAAGGCGAAGCTGAAGAAGCATATCGCGCAGGTGCACTTGGACTATCTGGACGTAGACCTGCGCAGTCACAAATGCGACAAGTGCCCGAAGGCTTTTAACAGTAAATACGCATTGAGGAAGCACGTTGTAAGTACTTAAGTGTAGCGGTGTTGTGTGATAGATATTAATCTAGTGGTAAGCCGCTTCTGCAAGCGGCACGCTTGTCCAGTGCCACCTAGAACTTTGCATTGCATAACCCTGCGCTGCACTGCGCTCGTCACCCTGAGACATCGGCTCTGAAGTCTCACACGCCCCAGTAATTTCGTAGGAAACAGTGCCCTTCAAACCGGAACACAGTAATGTTTGCACACTACTGCTTGGCGGATGAATATCTGGCAAAGGTGTGGTACTTTCCCAGGCGGTCTCTTGCAGAAGAGGCCCCCCACTACGTTAAGTTCTGTAAATATATATATATATATTTTTTTTTTTTTTAAATTGTGAACGTTCTAGGAAGTAGTCCACGACAGGGTGGTGGTGTGCGCGTGCCCCGTGTGCGGGCGCCGCCTCAGCAACAAGGGGAACCTGCCGGCGCACCTCCGCACGCACCTCCGCCTGCGCCCCTATGCGTGCACGCACAAGGGCTGCCACAAGCGGTTCAAGGACAAGGTACTTAGCGAGGTTAACGCTTTCACTGCTGAGCCGATTCGCTTGTCCAGCCACGGGTGCGGCTCTGCATACTCATACTGTTTTCCCACACAACAGTTGTGTTTTTCCGCAGTCGCAGCAAGTTATGAAAAACACGGCAGTTGTGTTCTCGGCACTGAAGGTGTTATTTATTTACACCACCAAGCTTTGACGGTCCATTGCTTCTCTCCGTCCAAAGGTTGAATGAAGGAGACCGCTTTTAGCGATAAGTCCGCCCATTGTACCCGCGTATATTTAAATAAGTCTCTTTATGTACCTTGTACATTTCTAAATTGGTGTACAGTGAAGTATTTTCTAATCAATTCCGTTCTTTTTATACATCGAAGTCAACATTACAAGTATAAATGGTCGTAGCGAATAGAGATAAGGCCTGTTGTCCAACACAGGGCGCGTTGAAGAAGCACTCCATCATCCACGCGCCGCACCTCCACCACCCGTGCGGCGTGTGCGGCGCGCTGTTCTCGCGCGCCCACCGCCGCGACGCGCACGCCGCCCGTCTGCACCGCCCGCGGGAGAAGTGGGCGCAGTGCGACCACTGCGGGGTCTCGTGAGTCTAGCCTAGGAACTATTCACGTATTAACTAACTAACTAACTATGGTGGCGGAACGACTCAAAATGATCTAACTAGGATGGCGGAACGACTCAAAATGATCTAACTAGGATGGCGGAACGACTCAAAATGATCTAACTAGGATGGCGGAACGACTCAAAATGATCTAACTAGGATGGCGGAACGACTCAAAATGATCTAACTAGGATGGCGGAACGACTCAAAATGAACTAACTAGGGTGTCGGAACGACTCAAAATGAACTAACTAGGGTGTCGGAACGACTCAAAATGAACTAACTAGGGTGTAGGAACGGCTTAAAATTAACTGACTAGGATGCTGAACGACCCAATCCGAGGCTTGGCCTTCGGTAATAAAAGCCGCTACTTCGGTCTCCGGTGGAGTTTGGTCATGTAAGCTGAATTTTAGGAATGATTCCCTCGCCCCCCTATGAGCAAATGTAACGCCCCATAGAAAATAATCAAAATTTTAAAAAGAAAAAAAATTGAAATGAATTTATTTTTTTCATTGCAGGTTTTACTCAAAAAACTATTTAATCAAACACATCACAAGCAAACATTGTCCCGACAAACAGAAGTTCATCTGCGACAAATGCGGCCTCGTCACTTACAACAAGCCGAGCCTCGTGATGCACCTCAAGTACGGGCATGGCAACGAGAAGGTGAGTGCCGCGCGACACTGTGCAACAGTTGCAAACATGGCGACGACAAACAATTTTGTCTGCGACAAATCATACCGAGCGTAGACCACGGCAACGTAACCGTCGCGTGGACAACGAAAAATGAAAGAAAAAAAAGAAAATGACGCATCGCCCTCGCGTGTACCACTCGCGAGCAACGTGCGGCCCACTCGGAAACAGCGCGTGGTCACCGAGTGATCCGCTCGCCGTCCACGCGTGGACATTGCGAGCGAAGCGATCCGGTGACGTTAAATACAGCTTCTGTTTGTTTTTATTTATTTATTTATTTTGTAAAATTGTAATTTTGAGGCATCTTATTGGCACTTGTAAATATATATCCTACTAATATTAATAAATGCGAAAGTTTGTGAGAATGGATGGATGGATGTTTTTTCCTCTTCCGCGCAAAAACTACTGAACGGATTCGAATGAAATTTGGAACACAGATAGTTTATAACCAGGATTGGGTAATAGGGTACTTTTTATCCCGATAGTATGTTCCCGTGGGACAAAACGGGTGAAACCACGGGGCGCAGCTAGTGATGTTATAATATTGTCTTATAAAAAAAATTAATGATGAAAATTTAAAAATGACATCCCGCTAGGGTTTCTCGGTGCTATCTTCTCTAACGGGCGTATTTCTGAAGCACTGGTAGAGTCAATGGAGTTTCCTTTTCCTGTGCGAGATTCAGCCATGAGTCACCACGTGAAAGGGAAATTTATGTCCTTTTTCAAACTCAAACCGTAATTAAATAATCATTAGTTCAGTAGATCATATTCTGATTTACTTTTTATTTTTCTCTGTGTTCGTGTGACGAGACGAGCAATTCGTTCACCTGATGGTGAGCGCTACGCCTGCTCATAACAGTCACAGCACCACCCAGAACCCTGCATTGCATAATCCTGCGCGGCGCACTGCGCTCGTCACCCTGAGACATCGGCTCTAAAGTCTCACACGCCCTGTAATTTCGCTGGAAATATAAAACGTCTGGGTTTATATAATGCCAACCGTTCTTTTTTTTTATTTTTTCCAGGACTTGAAATGCAAAATTTGCAAAACCAAATACAAGAGATTCATATACTTGAAGTCGCATTATTTGAAGACCCACAACATACGGTACAAGTCCACGAATAAACGGAAGTGAGTGTTTTCATGGCTTCCGTTGCACAAGGGGTGATGAGTCGGCTGCGATGCGTGGATGCGGGTTCGATTCCAGCGCAGGGCAAATATTTTTGTGAAGTACAGCCATTTGCTCTGAGTCTGCGTGTTTGTGGGACCATGGTCCTCGTAGTTCCTGATTCCCTAGTACAGGGAGTCCTAGTTAGGGCTCAGGATATATTGACGCTAGAAAGCGTAAACGCTGTAACCTTGAAACGCAAAATTGTTCAACAGAGCCAAAAAACTTTTTTTTTGTTGAAAATAAATCATAACTCAATATCTACTCGACCTAAAAACGTAAATTTTGGATATTTGGTGTGTTTCATACAAAGCTACAATACTGCTACCTTGGTTATATCCTAAAGTTCCTAGGGGACGTTGAAATGTGGGTTACAGCGTTTGTTTCCAAATATGTAAAAAAAGTATTTTCGGGTCGGTCAAAGGGTTACTGCGTTTACGCTTTCTAGCGTCGATATGAATGTGAACGTGACGCGTCTTTTTTTTATATTTGACTGAGTGACAAGACGAGCAAGTCGTTCAACTGATGGTAAGCGCTAGGCCTGCCCAAAATAGTTACAGTGTCACCCAGAGCTCTGCATTGCTTTGCAAAACTATTGTCATCAATTCTCGTGAGTACGTGAGTAAAATTTCAAATATTTCGTATGTCTGGAAGTGGGTGACAATTTAACTGAGAGATTCCATTACATCTGGAAAAATATGTACCGGGGGTTAAGCTGGGTCCACATCCGTGACTGCGTGACAAAAAAACAAAAACAAAGTGTGTAGTGTTCCTCTCACTAGGCTATCAAATACAAGCCACAGCCACAGCCACACATATCAAAATCACAGCCCTCGTCCATATTCAGCGTAGCAAGTAATGTGACACAGTCACAGAGCCACGGTCACAGATGTGGACCCAGCTTTAGCTGCCACAGGAAACGATTTACAACCAGTCATAACTGTTTAAAAAATAAAATTACAGGAAAGAGAAACAGCCGGAAGTAGAGGTCAAAGTGGAAGCTGTAGACGAACCCTGTCCAGAAATCCAGCTGCAATTCTTGGACGTGTATAAGGAAGAAATTTTAGACGGTATGATTAAAGGCACACATGTAGTACTACTACAACCAACACTACACGCCCACATGGAATAGACAAACGGGCATTATCATCCACGGCACGGTCATCCATTAATCACGTGATGTCCACCCCCCCGGTGATACGTGGCGAGGTTTAAGACTCCCCCCCCCTTTCTAGGGAAAGGGGGGGGGTGTACTAAAACGTACACGTGATAGGTCACGTGTACGTTTTAGTATCTACAAAGAATCTTAAAATTCTAAGATTATAATTTTTATTGTAATTTTTACAATTCCTTTTGGTTTAGAAATCGCGCGTCTTAAATATTAATACACGTGATATCTAACTCCCCCCCCCCCCCCCCCCCCCCCGCCCTCCTTGTGATATTTCGTGATTTTTGCTTTGCATAATCTTACGCGGCACTGCACTGCGCATCGGTTTTAAAGTCTCAGTACGCCCAGTAATTTCGCTGCCCTTCAAACCGGAACACAGTATTGTTTTCACACTACTGCTTGGCGGATGAATATCTTTCTTTTTATATGACTCGAGACGAACAATTGTTCACCTGGTGGTAAGCGCTACGCCACGGTCACAGCACTAGCCAGAACATTACATTGCATAATCCTGCGCGGCGCACTGCGCTCGTCACCCTGAGACGTCGGCTCTAAAGTCTCATATGCCCAGTGAAATCATCTAGGTACCATCTGTGTGTGTATCTGGCAAAGGTGTGGTACTTCCCCAGGCGGTCTCTCGCAGAAGAGACCAGCCACTACAAAGGTCCAATTGTAATTGCCAGAAGACGAGCTGGACCCTGACGAGGACTACCGGGCTTACTCAAGGCAAATCCTCTCCGACGACCTGGCGGAGTGTATCGTCAACCAGGGAGAGACACCAGAGAACCAGTTCGAGGAGTTCCTCCTTAACCACCTGTTGAATAACCAAGTGAAGAGCGAAGGTACGTCGTTTTTGCTTCCTTCATCATCATCTCATATCGTCCCGCTGCTGAGCACGGGTCTCCCCTCACTTTCAAGAGAAGGATTGGGTCACCACGGGGGCCCGGTCCGGATTCGTGGATAACATACCTACCTCCGAAATAATTCTCGGGTAGATACGCGGGTTTCCTCACGATGTTTTCCTTCACCGAAAAGCGAGTGATAATTACGTACATATGTTTTTACAAGAAACTCATTGGTACGCGCCCGCACTGAGATTTGAAGTCGCGACCTTGTTCTCTTCTTCCATAGTGGGAGGAAATTAAGCTCGGAGTATGCGTGTTTGTGAGAGCATCCTCGTAGTCCCCGATTCCCTAGATACAGGGGAGTCCTTGTTAGGGGTCGGGACATATGTATGTATTATCTTTTATTCTCAGATACTCCAACGGAATCAACACAGAACGAAGTTTTAATAAACGAAGAACAGCGCTCACTAGTCACGCAGAAGGTAAGAGATATAATCAAGGCAGCGCAAGAAGCAGAAGCCGCCGAGCTCAACGAAAGAAGGAGGAAGAGGGAGGCCAAGTTGTTGGACAGGAAGTTGAGAAGAGAGGCCAAGAAGATGCGCAGAATGAGACGGCTAGAGATAAAAGAGTTGGATCGGGTGAGACAGATGTACAATGAGAGAATGCGAGCGGCGGTCGAAGAAGGGAATAGAAAAGGTAAGAACATAATAATGAACGAATCGAAAAGTGGATTTTCTTCAATATGGCTTAACCAATTTTGATTAAATTTATGTAGGACTACCATGATGGTCTATTTTTCATCTATTTTCAGAACCAGTCAAGGCAATCAAGTACTTCAAACAAAAACCCAATGAGACAGCAAACCTTAAAGAAAGTGACCAAACCAATAATAACATTAACAAAGAAAACTCTGCAAATGATAACAAAGATTGTTCAAATGATATAAATAGGGAAAACACAGGAAAACTCAATGAAAACGTACCAAGTGACGCTCGATCCGATGATAGCGAAAACGATGGTTTATTAAATGCCATCAATGAAATAATCAGCCATGGTTTTAATGTTTCATGTGATGAAACAGATGTTTCTTTGAATAAAGATTTCAGGGATGATACAATAAATGATAAAACTGATTCAATAGATAATAATGGCGGAAACGTCACAAAAGCAACTCCTGATAGCAACACTATCAAAAATTTGAATGATTCAGTAAATGATAAAAACAGATATGCTAATGGAAAAGACGATTGTGCAAACGACACAGAAGACGCTGCTGACAGTAATAATACCAAAAATTCAAATGATGTAAGCCAATATGATTCAACAAATGATGAAGGCAACGATTCAAACGGTGGAAAATCAGATGATGATAACAGTTTGAAACCAAATCTCTGCGAGAACGAGCCAACGGGAAATAAAAGGTTGACATTCAAAACTGCTCAGTGCTACATTTGTTTTAAGGTGTGTATTAAATAAAGCATAGTGGAGCGTAGTAAGCTGGTGAATGCGTTACGAAAAATGTGATCGGGCCAGGCGAAGTTAAGTTGAGAGGGAGATATAAGTTAGCGAAGAAGTTAAGTTAGAATAATTTTTGACGTGACAACGTCTAATAAATCGATGAACGCCGGCTGCATGCACGAAAAAGTTGACACATTGTCGCGTTACGCTCACCGTACGCTTGTGCCGCATTTATCTCTTCTCGACAGGTTAATTATTCTTGCATTTAAAAATCTGATTACTAGTATAATTTCAAGTATTTATTCTTTTATTATTAAAAAATTATTCAATTTTATTCATAAAAGTATGCAATCGTTTCATCGATGTTTTGTTATGACGTTGTCACGTTCAACTATCGTCCGTAGACCAACTTTACAGACAACCGGGACCGGACCGGGCCCCCGTGGTTGATTATGACCTAACCCTCCTCACAAAAAGTGAGGAGAGACCCTTGCCCAGCAGTGGGACGATACGGGTTTGATGATGATGACTGAAACATCGCTGAATATTTAAAAAAATATTATTTACTGTCATTACCATTTAGGTCTGATACATTTCACTATAAGTTGTGTCAATAAATACAAATTAAATTCCTACTTAGGCGGAATTAAAACTATAAAGACTTAGAGTATTTCTACATTTTCATATTGGTTATGGATTTCCGCAAAGTAACGCCTGATTCTATTAACCTTGCAGCTGTTTCCAACCAGAGAAGACCTAATATCGCACTGTCAAAGTCACTTTGACATATGCAACGCTACGACACTAGTGAAGTGCCCCGTCTGCGGCTACGTCGCGAGCTCTAATATTATGGTGAAGCATATGCTCAAAAAGCATGAAGTGCAAATCAAGATTCCATATAATAAGATTACAGACAGACAGGACAACAGTGAAGGTATTTTTGGAATGTAAAGCGAAAAATAAAAAAATAATAATGAAAATGTTCTTAGCGTTAAGTCCGCCATTTGTACTAGTTAGTTAATCTGTGCAAGTATTAAATAAATAAATAAAGACGAGCAAGTTGTTCACCTGATGGTAAGCGCTACGTCTGGCCATAACAGTCACAGCACCACCCAGAACGCTGCATTGCATAATCCTGCGCGGCGCACTGCGCTCGTCACCCTGAGACATCGGCTCTAAAGTCTCACACGCCCCAGTAATTTCGCTGGAAACAATGCCCTTCAAACCGGAACACAGTAATGTTTGCACACTACTGCTTGGCGGATGAATATCTGGCAAAGGTGTGGTACTTCCTCAGGCGGCCTCTTGCAGATCATAACCCCTCGTATTAGAAAATGCAAATTGTTTTATCCAAGTGTACGGAGTATTATTTTCGGGGATACCAGGAGGCATACCATGACATCTTATAGCGATTCAATTGAAGACCTAAACTGAGCCGCGTCGCATAATCGTACCGTGACGTCTTATTTTTTATGTTGCTGTCATTTTCAACCTAAACTGGATCCAGTTTAACTAGTCATACTAATATTATAAATATGAAAGTTTGTGAGAATGAATGGATGTTTGTTATTCCATGACGCAAAAAGTACTGAACGGATTTGGATGAAATTTGGCACACAAACCGTGTACAGCCAGGATTCAGTGATAGGGTAGGCAATTTTTATTCCCGTGGGACAAAACGGGAACTAAGCGGGTGAAACTGCGGGGCGACAGCTAGTTAGCTATAACTGTTATCTCCAGGCTCAAGATATTGCTACGAATTGGACGAAGGCGGTACAATTATGGAAATTATACCATCTGTCAAAATCCTGAACCGCCACGCGTCGTACGCGATTGACAAGAAGAACCGAGAACGGAGGGACAAGACTGTCGCTAAGACAAGACTGGTCAAGAAGGGGACAGAGTGGGTTATGGAGAAGGTTGCTGTTCAAATAAGGTAGGTTTTGGTTATAAACATGTCTGGTTTGGTAGGTCATGGTAATGTAATGGAAAAAACTGAAAATGTTATTTTTTGTGTGAGATTTTTGTATGAACTCACCGTTAGACGTTTGATTTTTTGCCATCGGCAGCTATTCTTTAGTAAAATAGTTGTTTTTAACACTTTCACTGCTGAGCCGATTTGCTTGTCTAGCCACGGGTGCGGCTCTGCACACTCCATAGTGTGTTGCCATACAACAAACACAACAGTTGTGTTTTTTTTACGGGATAAAAAGTATCTTATGCTCTATTCCAGGACCTAAAGTATCTAGTCTCTTTTATACAGAATTTCATCAAAATCCGTTTAGCCGTTTCGACTTGAAGAGAGAACAAACAAACACACACACACACACACAGGAACCTTCGCATTTATAATATTAGTGGTTTTTGGTTTTTAGCTACACCGAGCTACCGGAGTTTACTGAGCAGGAATTGATCAAGTTGCCTGTATCGAACAGCGACGCGGATCGGTTGGGGCAGCTCAGTCGGCTGGCTAAGAAGAAAGGCATCAAAATGCTTTTTCCTTGCAATTCCTGTGACAAAATCTGTCAGGTGTGTATTTGTAGAGTTAACGCGTTGACTGCTGAACCGGTTGTGACATTTGGGCACCGTTACGGCCCGTGTGCGTTTCCCAGCACTGGCGCGCCGTCTGTGTGAGCCGCGCTGTAGTAGCGCCGCGTTACACACGCGTCTGTGTTTCGCCGCACAGCCGGCACGTGAGCTGCGCTAACACAACAGCTGTGTTTTCCCGTACTCGCGGCAAGTTGTAAAAACACGACAGTTGTGTTTTCAGCAATTAACGTGTTAAGTTTGTAATTTTGTAATTAACCTGTGTATGCGAAAAAACGGCAATTTTTTGAGAACTACGGGGGTAGTAGGCTATCGCCGCTCAGCCAGGTAGTATACTAATAAATGGTAATTTGTAGAATTTCAGCGCTTTGAAGCTGCATGGACGTCTCCACGACCCGAACAAGAAACCATTCGCTCCCAGGAAGCACAGACGAAACGATAAATCGGCTCCTCCCAAGAAGAAACCAGAGGTAACACACACACACATTGATTTTATTTGACCGATTGACGAGACGAGCTAGTCGTTCACCTGATGGTAAGCGCTACGCCTGCCCATAACAGAACCCTGCATTTCATAATCCTGCGCGGCACTGCACTGCGCTCGTCACCTTGAGACATCGGCTCCAGTGTCACACGCCCAGTAATGTCGCTGGAAACAGTGCCTTTGAAACCGGAACACAGTAATGTTTGCACACTGCTGCTGTACATTTACATTACACATACAACACAGACACGTTATATTTTTATCATACATAAATTCTTCAGGTTAAATCTTGTGTTTCAGGTAAACTTAGAAAACCGCCTCGCGAAGCCTCATCCGATAATTCACAAGCACAAATGCGATGAAAAACTCATGAAATTCTACGAAACTCACGTCCGGGGCGCCGACATTGAATTCTGGCAATTCTTGAAGATATTCAACAAGATGGACCGAGAGAACATTCGGGACTTCAAAGATTTCGAAGGCACAACCGAATTCGGCATACACACGAACGAAGACCGCAGTTTCAACGATGCGAAACCCGAAGAAAATACTAAGAAATTACCTCAGTCCATCGGCAAAATAACTCGGCGTAAACCCAAATCGTCATCGACAAATATTAATGCAATATCTCCAATAGCCACTCCACAATTGTTAACAAAGAGGTGTTACACTAAATTTGGTTCAAAACCTGCGTTGAATTCGAAATTGGTTCAAAGTAATGACAGAAAACCGTGCAAGAGAGTGATAATGATTGGTAGAAAACAACATTTGCAAAGAGAAAAGGCTAAAATGAAGCTCAGAGAAGCTCTGAATAAACGAAATGTTTAATTTTGTTAATAGAAAAAGCGGAGTTAGCCTAGTGGGAGAACGTCCGCCTTGCAATTAGAAGGTCGTGAGTGCAGGCACGTACCAATGTGTTTCTTGTTAAATTATCACTCGCTTTTCGGTGAAAGGAAAAAATCGTGAGGAAACGCACATACCTACCCGAGAATTATTTCGGAGGTAGTAAGGTGGTCCACCATTCCGGACCGGCCCCCCGTGGTGGATTATGGCCTGCCCTCTTCACGGAAAATCCGTGCTCAACAGTGGGATAATATGGAATTGATGATGATGATGAAGATATTTTTTTTTAGTTTATCCAAGCTCAGAAAACAAAAATATATGGTGTAATTATAAAATTCGCGAGCGAAGCCAGCGCGAATGTCTGACTATTATCATAAACAAACCATCAAACCATAATTATGAGATATCACGTTCTTGACGCAATTGAGCGATATCTTCCTTTCATCACAGTTATAATTATCTACAAAATGTCTATTCTGTAATCTATTTAGTGTTATTCGATTTTTTTTTGGGTTTAAATAAAATATTATTGTTAAAGAAATAGTTTTATTAACCCCCGCAATGAGAAGGGTCCTAAGCCAGTCCCACATAGCGGCGCAGGGCCACTGCCACGTACACGATTTCATAGAAAACTAGCTGTGCCCTGCCACGCTTCGCTGTGGCACATTCGCACATTCGCTGATATGTCACTGATGAAAAAAATAGATAAAAACAATCCTTGATGCGGATTATATATCATGCTGAAATTTCAGCTCGATTGGTGCAGAACTTTTTTGAGTTTTTGAAGCGTACACAAACCAACATAACATTTTTATATATATAGACAGAAGATGTAAGATGTCAGATGTATGTTTGACGTTTGTTCAAAGAAATCGTACATGGAGCCCTGGGCCGCTATGTGTGGCCTTATAGCTGAAAATTATTAACATTTTATGTCACTCTTATCCTAGCAGGTGGCATTGTCATCAGTCTCCATGTAGCTGGAAAAAGAAATAATGTATTAAAGGAGAACCAATATTTTTTTTGTCCTCTGCCACAGGCGTGACAGAGGGGGTGTAAGGGGCTTGAACCTACTAAAATCTCCTATGAGCAGTGCCCTGCTAAGGTGATGCAAGATGGTGACTGCTAGCGCTATCCCATATTGGTCCTGAGCAGTACAAAATGCTCACAAGTTAACACTTAGACTGCTGAGCTGTTGCTGTTTGATTTTCGACTAGACGCAGGTGCGGCTCTGCGCACACCATTCTGTTTTCCCATACAGCTACCACGACAGTTGTGTTTTCCCGTTCTCACGGCAAGTTATGAAAAACACAGCAGCTGTGTTTTCAGCAATGAATGTGTTAACCAAAAAATATAATTTCCGATGTTCTATCGAGTTGATATTTAGATTTTAGTGACAGTAAACTGATCTGATAGAGACGGATGGTAGACAACAAAACTCCTCAGTGACTAGAAGATTAACAGTTTCACTGCTGAGCTGGCTTTCTTGTCTAGCCACGGGTGTGGCTCTGCACGCTCCAGTGTTTTCCCATACAACAAACAACAGTCGCGTTTTCCCACAGTCTGCAAGTTATGACAAACACAACAGTTGTGTTTTCAGCAGTGAACATGTTAACGGTGTTTGAATTCATGTTGCTCAGCTACCAGTATTGAATACATCCCACTATAAATGCAAAAGTGTGTTAAAGATCTTTGTCATCTCTTCACACCGAAACGGATGAACAGATTTTGATGAAGTTTTGTATATAGATACTTTAGGTCCTGGATTAGAACATAGGATATTTTTGTCCCTGTGAAAATTTTTCTGTGAAGGTTTCTCTGGGATGTTGGTCTAATGGGTGTAACCGCTGGGTGCGGCTATAATTTTATAAAAGCTTGTGAAAATGTGTACATACTGCTTCGGATATGTCAATCCAGTCCATTGCTTTCGCCAAGTTGTCATTCTTAGACGGTTTCTTATCCCAATTCCAATATGTAAGTTCTTTGAATCCGCCAACAACCTGGAATGGTGCAATCATAATCACAACCTATGTCCGCCGCTGCTGAGCACGTCGAGGGAAGGCCAGGACAGTTAACATGTTCAGTAGTGAAAACACAACTGTCGTGTTTTTCATAACTTGCCACAAGTGTGGGAAAACACAATGTTATGTTTGTTGTATGGGAAAATACTATGGAGTGTGCAAAGCCACACCTGTGGCTGGACAAGAAAGTCAGCTCAGCAGTGAAAGTGTTAAAATGCGGCTTCGAAGTGGCATTGCAAACCAGCAGAGGATGATGGGAAGAGTTTAATACCTGAAATCTTCTCTCGGCGTCTTCAGCTAGAGGCCTCTTTGCTTCCGTCACCACAATAGCTCGGTATCCTTCTGGGAATGCTATCTTTGAGCCGTCTAGTGGAAACCCGCGGAATGATGCACTCAGTTCTAGAAACGATTTGATAACTATAATAAAACCGAAATGTGGACAGATTGGGATAAATTATATGATAAGCTTATATCAAGACTTGTCAGAGTGTGTGTGTCGAATCGCTGTGGATAATCAGTCCTCGCAGCCCCAAAGGTCAATCACCTCAACCTCGATGAGTTGGGGTGGAGTGTTCAGGAAATCTAGACGGCCTAGAAGATGAGCATTTCAAAGGTCAATGACCTTCGATCCTAGGCTGACACCTCGACCTTAACCTCGGAGACAGTGAACTTGTCCTCGAGAGGTTAAGGAGCGGCGAATAGAAGGGGTACTTTTATGTTACTGACACATTATTCACAAACACAATCACAAGGTGAAGTACTGATGATGTTATTAGCATATATCTGACAGAATTAGCATAAAATTAGATGCTACATGGCAAAAGCATGACAGAATCTGTAAATCCAAGAGGTTATAGAATGAGGTTTACCTCCATTGCCACTATCGGCGACGTAAGAATCGAAATACTTCGCCACATTGGCAGGACCGTCGTCACCGATCTTACAAGGTATGTAATGCGTTTTTTGCTCAAAGATTTCACTGTCTTCGGTGTTTTTCAAATTGTTTTCAATAGTTATCGACATTGTAGAAGTTTTGTTTTGATTATCCTATTTCGCGTTTTCGCGCGCCGCTTGATGCTGGATCAGCTGAGCTGTAGCTAAATTGACAGTGACAGCTGTCAAATCTCAAATGTATAGTTTTAAATTCCACAGCTTGCAATAATAAGGTTCTTTTACACGATTATTTCAACTCATTTTAGAACTGACGATGATTTTGTAGGAAAACTTATTGCCACAACTAAAATTGTACGAATCGATTTTTGCTTGTCACTTTTATTATGTCAAAGGAAATAACTGTCAAAATTTCTAGGTAGAAATTGTTACAAAGCCAAACAAAATTTTGTGAAATTCGTGACGAAATAATCGTAGCTTTTACGAAAGTCTTATCAGAAATCAATAAAAATTGTAACGCTTGTTATAACACCCATTGTTATAACATTTGACTCAGTAACCTTTGTGTAAACACCAGTGATACGCTCAATCGGGTATTATTTGACCAGTTGCACAAAATTGTATGAATTTACGTCAGTAAATATTTTGGCTGTGTTCCTTGTTTGTTTGCCGTTTGTTGACTCACAATAGTGCTAGACGCCGTGTTGGCAACAGCCAAAGTGCTTTTTCAATGACCTTGGAATTAAAAAACAGCTGTTGGTGAGTACAACCACTACTACCTCCTTTGTCACTATAAAAATTTAAAAATAAAATGTCTTCGCGCCATGACTTACATGTTGGACGAACTTGAGAAGCTATGGCGCTCAAAATCCCGCTGGGTTCCATTCAAAATTGCATGATTTAGAATTAATTACTTATCTATGACCTTGGGTAAGGCCTTTTACCTCTCACAGGCAGAAAGTATTTCATTCTTACACAATGATTTGTTGAGTAATTGTATGTAATGTAACTAGAAACGACTAAAAATATGTAATAAAAGATCAGTCTTTGTTTGTTCACATTGTCCTTTGAAATAATAAATCTTTTATAACAAATAACAATGTTTGATAAAGTGTAAAAGTGGGTCTTATTGTTATGCGGCATTTTCTCTTGTTAATTTAAGAATAACAACTGAAATGTGAACTGTCTGTGCCTGTGATAGAAAAAGTAAAAAAAATATACTGGTGTCAAAAATATCATCACTTATTGGTGAGCATGGGTCTCACCTAAGGAAGCCATCAGTGTGGGTTACACCAGATTTGTTTATTTGAGGGGTCATCCAGGGTGTTGAAGAAGTATCCGGGAAAAACCTGGACGATGTAAGGTGTAAAGGTGTATTATGAATATATAAAAAAAAAATTACATATCCATATTTTCAAAAGCGTCAAGGGAGAAATCCTAATTTACATAAAGAAAGAAATAAAATATATATAAATATATCTAACAATTAATGAGATTATTTGTGACTATTATATATGATTATACTCTATTATGAGTCTATTATAACATTATATATTTGATTGTATTCTAATAAAATATTCTAACACTAAATATCTCTTAAATATACTTTTCTCTGCTCTCTCGTTTTGCCACACCGCCACCATTTCAGTTACACCTCCAGGATGACTGGTAGAAAATGCTACTTAGCATTAAGTACTCCTTGTACTCCATTTGTGTGCTAAAGAATAAATAAATAAATAAATAAATGACAAAATAGCATAAAAAGTTGTGAAATTGTTATAAAATAGTCTA
Organism: Campaea margaritaria; assembly: GCA_912999815.1. Classification (NCBI taxonomy): domain Eukaryota; kingdom Metazoa; phylum Arthropoda; class Insecta; order Lepidoptera; family Geometridae; genus Campaea; species Campaea margaritaria. The sequence continues at coordinate 3,154,665 of OU538818.1, forward strand.
AACACTTTCACTGCTCTAAAGTCTCATATGCCCAGTAATTTCGCTGGAAACAATGCCCTTCAAACCAGAACACAGTGATTTTTGCACACCATTTTGACTCAGTAACACAAAAAAAGTGCTCCATAAAACATTCCATTCCAATGTCTTGATCGGTACATTCTATTTCTGTACTATTAAATTTAAAATGCCATAAACACAATTTTGGCAGATGAAAAATCTTTGAGAAAACAACCGATGCTATGCCAAATTGTGTGAAGATCTGCCAAAAAGTATCTAGATAATGTTGCAAAATGGATGAAGATATATATTTGTTTACAACTAATCATACGAGATATAGCTACCATGCACAAGCTGATCATCCCAAATTATTTTTGGCAGTGAGACTGTTTGTCGAATGAGGTAGTGCCTCTGACGTCACACGTTGTCAGGCCACTCAAGTTCCTCAGTCAGAGGATGTATTCCTAATCATTTATTGTAAGTTTAGTAGTGGGAGGCCTCTTCTGCAAGAGACCGCCTGGGGAAGTACCACACCGTTGCCAGATATTCACCCGCCAAGCTGTAGCGTGCAAACATTACTGTTTTGAAGGGCACAGTTTCCTGTGAAATTGCTGGGCATATGAGACTTTAGGCCTGATGTCTGCAGTTTGACGAGTGCAGTGCAGTGCCGCACAGGATTATGCAATGCAAAGTTCTGTGTGGCACTGTAACTGTTATGGGCAGGCGTAGCGCTTACCATCAGGTGAACGACTTGGTCCTACTCATCAATCAATCGAATAAAAATAAAAGAGGCTAAAAAAAGGAAAGGTAGAGTCAGTGAACTTTCATTAGTACCCTCTTAGGGCCCATGTGAATAAAGCTTTTTGACTTTGACTTTGGTAGATGTGAATGACCGCCACTATCAATATTTAGAAAGATATTATAAAATAGATTGGAGAACCGAATTAGGCTGCGAACACACGACGCGGTTTCATCCCGCGACCGCGCGCTGCAAGCCGAACTTATTTATTAATAAGTTTTTGGCAAATATATAATTTTTCCTGACAAGCTTTCGATAAAAAAATACGTCGTTTACTCGCGTAAACTATCGAGCTGTCTGAGTTTTCAAAAAACCGATGAGCCGAGCCGATGTCTCAGGGTGACGAGCGCAGTGCAGTGCCGCGCGGGATTATGCAATGCAGTGTTCTGGGTGGTGCTGTGACTGTTATGGGCGGGCGTAGCGCTTGACATCAGGTGAACGACACGCTCGTCCATTGTGACACTAATTGTAAAATTTGTTTTATTCTAGTTTTAAGTTTTCTTTGCTCTGGCGTGTTTCAATAAAGAGTTTATCTATCTATTGTTAGGGTTTGTAAATTTGTTACAATTAATCGATATCAATTAACTAAATAGTTACTTAATACCTCTTTATGCTGACAACTTTTTGGTTGAGTAGTCGGAACTTAGTCGGACGAAAAGAAAAAGGGAAAAAAGGAGGAATGTATGTCAGTGCGGCATTCGAAAATTGGTATCGAGCGAACGACTTTGTTATTAGAAAGAATATATGATTGTCTTGAGAAAAAAAAATAAAAACAGTGAACGTGTTAAGTAATGTTTTATCTTTTAATAAAATTACTCCGACGGGGCCTAGAATAGTGATACCTAGTCTTACACTATCTATCTCGTCACGTCACTCAGCCAAATAAAAAAAAACCGCGCGTTGAAAACCGTGGCGTGTGTTCGCGCCCTTATCAAGTAATTTTAGATAGTGTGGGTGTTATTCCGGATTGTCTGTAATTTGGCATGCAATCAAGATATCTGCAGATATGCGTTGTTTTGAGGCTCGATACGTATCCCACGTGACTCTCTCTCTATCTCTTTCTATCCTCACTAACTTATATCTCCCTCTCAACAGCGACTGATCAAGAGTTCTGACCGCCCTAGGCTTATTATGAGGACACCCCACTCCCCCTCCAAATTGTCTCGGTCTAGTTGAAATATGTAGGGTAGAGCAATGACGCTATAGAATAATAATATAATATAATAAACCATAATTAGATAATAACCATTAGTTTCGTAGATCATAAAATTTGACTTTTTTTTTTTGTGTATTTCTGTACTTATGTAAAATATATTTTTTTTTTTGACTTGTATTTTGCCTATTTACAATAAATGATTCGAGTTTGAGTTTGCTAGATGAATAGTGCATTGGAAGACACGATTTCAGCGCACCCCCCCCCCCCCCCCCCCCCCCCCCCCCCCGATCCTCGCGCCCTAGGCTGCAGCCTAATTAGCGTGAGGGTTAATCAGGCCCTGCCTCTCAATTTTGGTAACGCATTCACCACCGTACTCTTGGGGAGTAGTCATGCGTGCGTAAACAAGTTTTGCTTCAAAAACGAAATCTGGGTATTAATCTTTATCAGTTTTATACCCAACGACTTACGACATGTTTATTTATATGAATGAGTCAGTGGTGACCCATCGGTTAGTGTTAATTGAAACCCGATAACACATGTTTAGGTATAATTTTTTCTTATTAATAAATAGATTCGCGTTTGACCACTATCTCATCATCATCGTCATCATCATCAACCCATAACGTCCCACTGCTGGGCACGGGTCTCTCCTACTTACGTGAGGAGGGTTAGCCCATAATCCACCACGGGGGCCCGGTCCAGATTGGAGGATAACATACCTACCTCCGAAATAATTCTCGGGTAGGTATGTGGGTTTCCTCACGATGTTTTCCTTCACCGAAAAGCGAGTGATAATTACGTACATATGTTTTACAGAAACACATTGGTACGTCTCACGTGACGGTAAGTGACAATGCGGCCTACGATGGTGCGCGCTTACCTAGAAGCAACCTATTCACTCGCGCCTTGAAGGCTCCCAGGTTGTAACTATCGGGAAACAGACTCCGGCAAGGAGTTCCACCGCTTTGCGGTACGCGTAATGAATGTGGAGTTTGTTAATACTCGACTGCAAGGAAGGAAGGGGGGGTTTTTGCACCCTCGTTTCTTTCCTTCGATGAATATTAGAGGAGGCGTGGAAGATAATATTGAGGAAATATGCGAGATGATGAGTGAAAGACGGATTGATGTTCTTTGTGTGAATGAGACGAGGCGGAAAGGATGTGACGCCACCACGCATGGACCCCGCACAGCCTATTGGAGTGGACTTCCAGAAACCAGTAGAGGGTGTCAGGGAGTTGTCGTCAGGGTGTACTGCTTTCCGCTGGGATCGTATTATGTGGAAAGATTGGAGAGATGTAGTGTCTGCCTATCCCAACGGGAAAAAGGAGGGTTTTTTTTTGATCATTTGAGTCCTGCAGCCTGAACGGCTTGACGGATTTTGATTGGATTCGTCGTAATCACTACAAAGATTAAATAACCAATCGGGTTTTTTATTTTTATTATTATTTTTGACTGAGTTACGAGACGAGCAAGTCTTTCACCTAATAGCAAGCATTTTTTTTACTGAATTACGAGATGAGCATATGATTCACCTGATGGTAAGCGCTACACGGTATCGGTTTTTGCAATGCAAGTTCTGAGGCACTATAACTGGTATAGGCGTAACGCTTACCATCAGATAGACGACCTGCTAGTTTAGTTACTCAGATAGGGGTTTATTTACAAGTGTGACAACCTTCGGTCTGATTGCTCAAGGCAATTTCTCCCAGGCAACCTTTGAACAAAAGCGGTGGTAGCCTAGTGGGAGAAAGTCCGCCTTCCAATCAGAAGGTCGTGAGTTCAAATCCCAGTGCAGGCACGTACCAATGTGTTTCTGTAAAACATATGTACGTAATTATCACTCGCTTTTCGGTGAAGGAAAACATCGTGAGCAAACCCACATACCTACCCGAGAATTATTTCAGAGGTAGGTATGTTATCCACCAATCCGGACTGGGGCCCCGTGGTGGATTATGGCCTAACCCTCCTCACGTAAGTGAGGAGAGACCCGTGCCTAGCAGTGGGACGTTATGGGTTGATGATGATGATGAACCTTTGAACGGGCATATTTAATCAGTGAACTCTTGTTCCTCCAGAACCATGGACTTCCTGAGCCTCTTCGACCCGTCAGACGGGAAACAGAGCAAGAAACGGGGAAAGGAACAGGAAACTGTCAAGAAGAAACCCGAGGGTACCGGGAAAGGTAAGTTCTGGCAACACTGCGGACTGCTGACCTATAAAAAAATCTAATTTAAATATGTGCTGGAACACCCAGTAGAAGTAAAACTTGCACTTAAAATTTATTAAAAAAAAAAAATCCAAAAAAAATATTATATTCCAATAAAAATAAGCGATTCAAAAAAAATATTCATAAAAGATATTTAAAAAAACATACGAAACGTAACTCTCTCTTCCTATCTTCACTAACTGATATCTATCTCCCTCTCAACTTCCGTTTGCCTCGCCCGATCACACTTTTCGTAACGCTCTCGTCACGCATTCACCAGCTTACTCCCCAAGTCAAGCGTGCGTAAAAAGTTTAACATCAAAAAGAAGAAAAAAATGTATAGTTATTTCGAAAGGGTCTCCGAGATGGTCGATTGCGATTGTCAATTGTCGCGTGCACAGTTACCAATACAGGAGGCCTACCATGACGTCTTATAGCGATTCATTTCAGGACCTAAACTGAGCCGCGTCGCATAATCGTACCGTGACGTCTTATTTTTAATGTTGCTGCCATTTTCAACCTTAACTGGATCCAGTTAAGGTTGAAAATAGTAGCAACCTAAACTGAATCGCTATAAGACGTCATGGTAGGCCCCCTGCTCCGGAAATACTGATCCGATTATGATAATTCTATCATTAATAAGAAACTACATTATCCCTGACTGGAATAGGCTAAGTTTCATACCGTGAAAGTGTTGTTTTTCTCCGTCAAAGGGGAAATTACACGTGTGTAATTTTTACAAAAATAATCCAAAAAAAAAAACAAAAAAAAATTGGATTTTTTTATTTTTTTTTAATTGTCAGGTAGAAGAAGAGGCCGTAAATCCAACGGCAAGAACGAGACCCTGCCCGAGGAGTCCTCGTTCCTCTGCGAGCCGCACCTCAGTACCGAGATCCTGGTGAAGGATGGCTGCTACATGGAACACTACATCGAGATCAACGAGAGAGATGGTGGGTGGTACCGCTTGTTGGATAAGAGATGGCGCCCTTTTAAACTTTTTCTTATATTTTTCTAATAAAAAATTTTAAAAATGTCGAAGAAAAAATTCTCTCTAATTCGTGATTAAAGCTATTATTATTTTTCAAAGATGTTGATGAATTTATTTTTCTTTCTTTATAAAAGTTTACTTTATCTTTTAGTTTTCTTTTTGTTCCTTCTTTGTCTTCTTTCGTGTAATTACAGAAATACTGGCAAATCACATAAAAAACAACACGCCAATGCTAGTTCGAAATTTAATCTTTTATTTATATTTAATCTTACTATGTATGGTTCCAGAAACAAAAACCGACGAAAAAAAGCCTCGCAGACGTAACTCCGGCCGAAAGTCGCGCCGCAGAAAAAAGATATCGCCCTGCAAAGAACTTACGCCATTCAGCCAAGACGACATCAAATACAACCTCAACAATCAATCCTTCATACAGAAACACTGCGACGAAAACATTGGGAAAAACGTCAACGATCTCACCATAGACAATGTAGACTATAAAAAGGCGAAGAGGAAAAGCATAGACAATGATTTCAAAGACATAGCCGTGTACAATGTCATAGACAAGCTGGAGAAGGTCAGTTTGAAGGATGACATGTATTTGGCGGGAGATTTCAATACTGAAGATTTGGAAAGTGATTTTTTTTACTGTTCCGATGAGAATGAAGAGTTTGTTGATGATTCGTGAGTATTTAATGTGTATTTATGAGTAATGTTTTTATTTCCCAGGAGAGCAATAATTAAAAAAAAAAAAAAACGGTAAAACTTCAACTATAAAAATATAAAAAAAAAAACCTAAAATATATGAATTGTAACTCTCTTTCTCTTTCTATCTTCACTGACTTATATCATCCTCTTAACTTCCGTTCGCCTCGCCTGATAACATTTTTCGTAACGTATTCACCAGTTTACTCCCCAAGTCAGCGTGCGTAAAGAAGTTTTACTTAAAAAAATCTTGAAAACGAATTCGTTATTTTCAATATGGGCGGTGATGATGATGACGATGACGTCGATGATGATGATTATGTCTGTTCCAGTACGTCAGAAGGTGAAGATTCCGCGGAGGAGGTCCATGGCAGTCTGCCGCCCGAGCCGCGCTTCGGTAACGTTGAATACAAACTCCGATTGTCTACCTTCTGCGAGAGGCGGTTCCAACATCTAGTCACTCAGGTATTTATTGCAGGAGATAATTGAAGCCCCTACCACACAGTCTGTAATAAAGCGCCAAAGAGGGGGGGGGGGGATATCTCGTCACTCGGATAGGGTATTAACTGTAAAGAAGGTTACGAATATCTCACTACTGTAGTATCTGCATCGGTGTCGTTGGGGGTTGTTAAGATATTTTGTTTTTTTTTATTGGTTTCCCAATGAGTTAATATTTTGAGTCTTGGATGATATCATTATATTAATGAATTCGCCACGTTCGATTTGCGATGCATTTTCTTTTAAAAGTTGCATCCTATCGACTGCCCCGCATTCTTTTAACACTCAATAGGCGAATTAAACAAAAAAAATCCCTTCGACTGTGCCATATTTTCTAACTTTGCGATTCAAAGGAAAAACGTGGCGTCTTATAGTCTGCGCCACATACTTTAACGTTCAATTTGCAATCCAATGAAAAAAAATGTCATCCTACCGACTGCGCCACATTGTTCTCGCAGCTGAAGTGGCGCCTGCGGTCGGGCGGCGGCAGCTGCGTGTACGTGGTGGGCGTGCGGGACTGCGGCGCGCTGGTGGGGCTCCGCGCGCGCGCGCTGCGGGGCTCCCTGGCGGCGCTGCGCCGCATGGCGGGGGCGCTGCATGCGCACATCGCGCACGTCACGGCGCGCCGCGTGGCGCTGCACCGCGCCGTCGCTGAGGTCTACATCAAGAAGGTACCGACACATGTAGTGTGTAGTTCTGCATACTGGCGGCGCTGCGCTGCATGGCGCGGTCGTTTGTGATTTCCGGTTTCCCGGGATAAAACGGTCAACGGTTGGAGGAAATTTACGTCACATCTTTATGAAATATTATGTATATCTTTGACATTATTGAAATTTTTAGTCTATGGCAAATTCTTAAAAACCGTTTTCCAAAGTTATTTTAACACCCTCAGTGCTGAGAACACAACTGTTGTGTTTTTCACAACTTGCCGCGAGTGCGGGAAAACACAACTGTTGTGTTTGTTGTATGGGAAAACAGTATGGAGAGTGCAGAGCCGCACCCGTAGCTCTAGACAAGCAAAACGTCTCAGCAGTCAAAGTATTAACACGAACGATCGTAGACACGGGTTCGAGGAATCCTCAGGGTAGATCGCGAGGTACCTTGTCATGACTGACGGTTTGTTTCCATCGTATGACGATTGTGTCGATGGAAAACCCGAGTCGAGGAAATTACCAAAACACACTTGTGGGTAAAAAATATAAGTATAAAATATATATAATGAGAAAATAACGTCCAGCTTTCTTCAACTTTTCGTGTTTTTAATAAACAATTGGAGCGTAGAAACTTCGCCTTTGTCTAGGCTTCCCCAAACTAAGTTTACTTTGTTAATTTCTGCTCCGTGCTTTCACGTTATTAAAATTTATGGAATAGAATAGAATAGAATAGAATAGAAAAACTCTTTATTGTACACCAGAAACAAAAATAAACACAGTACAGAAGAATTACAATAGGTAAACAAGAATACTTACTTAGGAATACTTGAAATTTCGATGTTTCGACTCCTCTTTGTAACGTTTTGTTCTGCTTGTACCAAATACGAATCTAATAAAAAATAAAAACATGTGTTTATTGAAATATGTGCCCTAAACCAGGCATGTTATGGTTTATATTACGCTATTGTTTCCAGTTGGCAGATCCACAACAGAGCGTGGAGTTGAGGATAGCAGTAATGGGTGCCAACGAAGCTGGCAAGTCCACTCTTATAGGAGTACTGACGCAAGGTAAGATATTCCACTTAATATTGTCAAAGCAAAAGTAACTCTCCGAGGCTTTAGCGCTCGAGGAAGGAAACTACGTTTTTTCGCAACAAAAAGTCCTATGTCCTTTCCCGGAGTTCAATCTGTCCTCAAGATACGTTTGTGCCTTTTTCACGTATCTTAAGCGGTTGTCCATTAATCACGTAATTTTTTTATAAAGAACATTTTAACTCCACCTCCTTTTTGTGGACAAAAGCTATCTATGGTATTTTGTTATAACGATCAAATGCTCCACATATCAGCGCCATCTATCGCACCGAACATACAACTATTCAACATCTCATTGCGAACTTCACTCCATATTGCAGGAACGCTAGGAAACGTGAGCAGTTAAGCTAATCTATTGTATTGTTGTTGACGTTTTTTAAATGCTCTTTATATTAACGCCATCTATCGCACCGAAAAGACAACTTTTCAACATTCCATTGCTAACTTCACTCCACATTGCAGGAACGCTAGAAAACGTGAGCGGAAGCTAACCTTTTGTATATTGTTGACGATTAAATGCTTTTTATATCAGCGCCATCTATCGCACCGAACAGACAACTTTTCGACATCTCATTTCTAACTTATTTTTCTAACTCTCCATTGCAGGAGAGTTGGACAACGGCAACGGCAGCGCCCGCCTCAACATGTTCCGGCACCAGCACGAGGTGAAGACCGGGATGACGTCATCGCTCAGCCACGAGATACTAGGCTTTGATGCGCAGGTAATGTAACAACACTACACAGAAAACATTTAGTACTATATACAGAATGGACACTCCTATCCCCGGGACCCGCTTCCCCGCACCTCTCCCCGCTATTCGGAGGGCAATCCGGAGGTCAGTCCAAACAAATGACAAACAGGTTAGTACACGGATACCAAACATACTTGTGAATTCATAAGTATGTGATCCACCAATCCGGACTGGGCCCCCGTGGTGGATTATGGCCTGATCTTCCTCACGAAAGTGAGGGGCGACCCGTGCTCAGCTGTGGGCGGATAAGGGTTGTCATGATGATGATGATTTCGTTTCAGGGTAACGTGGTAAACTATGGGTGTTCGGAGCTGATGACGGCGGAGCGAATCGGGGAGAGAAGCGCTAAGCTGGTCTCCTTTTTGGACCTCGCCGGACACTCCAAGTACCAGCGAACCACTCGCCACGGCCTCACCGGGTACTCGCCGCACTACGCGCAGCTAGTGGTGAGTGAAATCAGCACAATAAATTAAAAAAAAAAGTTATGTGTCCCGGGAGTGGGGCACATAGCAGAAGTTAAACTTAGACTAAAAAATATTACAAAAAAAAAACATTAAAGAATTATTAAAAAAGATACGAAACTTAACTCTCTCTTTCTATCTTCACTAACTTATATCTCCCTCTCAACTTCCGTTCACCTCGCCCGATCACACTTTTCGTAACGCATTCACCAGCTTACTCCCAAAGCGAAGCGGAAGTTTTACTTCAAAAAATAATGTTACTCGGGTGAAACCGCGTGGCGCAGCTAGTATGTGATACAACGAAACTTTATACGTTGTGTTGTATGTTGTTGTTGTATGTAAACGACTGGCTCGTCTCGTCAAACAATCAAATAAAAAAAAATAAAAAAATACGTAAAAAAAAAGTAAAAATAAATTTTTTTTTCTAGATTTCAGCCACAGCTGGCATCACTCCCATAACGGAAGAGCACATGGGCATCCTGCTGGCGCTGCAGCTGCCGTTCTCCATCGTCATCAGCAAGCGGGAGCTGGCGCCCAGCGCCGTGCCGCCTCTGCTGGCCGCGCTGGCCGACATCCTCCAAGGGTACAACAAGGTAACCTAACCAATCCCATCTGAATCAGAATATTTTCATTGTATAAATTGTGCACTGCGCTCGTAACTCTGAGACATCGGCTCTAAAGTCTCATTTGCCCAGTCATTTCGTTAGCACTGCAATGCCGTGCAGGATTGTGCAGTGCAAAGTTCTGGATTGCACTGTAACTGTTAAGGGCAGGCGTGGCGCTTACCATCAGGTGTACGACTTGCTCGTCTCGTCACTCAGTCAATTAAAAAAAAAAAACGTAACCCTCTCATATTGTTTGTTTCAGCGCCCTCTGTTGATAACCGACGAAAACCTCGCTCGTAACTGTTGCGGCCCGCAGAAACTTATACTGGACTCCATCGACGGACACGTGAACGACGAAACGGATAACGAGTGAGTACATCTTCATCATCATCATCATCATCAACCCATAACGTCCCACTGCTGGGCACGGGTCTCCCCTCACTTTCGTGAGGAGGGTTAGGTAATCCACCACGGGGACCCTGTCCAGGAGGCTTACCATGACGTCTTATAGCGATTCAGTTGAGGACCTAAACTGAGCCGCGTCGCATAATCGTACCGTGACGTATTATTTTTTATGTTGCTGCCATTTTCAACCTAAACTGGATATAGTTTAGGCTGAAAATGGCTTATTAGCGACTCAATTTAGATTGCTACCATTTTCAACCTTAACTAGATCCAGTTTAGGTTGAAAATTGTAGCAACATAAAAAATAAGACGTCACGGTACGATTATGCGACGCGGCTCAGTTTAGGTCCTGAACTGAATCGCTATAAGACGTCATGGTAGGCCTCCAGATCGGTGGATAAAACACCGACATAATTCTCGGGTAGGTATGTGGGTTTCCTCATGATGTTTTCCTTCACCGTAACACGTTTACTGCTAAAACACAGCTGTTGTGTTAGCGCGGCTCACGTGCCGGCTGTGCGGCGAAACACAGACGTGTGTGTGTAACGCGGCGCTACTAGAGCGCGGCTCACACAGACGGCACGCCAGCGCTGGGAAACGCACACGGGCCGTAACGGTGCCCAAATGTAAAAACCGGTTCAGCAGCCAACGTGTTAACTGTAGATATTTGTAAAGTAGGACTGTGTCTTTCAGTAACGCCGCCATAGTGCCGGTGTTCCCCGTGTCGTGCGTCCGCGGCATGGGGCTGGCGGCGCTCCACGCCTACCTCCTGGCGCTGCAGCCGCCGCCGCAGTGCGGCGCCACCGCGCAGGAGGATGTGAGTTATTTATTTTTTATTCGACAATACGGGCAATCCGTTAGATAGATAAACTCTTTATTGAAACACCACAGAACAAAGAAAACTTAAAAACTAGAACAAAACAAATTTTATAATTAGTGTCACAATGGGAGGTCTTATCGCTCAGAGCGATCTCTTCCAGACAACCATGCACGGTGAGGAGTAATTAGGACATCGGACGGTAGCTTTCCTTATATACATAGAATAAAATAAACCGTTCAACTGTTGGTAAGCGCCACGCCTGCCCATAACATGAACCAAACATCTTGTGGCATCTGTAAGTTTTGTTGTTATTTTGTTTTTTTTTTTTATTTATTTATCTCGTCCGGACAATGTGCCGAATAGTTTTTTTTTTTTTTCTCATATTGTTTTTATTATATAGCTTTAGTTTAGTACTTTGTGCTGTACGCTCGATATGTCAATATTTTCTTGTATGTACATATCGACGCTAGAAAGCGTAAACTCTGTAACCCTTTGAACGACCCGAAAATAAGTTTTTTTACATATTTGGAAACAAACCCACATTTCAACGTCCCCTAGGAACTTTAGGATATAACCAAGGTAGCAGTATTGTAGCTTTGTATCAAACACACCAAATATCCAAAATTTACGTTTTTAGGTCGAGTAGATATCGAGTTATGATTTTTTTTCACCAAAAAAAAAAGTTTTTTGTCTCTGGTGAACAATTTTGCGTTTCAAGGTTACAGCGTTTACGCTTTCTAGCGTCGATATTTTGAGTTACAATCCAGATTTTAAACTACTTTAATTAACTCATAAGTTGCAACGATTGTAATTTGTTTTGTGCATCAAATAAATAAATAACAGTTACAGTGCTAGCTAAAACTTTGCACTGCGCTCGTCACCCTGAGACATCGGCTCTAAAGTCTCATATGCCCAGCAATTTTGCTGGAAACAATGCCCTTCAAACACGAACACAGTGAAAATGATAAAAAGAAGTTGGTTTTTGACGTGACAACGTCTCATAAATTGATGAACGCCGGCTGCATGCACGAAAAAGTTGACGCATTGTCCCGTTACGCTCATTGTACGCTTGCGCCGCGTCTATCTCTCGTCTCTTCTTGACAGGTTAATTATTCTTGCATTTTAAAAATCTGATAACTGGTATAATTTCAAGTATTTATTCTTTTATTATTAAAAAATGATTCAATTTTATTCATAACTAGCTGTACCCTGCCACGCTTCGCTGTGGCACATTCGCACATTCGCTGATATGTCACTGATGAAAAAAATAGATAAAAACAATCCTTGATGCGGATTATATATCATGCTAAAATTTCAGCTCGATCGGTGCATAACTTTTTGACTTTTTGAAGCGTACACAAACCAACATAACATTTTTATATACAGTGTAAACTCTTTATAACGTTATCCTTTATAATGATAAACTCCCTATAACGTTGAAGTGAGCCCAACTTGGTTTGGTTTGCGTTAAAACCCACGTATTGAAACACTCACTCCATATAACGATAACTCTCTATAACGACAAAAAATGCTCAGTCCCTTGAGTTTTGTTATAAAGTGTTTACACTGTATATAGAAATATGCAATCATTTCATGAATGTTTTGTTATGACGTTGTCACGTTAAACTATCGTCCGTAAACCAACTTTACAGACAACCAATTTTTTGGTATACTTAAATAATTAAAATCAATTAATCAATCCCCCCATTTGTTCCAGGAGACCTGCGAGTTCCAGATCGACGAGATATTCCACGTGGGGGATTCCTCTGGGCCAGTGGTCGGCGGCCTCCTCACCCGGGGACAGCTGTTCGAAGGGGACAAGATGCTTATCGGTCAGTTAATCCCTACTATTTAATAATATAAATGCGAAAGTAACTCTGTCTGTCTGTCTGTCTGTTACGCTCTCACGCCTCAACTACTGAACCGATTCAAATTAAATTTGCTACAGAGATAGTCTAGAGCCCGAAAAAGGGCATAGGCTACTTTTTAATGCGAAAAAAGGGATGTAAGGGGTAGAAATAGGGGATGAAAGTTTCTATGGAAATGTGTAAGGTTTCAGCTAAACCACTGCATCGATTTTAAAAATTATTTCTTATGGAAATCTACATTATCAGCGAGTAACATAGGCTATATTTTATCCCCGTATTCCACTTAAGTAAAACTTCTTTAGCTCCATCCATTCTTTATCAATTTTTTTTCTGTGTACCGTTCCAGGCCCGTTGGAGTCCGGTTCGTTCCGCGTGGTGTGCGTCCGCAGCATCTACCGCAACCGCGTCCCGTGCGGCGCCGCCCGCGCCGGCCAGCCCGCCTCGCTCGGCCTGCAGCACCCCTGCCCGCCGGTCAGTGGCGCCGCCCTTACTGATGTGACAGCGTTAACAACGTGTCGGGCCTAGTGACATGACGCCTTAATGACGTGACGTGCACTATGACACGATTCCCTTAAGGACGTCACGCGCACAGTGACGTGACGCTCTCAACGACACGACTCCCTTAGTGACATGACACCGTCAACGAAGTGATGCGCAGTGACATGACATTCTCGAAATCGCGACGCTTTTAGTGACATGACGCTTTTAACGACGTGACACTTACCGCCAAACGCGTTCTCTCCCAGTCAACCTTGAAGGTCATTCTCTGCCGCAGGTCCGACCCGGCATGGTCCTGCTTGCGATCCCGGCGGGGTACAGGCAGGGCGTGCGCCCCAGCTGGGGCGGCTGCGCCCCCGGCCGCTGCAAGCGGAGGAACCAGGTATGTTGCGTGAAGACTCCACGGAAAAACAATTTGACTACCTCCGTGGCGTAGTGGGTGATGGGCGGACTGCGAAGCGTGAGGTTGCTTGTTCGATGCCTACCTACTACCGAGCAATGCTTGGGTGGCCTGGAAGAGATGATTGAGCAGTAAGGTCGTCCATTGTACCTTCAGTTATATATTTCTTTGTTTCCATCTTACTTTATCTTGTTTGTGTAGGTAACAGTGCCAAAGCAGGCCGTGACGCCGAAGAACAGAAAACATTCCCGGAGGAAAAACAAGAATTTGCTCCAAGACATCGCGAGCGTCGAAGGAGTTCTCATTAAGGTAATATAAAAAAAATATATAAAAGAAAAAAAAAACATCATCATCGTTGCCTATTCGAGAATAAAAAAAAATAGTAAGATAATGTAGAAATGTATAGTTTTAATTCCGCCTAAGTTGTCTGATGAATGTATGATAGGACTTTGTTGGATGACGTAACCCCTATGACAAATCTATCCGTTTAAAAATCTAAATCCCTACGCAACCCTTAATTTATCTGAAGACCGAAACAACCCTGACGTGCCACCCCGTACTTAAATTGACCTAACGTAAAATAAATAGACACGGCCTCCGGCCTAGATAGATTTGTCATAGGGGTAAGGTCATCCAACAAAGTCCTATCATACATTCATCAGACAACTTAGGCGGAATTAAAACTATATATTTCTACATTATCTTATTGATTATGGATTTCCGCAAAGTAACGCCTGATTCTGTTCTATCTATCTATCTATTCAGCCCGTATCCACCCACTGCTGGGTATAGGCCTCCTCTGTTTCACGCCATTTGTTCCGGTCCTGTGCCAGTCTCATCCATTCAATCCCGACGTGCTTTGCGATGTCATCCGACCATCGAGCTGGTGGTCTGCCTCGCAGGCGTTGCGCTCCTCTTGGCCACCACTCCGTTGTTACCTTCGTCCATCTTTGGTCATCCCGCCTTGCCAAGTGTCCTGCCCATCTCCACTTAAGGCTTGCTATCCGTATACCTACATCTTCAACTTTAGTGCGACGTCGAATTTCGACGTCTGATTCTGTTAACTAAAAAAAATAAAAAATAAAAAACTGTTCATATTTCAGGATATTGAAGGCAACGAGCGGAACATCTACAAGAGCGACAGCGACGAGGACAACAAGGAGGCGGACAAGGGTGCGGGGAGTGAGGAGGGAGGGGGCCCGGGGAGCGGGGAGAGTGTGTGCGGGGACGGGGCAGAGAGTGAGGAGTGCGTGTGTGAGGACAAAGTGCTGCTCGACGACCCCAGCGATCCTAGAGGGTGTATGTTTTTCCAGGTAATTTCATGATCATCATCAGCCCATATCGTCCCACTGCTGAGCACGGGACTCCCCTCACTTTCGTGAGGAGGGTTAGGCCATAATCCACCACGGGGGCCCGGTCCGGATTCGTGGACCACCTACCCACCTCCGAAATAATTCTCGGGTTTCCTCACGATGTTTTCCTTCACCGGAAAGCGAGTGATAATTACGTACATATGTATTACAAGAAACACATTGGTACGTGCCCGCACTAGGATTTGAACTCACGACCTTCTGATTGGAATAACTTAATAGGAATATTACTAACTAGCTGTGCCCTGCCACGCTTCGCTGTGGCACATTCGCACGTTCGCTGATATGTCACCGATGAAAAAAATAGATAAAAACAATCCTTGATGCGGATTATATATCATGCTAAAATTTCAGCTCGATCGGTGCAGAACTTTTTGAGTTTTTGAAGCGTACACAAACCAACATAACATTTATATATATATAGATTTTATTAATAGGAAGTAAAGATGGATGGATGGATGGAAGGATAGGATGTGACACCACCACGCATTAACCCTACACAGCCTATCGGTCTGGAGTTCCAGAAACCAGTAAAGGGAGTCAGGGAGTTGTCGTACTGCTTTCCGCTGGGATTGTAGCATGTGGCAAGATGTAGCCTCTGCCTATCACAACGGGAGAAAGGCGTGACCGTACGCATGTTTGTAATAGCTAAGTACATATATACTTGACCCTGGCTACATCCTTACTTCCTTACTTATATTATAAATGCGAAAGTAACTCTGTCTGTTGCTCTTTCACGCCTGAACAACTGAACCGATTGAAATGAAATTTGGTACAGAAATAGTCTAGAGCCTAGGGAAGGACATAGGCTACTTTTTATCGCAAAAAATGCATTGTAAGGGTTTGAAATAGGGGATGAAAGTTTGTATGGAAGTATCGTCATTTTTGAAGCTAAAAGCTTGATATTTATTTTTTAGGCTTTTTATTAGATATAAATAAATTTGTCATTCAAAGTTTGTAAAACTTTACCCTTGAGGGGTAAAATAAATATAGGGGATGAAAGTATGTATAGGAATATGTAAAGTTTCGGCTTAATTTTCTCTAATGGAAAGCTACATTGACAGCGAGTAACATAGGCTATATTTTATCTCCATATTCCTGCGGGAACAGGAACTACGCGGGTGAAACCGCGGGGCACAGCTAGTACAATATAATACTGTCGCCCTGGTTTCCCCCAAAATAATACTCTGTGTACTTGAGAAAATAATTGTATTTTCTAATACGAAGGTTTATGAACGCACTTTACAATTATCTTGAACGCTACTTAAAACGACCTTAGGTAGGCGGGACGGCTCATTTGACGGAGCCATCTAGCGGATGGCACGTGAACTACGTTGACTAACATTGATCTCAAACAATACAATACAATAATTCCTTATTGAACACCAAAAAAAGTTTAAGCTTATTTTGTGTATAATATTTATGTATTTATTTTATTCTATGTATATAAGGAAAGCCACCTTCCGATGTCCTAATTACTCCTCTCCGTGCATGTTTGTCTGGAAGAGATCGCTCTGAGCGATAAGACCGCCCGCCCATTGTGACACTAATTGTAAAACTTGTTTTGTTCTAGTTTTTAAGTTTTCTTTGTTCTGTGGTGTTTCAATAAAGAGTTTATCTATCTATCTATCAAAAAGCTACACACACACACACACACTGGACACTATATATTCATATATTCATATATATATTTACTAGCTGCGCCCCGCGGTTTCACCCGCGTAGTTCCTGTTCCCGCGGGAATATGGGGATAAAATATAGCCTATGTTACGCGCTGTCAATGTAGCTTTTCATTAGTGAAAGAATTTTTGAAATCGGTGGAGTGGTTTAGCCGAAACCTTACATATTTCCATACAAACTTTCATCGCCTATTTTTATTTTATGGGGTAAAATAAAAATAGGGGTACATTTTTTACAAACTTTGAATGTAATATTTAATTTTATTTAATTAAAAGCCTAAAAAATAATTTTTAAGCTTCTAGCTTCAAAAATGACGAAACTTCCATAAAAGTGTCATCCCCTATTTCAAACCCTTACAATGCTTTTTTCGCATTAAAGAGTACCCTGTGTCCTTTTTTAGGCTCTAGACTATCTCTGTACCAAATTTCATTTCAATCTGTTCAGTAGTTTAGGCGTGAAAGAGCAACAGACAGACAGAGTTACTTTCGCATTTATAATATAAAGTAGGGACATACTCGTAGATGTAACTTGTGTGTATAGTAGATCGTAGATGTAACTAGGCACTGGCTAATGACTTAATACTGGCTTAACGCGCAAACGATACCAATAATCTGTTAGGCATAAGTAGATATAGTGACAGGGCAAGCGGCTGCGTCCGCGGCCGGTACCTAACGTCAGTCGAATACAGTGAGCCCTTAGAACTAACATAATCGAATGTGTTTCTCTTTACAGGCAACGGTGCACGTCCTGCGCCACTCGACGGCCATCTCCCCCGGCTTCCAGTGCACCATACACGTGGGGAATGTGCGCCAGACCGCCATCATAGAGGTCAGTGGCCAGCGTGGAAGTGTGAACAAAAAAAAACGATATGTGTACTGGGGCTTATGGCAGAAGTAAACCTTCAAATTTAAATACAGTGTAAACTCTTTATAACGTTATCCTTTATAATGATAAACTCCCTATAACGTTGAAGTGAGCCCAACTTGGTTTGGTTTGCGTTAAAACCCACATATTGAAACACTCACTCCATATAACTCTCTATAACGACAAAAAATGCTCAGTCCCTTGAGTTTCGTTATAAAGAGTTTACACTGTATACAGGGTGGCCCGCGGATATGCCACGTGGAGGGAGAGTACCTTATTGACAGAACTTAAATAACAAAATAAATAAAAGCAAAACTAATTAAAACTAAAAACTTAAAAATCTAACAAAAGAGGGTGGGTGTCCATGAGGCATGGCGCCAAGAACACTGGCTGCAAAGTGCCTTGAATATTGTAAATGGAACGTTTTACTGAAAGAAGACATTGTTTGAATTTAAACTGCATTTTCATAGATATTTAAATAATTACATGGTTGAACCGGGAATCGAATCCGTTACACGAGAAATATAATCATCCTGTAGCATTATCATACCGATCGAAAGACTTCAATATAAGGATTATTTTTTGCCAAATAACATGGTGTCAGAAACAAAAGGAAGACCATGAATTTTATCCGGAGGACAGCCTGTAAATTTCTAAAAAAAAATTCATAAGTGAAATAGCTTTAAAAATATGCGAAACGTAACTCTCGTTCTTTCTATCTTCACTAACTTATATCTCCCGCTCAACTTCCGTTCCCGTCGCCGGATCACATTTTTCGTAACGCATTCACCAGCTTACTCCCCGAGTCAAGCGTGCGTAAAGAAGTTTTACTTCAATAAAAAAGAAATAGATTTATGGACGTGTTGTTCGCACACAGGGTATAATGTCGCGCAACGCGGTGCTGCGGTCGGGGGAGGCGGCGCCGGCGCTGTTCCGCTTCGTGCGGTGCCCCGAGTACCTAGCCAAGGGGCGCCAGCTCCTGTTCACCGCTGGATTGGGCACCAGGTATATAGCTCATGCCAGGGTTTCTCAAAGTGGGGTACGCGAACCCCTAGGGGTTCGCCATTCGACAGCAGGGGGTTCGCGACAAGAGTTACGTAATGGCGGCTTGATGACTGGCAGGCACAACATACTTAATTGTGAGTGTGTTTTCAGACCAGGAGGCCTACCATGACGTCTTATAGCGATTCAGTTGAGGACCTAAACTGAACCGCGTCGCATAATCGTACCGTGACGCCTTATTTTTTATGTTGCTGCCATTTTCAACCTAAACTGGATATAGTTTAGGCTGAAAATAACTTATTAGCGACTCAATTTAGGTTGCTACCATTTTCAACCTTAACTAGATCCAGTTTAGTTTGAAAATTGTAGCAACATAAAAAATAAGACGTCACGGTACGATTATGCGACGCGGTTCAGTTTAGGTCCTCAACTGAATCGCTATAAGAGGTCATGGTATGCCTCCTGGTCATGTTAAAAATACAGAAATCGACTTGATTCTGAGTCAGAATTAAGGTTAAAATTGTTCAAAATCACTCCTAAAATTGACTCCATCTGCGACAAGAAACAAGCACACCCATCACATTGGCATTAAAAAAAATGTCTTTAGGCACTTTTTTTTGTTAGATTTTATTGAAATTCAAAACTTATTTTCTTCAACAGTCAATTTAATTGTTTCTTTGAGGTGATGGGGGATTTAATTAGTTAGTAAAGGGGTTCGTTGTCCCCTGGAAACTTGAATAGGGGTTCGCGAAGCCAAAAGATTGAGAAACCCTGGCTTGTACCATTTATCTATTCACTAGCTGCTCCTCGCGGTTTCACCCGCGTAGTTCCCGTTCCCGTGGGATTGCGGGGATGAAATGTAGCCTATGCTACTAGGCTTCGGTCTCATTCCTACTCCGTGCTGTTTACTGGGTGAGAAATGACACCGGTAGGCGCCTGGCGGGGATCACTGATATGGCTATAGATTAATAGAGGTTGGTGGTAGAAAGGTGCAAATTTAGAGTTGTGTGTATTTTTTAATGCCACATATTTCCAGCGGAAAAAATAAATAATGAATCACCACCACAAATGACCACCCTTATCACTTAACACGTTCACTGCTGAGAACACAACTGTCGTGTTTTTCACAAATTGCCGCGAGTACGGGAAAACACAACTGTTGTGTTTGTTGTATGGGAAAACACTATGCAGAGCTGCACCCGTGGAAGTGAAAGTGTTAAGGGTATGAAAAATAGCTTAAAACATATTCTCAGACCTACCAAATCTATATATATATATAAATGTTATGTTGGTTTGTATACGCTTCAAAAAGTCAAAAAGTTATGCACCGATCGAGCTGAAATTTTAGCATGATATATAATCCGCATCAAGGATTGTTTTTATCTATTTTTTTCATCAGTGACATATCAGCGAATGTGCGAATGTGCCACAGCGAAGCGTGGCAGGGCACAGCTAGTATACATATAAAATTTTATGAAAATCGATCAAGCCGTTTCGAAAGAATAGGGCAACTTAAACCACGACAAAATGTCAAATAAAATCTTATTTATTTTCAGGGGAACCGGTCGCATCACTCAAGTCTTCCCGTACGTGCCGTGAGGTCGAATATTTCCTCACTGTGGCAAGAATAATATTATATAAGAAGAAGAAGAAGTATATTTCCTTTATTTATTTTTTTATTTAATATAAGAAGAATATTTCCTCACTCTACTTCTGACACTGACTCGGTTTTCTCTAAACCGTATTTCAATTGACCGAAATTCGATTCGCCGAAAAAAAAATACAGCTATATTTCGGTCAAACAATATTATGTATATTATTAACTAATAATGCGGACGTGTCGCTTTGTCGACTTTCGAATATACGGATGTCAATTGTCCGAAGAAAAAATATTAAAAATATTTCGGTCAGACAATATTGACTGACATGTCGGTTTGTCGACTTTCGAGTTTTCGGATTACATTTGTCCGATTTTTTTTTTCTGATTAAGTTTAAAACTAATAACACGTAGGTACCGTTTGTAGTGGCTGCAAAATACTGCAATTTAAAATGAACGCCGAGTTTCTTGCCGCTTCTTCTCGGTTGGTGTTTTTTTTCCGAACGCGGTGGTAGAATCCTAAATGTGATGTTAAGGTGGTTCGTTTCTGTTGTGACGGGAAATTTAAATTTCAAACAGTTTAAGCACCGTGTCGCTCAAATATGTCAATAAACCGTCAAACTTATGATTTCAGTGCTTATCAACATATTTGAGCAATACAGTGCATTAGTGCTAAATATTTTAACCCAAAAACGAAAATAATTATTTACGTTTGCCGCGAAATACAGTCTCGTTTATATTAGTGACCCGGTGTAGCTCTAAAAACGAAAAAACTGTTTGAAATTTTAATAGCCCGCCATAATAAAAACGAACCACCTTAACACGTATAATAATTTTACATTTTAGATAAATAGTGTGTCCTACCCTCATATATAAATACCGTATTACCCACCAGGGTTCCATGTTGTAAGATTTTAAGCTGTATTATCATCGTTCGCCTGATGGCGAGCGCCACGCATTTCCCTTATCCAGTGCGATTTGAATTTCAAAATGTTGATAATTCAAATAATTTATTGCAAAGCACTTTTACAAGTCACATACCTAAGTCTCATATACAAAGAGATAAATTAAAAACGAATGTGGTTTAGACAACACGACTGAAGTAAAACTTCTTTAGCTCTTTATTTATTTTATTTTATCGATAAGTATTCATTTGTCATCTGTCATCTGTCAGCTGTCACCTGTCATCTGTCACCTACCTTTTAACCTAATTTACCTCTCCAGTTCCATTCGCCTCGCCCGGTCACATTTTTCGTAACGCATTAGCGACTAGCTTACTCTCCCAAGTCAAGCGGGCGTAAAGACGTTTTACTTCATAAAATAAGTCAAGTTATGATCTACTAAACTAATAAGTAAACTGATTGTGGCTTTAGTTTGTTGATAAGTAACTGTACAATTTTTTTTTTAAGTCGGAGACCGCTCCCTTTAAATAGAAAAACAAGTTGTGCACACTACTGCTTGGCGGTTGGTTATATGGCAAAGGTACTTTCAGGTGGGCTCTCAAATGAGGCCTGCCGCTAAAGAAATTGAGTTTTTATGTAAGAACTGACGATCTGACTAAAGCATTTCGGATTAAATGATTTCTCTTGATATGGAATCGCTAATATATGTACTATTATATGTAATAGTTATAGATATTCCTGAAAATGTTTGGAGATTTTATGTTTGAATTTAATTATGTAAAAAAAAAAATATATTGAAATTTATTTTGACAATGTTTCTCACACTTTCTTTTTTTTTTATAATGTTGAATTTTATATAAAAGCAAACTTCTTAACTGTCAACTTTAACACGTTGACTACTGAAAACACAGCTGTTGTGTTAGCGCAGCTCACGTGCCGGTTGTGCGGCGAAACACAGACGTGTGTGTGTAACGCGGCGCTACTACAGCGCGGCTCACACAGACGGCGCGCCAGCGCTGGGAAACGCACACGGGCCGTAACGGTGCCCAAATGTAAAAACCAACGCTAAAATTGTACTTTGTTTACAGGGTGCCCCAAAACGCAACGCTCACTTGACAAGTTTTCGGACATCCTGTATTAGCTAATTTTTATAGAAAATTACTGTCCTAAATAAAATAAACCGCTATTTTTGTAATAATCTATCGCAATATTAACGAATCGATTAATTAAGTCAATTTGCTATAGTACAATCCTACCAGAAGGTATTATTGCTTATATTTACTAGCTCCCGCCCGCGGCGCAGCCCGCAACATCGCTAATTTTATACACTGTGACATTGAATAAACGTATTTCTTGACACAACTTAAATAACGATATAAATAAACTAGCTGAGCAATAACTCTCTTAAGAGCAATATATTATCCCGGTTTTTGCCACATTCTTCATTGATGCTCCGCTCCTATTGGTCGTAGCGTGATGTTATATAGCCTACTAGCTGCGCCCCGCGGTTTCACCCGCGTTAGTCCTGTTCTGCCTATGTTGCTCGCTGTCAATGTAGCTTTCCATTAGTGAAATATTTTTTAAATCGGTGCAGTGGTTTAGCCGAAACCTTACATATTTCCATACATACTTTCATCCCCTATATATATATTTTACCCCCTCAACGGTAAATTTTTACAAACTTTGAATGCCAAATTTATTTATATCTAATCAAAATCCTAAAAAATAAATATCAAGCTTCTAGCTTCAAAAATGACGAAACTTCGATACAAACTTTCATCCCCTATTTCAAACCCTTTAAATGCTTTTTTCGCAATAAAAAAGTATCCTATGTCCTTTCTCGGGCTCTAGACTATCTCTGTACCAAATTTCATTTCAATCGGTTCAGTAGTTCAGGCGTGAAAGAGCAACAGACAGAGTTACTTTCGCATTTATAATATAATGTAGGGATAACCTTCCTCGATAAATGGACTATTCAACACAAAAAGAATTGTTCAATTCGGACCAGGGGGCCTACCATGACGTCTTATAGCGATTCAGTTCAGGACCTAAACTGAGCCGCGTCGCATAATCGTACCGTGATGTATTATTTTTTATGTTGCTGCCATTTTCAACCTAAACTGGATATAGGTTAGGTTGAAAATGGCTTATTAGCGACTCAATTTAGGTTGCTACCATTTTCAACCTTAACTGGATCCAGCTTAGGTTGAAAATGGTAGCAACATAAAAAATAAGACGTCACGGTACGATTATGCGACGCGGCTCAGTTTAGGTCCTGAACTGAATCGCTATAAGACGTCATGGTAGGCCTCCAGTAGTTCCTGAGATCCTAGCGTTCAAACAAACAAACTCTTCGGCTTTATATATTAGTATAGATACAGATAAAAAAGAAAACTAAAACTTAAAAATCTAACAAAAGAGGGTGTCCATGAGGCATGGTGCCACGAACACTTGCTGCATTTCCACGTTGAACAGCACATTGAATTGTATATTTTCTTATAACGTATCTACTCAGGATATGTTATTAACACTTTGACTGCTGAATCGAATTTCTTGTCTAGCCACGGGTGCGGCTCTGCACGCGCCATAGTGTTTTCCCATACAGCAAACACAACAGTTGTGTTTTCCCGCATTCGCGGCAAATTATGAAAAACACGACAGTTGTGTTCTCAGCACTGAACGCGTCAACACTTTCACTGCTGAGCCGATTTGCTTGTCTAGCCACGGGTACGGATCTGCACACACCGTTGTGTTTTCCCGTACCGCTAACACAACAGTTGTGTTTTCGGCAGAGAACGTGTTCAATGTTTTTGTTTTAAATAAGGAAACTAAATCAAGTATGAAACAAAGCTTTAATATTATAATTTAATTCATTATTTAATTAAGCCATTATTGTTAATTATTATATTTCATAATTATTTTTGTGCGGTGGTAGCCTAGTGGGAGAACGTCCGGCTTCCAATCAGAAGGTCGTGAGTTTAAATCCCAGTGCGGGCACGTACCAATGTGTTTCTAATTGTCACTCGCTTTTCGGTGAAGGAAAACATCGCGAGGAAACCCACATACCTACCCGAGAATTATTGCGGAGGTAGGTATGTTGTCCACCAATCCGGACCGGGCCCCCGTGGTGGATTATGGCCTAACCCTCCTCGCGAAAGTTAGGGGAGACCCGTGCTCAGCAGTGGAACGTTATGGGTTGATGATGATGATTTAATTAAGACATGGACGGGTATATAAATTTCTAAAAAAATATCTATTCAATGGCACAGTGTCTGTAGAATTTCTTTTGAATTTAATTTAAGTAGGTAATGAAGGTACAATGTGTTTGTTTTGGTTGAAGTTTAGGTAAACTCTATCTTAATAGAAAACAAATTGTAAAGGGGTTGTTACATTTTGCTGTAGACTGTATCGCTTATTCGCGATTAGAGTGTGCTATCGCCTTAAATATTTTTTTTTTAATTTGACTGAGTTACGAGACGAGCAAGTCTTTCACCTGATGGTACGCGCTACGTCTGCCCATAACAGTCCCAGCACCACCCAGAACCCTGCATTGCATAATCCTGCGCGGCACTGCGCTCGTCACCCTGAGACATCGGCTCTAAAGTCTCACACGCCCAGTAATTTCGCTGGAAACAGTGCCCTTCAAACCGGAACATAGTAATGTTTGCACACTACTGCTTGTCGGGTGAAGAAGAGGCCTCCCACATTTATTACGCGTACCGCAAAGCGGTGGAACTCCTTGCCGGAGTCTGTGTTTCCCGATAGTTACAACCTGGGAGTCTTCAAGGCGCGAGTGAATAGGTTGCTTCTAGGTAAGCGTGCACCATCGTAGACCGCATTGTCACTTACCGTCACGTGAGATAGTGGTCAAACGCGAATCTATTTATTAATAAGAAAAAGGATACGCGTAACGAAATAAGTGTCGGGTTTTGTCACGGTCACATGGAGTCACGACAGCGTTTGGCATCCTGAGCGGGTCTCGGTAAAATGTCACAGCCCTCGTCCATAGTAAATTTAGCGTAGCAAGTACCGTGACACGGCGACGGAGTCACAGTGACATATGTAGACCCAGCTTTAACTGGCAACGAGACGCGTAGTACTGCGCGCAGGCCTAGATATAAGTTGACTGTTTTGTGTCAGTAGAGTTTTTGGTGTCAATAAAAGTGACTTATAATATAATTGATAAGTGTATATTATCTTCTACCTTGTTGGGCGTCCATTGATCACGTTATGTTTTTTTTTTTAGCATTTTTTTTCCGGCACTGACAAGGAGGGCCGTTGTGGCGCCAGTCATATTAGTTATCCTTGTGTGCGTTAGTAGAGGTTTGGTTCCGTTCCATGAAGATTTCATACTTTTCTATTTCTACTATGTTTATAGGGATGTTACGGAGCTTCGACTCCGACTCCGATAAGCCGGAACTTCCGATTGATATTACACCTCCGGTTCCGACTTCGACTCCGACACCTTTAAATCGGAGGTGTTGCTAGTTTGATAGACAATTTATTTGATTTAATTTGCTAACTTTTATTGAAAACATGAATATTTTTTGCTCATGGCAAGTAAGTTTATCATTGTTTAATTGAAATTAAACAGGCTGATTGAATAATGTTTGCACTATTTTATTTTATGAGGCCTGCCCTTAACACATCTCTTCTGCCACCACCTCCGACTCCGACTCCGGCCCCGACAAACAAAATTTAAAAACTCCAACTCCGACTTCGGTTCCGTTTGAACCACCTCCGTAACATCCCTATGTTTATACTGTGTATTTCTCAATTTAATGCTGTAAATATTCAACAGGGGTGATCGAAGCTTTGTAATGTAATTAATTTTTATTAGACAATCTTAGAAAATTAACTGCCACTAATTTGTAACTATAATGCACACGTGAATAAAAATATTACTAGTATTGCAGTGTTTTATTCTAAAACTTACCATTATTTAATGTAGTCCATTGCTTGGAAGTTGGGTTGCCATCTCTAAAATGTGGCAACCTGGATGTAAACAGTTTAAAAATAAAAATAAAAATGAAATGTATGCTGGGACACAATAGAAGTAAAACTTCACTAAAAAATAATTAAAAAAAAGATCATCAAAGTTTTAAAAAAAAATTACGAAACGTGACTCTCTCTTTCCATCTTCACTAACTTATATCTACCTCTCAACTTCCGTTCGCCTCACCCGATCACATTTTTCGTAACGCATCCACAATTTTACTCCCCAAGTCAAACGTGCGTGAAGAAGTATTACTTCAAAAAGGTTTTTTTAATCATAATTCCATGTTATACGTCGCTACCCAGAACATTCCACCCCGAATGACAAGGGAAACTGGGCCGGAACAGCCCGCCCATTAATTTCCAGAACTAGTAACAGTGGTGATGGAGCCAAGGATGTGCAGTTCCATCGCTCCTTGCTTCAGGCTATATAGGCTTCCGCGTTCAAAGGCCTATTGAGGGTACCTCATACAAACAAACAACAGTTTAACAAATACCTATATCTGCAAAAGCAGGTACCTACTCATATATTTCATGCAATAAATTTGCCGATTTGCTTGTCTAGCCATGGGTGCGGCTCTGCACCCTCCATAGTGTTTTCCCATACAACAGACACAACAGTTGTGTTTTTCCGCGCTCGCGGCAAGTTATGAAAAACACCACAGTTGTGTTTTCAGCACTGAAGGAGTTAATGACACACACAATGAGAACACTTCTATGATCATTAATGTTTGTTCCTTGAGTTGATTGCTCGTGCATTTTATTCAGGCGCATCAGATTTGTATATTAAATTTATAATTCATCATAAATTAAACTTTTTGGGGTTTTTTCAAAAGCAGCAGTCATTTCTAGATTTAGCTGTTGGATTTTGGAAACATTGAAAATAAGTGGCATCAAGACCGGTGTACCTATTTAAGGCACATAGTGCAAGGTAAAAATAGGTTCTCGACTCCGCAGCGTAGGTTATTTGATATAATTATACCTACTTACCTAGGTAGTTATTATTTGGAGAATTGCAGGTTCGACATTAGAATAGAATAAAATGTATTACATAAAACTGTGTACATGTAAAGGTCTTTATAAAATAAAGTCTCAACAGTAATATCCATTATGGACGTACAATAATTAATGACAAGAATATACATGTCCTATTGTCCTAATTTTACAGCTAAAAATACTGGAGTATGTAAGAATAACAAAGATT
Source organism: Campaea margaritaria (assembly GCA_912999815.1). Classification (NCBI taxonomy): domain Eukaryota; kingdom Metazoa; phylum Arthropoda; class Insecta; order Lepidoptera; family Geometridae; genus Campaea; species Campaea margaritaria. Next base: position 3,182,179 of record OU538818.1, read on the forward strand.
AAATACTAGTTTCTCAATATAACTTTCGAGTTACCTACCGTGTGATTGGAATTTGATTATTATTATCATATGAAGTACCTAGTCTGTGGTTGAGTTAACTAAGTCTGTGAGAGTGAAAGCAATCTCAAATGTCCAAAAATTTGTATTCTCTTTGTTTGAAGTTTGAACATTATACATTCGTTCGTTCGTTCTTTTCCGTTTTTTATTTTTTTTCTACTTTCTTCTTTGGCCGTATTTGTTGAGAATTTTCTGCTAATGACTTTTGTTCATTATTTTCATCGATTAGCAGTTGTTTTATTATAATTTTACTCTAATTACATGATTTCGGCCTTTATTATAAGTGAGCTGCGATTAATTTTTGGAAAATATTTTGTACAAGTTAAGTAAGTATTCAAATTCATTCGATTCGAAACCGCACTGTTTGCGTTAATTCGCGGCTTAATTGTGCTTTTGTTTGTGATAATTTATGTCACTTTTTGATACATGTGCTTTAGTAGACGACGCTACCCTTGCAGAAGTGTTTATAAACCGAAGTTTTATGACTCAAAAATGAAAAACGGTGTTTTGTAGGAAACGCAATGGTAAAGCTTACCTATCATATGGTAACTGTTAACCTTAGACCAGTTCCAAAATCACAATAATATTTACTGAATGTTATGCTATATTTTGGGAATGTCCGCCTGACAAACAGAGGGTCGGGAATTCGAATCTCAGTGCTGTGATATACCAGTGTGTTTCTAGTAAATGTATTACTCGCTTTTTGATGACGGAAAACATTGTGAGGAAACCCACGTTCCCCGAGGAGAATTATATCTGAGGATCCACAGGGGCAACGTGGTGGATATAGCTCAATCCTCATCACGGAAGCGAGGTGAGCCCCAGCAGGGAGCGAATATAAGTTAATGATGATCATAAATCTACGAAGGAGGGACACTCAATCGCAGAGACTTCCTTATAGTCATCCTCACATACATAGACTCCAAACCCTAACTAGGATTCCCTGTATCTAGGGAACCGGGAATAATAAGAACCATGCTCCCATAAACACACACAGACCAAATATATGTGGTTAATAGAAATCTTAACACTTTCACTGCTGAAAACGTAACTGTGTTTTCCATAACTTGCCTCAAGTACTGGAAACCTGTATGGGAAAACACTATGGAGTGCGCAGAGCTGCACCCGTGGCTAGACAAGCAAATCGGCTCAGCAGTGAAAGTGTTATTTGACTGCTGGGCCGTTTTCCTTGTCTCTTGTGTCCGTTTATCTTCTCTGATGGGCGTATTTCCGAAACATGGTTAGAGTTAACACATTCACTGCTGAGAAAACAACTGTAGTGTATTGATAACTGTGTTTGGTGTATGGGAAAACACTACAGTGTGTGCAGAGCCACACCCATGGCTAGACAATTAACGTGTTAATGGAGTTTCCTTATCCTGTGCGAGGTTCAGCCTTGAACCACCACTTGAAAGGGAAATGTCGTTTTTCAAACTCAAACCTTTCAGTTAATCATTAGTTTAGTAGATAATATTTGATTTATTTTTCTCTGTGTGTACCTAACCGAGAATTATTTCGAAGGTACGTATGTTATCCACCAATCCGGACTGGGCCCCCGTGGTGGATTATGGCCTTACCCTCCTCACGAAAGTGAGGAAAGATCCGTGCCCAGCAGTGGGACCTTATGGGTTAATGATGATGTATATGAGACTAAAGCTAGGTTCAAATTTGTCTGACGTGTCGTGTCGTGATGCATCAGATTGGTATCGGTTTCATCAATTTACACAAGCCGTCACAACACACTGCGTCGGAGAAATGTGAACTCTACCATATTAAATGTATGAAACCGATACCTTTCTGATGCATCACGACACGACGCGTCAGACAAATGTGTCGGCGGCTTAAGTGTTTGTCTTGTATAAGTGCATTATATTTGCCTACTTGTAATTAATGATTTGAGATGATGATGATGAGTGAGTTGATGATGATGAAGTAATCATTTGTTTCAGTTAAATCAATGGTATGGACAGTGATATAGAAATAGTGGAACATGATATTCTCGACGGTACTACTATAGAAAATGTGTACACAGACTTCTCACAAGTGAAGATAGAAGTCCACGGGCCTGATGGTAAGTGCATCCAAGGTTTTGGTTTGAACAAGAAGAAGTGGAAATATACAAATAGCTTTAAATTAGGCTTTTAATTTAGTCCGTGCAGACAAAGTAGGTCTTTAGGTCAAAAATCCTGCAGTGCCTGAAAACCAAGGCGTTCAACCAATGCGTCCTGCCCATTTTAAAATATAGTGCCGAAACATGGCCGCTCACAAAAGAGCACATCTATAAAATAAGAGTTGCTCAAAGGGCAATTGAGCGCGCCATGTTAGGCATTCGCCTGCTAGACCGTATACCAAACGTCGAAATTCGACGTCGCACTAAAGATGTAGGTATACGGATAGCAAGGCTTAAGTGAAGATGAGCAGGACACTCGGCAAGGCGGGATGACCAAAGATGGACGAAGGTAATAACGGAGTGGTGGCCAAGAGGAGCGCAACGCCTGCGAGGCAGACCACCAGCTCGATGGTCGGATGACATCGCAAAGCACGTCGGGATTGAATGGATGAGACTGGCACAGGACCGGAACAAATGACGTGAAACAGAGGAGGCCTATACCCAGCAGTGGGTGGATACGGGCTGAATAGATAGACAACGTAATAGAAAGACCTAGAAAAAACTATGCAGTAATAACCTAATTCTAGTATTCTTCTAATATTATAAATGCGAATGTGAGTTTGTTTGTTTGTTACGCTTTCATGCCTAAAACGTTATAATAGTGGGAGGCCTCTTCTGCGAGAGACCGCCTGGGGAAGTAGGTACCACACCTTTGGCAGAAATTCATCCGCGGACTTGTGTGCAAGCATTACTGTGTTCCGGTTTGAAGGGCACTGTTTCCAGCGAAATTACTGGGCGTATGAGACTGTAGAGCCGATGTCTCAGGGTGACGAGCGCAGTGCAGTGCCGCGCAGGATTATGCAATGCAAAGTTCTGTAACTGTTAAGGGCAGGCTTACCATCGGGTGAACGACATGCTCGTCTCGTCGCCAAGTCAAATATAAAAAAACACGAAACCGATTTAAAAAATGATTTTACCAACGCTACATTATCAGCGAGTAACATAGGCTATATTTCCTATATTCCCCGTATTCCCACGGGAACGGGCACTGCGCGGGTGAAACCGCGGGGCGTAGCTAGTAATACTATAAATGTGATGCTTAGATGTTTGTTACTGAATCACGTAAAAACGTCTGAACGGATTTTGATAAAATTTTGCACACAAATAGTTTATTTTTTAATTTTTTTTCATAACCTATACTGTCCCACTGCTGGGCAAAGGTCTCCCCCATCTCCTTCCACATGTCGCGTTTGTTTGCCACGTCGGACCAACTTGGTTCGTATGTATCAAGATCGTCACGCCAGCGTTTACTTGGCCTGCCCCGGCGCCTACGCCCTTAAATAGTTTATTACCTGGATTAAATTAAATAACACATAGGGTACTTTTTATCCTGTAAAAGTTGTCGGTTCCATTGGAATATTAGTCGACGCGTGCGAAACCAGGGGGTTGCAGATAGTATTGTAAATGAAAAAGTTTGTGAGAGAAGAACAAACAAACAAACCATAAGACAGTCCGCTAGTGTAAACGTTCACACTGCCCGTTTGTCTATTACATGTGGGCGTGTAGTGTCTACTCTGTATGGAGTTTAGTAGTCTTATTTTGTGGCGCTATATGAAAGCCTACTGCTAAGGAAGCAAATAAACACTACAAAATAATAAGTCGACATTTTTTCAGTTGCAGAAAAAATCCTAGAAGAGTTAGAAGATCAAGAATGTGATGCAGGGTATCTACACTATTCAGATGACACTGAAAATTACATTCTGGAATCAGAAGACTTCACGGAAAATCGAGCAGGGTGCACCAAGGAACTCCCAGCAGGATACCCGGAGGAACTCCCAGTGGAGTACCCTGAGGAACTCCCAGCAGGGTTCCCTGACGAACTCCCAGCAAGGTACCCTGAGGAACTCATACCAGAGTCCACCGAGGAAATCCCAGCAGAGTACCCCGAGGAACTCCAAGACGAGGATATCATCGCAGAAGATGCAGAAATACAGGACAACCCGCAAGATTTCTCCGAGTATGATGAAGTACAAATTAAAGAAGAAATTGATCATTTCGAAGAGACCAACTACATAGAATTTGATGGGGCTCCAACTGAACCATACGACGATGACCTCCCTCCAGAAGATTTCTATCATTTTAGAAATAAGATAATATTAGGATCTAAGCCATGTTCATTGGACATCGGTTCTCAAGAACAGTTGTACGTCGAAGATTCAATTCACGACGGTGAAGAGCTTACAAATGGTCTCAGAAAAGAGAATCTCCCTACGTCCGTTTTAGTAGAAGACTGGGGTTTGTACTTAAGAAAAAGCCAGAGTTACTGTAAACCATGTGGAACCTTGTTCTCCACTCCGAGCGCTAAAGATGCTCACAACATGACGGATCACTCGTTCCTAGTACCCATCAGCAGGAACGTAGCCTACAAAAGCACAGCGAAACCGGCTTATGCTAGAAAAAGTACAGACAGTAAAAGTTACAAGAACTCAGCAAGAAAACGTACTGGCAACGGTGAAGTGCTGAAGGCTACGTTCTGTAACCATTGCAATATAGTATTCTCAGATCATACGGCTTTGATCAAACATTTGTATGAGCTGGTCCCTCTAAAACAGTTCCAATGCAACGTATGCAAAGCTGTGTTCAAATCGCAGAAAGAATTAGTCGAGCACAACATTGCGCACGTCAAAATTGAAAAGGTTAAAGTTAAGAAGGAGAAAATTAAAGCTGAAGCACCGAAATTACAGAAGAAATTGTTGTACGAAGAGGATGTTAAGAATAAGCCGCCTTCGCCTAAAAAGGAAGTTAAAATGGTGCCGTTGTCAGCTCTGTTTAACTGTCCCAAGTGTAATGCATATTTTTTGACTGCTTTCTCGGGGGTGCTCCATAATATGAATTGTCATCCTCCAGCTCTGAGAAAGATGGTGCCCTGCAATATATGCAAGAGAGTGTTTCGAGAACCGGACATACCTGCTCATAAGTATCAACACGAACTGTGTACCAAATTCAAAGTGTATAAGGTGACTAGTAACATATTCGATAGGACATTCTGCAAGTGCCCCAAATGCGGTGTACACTTCAACGATCTAACATTTAAACCTCATTTGAAGAATTGCGGTAAAGTGCCAACGGCATTTTGCCAGAAATGCAATATTCTCATACCTAAATCTAGTCAGTATATTCATTTGAAGAAACATGTGAAGCAACGATTAAAACTGAAAGATTTCATCATAGTCAAGTACTTTATACAGGACATATCTCTGAAACGAAAGCTGAAGCCGATAGCCACGCCTGCGAAGAGAATCAAAATCAGTCCGAAGAGCAAAACTAAAAGTCCTATTAATAAAAAAACAAAGAAAAAAACATTACCAACCAAAATAAAATTAGAGCCATCGGAAGAAAAGGAAGCAGAGAAAAGAATTAAAATGGTTAACAGACTGAAATTTGAAAGGAAGGGGAATAAAGTGCGGATGTATTTCTGTAAGAACTGTAACGGTTGCTGCATGAAAGACTCCAACCGCACCGTCCATCTCAGCAAAAGGTGTAAATCGGCTAGGAACTCGGAGAAAGTCATATGCCAAGAATGCGGCTTGCTATTCAACAATAAAACTATACTGTCTCACAAGGCACTGCACAAGAGAAGAAAATTGACCATCCACGACATAGTATTTTACCACATTGGTACTTTGAAACGTATCATTCCATCAATTCCCGAGTACCCCCAATGCAAAGACTGCAAGATTACGTTCTTCACTCGGATACTGCTATCTGAACACATCTGCGGGGAGGACTATGAAACCTGCAAAGCGTGCGGTGAGAAGTTCCACAATTCAGCGTATAGCATCCATTTGGAATTCCACAAGCTGATCCAAATGAACCATCCAAGGTCCAATACGGAAGCAAAGGTATTACCCGAACTGATTAAAAAATACCAATCTCTGAATACAATGTGGAATATAGTGTATTGCTGTAAAAATTGCGACATAATCACTAATTTCTACGACAAAGCTGTCGAGCACAGCCAAAATCATATTTTCAATGAAACTGCGTTGAAAACCATTAAATGTTATATTTGCAATCTGAAGTTTGAAGAGAACAGCTGGTCTAAACACAGCGACCTCCATTCGCGGATGACAATTAACAACAAAGACTTCAAGATATTGACGTATGAACCTCTGAAGCTGTTAACGGAGGAATGGTTCAAGCTCTTTGAGAGTGTTCCGGAAGACCAAATCCGTCAGATAACGGATAAAAGCTTATACGGCTACGAAAGAGGTATACGGATGAAGCTGCTAAAAAATGGACGGTCCGGGTTCACCCTCTACTGCTGCAGTAACTGCAAAATCTGCTATCATAACAATGATATTGGCAAACACTTGAAAACGGCTTGTAAAACTCCAAGGAACATCTGCAAAACCTGCAATATATCATTTTATGACATCAGTTCTTTGAGATATCACGAACTGTTACATCTCGAGGGTATAAAGAAGGAGGAGTTCCGAGTGGTGAGCTTCTTAAAAGACAAAGCTAAAGCAACAGAGGTTGATACACTAGACTGTGAACATGTTATATACAAGTGTTCGAATTGCAGCTCCTCCATAGGTCATAAGGAAAATATACCCAGACACAAGTGTCACACAATGAGCAAAAAAATGAAATGCGAGAAATGCAACCAGTACTTCTACAAGAGTTTATTTGAAAAACACAATAAGATGCACAAAAAACACCCCGATTTCATTTCGAAAAATATCAGGATTGAGTTTTTCGACTCCTTCGACACAAATAATTTTGAAACGGACTCGGAGAAAACAAAGTTCAACATAAAGGACAATATTTTGGATCCAGTGCAAGTGCTCAAAATGGCCACAACACCTGACACCTCAAAATCGGCTAAAGCGAACACCCCAAAGTCGGCTAAAGGTAACACCTCAAAATCAGCTGTTCCTGACACAACCAAAACTACCACTGCTGAAACAAAAACCTCCAAAGTCTTCAAATGTGACTGCGGTTTACACTATACCTCGGTAAAAACCATAGAAAAACACATTGAAACCTGTTCTCCAGGCTCGGATATATCTAAAGAAAACTGCAGCAAGTGCGGCCTGCTCTTCCCAACTGACATCCTAGTCAGCCATTTATGTAAACATCATAGTAACGACACAAACGTCGTAGTAGAAGTATACCAGAAGTCGGAACCAGAAACCATCATTGACAGCGTTGAATCTACCTCAGAGAGCCCTCCGCTGGATTTCAGAAGAAATGCCGTTTTAGAAGCAAACAGTATGGAAACCCAATCTAACGTTAAGCTGTACAAATGCGGTGAATGTAACATTTACTTTGTGAACCAAAACACATGCTATACACACGTTTACAAATCTCACCAGCCCATAGATCCGATTCAGTACATCAAATGCAAGCTCTGTGGTCTTCAATTTACTATTAAAACTCTATCTATTCATGTTAGGAAGCATCATCGCAGGGAGTTCAGCTTGGACAATGTTTTGGTCGAGGAATATCATCCACCGTTGGGGAGGGGACCGCCTAAAATTGATATTTACATAGCAGCAGACAAGGTGCAATCTCGATTGGTTACTTCGAGTATGGAAGAGGGTAAGCTAAGCTAAGTTGATACTATGTTACATTCAGTTGAATACAAGTAGAACAATGCCACAGTAGAAACATAAGTAAGCTATCTTCAAAGAACAGTGCCAAACTTTGCTTACTGCAAACTGTGGCTACGTCAGAAAGGGCCAATTTTTCATACAAAGATGTATTATCGACAGCATACTACGAAGTCACTAGCCAAGGTACAAAGCCTGTGTAATTGGGATGCAAAGTGAACCAATCTGAAATATTGTTGATTGACTTATAATGATTTTTGTCTGTGGCATGTTCAAAATGCCGGCGGCATTGCCGCTTAGCAATGCCATACCACTAATTGTTTCTGTACGTGAATTTGTGTGTGTATTTTGTGCAGTTGCATTCATACGTTTTATAGTAATGTTGTACAATGTTCTTTCTTGTTTATGTATTGTTGTGTGTATTTTGTAGTAGTATTGGAAATTCCCCTTGAGGGGGCGGCCTAGGGGGGATTTCCGGAATAATTCTTGTGATGTTCGTTAAGTGCAGTTGATGTTATTTTTTAATTATTATTGATGATACAATACACGGAATATTTTAATTCCTAAGTTTAATTAGTAGAAACGGAAAAGTAAGTTATAAATTTTTTACAGAGCGGTGTCGAAAGCGGTGGTAGCCTAGTGGGAGAACGTCCGCCTTCTAATCAGAAGGTCGTAGTTCAAATCCCAGTGCGGGCACGTACCAATGTGTTTGTAAAAATACAAACAAATGTCTAAAACATATGTACGTAATTATCACTCGCTTTTCAGTGAAGGAAAACATATTGAGGAAACCCACATACCTACCCGAGAATTATTTCGAAGGATTATGGCCTAACCCTCCTCACGAAAGTGAGGGGAGACCCGTGCTCAGCAGTGGGACGATATGGGTTGATAATGATGATGAAATGGTGTCGTTCGCTGTTTGCGTGCGCACGCCCGCACGCACTCAAGAGTAATTATTTTTATAAATATATGTACTCCTTTGTCCATCTTATTATTTACTTTTCATTGTTCTTGTGGTTTGAGAGTTTATCTATCTATCAAAAGTGATTTACTATAATAATAAAAGGGGATATTAGGTTTTTTAACCAATCCCCTATCCCCTTCCGGCACGCAAAACGTACGCACTGGGGTAGTCGCAGGGTATTTTTGGAGTAACTTCAAAAATCTTTACACAACGTGTGTGTTTACTGTTTACTGGCGTTGTGTCGTAGCTAAACTCAATCAGCAGTGCGGGCGCACACAATTGGTGTGATAAAATTGTCAATATAGCTGTGCGGGTTCGCACGCCAGGCGTGTTTTCGTTTGCCGTAAAATTGAAAAAACACAAACGTGTGTGTTTTCAGAAGTCAGTTGTCCTTGTATGCGTGCGCACGCATACAAGCCTCGTTTCGGACAGTTCTATGAAAATGACTTACTTTTTCATTTCTACTACATCTTGAAATTGCAAATAGAAATGATGATAATAATCTGTGTAATGCTTAACACGTTGACTGCTGAATCGGTTTTTACATTTGGGCACCGTTACGGACCGTGTGCCTTTTCCGTGTGACCGTCTGTGTGAGCCGCACTGTAGTAGCGCCGCGTTACACACACGTCTGTGTTTCGCCGCACAGCCGGCACGTAAGCCGCGCTAACACAACAGGTGCGTCTTTCCGTACTCTCGTAAAGTTATAAAAAGGAACGTCTCTGTTTTCAGCAGTGAACCTGTTAAAAGTGTCGCTCGAGGTTCAATATAAACAGTGTCCGACCGAAGGTCGATTTCTGGCCGAAACCGAAGCCGAAGCCGATTAATCTTTACAATCTTCGGCCGAAGAGTTATGAACGTTAAGAAATTAAATTCAAGAGGCTCAAATTAATATAAATTGTTTTAAAACTCAGTGCTAGTTTTGGCGCTTGCTGGCCGATACCGAAGCTTTGGTCGGACACTAAAATATGGGCATAATAATTATTATTTTGTAGTAATAATATTTTCAAAAATTACCTCTTTTTACAATCCTCAAAAAATACTTAATTAGTACTTAGTAGGTAGATGTAAAATTATAATTGTGAAATATTAGCGAGTAAGGATTAATTATTTTTTAATTGTGTTTTTGAAAGTGACGATTGTCGTTGTTACTTAGTGATATGAAATAAAGAAATGATTTTGATATGTATTTTTTTTAAATATACTGAATAGCTGGGGGTGTGTCCGTTAATTACGTTTTCCAGCGAAACCTCATTCAATCTCACGTAGGGGTGAGAAGGGTCCCGGTAAATATTAAGTAATTTTTTTTTATTTAAACTGAAATTGCGAGGAAACTGGGTTAATTAAATATATTTTTTTATATTTAATTTAAAAATATGCATTTTTAAAATATCATCTCACGAGAGATTGGGGGGGGTCAAATTTCACGACATCTCGACTAGGTAAGCGGGGAGTCGAAAAATCGTCTCACGTAAATAATGAATGTTCTATATAATATTCTATTAACCCACCCCACGGTTTCACTCTCGTTGTCAATTATTCCACAGGAACCGTTTTTATCTTTTACGTGTTATAAGTAGGCAAATATCATTGAAGTCTAAAATCTATAAACCGTCATACACTATCTAAACTACCCTAGATAATAAAGGTAAGTTTGTGACCGAGAATTATTATTGATTGAATTGTATTCGTTGAGAGTTGAATTGTAACTAGCGCCATCTATCTTCATCGGTGTTGCATAAAAAGGCAGGCCATCGAATGTATGTAAATATCAGCTATCGAATTTACCAAAAATATCTACTGGCAACAAATCAACAGAGCTTTTTTTGGCATTCGGAGATCGAAAGAGTGAATCACTGTCAATGTCTCACAGTATTTTTTTAAGTTTTGGCTTAGCACGGCTGTGTATTAATCCTCTGTACATATTCCGTTCTGGTGCTGAAACCGCAGAAGAAATAGGTACAATATACAGCAGCTCGTATTCTGTGTTATTACGAACATTGGTAGTCTGATTTTGATTTACACTCAATATTACACAAGGAAACACACATTTGTCAAAAAAAAATACAGTATAAAAATCACATCCCGCTACCAACCACAGACGTAAAATCTCAATGCCACTAACCTTCTATAAATTCGAGTCTGCGCCCAAAAGTGTCGATTTTAATTTCGGCGCCCAAATTCGGTAGCCGGCCGGCTGTTTGTCAAGTCAAGTGTCAAATAACTTTAAATTAATTTCTCCAGCCACCAGCAAAGTTTTGAAAATATAATCTGGCTTTATAAAATACACGCATAACTTCGAGAGAGCGATAAATCATTACACAGCAGTTAAAACCGCAATGGCAAGGACTAAGGCGTCAGTCGGAGCTAAAAGTAAGTTTAAACCTAACAAAAGAGCGGAAATAAACAATTACCTAATTGGCGGACCCTTTGTTTACAATCTATCGTAAGCTTGCACTACATATTTATTATTTTTCTACTATTGCTCTGGTGTTTTTTTTGATTAAATCCTTCTTGTATAAAGTAAAGGGTATCTCAGTACTTTCACTGTAGGTTAGACCCCTGCAATACATACAGTCACGCCTTTCTCCCGTTGGTCTATACCAACTCTAAAGAAAGGAAAGATCTAGTCTCTGCCTATGCAGAGACTAGATCTTTCCACATGCTACGATCCCAGCGGAAAGCAGTACGCCAACTCCCCGGCACCCTCTACCGGTTTCTGGAACTCCAGACTGATAGGCTGTGCAGGGTCCGTGCGTGGTGGTGTCACATCCTTTCCCCCTGGTCTCATTCACACATGCCTCCTCCAACATTTATCGTAGCAAAGTGGCTTTCTGTAGCCCATTCTTCGCCCCCTCGGGAAATGCAATTTGACGGGTAGCAAACCACATCGCTGCCATTGTGTTCCCACACATACCTACCTCGAAGATAATTCTCGGGTAGGTATGTGGATTTCCTCACAATGTTTTCCTTCACTGAAAAACAAGTGATAATTACGTACATATGCTTTACAGAAACACATTGGTACGTCCCCGCACTGGGATTTGAACTCACATCCTTCTCCTTGAAAGGCAGACCTTCTCCCACTAGGCTGCCACCGCTACGTAATCCTATACCATGGACCTATTTAATAAAAAAAAAATTTTTTTTTAATTATATTTATTTTCTTAATCATAATTGTATTATCTTCCAGTATCATCAGGCAAGAGTAGCAAAGCCAGAAGTAATGCAGCCCCCATGACAACCACGGGAGCCACAGGTAATGTTATTTCTTCATCTTCAGTTCCTCTGTTCTCGTAATTCCTGATTCCCTAGATACAGGAATTCCCTAGTCAGGTAAGTCAGGTAATTGTAATGTATAATGAATAAAAAAAAAAGAAATAAAAAAAAAAACCACTGTGTTTCAGACCACACAACTGAAGTAAAACTTCTTTAGCTCCATTTATATGGATCTATCTTTTTCTCTTTCTCTCATAGCCAGTTATATACAAACTGGCTATGAGAGAGACAGGGAAAGAAAATGTGTTCTCACCTCTCTCTTGCCCCCACAGTAATATAAGAAACATAACTCTCATTCTATCTTCCCTAACTTATATCTCCCTCTCAACTTCCGTTCGCCTCGCCGATCACACTTTTCGTAACGCTCACCGTGCATAAACAAGTTTTACTTAAAAAAATTTATAAAACAATACCAATGATATAATTATCATTGAAAACGACATTTCCATAATTACTAGACATAAATACTTAAAATTCTTTTCAGGTTCTTCCGACAAGGTGTCTCGCTCGGCTGGTGGGGGCAACCCGGTGTGTCCCCGGGAGACACCGAAGTGGCAACGCCCTATCAACACATTCTTCATCAGTAAGGAGGACGAGCAGCCCAAGAAGGATGAGACAGAGGATACAGAGGATGGCTTAGCTGGTAAGAGACTTAAAATGTTGACTGCTGAACCGGTTTTTACAGTTACGGCCTGTGTGTCTTTTCCAGCACTGGCGTGCCGTCTGTGTTTCGCCGCACGGCCGGCATGTAAGCTGCGTTAACACATCAGCTGTGTTTTCCCGCACCCGCGTAAAGTTATAAAAAACACACCGTCTGTGTTTTCAGCAGTGAATGTGTTAAAAGAAATTCTATATATAACCCCGATGTTAAAACGACGGAGTGTTATAAATTTTACGTCTGTATCTCTGTGGCATCGTAGCTTCTTGTTCCAAACGGAACGAGCATTTTTGATTTAATTTGTTTTTTTATCGCTTTCACTGCTGAGCCGATTTTCTTGTCTGGTGCTACACGGGTGCGGCTCTTTTTTTTTTTTTTTTTAGGGACTTTTAGCCACTTATGCGTAGCCATGTCAGCCCCATAGGTACTCTCTTTTCTTTTTTTTCAACTAGATATCCGAACACATCACCCCAGGGTGCGGCTCTGCACACACCATAGTATTTTCCCATACAACAAACAGCAGTTGTGTTTTCAGCACTGAAGATGTTAACTAAATTTTATTACTCTTCTGCAGGCGGCTCCAATGGGCAGGTAATCAGACCAATCAACCAGACAGATCCAAGAAGCGCCATCATCGAGTCAGACGATGACTTTTCTGAGGAAATGCCACCTAACTTAATACTAGATTACTATAACGTGAAGTTAGAAAAATTGTCCGGTGACAATAGTCACAAAATAGATGAGTACTATCCAAAGGGGACTAAGGGGAAAGGAGTGGGGAAGAAAACTAAGGGGAAAGAGAATGGTGAGAGTGCAAGTGAGATGGAAAACCAAACAGAGACAGACAACAAGTCCGAAAAGGAAAACCTTAGCAATAATATCGAAGATGGAGAATCGATTTCAAGAAAAGTCAATGGTTCGAAAAGTTCGAGAGAGATGGAGTCTACAATTGATGAGAGTGACAAGGACAGCGGTGCTAAAGATAGCAGTGCAAGTGAGATGGAAGACAAAACAGAGGGAGACAATGAATCTGAAAATGAATACAATGAATCAAGTAAAACCAAGGGTAAGAGAAGTGATGCCAGTGCTAGGGAGAACCATGATAAAATTGGTGAGAGTGACAAGGACAGCGGTTCTAAAGAGAGAAGTAAGAGGGAGAGGGAAGACAGAATAGAAGAGGAAAGAGTTAGTAAGAAGATTAAGGTTAATTAAGTGCTTTTAAGTTTTTTTTAGTAATGTAAGTCTATGTTGTAAGAAAACTTTTTGGCGAGAGCCATTGTGGTGATGAGAAATGGTAAATGATCATCCATTAATCACGTGAGGCTTGAAAGAGGGGGAAAGGGGGTTCAGACATATCACAAGGGGGAGGGGGTGTGTAGTGGGAGGCCTCTTCTGCAAGAGACCGCCTTTGAAAGTACCATACCTTTGCCAGATATTCATCCGCCAAACAATAGTATGCAAACATTACTATGTTCCGGTTTGAAGGCAGTTTCCAGCGAAATTACTGGGTGTGTGAGACTTTAGAACCAATTTATTTTTTTTGATGACGGAGTTACAATACGAGCACGTCTTTCACCTGATGGTAAGTGCTACGCCTGCCCATAACAGTTACAGTACTACCCAGACTTGCGTTGCATAATCTTGTACAGCGCACTGCACTCTACACCCTGAGACATTGGTTCTAAAGTCTCATACTCCCAGTAATTACGCTGGAAACAGTGCCCTTCAAACCGGAACACAGCTTTTTTGAGCAATTTATTGGCTTTTGTTCCGTAACTTCTCAATTATGATATGATTTATATAAAATCTCCACTAACAAGCCATAGAAAAGATGCGCGAAGCCAAAATTAAAAAAAAAAATTTGGATGTGATCCTTTAGTCTGTAAGCAGTGCTGCCAAGTCGGGAGACTTACTCCAAATGTGGGTGATTTTCGGAGTATCCTCCGATTTTATAAAATTGAACAAACGGAGAGAAATTGGGTGAAGAAATGTAGAAAGAATTGCGGAAACAACCCATTCTTAAATGTCCACCTATTATTTTGAGATACAATTATAAATTACAAAGTGCTAGTCCAAAATTTATATAATTGAGTATTAATTGATTGATTTTTGATATGAAATTATTATGATTTGATATGAATTATTTGCGGTCGGTTAGACCAGCAGCTGCTAGGTGCGCCGTTGGCCATATCGCACTGATTTTTGCATTCAGCCCATGTCAATAAGGTAATTAAATTTTTTGGCTTAAAAATATGCCATTTGTAAATGGCATATTCTAAGTTTTGGAGGAAAATTGGGACGGCTACTACTAAACTACCTGGCAGCACTGGAAGTCAACAAAACAACATGTCGTTGCAGAGTTTGGAAGTTGTTTAAAAACAAAACTGTGCAAAGAGATTCATGAAATACAATTCTACATAACCGCTCAAAAATACAACAAATTAGATTAGAATAGAATAGAAAAACTCTTTATTGTACACCAGAAACAAAAATGAATACAGTACAGAAGAATTACATTAGGTAAACAAGGGTAGTACAATGGGCGGTCTTATCGCTGAAAGCGACAAAAACATACAGCTAAACAAACAATTAGCTGACAAAATATGTCTTAATTAAGCTACAGAAAAAGTCTCGCAGCTTTGGTTACAATTATTTTAGCTGGCCGCACTTTATACCGCCACAACGCGTGGAGGAAGAAGACAAGAGAAGTAAAACCGAAAACAATCAGTGAAGTAATCCCACTATGGGTCCTATGGTATGTCTCCTTCACTATGGGTGTTCGACTGGTAGATAATGCTCTTAGCGTTAAGTCCGCCATTTGTACTAGTTATTTAATCTGTGCAATAAAGTATTGAATAAATAAATAAATAAGTAATCGTATTTTCGGAGAACAAACGATTGATATCAAGAGAATACTCTTCAGTGGAAGCGGTGGTAGCCTAGTGGGAGAATGTCCGCCTTCCAATCAGAAGGTCGTGGTACAAATCCCAGTGCGGGCACATACCAATGTGTTTCTGTAAAACATATGTACGTAATTATCACTCGCTTTTCGGTGAAGGAAAACATCGTGAGCAAACCCACACACCTACCCGAGAATTATTTCGGAGGTAGGTATGTTATCCACCAATCCGGACTGGGCCCCCGTGGTGGATTATGGCCTTGCCCTCCTCACGAAAGTGAGGGGAGACCCGTGCCCAGCAGTGGGACGTTATGGGTTGATGATGATGACTCTCCAGTGAGTGGTAATGTTCCTCCGGGTCTGGAACGCATTCTTTTTTATTTAAGCCGGTCTCGTCGCTCCTTAGATATCTGCATGTACGATTTTACCAACCCAGATATTGGTAGAACGCTACAGAAACTTAACCGCGTGAAAGTGAAAATAAGATACATTGTTGAAATCAGTAATTTCATTGCGTTTGAAGATGCTTGATAATCAACGGTTGACGCACCACAAGTTCTGCTTGATAGATGGTTCAGCTGACGTGGAAGACAGTAAAGTCATGCCTTGCCTTATGTGGTGGAGAATATTTTCGAAAATTGGTGTGGATAATGACAATTGACACGTTGACTGCTGAACCGGTTTTTACATTTGGGCACCGTTGTGGACCGTGTGCGTTTCCCAGCGCTGGCGTGCCGTCTGTGTGAGCCGCGCTCTAGTAGCGCCGCGTTACACACACGTCTGTGTTTCGCCGCACAGCCGGCACGTTACCTGGCTGCCCAAAAGAAGGTTATGTTTTCGGTCATATGTTCCTTTGACACGTTCTACAGCCAGCCTAGATGGATGGATTTTGAATAATGAGGAAAATTGGTATAGGAAATTTAAAAATTAAAATTTTAATACCTTCACTGCTGAGCCGATTCGCTTGTCTAGCCACGGGTGCGGCTCTGCACACTCCATAGTGTTTTCCCATACAGCAAACACAATATGTGTATTCCCGCACTCGCGGCAAGTTATGAAAACACGACAGTTGTGTTTTCAGCAGTGAAGGTTGAAGGTCAATGGATTTGTTAGAATCACGACAGTCGCATAGAGTGCTTAGCAGTCGGGTTTTTCAATTTATGGCGGGACAATGAATTTGTAAAGCAATGTGTTAATGTAAGATTTTTTGTATTATTTAAGTAATTAGCATTAGGTTCAGTTTTAACTGGTAAGAAATTTAAGAAACCACTAGACTAAGGATATGTTATCTATTTTTTTAAGATTTTGTAATCGAATAAATTTTTTGTAAATGTCACTTCTGATTGTTTTTATTTAAATCTATTTTTTTATAATCCAACTAGCTGTGCCCGGCCACGCTTCGCTGTGGCACATTCGCACATTCGCTGATATGTCACTGATGAAAAAAATTGATAAAAACAATCCTTGATGCGGATTATATATCGTGCTAAAATTTCAGCTCGATCGGTGCAGAACTTTTTGAGTTTTTGAAGCGTACACAAACCAACATGACATTTTTATATATATAGATATACAATGTACATGAATAGATGGATAGATAAACTCTTTATTGAAACACCACAGAACAGAAAACTTAAAAACTAGAACAAAACAAGTTTAACAATTAGTGTCACAATGGGCGGGCTACATTTAAACGACTACATTTTATGTGATGTACCCCCCCCCCCCTTCAAGCCTTAAGTGATTAATGGACGGTCCCTAATATAGTTGTTATAGCTTAAAAGCAACGGACTGTCTAAGTATTCGTGGTTTCTTTGGGAGTTGATGGGGGGGTCTGGGTGGGGTTCTGATTGCTTCTCGGGGTTCTGGGTCGGTCTGGGGTAGCAACCCTGGTCCCGGAACACGGAAACGTTCGGCATCTCATAGCTGGAGCACTTCGTGATTTCGTTTCTGAAAAGATTGGTACGTCAAGGTTTTTGCTGTTCTAACACCTTCACTGCTGAGCTGATTTGCTTGTCTAGCCACGGGTGCGGCTCTGCACACTCCATAGTGTTCCCATACAACAAACACAACAGTTGTGTTTTCAGCAGTGGATTAGTTATTGCGTAACATCTTTCCGCTCGCTTTCCTGCAATCTATGGGAGTGAGTTCGTCAAAAAGGACGGAAGTGTGTAACAGGAAGCCGGTAAAGGAAAACATCGTGAGGAAACCCACATATCTACCCGAGGATTATTTCGAAGGTTGTTCTCCACAATTCCGGGTGCTCGTGGTGGATTATGGTGTAACCCTGCTCACGAAAGTGAGGGGAGACCCGTGCTCAGCAGTGGGACGATATGGGCTGATGATGATGAGGATGATGTGTATAGGTCGTAATTACCCCGGCCCAGGCACGAGGAATGCGTGCGGCTGCACGGCGTCCACGTCGTCGCCGTGGCTGCAGATCAGCTTGGCGAGCGTCATCTTGCGAATCTCGAACAGTTGTTCTGGAACCGTAGTTTTTAGTAACGAAAAAACAGCAATCAGTGGAAAAAAAAACAAAAACTCACATTCGCATTCGTAATATTAGTTAGGAGGTGAAAGTTTGTAATTTTATTCCTCAATCACGCAAAAACTACTGAACGGATTCGAATGAAATTTGGAATGGAGATAGAGCTGAGCTTCAGCTCTTGCGGGATAATATTAAACGCGGGGCGCATAGCCAACTATTAACGGATGCCGTGTTTCCGTACGTCCTGCTGCTGACAACGAGACAAAATCAAAATTGGTTCATCCGTTCGGGAGCTACGATGTCACAGATACACACTCACACAGAAAGAAACGTCAAACTTGTAACACCCCGTCGTTTTTGCGTCGGGTGTTAAAAAGAACCAAGAGAGAGAGAACGAGAGAGGAGATGGTGGAAGGAGAGCCTACCTGTAGTGAAGTCGAGGAAAACCAAAAGAGAAAAAGAGAGAAGTTGATAGAAGGAGAGCCTACCTGTAGCGAAGTTACCGAGAACCAAGAGAGAGAAAGAGAGAAGATGATGGAAGGAGAGCCTACCTGTAGTGAAGTCGAGGAGAACCAAGAGAGAGAAAGTGAGAAGATGTTAGAAGGAAAGCCTACCTGTAGTGAAGGCACCGGGTTGCCCATCATGTTCGTACCAGAACCGGTCGGAGCGGCGCCAGGACAGCAGCTGGTGCGCCATGATGCAGCGCAGCGTGGGCCCCAGCGCGGCGCGCGGCGCGGGGCGCTCCGCCAACAGCGCCACCACCAGCTCCACGTCCGCCGGGGACTCGTACGAGGACGCCAGGGCTTCCACTTGCTGCTTAGTATTTATAATTTTTAATAATACGTCATTTATGTTATGATTACAATTATTTACATAGATAGATTTTACTGTAGTGGGAGGGGCCTCTTCTGCAAAAGACCGCCTGGGGAAGTACCACACCTTTGCCAGATATTCATCCATCTGTAGGCGCGAAGCGGTTCGCCTCCACATTCATTACGCGTACCGCAAAGGAGTGGAACTCCTTGACGGAGTCTGCGTTTCCCGATAGTTACAGCCTGGGAGTCTTCAAGGCGCGAGTGAATAGGTTACTTCTGGGTAAGCGTGCACCATCGTAGACCGCATCGTCGCTTAGCGTCACGTGAGATAGTGGTCAAACGCGAGCCTATTTACAATTACAAAAAAACCGCCAAGCAGTAGTGTGAAAACAATACTGTGTTCCGGTTTGAAGGGCACTGTTTCCAGTGATACTACTGGGCATATTACGAAACTTTAGAGCCGATGTCTCAGGGAGACGAGCGCAGTGAGCGAGTACACGACTCAGCACTGACGCGACTCATATGGAGTCACTTCTGCTACTCAACCCGTGTTACACGACTCAGCACTGACGCGACTCATATGGAGTCACTTCTGCTACTCAACCCGTGTTACACGACTCAGCACTGACGCGACTCATATGGAGTCACTTCTGCTACTCAACCCGTGTTACACGACTCAGCACTGACGCGACTCATATGGAGTCACTTCTGCTACTCAACCCGTGTTACACGACTCAGCACTGACGCGACTCATATGGAGTCACTTCTGCTACTCAACCCGTGTTACACGACTCAGCACTGACGCGACTCATATGGAGTCACTTCTGCTACTCAACCCGTGTTACACGACTCAGCACTGACGCGACTCATATGGAGTCACTTCTGCTACTCAACCCGTGTTACACGACTCAGCACTGACGCGACTCATATGGAGTCACTTCTGCTACTCAACCCGTGTTACACGACTCAGCACTGACGCGACTCATATGGAGTCACTTCTGCTACTCAACCCGTGTTACACGACTCAGCACTGACGCGACTCATATGGAGTCACTTCTGCTACTCAACCCGTGTTACACGACTCAGCACTGACGCGACTCATATGGAGTCACTTCTGCTACTCAACCCGTGTTACACGACTCAGCACTGACGCGACTCATATGGAGTCACTTCTGCTACTCAACCCGTGTTACACGACTCAGCACTGACGCGACTCATATGGAGTCACTTCTGCTACTCAACCCGTGTTACACGACTCAGCACTGACGCGACTCATATGGAGTCACTTCTGCTACTCAACCCGTGTTACACGACTCAGCACTGACGCGACTCATATGGAGTCACTTCTGCTACTCAACCCGTGTTACACGACTCAGCACTGACGCGACTCATATGGAGTCACTTCTGCTACTCAACCCGTGTTACACGACTCAGCACTGACGCGACTCATATGGAGTCACTTCTGCTACTCAACCCGTGTTACACGACTCAGCACTGACGCGACTCATATGGAGTCACTTCTGCTACTCAACCCGTGTTACACGACTCAGCACTGACGCGACTCATATCGAGTAACTTCTGCTACTCAACCCGTGTTACACGACTCGTCACTGACGCGACTAATTCCTCCTCACTGACGCCACTCACCGGCCTGTCCATCCACCCCAGCAAGTCTTCAAACCGCTTTGCCTCCTGCAGCCCGCAAAGCTTCCGGTACTCGTTGTACGGTGGAAGGCCCAAGTCACGACCTTTCATGATGTCGCTCGATATCACGTCAGATGCGAACTGAAGCCGGCCCAGGATCCGCTCACTCACCTGTGGGAACCTCACATTTGTTCATTTCCTTTGAACGTTTATCTCCTCATCATGTAGAAAGTGAGATTCACGTTCTTTTTGAAGTAAAACTTCTTTAAGCACGCTTGACGGGGAGAAGAGAGAGAGTTATGTTTCGTATTTTTTTTCTAATTTATTATTTAAAGTTTTATTTTGTTTTTTTAATGTACTCACGTCGGGGTCCACGGTGGAGCCCCCAGCGGCGCCCGGCTGTCGGAAGGCCCCCTGTGTTATGCCTTCAATAGTGTTGTTGAGAGGCAGAGCGCCGGTCCGCAGTATGTAATCCACCGCCGCAAGATTGTCGTATATACGACCGTCTTTGGTATATAGTCTGCAATGTAGAATTACATTAATGATTAGATATTACATTAACATTTCCGTTTGACGTGACAACGTCTAATAAATCTATGAACGCTGGCTGCAGGCATGAAGAAGATGACGATGATGAAGAAGATGACGATGATGATGAAGGGGATGACGATGATGACGATGATGAAGGAGATGACGATGATGACGATGATGAAGAAGATGACGATGATGAAGGAGATGACGATGATGACGATGATGAAGGGGATGACGATGATGACGATGATGAAGAAGATGACGATGATGATGATGAAGAGGATGATGATGACGATGATGAAGAGGATGATGATGACGATGACGAGAATGATGATAATGAACAGGACTAACTTTAACCGCCCCTCCTGAATCGTGTGGAACCAGCGCGTGGCAGTGACGTACTCGAGGCTGACGCGGGGCTCCAGGGCCGGATCGTAGTCGTTAACGTGGCCCCGGGTGGGGAATACAACCTTGTTCTCGACAAGGAAGTCCAATCCTAGAACAACGCACTAAAAACTCCTACAAATTGCCAATCACTGTTTCTGGAACGTTTTCCAACACATTGCTAACCTTGTCATTTATTTACTTTATGTCAACAATAGAACATAAATAGAAATAACTAGCTGTACCCTGGCACGCTTCGCTGTGGCACATTCGCACATTCGCTGATATGTCACTGATGAAAAAATAGATAAAAACAATCCTTGATGCGGATTATATATCATGCTAAAATTTCAGCTCGATCGGTGCAGAACTTTTTGAGTTTTTGAAGCGTACACAAACCAACATAACATTTTTATATATATAGATAGATTAGTCATCAGCATAATGCTATTTATTTATTTTATTTGACGAAGAGACGAGCAAATCGTTCACCTGTTGGTAAGCGCTACGCCTGCCCAAGTTTGCATTGCATAAACCTGCGCGGCGCACTGCGCTCGTCACCCTGAGACATCGGCTCTGAAGTCTCACACGCCCAGTAATGTCTCTGGAAACAGTGCCCTTCAAACCGGAACACAGTAATGTTTGCACACT
This sequence comes from Campaea margaritaria, assembly GCA_912999815.1. Classification (NCBI taxonomy): domain Eukaryota; kingdom Metazoa; phylum Arthropoda; class Insecta; order Lepidoptera; family Geometridae; genus Campaea; species Campaea margaritaria. The sequence goes on from OU538818.1 coordinate 3,204,280, forward strand.
ACTGCTTGGTGGAGGAATATCTGGTAAAGGTGCGGTCTCTTGCAGAAGAGACCTCCCACTCCAAAATACGTTGTTGTAAGCAGTTGCTTCAGTATATTTTTGAAGTAAAACTTCTTTACGCTCGCTTGACATGGGGAGTAAGCTGGTGAATGCGTAACGAGAGCGTTACGAAAAGTGTGATCGGGCGAGGTGACCGGAAGTTGAGAGGGAGATATAACTTAGTGAAGATAGAAAGAGTGAGTCATGTTTTCTTTCTTTCTTTCTCTCATAGCGTCGTTTTAGCATAACACACTCGTATTTTTTTATTTCTTGCACCATAGATAGATGGATAACTCTTTATTGACACCAAATTGTATAAAACACAGAAAACAAACATAACTTAATAATAGGTACAATGGGCGGTCTTATCGCATACAAACCTAGAAGTTCCGTCATCATTTCATAATACACGATGTGCACGAAAAAGGCAATGTTGACTTCCCTGGCTGTGTAGTAAAGGCGGTCGTCATTCCAACACGGGTTCAGTTCCTGCAGAGAGCGCGCTATCGCATTGTGAGCGCGGTACAGCCACATGAAGACCAGGTTTAAGCCAAGAACCGAGTTGGCGCCGCTGACAGCTGGGAACATCAAATTCATTACTAGAACTGTGCCGGATTAAGAAGAACACAACTGTCGTGTTTTTCATAACTTGCCGCGTGTGCGGGAAAACACAACTGTTGTGTTTGCTGTATGGGAAAACACTATGGCGCGTGCAGAGCCGCACCCGTGGCTAGACAAGCAAAACGGCTCAGCAGTCAAAGTGTTAATCACATGAACACCAGGCGGTCCGAAGCGGTGTTAGCTTAGTGGGAGAACGTCCGCCTTCCAAGGAGAGGGTCGTGAGTTCAAATCCAAGTGCGGGCACGTACCAATGTGTTTGTAAAACATATGTACGTAATTATCACTCGCTTTTCGGTGGAGGCAAACATCGTGAGGAAACCCACATACCTACCCGAGAATTATTTCGGAGGTAGGTATGTTGTCCACCAATCCGGACCGGGCCCCCGTGGTGTATTATGGCCTAATCCTCAGAGCGAGGGGAGACTCAGCAGTGGGACGATATGGGCTGAACAAGCTTGGGGTGCATTTTACTTTATATTATTTTATAATACTTGACTCTTTGATATCAAGCAGCTTTTATTGCAAAAAAATATTATTTTTCTCCTTTTCAGTTCGGCTTGCTAAACGTTGACTGCTGAACCGGTTTTTACATTTGGGCACCGTTACGGCCCGTGTGCGTTTCCCAGCACTGGCGTGCCGTCTGTGTGAGCCGCGCTGTAGTAGCGCCGCGTTGCACACACGTCTGTGTTTCGCCGCACAGCCGGCACGTGAGCTGCGCTAACACAACAGCTGTGTTTTCCCGCACCCGCGTAAAGTTTATAATTCATTTTACTCACGCGCGTCGTGACATCGCGTCTCTCTAGGCTGCTCGTTGTTAACACACACACGTCCCCCGCTTGGGGGCCAATCCTTGCCTTTGATTACCTCCGCTCGCAAGCGGCCCCCTGAGAACTCTCGCCCCCTCCTCGCCCCTTGCTCCTCGTGCCCATACACACTGGAGAGGTCCAGCAGGGGTGTAGCTGTGTTAATCTATAATAAAACCCAAGACTCCAATCATTATTTGCAAATAGGCAAAAATAATGCACTTTTAGAAGTCAAAACATGCTGAGAACACAACTGTCGTGTTTTTCATAACTTGCCGCGAGCGCGGGAAAACACAACTGTTGTGTTTGTTGTATGGGAAAACACTATGGGGTGTGCAGAGCCGCGCCGCACCCGTGGCTAGACAAGCAAATCGGCTCAGCAGTCAAAGTGTCAAGTCTCATAATTATCATCATCAACCCATATCGTCCCACTGCTGGGCACGGGTCTCCCCTCACTTTCATGAGGAGGGTTAGGCCTTAATCCACCAAGGGGATTGGTAGATAATACCTACCTACGCAATAATTCTCGGGTAGGTATGTGGGTTTCCTCACGATGTTTTCCTTCACCGAAAAGCGAGTGATAATTACGTACATATGTTTTACAGAAACACATTGGTACGTGCCCGCACTGGGATTTGAACTCACGACTATCTATCATAGAAATCGGTTCAGTAATTAGTGGGCATATGAGACTTTAGAGCCGATGTCTCAGGGTGACGAGCGCAGTGCGCCGCGCAAGAATATGCAATGCAGGGTTCTGGGTGGTGCTGTGACTGTTATGAGCTGGCGTAGCGCTTACCAACACAACGACTTGCTCGTTTCCTCACACAGACAAAGAAAAAATTGGACAGTGCTTAGATATCCCCTTACCCTTTCAGGGGTTACGTCATCAGAGAGACAGCCCAGCCCCTGGTAGGTAATGGCACGAGTGAGGTTCATACAGCGGACACTGCTCCTTCGGAGGTGAGGGTCGTCATCTTCCACCTCAATCAATCATTAAATGTAGTTAGTACCACACAAGAGAGACCACAGAAAAGATTAATGTAAAAAATTGTGCGTGGAGTCCCTCCGCGCGGAAGTGAAACTTCGTAATGTGGAAATGAAAATAGGAATTGATTTTTAATGAAATCATATTGTTTCTTTAAGACAAACTTTATTAACATTGCTTACAATTCACAATTGATCGCATCTTTTCATTTTCGAGTGGAGAAATATCCAAATCTATGTTTGAGTTCTATTTTTCAATATTTCTTGCAATAACTGAATCAAATAAAATAAAATACAATCTAAAAGTCAAATTGTAATTGTATTGTATTGTAAGAATTGCGTTTATTAAATACTGTAAGAACGCCACCCACCCTGCTATCGAAAAATGTTTTTTACTGTCCATCCAAAGGTTGTCTGGAAGAAATCGCTTTCATCGATAAGACCGCCCGTTGTACTACCATTGTTTACCGTGGTAATTCTTCTGTACTGTGTTTATTTTTGTTTACTGGTATACAATAAAGAGTTTTCTATTCTATTCTATTCTACGCGCATGCGTTCGAGCGCCACGCATTCACTCTCGCTCTGTCTCTTTCTGTTCCCCCTCCCCAGGACCGTTGTGCCTCATGTAACGGTGGCGCACCGTATGTCTGGTTGTTCAATGATGGAAAGGTTTTGGTGGAATTAAATTGTCCAATCGGTCGCACCAAAAAGTATCCCATAAAAGACCAATAGGCCGGCGACTCTGCGTCCATGCTCAAGGCTCTGCAGCCTCGCCTCGACTAGTGAATTAGTAGTATTATTTTAGATTATTGGCGCAGGGTTCAGGGGATTTGTGAAAATAGAGACAGTCCGATCACGAAAAAAAAAAAAAAGAATAAGAATAGTAATCAAAGAAGTTCGGTGACACGCACGACACCACACGAGAAATACGGTAAAAACACTAAACAAACAACAAGGGGCGGTGTCGAAGCCCGAGGTGAGCAGCGGGGTGCTCCGGTGGCGATTTGGCCCGCGCGCGCGCACTCTCACGAAATTGCGAGGCGACACTCCTCAAAAACATGGCGGGGGTGGCGTGCTTCCTGCGTCCGACTACCACGTGACGTCTTCGGACGCCTTCGGATGCGTTCGGCCAAGATCGCCACCAGCGCACCGCCTCTCGCTCCGCGCCATCAATTTAAACAATAAAATAAATTGCTGTGTTGGCAACAAGTAGATTACTAGCTGCGCCTCGCGGTTTCACCCGCGTAGTTCCCGTTTCCTCCCACGGGAACATACTATCGGGATAAAAAGTACCCTATCTGGTCAATCCTGGTTATAAACTTTGTGGGCAAAATTTCATTCGAATCTGTTCAGCAGTGTTTGCGTGAAAGAGCAACAAACATCGATCCATCCATTCTCACAAACTTACGCATTTATATTATTGGTAGGATTTAACAAGGCAGTAAAAATATTACTCACATACCTAGGAGCCTTACTCGATATTTTGACACCGAGGGAGATAATAAAATCGATTATGGCGAGTCGTTTTATTCCCGGGTTAAATAGTCTACTTTTCACTTCAATTGCGAGAAAATAAAATAACTATGTACTCAAATATAACTCAGTAATAACATTTCAATTATAAAATGTAACACGGAACGTAAATAGGGCGATCCCGGATGTGACGGCTGGCGGTCCGGGCATCCGCGCTAGCGTTTTAGCTGGCCACGTGACCCGAGATGCGGAAACGCTCCCCTCGCCCCGCAGCCCCGCTCTCTTCCTTCCCGGCCTTCACGGCAAACACGCGTGCCGGCGCGGTTACTGTTTTATTTGTCTATTTCTCTTAAATAAAGCATTCTGCTCCTAACATTAGTTTAAATAATAAAAAAATACGAATAAAAAGTGTTTATAAGAAATTATTTCAAAAATGGAACATAGAAATGGCGAGTGTTTACCACAGAAGAAATATAGTTACATCTTCACAAAGGCTTGGTGGGCGGTTGATAAACGTGAGTAAATTAAAAAAAACACACCTTAGTCCCGTTACGCAGAGCTATAATAAGTAATAATAACACACGTTTATACCATGAGAAATCAAAAATATTTTCCTTCTTTTCTTTCCACATATTACTTAGTATGCACAAAATGGCCGCTCTCCACCCCGCGCTATCCACTGTAACTGTTATGGGTAGGCGTGGCGCTTACCATCAGGTGAACGACTTGCGGTTTCGTTACATTTAAAAACATTTATAAAAAATTGGATACATTTAAAAAAAATCAGAAACATTTGTAAAAAATAACTCCATCATCAGGTTCTGATCACCATCTATAACCTATTCATTGAGACAATTCTAATGAGCCCAAACACGATACCTCTGCTGTAAGTTGGCGAGGAGTTGGGTACCCTGCAGACTCCAGGTGACGCTGCAGCGTCAGGTCAAGGTTACCATGTGCTTGCTATATCATTGAAGCAACAGGAAATACCAAATTTCTGCTGCGCTGGGCTGCTTTAAAATGTATAGGAAGCCCCCCCAACTGCCAAGTGTCTCCACGTCTCACCTTCACAGGGATGCAGCGAGGGTCCTGATCTCCACCAGGCTGGCAGCAAGTGCGAGTCACTGCCACGTAGTTCACGGTGTCATGTACAGATGTTATGTCACCTGAACAGACGTGCGACGTCAATTGACTTACATACCCGTGTATTTACACACTGACTTACACAGTCACACAACTGACACACAGTCACACAACTTACACACGGTCACACAACTGACACACGGTCACAAAACTGACACACAGTCACATAACTGAGGCAGTACCTGTGATGAACACGTTGATGTTGGCTACCATTTGCGTGTACCGCTCGCTGGCCACCCGCCCGTCCGACACGAGGGACACTCGCAGCGGTCGGACCAGCGGCAGCGGCTTGCCGGACTTTGCAGTTTGTAGGCCGCCGCCTGCGAGATAATAAAAAAAAAGTACGGTCAACCTACCTATTTTTCATTATTTTTACCAGGCTGCGCATCGTGTTACAATATTTTCTTTGGGTACGCCAGAAAGAATGTTTTTTGAATTGTATTCTTTTATATTGGCGCGCTCTGTAACGCTAACAGCTGCATGGATTTTAGCTTGAGAGGTGTCGTTATTGTGGCATTGAATATTCTATCAAAATTATAAAAAAAATACAGATTTATATTAATTATAACCTTATTAAGTCGCATCCGGTCATGGATACGGATTTTGAACGAAGGAAATGTGCGCAGTTTGTCGGCGATTATTTACAACTTCACTCCGGTGCCCTCGCTTGTTGAGTGTCTCTATATTGGGGTTCTTTTTCGCAATTTCGGGGAAAAATATAATTTTTGGGGAATTTTGGGGGAATAAATCAGTACTAACGTTAAAATTTGTTGAATTATTCTTTCTTATTACACGCGTGATTTTTTGGCTAAGGTGCGAGAAAACGACACTGATAGACGTTTCCACTCTGTTTACTTGCACTACTGGCTGTTGATTGCGTGGTGCTGGTGAGACATTTTTTATTGATTGATTAAAAAAAATTATAGTGTGGTTACGTTTTTATCAGAATTAATTAAACCAATGTGGTAATGCTGGTTCTATTGGTGTATTAGTGCATTATAAATGTAATTACATAAATAATTAAAATAAATCAGGAGTTTCAACATATTTGGGGAAAACTTTCATATTAAACAGTATCGTTTTGGGGAAATTAATTTTCCTATAGGGAAATGTCATTCTTCATCTGGATACCCTGCTTCCGTTAGGAATTATGTTCTGTCGCCCGACCGCCATGATGTGAAGAGTTAGATACGTGTCTCCTTCGCCAGTGCGTCATTGCTACCGTTCATGAAGTGGATTAGTCAACCAACCTGTTGTAAAAAGTGCTACCTCGAAATCTAACCCTAAACTTATGTGTTGTGATGCCGGTCAAAATAATGACGCCCCTTCATATTTATTTCAATGTAATTTGGAATGAGAAATATTAAACCAGTTGAAAACGAACCAAAATTCCGACTGCGACCAAATTTAATAGTGGAATGCAGGTAGGCGCATCTCGTTTCATTTTAACTGTGGAGTGCAATGCCAAGTCTGTTGGGTATATTGTGATTGTTCATATTTTTAGTGTTTTATTTCGCTAAATGGCGTTTTATTGCTATCTTACTCGTCGGATTCTGTACAATGTGTCAATTTTGTATTTTCTGTTTTTCTTTCATTCAACCGGGTGACGAGATAAGCAAGTCGTTTACCTGATGGTTAGCGCTACGTCTGCCCATAACAGATATAGAGTGTATGTGTAGCGGGTATTCTCAAAAAATGGCCGATTTTACCCGCCTGAATATTTTAAGTGGTCGTATATCATTGTTTTCGGATTTAGGGCAAAGTAACTCTTAGGATAGTTGAGAGGACACTAGCTGCATCGAGGCCAATATCCTACACAATTCTAAAGAAAGGTGGAGAACTCGAATTTAAGTTTGTAATTGAATTTTCTAATTTAACCTTTGCAATATCTGAATAACGGAAATTGTTTGAGAACTACCTAGTTATGTATAGATTTGACAGGCGCCGTCGTGGCAATTTAGTCGCAATATTCAGAGCCCGCGCCACTAAAGAAGTTCCACAGTCGCGGCGCTGCAGTCGCGAGACATAACGTCTCCAGCTCACCAAGTAGCTAGTCCGCGTAACTCATGATCTTAATTGAACGTATAAACCGACAAAATCAAAGATAGGGAGTGTATCTAAGGAGTTTGTTTCAGACTTTGACCGGGAAAACGTACTTTTTATTTTAGTTCCTATTTTTGCCGCGCGACTTCTGTGGCGCTGACTAGTTAAACAGCTAGTTCCCCTTATTCCGATAGAGTGCGGTTGAGATCGGTTCGAGGCTTTGGCTCCAATTCAGTGCTAGCTAACTGCTTGCTTTCTCCTGTGCCAGATTCAGCCATGAATCACCTCCAGGGGTAATTCTTTTCTTCAATATCAAACTATAATCAGTTACTCCTTTGTTTAAAGTTGTTCATATTTGATTTATTTTTTTATTTTTCTCAGTGCAAACGAGAATTATACGCTTTGAATTTTGAGTTTGAAACTTTGAATTGATTGCGCCACACCTGTCAAATCCATACAAAACGGATCAACTCAACGCCACTGTTTACGGAATCAGTTGGCTAGTTAGTGTTCTGTGACCCTTACTATTCATCTCGCACCGACGACGGTAGACGCGATTAGTGGAGCTGGAGGCCTACCATGACGTCTTATAGCGATTCAGTTCAGGACCTAAACTGAGCCGCGTCGCATAATCGTACCGTGACGTCTTATTTTTTATGTTGCTGCCATTTTCAACCTAAGCTGGATCCAGTTAAGGTTGAAAATGGTAGCAACCTAAATTGAGTCGATAATAAGCCATTTTCAACCTAACCTATATCCAGTTTAGGTTGAAAATGGCAGCAACATAAAAAATAATACATCACGGTACGATTATGCGACGCGGCTCAGTTTAGGTCCTGAACTGAATCGCTATAAGACGTCATGGTAGGCCTCCTGTTGAGGGCAGTCAAAAAATATTTTAATATTAATTCGTGCGTTTTTGTCTATTGTTAGTTACCTGCAGAGAAGACCGGCGGCAGTAGACGGTGGTAGGGGGTGAGGGTGGCTCCACGCGAGGGGTACTTCGGGTTGTTACATGAGGCATCCATGCGCCGTGGCTCATGCTGATTGCACGGAAGCACCTCCAGCGCGCAGAATCTGCGGCACAGATGATATAACAGTATGTATTACTACAGAATGAACACTCCTAGCAGGTAATTAACATTACGCTCCCAAATGTAACAGATCAATGGTTCATATGAACCTTTGTACCGGGTTGTCTTTTGTTTTGGTCGTTTAGTATGATTCTTATACACGTTTGGCGCGAGTACAAACGTCATTTATATGTGTGAATACGGTGTCTGTTGTCAAATCAGCTTTTGTATGGAGTGACCGGGGTGTCTGCGGCGAAGAGCTAGACTAGCAATTCATGGTAAGTATTATTTTAATATAAATTCAATAATTATTATATACACGAGAAGTCATTTAAACGTGATGCCTAATCTGATTATTGCTACGGTGTTATATTGACTAAACTAATATTGCAAGGTTAAATTGTGAGACATTTTCAAGATAATCCTAAACGTGACGTGTAAGTAATAAATACTCACGGTATTAATGCCATTTGGTTGAGCGTATCGTATCGCTCCTTCGTTGTTTCTGCCCCGCTGTACGAGTCATAAAATTCACTGCGCACGAGACCACACGAAAGAATTGACAAAATCACGAAATACTGCATTTTTGATACCTTCAAAATTGATAGTAGTTTGTTAGGAACACCCTTTTTAGGTACACGGGTTACCTCTACCCAGAAATATTGTGGTTTACTTACTGCCTTCAAAGATGATATCTCTTCAATTCGTCTGTTCCTTTAAAAGGTTCTCAATTCATCTGTTTTATTTAGTATTCACTTTTTTTTTCAAGCACTCTTTGTTGGCATAAGTATTATAGCGTTAATGCTGTTAACACATTATAATGTTAGTGCTGTTAGGTTCGGTGCGATGCTTTCGCCCAAATTCATTACCAACCTTGCCTGGGCTGATTGATTGCTACGATAGGTACCTGTCAAATCCATAGAATCATAGAAATGTATCCACTCACTGAACACAACTGAACACCACTCTATACCGAATACCGAATTACGCGGCAAGATTGTTGTGTTGATTTGGATAATTATTTTTTATGGAAACTGGTAAACCTTCCGTATAAACGTTGAGTCTATATAAAATATCAAAACTGGTTCAATTATTTATTAATAAATCCATCTAAAGCGGTTTTTGTTTTATTTATTTCATATTTTAATTACTTTATTCATATGGGTATTAAAAATGGAAGATTAAATGATATTGAAGGGATGAATGGTCTGGTGTTTTGATTCAAGGTATTTTTTATTTCTTACTAAATACGACACCCAATGAGACTTTTGAAACGATAACTGCGGTTAATAATTAGTGGCGTGTTTATAATTACTTATTTGTAATTACTAGTTTTTTGGCGGTATCGATAATGAGGATTGTATCAAGGTAAACAATTATAGCATCCTGTATTTATATTTCCCTGTTTATTTAATAGCAGAGGTTTAAGTAAATTCCACTTCAACGGATGTTACAATTAAAACTTAAAAAAACCATGCTATTTTTACTAACCTACATAATTAAGTATGGATTATGTTCACCAGCATTTCAATGTATTTTTGTTTCCATCTAAGATATTAATTTCTAAATCACACAAAGAACGTGAACCACCTCCTTTGTATGTGATTGTGACTCGTTATTATTTTTATTAATTTCTGAGATAATTAAAACCGTTCCGTTGAATGTAATTTAATAAACCGAGTACGTTGAATGTAATTTTCTCATATGGCAATTTTCAATAACTTTCAATAAATGCCGCTGCCACTGGCAACTCAGTTAACTACTTTATTTGACACGCCTTGAGCAGGTTCACGTATGTTTTGGTCCGTTTATCGTGTGATTTTTCTTTGTTTTAGCTGTAATTCGGTGAACTAAATTGTGTTTTGAATCGTGTCACCATTTGTGCTTAGTGTTACGTGTTAGATTTTATCGAATCGCCGAGAAAACCAGGTAAAAGGAACTTTCAATTAGTTGATGTATTACCCTACCAAATTCAGACGTATCGCTCTGTCTAAGATTTGCACTGCATGTGGTAATGGTTGCGTATTTTCAACTCGGCCGTATTATAATCAATTTTGAGGCCTCAAACATTTTTGTTTATTATTTCTTTCGATATTTCATGACTGTACAGCGGTTTTAGTGGGTTCCTAGTAGTTTTGTCATACAATAGTGCCTTTCTTCGTACAATTAAAGTTATTTAATGTTGCGGAAGTACCTGCGCCACTTGTATTCAATGAGTCATTCATCAAAGAAATTCACGATTGATTAGCGGCCTAGTGAAACTTGTAAGAAATTGTATCTTTGTTCTAGTTTCATTATTTATGCTTCACTAATGTGTTGAGAACGTCCTAAGAAGGTCATAAGTGTTTGAGCACCTAAACTCCGAGTAGGCTTCTGTCTGATATAAATTGGGTACACCTTCCAAATTTTTTTGTTTTTTTTTTTATTTGATTGAGTGACACGACCTGAGCTGTTCACCTGATGGTAAGCGCTACGCCTGCCCATAATCATAGTTGTACGTTATTAAATTCATTAATTGCTGTCAAAGTAAGCCTAGCGGTGGTAGCCTAGTGGGAGAATGTCCGCCTTCCAATCAGAAGGTAGTGAGTTCAAATCCCAATGTGGGCATGTACCAATGTGTTTCTGTAAAACATATGTATGTAATTATCACTCGCTTTTCGGTGATGGAAAACATCGTGAGGAAACCCACATACCTACCCAAGAATTATTTCGTAGGATGGTATGTCATCCACCAAACCGGACTGGGCCCCCGTGGTGAATTATAGCCTAACCCTCCTCATGAATGTGAGGAGACCTGTGCCCAGCAGTGGGACGTTATGGGTTGATGATGATGAATTGCTGTCAATAAACCGGCTAGAATTACTCAGTATCACAGTTAATAGTGGGAGAATGCGCCTTCCAAGAGAGGGCTGAGTTCTGTCCCAGTGCAGGCATGTACCCATTTGTTCCTTCCAAAACATATGCACGTAATTATCACTTGCCTTTCCGTGAAGCAAAACATTCTGAGGAAACCCACACACTTACCTACCTACATGAGAATTATTTTGGAGGTAGGTGTACATTTTATTTTTATACTAGCTGCACCGGCGGTTTCACCCCCATAATTCAAGTTTTCCCGCAATAACTCTCTTAAAACCAATATATTTTCCCCGTTTTTGCCACATTCTCCATTGACGCTCCGCTCCTATTGGCCATAGCGTGATGTTATATAGCCTATAACCTTCCTCGAGAAATGGACTAATCAACACAAAAAGAATTATTTAATTCAGACCAGGAGTTCTTGAGATCCTAGTGTTCAAACAAACAAACTCTTCAGCTTTATATATTAAGTATAGATTATTTTACTGAGTTACAAGACTAGCAAATCATTCACCTGATGGTAAGCGCTACTCCTGCCCATAACAGTTACAGTGCCACCTAGAACTATCCATAATCTTGGGAGGCACTCAGTGAAATTACTGGTCATATCAGACTTTAGAACCAATTTCGTAATGGAAAGTTCTGGGTGGCATTGTAGCTGCTATTGGCAGGCGTGGTGCTTACCATCAGCTGAACGACTTGCTCGTCTCGTCGTCAAATAAAGTCATAGGGCATATTCTATCAAAAACTTTGAATATTCTATCTGGAGCCCCAAATTGTCGGCCAAGAGTGTATGGAGCCAGACCGAAACCCAATACTTATCTCATTGTGAACATCTACAGGTAGCCATGGCGACCATGACAGACCAGTACGGCACGACCGGCACCCTGACTCTGAAGTGGGACCCGCGCAACCTGGAGATCAAGACCATGTCGGTGGAGCGCACGCTGGAGCCGCTTGTGCTGCAGGTCACCACCCTCGTCAACAGCAAGGATCGGGACGCTAAGAAGAAGAGACGTGTGTATTATAACCACATTTTACTATGTAATTCATGAAAAATGCACTCATTCAATGCACTAAACCACTAAACCGATTTTTAAAATTCTTTCTACAATGGAAAGCTACATAATCAGAAAGTAACAGAGGCTACTATCGAAAAATGTTTTTTACAGTCCATCCATAGGTTGTCTGGAAGAAATCGCTTTCAGCGATAAGACCACCCTTTGTACTACCCTTGTTTACCCATTGTAATTCTTCTGTACTGTGTTTAATTTTGTTTCTGGTGTACAATAAAGAGTTTTTCTATTCTATTCTATTCTATTCTATTCTATATTTTATCCCCGTATTCCCATGGGAACGGGAACTACTGTATAATAAATGTACATTTCTTGTAAACTCAGCCTAAATGTGACGAAACAAATATGTGAGAATCAAACCTAAGACCTCAATCCTCATTCCACTTACCCCATGGAGGCTGATTGAAGTAACATTGTTGACTTACAGCTGGCAAGTCCAAGCGAGCGAGCGCTCTGGTGGCCACCGTCGAGCGAGCTACCGATATCTTCATCGAGCGTGGGCAGACCATAGCTTATGAGAACCCGGAGATCACGCAGCAGATGCTCACCGCTGTCGAGGACGTCAGGAAGGCTGGTGAGTAAGAAATGCAGTGATAGGTAGTCACCATCACTTTAGGAACTTGCAGGTGTCATATACAAAGACAGTAAATTTTTTACTGTTGGTGTTTTAATAGACAGAATATAGAGAATCAGGGACTATGATGGCCATGGTCTTGCTCACTCCGAGCAAGTTGTTCATCTGATGATAGGTGCTGCCCATAACAGCTATAGTGCCACCCTGAATCTGTTGCAGCATTACACTGAGCTCGTCACCGTGACACATCGGTTCTAAAGCCTCAAATGCCCGGTAATGTCGCTGGAAACAGTGCCCTTCAAACCGGAACACAGTAATGTTTTCATACTACACATATGAAGACCTGGCAAAGGTGCGGTACTTCCCCAGGAGGACTCTTGCATAAGAGACCTACAATTAACACATTCACTGCTGAAAACACAACCGTGGTGTCTTACACAACTTGCCGCGAGTACGGAAAAAAAACAACTGTGGTGTTAGCTGTATGGGAAAACGTTACAGTGTGTGCAGATTGGTACTCGTGGCTAGACAAGGAAATCGGCTCAGCAGTCAGTGCTAAAGTCACATAGAGTCTGCCCCGAACAGTCTTGAATGCCATGGACTTTGGTCTGTAGGAATTATAGTACAGGCTAACGTGTCGTGTCTGTCCCCAGGCGCGGCGATGAGTCTGGCGGCGCGCGAGTTCTCCGAGGAGCCGTGTGCGTCGGCCGTGCGCTCCGGCATGGTGCGAGCGGCGCGCGGCCTGCTCTCGTGTGTGACGCGCCTTCTCATCCTAGCTGATATGGTGGATGTACACCTTCTACTGTCGAAGCTTAACTCTGTAAGTGCCTAACCTATGTATTAAAAAAAAATTACTCGCTACATTTTGAAGTAAAACTTCTTTACGCACGTTTGACTTGGGGAGTAAGCTGGTGAATGCGTTGCGAAAAATGTGATCGGGCGAGGCGAACGGAAGTTGAGAGGGAGATATAAGTTCGTGGAGACAGAAAAAGAGAGAGAGCTACGTTTCGTATATTTTTTAAATATCTTTTATGTATATTTTTTTGTGTAATTTTTTTTTTTTATTATTTTTAGGAGGGTTTACTTCTATTAAGTGTCCCTGCACACATTTAATTTTTTTATAAGACTGAGTGATGAGACGAACAAGACTTTCACCTGATGGTAAGCGCTACGCCTGCCCATTACAGTTACAGAACATTGCATTGCATAATCTTGTGCGGTACTGCACTGGTCACTCTAAGACATCGGCTGTGAATTCTCATACGCCCAGTAGTTTCGTTGGAAACAGTGCTCTTCAAACCGGAACACAGTAATGTTTGCACACTATTACCTACCCGAGAATTATTTCGGAGGTAGGTAGGTGATCCACCAATCCAGATCTGGCCCCAGTGGTGGATTATGGCCCAACCCTCCTCACAAAAGTGAGGAGAGACCCGTGCTCAGCAGTGGGACGTTATGGGTTGATGATGATGATGATGACTTGGCGGATGAATATCTGGCAAAGGTCTTAGGTCTTCTCCAGGCGGTCTCGTAAGTGTCAACACTGTGGATTATGGAGCATGCTTGCCTAGAAGATACCTATTCACTCTCGACTTGAAGACTTTCAGATCATAGTTTTTGGGAAACAAAGAGGCTGATAAGGCGTTCCATTCCTTTGCTGTTCGGATTAAACATAAATGTGGATGCAAACCGCTTCGTGCGGATTGGAGGAATGTCAACCGTATACGGATGCTGTGTTTCCGTACGTCTCGTTGTCCGATGGTGGTAAGGAGATGGAGGAATCAAGTTTTTTTTTTTTTAATTTGTTGCAGGTTGAAGTGGACCTCGACAAGCTGAAGGCGGCGTCTTCTCAGAGCGAGCTGGTGGAGATGGCGCGACAGTTCGGCCGCTCCGCCGGGGAGCTGGCGGCCGCCTGCGCGCGCCGACAGCACGAGCTCAAGGTGAGCAGGGCGCCGGAGAGAACACCTGGCTGGTGGTGGTGATGACTTCCTGGACGTACCAGCCATTTTGTCTGGATAGAAGTATTATACTACATACAGAATGGACCCATATTAGTGTATCTATAGATACATATATGAAGCGGCATCTCATCCCTACTTCCCTACTTATATTATAAATGCGAAAGTAACTCTGTCTGTCTGTTGCTCTTTCACGCCTAGACTACTGAACCGATTGAAATGAAATTTGGTACAGAGATAGTCTAGAGCCAAGGAAAGGACATAGGGTACTTTTTAATGCGAAAAAAGCATTGTAAGGGTTTGAAATAGGGGATGAAAGTTTGTATGGAAATATGTAAGGTTTCGGCTAAACCACTGGGCTGATTTTAAAAATTCTTTCACTAATGGAAAGCTACATTGACAGAGAGTAACAGGCTATATTGTATCCCCATATTCCCGCGGGAACAGGAACTACGCGGGTGAAACCGCGGGCGCAGCTAGTAAATATAATAAAATAAAAAAAAAAAAACAATTTAATTAAATTTCTTTTTTCGCAGGAGCCGGCAGCGCGGGACGAGCTGGCGGCGGCGCGGGCGCTGCTCAAGAAGCATTCCACTATGCTGCTCACCGCTTCCAAGGTACTGCGGGACGAGAGAGATACACTAGTGGTATTTGTAGTGGCAGGGCTCTTCTGCAAGAGCCACCTGGGGAAATACTAAATCATTGCCAGATTTTCATCCGCCCAGCAGTGGGGTGCAAACATTACTGTGTTCCGGTTTGAAGGGCACTGTTTCAGTGTTTACAGAAAAATGACTGGGCACATGAGACTAGAATCGATGTCTCAGAGTGACGAGCACAGTGCAGAGCCGCACATGATCTTGTAATGTGAAGTTCTGGGTGGCACTGTGCTCGTCTCGTTACTCAGTAAAACGAAAACCAAAATTAGAAAGTAACACGCTCGAGAATTATTTCGAAGGCATGTGATCCGTCAACCTGGAGTGGGCCTCCATGGTGGATTATGGCCTGATCCTCCTACGGAAAGTGAGGGGAGACCCGTGCGTTCCTTATGTAACTTTTATATATCTGAACTGGTTCTTACTTACATGGTGAGCGGGCTCTTTTCCGCAATTAGGCCGTCAATCGGCCCTTTTTGCGTGAGCGGGCGGCTGCTGCTACTCCAGCCACCCGATGTCCTCCAGGAAGTCCAGCAGCTTGTGGATCACGCTGCAGGCTTCCCGCAGGGTTTCTGGTGCTCCCAGGAACATCGCCCTCTGGGGTGCCACGCTTTCGCACTCCAGGAGCACGTGCGTGACTGTTTCATCTGCCTCCATGCAACCTCTGCATAGGGGGCTGTCTGTGACACCTATAGTAAATAAGTGTTTGTTTAGTGGGCAGTGACCGGTGACTATTCCGACAAAACGTCGGAGCTTGTCCCGTTTGAAATTGAGGAGTTTGCGGGAGGTTCCCCGATTTAATACCGGGAAAGCCTCCCTTGACTGCCTACAATCAACAATACTTGCCCAGTGTTCTTGATGTAGTTTCTGAACTGGTGTAGAATAAAGTATTTTCTATTCTAATCTATGATGATGATGATGGCCAGGTGTACGTGCGCCACCCGGAGCTGGCGGCGGCGAAGGCGAACCGCGACTACGTGCTCCGCGCCGTGTGCTCCGCCGTGGACTCCATCTCCAACGTCGCCAAGGGACAGTCGCAGCCACGACCCGGTACTATATCGCGCGTTTGCAACAATAACGTGTTATGTGTTTTGTAGTGGGAGGACTCTTTTGCAAGAGACCGCCCGGGGAAGTACCACACCGACGCCAGATATTCATCCTCCAAGTACTGTGTTCCGGTTTGAAGAGTGCTGTTTCCAGCGAAATTACTGGGGCGGGGGAGACTTTAGAGCCGATGTCTCAGGATTATGCAATGCAGGGTGCTTGGTGGTGCTGTGACTGTTATGGGCAGGCGTAGCGCTTACCATCAGGGAACGACTTGCTCGCCTCGTCACTCAGTTGAATAAAAAAAAAAATCCCAATGAGAAGATCACAACTTTTTATTGCATTCCAAGACACATACAAGTAAAATGTAAAGGAAGAAGATCGTATAACTAAAGGCACAATGTGCGGTCTGACTGTTTAATGGCAATCTAATCCAGACAACCTTTGGATGGAGAGGATCGAAGAATTCAAGTCATCGGTCGGTAGTATATAAAAATTTATATAGATAGATAGGTCTATTGATACCAAAATGAATAAAACAGAGATAAAAAACGTAACCGTACAATGGACGGTCTTATCGCTTAAGCGATGTCTGTCAGACAACCTTTGAATGGACAATATGGAGAGTAGGAATAGAAAATATTAAATAGGGTATTTTTTGGTACATCGTGAGGAAACCCGCGTACCAACCCGAGAATTATTTCGGAGGTAGGTATGTTATCCACCAGTCCGGACAGGGCCCCCGTGGTGGATTATGGCCTAACCCTCCTCACGATAGCGAGGGAAGACCCGAGCTCACCAGTGCGCGGATATTGGTTGAAGATGATGATGATTAATTATTTGCAGGAAATCGCCCCGTGGAAGGTCCTGGAGAGTTGGCACAAGCCCTTGACGACTTTGACGTAAGTTTCTCGAGATTTCATACGCCTTAACTTATTACTTTGACCGCTGAGCCGTTTTGCTTGTCTAGCCACGGGTGCGGCTCTGCGCACTCCATAGTGTTTTCCCATACAACAAACACGACAGTTGTGTTTTCCCGCACTCGCGGCAAGTTATGAAAACCACGACAGCTGTGCCACACGGCTATAGTAAAACTTCTTTGGCTCCTCCTCTATGTATGTATATAACTCGCTATGAGAGAAAGAGAGAAAGAAAATGTGTGCTCGCACCTCTCTCTCTTGCCCCTACAGTAATATACGAAACGTAACTCTTATCTCTTTCTATCTTCACTAACTTATATCTCCCTCTCAACTTCCGTTCGCCTCGCCCGATCACGATTTTCGTAACGCCCTCGTCACGTATTCACCAGCTTACTACCCAAGTAAATCCTTACCTATATTATAAATGCGAAAGTAACTCTGTCTGTCTGTTGCTCTTTCACGCCTAAACTACTGAACCGATTGAAATGAAATTTTGTACAGAGATAGTCTAGAGCCTGAGAAAGGACACAGGGTACTTTTTAATGCGATAAAAGAATTGTAAGGGTTTGAAATAGGGGATGAAAGTTTGTATGAAAGCTACATTGACAGCGAGTAACATAGGCTATTTTTATCCCCATATTCCCGCGGGAACAGGAACTACGCGGGTGAAACCGCGGGGCGCAGCTAGTTTTTATTAATTTGTTTTAGAATGTTCCCTTTCATTTCAGGAGCGCATGGTGATGGAGCCGCTTGCGTACTCCGAGCTCCGGACGCGCCCCTCGCTCGAAGAACGGCTAGAATCCATAATTTCCGGCGCAGCATTGATGGCGGACAGTTCTTGTACAAGGTCAGTTTCTATCAATTGAAATTTTACTAATTGATCGAGCGAACAGAGCGAGTGAAGCGCATCTGCTCAAAGGCTGGGAAACATTGCATATATTAAAAGGGGCTTAACCCCCCTCCCCCTCTCTTCGGCGATACTTGGTGAGGTTTAAGACCCCCCCAAATTCCTTGCATTTGTTAGTATCTACAAAGAAGAAGGTTTAGGTTAATAACATAATAGAAATTACCTAAATAACATACGTATATTATATGTATCTGTAACTAGCTGCGCCCTGCGGTTTCACCCGCATAATTCAAGTTTTCCCCCCAATAACTCTCTTAAAAGCAATATATTTTCCCCGTTTTTGCCACATT
The DNA here is from genome assembly GCA_912999815.1 of Campaea margaritaria. Lineage (NCBI taxonomy): Eukaryota > Metazoa > Arthropoda > Insecta > Lepidoptera > Geometridae > Campaea > Campaea margaritaria. The sequence goes on from OU538818.1 coordinate 3,222,743, forward strand.
CTTCATTGATGATCCGCTCTTATTGGTCGTAGCGTGATGTTATATAGCCTATAACCTTCCTCGAGAAATGGACAATTGAAATTCAACACAAAAATAATTGTTTAATTCGGACCAGCAGTTCCTGAGATCCTAGCGTTCAAACAAACAAACAAACTCTTCAGCTTTATATATTAGTATAGATTACGTGAAGCACCTGAGATCCTTTTTTAGGAAATTTGCGCGGACTGAGGAGTATGAAATTTGTCACAATTAAAGTTTATATGGAGAAGAAGTGCAGAAAGTAATATTGTACAAAACATTACACACACACACGCACACACATGACAGAAAGGTAGGTAAGAGTTGACACTTTGACATGGAGGTTTATTGAAAGAAGTTTGTAATAAGCTAATAAGACAAAGAGTTTGGTCATCATAGAGTAAACAAAGGTTTAAAGAGGTTTTGTTTTGACATCTCTTCACAGTTTTTTTTATTTAAATGTTATTAAATTTGTTTGCAAAAGATATGCAAATTAACTTTGTTAATTAGTTATTAAGTACTTTAAGTATAACAGTTTCTCGTCTAAGTTAATTACTGTATTCTTTTGAGAAATAAAGATAAAATAAAGTTTTAAACAGATATATCGACGTTAGAAAGCGTAAACGCTGTAACCTTGAAACGCAAAATTGTCCACCAGAGCCAAAAAACTTTTTTTTTTGTTGAAAAAAAATCATAACTCAATATCTACTCGAGCTAAAAACGTAAATTGGATATTTGGTGTGTTTCATACAAAGCTACAATACTGCTACCTTGGTTATATCCTAAAGTTCCTAGGGGACGTTGAAATGTGGGTTACAGCGTTTGTTTCCAAATATGTAAAAAAAGTATTTTCGGGTCGGTCAAAGGGTTACAGAGTTTACGCTTTCTAGCGTCGATATCTTTGGAGAGAAGTGCTTCGTTGGTCTGTAACCCGTCTAGGAAAAGGAACTCTACGAAGCCGAACCGGGAGCGAAGTCTCCGTGCTCGAGTGGGGGCCTCCCGGGATCTATGGTTAGTTTCTTGTTGCCTCTACAACGAGCTAATCATAGCTCCGGACAGGACCCTACTCCATCCTCTGCAAGACTCCGCCTGGGAACACCGCGCCGCCTCCAGCTTCTCATCCGCCAAGCAGCACGGCAAAATCTAATAATTTATTTGTATAAGGACTAAACTTATCTTATATCTTTAAATGAGCAATTCTTGTATATATATATATATTGGAATCTCGGAATCGGCTCCAACGATTTTCATGAAATTTAGTATATAGGGGGTTTCGGGGGCGATAAATCGGTCTAGCTAGGAATCATTTTTAGAAAATGTCATTTTATTCGTGTTATGTCAAATCAAACATAAACTTGGAAGAAAAATAACAAAGCGTTGGGGGCGTTTGAGTAGTCCAAATTTAAACTGAAAAATATGACTCTTCCTGACATCTATTGGCGGATGATAATACTACAGAGCAAAGCTCGGTCATCCAGGTACTATAATGTTTATGAAAACACCTACGCAAATAATGCATTATTTTAGAAGAAATTGATTAATTACCATATAAAATAAAATAGTGAATTAACCTTAAAAGATAGACATATGCTATCCATAGACCGCCCATTGTGACACTAATTGTAAAACTTGTTTTGTTCTTGTTTTTTAGTTTTCTTTGTTCTGTGGTGTTTCAATAAAGAGTTTATCTATCTATCTATCTATCGCGGGCTTTTTTTTTTTTAACTTTTAAAGGGGAACAATTTCGTCATACATCATTTTTGCCTTACTTTAACCGTTTACGCAGCGCACGTAACAAAAGCTCTTAAAAGCAACATATTTTCCCGTTTTTGCCGCATTCTTCATTAATGTTCCGCTCCTATTGGTCGTAGCGTGATGTTATATAGCCTTCCTCGATAAATGGACTATTCAACACCAAAAATAATTGTTCAATTCGAACCAGTAGTTCCTGAGATCCTAGCGTTCAAACAAACTCTTCAGCTTTATATATTAAGTATAGATTTACTCCCTTATGTATTTTAAATATAATAATTTCTCATGTAAGCAAATGACCGTATTATTTTGATACATAAAGATATCTGAAACCTCACGTACTTCATCATATCATCATATGCAGCTCATCCAACCCACTGCAGGGCATAAGCCTCCTCCCTCTTACGCCATTCATCCCGGCTTTGGGCCGATCTGGTCAATGTATTACCCAACAACATTTTGATGTCGTCGACCCACCGTTGTATCGGTCTTCCGCGGCTGCGCTTACACACACGTGGCCACCATTCTGTCAGGGACTTACTCCACCTGCCATCGCCATATCTTGCCAAGTGTCCTGCCCATCGCCACATGAAAACGCTCACGTATTTAAACAGTTTAAAACAGATATATCTTCGGAGAGAAGTGCTTCGTTGGTCTGTAACCCGTCTAGGAAAAGGAACTCTACGAAGCCGAACCGGGAGCGAAGTCTCCGTGCTCGAGTGGGGGCCTCCCGGGATCTATGGTTAGTTTCTTGTTGCCTCTACAACGAGCTAATCATAGCTCCGGGCAGGACCCTACTCCATCCTCTGCAAGACTCCGCCTGGGAACAAAGCTCCGCCTCCAGCTACTCATACGCCAAGCAATATGAGAATATCTAATAACCGTAAATTATGTAGAATAATAACGAAAAAAAGCTAACTTACTATTACAAATTTATTATATGCGGTTGATACAATAACCGTGTCTAGGAATCGAGTGGAAAAGTTAAGTTTGTCTATTAGAGCTATAATGTTAGATGCTTTCTTAAGACCCACAAGTTTGCATGATAGTGCTTCGTTGGTCTGTAACCCGTCTAGGAAAAGGAACTCTACGAAGCCGAACCGGGAGCGAAGTCTCCGTGCTCGAGTGGGGGCCTCCCGGGATCTATGGTTAGTTTCTTGTTGCTTCTACAACGAGCTAGCCATAGATCCGGACAGGACCCTACTTCATCTTCTGCAAGACTCCGCCTGGGAACACCGCGCCGCCTCCAGTTACTCATCCGCCAAGCAGTATGAGAAAATCTAATAAAAAAAATATTTGATAAAATTATCTTAAGCCAATTGTTGATTCATTTTAATATAAACGGCCTGTTTCATAGTGAGCAATATGGCTTCACTAAAGGGCGGTCTACTACAGATGCAGGGATAAGGCTCTTAAAGCATGTATTTGATGCTTGGTGGAAGTCACAGGATGCTATTGGTGTCTTCTGTGACCTTTCCAAAGCATTTGATTGCGTTAGTCACGAAACATTAATTTGTAAATTAAAACATTACGCGGTTCAGGGGAAAGCTCTCGATCTTGTCTTCTCTTATCTTAGTAATAGAATTCAGAAAGTTGATGTGAATGGAGAGAGGTCATCTGGGTCTCTCATCTCTATGGGTGTCCCCCAGGGTTCAATATTGGGTCCATTTTTGTTCTTGGTCTATATTAACAATCTTGCCTTCTTTTTTAAAAACTTATGTGATATTGTTTTGTTTGCTGACGATACTTCACTTATTTTTAAGATTGACAGAACTCAGAACAATTTTGACGATGTTAACAGAGCAATCACGCTAGTTCTTAACTGGTTTACAACCAATAATTTAGTGTTAAATTCCAAAAAGACTAAATGTATAAAATTCTCGCTGCCCAATGTCAGAGGGGACCCCAATTTAAGTATTTTAATGAATGACGAGCCTTTGGACCTCATACAGTCAACTTCATTTTTGGGTATTAATCTAGATTCAAAATTACAGTGGGGTCCTCACATGTCGTCTATAGCTGGAAGATTGAGCTCTGCAGCTTTTGCTGTACGAAAAAGATAGTTAATAGAATCAGGCGTTATTTTGCGGAAATCCATAATCAATAAGATAATGTAGAAATATATAGTTTTAATATGATTGCTCTCTTGCTAGCGCTCGGCGAGTCAACAGCTCCTGAGGATGTCTCGTGCAGAGACGAAGCACGTTTCGTATTGCTGTCAGTCGATGTTTGATGGGAATTTGGGAAGGACACGTCAGGGTTGTGTCGGTTTTCAGATAAATTAAGGGTTGCGTAGGGATTTAGATTTTCAAACGGACAGATTAGTTATAGGGGTTAGGTCATCCAACAAAGTCCTATCATATATTCATCAGACAACTTAGGCGGAATTAAAACTATATATTTCTACATTATCTTACTGTACGAAAAACTAGACAGTTTACTGATGAAGCCACTGCAAGATTAGTATATTTCAGTTACTCTCACAACATTGTCATATGGTATTCTGTTGTGGGGTAAAGCCGCGGATATCCAAACAGTATTTGTGCTACAGAAGAGAGCAATTCGTTCCATATATAATATGAAATCCCGCGATTCTTTTCGGGGACGATTTAGAATAGAATAGAATAGAATACGTTTATTGTTAAAAACTGTGTAGGTACAAAACAATATTGTGGTCTTAAAATTTAAAAAAGTTCCAACAGCCTGTCCATTTCGAACATACAATAATTATTTTAAACATTTAAAGAGATCAATATTCTTACAGTGGCTTGTCAATACATATATGAAAACTTATTGTACGTTCGGAAAAATATCAGCATCTTTGTCAAAAATTGCGGTATTCATAACTTTAACACTAGAAATAGAAATAAACTGAATGTACCTAGATTTCGGTTGCAGAAGATTAATGGTTCATTTATGGGGAACTGTATACGCTTTTATAATAAGTTATTACCAGAGGGAATTGATCAATTGCCCATGCAGAGGTTTAAAACATTTATTAAGGTTAATCTCATAAAGAAAGCCTATTACACTATTAATGACTATGTTCAAGACAAAAATGCATGGCCTCAATGTCCCAATCTCTAAGATAATGATAAGTAACGTAATTTATACAATTTCAATAATGTTATTTAATAGTTTGGTAATGATGTTTTAGAATAGTTTATTTTTTATTCTATATTGTGGCTTTAAAAAAATGAAAGACTAAAATTTTAAAATTTACATCCCCTTACAGTTTCTTGGTGCTATCTTCTCTAACGGGCGTATTTCCGAAGCACTGGTAGAGTCAATGGAGTTTTCCTTTTCCTGTGCGAGACTCAGGCATGAGTCACCACTTGAAAGGGAAATATCCTTCTTCTAACTTCTACTATAATTAGATAATAATCATTAGTTTCGTAGATCATAATATTTTGACTTATTTTTTTGTATTTCTATACTTGTGTATAAGATATTATTTTTTTTGACGTGTAAAAGTACAATATTTCACCTATTTACAATAAATGATTTGAGCTTGAGTTTGCTTCGTTGGTCTGTAACCCGTGTAAGAAAAGGAACTCTACGAAGCCGAACCGGGAGCGAAGTCTCCGTGCTCGAGTGGGGGCCTCCCGGGATCTATGGTTAGTTTCTTGTTGCCTCTACAACGAGCTAATCATAGCTCCGGACAGGACCCTACTCCATCCTCTGCAAGACTCCGCCTGGGAACACCGCGCCGCCTCCAGCTACTCATCCGCCAAGCAGAAGTGCGCATACAATACACGGTTACGGTTTGAAGGGCACTGTTTCCAGCGACATTACTGGGCATATTGTTAAACGATGTTTCTTTTATGTTATTAAGTAAAAAGACGAGCAAGTCGTTCACCTAATGGTAAGCGTCACGCCTACTCAGAACAGCTACAGTGCCACTCAGAATCTGGTGTCTAGTTTGTTGCACCTTTGTTGCTTTAAGTTAAGCTTTTTTTTTTTCTTTGAAGAGTAAAAAGCGGTATATCGCCCGACGGGAAGAGGACCCTATAAACATAAAGTCCGCCCATTGTACTTAAAATGTTTTTTTTTTATTTACGAAGTGAATTTTTCACTGACGTAAGGGATCAACTTTTATAGCAACCGTCACACATGTCTGTTACGCTCGATTTTGGATCTTTCTGAGTGAAATAAGCGGGATTCTTTCGTCGAAAGCGGGACGTAGTAAAAAAACGTATATAATTAATGAGAATTATTTAAATGTTTATCTATTTATTTGAATTCAAATTACGTTTACGTGACAATAGATGGCATAAATAGCCATAGATAATGTATTTTAATAAAAATAGATAGATAGATAGATAAACTCTTTATTGAAACACCACAGAACAAAGAAAACTTAAAACTAGAACAAGACAAATTTTTACAATTAGAAAAAATATTTATTTATTATTTTTTGTTATTAAATTAAATTTAGTATATTTTTTTTTAAATATACTATTTTATATCTATATCTATATCGATGTTACCCTATCGTTAAATAGTTGAGTATTAATAAATAATAAAAAAAAATAACGGTCGGGGGAGTTATCCCCGAAAAGCGGGACCGAGCCTGTCCCGCTCGGGACATTTGTATTTGATTTAAAAATCGCGACGTCCCGCCTACGTGACGTGTGGCAATGCTGACTATTATCTACGTTGTGTGTCATTTTCATGTCTTGTCTTTCGATGTGTACGTGTTCGTTGTTTTGTGCAGTTTAGGGTTTTCTTCCCGGGAACCGGGATTCGGGACTTCCCGGGAAACATAAAGTTCCCGGAGTCGGGTATAATATTGAGTTTTTCTGGAAACTCCCGGGATCGTTTATTATGTGATTTAGTTCTCTAAAACACTGTAAACATTGTTAAAAATTATGGGAAACCCCTTTGTTTTTCGAAGAGCTATAGAATATGGTTCAGATAATAAAATATCCTTCGACCAGCCAGCACTTCGTACAGCGTTATTCGTGGTAATTTCTGAGAACTTTTTGCGTGTCTTTGTCTTCACGCAGCTGCAGTGGAAACCTAGATAAAGCGTACCCGCGTCTCCCTGTTCGAATTGCTCTCCGCCCAGCAGCTCCCGTGTACCCACTCGTTGTCAGCTTATCAGTTTGTGTTGCTAATTTTTAGGCTGATGTTCTAATTGCAACTAATTAACGACACAAATAAATTGCTTTTTTAATCAAATAACGCGTTTAACTTGAATTTGAGTAAGTAAAATTAAATCTTAGCAACATTTGTTAAAATTTCCCGGGAAATCCCGGGATTCGGGAAATTTTTTCCCAAATCCCGGAACGAAATAAGTCCGGGAATAACGAAACCCCAGTGCAGTTGTGCCAGAATCAATGTTTTCTCTCTCTTCATTCATAATCACCTCTATTGTTTCTGTTGTATTGCAGGGACGAGCGGCGCGAGCGCATCGTGGCGGAATGCAACGCCGTGCGACAAGCGCTGCAGGATCTACTGCACGAGTACATGAGTAATGTGAGTGTTTGCAACACACACGCAACATTCACCATCATCCTCATCGACCCATATCGTCCCACTGCTGAGCACGGGTCTCCCCTCACTTTCATGAGGAAGGTTAGGTCGTAATCCGCTACGGGGCCCGGTCCGGTTGTTTTTTTTTTCCGAGTGACGAGACGAGCTAGTCGTTCACCTGATTGTAAGCGCTACGCCTGCCCATAACAGTCACAGCGCCACCCAGAACCCCGCATTGCATAACCCTGCGCTCGTCACCCTGAGACATCGGCTCTAAAGTCTCATAATATGCCCAATAATTTGACTGGAAACAGTGCCCTTCAAACCGGAACACAGTAATGTTTTGCACACTACTGCTTGGTGGATGAATATCTGGCAACGGTGTGGTGGTATTCCCCCAGGCGGTCTCTAGCAGAAGAGGCCTTCCACTACTAAATTCTTGGTTTACATAACGAACTACCTTCGAAATAATTCTCGGGTAGGTATGTGGGTTCCCGATGTTTTCCTTCGACGAAAAGCGAGTGATAATTACTTGCGTATAGGTTTTGAAAGAAACACATTGGTACGTGCCCGCCCGCACTGGGATTTCAACTCACGAGATGCTAAATGGGGGGACTACCTCAAAAAATGGCCGATTTCACCTGCCTGAATATTTGAAGTGGTATCATTGTTTTCCGATTGAGGACAAAGTAACTCTTAAGATAGTTGAGAGGACACTAGCTGCATCGAGGCCAATATCCCACACAATTCTAAAGAAAGGTGGAGAACTCGAATTTAAATTTGTAATTGAATTTTCTAATTAATCTGTTTATGAGAAAAACATGGCTTTTTTTTATAAAAACTACTGTTTTCTTTTCGATATCCGCCCTGAGTTGAGCGTCCGCCCCCGCAGGCCGGCAAGCCGGAGCAGTCGGCGGCGCTGGAGCGCGCCATCGAGAACATGTGCCGCAAGACGCGCGACCTGCGCCGCCAGCTGCGGAAGGCGGTCGTCGACCACGTGTCCGACAGGTGAGGCCTGCACCCGCCCATAGACATACTACACACACATACACACACACACACATACACACACATACACACACATTATTGAATCGCCGTGCGAAGAGGCATCTCTAGCGGCGACACTCTGTGGTGTCGCCAGATGCGGCGGAGACTTGACAGTTCGGTTTGCCGCCAAAAAGGGGGAAGCTTTGCTGCGTAAAATTAAAGTGGACTGGAAAGTATTTTTGCTCGTGATATTATTATATTACATACATACATACACACACTCACACATAAATAGAACATAGATACACACATTCAGTCACGCCTGTTTCCCGTTGGGGTAGGCAGAGACTTTTATCCTTAGACTATGTAAAGTGACGAGTAAGTCGTTCAACTGGTGGTAAGCGCTACGCCTGTCCGTAACAGACACAGCACCACCACCGCATTGCATAACCCTGCGCGGCACTGCACTGCGCTTGTCACCCTGAGACGTCGGATCTAACATTCCTGCCTGCGGCACTGCACTGCCCTCGTCACCCTGAGACGCAATTTTTGTTACAGCTTCCTTGAGACCAACGTGCCACTTCTGGTGCTGATGGAGGCGGCACGGAACGGGAACGAGAAGGAGTTGGAACAGTACGCGCTGGTGTTCACGGAACACGCCAATAAACTTGTCGAGGTACAGTGTACTTTTTTTATTGAATAAAAACATCTTTACGCACGCTTGACTTGGGGAGTAAGCTGGGGAATGCGTTACGGAAAATGTGATCGGGCGAGGCGAATGGAAGTTGAGACATTAATAATAAAAAATAAATGAATCTATAACAAAAGAAGGGCTAATGAAGTTTTACTTTACTCGTGTGGTCTAAAGCGCACGCTACGAGCCTGTAGTTCGTTTTGATAAGCCTCCCCATAACAGTTACAGTGTCATTGAAACTTTTCCATTACAAAATCTTGCGCGGCGCTGCACTGCACTGCGCTCGTCACCCTGAGACATCGGTTCTAAAGTCTAATAAGAGGCCTAGTCCTCCTCCTGAGAGTAAGGGGAGACCCGTGCTCAGCAGTGGGACGATGTGGGTCAATTATGATGATGATGATGGTGATTAATCCCACAGGTGGCCAATCTGGTGTGCTCCATGTCAAATAATGAGGACGGTGTAAAGATGGTGCGTCACGCCGCCGACCACATCGAAGCGCTGTGCCCCCAGGTAAGGGTGGGGTGACTTAGGGAGGGGGGAGCTCTGCTGTTGACCTACTACTCTACCATTTACCCCTTGAGCCCTATTTGCTGCAATATACTCTTTATTATATTAAACTAGCTGCGCCCTGCGGTTCACCCGCGTAGTTCCCGCTCCCGTGGGAATACGGGGATTAAATATGGCCTATGTTACTCGCTGATAATGTAGCTTTTAATCGGTGAAAGATTTTTTTAAATTGGTTTAGTGGTTTAGGCGTGAAAGCGTAACAAATAAAGAAACTGACATTCGCATTTATACTGTTAGTTAGGATGTATAGTAATTTATATATTTAGTTCTGTATTTTTGTTCTTAAGAGGCAATAAATTATATTTCATTCATTCATTCACTCATTCATTTGTTCATTCATTCATTCAGCTGCGCCTCGCGGTTTCACTCGCGTTGGGTATTATCCCACGGGAATCGTCAATATTGGCGGGATAAAAAGTATTCTTTATTCTATTCCAGGACCTATAGTATCTGTATGCCATTATAAACTTTAGCCTTTATAATATTAGTGAGATAACTAACTTCTACAATCAACAATAAGGGCAACCCACAAAAAGTTGGAAAGATGTAAATTTACACGACAAAAAAAATAGTAAAAATCTCGTTTCGATTACACTGCCCTTTGATAAGTGAGAAGCTATTTCTTCACAATGATAATGTATGATCTACAATCATATAATTTGTAGGTGATAAACGCGGCCCGCGTGCTCGGCGCCCGCCCCCGCTCCCGCGTCGCTCAAGAAAACGCTCACGCCTTCGCTCGTGCGTGGGAGCACGCCGTCAAGTTGCTGACTGACGCTGTTGATGACATCACCACAATTGATGACTTCCTTGCCGTCAGCGGTAAGGAACTATAGTAAAACGCTGCCTCCTCCGCTTATGAAAACGCTCCCTCCTCCGCTTACAAAAACCTCGCGCTTTCAGTCATGCGTGAGGGTGGTACGCCTCCCTTGCAGACAACGGTAAGGAACTAGAGTAAAACGCTCCCTCTTCCGCTTATGGAAACGCTACCTCCTCCGCTTATGATAACACGCCTTCATTAGAAGGTGGGAGGATTTCTTCCTTGCAGTGAACGGTAAGGAACGGGCGGAGGGAGGACAGGCGACGGCTGGCGGAGCCTGGATGAGGAGAGCTGGAGGTCGGGCTCAGTGGCGTTCACTAGCAGAGGCCTACGTCCAGCAGCGGACGGACATAGGCTGATGATGATGAAGATGACCTTCAGCATCACATTTGTAACCACATTGTTTGTTCCAGAGAACCACATCCTGGAAGACGTGAACAAATGCGTGGTGGCGCTGCAAGAGGGGGACCCCGACTCCCTGGAGCGTACTGCGGGCGCCATCCGCGGCCGGAGCGCTAGGTAACGGGTGCTTCTCAATTCTTCGTGTTTGTTTACTAAGTAGGTAGGCGGTGAGGGTGGTTCTTTAGGGTTCCGTATCTCCGTAAGGTAGGAAAAAGGAATTCTTAAAGGATCATTTTTTTGTCCGCCAGTCCGTCTGTCCATCTGTCTGTGAAGACGCCTTATCTCAAGAACGCGTAGAGATACCATGTTGAAATTTATATCGAATAGGCGGGTCTACGGTTTCTTTTAGCTGTGAAAAAATCAAACTTGTAAGTTAATGCGTACAAAAGATATGACTTACTTATATTATAAATGCGAAAGTAACTCTGTCTGTCTGTTGCTCTTTCACGCCTAAACTAATGAACCGATTGAAATGAAATTTGGTACAGAGATAGTCTAGAGCCCAAGAAAGGACATAGGATACTTTTTAATGCGAAAAAAGCATTGTAAGGGTTTGAAATAGGGGATGAAAGTTTGTATGGAAGTTTCGTCATTTTTGAAGCTAGAAGCTTAAAATTTATTTTTTAGGCTTTTGATTAGATATAAATAAATATGACATTTAAAGTTTGTAAAAAATTACCATTGGGGGGGTAAAATAAATATAGTAAAAGTATGAATGGAAATATGTAATGTTTCGGATAAACCACAGGGCCGATTTTAAAAATTCTTTCACTAATGGAAAGCTACATTATCAGCGAGTAACATAGGCTATATTTTATCCCCGTATCTCCGTGGGAACAGGAACTACGCGGGTGAAACCGCGGGGCGCAGCTAGTATCGTATATTTTACGATTTCACAAGGAAATCAAAGCCCGCAGGTATTTCCCGTTGGTCTACAATCATGAAATTTGGCAAGAAGCAATGTCTTACAGCACATGTAAAGGGAAAAGTCTGAACACGTAAATACGTAGTTAAGTAAAAAAAAAAAAAAAATTTACTATAACAAACTAATTATTTGCGGTTGGTGTAGTAACCGTGTCTAGGGATAGAACGGCAAAGTTCAGTTTGTCCTTTCACCTAATTTGTCTTTTTGTTAGAGCAATAATGTTAGATCCTTTCTTAACACTGACTGCTGAGCTGATTTGCTTGTCTAGCCACGGGTGCACACTCTGCTCACTCCCTAGTGATTTCCCATACAACAAACACAACAGTTGTGTTTTCCCGCACTCGCGGCAATTTATGAAAAACTCGACAGTTGTGTTTTCAGCACTGAAGGTGTTAAGACCTATAATTTTGTACGAAACTTGGCCGGTTTTTTTTATTATTGTATAGGCAAGCATTTGACCGCAGTCTTGCCTGATGGTAAGCGCCTCACCTCCCTGTAACAGTTACAGTGCCACCTAGAACTTCCCATTACAAAATCGGTCCTAAAGTCTCATATGCCGCTGGAAACCGTGCCCTTCAAACCGGAACACAGTAACGTTTGCACACTACCGCCTGAATTAATATCTGGTACTTCTCCAGGCGGACTCTTGCAGAAGAAACCTACAAAGGGGGTAACAATCTAGATTCTAGACCAACTAGTGAATAACTAAATGTTTGTTATACAGGGTGTGCGCAGTTGTGACTCAAGAGATGGACAACTACGAGCCCTGTATATACACAAAGCGGGTGCTCGAAGCGGTGACAGTGTTACGCGATCAAGGTACGTGGAGTTTTGTTAAGGCACAACTGGCCGCTTTTTTTTTTCTCTAGACTAACGTGTAATATCCTTGTTTCCTCCCTGGATTTTGTCATTATACACGCTAGAGAACCCTTTTATATACATATATAGATAGAAACAGTTTTTTTTTAAATGACTGGGTGATGAGACGAGCAAGTTTTACGTGATGGTAAGCGCTACGCCTGCCCATAACAGTTACAGAACTTTGCATTGCATAATCCTGCGCGGCACTGCTCTGCGCTCGTCACCCTGAGACATCGGCTCTAAAGTCTCATATGCCTAGTAACTTCGCTGGAAACAGTGCCCTTTAAACCGGAACACAGTATTTGCACACCACTGCTTGCCGGATGAATATCTGGCAAAGGTGTGGTACTTCCGCAGGCGATAAGAGGCCTCCAACTACAAAAAAAAAAACCGTTAAGGTAATAAAATAAAAATTTGGTTAAAATACTTATTTTTCAATAGTTTATTTGCAACACCTATCACAGATACATTACTCTATATTATCATAATACAAAAGACTTAAAATAAAATTTTGGGTATGTAGTAATTTAATTTTGGTCACACCTCGGACACTCCATACAAAAGCAAATTTGACAACTCACACAAATGTAAATTACGTGTGTACACGCGCCAAATGTGTGTGTACACACGTCATTTACATATTATGTGTGAGTTATCAAATTAGCTTTTGTCTGGAGTGTCCGAGATGTGGCTAAGTGCTTTATTAATATTATTCCTTTGTCGGCGCCGGTGGGTGCTCCAGGAGGTACTTCAGGCTGCGCAGGATATACTCCGGGATCGGGGGTGGCGTGGGGAGGTGTGAACCCTGTACATATAAAATTTTAAATTAAAAAAAAAAAATGTATGCACATTATTAGAAGTAAAACTACACAAGAACTCTAGAACAAAAAAATACACGAAAGATGACTCTTTCTCTTTCTGTCTTCACTAACTTATTACTCTTAACTTCCGTTCGCCACGCCCGATCACAATTTTTCGTAACGCATTCACCAGCTTACTCCCCAAGTTAAGCGTGCGTAAATAATATGAAAATAGGAAGGGGTAAAAGGTGATTTTTAGTGAACTTACAGACAGTTAGGGTTGGTCGCCTGGCATTTCCCACTATTTCCCACCTACTGAGACAAAGGCAAGGGACACTGAAACTGTATCTTCGTGACTGCATGCGTTAACTTTCCGAGGGCCTGTGTTCACGTTGGCCTAGATCCGTCGACACTACTCTAAATGAGTACTCACACATGCATTTGGCGCGTGTACACACATAATTTATTCATGTGTGATATCAATTGTTTGTATGGATTTGCCGGGTTGTGTTTTTGGTACCTGTGGTTGGTATCCGTTTTTGTCGGCGTAGTATTGAAACTCGATGGTTTCACCCTCGGGGGACACCCACGACGCTTGGCCTTGCACTACTTGTTCTGCATTCTCCTGTGAACAGGACAAATCATCATCATCGTCATCGTCATCGTCATCGTCATCGTCATCGTCATCATCATCATCATCGTCATTGTCATTGTCATCGTCATCGTCATCGTCATCATCATCATCATCGTCATTGTCATTGTCATCGTCATCGTCATCATCATCATCATCGTCATTGTCATCGTCATCGTCATCGTCATCATCATCGTCATTGTCATTGTCATCGTCATCGTCATCTTTATCGTCATCGTCATCGTCATCGTCATCGTCATCATCATCATCATCGTCATTGTCATCGTCATCGTCATCATCATCATCATCATCATCGTCATTGTCATCGTCATCGTCATCATCATCATCATCGTCATTGTCATCGTCATCGTCATCATCGTCATCATCGTCGTCATCTTCATCTTCATCGTCGTCTTTGTCATCGTCATCAGCATCACCATCTTCTTCATATAGTGTACCACCGCGATGCAAATATAAATAATAAGTGTAGGGTTGAATAAAAATCATCATCAACCACCCATATCGTCCCACTGCTGAGCACGGGTCTCCCCTCACTTTCGTGAGGAGGGTGGTGTTTGGGCTCATCCTGATCTGCTTGCAGTACCGAATGGGTATTGTATACCAGTTAGTTAGTACCAGAAAATTAGTACCAACAATTTAGATAGTGGTCAAACGGGAACCTATTTATGAATAAAAATAAAACTTAACCACTTCAGCCATTACAATACGAATGACGAGCCCCGTGGCAATCAAACGTCAAAATGAAAAGAACGCGAGCTCATCCGCACCGTGCTGCATAGCCCCGCTGTGCTAAGAACACAACTGTCGTGTTTTTCACAACTTGCCGCGAGTGCGGGAAAACACAACTGTTGTGTTTGTTGTATGGAAAAACACTATGGAGCGTGCAGAGCCGCAACCGGACAAGCAAAACGGCTCAACAGTCGAAAGTATCAATTGCTACTCAATACTTACTGAACCTGGGTTGGATATTTCTCCTTCCGCCCTGGTTTTTATACCGTTGTCGGTTTCGAATGCCCATTGGTACGAGCCGTCGGGCGATACGTCCAACTCTTGTTTCGTTATGTGCGCCTGGGAATCCGCTGAGCCGACGTGGGAGACATCAGCAGCTGCAACGGCCACCAGGCACGCTAGGAGGAACACTTTCTGAAACTAATTCCAATCTTCTAAATAAATATTTTCTTAGTTAAATGAGTTACGTGACTAGCAAGTCGTTCATCTAGTGGTAAGCGCTACGCCTGCCCATAACAGTTACAGTGCCACCCTGAACTTTGTATTGCATAATCCTGCCCGGCACTGCACTGCGCTCGTCACCCTGAGGCATCTGCGCAAAAGTCTCATATGCCCAGTAATTTGATTGGAAGCAGTGCCGTTCAAACCGGAACCCCGCTTTTTACCATAAAATTAATTAATTTTCTACTCTTTAGTTCGGCTTTGTATTAAAGCGTGTTTTCTTAGTTTTAAGGGTTCCGTACCCAAAGGGTAAAACGGGACTCTATTACTATGGCTCCGCTGTCTGTCTGTCTGTCTGTCTGTCACCAGGCTATATCTCATGAACCGTGATAGTTTGAGAGTTTATTTTTTTACAGATGATGTATTTCTGTTGCCGCTATAACAACAAATACTAAAAATAAGAATAGAATAAATATTTAATGGGGCTCCCATACAATAAATTTGATTTTTTTGCTCGATATTGATAACGACAACAGGTAGACACTTGAAATATTCACAGAATATGTAGTTCTATATTCAATTTCATTAAAATAAAATTAACATTTAGGGGGCCCATACAAGTACGGAACCCTTTGTGTGCGAGTCGACTCGCACTTGGCCGGTGTTTAACGATAATTTTTTTTTTATTACTCTGTCTCAATACCTCGTCTGTCGCACAGTCAGGTAAACAACAAACAAATGTCAAGAATGCAAGGTCAAGCTCACACAGTTAACTAATGTTGGTTTAAGATTCCATCCAGCGTTGACCCCTGACCTATGCGTTCACAAAAACATCAAAATAATATATGTACTATGGCGACATAGAAGATAATCTATACTAATATATAAAGCTGAACAGTTTGTTTGAACGCTAGGATCTCAGGAACTACTGGTTGGAATTGAACAATTCTTTTTGTGTTTAATAGTCCATTTATCGAGGAAGGCTATATAACATCACGCTACGACCAATAAGAGCGGATCATCAATGAAGAATGTGGCAAAAACGGGGAAAATATATTGCTTTTAAGAGAGTTATGGGGGGAAAACTTGAATTATGCGGGTGAAACCGCAGGGCGCAGCTAGTACTTAATAATGTTAGACTTCGGGTGTGACGCAGTGCACGAGCGGCAGCGTACAGCGTTTTTTTTTTGAAAGTTAAACTTCTTATGCGACTTCCAACAAGGTTGCGTTAAACGTATCTTGCTTTAGTTGTCATAATTTAATTGTAAATGTTATAGATTTGGATTTTTCTCCACTCGAAAATGATAATTAAATGATGCGATCGATTTTGGATTGTGAGCAATGTTAATAAAGTTTGTCTTAAAGAAACAATATGATTTCACTAAGAATCACATTCTACCCCTTCCTATTTTCATTTCCACGTTACGAAGTTTCACTTCTTCCGCGCGGAGGGACTCCACGCACTATTTTTTTATTTGACTGAGTGACGAGCAAGTCGTCCGAAGCGCTACGCCTGCCCGTAACAGTTACAGTGCCACCCAGAACTTTGCATTGCATTATCTTGTGCGACACTGCACTGCGCTCGTCACCCTGAGGCATCGGCTCTAAAGTCTCATATGCCCAGTGATTTCGCTGGAAACAGTACCCATTTTAATTAAACAGTGACGAAATGAGTTCCGAATTCAAAACTCATTTCGTCACTGTTATTAAGTGCGCTGTAATGACCCACTTTGTTCGCACTTAACGAGGAGGCAATGGCCTCTTTTCGAATAGATGGGATAAAAAGTAAAATAAATATCTCTTGTAATTTTCGTGTGTTTCTTATTTGGAGTTTTTTCTGATTGGAACTAGAACTGCTAGGCATTTTTAAGGGGGGGCTCGCCAAAAATGGCATATTCCTAAGGGCGTCACAGAATAATTAGTTTTAGTCTTGGCAAATTAAGGTTTCATCTCGGAATGAGAGATAATCCTTACTTATATTATAAATGCGAAAGTAACTCTATCTGTCTGTTGCTCTTTCACGCCTAAACTACTGAACCGATTGAAATGAAATTTGGAACAGAGATAGTCTAGAGCCAAGAAAAGGACATAGGGTACTTTTTATCGCGAAAAAAGCATTGTAAGGGTTTGAAATAGGGGATGAAAGTTTGTATGGAAGTTTCGTCATTTTTGAAGCTAGAAGGTTGAAATTTATTTTTTAGGCTTTTGATTAGATATAAATAAATTTGGCATTCAAATTTTGTAAAACTTTACCCTTGAGGGGGTAAAACAAATATAGGGGATGAAAGTATGTATAGAAATATGTAAGGCTTAACCACTGCACCGATTTAAAAAAATATTTCACTACTGGAAAGCAAAATTGACAGTGAGTAACGTAGGCTATATTTTATCCCCATATTCCCGCGGGAACAGGAACTACGCGGGTGAAACCGCGGGGCGCAGCTAGAATGGATGGATGGATGTTTGTTCCTCTTTCAAGCAAAATCTACTGAACGGATTCGAATGAAATTTGGAACACAGATAGTTTATAACCAGGATTGAGTAATAGGGTACTCTTTATCCCGATAGTATGTTCCCGTGGGACGAAACGCGAACTACGCGGGTGAATCCGCGGGCGCAGCTAGTAAGAGATAAGGCAAACCGCGACTCACCATTTTGTCAAGAGATTTACACTACACTGGCCACTTCGCGTGCAGCGACAGCTTTATAAAGCTCGAGCGGCGCGCGCCTGCGTGCCAAGGATATCGGTAGGGTTCGGAGAAATACAGGCCGTGGGATGTTTGGGGCTTCTTTCCTATCGGGTCGTCTATTCATGACGTGCTGTTTTTTTAGCATTTTTTAGCCCTTCCTCCCCTTTGGTGATATGTGGCGAGGTTTAAGACTACCCCCCAAAGATTCTTAAAATTTTTGACGTGACAACGTCTAATAAATCGATGAACGCAGGCTGCGTGTATGAAAACGTTGACACATTGTCTCGTAATGCTTATTGTACGCTTGCGCCGCGTCTATCTCTCTTCTCTTCTAGACAGGTTAATTATTCTTGCATTTTAAATATCTGATTATTAGTATAATTTCAAGTATTTATTCTTTTATTATTAAAAAATGATCCAATGTTATTCATAAAAGTATGCAATCGTTTCATCGATGTTTTGTTATGACGTTGTCACGTTAAACTATCGTTTGTAAACCAACTTTATGGACAACCATTTTTTTTAGCCTTTTTTTAAAATAACTAGTTGACCCGGCAAACGTTGTTTTGCCATATTAATATTTAAAAAAAAAATAGGGGTTGGTGATAAAAGGGTAAAAATTTAGGGTTGTATGTATTTTTTAATGCGACATAATAAAAAAATAAAGATATGAAAAAAATGTCTAAAAATTAAAGAAAAATGTTAAGGGTGGACAACCCTTATCACTAAGGGGTATGAAAAATAGATGTTGGCCGATTCTCAGACCTACTCAATATGCTCACGAAATTTCATGAGAATCGGTCAAGCCGTTTCGGAGGAGTACGGGAACGAACATTGTGACACGAGAATTTCATATATAAGATAAACAATAATTATACACGTATGTAACTATATACACACACACACACACACATACACACACCCTCGCAACCCACACTCTCACACACCCTCGCAATTGTTCTGGTAACACGCACTCGGGTCCCAAGACACAGCCCCTGCGCCTAGTTTGGAACTCATTGTTAATCCTTTTTTCTACATAATGTTTGCTCTTATTGTAAATTGTATTTGTAACACTAAACTTTTTTGGCAATAAAAATTCATTTGTCTACTTACTTGTTATATATTATCGTAACAGTACTGCTTGGCGGATGAATATCTGGTACATCCCCAGGCGGTCTCTTGCAGAAGAGGCCGCAATGGTGTGGTACTTCCCCAGGTGCGTAGTCAAGGAACGGGAGCGGGCGACGGTGTTTTTAAATTAAAGACTTATATTAGTGGGATACGTCAGAACAGAGTCGGATGCTCGAATGCATTCAATTACAACCCGGTCACAATATCTGTGCACCTGACCTCGTGACGTCATATTGGCGGTCTGGGTACGGTGCGGGTGCACCGGGGAGTGCGCGGAGAGGTGACAGGGGAAGCGGGAGAGGCGCCGCATTCCAGCGAGGTGCACAGATATTCTGACCGGGTTGTAAATTATTCAATCTTAACCTATATATTGTAAGACTAGGTATCACTATTCTAGGCCCCGTCGGAGTAAGTTTATTAAATGATAAAACATTACTTAACACGTTCGCTGTTTTTATTTCTTTTTCTCAAGACAATCATATAGTTTTAAAATAACAAAGTCGTTCGCTCGATTCCAATTTTCGAATGCCGCACTGACATACGTTCCTCCTTTTTTCCCTTTTTCTTTTCGTCCGACTAAGGTCCGAATACTCAACCAAAAAGATCTCAACCAAAAAGTTGTCAGCATAAAGAGGTATTAAGTAACGAGGTATTTAGTTAATTGATATCGATTAATTGTTACAAATTTACAAACCCTAACATATTAGTGGGATACGTCCAAACAGAGTCGGATGTTCGAATCTATCTATCTATCTATTCAGCCCGTATCCACCCACTGCTGGGTATAGGCCTCCTCTGTTTCACGCCATTTGTTCCGGTCCTGTGCCAGTCTCATCCATTCAATCCCGACGTGCTTTGCGATGTCATCCGACCATCGAGCTGGTGGTCTGCCTCGCAGGCGTGATGCTCGAATGCATTCAATTAAATTATTCTATCTAAACCTATTGGTCGAGAAAAGGGAGAAAGGATCGACTGACTCACCCGTGAATTCCTTGTAAAGCTTCTTCGATAGTAAAATGGGTGGCTGGTTTCGTGGGCGAGTTGTCTTTCTCAACCATTTATGTTGAGGTGCGTTGATTTTGCTGATTTTCCTATATATGTTGAGGTTCTATGCTTGCGGAAAGGATTGCGGCGAAACAGGCTAACTGGAGCACTATTGATCGGCAAAAACTATCCTTCCTTGGATCCGCGATGTTAACGGTAGCGAAGATGGACGCGCAAGACCGATGTCGTCATAGGGCATCTGTCAGTCGATCGTGATGTGACGTAGGGAGGGAGGATACGGGTAGGTGTACCCTCACATGAAAAGATTGACGTTTAAGTATGACATTCGTACCCTCCATTTACAAGTTGAATGCTGAGGGCTGAATTTACATGTGATTGATGAATTCGTAGGCGTACATTGCACAATAAACCTACCATACCGCCCCCCAAAGAGCTACCTAGCTCTTTCAATTAATTAATATAAGTTGAGGATGAATCTAAAATTCTGTGGTGAGGTTCGAGATCAAAAATGGTGAGCCTCTTAAGTTGAGATTCTAAGTGGAAATTCTAAGTTGAATTTCCTAAGTTGAGTTTCAAACTTGATAAACTAAGTTGATTTTCTAAGTTGATTTTCCAAGTTGAGTTTCAAAGTTGATAAACTAAGTTGATTTTCTAAGTTGATTTTCCAAGTTGAGTTTCAAAGTTGATAAGCTAAGTTGATTTTCTAAGTTGATTTTCCAAGTTGATTTTCAAAGTTGATAAGCTAAGTTGATTTACATAATAAAATTTAAGTTTTAAGGTGATATTCGACTATAGATTGGCACATGGCATCAAAGGACAAAGTTTCACTGTTGGCCTAAGAAGCGTACCAGATGAAGTTCTGAGCTCAACGACTCTCACCGTACCATCTGTACCTGGGCAGGTTCGAATGACGCGAGCCTTTCGCCATTGAAGCGGCGGCAAGTTGGGTTCCTTGATTAGTACTAGATCGCCTGGCTGCAAGTTCTGGGACTTGTGGAACCATTTGGGACGCTGCTGGAGGGTATGAAGATACTCTGCTTGCCAACGCCTCCAGAAGTGTTGGGTGATTTGGCGAACTAGTTGCCATCGCTTCAATAAGCTTAAGTTCTCTTGGCATGAGTCCTGCTCTGGCAGGGCAAGAAGAGGTTGTCCAATAATAAAGTGGCCGGGCGATAAACTCTCGAGCTCAAGGTCGTTCGGGTCGTTGGTGACCGAAAACATTGGACGAGAATTTAACGCGGCCTCGACCTTTGAAAAGGCCGTGGCGAGCTCTTCGAAGACGAGAGAGCGGTCGCCGATGATTTTACTTAAGATGAGCTTCGCGGATCTAACTGCGCTCTCCCACAGGCCACCCATGTGCGGGCTAGCCGGGGGATTGAAATGCCATGAGATTTGATGTCCGACCAAGGATTTTTGTATTTCAGTCTGGGATTCACGTAGAAACTTTGAAACCTCTTTAAGATAGTTGCACGCGCCTATAAAATTCGTACCGCAGTCACTGAACACGTCGCTCGGGAGACCTCTGCGGGATACGAATCTGTCAAAACAGGCTAGAAAGGCGGCCGTTGATAGTTCAGAAACTATTTCTAGATGACAGCATTTGGTGGTGAAACATACAAAAATGCACATGTAGGCCTTTACGCTTTTAGCATTGCGCATGCGGGAAGTCTTCAGCATGAAAGGTCCAGCGAAATCCACTCCGACCCTTCGAAATGGTCGGCACGATGTGACTCGGCTTGCCGGCAAGTCGGCCATGAAAGGTTCAATGGATTTAGGCCGCAAACGATAGCAGCGCTGACATTGAAAAATACGGTTTCGAATAACCCTACGCGCAGACAGGATCCAAAATTTGCGCACGAGCAAATTCAGAAGTGTGTTTATACCAGGATGTTGGAACATCCGGTGGTAATGATCCACTAAAAGATGTGTGACGTGATGAGATTTTGGGAGCAACAATGGATGTTTGATATTGAAATCCAAATCAGACTTGACAAGTCTGCCGCCAACTCTGACGAGACCTTCAGAGTCAATGAACGGATTCAAGCGCATCAGACCAACCTTGACAACCTTGTTAGCACGCAACAGTTTCAGCGATTCTGCAAATTCCGTAGACTGGACTAGTTTGACAATGGTGCAAACACTATCGTTTAGCTCAGCGACCGATAGGTGTCCAGTACGTTTTTGAGCTGGATTGCGCGCGTTATGGATGAAGCGTTTGCACCAAGCTACAGTTGCCTGTAGTTTGGGAAACGAACTGAATCTGGTTAGCAAGTCGGTTGCAGCCTGAACCTGCTCGGAGATTTCCGTGATTTGGATAGCATGAGATGCGAGACTTGAAGTTGCGGATTTCAATCCCGGTAAATCTGCGTCATCAACAAGTTGATAGTTTCCAGGCCATGACGAAGAATCATCTTCGAGCCATGCTGGTGACCACCACAGCAGGTGGTTGACTAATTCTGAAGGCGAGAGACCGCGACTTGCAGAATCAGCTGCGTTTTGAGCTGATGGGACGTGCCGCCATACAACGCTTGGAGTCAGCGACTGTATTTGGGACACACGATTTCCCTCATAAGTTTGTAATTTGTGAGGCGAGGTTTTGAGCCAGGATAGCACGATAGTGGAATCAGACCACGCTGTCGTGCTGTCCAACAGAATCTTACCTCCTATTATTTTTGTGACATGTTCCAACAAGCGAGCCAATAGCAACGCTCCGTTTAGTTCGAGCTTGGGGACAGTCAGTTTTTGCTTGAGCGGCGCTACGCGTGATTTAGCCAGAAGCAGCTGAACTAAAACGCGACCGCAAGCGTTTTGAACGCGCAGGTAGACGCATGCTGCGTACCCGCGTTCTGAGCCGTCACTGAAACCGTGCAGTTGACTGGACACCAGTTGATCAGTGACGACACACCGTGGTATTGAAATCTGATTTATATTGTGGAAGTCAGACATAAAGTCAGTCCACACATTGCGAATGTCTGAAGGGAGGGGGTCATCCCACCCTGAGTTGATCGACCAAAGCAATTGCATGATGTATTTAGCAAAAAATGTGACCGGGGATAAGAACCCGCACGGATCATACAACCTGGCAATGTTGGACAAGACACCGCGCTTGGTGAGGACCTTGTTCATATCGGAGACGCGGTAGATGAAGCTGTCCTTGTTTGCGTTCCACTCGATGCCCAGAACCTTGAAGATATTTTCGCCATCCTCGACGAACCTGTAAGGAGATTCGCGGTGGTCGACAGGAAAACCTTCCAAAAAATCTTGGGAGTTGCTGGACCACTTGCGCAAAAGAAAAACTCCCTGGGCGAGAATGTCAGAAATCGTTTGAGCAAGGTTCCTGGCAGAGTTGACATCATGAGATCCACTCACAACGTCGTCGACGAAGGTATCCTCCAACAAAGTTTTTGAAGCGGCGGGATGCTTGTCTGCATTGAGGTAAGCTAGCTCGTGTAGAACGCGAATAGCCTGGAACGCCGAACTCGAAACGCCATAGGTGACTGTGGTTAGTTCGAAATGCTTGAGTACGTCGTCAGGAGATTCGCGCCATAATATTGCTTGATATTTGCAGTCATCGTCACGCATGCGCACCTGCCTATACATTTGTTTTATATCGCAGGTGAAAACTACTCCATGCAATCTGAAACGCAAAATGATGTCTTCGATATTTTGCTGAAGCTTGGGACCGGACATGAGCACTTGGTTGAGCGCAACACCTGAGGTACTAGGCGCAGACGCATCAAAAACTGCGCGCAACTTTGTGCTTGTGCTATGCTCCTTCAGGACCCCATGGTGTGGTATATAGTAGCGCTGACCACCAGTCGAACATGGCACTTCACGCATGTGACCGGCTTCAATATAATCCCTCATGAAGGCTACATAAAGTTCACAAAGTCGAGGTTCCCTAACCAGCCTGCGCTCCATATTATGGAACCGCTTCAAAGCAGTGAGATGAGTGTCACCTAATGGTTTGTGGTTCACCTTAAAAGGTAACGAGACAACAAAGCGACCATCACTATCCCGTTTGTATGTTTCTGTGAAATGCTTCTCACATTGGACGTCCTCGGGATCTTGAATGCGTAGCTTGGGTGGCTCTTCAACCTCCCAAAACATCCTGAGTGCATGATCAAGATCTATGGTGCAGGCCATCGAAGTAGCGGTGTATGTGTACTGCGATGCTGCTGGAGCTTTTCCCATGATGATCCAGCCAAAGATAGATGAGTAGGCAGTAGGCATATTTTCACCTAGACTGATCCTCTTACCATCCAGAATCTGGTCATAATATTCTATACCTAGAAGCAAGTCAATTTGTCCGGGAATTGTGAAGTTACTATCCGCTAAAACTAAATTTTTGCAAAGTTCTAATACTTTAGGATCAACTGGAACCGAAGGCATACGGCCAGTTATTTTCTTTAAAATGATGAAGTCCGATGATAAAATATGTAAATTGTTCCGTGTTGATTTGACATTGCAATGAACTATACCTCGAGTCTCGTGAATAGACGAAGCACCTAGCCCACACAAGCCGCCTGACCTTGTACGAGGCAGCCTCAACCGTTGAGCCAAGGTATCAGTCATAACTGACACTTGAGAGCCGCTGTCTATTAGAGCACGGGCTGTATGAAATTGACCGTCAACATCCTGCACGCTGATGAACGCTGTACCTAAAATCATGGTGGATGTCACATCGACACCATGTAAGGTCTGAGACTGGACTGCGGAGCTATGTATCGACACAGCAGGCTCAGAGGGGATGGGTGCAGAAGTTGGGTCCGAATGTTGATTTTCTATTGAATTGTTGATGTGTAGCTTGCTATGGTGGCGCTTGCGACACACCTGGCATACACTTGTTGAGGTGCACTTAGAAACCTGGTGAGTGCGCAGACAATTAAAGCAAAGTTTATGTTGAATTACAAAACTCTTCCGTTGCACCGGAGTCATGTTCTCAAATTTAGAGCATCGATATATAGCATGGTTCTCCGTGCAACATGGACAAGCAAAGGCATTTTTGACCATGTTGTGCTGTTTGTTCTCATTAAAAATATTCAATGTGTTATTGCCTGACGCTGACCTAGATGTAGACCCACCAACATTTTCTAAGATCCTAAGTTGATTTTCTAAAAAATTTAGCAATTGGCTGAACGTTGGAATTTTTAAAGTATCAATTGATGATTCAAACTTTGTACGCAAATCCATCGTCAGCTTTTTGAGGATGATGTGAAGTAAAAGAAAGCTCCATGATGTGACATCAAATGTCAAGGCTTGTAACGCGTGTGTATTCTCCTTTACAATGTTGATAAACTTACCTAAAGTTTTACTATTAAGTTGATTTAGATTTGGCAATGACAATAGAGATTCAACATGTTTGTCCGCAATCATCCTGCTATTTTCATAACGATCTGTCAATAACCCATAAGCTATTGCATAATTTTCAAACGAAATTGGCAAGTGTTTGATTAATGAAAGGGCATCTTTGTCCAAGACACTTAGTAAATAATGCATTTTTTCTACAGAACTCAAATTTGCATTGTCATGGATTAAACTATTGAAGATATTAATAAACCCAGGCCACTCTGTATGGATTCCTGCAAACCGTGTTAATGAAATTTTTGGTAGGTGAAAGCCGGTGCTGATTGTGGGTTTTGATTCTAATGGCACGTAGTGATTTTGGAGAGTTTTGATTGAATATACTTTCTCCTCACAATTGTTGAATTTTTCCTCGATTTCATGACGCTCCGCTTGTTCCGTATTGGCCATGACTACCGAGAAAGCCTTTTCCATTTCATGCCAGTGCCTATCCAAGTCCTTATACCTGGCGAAGAAACGACTCCTGTCGTGAACGGATATCGTCTGCTGAGATGTTATTTTAGTAGTTAAATTGTACAAATCTTGAATGAAACGCGCACAATAATCGAAAGCAACGTTGCTTATCTTAGGATCACTCATGTTTATAAACTTTCACTCCACTTTTCAACTTGGAAACAGTAAATTAAACGAAGTTTGAAACAAAATAACAAAACTTACGAAATGTCAAACATGTCAAACAAACTTGACGTTATGAGGTTAATGTTACCAGTTGACTAAAATAATAAGATTCGCTACACACTTCAAGATGATTTACCAAAGAGATCGATTCGAACTTTTACCACAGAATATTAAGAAAAAGTGAATACAATTCGAAGTGAATGAACGAAACTCAATTTCAATGTGGGGTATATTCAAATATGGCGGATGAAAAATGCTAAGTATACCTACGATTAAGAAAAATTCAGATTGAATTTCCCAAGAAGGATGCTAATAAGATCCGGCTCGAAGGACCAGGGAAATGGTCGAGAAAAGGGAGAAAGGATCGACTGACTCACCCGTGAATTCCTTGTAAAGCTTCTTCGATAGTAAAATGGGTGGCTGGTTTCGTGGGCGAGTTGTCTTTCTCAACCATTTATGTTGAGGTGCGTTGATTTTGCTGATTTTCCTATATATGTTGAGGTTCTATGCTTGCGGAAAGGATTGCGGCGAAACAGGCTAACTGGAGCACTATTGATCGGCAAAAACTATCCTTCCTTGGATCCGCGATGTTAACGGTAGCGAAGATGGACGCGCAAGACCGATGTCGTCATAGGGCATCTGTCAGTCGATCGTGATGTGACGTAGGGAGGGAGGATACGGGTAGGTGTACCCTCACATGAAAAGATTGACGTTTAAGTATGACATTCGTACCCTCCATTTACAAGTTGAATGCTGAGGGCTGAATTTACATGTGATTGATGAATTCGTAGGCGTACATTGCACAATAAACCTACCACCTATATATATATATATATATTCTCACGATCCAAACGTCTATATATATATATATATATAGACGTTTGGATCGTGAGAAATTATACAGTGAAATAACAAACCTTAGTATTAAAAATGAATGAGGACACCTTAATGTTATAAGTAAACGGATTGTGAGGAGTTACAGATTGAAATAATAACCTTAGTGCTTAATAATTAATAAAGACACCTTAATGTTTAAAGTAATGTGGTAGCGAGAACTCATGCGACCCGAGAGGCCTGGGGCTCCTGGTGGCAGGATCTTGTGTCGTTTCTAATTGATTTAAATAAATTGGCGGTGGTCCTCCGTGTTAGGTACCCTAGCTACATAAAGTATACCTGTACACACGTGAGGTAAGGCTGGGTACATAACTACGTACTTAGGTTTGTGGTACTTCTGATGGAATGCTGATTACGTTAATATTTAAAACTCCAGTTTATCGCGCATCGCAGTATAAACTGGTCTTTAAACCAATTGCTCATCACTGACCTTCGGACACCCACGTTGGGCGACCGGCATTAATCATTGTTCTCGGCGAAAGCTCAAATGTCACCCGCTGCTTGTGAAACCCAGTGATATAATGTACCCTCAGGCACTGCTATATATATTTAAAAAAAATATATGTCAAAAATATAAAAAAATGACATTGCCGTAGTGTTTCTTGGTGCTATTTTCTCTAACGGGCGTATTTCCGAAGCACTGGTAGAGTCAATGGAGTTTTCCTTTTCCTGTGCGAGATTCAGGCATGAGTCGCCACTTGAAAGGGAAATGTCCTTTTTCTAACTCAAACCATAATTAGATAATAACCATTAGTTGTGTAGATCATAATATTTTAACTTATTTTTTTGTACTTCTATACTTATGTATAATAGATTATTTTTGACGTGTAAAAGTGCAATATTTTGCCTATTTACAATAAATGATTTGAGTTTGAGTTTATCTTATATATAAAATTCTCGTGTCACAATGTTCGTTCCCGTACTCCTCCGAAACGGCTTGACCGATTCTCATGAAATTTTGTGAGCATATTGAGTAGGTCTGAGAATCGGCCAACATCTATTTTTCATACCCCTTAGTGATAGGTTGTCCACCCTTAACATTTTTCTTTAATTTATAGACATTTTTTTAATTTCTTTATTTTTTTTATTATGTCTTATTAAAAAATACATACAACCGTAAATTTTTACCCTTTTATTACCAACCCCTATTTTTTAATAGCCATTTTAGCAATATTTTATTCCCATATTCCCGCGGGAACGGGAACTGCGCGGATGAAACCGCGGGCCGCAGCTAGTACAATATAAATAGCAATATTGTACGCCCGAAATGGGAAAACTGTTAATACCATACTCAAATTACATTTAACACCTTCAGGAGGCCTACCGTGGCATCTTATAGCGTTTCAATTGAAGACCTAAACTGAACCGCGTCGCATAATCGTACCGTGGCATCTTATTTTTTATGTTGCTGCCATTTTCAACCTAAGCTGGATCCAGTTTAGGTTGAAAATGGCTTATTAGCGACTCAATTTAGGTTGCTGCCATTTTCAACCTAAGCTGGATCCAGTTTAGGTTGAAAATGGCTTATTAGCGACTCAATTTAGGTTGCTGCCATTTTCAACCTAAACTGGATCCAGTTTAGGTTGAAAATGGCAGCAACATAACAACTTGCTCCTCTCGTCACGCTCTAATAAAAATAAACCGGATCGGACGGTTAACGGAGCCTTCCGAAGCACTAAGCGTTGGAAACCCGCACACAACTTACGAGAAGACATCGCGCTGAGGATCGAACCCGATCTCATTGAGTTGCAAAGCGCACAAGTCACCGCTCCTTACGACACCGAAAGATTAACTGCGATATACACAAATCAATGCGTGCACATAATAATTTGTATAAATCATAATAAATTAACAAAAACCACACCGTTTGGCGGTTGAAGGTTACGTCAAATAATTTATACTATGGGATATTATAATATATGATAACGGAACTAGGAACGGAGATTCTAGTCACAGTGGAAACATAAAAGTAAGTCATCTTTATTGAAACATCACAGGACAAAGAAAATAAAAAAAAAAAAACTAGAATTAAACAAATTTAACTATGTAGCTGAATTTGTCGTAACTTTCATTATGAATCAGGATCAGAATCAGAATCATATTTATTGCTTAAACTGTGAATACAGAGATGGTAAATTGTGTATTAATTTTAGAAACAACAGTTTATCCATTTCGGATGTTACATATTATAAGAACTTGTTACAAAAAAACGCACGTAAAATCCCAGTGCGGGCACGTACCAATGTGTTTCTGTAAAACATATGTACGTAATTATCACTCGCTTTTCTGTGAAGGAAAACACCGTGAGGAAACCCACATACACCTACCCGAGAATTATTTCGGAGGTAGGTATGTTATCCACCGATCCGGACTGAGCCCCCGTGGTGGATTATGGCCTAACCCTCCTCACGAAAGTGAGGAGAGACCCGTGCCCAGCAGTGGGACGTTATGGGTTGATGATGACACACTCGTAAGTATATTAGTATTTTCGTTAAATAGGAAATGTATAGTTTATGGAATTACAGTCATACATAAAGTCACGCCTTTTTCACGTTGGTGTAGGTAGAGACTACATATTTCCACATGCCACGATTCTGACGCGTCTCTTACGCTTCTTCCACTTCCATGAGTCCCTTTGTACATGCTGGCCGGTTATAGGTGCTTTTGACTTGGCCTTTCTTTTAGTACGTCTGTGATTTGATCGAGCTACGTTCGCCTACGTCGACCCCTGGCACATTCATACCAGATCCATAAATCTGTTTCGTCAATCTCCCTTCATCCATCCTCTCTAGATTTCCAAACCTTATGAGCATCACATTCTCTAATTTTGTGGACGTGTTAAGATATTTTTGAGGCAGGCCGGCGCGGCGACCGTACCAAAAGGGGTCTGTATGCATAATTGCATACATGTAGTACGCACATAATGTCTTATCATTCTGGCTCCTGTGGCTACGACGACTCGTGATAATTGTCTCAGTAGTGTGCAAACATTACTGTGTTCCGGTTCGAAGGGCACTGTTTCCAGCGTAATTACTGGGCGTGTGAGACTGTAGAGCCGATGTCTCAGGGTGATGCCGCACAAGATTATGCAATGCAAAGTTCTCGGTGGCACTGTTACCTTTATGGGCAGGCGTGGCGCTTACCATCAGGTGAAAGACTTGCTCGTCTCGTCAAAAAGTCAAATAAAAAAAAAACCGCGTGCGTTACAGTTTTATGAAGATAGCTTACTTTTCTGTTTCTATTGTGGTCTTGTTTTGTTATTTTTAATAAGTAGCCATATAATACACTTGTTGCTCATATCAAGAACTTTAATTTTTAGGGTTCCGTACCGCAAAAGAAAAAAACGGGTGTGCTTCAGACCACACGACTGAAATAAAACTTCTGATTGGAAGGCGGACGTTCTCCCCGCTAGGCTTTTAATATGCGTTGTTTTTTAAACCATTAATCCCTACTTATATTATAAATGCGAAAGTAACTCTGTCTGTCTGTTGCTCTTTCACGCCTCAACTACTTGATTGAAATGAAATTTGGCACAGAGATAGTCTAGAGCCTTGGAAAGGACATAGGGTACTCTTTATCGCGATAAAAGCATTGTAAGGGTTTGAAATAGGGGATGGATGTTTCGTCATTTTTAAAGATGGAAGCTTCAAATTTATTTTTTAGGCTTTTGATTAGATATAAATAAATATGACATTCTACGCGGGTGAAACCGCGGGGCGCAGCTAGTGATTAATAGTTGTTATCGAGTTTTCTGTGATATTCTGATAATGTACCCGATTCACGATGTCACGGTGTGTGTGTGTGTATTCAACGTATCGGTTGGTTTTCGATGATTCCAAATCCGTCCGCAAGGCCGTCTCCTGAGAACGCATGAATATTTATGGAGCTACTTACGCAACCGACACTGACCCTACGGGTGACATAATGTCGAAGAGGTGACGCTGGTGACCTTGGAATAATAATAAAAACACCTTTATTTTTTATCATCATCATCAACCCATAACGTCGCACTGCTGAGCACGGGTCTCCATTTCGTGAGGAGGATTAGGCCATAATCCACCACGGGTGCCCGGTCCGGATTGGTGGATAACTTACTTTTTTTTTAATACGTTTTAATTAGCTTGGTATGTATGTAATTTGTAGTGGTAGGCCTCTTCTGCTAGACCGCCTGGGGAAGTACCACACCTTTGCCAGATATTGATCAGCCAAGCAGTAGTGTGCAAACAATACTGTGTTCCGGTTTTAACGGCACGGCACTGTTTCCAGCGAAATTACTGGGCATATGATACTTTAGAGCCGCGATGTCTTAGGGTGACGAGGGCAGTGCAGTGCCGCGCAGGATTATGCAACTGTTATGGGCAGGCGTAGCGCTTACCATCAGCAACGGAAAAAATGTACTAAATACCTAATATTATACTTATTTCCAGTGATGTCCAAGTTCGCGGTGCGCGTCGACGCGGCGGTATCCGCTCTCGGAGGCGGCGCGGGAGGCGCCCTCGACGAGAACGACTTCATAGACGCGTCGAGACTCGTGTATGACGCCGTTAGGGAGATCCGACGCGCCGTGCTGATGAACAGGGTGAGTTGGGTTGGAAGCTGGAGTTAGAATGGTTGGATATGTTGGGAGAGAATGGATGGACATGTTGGGAGAGAATTGTTGGACATGTTGGGAGAGAATTGTTGGACATTTTGGGAGAGAATGGATGGACATGTTGAGAGAGAATGGATGGACATTTTGGGAGAGAATGGATGGACATGTTGGAAGAGAATTGTTGGACCTTTTGGGAAAGAATGGTTGGACGTGTTTGTAGAAAATGGTTGGATGAGTGGGAGCGGATAGTTGGATGAGTTGGGAGTTAATGGATGCATTAATTTGGAGAGAATGGTTGGATCAATTGGGAGAGTAAAGTTAAACCTAACCTTCCTCACAAAAGTGAGGGGAGACCCGTGCTCAGCAGCGGGGCGAGATGGGTTGATGATGATGATGAAGGTTAAATAAGTTGGAAAAAATGGTTGGATAAGATAAGTGAGAACGGTTACACGGTTATACCTTGTGGTCTGTTAGTTTATGATCATATCGAGGCTAGAAAGCGTAAACGCTGTAACCCTTTGACCGACCCGAAAATACTTTTTTTACATATTTGGAAACAAACCCACATTTCAACGTCCCCTAGGAACTTTAGGATATAACCATGGTAGCAGTATTGTAGCTTTGTATGTAACACACCAAATATCCAAAATTTACGTTTTTAGGTCGAGTAGAAATTGAATTATGATTTTTTTTCAACAAAAGAAAGTTTGGGTGAACAATTTTGCGTTTCAAGGTTACAGCGTTTACGCTTTCTAGCGTCGATATTTCAATGAGTTAGAAAGTGTCTAACTGGATGGACATTTCAAAAAATCTTTATGATTCGTGAGTTACTTACACTAACTATCTCACCCGGTGTTAAGTGAGGACGTGGTCGAAGGATGCGAACATGCTTAGTCTAGAATGAAAGTGCTTAGAACATTGTAAGTCAGTGATTTGCGTGACAGTGAAATGAGAAGGCTGAGAAGTGTGATGGGAGTGAGTCTGATGAACAAAATGGAGAACAGCGTGATAAGGAAACCATATGGAGTGGCAGGTAATGCAGTGACAGATATAGAGAAAGAGATGCTTCGATGCTTTGGACATCTAGAGAGGATGGATGAAGGAAGATCTACGAAACATATATATATAGATCTAGTATGAATGGGCCTCGATCTAATCGAGGACGTACTAAAGAAAGGCCAAGTCAAAAGCACCTATAACCGACGAGCATGTATAAAGGGACTCATGGAAGTGGAAGAAGCGAAAGGTGTGTCAGGATAGTAGCGTGTGGGAAGATGTAGTCTCTGCCTACTCTGAAAAGGCGTGCCTGTATGTAAAATTACTAGTGTCGTTTATTTGAATATCATAAGAATAATGAATTTTCTTTAAACATCTGCACTATAGGACGAAGAGGAACTAGACCCGGAAGATGTGGAGTTAGACGAACATTACACTCTCGAAACGAGAAGCAAATGTAAGCACAATACGTTGGGTGCTTGTGTCATGTCATGTAACTTAGTGCCGTGTCGTGTAACTTAGGTGGCCAGTCATGTAACTTAAGGGGCGTGTCATGTAACTTAGTACCGTGTCATGTAACTTAGGTGGCGTGTCATGTAACTCAGTACCGTGTCATGTAACTTAGGTGGCGTGTCATGTAACTTAGTACCGTGTCATGTAACTTAGGTGGCGTGTCATGTAACTTAGTAGCGTGTCATGTAACTTAGGTGGCGTGTCATGTAACTTAGGCGCCGTGTCATGTAACCTAACGGGCGTGTCATGTAACTTAGGTGCCGTGTTTTGTAACTTATATGGCGTGTCATGTAACTTAGGTGGCGTGTCATGTAACTTGGATGTAGTTTCATGTAACTGGAGTGTCATGTTGTGTTGTGTTTTGTTTTAGTCTTGTTTGTGTGGTGATGCGTTTGACATTGAGGCAGTCGTATTTCGCAAACTAACCTCAAAACAATAGCCGCCATACTTATAAACATATGTTAAAGTTAAGAGCGTCATTTATGTTATGCGCAGTGTAAAAATATAGTGCTCGTGACTTAAATGACATGCTCAAATTTAAGAGGCGTTTATAAACAAGGCTGCAGTATTTGTTTATGAATTGTGAATAACATAGTTTTGTGTTGAACAAATTCATAAAGTTTTTGTGAATTGAGACTGCTCCAATGCGGATCTGAATTGCTAAGGCTGCATTTATACGAGCGATCCTCACGCGGCGCGAGCACGCTATTCTAGTCTTTAGTAGAGTGTTTTAGTAGAAACGTGTAAACGCTTTACGCGCTTTAGTAAGTATTAAGGTCGAAAATAGAAAATGATAGCACTTAGACATTCTATGGGGATGTAATTTTTTTCAATTTTTGTCTGTTTTATTAATACCTTAAAAAATATAATCTATTGACATCGTATTTATCAATGCCAATAAGATGTATTAAATTAACTATTTGACAAAAGAGTAAAAACAAATAAAGGCTGTAATGACCATTTACAATAGTTATCCGGTCCAGCTCCAAATACGAAGAAACTGTTTGTAATTTTATTTTCTCGCCGTCAGCGAACCGTTCCACCTTAACACGTTCACTGCTGAAAACATTGACTTTGTGTTTTTTTTAATCTTACGCGGGTGCGGGAAAACACACCTGTTGTGTTAGCGCAGCTTACGTGCCGGCCGTGCGGCGAAACACAGACGTGTGTGTGTAACGCGGCGCTACTACAGCGCGGCTCACACAGACGGCACGCCAGTGCTGGGATACACACACGGTCCGCAACGGTGCCCAAATGTAAAAACCGGTTCAGCAGTCAACGTGTTAACACTTAGACTGTTGAGCCGTTTTGCTTGTCTAGCCACGGTTGCAGCTCTGCACGCGCCATAGTGTTTTCCCATACAACAAACACAACAGTTGTGTTTTGCCATACTCGTGGCAAGTTATGAAAAACACTAAAGGTGTGTTTTCAGCAGTGAACGTGTCTTGGACTTGTCTTTCTAGCTAAAATATAGCACTCTACTAAAATAATCGTAATGTTAACCAGCCCTTTCTTTAGGGTGATTTTAAAAGTCAAGAGGATCGCATCGTTAGAGACGCTCGCGTAAATGTTGCTTTAACGGTGAATCCATGTTGTGTGTTAATTTGCTGTTCATGTATTGTTTTTTAACAGGGCTATCATTTTGCATGTCCACGTTTAGTGGGTGATTTCAGCCGTTCTTCTTTTAGGTGTCGCCTAGTAAGGAAATAATGCCTTCTGAAAGATTTAAAGGGTCAAGTTTTCATTGCTCAGATTCAAATTCAAATTATTTATTCACATATTTGTAACATGACAGTAACACTAATGTACCGACGCGTTACAAAAATAAATGTCAGATATTTATACAAAATAAATAGTTTTTCGTGGCCATACACAATTAGACAATTTGCATTTGTTTTATCAAATAAGGTACATGGTCTATTTAAATATTATATTATTGTTAGATAAACGATTCGATAACTAGTTAATAGAATCAGGCGTTACTTTGCGGAAATCCATAATTAATAAGAAAATGTAGACATATATAGTTTTAATTCCGCCTAAGTTGTCTGATGAATGTATGATAGGACTTTGTTGGATGACCTAACTCCTATGGTAGATCTATCCGATTGAATATCCAAATCTCAAAGCAACTCTTTATTTATCAGAAAACCGAAAAAACACTAACTTATCACCCCGTACCTAATTTTTTTTTGTCAAAGTATCGTATTTTGGAAGCGAGTTAGGATTTGGACAGTTAGGGTTGTCCGTCTGGCATTTCCCACTGTTTCCCACTTACTGAGGAAAAGGCAAGGCGCACTGAAACGTTTCTTCGTGACTGTGCATGCGCAAACTTTCCGAGGGCCTGTGTTCACGTTGTGCAACGGAACGTGCCCGCACCGGGATATAAACAAACGACCCTCTCCTTGGAAGGCGGACGTTCTCCCACTAGGCCGTCACCGCTCTCTCTAAACACTCGCTAGCCTACAAATGAGTCCCCTGAAATCGCCCCCTAAACACTCATTATCTGTAAACTGCATGCCGTTGTCCGCATGTTTAGACCTCGGACGACCTCGATACGGACACAGAGTTCGAGCCTGTGGAGGACATGACGATGGAGACGCGCTCCCGATGTAAGTTGACGCTTCTGTACGCTTCTAGTGTTTAGTCTTTGTAGTGGTAGGCTTCTGCTGGAGTCACCTTGGGGAAGCACCTCAGCGCCCCAAGATACGTCATTATTAGTTTTTTTTTAATTTTTACTGAGTAACGTGACGAGCAAGTCGTTCGCCTGATGGTAAGCGCCACGCCTGCCCATAAAAGTTGCAGTGCCACCCAGAATTTCCACCCATTAGAAAGATCATATTTGTAATATTATTTTTTTATTTTTCTCTACGTATGTGAGACTTAAAGTGTAAAACCTGTAAAAGTGCATAACTTTTTGCCTACTTGTAATAAATGATTTAAAACTTTTGACTGCTGAGCAGATTTTCTTGTCTAGCCACGGTTGCGGCTCTGCACGCGCCATAGTGTATTTTCCATACAACAAACACAACAGTTGTGTTTTCAGCTGTGAACGTGTCAATAACTGTGTTTGCAATTTTACAGCGAGCGCACACACCGGGGAACATGGCGTGGACGAATACCCGGACATAAGCGGCATCACCAACGCTAGGGTAAGTGTGCCCTAGACTATATTTGTACAGGGGATGTTACGGGGGTGGTTCAATCGGAACCGGAGTCGGAGTTTTTGAAATTTGGTTTTGTCAGAACCGGAGTCGGAGTCGGGAGTTTTTGAAATTTGGTTTTGTCGGAACCGGAGTCGGAGTCGGAGTTTTTTAAATTTGGTTTTGTCGGAACTGGAGTCGGAGTTTTTAAATTTGGTTTCGTCGGAACCGGAGTCGAAGTCGGAGGTGGTGGCAGAAGAGAGATGTGTTAAGGGCAGGCCTCATAAAATAACATAGTGCAAACATTATTCAATCAGCCTGTTTAATTTCAATTAAACAACAATAAACTTATTGGACATGAGCAAAAAATATTCATGTTTTCAATAACAGTTAGAAAATTAATCAAATGAATTGTCTATCAAAGTAGCAAGACCTCCGATTTAGAGGTGTCGGAGCCGAAGTCGGAGCCGGAGGTGTAATATTAATCGGAATTTCCGACTTATCTGAGTCGGAGTCGAAGCTCCGTAACATCCCTAATTTGTACCATGTCTGTTATGCTTTTGATATCTCACAAAAAGTTTCTACATAACTTTGTAAAGCGTCCAACTAATTGTAACCCATACAAATAAATACGTTTGATCTAACATTACCTCTTTACAAGGTTACGTAAACCCCAAAATATTTTTTTTATATTTTTTATTTTTTTTTATAATTTTTTTTTTAATTTTTTATTTTATTCAGTCTAATCAGGATAATAAATAATATCCAATCATTATGAGTCTTGGTTTTTGTAAACCCCATTTTAGGGTTCGGCGCCCGAAGGGTAAAACGGGACCCTATTACTATGGCTCCGCTGTCAGTCTGTCTGTTTCTCACCAGGCTGTATTTCATGAACCGTGATAGTTAGACAGTTGAAATTTTCACAGATGACGTATTTCTGTTGCCGCTATAACAACAAATACTAAAAACAGAATAAAATAAATATTTGAGGGGGCTCCTATATATCAAACGTGTTTTTTTTGCCTTTTTTATAGTTAATGGTAGGGAAACCCTTCGTGCGCAAGTCCGACTCGCACTTGTTAGTATTTTAATCACCACTGCTTACAAAACAGAAGTGGATGCTGGCTATATGACATATGACAAACACTCACTCCGCTCTCCCATTGCAGGAAGCCATGCGCAAGATGACAGAGGAGGACAAGCGCAAGATCCTCCAGCAGGTGGAGCTGTTCCGACGGGAGAAGATGACCTTCGACAACGAGGTGGCCAAGTGGGACGACGCCGGCAACGACATCATCATGCTCGCCAAGCATATGTGCATGATCATGCTGGAGATGACGGACTTTACGCGGTTAGTTCGCAGTATTGGATAACAGATGGCGCTAACTTTAAGAATTTTTAGAACTCAGTCAAATAAAAAATTACATACCTAGCTTAATTACATTATTATTGAAAAAACTAAGGCAAAAGGGGTAAGTTCAGCATATGCTAGGTGCAGATGCAAAAAAATAAACACGGTCACGCCTTTCTCCTGTTGGGACAGGCCGAGACTACGGAGAAGCAGTACACCAACTCCCTGACACCATCTACTGGTTTCTGGAACTCCAAACCAATACGTAATAATAAATAATATAAAAACGCATTATAAAAAAAAACAAATACATAATATAAAGAAATATAATTGAAATATTAATAATAATAATATATTTTAACACGTTCACTCCTGAAAACACAGACTTTGTGTTTTTTATGACTTTACTCGGGTGCGGGAAAATACAGCTGTTGTGTTAGCGCAGTTTACATGCCGGCTATGCGGCGAAACACAGACGTGTGTGTAACGCGGCGCTACTACAGCGCGGCTCACACAGACGGTACACTAGTGCTGTGAAACACACGGTTCGTAACGGTGCTCAAATGTAAAAACCGGTTCAGCAGTCAACGTGTTAAAGGCATATTCTGCAATCTAAACAGTGATGCATTGATTACAGAGGACGCGGCCCGCTCAAAACTACGATGGATGTCATCAATGCTGCTAAGAAAATCTCTGAAGCGGGAACCAAACTGGACAAGTTGACTAGGGAGATCGCAGAACAGGTAATTTGTCCAATCCAATCCAAACACAGAAGCTTGTGTTTTTTATAACGTTACGCGAGTACGAGAAAATAGACACGGTCCGTAACGGTGCCCAAATGTAAAAACCGGTTTAGCAGTCAACGTGTTAAGGCCTAATCCTCCTCACGAAAATGAGGGGAGACCCGCATTCAGCAGTGGGCCGATATGGGTTTGTTATGATGATGACGATGGTGACCCCTTTAATGAAACCGTGTTCAACCATTTCCCAGTGCCCAGAATCGTCGACCAAGCAGGACCTGTTGGCCTACCTCCAGCGCATCGCACTGTACTGCCACCAGATACAAATCACCAGCAAGGTGAAGGCGGACGTGCAGAACATCTCCGGGGAGCTGATAGTCAGCGGGGTGAGTACTCACTTCTGGTGTTATGGGTACACGTGAAAATGATTGAGTCTTACTCTACTCCTAACGTGTTGGGTACACGTGAAATTGATTGAGTCTTACCCTATTTCTAATGTGTTGGGTACACGTGAAAATGATTGGGTCATACCCTATTTCTAATGTGTTGGGTACTCGTGAAAATGATTGGGTCATACCCTATTTCTAATGTGTTGGGTACACGTGAAAATGAATGGGTCATACCCTATTTCTAATGTGTTGGGTACTCGTGAAAATGATTGGGTCATACCCTATTTCTAATGTGTTGGGTACACGTGAAAATGAATGGGTCATACCCTATTTCTAATGTGTTGGGTACTCGTGAAAATGATTGGGTCATACCCTATTTCTAATGTGTTGGGTACACGTGAAAATGAATGGGTCATATCCTATTTCTAATGTGTTGGGTACACGTGGAGACCTAGGGATAGTAGGGTGAGTGGATACCACTTTTGATTTTATAGTTACCCGTGAAAACTACGGTTTGTTTCCCATTTTTGATACCTGAGGCGCCGGCGATGTACCCGTGATCTTATCCCACTTATGATGTATTGGGTACAACAGCCAACAACCGACAAGGTTAACCCATAAGTAGTATCCCACTTCTGATGGACTGGGTACGCGTGAACTCTGACTCGTATCCTAAGGGAGGGTAGATCCGTCGTATCCGTCTCCATCACCTTTGCCGGATATTCATCCGCCAAGCAGTAGTGTGCAGACATTACTGTGTTCCGGTTTGAAGGGCACTGTTTCCAGCGAAGTTACTGGGTGTGTGAGACTTTAGAGTTGATGTCTCAGGGTGACGAGCGCAGTGCAGTGCCGCGCGGGATTATGCAATGCAAAGTTCTGGCATAATATTGTATTGTCATCGAAACTTGACATACAACTAAAGTTGATACACCCTGTACATTTCGTAACATTTTAACTTTTTTTTTTATTATTTTTATAAAGTAGCCTCACTCCCCGTGACACTGTAGACAGGTTAACAACATTTACGTGTTGTCCAACGTCTCCTTTCAGCTGGACAGCGCCACGTCCCTCATCCAGGCGGCCAAGAACCTCATGAACGCCGTCGTGCTCACGGTGAAGGCGTCCTACGTCGCCTCCACCAAGTACACGCGCCAGGGAACCATCGCCGTGAGTGACCACGCACCTACACCCTATACCCTACTCATTAATAAAAAAAAAAAAACAAAAATACTGCTGTTATTATCCCACTTGTGATGTATAGGAGTTTTACCACATGGCAGAAGTAAAATTTCTTTAGCTCCATCTATATATCGACGCTAGAAAGCGTAAACGCTGTAACCTTGAAACGCAAAATTGTTCACCAGAGCCAAAAAACTTTTTGTTTGTTGAAAAAAAATCATAACTCAATATCTACTCGACCTAAAAACGTAAATTTTGGATATTTGGTGTGTTTGATACAAAGCTACAATACTGCTACCTTGGTTATATCCTAAAGTTCCTAGGGGACGTTGAAATGTGGGTTACAGCGTTTGTTTCCAAATATGAAAAAAAAGTATTTTCGGGTCGGTCAAAGAGTAACAGCGTTTACGCTTTCTAGCGTCGATATATAGATGCATATAACTGGCTATGAGAGAAAGAGACAGTAATATACAAAACGTAACTCTCTCTTTCTGAGAAAGAGACAGTAATATCTATCTTCACTAACTTATTATGACCCTCTCAACTTCCGTTCGCCTCGCCCGATCACACTTTTCGTAACGCATTCCCCAGCTTACTCCCCAAGTCAAGCGTGCGTAAAGAAGTTTTACTTCAATTAAAAAAAAACTGCCGTAATTACCCCACTCGTGATACATACGGATTGACACGTTCAATGCTGAACTGTTTTACTTTTTTTTGGCTCATTTGCGAATCTTCACACAACGTGTGTGTTTACTGTTTACTGGCGTTGTGTCGTAACTGAACCGCACAACTGGTGTGATAAAATTGTCAATACAGCAGTGTGGGTTCGCACGCCGGGCGTGTTTTCGCTTGCCGTAAAATTATAAAAACACAGACGTCTGTGTTTTCAGCAGTGAACGTGATCATTCGTTCTTCATTCATAATTTGGGAAAGTTTGATGTTTGTTTGTTACTCAATCACGCCTAAACGGCTGAACGGATTTTAATGAAATTGAATAGAATATATTTGGGGTTGAAACATAGGGTACTTTTTATTTCAAAATACCACCCTTGATGGAT
Source organism: Campaea margaritaria (assembly GCA_912999815.1). NCBI lineage: Eukaryota > Metazoa > Arthropoda > Insecta > Lepidoptera > Geometridae > Campaea > Campaea margaritaria. The sequence continues at coordinate 3,263,532 of OU538818.1, forward strand.
CGAAATGGGGTGTCAAATTTCATTGCAAAAAATGTTCTATTTGTATCGTAATGTTCAATATTTGTTTAATAACTTGGGATATACACCACTTTTCTTCAACACCGCTTTCCATCAGGTGAAATTGATGACAAATGGTTGGCATGTCCCTTAAAACAGCTGCAGCTTAACCTGAATGACAAGCTTTTTGACAGCTTCGCAATAAAAAAAGCTTACAGATGGAACTTTTAATATGCGTTCGGAAATATAACGAGCTACTGTAACGCTTGCAAAAATTGAGCCTTATTTCAACGTTATTTAGAAGTAAATTTGAATGGCGTTCGCGCTCTACGTCTATTGCACGTATAAGGCTGTGTTTAGTCGTATCCTGACGGTCGGTACTGGCGTCGCTTATCCGTATGTATGTACGTAGCTATCGATATGAGAACAGTGCGGACACGGTCTGTGCGTTGCTAAATGCACGCACGGCTATAGTAGCGATAGCTATGGACTTGGGATGTCACGGAAGTGATTTAATCGGAGCCGAAGTCGGAGTTTTTATATTCGGTTTGTCGGAGTTTTTAAATTCGGTTTATCGGAGTCGGAGTCGAAGTTGGGGTGGCAGAAGATAGTAAGGATGTTTCGGAGAGGGTTTAATTGGAACCGAAGTCGGATTTGGAGTTAATAAGTTTGGTTTGTCGGAGTTGGAACCGGAGTCAGAGTTGGAGGCAAGGCAGAAGTGGGGGCAGAAAAGAGTAAGAATGTTACAGAGGGGGTTTAATCAGAACCGAAGTCGCATTCGGAGTTAATAAGTTTGGTTTGTTGGAGTTGGAACCGGAGTCGGAGTTTGTCAGAACAGAGACTGGTTTGTCAGAATCGAAGCTCCGTAAAATCCTCATCAGTTTTCTTTGTACCGTGGTGTTTCAATAAAGAGTTTATCTATCTATGTATCCATCCTTACTGAGGACGACCGACGACAGTACTCCCCGTCAGTATAAGATTAAACACGGCCTAAGAAGTAACTTTAAGTAATACCATATGAATAACTTAAGTAATCCGCTGATTTTGTAATTGCATAACCGCTGCTGGTTTGGACAGAATTATGTGAGTTTAGACAGATTCTAGTTTTTTTTTCTTTTTCGTTTCAAGAGCTTTTCGCATCGCTTCCACTGGTGTAGTAGAATGAAATGTCTTTATACACGGTGTCCGGTAATTAAAGATTTTTTTAATCGCATGCATTTCGCGACTCGATTATTGTTTGCTTTTATCAGATCGGTTATTTTTAATTGATATAATTTTAAGGTTTTTTTTTTGTTCTTTTATTGTATGTCTGTGTCCAAAAACACACAAATACGCACACACAATTGTTTGTTACACCACTAATTCGCACAAAACAAATCCCCTATTTTTTAAATACACATTACACACACTCACACACATAAATACAAAAAAATACGCAAACAAGTGCACCCCTAACACACCCACTACACCATTAAATTATTAAGTAACAAGAATTTTTGGATTATTACCCCTTGCTCCCTCTCGTCATCAAAAATAAGCAAAGCAAAGACCTCCCCCCCCCCCCCCCCCCCCCGTATGTCCCCCTTAAATGTTTCCTTAACACGTTCACTGCTGAAAACACAGTCGTTGTTTTTTTATAACTTTACGCGGGTGCGGGTAAACACACCAATTGTGCTTACGGCAGCTTACGTGCCGGCTGTGCGACGGAACACAGACGTTGTGTGTAACGCGGCGCTACTACAGTGCGGTTCACACAGACGGCACGCCAGTGCTGGGAAACACACACGGTCCGTACCAGTTGCTAAACGTAAACACTTGTTCAGCAGTCAACGTGTTAATACTTGAATCTCCCCCCCCCCCCCCCCCCACACACACACACACAATGTAAGGTAACTGACGCGTCGCTATCGTATTCCAGTCCCCGATCGTGGTGTGGCGCATGAAGGCGCCGGAGAAGAAGCCCCTCATCCGGCCCGAGAAGCCCGAGGAGGTGCGCGCGAAGGTGCGCCGCGGCAGCCAGAAGCTGCAGCCGTCGCCCGTGCGCGCCCTGGCGGAGTTCCAGGGGCCCGCCGGCTCCGTGTAGCCACCGTGAGTTGTGCTCCACTGTAACCCTCGTAGTGGGAGGCCAGAGACCGCCTTGGGAAGTACCGCACCGCCGCCAGATATTCAACCGCCAAGCAGCAGTGTGCAAACATTATTGTGTTCCGGTTTGAAGGGCACTGTTTCCAGCTACATTACTGGGCGTGTGAGACTTTAGAGCCGATGTCTTCAGGGTGACGAGCGCTGTGCAATGCAGTGTTCTCGGTGGTGCTCTGACTGTTATGGGCAGGCGTAGCGCTTACCAGCTTACTCCCCAAGTCAAGCGTGCGTAAAGAATTGCGTCTACTAAGTGTCCCAAAACACATTTAGTTTTTTTTTGTTATTTCAATAAATGCCAACGAGAGAAAAAAACTGAAGAATTTTATTTTACCGGCAATTTTTTTTTTCATTATTTTTTTTTTGTTATCCACCAATCCGGACTGGGCCCCCGTGGTGGAATATGGCCTAAACCCTCCTCACGAAAGTGAGGAAAGACGCGTGCCCAGCAGTGGGACGTTATGGGTTGATGATGTGTGTGATGTGAATCGAAGAAAATATCGTTTCGTATCTTTGTTCCAGGCTACAGCAAGAGATATCAACTCGACGAATCGTCAACGCAATAGAAACTGCCCACGCTCATATAGTTGTATTGAATCAGAAATTGTGATTGCTTCCACCGGATAATTATTGTTAAAGTAAAGGCTCGTATGTAGCGTAAAGCGCGTGTCACACCGCGACCTAACCTAACTTAACTAGTTCACGTTGATACGACATACATGTGAAATGTTAAACTTGGGGGATCGTCCATTAATCGTGTGAGGCTTGAAATCGGCAAAAATCACGAAATTACGGGGGGGTTGTAGTTAAGATATCACGTGTATTTATTTTTTCGTCAATCGGGCGATTTCTAAACCGAAAAGCGGCCAAGTATACAAAAAAAAAGATAATAATCTAAAAAAAAAATGTTCATTGTAGGTACTTAAAAAAATAGAGGGGGTTGTAGTCTTGAAACTCACCACGTATCGGTAAATGTAAAATAAAAACACGTGATTAATTGACGGCCCTCTAATGGTACACACAAACATGGTATGACATTTGGGCTATTAGCTACGAATAAACTAAGAACAAAAGTACTTGACGCTCGCTATATGTACAAATCGCGCGGAGCCAAAACAAAAGGCAAGGAAGTGGACGCGCTTTCAGTAGAAGCTGAGAACCGTGTAAGATAAAAAATCACGGCTACGTAAGCTAACCTACGCTTCACTATGTTCGCTCGTGGTGTGCCATCCGCTTTAAAAGAAATATGACAGCTTGAGAAAAATTACTTGTTCAATTTATCAATAAATAAATTAATTTAGGGCGACCTTAAATTCGGCGCATCCGAAACCGAATGCCACTCGGGACGCCGCCTCGCGCACTCGCCGACCGCCAACGGCTACTCTCCTCGCACGCGCGTGAGCGAGGGAGAGCGGGAGAGACGCGGAAAAATACGCAAGTTGGGCAATAATCGTTATATTGTATACTAGCTGCGCCCCGCGGTTTCACCCGCGTAGTTCCTGTTCCCGCGGGAATATGGGGATAAAAATAGCCTATGTTACTCGCTGTCAATGTAGCTTTCATACAAACTTTCATCCCCTATTTCAAACCCTTAAAATTCTTTTATCGCATTAAAAAGTACCCTGTGTCCTTTCTCAGGCTCTAGACTATCTCTGTACCAAATTTCATTTCAATCGGTTCAGTAGTTTAGGCGTGAAAGAGCAACAGAGACAGAGTTACTTTCGCATTTATAATATAAGTAAGGATTTTTCAAAAGACATGTGACAATCGAGAGATGTCTCTTAGGTTCATAAATAAAAGATAGATGGCGTTGATTCAGTGTTGGAATTAATCGATTTCAACAGTGCGCCGACCCCTCTTATTCCATCGCTGTATGAGGTCTGAAAAAAGCCCCCCAAATCAAAGACAGATCGAGGTGCAAAGTATGACTTCTATATTAAAAAAAACATAAATAAGGTTACTGTTTTCGCGGAACGAAACGCTTGCGCGATTCAGGATTTTGTCGTTCAAGTCCAGCCTGCCATCTGTTATTAAACTTAGGAACTAAATATTCAAAAGAGGTTTAATAATAATATAAAGAGGTCTCTATAGGCGTTGGCGGCTAAACAATCGCCCTGAGACATACCTTAATTAAGTGGGTTCATGATATATCGAACAAGTAATTTTACTCAGTAGCCAATTAATATTAGTATTATAGCTTAAGATATAATTAATAGCCTGACAATATATTGATTTTTAGTTATTAAGTATCTATGTACAATTAATTAAAAAAAAATAAAAAAAATGTAAATTTCTGTGGTTCATCGAATTTCTAATGAGAGGTGGTACACTTGAATTGATTCCGTATTAATTAATGGCATCTAAAATAGTTATTATTTTTTGTTTAAATCCATCCAAATCGGCATTTAGAGTGGAAAAATAATAATAGAAATGAGACTTTGGTCTTTGGACTTTGAGAAATTGGTCTAGTATTTCTTTGTAAATCGTTCCAAGTCGGTTATTGGGAAATTAAAAAAAAATACTGAATTGACAGATAGTTAAGAAAAATTGTATTTATTGTTTTGCTGAATGGTGATCAACGATATATTCCCCCCGCAATTGTACTTTAGCAGCTATATCGCTAAAGGCGATCTCTTCCAGTCATAATATGGAGGAATCACTGATGTATTATGTAAGATTGAGGCCTAATTTTGTATGAACGAGGCAGCCAAATTTTAGTATTTATTAGAAAAAAAAAGACAATTTTAATGTTATTCTAAAAACTCTTTGTAAAAACGGCCTGGTAAACTAAAAAATTAAACTGGTAAAAAAAAAACAACCAGAATTAATTGATATCAGCGCCATCTATTGACAAAAAATACGAACTGTTCAATTGGAGCAACATTGAATTTAACTTTTTTTATTCCATTTATTAATTCTAATTATTATTATAATATTTAATGATTTGTAATTTAATGATTTTAGTGGTTTAGTTAAATATTTTGATTGATATTTGTATTTAAAGACATTTGCGTTAAACTTTTAAAAGCGTAATGATCACTCGCTTTTCGATGAAGGAAACTCACATGCCTATCCGAGAATTATTTCAGAGGTATGTTGTCTACCAATCCGGACCGGGCCCCCTTGGTGGATTAAGGCCTTATCCTCGTAACGAAAGTGAGGGGAGAGCCGTGTTCAGCAGTGGGCCAGGTATGGGTTGATGATGACACGTATAAATACCATGTATTAATTCAAAATATTTAACTCGTAAATATATCGACGCTAGAAAGCGTAAACGCTGTAACCCTTTGACCGACCCGAAAATACGTTTTTTCACATATATGGAAACAAACCCACATTTCAACGTCCCCTAGGAACTTTAGGATATAACCAAGGTAGCAGTGTTGTAGCTTTGTATGAAACACACCAAATATCCAAAATTTACGTTTTTAGGTCGAGTAGATGTTGAGTTATGATTTTTTTTCAACGAAAAAAAAGTTTGGTGAACAATTTTGCGTTTCAAGGTTACAGCGTTTACGCTTTCTAGCGTCGATGTATCAGAAATAAATATGGGAATGAAGTAGACAGATATATAAACAAGTATTATAGCATTTATCTGTTTTAAATGTAATCCAAGTTGTTCTTTTGTGAGGTTATGTGTGAATTACTAGCTGTCCCCCGCGGTTTCACTCACAGGAACGAAAAAAAAGACCGGCCAAGTGCGACTCGGACTCGCGCACGAAGGGTTCCCTAGCATTAACTATAAAGAAGGCAGAAAAATCACGTTTGTTGTATGGGAGCCCCCTCAAATATTTATTTTATTCAGTTTTTTAGTTTGTTGTTGTAGCGGCAACAAGAATACATCATCTGTGAAAATTTCAACTGTCTGACTATCACGGTTCATGAGATACAGCCTGGTGGCAGACGGACAGCGGAGTCTTAGTAATAGGGTCCCGTTTTACCCTTTGGGTACGGAACCCTAAAAAGGGGTTAAACGTATTCTATATCCAACTAGTATTATAAAAGCGAAAGTTACTGTCTGTCTGTTTGTGCCCTTTGGAGGGCTGAACGGATTTTGATAATATTTGGTGTGGAGATAGTTTGTTCCCAGAGGAAAGGACATAAGGGTACTTTATATCGAGATGAAATGTTTTTTTTCTCGCGCGGGCAAAGTCGCTGTCAAAAGCTAGTATATTATATTCTGGAATTATCGCTTCTATTATAAAAAGAAACACTCGTAAAAGAACAACTTTAAATTTTAAAGTTTAGTAAAATAATTTGAAATGGCAAGATATCTCAGAACCTTACCACAGTATAAACATAAAAGTAAGTAATGTTCGTAGGACTATACCGAACGCGGCACGCACACAAGGGCAATTATATTTTCACTTGACATTGTCTAAAAGTGTCATTATAGCTCAATATGACAACTAAGGTGTGTAGTTAACACGTTGACAGCTGAACCGGTTTTTACATTTGGGCACCGTTACGGCCCGTGTGCGTTTCCCAGCGCTGGCGTGCCGTCTGTGTGAGCCGCGCTGTAGTAGCGCCGCGTTACACACACACGTCTGTGTTTCGCCGCACAGCCGGCACGTAACCTGCGCTAACACAACAGTTTCGTTTTGAGCAGTGAACATGTTAAAGTGTTTCTTTTTACTCATTACCAAAAACCTGTAGGGTATGTGATACTGGATTAATGTCGGTGTGAAATTAAAAAACACTAAACACTTTCACACGGTATATTGTTCACAGTCGTAACCTTACAATCTATTTGGAAGCGATATATGGTTTCGCTAACCAAAAGCAGAAGGAGAGAAGAGGAGCGATAGGCGAGAAAAGACTTAGCTACAGTTAACAGCTAGTCTAGGAAATACTTATATAAAGCGGCGCGAGTAAGATAGCACGGTAAAATAGGAGCGCGAGCGACATGCGTCTCCCGTCGTAGCGTCTCAGTGACTGGCGTGGCCGGCCCCGCGGCCGCTGCGCCAGCGCCGCGGCCGCGTTCCGCCGGTCAAGCCAGTTGCCGCACTCGCTATATAAACGCGGTCGGTCAGACGATTTGTCCGTCCGCTATTTATTTTATACAATTTTGGTTAATAATTAATCAATGTAATATACACATTATAATTACAATACAATATTGTGTAGCTCCGCTACACCACCCCCCTCCTGAGACCGTCCCTACGGGCGATAAAAGTCGGGAAATCTTACCTTACGGCCCGATCTGGTTGTTTTAACTTTGTTTTCTTCGGTAATAGGTGCACCATGGATTGTGTGATGTGAAGGCATTTGTATGGGCGTGTGTGGTGGTGTGGGTGATGGATGAGAGGTGGTAGGGTCTGGTTCAAGTAATGTATAGGCTGGCTTCAACCTATCTATGGATACCGTGACTGTCTTACCGTTTAGGATAATTTTAAATACTTTCTCCCCTCTCTGAAGGACCTCATGTGGCCCAGAGTAGGCGGGTTTTAGCGAGCCAGCCACAGTGTCGTCCCGGAGGAAGACATGAGAAGATGTGGCCAGGTCCCTGAATACAAACGGAGAGTGATGTCCGCTGTGGCGAGAGGTAAGCGGTGGTTTCAATTCTCTCACGAACATGCGTAATCGATCCACGTAGTCGGTCACATCGAGATATTCGTCGTCATGAGGGTGAAAGAAATCTCCCGGCAAGCGTAACGGCTCTCCGTAGACGAGTTCTGCAGACGACGCCTTCATGTCTTCCTTGAACGAAGTCCGGACCCCTAGCAAAACTAAGGGAAGAGACTCAACCCAACAACTGTTAGCGTGGCAGGATATGGCAGCCTTGAGCTGCCTATGAAACCTCTCGATGATCCCGTTACAGGAAGGGTGATACGCTGTAGTGCGCTTGTGTGTAAAACCTGCAATCTGGGACAACGTTCTGAACAGTGCAGATTCGAACTGTCTGCCTCTGTCTGTCACAATTTTGGCCGGACACCCGAAGCGTGATATCCACCCGCTCAGTAATGCTTTTGCAACTGTTTCGGCAGTTATATCGGCTATTGGAATTGCCTCAGGCCAACGAGTAAATCGATCGATTGCCGTGAGACAGTATCTAAAACCTTGAGATATAGGCAGAGGTCCGATTAGGTCTATATGTATGTCCCTAAACCTACCACGGGGTAAAGGGTAAGTGCTTAGCGGTGAGAATACATGTCTGGTCACTTTCGATCGTTGACACGCTACACAGCTGCGTACCCATTCGCGACAATCCCTGCGAACTCCTGGCCATACGTACCGATCAGTGACCAGCTTTATAGTCGCTTTGGCGCCGGGGTGAGAGAAAGAGTGCACGCTCTCGAAAACCTTTTTCCGAACGCCCTTTGACACGTAAGGTCTTGGTGTGGTGCCACTAACGTCGCAGAAAAGTTCAACGTGTGTATCGGGAAGCTTGACCTTGCTGAGTGCCAACGAAGTTTTGCCATTGAGAAGCTGCTTCAGCTCCGGGTCAGAAGACTGAACGATCGCTAACTTTACCAAATCTACCGGTTGTGAAATATCCTCAACACGGGACAAAGGATCAGCGACCACATTGTCCTTACCTGCAATATGCCTGACGTCGGTGGAAAACTGGGATATAAAGTCCAAGTGACGAAACTGTCTGGGTGAGCAATTCTCTTTCCTGGTGCTGAAGGCGAATGTAAGTGGCTTGTGGTCGGTGTAAATAATAAAATTTCGAGCTTCAACCATGTGCCTAAAATGCTTGATAGCCTCGTATATCGCGAGAAGCTCGCGGTCGTATGGCGAGTACTTGGTTTGAGCAGGATTTAACTTCTTAGAAAAGAAAGCGAGTGGTTGCCAAGCATCACCTTTCATCTGCTGTAAGACCGCGCCCATTGCAGTATCGGAAGCGTCAGTCACTAAAGCCAACTCAGCATTAACATCAGGGTGTGCTAGCATAGCAGCCTGGCATAGACCCTGTTTGCAAGCTTCGAAAGCTTCTAGTTCCTTGTTAGCAAATGTGACGGGGTGAGAGCCTTTCACTGAACCTGTCAAGAGTGCATTTAGTGGCGCTTGGTGTTGTGCTGCGTTTGGGATAAACCGGCGATAAAAGTTCACCATTCCCAAGAATCGACGCAACTCTTTCACCGTTTTCGGTACGTTGAAATTTTTAATGGCTTCGACTTTTTCAGGCAGGGGTTGTGTGCCCTCTGCCGAAATGCGGTAACCCAGAAACTCAATCTCCGAAGCACCGAAAATACACTTATTGGCGTTAATCACCATATCATACTGCTTCAACCTACTAAATACCTGATGTAGGTGTTTTTCATGATTTTTCAGGTCCGCTGAAAACACAAGAATGTCATCAATATAAGCGTACACGCAATCAAGGCCCCTCAGCATCTCGTCCATAAAGCGCTGAAAAGTTTGCCCCGCGTTACGAAGACCAAATGTCATATAAGGAAATTCAAATAAGCCAAATGGCGTCGTAATTGCGGTCTTGGCGATATCAGGCAGATTTACAGGTACTTGGTTATAGGCCTTTGTTAAATCGATTTTGCTGTATATAGTACAGTTGGCGAGACTATGTGAAAAATCCTGTATATTGCGGATTGGGTACTTATCTGGGACTGTGCGTGCATTAAGCCTACGGTAGTCACCGCATGGTCGCCAGCCATTTTTCTTCGGTGCGAGATGCAAAGGGGACGCCCAAGGTGACTCTGAAGGTCGACAGGTACCAATCTGTAACATAGCTTCAAATTCCGCCTTAGCTATTTTTAGCCTATCGGGTGCTAAGCGGCGTGGTGCGCAGGATTCCGGCGGCCCAAGCGTTGTGCGGATGTAATGAAGTGTGTTGTGTTTTGGTGTGTTGTGTATACCAGATGGACGGGTGATGTCGGGATATTGTGCTAGTATAGCATGAAAATGTGAATCACCAATCATAACCTTTACCGAAGAAACATCGTCAAAATTTTTTGCAAGCAAAGCCGTAGTAGCGAGCGTTGTATTACCGTCGATGAGGCGTTGATTTCGTACATCCACACTTAGGTTGTAGTAAGATAAAAAATCCACGCCTATTATCGCCTTAGTTACATCGGCCACAATAAACTGCCAAGGAAAGTCGCGGCGTAAGCCTATATTTAATACTAAATTTGCATGCCCGTATGTATTGATTATAGAACCATTGGCTGCACATAAATCATAATCAGTTTTTTCGCGACGTTCCTTGACAGCTGATCGGGGAAATACACAAAGATCACTTCCTGTATCAATTAAAAATTGCATTTTTGAACGTTGGTCGGTAACAAATAAGCGACCGGAGGTAGGACAGGCGTCGGTCGCCATCACGAACTGCCCTACGCATTTCCCGAGTAATCACATGGTTTTATGCATTTAGTTGATTTATTCCCGAACTTTGCATGGTACCAACACAATGGGAATTTTCTGTAGTTGGACTGCGACCTCCTGGAGTTCGATCGGTTGCGATTCTTCGGCTCGTTCCGTGCTGTCGATCGTGACATCCTGTCAAGTCTTGTCGATAGCGCTTGCACTTGACGTGTCAGTTCAGCAATTTGGCTGACCATTGCGGGATTTTCCCTAGAAGTTGACGCTGCTGCTACCTGGGGGCTGACCGGTACTATGTCCTGTAACCTGTCCGCTAAGTCCGCGACTTCTTCGAGCGTGGCCCTTGGTTGTGAAGCCACGATAGTCTGGGTACTGCTGGGTAATCGGCTCGTCCAGAGTGTACGCAGGAACTCTTCAGGGACGCCAGGTCCGGCGAGGTGCTGAAGATGGCGTAAAAACTGGGACGGTTTGCGGTCTCCAAGCTCCTCGTGAGTTAACAGCTGCTTAACTTTTTTCTCCCTCGACGCTGACAGCCGCTTAATAAGCTCCGTCTTGAGACGCTCGTACTTGTTCACGTTTGGAGGTGCCGTGATAATATCCTCCACTTCCGCTGCATATACCGGGTCTAGTTGTCCCATGGCATAATGGAAACGTGTAGTATCCGTTGTGATATTCGCCAAAGCAAATTGGCTTTCGAGTTGAGCGAACCACAACGCTGGTTTCTCTGGGTAAAATGGCGGCACCCGCACGCCAACACGATGTACGTCGAAAGGGCCCACGGCGGAGGCGCTGCTTTGCTTTTCCCCTGGCTCGGTCATTCTGTGCTCTTTTTGGGGTCACCAGTGTAGGGTATGTGATACTGGATTAATGTCGGTGTGAAATTAAAAAACACTAAACACTTTCACACGGTATATTGTTCACAGTCGTAACCTTACAATCTATTTGGAAGCGATATATGGTTTCGCTAACCAAAAGCAGAAGGAGAGAAGAGGAGCGATAGGCGAGAAAAGACTTAGCTACAGTTAACAGCTAGTCTAGGAAATACTTATATAAAGCGGCGCGAGTAAGATAGCACGGTAAAATAGGAGCGCGAGCGACATGCGTCTCCCGTCGTAGCGTCTCAGTGACTGGCGTGGCCGGCCCCGCGGCCGCTGCGCCAGCGCCGCGGCCGCGTTCCGCCGGTCAAGCCAGTTGCCGCACTCGCTATATAAACGCGGTCGGTCAGACGATTTGTCCGTCCGCTATTTATTTTATACAATTTTGGTTAATAATTAATCAATGTAATATACACATTATAATTACAATACAATATTGTGTAGCTCCGCTACAAACCTATAAATGATATGGAAACACGTATCTTCGATGTTCTTTGTTTGAGACTAAAACCATATCTCTTTTTTTTTATTATATTTTTTTTTGTTTAACTTAGTGTCGGGAAGAGCAAGTCGTTCGCCTGATGGTAAACGCTACGCCTGCCCATAACAGTCACAGGACCCGGAACCCTGCATTGAATAATCCTGCGCGGCGCACTGCGCTCGTCACCCTGAGACATCGGCTCTTAAGTCTCATATGCCCTGTAATTTCGCTGGAAACAGTGCCCTACACGTTCTTGTAGCAAACGAACGGGTTTGCCTTGTGTGCGTGCGTAGAGGCGGTACAAGCCTCGTTCGACACCCTTCTGTGAAGATGACATACTGTTATGTTTCTACTGTGTATCTGATCTTGAAAGTAAACGGAAACAATCAATGAAAAAAAAATTGTACGTTGATTCGTCGTCTCTTCAATTTTGAAGTATTCTACTAAATTACTTCTAGTTGTAAATATTACTAGAGAACAGCATGTATTACATGACACGAAGAATAAACCCTGATTACCATCTATCTATAACCAATCCATTGAGACAATTCCAATGAGGCAAAAAGATGTTCAATGAAATCAAAATATGTAAAAGGCAATTTTGTTCAAAATTAATTGCTTATGATAAATAACGTATTTATTTGGATAAGGATTAATGTCATGTTTATGAAAACACCTTTGCAAATAATGCATTTTTGTAGAACAAATTTGATTACCATATAAAAGGCTATAGTGAATTAACCTTACAAGATAGACATATGCTAACGGGGACTTTTTTTTTAGAACCTTTAAAGGGGAACAATTTCGTCATACATCAGTTTTGCGTAACTTTAACCGTTTACGCAGCGCACGCAACAAAAGCTCTTAAAAGCAATATTTTTTCCCGTTTTTGCCACATTCTTCGTTGATGCTCCGCTCCTATTGGTCGTAGCGTGATGTTATATAGCCTATAACCTTTCTAGAATGGACTATTCGAAACAAAAAGAATTGTTCAATTCGAACCTGTAGTTCCCGAGTAGCGTTCAACGAAACAAGCTCTTATGCCTTTTATGTTAAAGTATAGATTAGTATGTACTGTTCTCTGGTATTTGGTATTATATTATATCGCCTAGGTAGCCACTATAGTATAGATATTGAAGCAATTAAATATATGTACACGCAAAACGTAGCTTGTATGTTTGTATGTCCGACATTTTATTTATTTAAAAAAATAAAATTATAATAAATTGTGTAACTTTTTTAATTTTATCAAAAATGGAGCAGCAACGAATGTATTATTAAGATTTTTTGATATTATACTGTCGATTGTCTTATATTTATAAATGACATGAAAATTCATTTAGCGTTTTGTCAGTGAATTCTAGTGTAATATGATTAGTTTTTTTATTATTAATATTTTGTAATGTAATTCTGTTTTTTTTTTTTTCATTTTTATAATGTCGGACATTATTAATTTAAGTTAATTAATTATTGACAAATTATGTGATTATTTATTATTATTTAACATTATTAGAGTCGTAAAGCGTTTTGTACCCTGAGTAGGTGTTTGAGCATTTTTCCAATTTTCTACAAAATTTTTGAAGTATTTGTAGTCGGTTTTAGAAATAAAGAGTAATTACCCACGTTTATGTGTTTTATTTCATATTATTTATTCATAGAGATAACCAAAGTAACCGACGTCATAGTACTGAATTTACGAATAGTACCTTCTATATACTGAATGGACCCTCTGCCCGCAACCTCCGACAGTCGACACTACACGCCCAGATGTAATAGACGAACGGGCAGTGTGAACCTTTACACTAGCGGACTGTATTTTGCTTCGGTCGCGTATCTTTGTGTACTCACACACACATTTGGCGAGTGTACACACATACTTTAAATGTGTGGGTTTTTGGTATGGAGTGTGGTGTGAGGTCATAGCTGAATTAGCAAGCTGAGGCAGTGAGGCGGGCCTATCTCTAGAGGAACCGACAATTGAGGGAAGACGAGTTCTAGAGTGGAGACGCGAGCAGACGTAGTGTAGGACGCCGCCGGCGGTGGAGTCGCGACAGGCGACTGGGTGAGGGGAGTCGGAGGTAGGGCTCAGTGGCGTTCACTAGGAGAGGCCTACGTCCAGCAGTGGACGGATATAGGTCAATGGTGATGAATTTTTGACATTGTCCACTATCTGACTAAGAGGAACTCTTAACACGTTCACTGCTGAAAACACAACTGTCGTGTTTTTCATAACTTGCCGCGAGTGCGGGAAGACAACTGTTGTGTTTGTTGTATGGAGAAACACTATGGAGTGTGCAGAGCCGCACCCGTGGCTAGACAAGCAAATCGGCTCAGCAGTCAAAGTGTTAACACTTATAAGAGATCTTAGAGTGACGAGCGCAGTGCAGTGCCGCTCAAGATGCAACCCAACGCAAAGTTCTGGGTGGCACTGTGACATTATTGTGTTCCGGTTTGAAGGGCATTGTTTCCAGCGAATTTAGGGATATGAGACATTAGAGCCGATGTGTCAGGGTGACGAGCGCAGTGCAGCGCCGCGCAAGAAGCAACGCAAAGTTCTGGGTGGCACTGTAACTGTTATGGGCAGGCGTAGCGCTTACCATCAGGTGAGCGACTTGCTCGTCTCTTCACTCAATCAAAAATAAAAAAACCTTGATATATCATGATTTATAACCAGATACAAAAGGTTTTCAGTATATATCAAATACGTTAGCGATATTTTCAGCGTACGCCATCGGTTTTGGAAGCTTCCGCTGAGGAACTGGTGGCGTCTGGGACTCCATGTCACCTGTGGTGAGGTCTTCTACGTCTTCTTCACCTAATTCCATATCCATTTGGTTCTTTATGTTAGCTTGAATAATCTCATCTTTCTTCCGAGCGTCAGCTTGACTCGTAACTGTTGAATCTGAACCCAATTCGTCATTACTAACAGCTAAAGATGAATTAATATGTGGGACAACATCCGATGCGTTGGAGGGAGCTTCATTAGACTGGACAGCGGTGTTAAGTCCATCAGGTGATGTGGGGAGGTCACCAACACCAATATCTATTTGGCCATCGAATGAAGATGGAAGTTTTCCAAAAACCTTTCTGTTTTCACCATCGGGTGCAGACGGTATGCCATTGGCTATCTCATGAGAGTAGAATTCGTTATCTGCTTTGTTTTTTCTTGAAGCTTCTAGGGCATCTGTAGCATTTGATATTTGCTCTACCTTGATTGGATCATTTTGTCGGAAAAAAAAATCCGTGGAAGCTTCTGGATCGGTTTTTGTTGCTTCTTGATTATGTTCTAATGCAACTACATCGATATCCACAGTTGTGTTCAAAGCTGTCGTTTCAGTGTCATTAGTATTAGGGTTTTCAGTGGAATTAATTTTACCTATTTCATTATACGGTTCGTTTTCTTCTGTTGTTTCTTGGATTTCTTTTGTTTTTATTACAGCCATGTTTTTAGTAACTTCTTGTTTGTCGTTGGTATTGGTGGTAGCTGTAGATACAGTCGAGATATTTTCAAGAATGAAATTTGTAGTATTTACGATAGTTGTAGTGCTTGGCCAATAGTTTAAAAGGGTATTAGATGCTTCCGTTACATTTGCACTGAAATAATCTTGATCTTCATGTGTTGGGTCTAGTCCTGTGCTTTGTTTGCTGTGGTCGTGTATAGGTTCTAACGCTGTATTTACTGCATCTATGGTTTCATTAGCGTCTAGATTTAGTAAAGAACTGTTTTTATTTAAAAAAACATCGAGATTATTGCTTTTTCTCAATGGTTTCATAATTTCGTAGCTTTCAATAGACATACCATCTTCATATGCTGCAGCCTGTTTATAATCCATTGGCCTCTTGATTTTCGCTCTTGTTTTCTCTCCTCCTAAAGAATTAGCACTTGGTTCTTCGACTGATTGTTCGTTCATTACTGACTTATTAACGGTAGTCAGTAACGTATCTGCAGATTTTTCAGCCATTTCATATGTTGGAGAGCTAGCTAGCTCTCCCTCTAACTTTGTGACCATTAAAAGTTTCTTTTGATCAAGTTTTTCTCGAGAATATTCGACTGATTCTTTTTCTGTAGCATCTACCATGTTTTGCAATTCAGGAGTGGTCAATTCATGTATTTCTTTTGCATATTCATTCTCATTTGTTTCTTCCTCCTTGTCCTCATCTTCTTCTGTGGATTCCAAGGCTATTGATTTTTCTTTAAGATAAGCGCGCAATCCTTTTGTTGTAGATTTATCTATGCTCCTTCCGATAGTTTCTTCTTCTGGAGAATTATCTTCTAGTTCAAATACTCGAGGGGTTGTTGCTGCTCTGCCTTTTTTCGCTTTTTTATGTTTACTCCCGTGTTGCTTTGGATGTGATCTGGAAAGAAGAGATTGGTTTTCTTTATAATGTTTTAATTACTTCTAAAAGTTTGACGAGCAAACATTCCCCTTCTAACTCATTGACAAAGACCTTTTAGTAGATCCACTACTGCTCATTGGTAAGAAAAAGCTAAGTGGTTGATGACATCAAAATATTTCTGGTGGCTCATAAGTTTTTCAGGTCAACCCATATCGTCCCACTGCTGAGCACGTGTCACTTTTCACTTTCATGAGGAGGATTAGGCCGTGATTCATCACGGGGACCCACCGTTGGGTCTGATATGATAGAGACATCAGCATTAGAAGTTTTGTACAGTATCCTACGGAGTGAGGCGTCATGTCAAAAAATACGAGCTTCTACATTTAAACCTTACCTGGCATTTTTTGGTAAGTTAAAAAGAAACCTCAGCTCATTGTTTTCTTGCAGAGTCCCAACTCTCGATTTTAAATATGTAGCATCCTTTTTCACTTTAACACGCTTGATTTCTTCATCATTGTTCAAAATCTCTTTTGCTTGTATTTTCTTGCCACCTTTCGATTCGGTTTTTGGTTTATTTGCATTCCTATCTTTTCTTATTTCTCTGTGTCCATATCCTATTGGAGTTTTAGGTATTTTAACATTAACCTCAGCATTAATAAAAGGCGCGACTAAATTAGTTTCTCGCAGTGATTTCACTTTGTTTCTATGTTTATTGATTGGTGTAATTTTTTCTATCCATAAAGTGTGCATTCTTTTTTTAATTGTACTAGTTGTAGACTCTATTTTGTCTCGTTTCTTCAATTTTCGTGTTATTCTCTCTGGATATAATGTTACAAATGATGACATCTTTTTGTTACGAAGCGTAATCTTCTTCTTTGATTTTCCATTATTCATATTATGCATTTTATGTTTCTTTAATTCTTTACTGTCTAAATCTATGAATAGCGGCGGGGTACCTTTTTTATTATCATCTATATTATTGCTAGAATCGTCTTCTGGTTCGTGTTGTACTTCGACATCGTTGTCAGTACTGTCTTTACTACTAATGTGTTCTTCATCCGTTCTCGTTGGCTTTTTTTCAAATTGTTGTGAATTGGTCTGTCTTCCTTCACCATCTTCTTTTGTAGAAATAAGCGATTCTTCAAGTGAAGTTAATTTATTCTCTTCTATATTGATGCTCTTCTCAGCAGTATCTAAGTCGTTATCGTCAGTATCTGTGCTCCCAACTGTAGCTTCTTCTTCATTAGTGATGAATTCCTCTTGCTTGTCCTCTGTTCCTTTGACTGTTTTAATTTGAACTTTTTTATAAGGCTCTAACAACTCTTTTAAAAATTGTACGTTATCATTATCAATGCCAGTATTATTGAGTGGTGTTGTTTCGTTATTCCTTACATCGTGTGTCATACTCCACATATTGTGTTCAAGTTTATCCAATTTATTCACGTAGTGCCAAAAAGTATCTAATTTCACTTTGAAATCACGTCTAGTGTTAATATTTAATTTTGAATAGTGATCGAAAACTGTGCTTCTGATGCTGTGTCTCATTGCTTTCTTCAAATCTATATCAGCTCTTCTGGATTTGCTTTTATACATTTGTAAATTATCCAAAATATTTTGAAACTCTTTAGCGTTAGTTTTAGTATACAATGAGTTTATGTAATCAAGTAAATCAGTTTGTTTTGTATCAAATTTCGCGTCTTGTATGGCTTGCAATGTTGCGTCTAAATTCCTCCTTATGTCTTTAGCTGATTTCCCTTTGACCACATCCAAGGCTTTGGCCACATACCTCCGCATCTGATGATCTGTGACCAGTTCGTAAAACTTGCAACCTTTGTAATGATATTTTCTTATTTCATCATCTATGATTGCGAAGGCATCTTCTAGGTCCTTATCCTCATAAGAGTTAAGTATGTCTATAAGTTTGGTTACGAAATCTGTAAACTGTAAGTTTTTAGCATTGTTGAGGTTTCTTCTAACTGGTTTATTGTCTATTACTTTTCTTACTTTAGTTAGAAAGTTTTGGACATCATCTATGAATTTTATGTTGGCGGAGTTATCGTTGTGGTCGAATGCCAGGACTGTTTCCAGCGCGAGATTGACGCTTCTAGGTTCAATACCTTTAGTGACAGCTAAAAAGAAAAAAGCTTTAACATTAACTACTTCTTTGTCATCGTGCGATTCTTTCCATCTATTGCCTGGAAGAGATTGGTGGTTAGTCATAAGGCCCCTTGTCCTTTTAGTTTTTAGGGGTCAAGTTTTGCTCTGAGTCTGCGCGTTTGTGCGAGCATGGTCCTCGTAGTTCCTAATTTCCTAGATACAGGGAGACCTGGTTAGGGGTCGGAATCTATGCAGGATAATGCTATGCAAAGTTCTGGTGGCACTCTAATTGTTGTGGACAGGCGTAGCGCTTACCATCAGGTGGACAACTAGCTCGTCTCATCACTCAGTGAAATAAAAAAATATTTTATCGTGCCTCGTTCTTTTTTTTAACTGACTTCAAAAAAGGAGGAGGTTTCCAATTCGATTGTATATTTTTTTATGTTTGTTACCTCATAAGTTTCGACTTGGTGGACCGATTTTGATGATTCTTTTGTTATATGAGAGCTGGTGCTTTGGAAGTGTCAATTGGTCCAGTTCTGACAATGGGATCCATGAGAAAATCTAATAAGTCTTAATGCCTTAACTTAGTGCGTGACAAATGGTCGAATAACTCAATATCACGCCAATCGATTTCGATGATTCTTTTTTTTATGAATGGAATAGAAGAGGAATGCTATTGCTATTCAACTTGGAAATGCAACCAATGTTCTCAGCCTTGCCTCATGGACACCCACTTTTGTTAGATTAATAAGGTTTTATTTTAGATTTTAACAAGAGGGCTGGCTCATTTCTCGCACAGAGAATAGCTATTGCTATCCAACGTGGAAATGCAGCCAGTGTTCTTGGCGCCGTGCCTCATGGACACCCTCTTTTGTTAGACTTTTAAGTTTTAGTTAGTTTTCCTTTTATTCATTTTGTTATTTAATCTCTGTCAATAAATATATTCTGATCTCGTTGGGTAATTTTATCTTATTATTGTATTTTAAGTTCTGCATATTTTTCTTCGCAAAAAAAAAAACTAATAAATAGCAACTTCAAATAAACCTACCAACTATTTCCAAGAACACAAAGCATGTTGTAACCCTTAACATGTTAACTTATAATAATAAAAGCTTATTTTTTTTGCTTTTCCTATTTTATGATCGATAAAATAACCTGTATTATTTGATATGTATTTTTGGTGGAAAAACAATTTATTTTATATTTTGTTGAACATTTTTTCAGTATTGGAATCGTCCACCATTAGTGGTAATGTGAGATTTAAGCCAGATTTACATTTATCTGACGTGTCGTGTCGTGACGCATCAGCGGGGCTATGCAGCACGGTGCGGATCAGCTCGAGTTCGTTTCATTTTGACGTTTGATTGCCACGGGACTCGTCATTCGTATTGAAATGAAGTTCTCACGTCAAAAATCTTATATTTCAGCTGGCAACACCGTGTACAGGAGGGCTAACAAGCATGGATCTACTCCATTCTGGAGCTCTATATATAAAGCCGCTACCGCACAGACAAGCCTACTCACAACTCTTCAGAGAGATCCTCACACAAAACTTGTTAATCAATCTTATCGGCTAGGTCAGTGGTTCCCAGACCTTATTTCTCATAGACCCCTTTCAAAATTTAGCTGGTTCCAGTGGACCTCTGCAGCTAGATTTCTACCATATTCCTATTTATTTCGTACCATATATTGTTTATTATTATGCTCAAATATGTTGATAAACACTGAAATCATCAGTTTGACGGTTTATTGACATATTTGAGCGATACGGTGCATTAGTGCTAAATCTATATATATATAAAAATGTTATGTTGTTTTGTGTACGCTTCAAAAACTCAAAAAGTTCTGCACCGATCGAGCTGAAATTTTAGCATGATATATAATCCGCATCAAGGGTTGTTTTTATCTATTTTTTTCATCAGTGACATATCAGAGAATGTGCGAATGTGCCACAGCGAAGCGTGGCAGGGCACAGATAGTATTTCAACATAAAAACGAAAAGAATGATTTACGGTTGGCGCGAAACACAGTCTCGTTTATATTAGTGACCCGGTGTAGCTCTAAACACGAAAAAACTGTTTGAAATTTAAATTTCACGCCATAACAGAAACGAACCACCATAAGGGTTAATTCGAAACTTTTCACACTTTCCAAGGACCGATGACAGAAGCTGCCGAAAAACCTAATCCAAGACCTGGACTAGCTTTAGAAATAGCCGATTTTGTACTCTCACCTGGAAACAAGTCGATGAATCTGAAAATACAAGGCTTAAAAATGTTGGGAGACGGCAATTCCAGCATGGAGGACAAGTTGTATGATTGGATGGTTCAGTATATGACACGGAAGAGAAACCGGAGCACGAAGAAAGGAATTAGGACGCCAGGAAACAACAGTAGAATGGGTAAGTTATGATGATACTGACTGACTGGTTGAATTTTGGTCGCATGCACACACAGCATTATGCTGAGCTCAGGCCTTGTCTGACATCACTGCGCGCCGGCTATCTGCGTACACTATTATGTTCATCGTGTGTTTTCATTTTTTTGTCTTGTCTCTAAATAAGTACGTTGTTCGCTGTTGTGTGCAGTTGTGTCAGAATAAATGTTTTTTCTTTCTTTCTTCTTTCTTGCATGTAGCGCCCAATTAAGATGCAATACCAATTAGATGAGACGCCAATAAACGACAGAGATATGGGTATTTATGTAAGCTATATGCGGTGGTAGCCTAGTGGGAGAATGTCTGCCTTCCAAGGAGATGGCCGTGAGTTCAAATCCCAGTGCAGGCACGTACCGATGTGTTTATGTTAAAAGCATAATATATGTAAGTTATTATCACTCGCTTTTCGGTGATGGAAAACACCTACCCGAGAATTATTTCGAGGTAGGTATGTTATCCACCAATCCGGACCGGGCCCCCGTGGTGGATTATAGCCTAACCCTCTTCACGAAAGTGAGGGGAGACCCGTGCTCAGCAGTGGGACGATATGGGTTGATGAGGATGATGTTGCTTTCCATTGGTGAAAGAATTTTTAAAAGCGGTTTAGTGGTTTCGACGTGCAAAATTTATGGTAGCACTGGAACTTTTATGGGCAGGCGTGGCGCTTACCATCACGTCAACGACTTAAAAACAAGGAGTTTCAGGTACAAAAGCGAACGAAGACAGGAATAAACTCATCGACTCCTTACCCGGAGCAAGCTTCTGGAAACCAAAGGGTCAGCTCAACCAACCGTACGCCCAACGACAGAATCTAAACGACACAAGACCCACCTCGGAGAGCGCTACCCATTTCACACTCCACCCTGCACGAAACAAGGTTGAGTTTGGAATGCACCGTGATATGTACGACTATGAAGCTCCAAGTTGGGATGGCGTGTCCATACCGCAGGTGCCTGGGTTCGAATCTGTCACTACAGAAGCTTATATAGAAGAAGCTATTACTGAAGAAACCACTAAACTCACCACGCGTAAGTTTCTTTCTCTTGTCACACCCGGAAACTGCATACAAAAGCCGCCAGATATTCATCCGCCAAGCAGTAGTGTGCAAACATTTGGAGGGCATTGTTTCCAGCGAAATTACTGGGCGTGTGAGACTTTAGAGCCGATGTCTCATAGTGACGAGCGCAGTGCGTTGCCACGCATGATAATGCTCACTCTTTCTGTCTTTACTAACTTTTATCTCCCTCTCGACTTCCGTTCGCCTCGCCCGATCACATTTTTCGTAACGCATTCACCAGCTTACTCCCCAAGTCAAGCGGGCGTAAAGAAGTTTTACTTTAAAGATATTTGTTCGGAAACAAACGGGAATACGATGTAATTGTGAATTCTTGTTGTATTTCTACGACCCAGCATTTGGCTGGCTGCTGGTGCAGCCGACGACGGGCCACCCGCTGCTGGAGGAGCTGCACTCCGAGATGACCGCCAACCATCGCCAATACTTCTCACAGTTCGCGATGAAATTCTGCGAATACATTGGATCGAAGGTATATGTACTTACCTTTTTATTTTTTATTTTTTTACCCGGGGAAATGCATTGGGCATACCGCCCGGCCCGGGGGGGGTTATGTGGGACTCCCCCGCCAGAACGCGGTTTGACGGGGTTTACCCACTAAAACCCCGGGGTGTTCTCTCCGCATTATGGAGGTGTTCGCGGGTTCGCTCGGCGCTTCCGCAACCACCGCTGCGGGTGCCCTCTCGGGCTCGCCTCCTGAGGCTTTGGTCTCGTACTCCGCTGGGTGCGTCCCGGAACACACGGGCCGCACCTCAGCTCGGGACTTCTAGACTTGGGCGTTGGACCCCCCGATCCGCGGCCCAAAAGTCCCCGTTATGGGTCCTTCACTGTGCCCTCTGCTGATCAGAGAGACACGCGAAGGACCTCCTCCCGCCAGGTTATTTGCTACGGCCACCAATTCCCCTAGGAGAATTGCTGACCGAACCCCAGGGTGCACTGTCCCAGCTGCTGCCCTTCCCTCCGGATGCAACGCATCAAGAGGGACGAACAACAGCCTGGCACTCGTGGAGGTTACCTGGCCCGCACCCCTATAAGTACTTACCTACACCTATCTTCCTATCCTCTTATTCCATATAATTATATACCTTGTGCTTTTCTGAACTGGTCTACAATAAAGAATATTTATTCTTTATTTTTCTTCTATTCTATACCACTTAAACAGGATTGATTTTTGAGGTTGTTTTGACGTGACAACGTCTAATAAATCTATGAACGCCGGCTGCATGAACGAAAAAGATGACAAGTTGTCCCGTTACGCTCATTGTACGCTTGCGCCGCATCTATCTCTCTTCCACTCGATTGGCGTATGCGTCCGAGGAGAAGAAAGACAGCGGCAGCACACAAGTTACATCTACACGTGAACTGTTTCGTCGTGATCTGGAGACCAAACACGTGGGCCGTTTTTTTTTGATTTCTCAATACACTTTTTTTAGGAAAAAACAACATTGGGTTCGTGCATCGAAAACAAATATTTTAACTATTTAGCCTCTATCTCGTGTCGGGTTTTAGGATGAAAGTGACCAGCAGCGTCTGGCTGCAGGAGCGGAGCTAGTTTTGAGTAAGTAAGTATTACTGCAGCTGAAGAGTGGAACTCCTTCCCTGTTCTGTGTCTTATTTTATTTGACTGAGTGACGAGACGAGCAAGTCGTTCACCTGATGGTAAGCGCTACGCCTGCCCATAACAGTCACAGCGCTACCCAGAACACAGCATTGCATAATCCTGCGCGGCGCACTGCGCTCGTCACCCTAAGACTTTTACTCTAAAGTCTCATATGCCCAGTAATTTCGCAGGAAACAGTGCCCTTCTAACCGGAACACAGTAATGTTAGCACACTACTGCTTGGCGGATAAATGTGTTTCCCGATAGTTACAATCTGGGAGTCTTCAAGTCGCAAGTGAATAGGTTACTTCTAGGTAAACTCGCTTTTCGGTGAAGGAAAACACCGTGAGGAAACCCGAGAATTATTTTAGAGGTTGGTTATGCTATCTACCAATCCGGATCTGGCCCCAGTGGTGGACTATAGCCTAACCCTCCTCACGACAGCGTGGGGAGACCCGTGCTCAGCAGTGGGACGATATGGGTTGTTTCAAAGCTTCTTTGTTAGAACAATTAATTACATGTTTAATATTTTCTTGCATGAAGAGCTGACAGAGAAGAAAGATTAACACATCTAGGATACGGATCGAAGCGGGCACTTCAAAAGTTCGTGGGTAAAATGAACTACTACGCACCGGGCGTTATCGAGGGTAAGTTTATTCAGAGCTTTTGAAGTAAAACTTCTTTAGACACGCTATAAGGTAAGCTACAAGCTTATATACGCTTGAGGTTCGAAGGAAAACTGAGCAAATGGTAACAGCCTGTAAGATTCGTTGGGAGTCGATTCCCCAGCGCTGAGTGATGAGCTGTGTCGGCTCTACACCCCAAATAATTACTGTAGGATGAGGTGACATAAGTTGTTTGCCGTGCCCAGCTGCCGCACTGTCGCGCGCGCCAACTCGCCTCTTCCGCGCACACTTTCTGCACTCAACGCTCTCTTGGGCTCCAGTCCTAAGACAGATATGTTCGTGGATGGATGGTCAGAAACATTGTCTGTTTGTCTGAAGTTTTGTGAGAGCGATGTGTGAATGTGTTTAGAGCTGTTCAATTTAAAATTGTTTTTATTTTAATGTTTATATACTTGTTTCTATCGCACTGTACATTACCTTAATTTAAATTTTGAATGTTACAATTGTTTTGACACGATTATTATTGTGTACTATTAGTTAATGTAATTGGTTATGCCGTATTAATTAATTAATGTCAATAAATAAATATAATTACAAGTATTTATTCTTTTATTATTATAAAAAGGATTCAATTTTATCCGTAAAAGTATGCAATTTCATCAATGTTTTGTTATGACGTTGTCACGTTAAACTATCGTCCGTAAACCAACTTTACAGACAACCAATTTTTTTTTTCTGTTTCAGGCCAGTCGGCTGTATGCTATGCCCTTTTTCGAAACACCTCTTTATTCCAGCCAGACATGCAAATTATTATAGAGGTAAGTAGGTACATATTAGATTTTCATAATTAGACAAAAAAACTGACGACGTTTAAGTTAATAAACAAACCTGGAAACTTTTAATAGAAATGCCGAAAACACAAACGTTGTGTTTTTTATAACTTAACGCGGGTGCAGGAACACATACGTGTGTGTAACGCGGCGCTACTATAGCGCGGCTCACACAGACGGCGCGCCAGTGCTGGGAATCGCACACGGTCCGTAACGGTGCCCAAATGTAAAAACCGGTTCACCGGACCGTCTCTAGATTTCCAGAACGATTTCAAATTGAAATTTTACCTCTTTTTAGCAAATAGAAAGCTTGATCATCATAGAAGAAGGCGAATACCTCCTCCACAGCCTCATTCCTCTACATGACTTCCCGAAGAACAACATGAAACCCAACCAGGTAATGCAAGGCATGTTTGAAGCCATCATGAACACGTACGACAGACTATCTGGAGATAACAGACTCCATAACTTACTGGAGCTGATAGAAAGAGCAGTAATTGAACGTAATGCCTATCTCAGAAGTCGATCCGGTGAAGAGGACAGGCAGCTTGACGAAGAAACTGAAAAGGCTAAACAAATAGTGAGAGATGGTGAAGAAGGTAAACGGGTTGACGAAGAAACTGGTGGGGCTAAACAAATGAACCGAGGCGATGAAGAAGATAAACAGAATGTCGAAGAAATTGGCCGAGCCAAACAAATAGACAAAGGTGATGAAGAGGACAAACGGTTTGACAAAAACACAGAATCGGGTAAACAAATGGACGAAGATAGTGAAGGGGATAAAGAGTTTGACGAAGCAAAAGGCGGGGAGAAACAAATGTACAGAGGTTTTATAGAAGATAAACAGGTTGACAAAAAAACAGGTGGGCCTAAACAAACGGAGCGACGTGGCGAAGGGGATAACCGGTTTGACGAAACAACAGGCGGGTTCAAACGAATGTACAGAGGTACTTATGATTCTATAAACCTTTCAAGATACAAACAACCTGAAACGCACGTAAAGCATAAACGACCTTACCCACTCACAATACGTCACACGCATAGAGGAATCCATAGGCACACAAGAAGATATAGAATCAAGAATAATACAACGGCTCAGACAATTAGAAATTACCACATTCTATCCTTCAATAATAAAACTGCACTACGACATAAAACAATACTACCAACACAAGAAAAAGCGGATCTAGAGATTGATAGTAACAATTCAATTCAATATAATAAAGAAAGCAATGCCAACAGAGTAACGCTAACTACGAAAAATTACAAGAAAATCAATAATCGATTTCTTTTTCACTATACAAATAATAAAAATCTCAAAACTACATTCCTTCATAAGAATTCTATTCCCACACATAAATCAATCAGAGCAGTTGGTAAGGACAATAAAATTGAATATTATAACGAAGCTAATAGTAAGAATATTCCAAAAATCAAGAAAAAACATAATAAAATCAAGAACAGATATCTTTTAACATTTGAAAATAAAAATTATCAAAAAACCACACCACTTCAAGATAGAATTTTACCCATGCATAGAGATATAAGGTATAATGATCAATTAGGCAATAATGGCCACGACAAGATCTCGCCATATACGAAACAGGACAAGAAAATCAACAGTGGATTTCATTTTCACTATAAAAAGAAAGACTATGAGAAAACTACACTACTCCAAGACATTAATTATTATTTACCAACATTAGAACCTCAAATAGGTGACAATGATAATAAAATTAATCATAACGATAAAGCAAAACGCTATAATACTATGGGAAGTACGAGAAATTATGAAAAAATCAAGAACAGATCTCCATATCATTATGAAACTAAACATAATCTAGAAACAACACTACAAATTAGATATTTACTCAGACTTGGAGCTAAAGCTAGAAGCAACGATGATAAAATTAAATATAATGATGATGAAGCTGCCATCAAGAATATTTTAAAAGGTAAAACATATTACAATAAAATAAATTATAAACACTTTCCCGTGGCTAAACACATAACTAAAGGTATTAAAGTGGCTAAAGAGAAACTCTCCAACAATTTTAAAGATAAAGTTGTTCAAATTCACAAAAGATCTAAACACCCAAAACAAATAAAAGATATAAATGAAAATGAAGATATTCAGCAAAAATTCAATGAAAACTTTATACGAGGAAACGGCGAAGAAGATAAAACAACCAAGAAAAGCGTTTTAAAGAACATCGTAGAAGAATCAAGCTACAGTGACGTGGAACCAGACCTCAAGTTTAACCTAGATGACGCCTTGAGGCATGGAAGCTTAACAGAAGAAGATGCTAGACGAAGTATCACAGATATCACAAACAAAGAAGAGAACAGAATAAAAGATCTGATGAGTGCTAGCGGAGAGGAGGCGATTTTTAAAAGCAATATTTATAAAGCTTTTAGCTACAGTTCTGTTGATTCTAACAAAGACCATTATAAATAAATGAAACTAAATTGATTTTTGATATGATTTTTACACGATTAATTGTTGTTAAGCAAGTAATTCTAAAACTAAAATTAAATAAACCATTGTTACGGAACATGCGTTTTTCAATGATAGTTAAGGAAGCACCTTCACACTTAAAGAGCTGGGGGAGACGTAAGGTCATATTGCAAGCAAATTTTCGTGGGCTGTTTCCCGATAGTTACAACCTGGGAGTCTTCAAGGCACGAGTGAATAGGTTACTTCTAGGTAAGCGTGCACCATTGTAGCAGTTTTTTCGTGTTTAGAGCTACACCGGGACACTTATATAAACGAGACTGTATTTCGCGCCAACCGTAAATCATTCTTTTCGTTTTTATGTTGAAATATTTAGCACTAATGCACCGTATCGCTCAAATATGTCGATAAACACTGAACGGTTTGTTGGTTTGATAAGTTAACGTTTTGACGTGACAACGTTAACTTATCAAATATAACAAAACATTGATGAAATCTATCTATATATATATAAAATGTTATGTTGGTTTGTGTACGCTTCAAAAAGTTCTGCACCGATCGAGCTGAAATTTTAGCATGATATATAATCCGCATCGAGGATTGTTTTTATCTATTTTTTCATCAGTGACATATCAGCGAATGTGCGAATGTGCCACAGCGAAGCGTGGCAGGGCACAGCTAGTATGTTATATTTTATTTACTAAAGTATCAGTATTTTATGTTTTGCGATAAGAAAAATGAATATTTGTTATTTGATTATGTTTTTCTGGTGGAGAAACAATATTATTTTTTTGCTACTGGAACTGTTTTCGATTTTGCAATCTCGCGCCATTGGTAAAATAATATTATCTTCTTATTTACTAAGAAGACAGCTACTAAGCAGAAGTACTACTTCCTTCTCTTCTAGACTTAACTTTTTCTTTCTTTTCACTGCTGTTTTTTTCTTATCGATTTCTTTTATATTCTTCTTTCCTTTTCCATTATTTCTCTTTTTTGCCAAATTTATGTTTTTTAAAGTGGTGGTAGCATTGACGCTTGACTTGGTGAGTAAGCTGGTGAATGCGTGACGAGAGCGTTACGAAAAGTGTGATCAGGCGAGGCGAACGGAAGTTGAGAGGGAGATATAAATTAGTGAAGATAGAAAGAAAGAGAGTTACGTTTCGTAAATTTTTAGAAATATCTCTTAAAAAAATTTTTTAGCTAGTTTTTCGTTCACCATGCGTCCCAGCACACATTTCGTTAATTTTTTTTAATAAATGAGTAAAAGTCTCTTCTGTTTTTCACCAGGTCTTTCCCAAATGAAAATTTCTACCATAAGCCCGGAACAAGCTTTAGATATAGCTAAATTACTCATATTACCTCCAAATAGAACCGTGAGTAAAATGCAAAACTCCGAAATGTTTGGAGACGATAAAACGAAATTGAGTTACTTATTGTATGGTTGGATACTACAAAATGCAAAACCAAAAAGTACGTCCAGGGATAGGACTAGAGCGGCGATAAAAAATATCAAAAAGGGTAAGCAATGTTTAAATCCCACCTATATAGTATAGACTATGTGGGCGACAGACCTTTTTTGTAAAAATATTCGAATTTAGTTTCTTTTCTTTTTAATAGTGTCAATGTCATAAGTGAAAAATAGTGTTTTGTTTTCGAGTTTTGTTTCGTACGCTGGACAATATAGTAATCGTTTATGAGAAATATCGTTTTCTTTACGTCGTCTCTCACATTTCCTTCGAGCCGGATCCTGCACCAGCGCCCGGAACAACTCCAATAATCGAGAAGATAATTAGCACACCCAGTTTTTTTGTCGGATAATCGAAAAAAGAAATGCCGGTCACGAGGTCGGTCACGTCGCGACGTAAAGCCCCAGAGGTTGAAGCGATCGAGAGGCCTCAGTCATCGAAGACCACATTTCCACCAGACAAAAGAACTTCGCCGTGTGAATCGGAAAAGTACGTCGAAAGTGTAGCGGCGCAATCAGTAGGCTCGAGAAAGAGTACCTTGCGTGCCAAAGCCGTAAAGCAGCTCGCCTGGGCTAGGCTGGAGGAAGCACGGGCAGCTACTGCATTCGCCGCTGCTGAGGTCGCTAGTTTGAACGCGAAGAGCATCGACGGCAAGAGTGTCTTAAGTGACGAAAAGTCACTACTAGTCGAGACTTGGCTAAAGACGCAGCCAAATATCGAAGACCCCATCGAACATCTCACCAGCGTCCCTCATCATCACCATAACATCACCGCACAGACATATGTTCACAATAATGAGGTAATGAGTCATCGTGCGCAGCTAGACGTCACGACGCTCGCGGCAGCTCTAACTGAGGCCGTGCGAGCCTCACATGCACCAGCTAAGCTGCAGGATTTACCGATTTTTAGTGGCATCAGTTCTGAATGGCTGGCATTTAGAGCAGCTTACCGGGAAACCAAGCACCATTTTAGCAAGGTGGAAAATTTGGCAAGGCTAAGGAAATGCTTGCGAGGTGCCGCGAAAGAAGCCGCAATATCGCTTTTCATCGCCGAGACTGAGCCTGACGAGGTAATGCGGCTGTTGGAGGTAAGATTCGGACGTCCAGACGCATTAGTCATAGTGGAGATGGAGAAAATTAAAATGCTTCCACGGCTTACCGATAACCCACGTGATATTTGCATTTTTGCCAGCCGCATCAACAACATCGTAGCTGTAGTACAGGCGCTGCGCAAAACATACTACCTTTACAATCCCGAGGCAGTGAGGACTGTGGTAGACAGGATGACACCAGCTCTGAAATACCGATGGTATGATTTTGCATCAGTGAGACCAGAGGATGAGCCTGACCTCCTTAAACTTAACTCTTTTGTCAGCAGAGAAGCCGAACTTTGTAGCCGATATGCACAGGCAGAGAACGTGCGAGATCACACGCCGACACCTCAGAAGAAGCCACAGCGAGCCTACGCCACCACGCCTACACCATCGATGTCACGCTCGCCCGCCAACAAGCCAAAGAAAGCACCGGTATGTCCAGTATGTGAAGGTGAACACAACGTGCGTGACTGCACACGGTTCAAGAATTTAACCGTAAGTGACAGATGGAAACATGCAAAAGAGACCAACTTATGTTTCCGGTGTCTTAGTAAAAGGAGTTATCGTCATCGTTGTAGCTACACAGCCTGTGGAATTGAGAGATGTGAAGGTTCTCACCATCCTCTTCTACATAGTTCGACCACAGAAATCTCTACTAAGCCAGAAACTGTCATTGAACCAGCTGTAGTAACTTCAGCTCGACCACAGACATTGGAGAGAGCTTTGCTGAAGGTGTTACCTGTCCGTGTACGAGGCCCCAGAGGTACTCTAGATACTTTTGCGCTCTTGGACGAAGGCTCTACCGTTACTCTAATAGAGGACAACGTGGCTAAGATAGTCGGTGCCACAGGACCGAGAGAACCCTTTGATATCAAAGGAGTTGCTGGAGCACGAGTCAGCGCAAATTCATCAATGCGCGTGTATTTAAACATCTCAGGGCGATATGCAGACAAGGAACACAAATTCATAGCACGCACCATCGACCGACTTCACCTTTCAGCTCAGACCATCGAAAATAACATTTTAGAAAAATGTACTCATTTGAACGAAATCCCCCATGACCTCACTTATCATCGCGGCACTCCAACTTTACTGATCGGCCAGGACAACTGGAACCTGATAGTTTCGAGATCAGTAAAGAGCGGTATGCAAGGCCAGCCGGTAGCATCACTCACCGAGCTCGGATGGGTATTGCATGGGCCATGTGGAGGCATAAAACACCGAACACACATCGTTTCGAATCTTACAGTCCACAAAACCGACGAAGATGAAAGAAAAGAAGAAATGGCGGAGAACGATTTTGACCTCGAAGCTATTAGAATCGAACCCAGGCCTAAGAACGATCTTAACGAACGCGCTCTGGGATTATTCGAAGGGAAAAGCCGCCGATTTCCTGACGGAGCACTGCTGTTGCGGAAAGACTCGCGCACGCTCTTCTGGTCGAAGAAACCTGAACCTCCATCACCACGAGTCACCGGAGTAGAACGTGTCGCTACAACCACGCGCGGTTCGCTACACCTTATCGACGTCCGTGACGTAAGCTTATCTCGCAACACCTGGGCACGAGGAGTGATAACAGGAACAGTCCCAGGAAAAATCAGGGCTTATACGAAGAGACGTAAAAAAGGTAGTCGTGCTCACCAGATGAGGTGCAGGACCTGCACCGGCAGGAGAATGTGGGCGACAGACCTTTTTTGTAAAAATATTCGAATTTAGTTTCTTTTCTTTTTAATAGTGTCAATGTCATAAGTGAAAAATAGTGTTTTGTTTTCGAGTTTTGTTTCGTACGCTGGACAATATAGTAATCGTTTATGAGAAATATCGTTTTCTTTACGTCGTCTCTCACAGACTACATGCAAACATTACTGTGTTCCGGTTTGAAGGGCACTGTTTCCAGAAACATTACTGGGCGTGTGAGACTTTAGAGCCGATGTCTCAGGGTGACGAGCGCAGTGCGCCGCGCAGGGTTATGCAATGCAGTGTTCTAGGTGGTGCTTTGACTTTATGAGCAGGCGTAACGCTTACCATCAGGTGAACGGCTTGCTCTTCTCGTACTCAGTCAAATAAAAAAAAAACTCAGTAAGAAAACCAATTTTTTCACCGGTCACGTTCTTTTACATAGATCCTGCTTAACTAAGATTCAGGGAATCAGGAACTACGAGGACCATGGTCCCACAAACACTCTGAATAAGAGCAAATAATACATGTGGTTCACTTAAATAACTTCATTCATTTAATTCATTCCGTTCATTATGTTCATTTCGTTCAATTTTCTCAATTAGTTCATTACGTTCATATCATTCATTTTGTTCATTTATTTCATTTCATTCAATTCGTTCATTTTGTTAATTTCGATTATTCGTTCATTTTGTTTATTTCGTATATTTCGTTAATTTCATTCTCATCGTCCATTTCATTCATTTCATTCATTCACATACGGGTGACGTTCAGTCATTTATCAGAAAGAACCAGGAAGGTCTAAAGACCCCGTTTCCACAGGTAAAAAAATCCCGATTCAACGACAACTGCCGCCAATACGCATACCCTCGGCACAGCCCGCGGTTCCACAGACCCCACCCGCTTCCTCGGCAGCCAGCCACTCCACACTCCACCCCACGCTGCAGAAGATCTCAATGAAGATAGACTTCGGAGAGCATATGTATGAGAATGAAGCTCCCAACTGGGACGGAGTGAAGATTCCAGATATACTGAATCTTGCGCCAGACAACCGGTTTATAACGCTACCTCATATATCAGAAGCTTCGCAACACACAGCTGTAGGGGCGAACAGTTAAGTTTCTCCTTACTTTCATTATGCATACCGGTTCGTCCATTGTTTCTTCACGAGAGGCTCGAAAGGGAAAAAAATCACAGGGGTGTAGTGAGATTTTATGTTACTAATTTCTTTATGAAACTCCTTTAACTCTACCAGGAGGCCTACCATGAAATCTTATAGCGATTCAATTGAAGGCCTAAACTGAACCGCGTCGCATAATCGTACCGTGACGTCTTATTGAAAATGGCAGCAACCTAAATTGAGTCGCTAATAAGCCATTTTCAACCAAAACTATATCCAGTTTAGGTTGAAAATGGCAGCAACATAAAAAATAAGACGTTACGGTACGATTATGCGACGCGGTTCAGTATAGGTCTTCAATTGAATCGCTATAAGATGTCATGGTATGCCTCCTGTGCTTTGGAAAAGTTGTCGTTAAAAAATCTATAATTTTTTTCGATGTCCTCGTTTTTTGTATATATCTATTGTGTGCTAAAGAATATATATATAAATAAATAAGACTAGCTTCTAGCTCTGTATTATAGACAACATAATATCAAATTTTATTTGTATACAAGTTTATTAATAAAACTAAAAAACAATAATTAGATAAACTTAAATTTAAATAAAATTATATAGAAAACTAAAATTAAAACTTAAAAATCTAACAAAAGAGGGTGTCCATGAGGCATGGTGCCAAGAGCACTGGCTGCATTTCCACGTTGAATAGCAATAGCTGTTCTCTGTGCGAGAAATGAGCTAGCCCTCTTGTCACCAGCGGCGTCGACTTAACGAAAAAATAAGTGCTTAAAAAATTACGAATCTATTTGACAATTAACAAAAGATATTCTCGTTCTGCTAGTCAACCCAGATCCAATTACCACCACCCAATCAGCAACAAGACCCACCACCACCGAGACTACCGACTTCACCCCCCTCCCCCCCACTCTGCAGAGGGAGATCGCCATGAAGATAGACTTCGGAGAGCACATGTACGATGTCCAGCCCCCCAGGTGGAACAGGCTGGGGCTCCAGGCCGAGAAGAGAAGGGATCCAAGCGTGATGTTTGACATCACTGTAGCTTACAATATAATGGACCGGCATGGCATGCTTGATGTTTATGATGGTAGAACCAGCATACGCCCTAACATCAGTAAGTTATGTATTAATTTTGAACTAAAACTTTTTTACGCACGCTTGACTTGGGGAGTGCGTAAAGATGCGCAAGCGTGCGTAAAGAAGATTTAATTAAAACTGTTCCAGCATCGCGCTGGTCTCTAAGGCCAACGACGTCCAGAGACAGCCCCTTTCTGGACGAGATCTACAAAGAGAGGATATACAGCCGCCGATCCCTCCTCTCAGCATTCATCATAAACTTCTGTGAGCTCATTAGGAAAAAGGTATCTGTATAACCCAGCTTTTGCCCGTGACTTTATCCACGAGGACTACAATTTGTCGCAATATAAAGTATTCCATATCCTTCCCTAGGCTTCAAACTATCTCCATAACAAATTTTATCAGGATCCGTTCAGTAGTTCACCTGTGGGAAGGAAGCAAACAGACAGACTGACTCTCGATTTTATAATACTAACTGCGCATCGCGGTTTCCCTGCGTTAAGTATTATCCTGCAAATACTGTTAATTTTTACAAAATAAAAAATATCATATATAGTAATCTAAGTAATAAACTATATTTGTACCAAATTTCATCAAAATCCGTTCAGTAGTTTTTGTGTGGAAGGGTAACAAACATACGTCTATTCTCACAAACTTTCGCATTTATAATTTTAGTAGGACTTGCCGAGCCACGCGGTTTCTGTAGCGAAGTTCCCATTCCCGTGGGAATAGGGGGATAGTTTTTAACCTACCTTTATATCATGTTTAGATTCCGAAAATACAACTAATGTTTGCTCACGAAGCGATGGCAGTAATACAATTGTAAGTTCTTAAATAAATCATCATTATCATCGCCATCGGCCTCTATATGTGCAGTGCTGTCTCAGGGTGACGAGAGCAGTGCAGTGCCGCACAGGATTATGCTATGCAAAGTTCTGTGTGGCACTGTAACTGTTATGGGCAGGCCTAGCGCTTTCCATCAGGTGAACGACTTGGTCCTCTCGTCACTGATTCAAATAAAAAACCGGCCAAGTGGGAGTTTCAGACACCGGAGCCATAGTAATAGGGTCCCGTTTTACCCTTTGGGTACGGAACCCTAAAAAATGGAGTGGATGGGCTTCATTTTTGTCCGAATGCCAAGGAAGGGATTTGTTTTTAGGGTTCCGTATCCAAAGGGTAAAACGGGACCCTATTACTATGGCTCCGCTGTCTGTCTGTCACCCGGCTGTATCTCATGAACCGTGATAGTTAGACAGTTGAAATTTTCACAGATAATGTATTTCTATTGCCGCTATAACAACAAATACGAAAAACCAGGATGAAGTAAATATTTAAGGAGGCTCCCATACAACAAACGTGATTATTTTGCTCGATATTGATAGCGGCAACTGGTAGGCGCTTGAAATATTTACAGAATATTTAGTTATGTATGAAATTCACTTTAAAAATACATAATTACATTAAAATAATTTTGCCGTTTTTATAGATAATGGTACGGAACCCTTCGTGTGCGAGTCCGACTCGCACTTGGCCGGTTTTTTATATAATTATGTAGAAAACATTATCTTTAACTTTTCACATAGAGCTGATACGCAAGGCCAACTTCAAGATCTCGGGCCCGCGACTAAACAAGCACTTCAGAACTACCTAGATAAAGTTACTGCGTACTCTGCAACGGTTATCATTGGTAAGGTCATCATCATCCTCATCATCCTCACCACCATCATCAGAAGGATGGAAAGAACTCTAGAGAGTAAGCAACGCGTCGAAAACGCCCCGAGCGTTACAGGTGTCCATAGGCGACGGTAACCTTTTAGAAGTTGGAGGCCTCTTCTGCAAGAGGCTGCCTGGGGAAG
Source organism: Campaea margaritaria (assembly GCA_912999815.1). Lineage (NCBI taxonomy): Eukaryota > Metazoa > Arthropoda > Insecta > Lepidoptera > Geometridae > Campaea > Campaea margaritaria. Next base: position 3,299,068 of record OU538818.1, read on the forward strand.
TACCACATCTTTGCCAGATGTTCATCCGCGTAGTGTGCAAATATGACTGTGTTCCGGTTCGAAGGGCACTGTTTCCAGCGAAATTACTGGGCGTGTGAGACTTTAGAGCCGATTTCTCAGGGTGACGAGCGCAGTGCGCCGCGCGGGATTATGCAATGCAAAGTTCTGGGTGGCACTGTAACTGTTATATGCGGGCGTGGCGCTTACCATCAGGCGAACGACTTGTTCGTCTTGCCACTCAGTCAAATAAAATAAAAAAATGAAATGTGACACTTACTTGTTCTTTCGCAGGTGAAGTCGGGGTTTGTTATGCAGTTTTTCGAAACTACTCTATACTCAGCAATGGCACGCAGAACATTTTAAAGGTTTGTACATTTTTTAGGGTTCCGTACCCAAAGAGTAAAACGGGACCCTATTACTAAGACTCCGCTGTCCGTCTGTCACCAGGCTGTATCTCATGAACCGTGATAGTTAGACAGTTGAAATTTTCACAGATGATGTATTTCTGTTGCCGCTATAACAACAAATACTAAAAAGCAGAATAGAATAGAATATAAAATACTTTATTGTACACCAGTTCAGATATACACAAGGTATATAAGGAATAGAACTTATTGAATTAAATATAAAATAAAATAAATACGTACGGAACCCTTCGTACGTGAGTCCCACTTGCACTTGGCCGGTTTTTTATATTATTTTTTTTCGTTATTTTTTTTTTTAGCAATTAGAAAACATGATCACAGAGTCTGAAGGCAACAATCTCATACAAAGTCTCGTCCATTTATATCGGTTCCCATACACCGACATTGAACCGCGTCAAGTAATTGTCACTATCTGGGAAGCTGTCATGAAACCGTATCAAAGACTACTTAGCAACGAACGATTCGGGAACTTACTATCACAAATAGAAACGAATATAAACAATCGTAGTTTAAGAAGTCGATACAGGGGTCGAGATAAACGAATCGACAATAAACCAGGCGACGTCAGAAGCAACGTTGAAAAATTAGGCTTGCAAAGAGAAACAAATAACAGAGAGGTCTACTCTAGCCATTTAAGATTTAAAACACCTAAGACACGTGTAAAGTACAAAGAACATAACAAATTCATGAATAAACAAATAGAAGGGCTCACCGATGAAGCAAATACGAAAAATAACGAAAAAACCAATAGAGAATATGCTAAAATCATAACAGACGACAATAATAACGCATTTAATGCTAAATTATTTAATAATGTAAATGATAAATATATACCAAGTCAGGAAAAATCTCACGTAACAAAAATAAATGATTTAGATCCAAAGAAAATTAAGGAGATTCGGCTGAAATTCTACGAGCACTTCATACGTGGCGACGGTGACGCAGATGTAACGACAAAGAAGAGTGTTTTGAAGAACATCGTAGAAGAATCAAGCTACAGTGACGTGGAACCGGAGCTCAAGTTTAACCTAGATGACGCCTTGAGGCATGGAAGCTTGGGAGAAGAAGATGGTAGAAGAAGTATCACAAATATCACAATCAAAGAAGAGAACAGAATAAACGACCTGACGAGTCATAGCGGAGAGGAGGCGATTTTCAAAAGCAATATTTATAAATCTTTTAATTATATTCATTAAAAACAAATTAAAAAATTAGCTGAAGCGATTTCTGCTCAGTCTTAGACTCCCATAGACCTTACACCCTAGAATCCAGAACATGATGTGCCACGATTTATAAATAACTCAGTTTTGACGCGTCTAATAAATCGATGAACGCCGGCTGCATGCACGAAAAAGTTGACACATTGTCCCGTAACGCTCATTGTACGCTTGCGCCGCATCTATCTCTCTTCTCTTCTTGACAGGTTAATTATTCTTGCATTTTAAAAATCTGATTACTGGTATAATTTCAAGTATTTATACTTTTATTATTAAAAATTGCTTCAATTTTATCCATAAAAGTATGCAGTCATTTCATCAATGTTTTCTTATGACATTGTCACGTTAAAATATCGTCCGTAAACCAACAGACAACCAACTTTTTTTATTATTAAATAAATAAATAATTTGGTGGCACTTTGGCATGAATTGAAAAGCAAATGTCCCTTTTCAAACTCAAACCATAATCTACATAACATATAAATGGTATATTTCTTTATAGCAAAGTATAAACGTGTTTTTTTTTTGTCGTTTCGATACTGTAATTCAGAGCTGCGATAAGAAACATGTTAAGTTATTTGATACTATGTATTTATTGAGATTAAATATTAATTTCGTGTTACTCGGACTTCTTACTGTTTCAAAGTCCTGCGGAAATGGTAAATTGAAATTGTCATCTTATTCGCTGGCGGCATGCAAACATTAGTGTTCCGGTTTGAAGGGCACTGTTTCCAGCGACTTTACTGGGCGTGTGAGATTTTAGAGCCGATGTCTCGGGGTGACGAGCGCAGTGCGCAGGATTATGCAATGCGAAGTAGTGTGTGGCCCTTCGACTGATATCAACAGGCGTGGCGCTTACCATCAGGCTATTACTTTATACTTTATACACGGTTATCCAAATCCTAACTTTAATATTATAAATGTGAATGTGAGTTTGTTTGTTTGTTACGCTTTCACGTCTAAACTACAGAACCGATTTTAAAAATTCTTTCACCAATGGAAAGCCACATTATCAGCGAGTAACATAGGATATATTTTATCTCCATATTCTTACGGGAATAGGAACTACGCGGGTGAAACCGCGAGGCGCAGCTAGTTTTAAATAAATAGGAAATAGCAAGGAATTATCTCTTTCTAAGCGCTAGTAGCCTAATGCGAGAACGTCTGCCTTCCAAGGAGAGGGTCGTGAGTTCAAATCCCAGTGTGGGCACGTACCAATGTGTTTCTTGTAAAATATATGTACGTAATTATCACTCGCTTTTCTGTGAAGGAAAACATCGTGAAGAAACTCACATACGTACCCGAGAATTATTTCAGAGGGAGGTATGTTATCCACCAATCCGGACCGGGTCCCGTGGTGGATTATGGCCCAACCCTCCTCACGAAAGTGAGGGGAGACCTGTGCTCAGCAGTGGGACGGTATGGGTTGATGATGATGATTTATTTCCACCAGGTGAAGAAATGAAGATAACCATAAGCCCGGAACAAGCTCTAGAAATAGCAAAAGTACTCTTATTGCATCGAAATAGGACCGCGAGTCGAATGCAGGGCTTCAAAATATCTGCAGTTGATAAAACCAAGATGGCGAACATGTTGTATGATTGGATAGTTCAACATGTCACACCAAAAGAGGATAAAAGTTCATCCAAGTTTGGAACGAAAGCAAAGAATCACAAAAAAGGTAAGACATTGTCCTCATTACGACCCATGTAGAAGACGCAGGTCGCAGGTCATCTCGCCATACTGAGGGAGCTCAGTATGGCGAGATGAGCCGTTTGCCTGATGGTAAGCGCTACGCCTGCCCATAACAGTTACAACGCCACTCAAAACCCTGCATTGCATAATCCTGCGCGGCGCACTGCGCTCGTCACCCTGAGACATCGGCTCTAAAGTTTCTCTCAAGTCTTCCAACCAGAACACAGTAATGTTTGCACACTACTGCTAGGCAGATGAATATCTGGCAAAGGTGTGGATGGTACTTCCCCAGGCGGTCTCTTGTAAAGGAGGCCTCCCACTATTAATAAAGGTACTAATATTATAAATTGCGAAAGTTTGTGAGAATGGATGGATGGATGTTTGTTCCTCTTTCACGCAAAAATTGCTGAAAAGATTCGAATGAAATTTGGAACACAGATAGTTTATAACCAGGATTGAGTAATAGGGTACTTTGTATCCCGATAGTATGTTCCCGTGGGACAAAACTGGAAGTAGCGCAGCTAGTCTATCTATCTATCTATCTATATATATAAAAATGTTATGTTGGTTTGTATACGCTTCAAAAACTCAAAAAGTTCTGCACCGATCGAGCTGAAATCTTAGCATGATATATAATCCGCATCGAGGATTGTTTTTATCTATTTTTTTCATCAGTGACATATCAGCGAATGTGCGAATGTACCACAGCGAGGCGTGGCAGGGTACAGCTAGTAAAGTATATAAAAACTTCACAGGTAAAAAAATCCCGATTCAACGACAACTGCCACCAATACGCATACCCTCAGCACAGCCAGCGGCTCCACAGACCCCACCCGCGTCCTCGGCAGCCAGCCACTCCACACTCCACCCCACGCTGCAGAAGGAGATCTCAATGAAGATAGACTTCGGAGAGCATATGTATGAGAATGAAGCTCCCAACTGGGACGGAGTGAAGATTCCAAATGTGCTGGAAATTAACCAGAATACTACAAATTATGTAACTTTACTGGATACCACTGCTTTAGCTGCGGAAGCAGGTCCTGATAGTAAGTGCATCTAGAGTAAGTCTTCGCGTCTTTCAATGACAAATCTTATCGTCAACCAAAATTACTACCTTGGTTTTGTAAAATAAATTTATGCTAAAGTAAAACCAATGGCAGGCTAGTGGGAGAACGTCCGCCTTCCAAGCAGAAGGACGCAAGTTCCATCCCAGTGCAGGCACGTACCAATGTGTTTCATGTAAAGGAAAACATCGTGAGGAAACCCATATACCTACCCGAGAATTATTTCGGAGGTAGGTATGTGTGCGTTCAAACTGTTTAATTAAACAATGTTCCAAATTCTAAACTCATTTCGTCACTGTTATTAAGTGCGCTGGAATGGCCCACTTTATTCGCACTTATCGAGGAGGCAAAGGCCTCTTTTCGAATAGATGGGATGAAAAACAGTTTTCTTTGTTCTATGGTGTTTCAATAAAGAGTTTATCTATCTATGCTAACAGTCAATCCAGATCCAATCACCACCACCCAATCAGCAACAAGACCCACCACCACCGAGACTACCGACTTCACCCCCCTCCCCCCCACTCTGCAGAGGGAGGTCTCCATGAAGATAGACTTCGGAGAGCACATGTACGATGTCCAGCCCCCCAGCTGGAACAGGCTGGGGCTCCAGGCGGAGAAGAGAAGGGATCCAAGCGTGATGCCTGACATCACTGTAGCTTACAATATAATGGACCGGCATGGCGTGCCTGATGTTTATGAAGATATTGTAACCTCATTAAACCCAGATATACGTAAGTTTGGTATTAACTGTATAAATAAGAAGTAGGAGGCCTCTTCTGCAAGAGACCGCCTTTGCCAGATATTCATCCGCCAAGCAGTAATAGTGATAGAAGAAGCAGAAGCGGTGGTAGCCTAGTGGGAGAACGTCCGCCTTCCAATCAGAAGGTCGTGAGTTCAAATCCCAATGCGGGCACGCACCAATGTGTTTCTGTACAACATATGTACGTAATTATCACTCGCTTTTCGGTGAAGGAAAACATCGTGAGGAAACCCACATACCTACCCGAGAATTATTTCGGAGGTAGGTATGTTATTCACCAATCCGGACTGGGCCCCCGTGGTGGATTATGGCCTAACCCTCCTCATGAAAGTGAGGAGAGACCCGTGCCCAGCAGTGGGACAATATGGGTTAATGATGATGATGATGATGATGAAGCAGTAGTGTGAAAACAGTTCTGTGTTCCAGTTTTAAAGGCACCAGCGACATTACTGGGCATATGAGGCTTTAGAGCCGATGTCTCAGGGTGACGAGCGCAGTGCGCCGCGCGGGATTATGCAATGCAAAGTACTGGGTGGTGCTGTGACTGTTATGGGCAAGGGTAGCGCTTATCATCAGGTGAACGACTGACTCGTCTCGTCAGCCAGTCAAATAAAAAAAAAATATTAAAAAAAAAAAAAATTATGTAAGCATATTTTTAAAAATATGCGAAATGCAACTCTATCTTCAATAGCTTATATCTCTCTCTCAACTTCCGTTCGCCTCGCCCGATCACATTTTTCGTAACGCATTCACCAGCTTACTCCCCAAGTCAAGCGTGCGTAAAGAAGTTTTACTTCAGAAAACCTCTTATTCTTTTTATATATTTGCTTATTTTGTTTTTAATGTCCAATAATAATGTTCTATTCTATGTTCCAGCTACGTTTCCAACCTGGGGTTCGAGACCGACGACGCCTATAAGCCCTCCCTTTTTGCAGCATATCCATAATGAACTGCGAAACAACAGCTGTTACTACTTCTCAACATTTGTCACAAATTTCTGTAAAATATCCAAAACAAAGGTACGTCTTTCAAACTATAAACTCAAACTCAAATCATTTATTGTAAATAGGCAAAATATTGCACTTTTACACGTCAAAAATAATATCTTATACATAAGTATAGAAATACAAAAAAATAAGTCAATATATTATGATCTACGAAACTAATGATTATTATCTAATTATGGTTTGAGTTTGAAAAAGGATATTTCCCTTTCAAGTGGTGACTCATGCCTGAGTCTCGCACAGGAAAAGGAAAACTCCATTGACTCTACCAGTGCTTCGGAAATACGCCCGTTAGAGAAGATAGCACCAAGAAACTCTACGGCGATGTCATTTTTTAAATTTTTGTCGTTAATTTTTAACTTATTTTACCTACGAACGAAATGAATCTTATATCTTTAAATGAGCAATTCTTCTATATAATAATTGGAATCTCGGAATCGGCTCCAACGATTTTCATGGAATTTAGTATATAGGGGGTTTCGGGGGCGATAAATCGATCTAGCTAGGAATCAGGAAAATTCTTTACGCACGCTTTCTTGGGGAGTAAGCTGGTGAATGCGTGACGAGAAAGTTACGAAAAGTGTGATCGGGCGAGGTAAACGGAAGTTGAGAGGGAGATATAAGTTAGGGAAGATAGAAAGAGACAGACAGAGAGAGAGAGGGTTACGTTTCGTATATTTTTTTAAATATCTGTTATGAAAATTTTATTCCGAAAAAGTTTTGAAATATTTTTTAGTTGAAGTTTGACTTCTACTACGTATCCCAGCACACATTTTGTTTTTTTTAGGGTTCCGTATCCAAAGGGTAAAACGGGACCCTATTACTAAGACTCCGCTATCTGTCCGTCTGTCACCAGGCTGTATCTCATGAACCATAATAGTTAGACAGTTGAAATTTTCACAGATGATGTATTTCTGTTACCGCTATAACAACAAAACTAAAAATAATAATAAAATAATTATTTAAGGGGGCTCCCATACAACAAACGTGATTTTTTATTGCCCTTTTTTGCTGTTTTTTTTGTTTTTAGAACCAACACAGTCAGGACTTGCTGGTCCAAGGAGCGAACGTGTCGTTACATAGGTAAGAACACACCGCCATGTTCAAGAATGTGATGGTAACTGATACTCATTAGCGGCCATGTTCTTTTAAATTCTTAATTAATAATTAACCGAGTTTTTTTAATATTACTAATAACGGGACGAGAACAGAACAGAACAGAATAGAATAGAACATAATAGAATAGAATACGTTTATTGTTAAAAACTGTGTAGGTAAAAAACAATATTGTGGTCTTAAAATTTAAAAAAGGTCCAATTTAAACTCCCCGAGCAATTCGTGCATCTGATGGTAAGCGCTACGCCTGCCCATAACAGTTAAGGTACTCATAGACATGCTACTAAAACAGTTTGCTTATTAGCATGCCTAAAACGAGCACGCTTTTCAGCTGTATGCATGCATTTGCTTAAAAAAAGCGTGCTCCTTTTAAGCATGCCGTTGAATAAGCACGCTCAAAGCATTGCTATCGATACTTATGCCATTTAATAGCAATCTCACCAGTGCAGTTCCACCCAGAACTTAGCATTGCATAATCTTGCGCGGCGCACTGCGCTCGTCACCCTGAGACATCGGCTCTAAAGTCTCACACGCCCAGTAATGTCGCTGGAAACTGCCCTTCAAACCGAAAGTTTGTTTGTTTTGATATATGTAATGCTATAATAAGCGGTGGTAGCCTAGTGGGAGAACGTCCGCCTTCCAAGCAGAAGGTCGTGAGTTCAAATCCCAGTGCGGGCACGTACCAATGTGTTTCTTGTAAAACATATGTACGTAATTATCACTTGCTTTTCGGTGAAGGAAAACATCGTGAGGAAACCCGCATAGCTACCCGAGAATTATTTCGTAGGTAGGTATGTGATCCACCAATCCGGATCTGGATCTCGTTGTGGATTATGGCCTAATCCTCCTCACGAAAGTGAGTGGAGACCCGTGCCCAGCAGTGGGAAGTTATGGGTTATTGATGAATGCTATGATAATGTCTTTTATACTATTTCTCGCATTTCCCAGGGCTATTGAGAGGGGGAAGTTTAAAAGTCTCGGAGGAGGCACTAAGAGGGCACTATTAAGCTACTTAGACAAAATAACAACCCATTCAAACGTTTTAACTGGTACGTCTAAAATAAGAATCTTTTGATTTTGTTAAATAAAACCATACAACTCATTTGCAACATGAATGATTAGGAGAGGTCAACTTTTTTTTTATTAGATTTTTCCATCAAGTCGTTCGCCTGATGGTAAGCGCTACGCCTGCCCATAACAGTTACAGCGCCACCCAGAACTTTGCATAGCAAAATCCTGCGCGGCGCACTGCGCTCGTCACCCTGAGACATCGGCTCTAAAGTCTCACACGCGCAATAATGTCGCTGGAAACAGTGCCCTTCGAACCGAAACGTAGTCATGTTTGCACACTACTGCTTGGCGGATGAATATCATAGGTGTGTACTCAGGAGATACGTTCTTGTCGGAAATGGGCGATATAGAATAAGGATAGGAAGCCGATAAAGTGTATTTGTTTTGCAGGTCAATTAAATATATGTGAGGCTGTATTCAAAAATCATTCATTAATGAGAAATGAAACGGCGATGTTCTTAGAGGTTTGTTTTTACTAGTATGTTACAGCAATATTGTATAAAATTAGTATTTTTTTTCATATTTAACTAGCTGTGCCCTGGCACGCTTCGCTGCGGCACATTCGCACATTCGCTGATATGTCACTGATGAAAAAAAAAAACAAAAAAAAAAAATCCTTGATGCGGATTATATATCATGCTAAAATTTCAGCTCGATCGGTGCAGAACTTTTTGAGTTTTTGAAGCGTACACAAACCAACATAACATTTTTATATATATAGATAGGTTAATCATATCATTGACATAATTGTTTTTAAACCTTTACACTATTGGTGAATTAACAAACTTATCAAAATTAGGTCTTTTTTAATTTCATAGTAAGTAACGAAATGAGGAAACCCACATACCTACCCGAGAATTATTTCGGAGGTAGGTATGTTATCCACCAATCCGGACTGGCCCCCCGTGGTGGATTATGGCCTAACCCTCCTCACGAAAGTGAGGAGAGACCCGTGCCCAGCAGTGGGACGTTATGGGTTGATGATAAACGAAATGAGCAAGTTTATTTCTTTTTTTTTTTAAGAAACCCTGGAACCTTTCCGTGTTTATTGTGCTTTTTATTTACATAAACCGCATTCCCTAATTGGCTCGGATAATACCATAGTCCGGGAAGAGGGGTAGGCTTTGGTCAAGGATGCAGAACTAAGGGGGTAGGTTGAACAACAGCGCTGCGTGCGAATGAGAATGTGGACGCAGCTTAAGCTGAATTTACCCCCTTTGCTCTGACTTTACCTATAAACATTTAAATTAAGTTGAGGTGTTATGTTTCTGTTGTGACGGGAAATTTAAATTTCAAACAGTTTTTTCGTGTTTAGAGCTACACCGGGACACTAATATAAACGAGACTGTATTTTGCGCCAACCGTAAATCATTCTTTTCGTTTTTATGTTGAAATATTTAGCACTAATGCACCGTGTCGCTCAAGTATGTCAATAAACCGTCAAACTGATGATTTTAGTGTTTATCGACATATTTGAGCGATACAGAATAGAATAGAATAGAAAAACTCTTTATTGTACACCAGAAACAAAATTAAACACAGTACAGAAGAATCACAATAGGTAAACAAGGGTAGTACAATGGGCGGTCTTATCGCTAAAAGCGATTTCTTCCAGACAACCTTTGGATGGACAGTAAAAAACATTTTTCGATAGTAGGGTGGGTGGCGTACTTACAGTATTTAACAGTCACAATACATTACAGTACAGTGTCATACAGTGTCATTATTGCTAAATATTTCAACATAAATACGAAAGGAATGGTTTACGATTTAGCTATGTGGGTTTCCTCACGATGATTTCCTTCACCGAAAAGCGAGTGATAATTACGTACATATGTATTACAAGAAACAGATTGGTACATTCCCGCGCTGGGGTTTGAACTCACGACCCTCTCCTTGGAAGGTGGACGTTGTTCCACTGGCTACCACCGCATGTATGTGACCTATTTATTCGTTTTCAGATAATTGAACCTGTTATAACAGAAACTGAAGGCAACAACCTGTTAAGAACCCTCGTCCCCCTCCATGACTATCCAGCTACCGATATGGAGCCATATTTAATAATGGATAACATGTTAGGAGCCATTTTGAAAATATACGACCGGTTACTCCCTCAACCACCGTTCCATACACTGCTGTTCAACATCGAAACATACATTAACTCGATTAAAACCTCTCTAAGAAGTCGATTTAGAGGTAAAGACAAAGGATTCGACAAAAATCCATTCGGCATCGGAATCAACGCTAGGTTTGAAAGGGATCCATTCAATAAAGTCATCAGTTTTGGCATTAACTCTCAGAAAACCTCGCTGAGAAATCGATTTAGAGGTAAAGACAAAGGATTCGACATCGGAATCAACGCTAGGTTTGATAGGGATCCATTCAGTAAAGTCATCAGTTTTGGCATTAACTCTCAGAAAACCTCGCCAAGAAGTCGATTTAGAGGTAAAGACAAAGGATTCGACAAAAATCCATTCGACATCGGAATCAACGCTAGGTTTGAAAGGGATCCATTCAATAAAGTCATCAGTTTTGGCATTAACTCTCAGAAAACCTCGCCAAGAAGTCGATCTAGAGGTAAAGACAAAAATTTCGACAAAAATCCAATCGACATTTTCAACGATCAAATTCTTAAAAGACCTAAATACTTAACTGACGATAAATTTGCACAAAGTCACAAAAAAACTGAACACGCAAAACATATGAACGATTTAGATACAGAGAAAAATGAAGAGATTCGGCGAAAATTCTATGAGAACTTCATCCAAAGAAAGGGAGAAGAAGATAAAGCAACAGAGAAGAATGTATTTAAGAACATTATGCAGGAATCCAGCTACAGTGACTTGGAACCAGACCTCAAGTTTAACCTCAATGATGCTCTGAGACATGGTAATTTCAGCATAGAGAGCAGAAGAACTATTGCCACCAAAGAAGAGAATAATACCAATGATTGGACAAGCGAAAATGACGAAGAAGCTTTATTTAAGAGTAAAATTTATAAAGCTTTTAGTTATAAACATAATGTTAATGTTCGTCATTGAATCATATAAAAATGAATGGCGTAAATTTTAAAAAATGACATCCCCGTAGAGTTTCTTGGTGCTGTCTTCTCTGACGGGCGTATTTCCGAAGCGCTGGTAGAGTTAATGGAGTTTCCTTTTCCTGTGCGAGATTCAGGCATGATTCACTTGAAAGGGAAGTGTCTTTTTTCAAACTCAAACCATACATAGATAATCATTAGTTTAATAAATGGTATTTTTGACTTATTTTTTGAAGTAAAACTTCTTTACGAACACTTGACTTGGGGGAATAAGCTGGTGAATGCGCTACGATACATTTGACGTTTACCAGAACCCTGCATCGCATAATTCTGCGCGGCGCACCGCGCTCGTCACCCTGAGACATCGGCTTTAAAGTCTCAGTAATTTCGCTGGAAGCTGTGCCCTTCAAACCGGAACACAGTAATGTTTGCACACTACTGCTTGACTACTTGGCTACTCAACGCTCTCTTGGGTTCCAGTCCTAAGACAGATCTGTTCGTGGATGGATGGTCAGAAATATTGTCTGTTTGTCTGAAGTTTTTTGAGAGCGTTGCATGAATATGTTTAGAGCTGTTAAATTTAAAATTGTTTTTATTTTGATGTTTATATACTTGTTTTTATTTCAATTTTGAATGTTTTAATTGTTTTGACACTATTATTATTGTGTACTATTGGTTAATGTAATTGGTTATGCCGTATTAATTAATTAATGTCAATAAATAATCCTTACTTATAATATAAATGCGAAAGTAACTCTGTCTGTCTGTTGCTCTTTCACGCCTAAACTACTGAACCGATTGAAATGAAATTTGGTACAGAGTCTAGGAAAGGACATAGGGTACTTTTTAATGCGAAAAATCATTGTAAGGGTTTGTAATAGAGGATGAAAGTTTGTATGGAAGTTTCGTCATTTTTAAAGATAGAAGCTTCAAATTTATTTTTTAGGCTTTTGATTAGATATAAATAAATATGACATTCTACGCGGGTGAAACCGCGGGGCGCAGCTAGTAATAAATAAATTGGCGAATGAATAACTGGCAAAGGTGTGATGGTACTTCCCCAGGCGGTCTCTTATAAACAAAAAAATTAATAACTAGTAGAATATGGAGTTTTCTTTTTGTCCATTTTAGAGCATTATAAAGTTATCCTACTAATATTATAAATGCGTAAGTTTGTGAGAATGGATGGATGGATGTTTGTTCCTCTTTCACGCAAAAACTACTGAACGGACTCGAATGAAATTTGGTACACAGATAGCTTATAACCAGGATTGAGTAATAGGGTACTTTTATCCCGTGGGACAAAACGGGAACTACGCTGGTGAAACCGCGGGGCGCAGCTAGTAAAATAATAATAATAGCGACATTAAAAAATAAAGGCTTTTTTCGTATTTTTACTAACATGGCTTTCTGATAGTTTTTATTTGTATTACAAATATTATGATTACTGAGACGTTACTAAAGATTTTAGTTTTATTTCACCTCCTCGTGAAATCATATGCGCTTGGTAAGTTTTTCTTTTGTCTGTGATGAGACAAACAAGTCATTCACCGGATGGTAAGCGCTACGCCTGCCCATAACAGTCACAGCACCACCCAGAACCCTGCATTGCATATTCTTGCGCGGCGCACTGCGCTCGTCACCCTGAGACATCGGCTCTAAAGTCTCATATGCCCAGTAATTTCTATATAACATATATACATTCTTAAGGATATAGTTAAAAGCGGTTATTTTAATATTACAAACAGACACTTCAATTTTATTTATTTTTCATAGATAAATAGATATTAAAGCTACCATTAGGATATGATTATAGAGACCCATCATAATCATCATCGAGCCATATCGTCCCACTGCTGAGCACGGGTCTCCATTCACTTTAGTAAGGAGGGTTAGGCCATGATCCACCACGGGGGCCCGGTCCGGATTGGTGGACTAATAAAGCTAAATTACATTCTAGGATCCGATATCGAGTACCCCGACCGAGGTCCGGATATAATCGATTATCGCGACGCGACGAATATACGCAGGAATGACAACCTGACGTGGGTTGCCACAACCACCCCCACCACACTCCCCCCACTACACTTCAAGCCTCCGGGTAAATAGTGTCAACTTTTAGGCGAGAGTTTATCTACTTTCTTCGTAATTTTTAAGCTATTGCATAGCTTCTATCGCGGGCCTTGAGCGCGGAGACCGAATCCAGAAATTCCGTAACGAAAATAACCTAACACCCCGCACTCCGACCGGCACAGCGGTGATACATTTTAGTTTTGCCATCTGTCGATGAATAGCAGAACTTTTAATGACTTATTGAAATATCACGCTTGTCTCTTTAGTTCTACAAATCGCCTCTAGGTGGCACTTTTAAAAAAGGCGTACACTGAAGAAGGGTCGAAAATACTTGGTACACAAATGGTAATAAATTTCCACTTATCTTGGCTGGTGATTTCAATATCAACTTCGCTGATAAAAAATCAGAGCGGTTGACAATTTTTCTTTCGAAAATATTGAATTTGAAAATGAATAATCATCCACAAGATTCCACAACAAAATATGGGACCGCCATTGACGCGGTATTTTCCAGATATTTAGAAAATATCAAGTCTCAAACTTGTTTCTTATTTCAGTTACCATAAACCTATAGTTTCTTTTTATTGTTCTTTAGTTGTTTTGTTTTGTTGTTTTTGTTGTTCTTTAGTTTTACTTTTTATTGTGATAACAACAGCATAATGTACACAATTTGAACAATAAAATATTCTGATTCTGATTCTGATTCAATGATAAATATTCCTGAATAACCTACATGTATTGTAAGATAATAAAAATATTTTGAACAATATTAACTTCCCATTTAATTAATAAAAGAAAAAAAAATGTTTTCGCATCGGTCACCACGCTCAAAAAGTGTAACTTGAACTTGAATTATAATTACATAAGTTGATAAAAAATGCTATGCAATAGCTTTACCGCGGCAGTCTCCGAGTGCCACGCGTTTTTTTTTATTTGACTGACGAGACGAGCAACTCGTTCATCTGATGGTAAGCGCTACGCCTGCCCGTAACAGCTACAGTGCCACTCAGAAATTTGCATAGCATAATCCTGCGCGGCACTGCGCTCGTCACCCTGAGACTTCGACTCTAAAGTCTCTCACAAGTCTTCAAACCGGAACACAGTAATGTTTGCACACTACTGCTTGGCGGGTGAATATCTGGCTAAGGTGTGGTACGTGCCCAGTCGGTCACTTGCAGAAGAGGCCTCCCACTAGATTAATCATTATCAACCCATATCGGCTCACTCCTACGGGTCTCCCTTCACTTCCGTGAGAAGGTTTACGCCATAATCCACGGGGTCCGATCCGGATTGGGAATAAAACGATCACAAACATAGATCCCTAGGTTCAGGAACTACGAGGATCATGCTTCCACAAACACCCAGAATCAGAGCAAATACTTCGCAGTTGGCTCATACACTCTCGCCCACAGCCCACTAGGATCTCTAGTGAAATGCTGAGAGAATTCAATAATAATTACATTTTAAAAACACAATCTCATTTTGCAGTAGATCATAATATGTACAAAGATTACATGAAATCATTCAACCATGACAATTACAACATAAACAAGCGCGCGAGAACATATGAAGGCTTTGGTGAAGGTATGGTCGGACCACCGCCGGAGTATTACGGCAACGGTGGCCATAACAAAGACCCCATACATGAATATTATGACATGTATCCACCACAGGGAGCAGCGCAAGGCAATCCTTATGGTAGACCAGGGCCGCCACATGAACAGGGCTACGTTCTACCTGAGCACAGAGGCGCGAATAAAGAATTACCGGAAAACTCTGGAACTAATAATGAAGAGTTTGGAAACCCTGGACCTGACAATGAACAGTACGGATATGGTATGCCTAGAAACCCTGAAGTGGGTTATCCCGGCCCGGGTATGGGCTATGGTCCGAACAGGCCTCAAATGCCTGGCTTAAAACCAAAGCCACCAGATTTCAACATGTATGCACCTCAAATGCCAAGAAATGTAGAAAGGTCTTTGCCTGGCAGACCTGGAAATTTCGGAAATAGACCTGGAAGCGTTGGAAATCGACCTAGAATAAATGATAGATTTGAAAAGTTTTGGACTGGGCCTGCTTTACAAAATGGACCTGGACCGCCTGGAAATTTTGGAAATAGACCTAACATTCCTGGAAATTTAGGAAATCAACCCGGAATGTCTGGAAATTTTGGAAATAGACCTGATAATTATAAAAATCAAGAATTGGAATACATTCAAAATAGACAAACGAACGCTGTGGGCTATCCCCCTTACAATTTTCCTGTTTTTAACACCAACAGATTAAAAGCCAGCACTGTAAGGTATCCAGAGCAAGTTAATATTCAAAGAAATGATGCTCAGAAAGTTTCACCTGGAGAATCCCTTGGCCAGTTTGCATATGGATATTCTCAAAGAGGAAACTTAGATCCAAATACCGAACAAAGACCACAACAGTATCAAAATACCGCAGTGGAAGCAGGACAGCAAGATATGGGAGCAATTAACCAAGGGCCTGTACATCAGCCGAAACGAAATGAAAATAATTTAATTACAGTAACAGGTCCTATAAATCAGGAACAAAAGGCAGTTCAAGTTGCTATTCCTAATGAAGATTATGAAAAAGCTGAAAATCAGAATGTTGTAGAATATCAAGACCACGTAAATAAAAATGAAAACCAGTCTAATAAACAAGATCATATTATACAGAATAAATATTCACAAGCTCAGAATGAGAATAAAACTACAGATATACAGAATTCCAATCTTTATAAAGGCCTAAATGTACATCAGACTACGCAACAACAAAATAATCCGAATCCACAAAACCCCCAACCTCAGAATAATGGAGCCAAAATGCAGGTTTCCAAACTTCATGACCAAAACCTAAACCAGAGTCCAAAATTACAAAATGCGTCCCATCTGCAAATATTCCAAAATCGATCTGAGGGAATAAAACTACAATATCTTGAGGAAGAGCCAAAACCACAAGATTCAAGTGAAAAAGAGAATAAGAATCTTCAAATAGACCATAATATAAATGAAACAAGTAAAATAGAGACTCCATATCTTCAGGAAGTCACAAAATCACAAAATGTCACAAGTGACATACATATTCTTAATCTAGAACTAAACCACAATCAGTTACATGACACAGAGAATCTGACACAACAGGAAAATAAAAATCAAGCCACTGAAATAGGAAATGTAAATCAGACAACTGAAATACAGAACACAAATCTTGAAGAAAGCAAAAAGCAACATGATCAAATACTAAAAAAGAATTTCAATCTTATGGAAAAAGACGATAATCTAAATCAGAATACAGTAACGCTAGACGGTTATAAGCAACAGAATATCCCAAGCGTAAATCAGGGACCAGCAATACAGAACAATACTGTTTCAAAAGAAGAAAACCAAATACCAGTAATCCAAAATAATCCTAATATTAAAAAAACAGCAATAAAACGCAACCCACAGAATCTAGAACCGGATAACGTGGAAGCTGAAAACCTGGAAGATGAACCAAAACCAACTCAGCCCAGCTCTCAGGAACCAAAGAAAACGGGAACTCCTGTAAAGATTGGGGACTTCGACTACCATCTGATACCTGGTTGGGATGAATTGGGTTTCCATACTGTGCCTGGAATGACAACACTACCAAGAAGGAACAACACATCTCAATCTGAGACTGTTTTAGCAGGTATGTACCTTTTTCTCTCCAGATCTTTTAACAGGAGAAGAGAAGAGAGAAAAGAAATCATCTCTGATGAAGATCTGGAGATTTCTTTTTTCTTTTCACTCTTGTGTCAGGGTGTACTGCTTTCCGCTGGGATCGCAAAATGTGGAAAGAAGTAGTCTCTGCCTTTTTTTTACCTGGGGAAAGCATTACGCATACCACCAGACCCGGGTGAGGGCCGGGTGGTTATGTGGGACTCCCCGCCAGCTAGTCTGACGGGTATACCCACTAAACCCCAGGGTGTTCCACCGGGACGCCTTTGTTGTCGGGGCTACGGGTGCGAGAGTGGACTTCCGCGGCCCCG
This sequence comes from Campaea margaritaria, assembly GCA_912999815.1. NCBI lineage: Eukaryota > Metazoa > Arthropoda > Insecta > Lepidoptera > Geometridae > Campaea > Campaea margaritaria. The sequence goes on from OU538818.1 coordinate 3,316,554, forward strand.
ACGGCGTTGGTCCTCATGGGAGGACCCCATCATGTAGTCTCTGCCTATCCCAACAGAAGAAAGGCGGGACCGTATGCACGTCCATGTATATTTTCATAGAAAAGTTGCGGACGTCTGTCTCCTGTAACGTTTGATCAGGCATTGATGACACCTATCTAGTAGCCACGAAGTGATTCTTCTAATGCGACTTCCAACAAGGTTGCGTTAAACGTTTAACGCTCCTGGGTGGGGGGAATAGAAAGAGACAGAGCGAGAGTGAATGCGCGTAGTATACAATACAATTACAATTTGACTTTAAGATTGTATTTAATTTTATTTGATGCAGTTTTTGCAAGAAATATTGAAAAAATAGAACTCAAACATTTCGTATCTTACTTTAGTTATCATAATCCCATTATAAATTTTATAGATTTGGATATTTCTCCACTCGAAAATGATAATTAAAAGATGCGATCAATTGTGAATTGTAAGCAATGTTAATAAAGTTTATCTTAAAGAAACGGTGTGATTTCACTAAAAATCAATTTCTACCCCTTCCTATTTTCATTTCCACATTACGAAGTTTCACTTCTTCCGCGCGGAGGGACCCCAGGCACATTTTTTTGTTTTAAAGTGAATATCGAATTGAAAGATTGGCAAAGGTGAAATTGTACTGACCCATCCACAGAAGCAGAAGCCAAGAAAGAAAAAGAAAGGATTGATTATACTGATAAAATTGTTTTCAGGTGAGGGTTACACGCAGAAGGCCATGCACCCAATAGTGGCGGAGGTGAAGCAGCAGATGACGACCCACAACCAGGGTTACTTCACGGCGTTCACCGCCAAGCTCTTCCAGATGCTGCAGGAGAAGCCAGCGGCACACGCGCTGGAGCTGTTCGTGTCACTGAACACCGTTATCGAGAAGTAAGTGCTAATGACAATGAGTCCTTAACGTAACCGTCAACGGCTTTTAACACGTTCACTGCTGAAAACACAGACGGTGTGTTTAAACTGTTAGCGCGGCTCACGTGCCGGCTGTGCGGCGAAACACAGACGTGTGTGTAACGCGGCGCTACTACAGTGCGGCTCGCACAGACGGCACGCCAGTGCTGGGAAACGCACACGGTCCGTAACGGTGCCCAAGGAATTTTCGTAAAAAGGAATCTAAAGTTTTTGCTTCACGTATAGAATCTAGATAGGTATAGCTGATTATCAAACTGTATTTTGTTCTCAGTAAGACTGCTAAAGGCGAGTTGGCTTATATGGGCCAACCCGCTGTCAAGGCGCTAAGCCATGGCATGCTATATCTCGTCAACTGGGGACCATCCAAAATCCAAGGTAACCTATTCCACCACCCGCCGCTTCCAACGCAGGGATGTTAGACGGCCACTTAGAAATCCTTGTACCGAGCTGGCTGAAAGCTGGTATTGAAAACGAAAAACTAGTTCGCCTGTGCTCCGCTGCGCCGCTGCTTACACTGATATATAAACTGTGTCGGAAATCGCATCCTAGTGAAAAAAATTGATATTTCAATTTCGTATACCGTTAACAGAGGGCAGTATTTATCGAAAGCACCGAAGAAACATCACTTTATACCTTTATTTTTGATGTTATATTGCATTTCGGATATAAAATGTATGTGTACCTAATGTTACCACTACACCACCGAACATCTAGTAATAAGTATAATGGAAAATGGTAACCATTTATACAGTTTGATATCATAAAGCAAATCTAATTTCTGATTGGAATGTTTTTTTTTTCATATGCATCTCTACAATTTGTCGGTTTTTCAGTATTATCGGTGTATTTTTGTCGATTAACGGCCAATCTTGGTATTTTTGCATACAAGGACCGAGTAGTCTTGGTACATGGTACGTGATATTAAAAACTAGTATGTTTACCAACAAGTTGGTACGTCTGACATCCCTGTTCCGAAGTCGTCATTCTTCCATCGCATCTTCCGACAAGAGTGATTAAAGCAGAGCAAGAGTGGAGGGAGGGGAGCGAGTGAGGGAGAACGGCTTTGTCAATATTTTTGAAGTAAAGCTTCTTTACGCACACTTGAATTGGGGAGTAAGTTGGTGGATGCGTTACGAGAGCGTTACGAAAAGTGTGATCGGGCGAGGCGAACGGAAGTTGATAGGAAGATATAAGTTAGTGGACATAGAAAGAGGGAGAGTTACGTTTCGTATATTACTGTAGGGGCAGGAGAGAGAGGTGCGAGCACACATTTTCCTTCTCTCTTTCTCTCATAGCGAAGCTTTACTTCAGTCGTGTATTCTATATTTTTTTTTTAATTGACTGAGTGAGTAATATCACTGTGTTCCGGTTTAAAAGGCATTGTTTCCAGCGAAATTACTAGGCATAGATTTAGAGCCCATGTTTCAGGGTGACGAGCGCAGTGCAGTGCCGCGCAAGATTATGCAATGCAAAGTTCTGGGTGGCGCTGTAAATGTTATGGGCAGGCGTAGAGCTTACCATCAGGTGGACGACTTGCTCGTCTCGTCATTAAGTCAAATAAATCTAATTTCAGCTATGCTGCCAACCGCCACTGCAATGCTATACGGAAAAAACATCGCTCTCTCCAAAGACCTTCTAACTGTACTCAATATAATAGACGCAGCATACAATTTAGAAGAAGGAGACGAACTCCTGGAAACACTGGAACACATTAACGGTTTTCCAGATCACATACACACGTCCAGCGAAGTAGCTACCAATGTCATGGAAGCTATACTACAGCCTTTCGAGAGAACCGCTGGAACACCGGAAAGCAAACAACTGTTCAACCTCTTGAACTTGCTTCTGATAAACAAGTACAAATTCACAGCAACACGACGAGGCGAAGACACAAATGTGAGACGGGTTGAAAAAGACGAGGTCAAAGGTGATGGACCTGTCGTAGTTGATGATGAAGAGGTAGGCGATACTAAAAACGGGAACAAGACAGATGAAGCAGAGAACGAAAACCTCATTCGCGATGAAACAGCTCTAAACAGTGAAGAAAATAGGATAAAAGATGGACAGATAGCAGCTAAAGATGTTTTCGACAAAAGACACCGTGAAAAAACACAGCATCGGATAGAAAAAGCTAGAATACACGCTGAGTTCAGAACTAGCCCCGCCAATAGAACACTGGCCAATAATAAACAAGAACGAAACGAAGAAATGAGAGATTCCGGAACGAATAAGAAGAATAAAATGAAACATGAAGATAATATTATGACGAGTGAAGAAATACATTCCAAACTGAATCAATTGAAAGCAAAAGGGTTGAGTACAAAAACCGGTGAGTCAGTTAACAAGCTTTTAAATATATAGTATGGATGGATGTTTGTTAGGTGAAATCTTGGAAGTCAATTTTCACCCAGTCCCCGTTGTTCAATGACATGAACTATCATGTCATTGAACAACGGGGACTGGGTGAAAATTGACTTCCAAGAAAGACTTTAAAATACTAATTTTAGAGATGAAAATACAGTATTATAGAGACAGCAAACTGATTTGATGACAGAGACTAAAGACCGAAGGGAGACTGAATCTCCGCAGTGACCAACAGCAGACTGCGGCTAATTTAATTCCCTAATTATTGGATTATCTATTTTTTTTTTATTATTATTAATTTATTAATGGGTAATTTTTTTTCTTATCTTTTATTAATTAAAGTGCCCTAAATATGTTATATATAATACGACATTTTTTGAAGTTTTTTTTAAATCCGTAAGTCACTAAAGGCAAGAGCTGAAAATCAGCGTTGTGGTTTGACCACAGCATCATGCTGAGCTCAGGCCTTGTCTGACATCACTGCGCGCCGGCTATCTGCGTACGCTATTATGTTCATCGTGTGTTTTCATTTTCTTGTCTTGTCTCTAGATAAGTACGTAGTTCGCTGTTGTGTGCAGTTGTGTCAGAATAAATGTTTTTCTTTCTTCCTTTCTTTCTTTCTTAATTTAAATCAGCTTGCAGTACCGAATACGACGAGCAAATCTTCCACCTGATGGTAAGCGCAATGGCTAACCATAACAGTTCCAGTGCTACCCAGAACTTTGCATTGCATAATCCTGCGGCGCACTGCGCTCGTCACCCTGAGACATCGCCTCTAAAGTCTCACACGCCCGGTAATTTCGCTGGAAACAGTGCCCTTCAAAGCGGAACACAATAATGTTCGCACACTACTGCTTGGTGGATGAATATCTGAATAATTTCAAATTTGACAAATAATTATATACAATCTAACGTTTACGTTTCAGATAGAGATTATACATTCGAAAAACCATTGAAAATAAGCGGTGACAAGATAAAGAAAATAAAAGAACTAATAAAAAATCACTTTAAATATAAACATCCGTATTTATATCGCCAAAAGAACACTCTAGTTAAAAAGAACAGTTTTCAAAACACAAAAAGACCCGCACATAGATTAAAAATACCGCACGGACATTACGAAAGACTGAAAGAAAAAGACTACACCTATGAAAAAACTTTGAAAAAGACATATCGTGATATCTATAAATTCGATGATATTAAATCTATGAATAAGAAAAGAGAAGAAAGAAGAACTGTTGTTCACAAAGAACTTAAAGAGAAGCACGAAGCTGCAACAAGAATGTATCAAAAGAGGTTCAACGTTATCACTTCAGCTCCAGAATTCCAAACTACCAATAAACGAGAAACAGATAGAAGCTACGAGCAGAAAACAAATGAAAAAAAAATGGTTTTACAACAACAAGCCAGCGTAACTCATGACACTAAGGATAAATCTAAGTATCTAGCTCCAATCGTGAGACCCAGAAACGATTACCGAAACGCAATAGCTCGTGCTAAAACTAAAGAAGAAACTAAAGTAAAGAGTATTGTAAATTCCATAAGAGAAGAATCCAGTTACAGTGACGATGAAAGGGAATTGAAATTCGTTCTCTCTGACGCCGTAAGGCATAGTGGGTTAGTTTTTAATAATTTAAGGTATAATGATCCAATTAAAGATGGCGCTGAACTCAATGAATTGACAAGTGAAACTGATGAAGAGGGTGTTTTCAAAACTAATATTTACAAAGCGTTTGGTTACGATCCCGATTTATCTGTGAGAAATTAAAATAACTATTAAATTCACTTTTGTTCTGTAGTTTTTTGGGTTCCGTATCCAAAGGGTAAAACGGGACCCTATTACTAAGACTCCGCTGTCTGTCTGTCTGTCCGTCTGTCACCAGGCTGTATCTCATGAACCGTGATAGTTAGACAGTTGAAATTTTCACAGATTATGTATTTCTGTTGCCACTATAACAAGAAATATTAAAAGATAGAATAAAATAAATATTTATGGGGGCTTCCATACAACAAACATGATTTTTTTGCTCGTTTTTGTTCGATATTGATAAAACGTAAACGCAACAGGTAGACGTTCAAAATATTCACAGAATATTTAGTAATATATTTACTATAAAAATAAATAATTAAATTTATATAATTTTACCGTTTTTATAGATAATGGTACGGAACCCTAAGTGCGCGAGTCCAACTCGCACTTGGCTAGTAATTTTTTTTGTTTATTAGGCTTCGTGCGGTTAAGTTTTCTAGTAGGTAGTTCAATATACTTTGAAAATAGTCAAAATGTTGAGTCCCAGCCAATAGGTTGTCTAGTCAAAGACATGACTCGTGATTCAGTAATGTGGTGGAGGCCTTACTGAATTGGAGAGAACACGAAATATTATGACGTTTTTGAGTTTATATCATTGGACTACACTTCTGGACATTGGCGAACACTATGATTAATATTCCACCAATGTCACCACAAAACGGAAGTTTTAGAAAAAACGGAAAAATCTCCAACGTCATGGACGTCATAATTATTTTAGGTTTCCCGCCAAAAGTACACACATAAGTTGTCTTTTTTTTTCCTCACAAAATAAAGGCATTCCACAAATCGAAGGAGGTTCGTTGGAACTTGAATGGCGAATTACACGCCGACAAAGCAGCAAAGCAAGTAAATTGACCAATCACGCGCTATGGCCTGTTCACCGGATATGCATTCAATAGCGAAAATACCAAAAATGATAAAAGATTCCCAGTAGGGCCCACGCTACTTGAAAAGCTTCTCACAACACGAATAAAAAAATACAATAAAACTTTGCGAAACATATATTACAATAAACCTCTTTCTTACATTACAAATACAACCTCCTTGGTAAGTGATGAAAAACACGTTCATTTCATTCATTGTGGTAATTCGACCTTTTTGTCGTGTATTATTTTGGTTGGCGCCAAAATATTGACTGACAGTTAGTTGGGTGGTGTTTTTTTTTCTTTATTCTCTAATGGCGGCCACAACTTTTGTTAGTTCTGGCGGGAATTTATTTTTTTAATTTCAATTGCTTGTGATTTGCTTATAGCAAAGACACTCTGAGAATCGTTTCGCTTACTTTACCGTTACCTCACGGGTCAGTCTGGGCGCCGCTTCCCAGAGGACCGCTCTTTGCGTAAAATCTGATCCTTAGTGCCTACTTCATTATTATTGCCTACAAAAGAGGCAACTGTAAACAAATTCTCCTCTACACCATAGAATAAACAGCACAACTCGCAGAAAGCTCGGATCCGCCAATATTTACAGATTACCTACAGCGGATAGGTACTGTCTATTGTAGTTGGAAACGGGAATGTATCTGCAAATAGGTCTAAGGCCTAATGTCGCAAACCCACGGTGCGGTTTTTTGGCGCACCCGCATGCGGCGCCGCTGTAATAACTTTTATAATAAATAATAGTTCTAAAAAACACGCTCTATCGATAGCCGAACCTAAAAAAAAAATACTAATTTTGAATTAAGAATAGTGTATTTTTTTTTAATACTTATAAATTAATAATAGTGTAAATAAGAAAAAAAAGTTTTTTTTTTAAATAGCGCTTCTAATTAATTTAATAGTGGAAAGCGTCTTCTGCAAGAGACTGCCTTCGGAAGTACCACACCACTGCCAGATATTCATCCACCAAGCAGTAGTGTGCAAACATTACTGTGTTCCGAAAATATTTCCGTTTTTTTTTTTTTTTTTTGTCGAAAAAAAAATGTCTCTTCAAAAAACGTTGAATTGTAAATTTTAATATCCTACAAGACTTACTCTGTCGCACGCTATGCGGCTGCGGCAAAAAAACGCAACGTGAGTGCGTGCTTTTAGGTAACTTTGTTCCTGGTGTTTGCCTTCCCCAGGCTTTATGGTGCTTCGTGGGAAATAGCAGAGGACGTGCTAAATGGTTGCTTGTTGCTAAGAACGATGAGGGCATTGACATTTGCGAAATGTAACCATGAAGGTTTATTGAAAGAGGTTTGAAATAAGACAAAGAGTTCAGGAGTAAGAGGTCATCATAGAGTATTCGTCACATACATCGTAAAGGTTTAAAAAGGTTTTTTATTTACATCTCTTCTCAGTTTGAGCACAGACTTTAACCATAATCAGAAGTGTATTTCATGAAAGTTTTTTCGGCTTTCATGATGCCTCGACAAGGCCTCGACATAGAACATTGACGGGTCGGAATGAGAGACCAATAAGAAGGAAAAGTTTCACTTCTTAGTGGGCGTCCACACTGAATGTGCCGTGACTAGAGCCTGTGGCGGGCGCGGCGGCTTAGGGGCGCGGGTGTTCACAGTGACACGCGGGCTGTTGTAGCGATTAGACTTATTTCAGGTGTTGCAAACCATGGAACAGTGGAACGATATGCGTTAATGATGATGAAAATATAATTTTCTTCATTGCCTGATGAAATCGCAAGAGCAAGACCAGAATGTGTAGTTTGATTTAGAACTCAGATTTTTTTGCAGGCGTTTTTAAGTTTTTTATCGAAGAATTACTATAGGAAAAGAACGGTAAATAACAGTGAAACAATATCAATGACGTATGTAAATGCAGTAAGAAACCTCGGTACTGTCCCATTTTTTCAGTATAAATAATTATGATTATTTTTATCATTATCAATTACGTGCTAACCTCTCAGTAACTTAATCATAGAAGAAATGTAGTTATAGGTTCATACAAAATGGACACTTCACCCACGAAATCCGCCTCTACGCCTCTACCCGCGATCCGGAGGGAAATTGGGAGGTCAATCAATATTACACGCCCCAATAACAAATGACAAGAGACTTAGTACGAACCTTCATACTAGCGGGCTGTCTTTTGTTTCGGTCGCGTATCTTTGCGTACTTACATTTGGCGCGTGTACACACGTCACTTATATGTGTGAAATGTCATTTGAATGGAGGTCCAGGAGGCCTACCATGACCTCTTAAAGCGATTGAATTGAAGACCTAAACTGGACCGCGTCGCATAATCGTACCGCGACGTCTTGTTTTTATGTTGCTGTAATTTTCAACCTAAATTCGCTATAGTTTAGGTTGAAAATGGCTTATTAGCGACTCAATTTAGGTTACTGCCATTTTCAACCTTAACAGGATCCAGTTTAGGTCTTCAATTGAATCGCTATAAGAGGTCACGGTATGCCTCCTGGCTTGTTTATCAAGGAATGTAGGTACTGAGTAGGTACTTTCCTTTTTAGGGTTCCGTACCCAAAGGGTAAAACGGGACCCTATTACTGAGACTCCGCTGTCTGTACGTCTGTCACCAGGCTGTATCTCATGAACCGTCATAGTTAGACAGTTGACATTTTCACAGATGATGTATTTCTGTTGCCGCTATAACAACAAATACTAAAAATGATGATAAAATAAATATTTAAGGGGGCTCCCATACAACAAACGTGATTTTTTGCTCAATTTTTTTAACGGCTACAGGTAGACGCTTGAAATATTCACAGAATATTTAGTTATGTATAATCATTTTAAAAATAAATAATTCAATTAAAATAAAACAAATATTTAAGGGGGGCTCCCATACAACACAACAGACATGATTTTTTTGTTGTTTTTATAGATAATGGTACGAAACCCTTCGTGCGCGAGTCCGATTCGCACTTGGCGGGTTTTTTATAATATAAATAGGATATCATTTATCAAGCCCAAATACAACAATAGAATTCTTTTTGAGCACCCTCTGACAGAAATCAAGAATTAAATCAGGTTAAAAAAAACTTTTGTTAACATTTCGACCTGCTTTGGACCTTTTCAAAAGATTTAACAGTATTTATGAAAAAGTAGAGGTTTGTGGTGGAAAACAGTATTAAACTGTGATACAGTAAGCAAGCTTGAGACAGAAGCTTTAACTAATCCAAGTTGCCATGGAGAGCAGCAAACGACGCCGCTCTCGGGGTGAGCGCCAAGGCGCAGAGCGAGGGGGGCACTGGTGCGTCCTTCCCAGACACCAGGGTCCTCTGCCAATTGCTCAGAGGCAGGCCAACGGAGGGCTTCTAGGGGGTAAAAATCCCACATAGTCCAACGGTATCCCAACGCCGTCGGGTGTCTTGGAGAAGATTACCCCTCCGAAATAAAAATAAAAAAGTAACGCTGGGTCTACATCTGCGACCGTGACAGTGATTCTGTGACTTTGTCACGGTACTTGCTACACTAAATTTTCGGCTACCCTCTCAGGTGGGTCCTTAGTGGATAATTGAGTGGCATTAGGTCGAGATGCAGACCCAGCTGAAGATACGAATTGCAGTGATAGCTTAGTGAAAGAACGTCCGCCTTCTAAGCAGAGGCTTGAGATTTCAAATCCCAGTGCGGGCATGTATAATGTTTGTCTTATCAATATTTTAAACCTACCTTGGTAACTAATGGTTTTTTTTAACCTGATGCAAAAATTATGTGATATTGTAGCTCCCAAACGGATGAGCCGATTTTTATTTAGTTTCTTGTTTGAAGTTAGTTTACTGACTTTTAGTATAGTACGATGCAACATCTACCTGTTCAAAAGGGCGGCAATCGGCACTTTATAATCTGAAATAGCATTGTCATTCCATGGCCATGCAAGTATTGACCACGGTTGTCGAACAGCTGATCGCATTTTCGCTGCAACCACACATAAATATTTTTGTAGGGGCTGGCCTCTTCTGCAAGACTCCGACTGGGAAAGGTTTTTTTTTTATTACACTTTGTGACGAGACCTGTTGTTTACCGGATGCTAAACGCTATGCCTGCCCATAACAGTTACAGTGCCAGAAATTTCCATTGCATAATCCCGCGCGGCACTGCACTGCGCTCGTCACCCTGAGACATCGGCTCTAAAGTCTCACGCGCCCTGTAATTTCACCAGTGTCTTATACATTTTGGTGTTAATAAAGAGTTATGGAAGCAAATTTAATGACGCACTTCTCGGATCCACGTCGAAGGATGACGTCTTTAACAGAATAAAAATCATATTATGATTTTTTTTTTAAAAGTACGATTCTGACTACATCTCCTACTCCTAAGTCGCTCTATATATATAAAAATGTTATGTTGGTCTGTATACGCTTCAAAAACTCAAAAAGTTCTGCACCGATCGAGCTGAAATTTTAGCATGATATATAATCCGCATCAAGGATTGTTTTTATCTATTTTTTCATCAGTGACATATCAGCGAATGTGCGAATGTGCCACAGCGAAGCGTGGCAGGGCACAGCTAGTTGGATTATAAATGCGAAAGTTTGTGAGAATGGATGGATGGATGTTTGTTCCTCTTTCACGCAAAAACTACTGAACGGATTTGAATGAAATTTGGAACACAGATAGTTTATAACCAGGATTACGCGATAAGCTACTTTTTAAAGCGAAAAAGGGGTTTTTAAAGGGTTGAAATAGGGGATGAAAGTATGTATGAAAGTTTCGTCATTTTCGAAGCTAGAAGCTTGAAACTTATTTTTAGGCCTTTGATTAGATATAAATAAAGACGACATTCAAAGTTGGTAAAATTTTTACCCTTATGGGTGTAAAATAAAAATAAGGGATGAAAGTTTGTATGAAAATATGTAAGGTTTCGGCTAAACCACTGCACCGATTTTGACACTTTCGCTGCTGAGCCGATTTGCTTGTCTAGCCACGGGTGCGGCTCTGCACACTCCATAGTGTTTTCCCATACAAAAAACACAACGGTTGTGTTCTCAGCACTGAACGTGTTAAAAACTCTTTCACCAATGGAAAGCTTCATTGACAGCGAGTAACAGAGGCTATATATTATCCCCGTATTCCCACAGGAACGGAAACTACGCGGGTGAAACCGCGGGGCGCAACTAGTGTAAATACTAATTAAAGTAATTTAGAGAGAAATAAACGACTTATTCACATTTTAATGATCTCATTGTGTTTTTTCACATGCAAATATGTATGTATAGTTACAAATAACCGGCTTTGATATAACTGAAGGGAGGGGAAACTATACGCTTTAAAATTCTTGATTAATTGGCTCAGACATGACGTATAAGGAAGCATTATAAAAATGAAGACTTAAACTTGGAACCTAAAAAAAAAATACAAAAAAAAAAATTTTTTATTGTGCTTAATCATTTATTAATACCCCCCCCCCCCCCCGTGTTGTTATCGTCAGCTATTCCAATTGCCTCCCACTGTGGAAGCAAATTTGAAGACGTGTTCACGTCAAAAAATATATAGCTACTAGCTGCGCCCTGCGGTTTCACCCGCGTAATTCCAGTTTTACCGCCAGTAGACTTCATGTCCAGATTAAATATCACCATTTTACTTAGGAATACCTGAAAATCGCGAGCAAATCTAATGTCAATTCGTTTGTTCAGACAGAAATCTCATATAAAAAGATCTTTTTCAGTTATTTTCTAAGTTTCCAGTTTTTCGGACCAATTATCCCAATTTTTCTTTTCATAAGAACCTTTCTCGGACCTCAACGAAATATTTGGATTGGAAAAAATCCTGAATTAGGCCAGTCGTTCTCAAGTTATAGAGTGACCAAGGGAAATTGAGATTCATTATTATAATTATATACAGATTATTATCTGATTTATCCAATTTAAACCCGGTACTAGACAGCGTTGTCAGTTTTTTTCTCCAGTCGGGATTTTGAAACTTTTTGAGTGAAAAAAGCGGGACATAGTAACAAAACGTATAATTATAATAAATCAGAAGTTTCTAAATATTAATCTTTATTATTTGAATTCAAATAACATTTACGAGATAATATATTATAACGTATTTTAATAAATTTACCCTATCGTTAAACATTTGAGTCTTATTCGTCTTCTGAATCAAAAATTACCGGTCGGTCGAGTTATGTCCGAAAAGCGGGACTGAGCCTGTCCCGCGCTGGACATTTAATTTTGATTTAAAATCGGGACGTCCCGCCAAAATCGGGACGTTTGGCAACGCTGGCAGTAGACAACATTTCTAATGTGTATACTAAACGGTTCAAACCTAAACACCCTATAATACTTCAGCGGGGCTATGCAGCACGGTGCGTATCAGAATCAGAATAAGAATATTTTTATTGTATAAATTGTGTACATTATAAGAAAGAAAGAAAGAAAGAAAGAAAAAACATTTATTCTGACATAACTGCACACATCGCCGTAGAGTTTCTTGGTGATATCTTCTCTAACGGGCGTATTTCCGAAGCGCTGGTAGAGTCAATGGAGTTTTCCTTTTCCTGTGCGAGACTCAGGCATGAGTCACCACTTGAAAGGGAAATATCCTTTTTCTAACTCAAACCATAATTAGATAATAATCATTAGTTTCGTAGATCATAAAATTTGACTTATTTTTTTTGTATTTCTATACTTATGTATAAGATATTGTTTTTTTTGACGTGTAAAAGTGCAATATTTTGCCTATTTACAATAAATGATTTAAGTTTGAGTTTGAGTTTAATAAATTGTTAGGAATTTCATCAGCTCGAGTTCGTTTCATTATGACGTTTGATTGCCACGCGACTCGTCATTCGTATAGAAACTACGAGTCCTGTGGCAATCAAGCGAACTCGAGCTGATCCGCACCGCGCTGAATATAAAAAACCCTATAATACTTCAGTTTGTTGTTCTAGGCGTGTTTGTCTCCTCACTAATACAGAACCGGTCGTTCTTTTCAATGCCTACGTTTCATAACAAAGACACTTTAATTCAGTTTTAAACACAATGACGTTGTCGCCGTTCGTTAGACAAGTAAGTACTTAAAATATTAATAACAAATGTTACAGTTATTTGAGCTGTCTTCTCTGACGGGCGTATTTCCGAAGCGCTGGTAGAGTTAATGGAGTTTCCTTTTCCTGTGCGAGATTCAGGCATGAGTCACCACTTGAAAAGGAAATGTCGTTTTACAAGCTCTAACTATAATCTTTATAAGCGGTAGTAGCCTAGTGGGAGAACGTCCGCCTTCCAATCACAAGGTCGTGAGTTCAAATCCCAGTGCAGCCACGTACCAATGTGTTTCTGTAAAACATATGTACGTAATTATCACCCGCTTTTCGGTGAAGGAAAACATCGTGAGGAAACCCACATACCTTCGCGAGAATCATTTCGGAGGTAGGTATGTTATCCACCAATCCGGACTGGGCCCTGACTGACTAGGACTGGTGGATTATGGCCTTACCCTCCTCGCGAAAGTAAGGAGAGACCCGTGCCCAGCAGTGGGACGTTATAGGTTGATGATGATGATGATGAACTATAATCGGTTACTCATTAGTTTCATTTATTTTTTTACTATCAACGCCCAGCGGTTTCAGTCGCGTTAACTGTCATCCCACAGAAACCGTTTCTTTTTACGGAATAAAAAGTATCCTATGTTCTCTTCCAGGATTTAAAGTATCTATGTACTAAATTTCATTGAAATTCATTCAGCCATTTCGGGATGAAGCGAGAACAACACACACAAACTTTCGTATAACATTAATAGGATAGGATAGCATCATCATCATCAACCCATAACGTCCCACTGCTGGGCACGGGTCTCCGCTCACTTTCGTGAGGAGGGTTAGGCCATAATCCACCACGGGGACTCGGTCCGGATTGGTGGACAACATACCTCCCTCCGAAATAATTCTCGGGTAGGATAGCATAGTAGGATTTTTCTCTACGTATAAAAGACAGTGGTTGACTTGTAAAAGTGCTTTATTTTTGCGTACTTATAATAAAAGATTGGTATTTTGAATAGAATAGAATAGAATAAAATAGAGTTGTAATAAAATAAAATGTTCGATTTCAAAATGTAATAAATAAAGACTTTTGTGCTATAAATATTCGCTTTTCTATTATAATTTTATGAATATCACTGTTTTTCCCGAAGTGTCTTCAAGTATGGATATGAGCTGTGAAACTTCACCTTGACCCCCCAGCGTAAGTGGATCACAGCGTTACATTTGATCGTGACTCCATGACTAACATATACGCGTGGCATAGCCCGTCTTTGCTTGTTTTGTCATGTGACGGTCACAAAGTCACAGATGTGGACCCAGCTTAAGAGAGAATACAGTTACCTTCCGATTCTTTCTAACCGACTGTAAAAAAGGAGGACGTTCTCAATTCGACTGTATTTTTTTTTATTATGTGACTGAGTGACGAGACGAGCAAGTTGTTCACCCGATGGTAAGCGCTGCGCCTGCCCATAACAGTTACAATTCCACCCAGAACTTTGCATTGCATAATCTTGCGCGACACTTTACTGCGCTCGTCACCTGAGACATCGGCTCTAAAGTCTCATATTATGCCCAGTGTTTTGTCTTGTGACGGTCACCGAGTCACAGATGTGGACCCAGCTTAAGAGAAAATACAGTTCACTTCCGCTTCTTTTTAACAGACTTCAAAAAAGGAGGAGGTTCTCAATTCGACTGTATTTTTTGAAGTAAAACTTCTTACGCTTGACTAGGGGAGTAAGCTGGTGAATGCGTTACGGAAAATGTGATCGACCGAGGCGAAGGGATTTGAGGGGGAGATATAAGATAGTGAAGATAGAAAGAGAAAGAGTTACGTTTCGTACATTTTTTTTAAATATCATTTAATGATTTTTTTTAATAAGTTTTCGGTATACTATGTGTCCCAGCACACATTTCGTTCTTTTTTTTGCCTCAGAACTTTCGACTGGGTGGACCGATTTTGATGATTCTTTTTTTTTTCTAGTTGCTGGTGGCGGGGTCGCCGCAACTGGCCGCGCTGTCAGTCGGCGGCGCTGTGACGTATCCCAGTGTGTTGCTGCAACAATTCGCTTCCAATGAAAGCACGATACACCTCGATTTGGATACCGCTTCGTGGATAGGTAAGGGCCTTAACTACGTGTATAAATTTAATAATAGAATAGAATAGAAAACTCTTTATTGTACACCAGAAACAAAAATAAACACAGTACAGAAAAATTACAATAGGTAAACAAGGGTAGTACAATGGGCGGTCTTATCGCTGAAAGCGATTTCTTCCAGACAGCCTTTGGATGGACATTAAAAAACATTTTTCGATAGTACGTGTGGGTGGCGTACTTACAGTATAATAATATAGTACCTGGCTGACCGAGCTTTGCTTGGTTTTTTTTTTTTTTTTTTATTACGTTTTCTAAAAATGATTCCTAGCTAGATCGATTTATCGCCCCCGAAACCCCCTGTATACTAAATTTCATGAAAATCGTTGGAGCCGATTCCGAGATTCCAATTATTATATATATATATATATATATATATATATACAAGAATTGCTCATTTAAAGATGTAAGATGTATCCATTTATTTGTAATTGTAGCGGGAGGACTCTTCTGCAAGAGACCGCCTGGGGAAGTACCACACCTTTGCCAGGTATTCATCCGCCAAGCTAGTGTGCAATCATTATTGTGTTCCGGTTTGAAGGGCACTGTTTCCAGCGAAATTACTGGGCATATGAGACTTTAGAGCCGATGTCTCAGGGTGACGAGCGCAGTGCAGGATTATGCAATGCAGTTCTGGGTGGCACTATAACTGTTATGAGCAGGCGTAGCGCTTACCATTAGGTGAACGACTTGCTCATCTCGTCACTCAGTTAAATTTAAAAAAAACGCCATTCTGTGACTGTCACAAAACGTAACGAACGGCGCGAACGGCGAACCGAAGTTAAGTGGGAGATAATAAGTTAGTGAAGACAGAAAGAGAGAGTTCCGTTTCGTATATCACTGTAGGGGCAAGAGAGAGAGGTGCGAGCACACATTTTCCTTCTCTCTTTCTGTCATAGCCAGTTATATACATATATATCGACGCTAGAAAGCGTAAACGCTGTAACCCTTTGACCGACCCGAAAATACTTTTTTTACATATTTGGAATCAAACGCTGTAACCCACATTTCAACGTCCCCTAGGAACTTTAGGATATAACCAAGGTAGCAGTATTGTAGCTTTGTATGAAACACACCAAATATCCAAAATTTACGTTTTTAGGTCGAGTAGATATTGAGTTATGATTTTTTTTCAACAAAAAAAAAGTTTTTTGGCTCTGGTGAACAATTTTGCGTTTCAAGGTTACAGCATTTACGCGTTCTAGCGTCGATATAGATGGAGCTATAGAAGTTTTACTTCAGGCGTGTGGTCTAAAGCAAACTAGTTTTATTTTTCATTCAAAAAAGCTACGAATAAATTCCAATACCTAATAGTAAATGTTCATAATTTGTTTTGTTTTCAGGCTCTATACACGGCCTAGCGGGTATACCGAGCATCTTAACACCAACTCTCATGCAATGGAAAGGGAGGAGATTCGGCTTCATCGCCGCTTGCGCCGTCAGCATCATCGGATGGATCTTAGCTTGCTGTTCCAACGACACAATCACGATACTCATCAGCGAATCTTTCCATGGATTGGGGACCAACAGCATGCTCGCAGTCAGTTTGCTGAGCATGAGCGAAATGGTCTCTCCTCAGTTCAGAAACGTCTCCATGGTGTCTTTCCATATAGTGCAGACACTGGGAATGGCGCTGGTTGGGATCCTCGGAAGATACCTCCATTGGAAGACCGTTGGCTTCGTCATGAGTGTCCCTGTATGCGTCGCTATGCTGATTGGGTTTGGGTGGCCGGAATCTCCTTCCTGGCTTGCCTGGAAGGGCGAATTCGATAGATGCGAAAAGGCCTTCGTTTGGTTGCGAGGAACAGACGAGCTCTCCCAAAAAGAGTTGCTGGAACTCATTACCGCACAGAAAGCTTTGATATCCGTTAAAGTGGATCGTAAATACAAATATAAGTTGAAGTATTTCTGGGACACGTTGACGAGCAAAGATTTCTATGTGCCAGCCGTACATATTTTTGCACTGCTGAATCTGACGTACTGGAGCGGCAGCTTGGTAATTTTAGTGTACTCCATACAAATGATCCAAAAAGCCACTGACAATGAAGACGCCGCTTTCTTCGGCAGCATCATCATGAATTCTGTATTATTCGTTTGCGTCGCAACCAGTGCGGTATTGATACGCCATTTTCCCAACAAATCAGTTTTGTTATGGAGCACAGCGTGTAGCGCGGTGTGTTTGCTGTTTACTTCTTTAGTTAGCTACTTGCAATCGCTGGATGTCATATCAAAAGAGTCGCTGATCTGCTTGTACCTGTTGGTCGGATACATGGTTGCCACGAGCCTGGGTCTTTTGCCAGTCAGTTTCACTGTTGCAGCAGAATTGATGCCAGTAAAGCACAGGGGTGTAGGCGGTGCCCTTTACGTTATATTCACATGTTTACTGCATTCGTCCTCTTTGAAACTAGCCCCATATTTATTTCTGTACTTAAACCTGTGTGGGACCCTATTGATATATGCGATAAATGCCATTATCTGTGGCTTGTTCATATGGAAGTTTGTGCCTGAAACGAAAGGGAAGACGTTGCAGGAAATCGAGGATTTGTTTGGGGGTTTGGGGAAGCGGGATGTTCCGGAGACTTTGGTGCTGTTGGTTGCTTCATCGACGCCATCGCAGCTTATATCGGCCCACCGCTGAGCAATTTGTTTTTTTTTTTGTGCCTTTGTCGCGTGCGACGGCCATTTGTTTTATATGAAATGATATTAATGAAAAATGAAATGTGATTTATTGACTCTAAAACCAAAATGCATAACTTAATTTACATAATTATTGAAACAACCAGGGCAAAAGAGGTACATATTTAAGTTCATTTCAGTTAGTCGGTCGCCTGATGGTAAGCGCTACGCGTGCCCAGAACAGTTACAGCGCCGTTTGGACTTGTTTTGATCAGCTTGCAGTACCGAATTGGTACGTAACATACTTTATAAAACTTGTCAGGAAAGCAATATATTTATATAAAAAAAAATCGCTTTAATATAATATATTTGTTGACTCAAATTAAATAACAATAACTAAATAAAATTAAATAGAAACCTAACTAAAACTTAATAAATTAAAAGCAAAAAAGTTTAAAAAAAAAGGCTCTTATTTAAACGCTCTAAAAAGAAGATAGTAAATTTAATTCCGCCATCTTGGATGGTCCGGCATTTTGGATTTAGAATGATGTTGAAGATGTCTACTTCAAAATTGAGTTCAAAGATTCCACCCTAATGAACATAATTACATACCTACCTACATGCATTGCAAGTTAAATAAAAGCTTTTAAAAATCTAACAAAAGAGGGTGTCCATGAGGCATGGCGCCAAGAGCACTGGCTGCATTTCCACGTTGGATAGCAATAGCTATTCTCTGTGCGAGAATACTTTTTTTAATACTTTTTTCTGTTATATTGCATGGAAATGTTTATGGCAATTTTCAACTCATTTTCTTCATAAACGTAATCTAGATAATAATAGATGAGAAGCATTACAATAAATATTTATGGTGTTGTTTTTTTTTATGTTTCAGCCGTCAATAACGACTTATTGTTTCCCTTCTTGAATTATTTTTTCAAGAGGTCGTGACCGTGACTTTGTCTTATATTGACGTCAATCTCCCTATTTTAAATATTTATAAATTATTAAAATTAATTGTAATTTAACATAATATTATAAAGTTTATGCATTATTTATTTACACTCCTCGTCCAAAGGTTGACTGGCAAAGATCGCTTTTAGCGATAAATCCGCCCATTCATATTTATGACGAGCGCAGTGCAGTGCCGCGCAGGATTACACAATGCAGGGTTCTGGGTGGTGCTGTGACTGTTATGGGCAGGCGTAGCGCTTGCCATCAGGTGAACGACTTGCTCGTCTAGTCACTCAGTCAAATAAAAAAAACAGAGACACTTTAATTTCGTTATTCATATGCTTAATTAAAATTTTGTAAATAGATCATTAACAACGCTTAAAATTAAGAAAACAGGGACTTTATTATAGGATAATCAATCAACACAGACGCGTATCAACGTAGCTTATTTTTTTCACGTAGTTAAGTTGGTACTTACTATTAGTTATACTGTCGCACCTACCGAGAACTTATCAAAATTCACGACGACACGAAACTTTTATAACCGAATCAATCCACTTAAATCACTACATAGCAACGCGACCAGTTTTCGAACGGGCCCCGGCCAGCAACATGGCGGAAGGAATTGGAAAACATTCGCGCCAAAATCAGCTGTTGGGTCAGCAAACGTGAGAATATTTAGAAAATCTTATTACACTGCCACTGTTGTATAGTTACGTAATGATCAAATGTCATTGTTGGTATAAAAAACCATGATTTTTGAAAGGAGGTTGACAATGGTATTGTAGAAATGAGCTTAGAGGTTACATTCCGGCCGTGTTTTGGCGGGAATCAGCTGGGCGACCAAACAGGTTCGACCGGTCCCCGTACCGCGTGAGTTTGCGATAGCCGGTATCGTTTTGCTGTCGTTCCGCTTTTGAGGTTATCGCACCAAGGATTTTATTTTATCTCTATGATAGGAGAACTCTAGGGAATCGTTCCGAATACGTTCATAGATAAGGTGAATCTATTTTAAGAAAGTATAGACTTAGTAACGGATATTTTATGTAAATGACTTACTAATGATATAAATGCAAAAGTTTATTTGTCCTCTCTTCACGCCGAAACTACAGAACGGATTTTGATGAAATTTCGTATTTACCTTAGGTCCTGAAATTGCTGCCTAGAACATTGCATTGCGTAATCCTTCGCGGCACTGCACTGCGCTCGTCACCCTGAGACATCGGCTCTAAAGTTTCATTATGTCCAGTAATTTCGCTGGAAACAGTGCCCTTCAAACCGGAACACTTATATTATTTTGTAGTCACGAGGCTGCTTTGACTGCCAAGCCAACTGGGTCTAAACTGTCGGAGGCTGGCAGACAGGTCCGGCTCACGTGGCCAACGGTTTACAGTTTACATATCGACAACAGAAATTTAATCACCTTAGTTTATGTCCATGAGTGATCCGAACCCGTGAAAATACGGATCTAGGAAACTTGGCCTCAATTCAGATTTCGAATGTTGCTGTTCGCACTACCTCCGATCCGAATCCGTAATCTCGGATCCAAACCCAACCAATTCAATGTTCGTGAAGTTAGCAGAACATTTCCCAGCAGATCATAAATAAATGAGAGTTCCCTTCGCATGCAGGTGAGTTCTATAGTTCCTGATACTTTTCAGCGATAGTTCTGGCTATTTTCCTGAAAAAAATCCGATTGAAAAAATGATCTGCCAACTTCCGGTAGCAGATCAATTTCCAGGAAATCAAAAAAAAAGTTGTTTTATTTACGGATCCTTATGATTTACATAGTTCCTGATACTTGTTTTCAATAGTTCTGTTATTTTTATGGAAATAAAAATTATTATAAAATATCATCAAAAAAATTTCCAAATTTTTTATATGAAATCTAACAACACTTATACTCACTCCCAGATACTAAAACTCTACAGCGTCTCAAAGACAAGTACAATGCCTATAATCTATAACTAAGCGTCTGTTCAGATCTTCAGCAGAAGTGTCAGCAGAGCATGGTCGAATATGTGAAAATGGATGAAATTTTTCTTAAACTGAAAAATGACAACTTTGTTCAGCGGAATATGCCTGACAGGCCAGAACTCCTCGTTTTCTGGTAGATTATCAACACTTCTATAACTTAGGGCCCAAAATCGGACCAGAACTCCCAAAAAAGTGTCAGCAGAGCATGGTTGAAAATGTGAAAATGGATGAAATTTTTCTTAAATTGAATAATGACAACTTTGTTCAGCGGAATATGCCTGAGAGGCCAGAACTCCTCGTTTTCTGGTAGATTATCAATATTCCTATAACCTAGGGCACAAAATCGGACTAGAACTCCCAAAAAAGTGTCAGCAGAGCATGGTTGAATATGTGAAAATGGATGAAATTTTTCTTAAATTGAATAATGACAACTTTGTTCAGCGGAATATGCCTGAGAGGCCAGAACTCCTCGTTTTCTGGTAGATTATCAACACTTCTATAACTTAGGGCCCAAAATCGGACCAGAACTCCCAAAAAAGTGTCAGCAGAGCATGGTTGAAAATGTGAAAATGGATGAAATTTTTCTTAAATTGAATAATGACAACTTTGTTCAGCGGAATATGCCTGAGAGGCCAGAACTCCTCGTTTTCTGGTAGATTATCAATATTCCTATAACCTAGGGCACAAAATCGGACTAGAACTCCCAAAAAAGTGTCAGCAGAGCATGGTTGAATATGTGAAAATGGATGAAATTTTTCTTAAATTGAATAATGACAACTTTGTTCAGCGGAATATGCCTGAGAGGCCAGAACTCCTCGTTTTCTGGTAGATTATCAACATTTCTATGACCTAGGTTCCAAAATCTGACCAGAACTCCCAAAAAAGTGTCAGCAGAGCATGGTTGAAAATGTGAAAATGGATGAAATTTTTCTTAAATTGAATAATGACAACTTTGTTCAGCGGAATATGCCTGAGAGGCCAGAACTCCTCGTTTTCTGGTAGATTATCAATATTCCTATAACCTAGGGCACAAAATCGGACTAGAACTCCCAAAAAAGTGTCAGCAGAGCATGGTTGAATATGTGAAAATGGATGAAATTTTTCTTAAATTGAATAATGACTACTTTGTTCAGCGGAATATGCCTGAAAGGCCAGAACTCCTCGTTTTCTGGTAGATTATCAACACTTCTATAACCTAGGGCCCAAAATCGGACTAGAACTCCCAAAAAAGTGTCAGCAGAGCATGGTTGAATATGTGAAAATAGATAAAAAATTTCTTAAATTGAATAATGACAACTTTGTTCAGCGGAATATGGCTGAGAGGCCAAAACTCCTAGTTTTCTGGTAGATCATCAATATTTCTATAACCTAGGGCACAAAATCGGACTAGAACTCCCAAAAAAGTGTCAGCAGAGCATGGTTGAATATGTGAAAATGGATGAAATTTTTCTTAAATTGAACAATGACAACTTTGTTAAGCGGAATATGCCTGAGAGGCCAGAACTCCTCGTTTTCTGGTAGATTATCAACACTTCTATAACTTAGGGCCCAAAATCGGACTAGAACTCCCAAAAAAGTGTCAGCAGAGCATGGTTGAAAATGTGAAAATGGATGAAATTTTTCTTAAATTGAATAATGACAACTTTGTTCAACAGAATACGCCTGAGATGCTAGAACTCCTCGTTTTCTGGTAGAGTATCAATATTCCTATAACCTAGGGCACAAAATCGGACTAGAACTCCCAAAAAAGTGTCAGCAGAGCATGGTTGAATATGTGAAAATGGATGAAATTTTTCTTAAATTGAATAATGACAACTTTGTTCAGCGGAATATGCCTGAGAGGCCAGAACTCCTCGTTTTCTGGTAGATTATCAACATTTCTATGACCTAGGTTCCAAAATCTGACCAGAACTCCCAAAAAAATGTCAGCAGAGCATGGTTGAATAGGTAAATATGCATGAAAATCTTCCCATATTGAATAATCTCAACTTTGTTCAACAGAATATGCCTGAGATGCTAGAACTTCTCGTTTTCTGGTAGATTATCAATATTCCTATAACCTAGGGCACAAAATCGGACTAGAACTCCCAAAAAAGTGTCAGCAGAGCATGGTTGAATATGTAAAAATGGATGAAATTTTTCTTAAATTGAATAATGACAACTTTGTTCAGCGGAATATGCCTGAGATGCTAGAACTCCTCGTTTTCTGGTAGAGTATCAATATTCCATATTCTAGGTTATAGGAATATTAATACTCTACCAGAAAACGAGGAGTTCTAGCATCTCAGGCGTATTCTGTTGAACAAAGTTGTCATTGTTCAATTTAAGAAAAATTTCATCCATTTTCACATATTCAACCATGCTCTGCTGACACTTTTTTGGGAGTTCTAGTCCGATTTTGTGCCCTAGGTTATAGAAATATTGATGATCTACCAGAAAACTAGGAGTTTTGGCCTCTCAGCCATATTCCGCTGAACAAAGTTGTCATTATTCAATTTAAGAAAAATTTCATCCATTTTCACATATTCAACCATGCTCTGCTGACACTTTTTTGGGAGTTCTAGTACGATTTTGGGCCCTCAGTTATAGAAGTGTTGATAATCTACCAGAAAACGAGAAGTTCTAGCATCTCAGGCGTATTCTGTTGAACAAAGTTGTCATTATTCAATTTAAGAAAAATTTCATCCATTTTCACATATTCAACCATGCTCTGCTGACATTTTTTTGGGAGTTCTGGTCAGATTTTGGAACCTAGGTCATAGAAGTGTTGATAATCTACCAGAAAACGAGGAGTTCTGGCCTCTCAGACATATTCCGCTGAACAAAGTTGTCATTATTCAATTTAAGAAAAATTTCATCCATTTTCACATATTCAACCATGCTCTGCTGACACTTTTTTGGGAGTTCTGGTCAGATTTTGGAACCTAGGTCATAGAAGTCTTGATAATCTACCATAAAACGAGGAGTTCTGGCCTCTCAGGCATATTCCGCTGAACAAAGTTGTCATTATTCAATTTAAGAAAAATTTCATCCATTTTTACATATTCAACCATGCTCTGCTGACACTTTTTTGGGAGTTCTAGTCCGATTTTGTGCCCTAGGTTATAGGAATATTGATAATCTACCAGAAAACGAGGAGTTCTAGCATCTCAGGCATATTCTGTTGAACAAAGTTGAGATTATTCAATATGGGAAGATTTTCATGCATATTTACCTATTCAACCATGCTCTGCTGACATTTTTTTGGGAGTTCTGGTCAGATTTTGGAACCTAGGTCATAGAAATGTTGATAATCTACCAGAAAACGAGGAGTTCTGGCCTCTCAGCCATATTCCGCTGAACAAAGTTGTCATTATTCAATTTAAGAAATTTTTTATCTATTTTCACATATTCAACCATGCTCTGCTGACACTTTTTGGGAGTTCTAGTCCGATTTTGGGCCCTAGGTTATAGGAATATTGATAATCTACCAGAAAACGAGGAGTTCTGGCCTTTCAGGCATATTCCGCTGAACAAAGTAGTCATTATTCAATTTGAGAAAAATTTCATCCATTTTCACATATTCAACCATGCTCTGCTGACATTTTTTTGGGAGTTCTGGTCAGATTTTGGAACCTAGGTCATAGAAGTGTTGATAATCTACCAGAAAACGAGGAGTTCTGGCCTCTCAGGCATATTCCGCTGAACAAAGTTGTCATTATTCAATTTAAGAAAAATTTCATCCATTTTCACATATTCAACCATGCTCTGCTGACACTTTTTTGGGAGTTCTAGTCCGATTTTGTGCCCTAGGTTATAGGAATATTGATACTCTACCAGAAAACGAGGAGTTCTAGCATCTCAGGCGTATTCTGTTGAACAAAGTTGTCATTATTCAATTTAAGAAAAATTTCATCCATTTTCACATTTTCAACCATGCTCTGCTGACACTTTTTTGGGAGTTCTAGTCCGATTTTGGGCCCTAAGTTATAGAAGTGTTGATAATCTACCAGAAAACGAGGAGTTTTGGCCTCTCAGCCATATTCCGCTGAACAAAGTTGTCATTATTCAATTTAAGAAAAAAATTATCCATTTTCACATATTCAACCATGCTCTGCTGACACTTTTTTGGGAGTTCTAGTACGATTTTGGGCCCTAAGTTATAGAAGTGTTGATAATCTACCAGAAAACGAGAAGTTCTAGCATCTCAGGCGTATTCTGTTGAACAAAGTTGTCATTATTCAATATGGGAAGATTTTCATCCATTTTCACATATTCGACCATGCTCTGCTGACATTTTTTTGGGAGTTCTGGTCAGATTTTGGAACCTAGGTCATAGAAGTGTTGATAATCTACCAGAAAACGAGGAGTTCTGGCCTCTCAGACATATTCCGCTGAACAAAGTTGTCATTATTCAATTTAAGAAAAATTTCATCCATTTTCACATATTCAACCATGCTCTGCTGACACTTTTTTGGGAGTTCTGGTCAGATTTTGGAACCTAGGTCATAGAAGTCTTGATAATCTACCATAAAACGAGGAGTTCTGGCCTCTCAGGCATATTCCGCTGAACAAAGTTGTCATTATTCAATTTAAGAAAAATTTCATCCATTTTTACATATTCAACCATGCTCTGCTGACACTTTTTTGGGAGTTCTAGTCCGATTTTGTGCCCTAGGTTATAGGAATATTGATAATCTACCAGAAAACGAGGAGTTCTAGCATCTCAGGCATATTCTGTTGAACAAAGTTGAGATTATTCAATATGGGAAGATTTTCATGCATATTTACCTATTCAACCATGCTCTGCTGACACTTTTTTGGGAGTTCTAGTCCGATTTTGTGCCCTAGGTTATAGGAATATTGATAATCTACCAGAAAACGAGGAGTTCTGGCCTTTCAGGCATATTCCGCTGAACAAAGTAGTCATTATTCAATTTAAGAAAAATTTCATCCATTTTCACATATTCAACCATGCTCTGCTGACATTTTTTTGGGAGTTCTGGTCAGATTTTGGAACCTAGGTCATAGAAGTGTTGATAATCTACCAGAAAACGAGGAGTTCTGGCCTCTCAGGCATATTCCGCTGAACAAAGTTGTCATTATTCAATTTAAGAAAAATTTCATCCATTTTCACATATTCAACCATGCTCTGCTGACACTTTTTTGGGAGTTCTAGTCCGATTTTGTGCCCTAGGTTATAGGAATATTGATACTCTACCAGAAAACGAGGAGTTCTAGCATCTCAGGCGTATTCTGTTGAACAAAGTTGTCATTATTCAATTTAAGAAAAATTTCATCCATTTTCACATTTTCAACCATGCTCTGCTGACACTTTTTTGGGAGTTCTAGTCCGATTTTGGGCCCTAAGTTATAGAAGTGTTGATAATCTACCAGAAAACGAGGAGTTCTGGCCTCTCAGGCATATTCCGCTGAACAAAGTTGTCATTGTTCAATTTAAGAAAAATTTCATCCATTTTCACATATTCAACCATGCTCTGCTGACACTTTTTTGGGAGTTCTAGTCCGATTTTGTGCCCTAGGTTATAGAAATATTGATGATCTACCAGAAAACTAGGAGTTTTGGCCTCTCAGCCATATTCCGCTGAACAAAGTTGTCATTATTCAATTTAAGAAAAATTTCATCCATTTTTACATATTCAACCATGCTCTGCTGACACTTTTTTGGGAGTTCTAGTCCGATTTTGTGCCCTAGGTTATAGGAATATTGATAATCTACCAGAAAACGAGGAGTTCTGGCCTTTCAGGCATATTCCGCTGAACAAAGTAGTCATTATTCAATTTGAGAAAAATTTCATCCATTTTCACATATTCAACCATGCTCTGCTGACATTTTTTTGGGAGTTCTGGTCAGATTTTGGAACCTAGGTCATAGAAGTGTTGATAATCTACCAGAAAACGAGGAGTTCTGGCCTCTCAGGCATATTCCGCTGAACAAAGTTGTCATTATTCAATTTAAGAAAAATTTCATCCATTTTCACATATTCAACCATGCTCTGCTGACACTTTTTTGGGAGTTCTAGTCCGATTTTGTGCCCTAGGTTATAGGAATATTGATACTCTACCAGAAAACGAGGAGTTCTAGCATCTCAGGCGTATTCTGTTGAACAAAGTTGTCATTATTCAATTTAAGAAAAATTTCATCCATTTTCACATATTCAACCATGCTCTGCTGACACTTTTTTGGGAGTTCTAGTCCGATTTTGTGCCCTAGGTTATAGAAATATTGATGATCTACCAGAAAACTAGGAGTTTTGGCCTCTCAGCCATATTCCGCTGAACAAAGTTGTCATTATTCAATTTAAGAAAAATTTCATCCATTTTTACATATTCAACCATGCTCTGCTGACACTTTTTTGGGAGTTCTAGTC
Source organism: Campaea margaritaria (assembly GCA_912999815.1). Taxonomy (NCBI): domain Eukaryota; kingdom Metazoa; phylum Arthropoda; class Insecta; order Lepidoptera; family Geometridae; genus Campaea; species Campaea margaritaria. The sequence goes on from OU538818.1 coordinate 3,343,612, forward strand.
CGATTTTGGGCCCTAGGTTATAGGAATATTGATAATCTACCAGAAAACGAGGAGTTCTGGCCTTTCAGGCATATTCCGCTGAACAAAGTAGTCATTATTCAATTTGAGAAAAATTTCATCCATTTTCACATATTCAACCATGCTCTGCTGACATTTTTTTGGGAGTTCTGGTCAGATTTTGGAACCTAGGTCATAGAAGTGTTGATAATCTACCAGAAAACGAGGAGTTCTGGCCTCTCAGGCATATTCCGCTGAACAAAGTTGTCATTATTCAATTTAAGAAAAATTTCATCCATTTTCACATATTCAACCATGCTCTGCTGACACTTTTTTGGGAGTTCTAGTCCGATTTTGTGCCCTAGGTTATAGGAATATTGATACTCTACCAGAAAACGAGGAGTTCTAGCATCTCAGGCGTATTCTGTTGAACAAAGTTGTCATTATTCAATTTAAGAAAAATTTCATCCATTTTCACATTTTCAACCATGCTCTGCTGACACTTTTTTGGGAGTTCTAGTCCGATTTTGGGCCCTAAGTTATAGAAGTGTTGATAATCTACCAGAAAACGAGGAGTTTTGGCCTCTCAGCCATATTCCGCTGAACAAAGTTGTCATTATTCAATTTAAGAAAAAAATTATCCATTTTCACATATTCAACCATGCTCTGCTGACACTTTTTTGGGAGTTCTAGTACGATTTTGGGCCCTAAGTTATAGAAGTGTTGATAATCTACCAGAAAACGAGAAGTTCTAGCATCTCAGGCGTATTCTGTTGAACAAAGTTGTCATTATTCAATATGGGAAGATTTTCATCCATTTTCACATATTCGACCATGCTCTGCTGACATTTTTTTGGGAGTTCTGGTCAGATTTTGGAACCTAGGTCATAGAAGTGTTGATAATCTACCAGAAAACGAGGAGTTCTGGCCTCTCAGACATATTCCGCTGAACAAAGTTGTCATTATTCAATTTAAGAAAAATTTCATCCATTTTCACATATTCAACCATGCTCTGCTGACACTTTTTTGGGAGTTCTGGTCAGATTTTGGAACCTAGGTCATAGAAGTCTTGATAATCTACCATAAAACGAGGAGTTCTGGCCTCTCAGGCATATTCCGCTGAACAAAGTTGTCATTATTCAATTTAAGAAAAATTTCATCCATTTTTACATATTCAACCATGCTCTGCTGACACTTTTTTGGGAGTTCTAGTCCGATTTTGTGCCCTAGGTTATAGGAATATTGATAATCTACCAGAAAACGAGGAGTTCTAGCATCTCAGGCATATTCTGTTGAACAAAGTTGAGATTATTCAATATGGGAAGATTTTCATGCATATTTACCTATTCAACCATGCTCTGCTGACACTTTTTTGGGAGTTCTAGTCCGATTTTGTGCCCTAGGTTATAGGAATATTGATAATCTACCAGAAAACGAGGAGTTCTGGCCTTTCAGGCATATTCCGCTGAACAAAGTAGTCATTATTCAATTTAAGAAAAATTTCATCCATTTTCACATATTCAACCATGCTCTGCTGACATTTTTTTGGGAGTTCTGGTCAGATTTTGGAACCTAGGTCATAGAAGTGTTGATAATCTACCAGAAAACGAGGAGTTCTGGCCTCTCAGGCATATTCCGCTGAACAAAGTTGTCATTATTCAATTTAAGAAAAATTTCATCCATTTTCACATATTCAACCATGCTCTGCTGACACTTTTTTGGGAGTTCTAGTCCGATTTTGTGCCCTAGGTTATAGGAATATTGATACTCTACCAGAAAACGAGGAGTTCTAGCATCTCAGGCGTATTCTGTTGAACAAAGTTGTCATTATTCAATTTAAGAAAAATTTCATCCATTTTCACATTTTCAACCATGCTCTGCTGACACTTTTTTGGGAGTTCTAGTCCGATTTTGGGCCCTAAGTTATAGAAGTGTTGATAATCTACCAGAAAACGAGGAGTTCTGGCCTCTCAGGCATATTCCGCTGAACAAAGTTGTCATTGTTCAATTTAAGAAAAATTTCATCCATTTTCACATATTCAACCATGCTCTGCTGACACTTTTTTGGGAGTTCTAGTCCGATTTTGTGCCCTAGGTTATAGAAATATTGATGATCTACCAGAAAACTAGGAGTTTTGGCCTCTCAGCCATATTCCGCTGAACAAAGTTGTCATTATTCAATTTAAGAAAAATTTCATCCATTTTTACATATTCAACCATGCTCTGCTGACACTTTTTTGGGAGTTCTAGTCCGATTTTGTGCCCTAGGTTATAGGAATATTGATAATCTACCAGAAAACGAGGAGTTCTGGCCTTTCAGGCATATTCCGCTGAACAAAGTAGTCATTATTCAATTTAAGAAAAATTTCATCCATTTTTACATATTCAACCATGCTCTGCTGACACTTTTTTGGGAGTTCTAGTCCGATTTTGTGCCCTAGGTTATAGGAATATTGATAATCTACCAGAAAACGAGGAGTTCTAGCATCTCAGGCATATTCTGTTGAACAAAGTTGAGATTATTCAATATGGGAAGATTTTCATGCATATTTACCTATTCAACCATGCTCTGCTGACACTTTTTTGGGAGTTCTAGTCCGATTTTGTGCCCTAGGTTATAGGAATATTGATAATCTACCAGAAAACGAGGAGTTCTGGCCTTTCAGGCATATTCCGCTGAACAAAGTAGTCATTATTCAATTTAAGAAAAATTTCATCCATTTTCACATATTCAACCATGCTCTGCTGACACTTTTTTGGGAGTTCTAGTCCGATTTTGTGCCCTAGGTTATAGGAATATTGATAATCTACCAGAAAACGAGGAGTTCTAGCATCTCAGGCGTATTCTGTTGAACAAAGTTGTCATTATTCAATTTAAGAAAAATTTCATCCATTTTCACATATTCAACCATGCTCTGCTGACACTTTTTTGGGAGTTCTAGTCCGATTTTGGGCCCTAGGTTATAGAAGTGTTGATAATCTACCAGAAAACGAGGAGTTCTGGCCTCTCAGGCATATTCCGCTGAACAAAGTTGTCATTTTTCAGTTTAAGAAAAATTTCATCCATTTTCACATATTCGACCATGCTCTGCTGACACTTCTGCTGAAGATCTGAACAGACGCTTAGTTATAGATTATAGGCATTGTACTTGTCTTTGAGACGCTGTAGAGTTTTAGTATCTGGGAGTGAGTATAAGTGTTGTTAGATTTCATATAAAAAATTTGGAAATTTTTTTGATGATATTTTATAATAATTTTTATTTCCATAAAAATAACAGAACTATTGAAAACAAGTATCAGGAACTATGTAAATCATAAGGATCCGTAAATAAAACAACTTTTTTTTTGATTTCCTGGAAATTGATCTGCTACCGGAAGTTGGCAGATCATTTTTTCAATCGGATTTTTTTCAGGAAAATAGCCAGAACTATCGCTGAAAAGTATCAGGAACTATAGAACTCACCTGCATGCGAAGGGAACTCTCATTTATTTATGATCTGCTGGGAAATGTTCTGCTAACTTCACGAACATACCAATTCACGGGTCACCTTTTGGCGTACGTCATTTATACTCAAATAATACTATGGTCTGTGCTATGGTTACTTCGGTCCGTCATGATAATGGAATTCACGGATGATAGAAATCGGAACTAGTGCGTCTAGTACCATACAAATAATTCTACAATTCCGGAACGCGATTTCACGGCATTGGATCGGTTTCTGTTCCGGTTTGAAGGGCACTGTTTCCAGCGAAATTAATGGGCGTATGAGACTTTAGAGCCGATGTCTCGGGGTGACGAGCGCAGTGCGTCGCGCAGGATTATGCAATGCAAAGTTCTGGGTGGCACTGTAGCTGTTATGGGCAGGCGTGGCGGCGTTACTTACTAACATAAAAAAGACTAAATAATTGAATTGTAAAATTCCTTTATTATTGCCTACACAATAAATTATTGAAATTTTTATTCGTTTTAAGCATATTGATATTGTAATGATTTAAAATGAAGCGGAGGCCGCGCCGCTTGCCTTACCAATATCTTTAGTTCATAGTGCGGGGGCGCCTCACTACTCCGAATCGAGCGAGTCAGCTGACTGGGTGGCGGCGGCCATAGCGGCTGGCGGCCATTTTTTTTTCGGCGCGCCTTTTTCTCTCCAGACAGGTTCAATGTAAAAAAAGGTTGGTTACAATGGTCACTTTTGGATTTTAGAGGCATAGGTAGTTTTATATATTCTATTATTTTTATGTTTAAATCTAATGGAAAAGTATTATAACGAGTTTTGTTAATAATAATACTGATCTCAATAATATTTGTTATATAAATGTGTGTTCTGTGTGTCTGCTCTTCGCCGTAACGACTGTACGGATTTTGATGGAATTTAGAATAGAATATAGGAATTTTTTTATCCAGGTTCCTGTGGGGTAATAGTTAACGCGAGAAAACGCCGCTAGTTTGTAAATAAAGTAAACAAAACGAAATCTAAAGCGGATAATTTTCTTTCATGGTCATTATCAATCTTTATCGTCCCACTGCTGAGCACGGATCTCCCCTCACATTCGTAAGGGGCTAGACCGTAATCCACCACGGGGGCCCGGTCCACATTGATGGATAACATACCTACCATCGAAATAATTCTCGGGTGGCTAAGTGGGTTTCCTCACGATGTTTTCCTTCACCGAAAAGCGAGTGATAATTTCGTACATATGCTTTACAGAAACACATTGGTACGTGCACGCACTGGTATTTGAACTCACGATCTTCTCCTTGGAAGGCAGACGTTCTCCCACTAGTCTAGTACTTACTGGGTACTAATTGCTACTTATTACTGTCAGCGGTTCTTATAATTAAGTGTAATTAGGTTACACTACACTGCCAAGCGCTCACCGTCAGGCGAACGACCTGCACGCTACCCAGTTGTCCAAAGAAATGTAAGTATTTCTCGTCCCAATCAGCTGAGCGGCGGCGGCCATGTTGGACGGGTCACATTCCATCGTTCTGGGAACGAGTGCCGCCGTTAGGGTTCCTTAAACTCCTTGAAAACAAAACCCTAGTGAAAACTGAACGGTAAGTATTAAATTTGTTGGGAATGGTTTGGCTTTTTTGTTTTTATTTGACTTAGTAACGAGAAGAGCAAGTCGTTCACCTGATGGTAAGCGCCTCGCCTGCCCATAACAGTTACAATGCCACCCAGAGCTTTGCATTGCATAATCCTGCGCGGCACTGCACTCCGCCCGTCACCCTGAGACATCGGCTGTAAAGTTCTAGTTTAAAGTTGTTTCCGGTGAAATTACTGGGCATAAGAGACTTCAGAACCGATGTCTCAGGGTGACGACTGTGACGAGCGCAAAATGATCCAATGCAAAGTTGTGCGTGGCACTGTAACTGTTACGGGCAGCCGTAGCGCTTACTATCAGGTGTAAGACTTGCTCTCATTACTCAGTAAAATAAAAAATAAAATAGGATACGTTTTATCGCGATAAGCTGTAGTTCTCGCGACGAAGTCGTGGACAACAGCTTCAATAAATTTTAATGTGTTTATACGGAACCACCGCACCCAAAAGCCTACTCCATCTTGACCGACTTTTTTCTTCCTTTCTCGAAGCAGGTAGTTCCGGCGCACACAGCTATGCTAAAGCCATAAGTGTTTTTTTGAAATGGCAGTCGTATTGGCGGTAGGTAGGTGCTACCTTTACCACAGAGTAAAAATCCAAAACCCAAAACTCAAATCATTTAAAGCAAAAAAAGGCAAAATGCACTTTTACAAGTCGTGTTTGAAGTCTCATAATTATCATCATCATGAACAACCCATATCGTCCCACTGCTGAGCACGGGTCTCCACCACGGGGGCCAGATCCGGATTGGTGGATCACATACCTACCTCCGAAATAATTCTCGGGTAGGTATGTGGGTTTCCTCACGTTTTCCTTCGCCGAGAAATATTTCGGAAGTAGGTATGTTTTCTGCCAATCCGGACCGGGCCCCCGTGGTGGATTATGGCCTAACCCTCCCCACGAAAGTGAGGGGAGACCCGTGCCCAGCAGTGGGACGATATGGGTTGATGATGAAAACATATTGGTGATGTTTTGATATTAAACAGCAGAGCAGGAGACGAAATGTGTATAGGTGTAACAAATCAGGCGATAAGACCGCCCATTGTACCTATAATTAAGTTTTTTTTTCTATCTGTGTGTTTTATACAATTTGGTGTCAATAAAGAGTTATCAATCTATCTATCTATCAACAAAATACCAAATTATGTTTGTGTAGGTGTAGTGTGTATAATAATTATGAGACAAAACACGCGCAGGCGACGCGCCCATAGCCGCTAACGGTTACCTTGAAGATATCGCTGCTTCGATAAGGCAACCGATTGTTATATTTTCCAAAAATTATCCGAGAATATCAAAACAGCAGTCAAAATGTCGAGTCTCAGTCAGTTGGTAGTCTAGTAAAAGCTAAGAGTCAGTTCAGTGAAGTAATGGGTGCTTTACTGAAATAAAAAAAAATAAAAAAAAAAGTTTTTGGCAGTGAACACGAAAAGGCACGATTTTTGGATGGGTATCATCATTCGTACACATCGACAAACTCTTAGGTTAATTATTCCACAAACATTACACACACGAAGAAACACAAGATTGAGAAAAAAAGTTTGTTTTCGGTTTCCCGCCAAAACTCCCACAAATGAATTGACACTATAAAGCCCGATGTTTTAAAAACCCATAGATAACCTAAAAAGTGAAGCACAATGACCATAAAGCTCGTGCAACCTTCATAGTTCAAAACCGCGCCAATGTCAGAAAAATAACAAGTATCATTTAGAACTTTATTAATAAGGATTAGAGAACAAAGTCGCTTGTTAGGTGACCATTTCTTTTTTTACTGCATAACAATAATGTCGATCGTGAGAACTAAATGCTAGCAAAGAAATATCAACCTTACGATTGTGGCTTAAGATTTAAATTACGTTATAGGTTATTGAAATACCTGTTTCATGACCGACAATGACCTAAGAAAAAGCGCGGGAAATGAATGAATGATTACTCGTAATCGTTGTACGATTTTTTCTCGTAATGCGCGGGAAATAAGGTGCAATTTTATTTGGATTGGGAAAACATATGATGCTTTTAATTAGGCATTGATTGAAAAAGTGGTTGCGGTTATGAAGTTTACGCAAGAAATGTTTGTAGAAAGATTACTGGAGGAATAACAAGTTGACCATAGACAAATATGGCGGTTGGACTTAGAAAGCGGATAGATTAGAAGTTATAAGAAAACAGATATGTAATGGGATTGCATTTCCATTTTTTTTAATACGCTACGCTAGGTTATGAAAACAAAATGATGCGTGCTTAAAAAAATCATTTTCATTTTTCAACCGAATCGCGTTGTCTACTGATTTATAATTATAACTTTGGCTGTCAACGTGTGTTAACTTTGCATAGAAAGCTTTTAATTTTATAAACGTCTATTCTTAAATCTCTATTCTATATGAAGAGGTCATGAATACGTACATAACTTAACTAAGGTTGCAACAAAAATTTCAAATGCCTCCATTTGGAAATGGAACGTTGTCAAAGAAAGGCGGGAGAGCGTTCAGATCTGAAAGTACCAAACATTCCAGATTTGAAAATGTTAACGCCCGCACAGCACCACAACGGTAAAGTAACCGACGGGCGCGCTTTGCTTTCGCGCGCTTTTGCATCCTGTCAAACATTTCTTTTTTTAAACACTCTATCCTCATTGGCTCTAGGTTCTTTTTCAAGTGCACATCAGCTGTACAGTATACAAACTTGAAAGATAAGGTTTTTTTCAATGCAGATTATCGACTATTACGATTTTTCCGAGAATCTTTTGGGATATTGACATTTTAGGAGTTTGCTTTCCTTTTAATGGGATTATGTAAGGTAGCGGAGTGGTCTTATCGGAAACCTTTAGCTTCTACGCATAGTACCTACTTATTTATTTGCTATTTGTGGTATGTAACTTGTAATTAAAGAAAAATTCACTGGTGAACCAATTTTGATATTTGTAACGCACCAACTGAAGAGCCTTGTAAGTTGCACTGCGTAGGTAACTGCTAACAGTGCTAAGTTGCTAACCTAATTAAATTACTAGCTGCGCCCCGCGGTTTCACCTGCGTTGAGTATTATCATATGGGAACCGTTTACTTTTACGGGATAAAAAGTATCCTTAATTAACAATTTAGGTAATAAACTACTTATCTGTGTGGCAAATTTCATCCCAATCTGTTCTGTAGTTTTTGCGTGAAATAGTAACCATCCATCCATCCTCACAAACTTTCACAGTTATGGTATTAGTAGTGACATTGCAACTGTTCTTGGCGGGCGTGGCGCTTACCATCACGTGAACGACTAGCTCGTCTCGTTGCTCAGTAAAAAAATGGAGTTTACATTATTGTCTATAAATATCTGGCCCTTTATTGTATGCATGTCACGTCGCAGGAAATGCCTTCGTTTACGACCAACGCCAACGGTCGGCCAGATTTGTCGTATAGCCACAGACTAAATAACAGTGGCCCTTTGTTTACTTTTTATTAGAACTGTGATGCGTTTGTCTATGCCTCATTCGAATCTAACAAAACTAAAAAAAAGTAAGCTACAGAAAAGAAAAAAAATATTGGCGGGAAACTAAAAATGTGACGTTGTTGTTTTTTTTTTTTTTTAATAATGGTGGAATATGTACCAATAAGTAGTGTGGGCAATTAATACGAACAGAAAATCGTGCCATTTCGTGGTCTCTCCGAAACTGCCAAAAAGTTTCAGTAATGCACCCGCCACTTTACTGAATCATGACTTTGAGTGCGGCTTATTAGACCACCGACTACGTCACTGACTTGACACTTTAAATACTTTGGAACAGCAAAATAATTATATGAAATCTTTTAACAATTGATACTGGCTAAATACACTTATGGCGCGAAGCGAAAAGCTAAAAAAAAACTTTTTGGACGAAGGAGTTTCTAAGTGAAGCTTGTTTTTTTTCTTCATTGTTTTTAATTAAGGATTCAGTAAAGATGAAAAATTATTCGAAAGTCTAGACTACGCAACTGTTCGCGGCATATTTTCTAAAGGTCAACTCTGATTTTGGCAGTTCATTCAACCTAATTAAATTCACGTAAATTTTACGTTTTTTTTTATTTGACTGCGTGACGAGACGAGCAAGTCGTTCACCTGATTGTAAGCGCTACGTCTGCCCATAACAGTTACAGACCTTTGCATTGCATAATCCTGCGCGGCTCTGCACTGTCTCATATGACCAGTAATTTCGTTGGAAACAGTGCCCTTCAAACCGGAACACAGTGATATTTGCACACTACTGCTTGGCGGATGAATATCTGGCAAAGGTGTGGTACTTCCCCAGGCGGTGTCTTGCAGAAGAGGCCTCCCACTAAAAACTTTCTTTTTCTTACTTTCCTTTACTTACCTAGGCCCTACAGTCTCCAAGTAAAAGGACTGAGATCAGATAATATGATCTGATCAGACTTATATGAGATCGCTAAAATTTAATTTAGCGATAATTCTTATTTTTGTCCATAAATAATATTATGCGATAAATTATAGAAACACTCGACAGAAAAAAAAAAAATTACCAATTAGTCAAAAAAAAAAAAAGAATTAAGGGCCTTAACTCCTTTATTGCCCCAGCGCCTCCAGACCCGTGAATCCGGCCCTGGCTGTGATAGACGAACGAGCATGACAAACTTAGGAACCCCGTTCGTGTCCCGTGTGGTTTGTGCTGTGTTCCCTGTGTGGTCTTTCCTAATAATAGACTATCTAACCAAAGGACCACGCATGCTCACTCTTAACACGCTCACTGCTGAAAATACAGCTGTCGTATTTGTTGTAAGGGAAAACATTATGGCGCGTGCAGAGCCGCACCCGTGGCTGGACAAAACGGCTCAGCAGTCAAAGTGTTAACCCTTGAAATTCTCCCCTCCCCAGTGTCGGATTAACCACGTAGCAAGAGGAGCAATAGCCACAGCCCCGCGCGAAAGGGGCTCCGCATATTTAAACCCACTCATCTCTGCCTGCGATTAGGATGTGGGATTTTGAATTTACTCAATATCACAAAAACGTGAAGCGTTACAATTTTTCCTACTAAGAAAATAGTTTTTTAACACTTAAAAATCCATAGTAGATCAAGGGCTCTTTGAAATAATTTGCTACGGGCCGCGCGCTAGCTAGTAGGTACCGACCGGTTGTTGCCCCCCCCAGAATACGAGGGGCAGACTGACTCGACTGAGCCAGTGAAGGATTCTCCACCACCGTGGGTGGTGGTACCTTCCTGGGGTAGTGTCTTATTTTCACAACTCGCCATGTTAGTTGATTTAGAGGCGCGACAGCCTGTGGGGTGGTGCCCTTGGGACCGGGTTCCCCCCGGCCATGCGTCCCATAGGCGGGCACCGGAACCGTGGGATTCGGCCACCACAAACGTCATGAAGTGAGACACATACAAACAAACAAGAAGAACACATACGCAAACAAGGAAAGATAGAGAACAAGCACACAAAACAAACAAACAAACAAACAACAACACAAAATAAACACGCAAGAAGAACAACAAGCAAACAAACAAGAAAGAAGGAAGAAAGCACACATTAACCTGTAAACAAACAATGGGGTGATGATGATGTAGCACGCGATCTTCGACCATTTCAATCGGTTTTTGTTTTTCCCAATCACCAGCATAATCTGTCTACCTTGTCCCCGTCAAAACTGACAGTTAACATAAGTATTTATTTATAAAACCACAAAATTACTACAGTACATAAGCACCAATGCCATGTTATGGCGACCGTAAAATTATTCACCTAAAATGTGATACCACATTCTAAACGGTTCTGTGCTACTTCTGTGAATTTCACCAGGCCGCAATGAAATATGTCTGTCAGTATTTTTCAGTCGGTGTTTATGTGTTGTTGTTATGAATATGTTTTTTACGGAGCTAGATGCGTGCCGGGTCCATAAAGTATTAAATTTAAAACGTCCTTGTTCCTGTTCAATCAATTTATTATTTCCTTTATCCATCAAAGTTCCCGGGTGGTCAAAACTATATATATATATAAATGTTATGTTGGTTTGTGTACGCTTCAAAAACTCAAAAAGTTCTGCACCGATCGAGCTGAAATTTTAGCATGATATATAATCCGCATCAAGGATTGTTTTTATCTATTTTTTTCATCAGTGACATATCAGCGAGTGTGCGAATGTGCCACTTCCTGATAATTATAATACAGTCTTATAACTGACAAATTTTATTACTTGAATAGCTACACCCATGTATTCACAAACACAAAAACTTTCGCATTTATAATATTATCACTAGCTGCGCCCCGCGGTTTAACCCGCGTAGTTCCCGCGTAGAATGTCATATTTATTTATATCTAATCAAAAGCCTAAAAAATAAATTTGAAGCTTCTATCTTTAAAAATTTCGAAACTTCCATACAAACTTTCACCCCCTATTTCAAACCCTTAGAATATTTGTTTTGCGATAAAAAGTACCCTATGTCCTTTCCTAGGCTCTAGACTATCTCTGTACCAAATTTCATTTCAATCGGTTTAGTAGTTTAGGCGTGAAAGAGCAACAGACACACAGAGTTACTTTCGCATTTATAATATAAGTAGGGATCACTAGCTGCGCCCTACGGTTTCACCCGCGTAGGTCCCGTTCCCGTGGGATCACACGGATAAAATATAGCCTATGTTATGTGCTGATAATGAAGCTTTCCAATGGTGAAAGAATTTTTAAAATCGGTTGGGTAGTTTAGGCGTGAGAGCTTAACAAACAAACAAACTCACATTCGAATTTATAATATTAGTTAGAATTAGCTGCGCCCCGCGGTTTCACCCGCGTAGTTACCGTTCCCGTAGAAATACGAGGATAAACTATAACCTATGCTACGCGCTGATAATGTAGCTTTCCATTGGTGAAAGACTTTTTAAAATCGGTTTAGTGGTTTAGGCGTGAAAGCGTAACAAATGAACAAAGTCACATTCAAATCTATACTAATATATAAAGCTGAAGAGTTTGTTTGTTTGAACGCTAGGATCTCACGAACACTGGTTGGAAATGAAAAAATATTTTTGTGTTGAAGTGTAAGAATGTGCCAAAAACGAGAAAAAATATTGCTTTTTAGAGCTTTTGTTGCGTGCGCTACGTAAACCGTTGAAGTTATGCAAAATGCGGGTGAAACCGCAGGGCGCAGCTAGTTTATAATATTAGTTAGGATTAAGTGAGATTGAAATGGTGGTTCTGCCAAACATATTTACCGGAAATGAGCTGAATTCTTAGCCATTTGCTCATCTTAGCTAACCGGATCTCGAATATTCAAGGTTCTTTGACAGTCAGATTATTATTTTGTAAGTTTTTAATTGACCTTATATACTTTAACTAATGAATATTTTCATACTTTTCCCTAGCCGTTAATTTTCCTTAAATAATAAAAAAAAACCGGTCAAGTACGAGTCAGACTCTCGCATGAAGGGTTCCGTACTATGTTGTATGGGAGCCCCCTTTAAATATTTATTTTATTCTGTTTTTTAATATTTCTTGTTATAGCGGCAATAGAAATACACCGTCTGTGAAAATTTCAAATGTCTAACTATCACGGTTCATGAGATACAGCCTGGTGACAGACGGACAGACAGACAGCGGAGCCATAATAATAGGGTACCCTTTGGGTACGGAACCCTAAAAAGTAACATTTTATCAAGCAATTATTTTGTCGATTAGTCGATGCCGCCGATAACGGCAACAGGTAGGAAATATTTACAGACAATTTAGTTGTATATTCACTTTAAAAATTAATAGTTAAATTTAAAAAAAAAAATTTTTTTTTTGTTATACAAATAAAGCGTTTTTTATTGGTACGGAACCCTTCGTGCGCGAGTCCAACTCGCACTTGGCCAGCTTTATAAAATAGCTTCGAAAATGGTGACTCTTCTAGAGTTAACCCCAGTTACGTTAGCATTATCATAGATTGCCTTTACTATCGGTCGTGAGATAAGGCGAGGCATTCCCGTCCCTGCGGGTTGCACGTGTTTAATATCTACCGAAGGTAAGATAAGGGGAGTTCATTGATGGATTTAGTAGGGGGAATACATTATGTAAAAAAAAAGAGCGTGCTTTAGACCTGAACTAAAACGACTGAAGTAAAACTTCTTTAGCTCTATTTTTTATTGAAGTTATACTTCTTTTGGCGCGATGGAGAAAAATTATGAGAGTGAATTTTTACGAGTCGGGTTTTCCTTCCTGACGCTATTACTCTAGAACGCACGAACCGATTTCCACGGTTTTGCATTCGTTGGAAAGGTATTGGGCTCCGTGAGGTTTATAGCAAAAAAAATTCAGGAAAAATTTAAACAGAAATTTCTCTGCTCAGTTAATTTCATGAGACAAACCGGTATTGTTATTTTTATTTTTTTATTATATCAATACACTTCATTCTAAACTCAACACTGAAATCATTTATTGTAAACTAGCTGTACCCTGCCAGGCTTCGCTGTGGCACATTCGCACATTCGCTGATATGTCACTGATGAAAAAAATAGATAAAAACAATCCTTGATGCGGATTATATATCATGCTAAAATTTCAGCTCGATCGGTGCAGAACTTTTTGAGTTTGTGAAGCGTACACAAACCAACATAACATTTATATATATATATAGATAAGCAAAACGTTAGACTATTACACATCATAAACAATCTCTTATACATACCATAAGTTTAGAAAAACAAAAAAATAAGTGAAAATGGAATGATCTACGAAACTAATGATTATTATCTAATTATGGTTTGAGTTAGAATAACATTTATTGTTTACCTCTCAACTTCCATTCGCTTCGCCCGATCACATTTTTCGTAACGCATTCACCAGCTTCCTCCCCAAGTCAAGTGTGCGTAAAGAAGTGTTACCATTCAAAAGAAAATATTAAAAAAAAAAATTGTAAGTGAGTACCTATGTACGTGAAAATAAAATAAGCGACAGGATGACTATAGCGGGAAACCGAGAACACAGATTAAAAAAGAAAAAAATAGACGTATTTAACACGTTCACTGTGGAAATAACACGTCTGTATTTTAAAAATTTGAAGACAAGTGAAAACACGCCTGGCTTGCGAACCCGCACTGCTGTATTGATAATTTTACCACACCAGAAGGCCTACCATGACATCTTATAGCGATCCAATTGAAGACCTAAACTGAACCGCGTCGCATAATCGTACCGTGACGTCTTATTTTTTATGTTGCTTCCATTTTCAACCTAAACTGGCTCCATTTTAGGTTGAAAATGGCAGCAACATAAATTGAGTCGCTAATAAGCCATTTTCGCTATAAGATGTCATGGTAGGCCTCCAGTTGTGATTGACTTTAGTTACGACACAACGCCAGTAAACAGTAAACACACACGTTGTGTGAACATTCGCAAAAAGCCAAAAACTTCTTTCGTTTCTTTCTACTTTGCATCCCGCACGCCACAGAGTAAATATATAGTAGCTACTTATGTACCCAGCCTTACCTCACGTGTGTACAGGTATACCTTATGTAGCTAGGGTACCTAACACGGAGGACCACCGCCAATTTATTTAAATCAATTAGAAACGACACAAGATCCTGCCACCAGGAGCCCCAGGCCTCTCGGGTCGCATGAGTTCTCGCTACCACATTACTTTAAACATTAAGGTGTCTTAATTAATTATTAAGCACTAAGGTTATTATTTCAATCTGTAACTCCTCACAATCCGTTTACTTATAACATTAAGGTGTCCTCATTCATTTTTAATACTAAGGTTTGTTATTTCACTGTATAATTTCTCACGATCCAAACGTCTATATATAGGTTAAGATAGAATAATTTAATTGAATGCATTCGAGCATCCGACTCTGTTTGGACGTATCCCACTAATATGGTTAGGGTTTGTAAATTTGTAACAATTAATCGATATCAATTAACTAAATAGTTACTTAATACCTCTTTATGCTGACAACTTTTTGGTTGAGATCTTTTTGGTTGAGTATTCGGACCTTAGTCGGACGAAAAGAAAAAGGGAAAAAAGGAGGAACGTATGTCAGTGCGGCATTCGAAATTGGAATCGAGCGAACGACTTTGTTATTAGAAAGAATATATGATTGTCTTGAGAAAAAGAAATAAAAACAGCGAACGTGTTAAGTAATGTTTTATCATTTAATAAACTTACTCCGACGGGGCCTAGAATAGTGATACCCTAGTCTTACATATATAAGTCTTTAATTTAAAAACACCGTCGCCCGCTCCCGTTCCTTGACTAGCTACTTACCACAGAGTAAATAACTACAACATTCCCGCGTTCTAAGAAGGTGGTAACCTTATCCGCCCATATGATCCCAGCGACCGTTGCGTTATCTTTGTAATCAGCTACGTCAGTACTACTCTAACTACCGATATCCCACGAATTCTACCAATAATATACCACTTCCGCGGCTTTTCTCACACGCAGTATTGTAAATCAGAGAGATGAAAATTAAAAAAAAACCGGCTAAGTGCGAGTCGGACTCACGCACGAAGGGACCAAGGAGGAGGGAGGGGAGGGGAAGAGGGGGGGGGGGGGGTGCTTTGTTGTATGGGACCCCCCCTTAAATATTAATTTTATTTTAATTTAATTATTTATTTTTAGTGTTAATATATAACTAAATATTCTGTGAATATTTCAAGCGTCTACCTGTTGCCATTATAAATATCGAGCAAAAAAATATCACGTTTGTTGTATGGGAGCCCCCTTATATATTTATTTTATTTTTATTTTTAGTATTTGTTGTTGTAGCGGCAACAGAAATACATCATCTGTGAAAATTTCAACTGTCTAACTATTACGGTTCATGAGATACAGCCTGGTGATAGATTGACAGACAGCGGAGCCATAGTAATAGGGTCCCGTTTTACCCTTTGGGTACCGAACCCTAAAAATGACACCCCCGTAGAGTTTCTTCTCTGACGGTCTTTTTTCGAAGCCCTGGTGGAGCTACTGCTGTAGTGGGAGGCCTCTTCTGCAAGAGACCACCTAGAAAAGTACCACACCTTAGCCAGAAGTTCATCCGCCAAGCAGTAGTGTGCCAACGTCACTGTGTTCCGGTTTGAAGGGCGCTGTTTCCAGCGAAATTACTGGGCGTGTGAGATTTTAGAGCCGATGTCTCAGGGTGACGAGAGCAGTGCAGTGCACATTCGCATAAAAAATCGTGGACGAAGCCACGGGTACGAGCTAGTCTAAAAATAGTACGCAATTTCCAACGGTCAAATAAAAAAGCACAGATTCCAACCTGCCAGTGCTTATGTAATAAGTATAAAAACAGTGCTCAGGTAATGCTATTAAATAATCTGTGGTCCCGACAGGATTTATCATTCGACTGAATAGGTTAGCTTTTTTTTTTCATCCGCGTGTGACTCTGCGCTCTGCGCATACGGCCAGCCCGTAAAGAGGCCCACTGGGATGCAGAAAGGACGTTACGTGAGCCATCCGAAGTGTTTAAAAAAAAAGTTGTTTCGAAAGAGTATTATTCCGTATATTAGTTTTATTCCGTAATAATTTACCTTTCATACAAAAAAAATAATTCAAAATCGGTTCATCCGTTCGGGAGCTACGATGCTACAAACTTATAACACTTGTCGCTTTTGCGTCGGCGGTTAAAAATATGTGGATATAACCATGAGCGAAACCGCGGAGCGCTGCTAGTCTCTAATATAATCAAAAATTTAACACTGAAATGTATGTATTTAAAAAAAAAAAACAATAAAGAAAGCGTCTCTGTTTGTCATCGTGTCAAAATAAATACAGTCCGTCGCTAACAATGATTAATGTCGAATTTGACAACGCCAAAACCGAGTGAAATTAAAAAAAAAGCAGTAAAAAGAACAAAAGTCTGAATACCTACTCATAAAGCTCTTAGAATTAAAAATTAATTAAAAAAAGAAATGACGTAGGTCGATGTTTCAAAATAGATATTGATTATTCATAGTTTTTTTTTTTTTTGTAAAGTTAAATTACGAGTCGCGTCACTGTATTTAGGGACTCCGAGGACAATACCATTTTACAAGCAGAGCCGAAGGAAGAAATCTTCATCTACTACGATGGATAACCTTAAAAGTACAAAATTACAATTGCATTTGTCAGAATCTATTTTAAGACCTTTGCTGCTTGTATTTAGAACTAATTTAGAATTCATCTTTTTGGTGACTTGTCTAATATATTTTTACCCGATCAGATGGGTTTCTGTATGTTCTTTGTAGGATTCTCAAAGCTATTTTGGTTATTAATAAAGTTTAATTTTGATTGTTTATTTACAGTATCGCCATATGATTTAACTTTGAATAGATTGTATGTGTTCGTAAGTTACACTGGAATATTTCAGATGCTTTTGAATTTTGAGCTTTATCTTCAAAGAAATAAGTAATTGTTTTGTTTGGAAATTATTGTGGTGTTGTGTGTGAGTTGAAACAGGATTCGTTTCCCATATGATTTCTGTCACATTCCTAATCGCCTAGCTCTTTTAATGTCGTCCTTAAATGGTGGCTTATAAGGGTGATTTTCATTTATTTCAAAAGATGACATCAGCTAGTTAGGTGGGGTCAGACGGGTTGGCTCGTTTCGGTTTTATTGCTAGAGCTAAATATTAAGTGAATACTAATTTCATGAAAAATAAAAAACTTTATGGTTATGTACTATAAAATATAATTATTAATATTCAGAAAGCCGTGCCCATAAGAAAATGAAATACAAAAGAATTAATTTTCGATGTAAATTTTACATAACCCTCTTTCTTGGAAGTTAGGTAAATAACGGCAATATCAATGGAATTTACTAAAAGAGTACTGAACCTTTTTTATGTAATTTATTTGGGTCTTCATTTTCTTATAAATACGTATCATCCCATTTTAAAAAAAACATTTTTATTCTATTCTTATGTTATCAATTTAAATAAAAACTACCAAAATGGTAGAATTTTTAGAATCACGCTATCCAGAAACGCAGGGGTGCATGGCGGGACCGAGTGCAAACGGCCGCAATAGAGTGAGAGAGCGCGGGAATCAACTCCGTCCCTCCTTCGGGGCTGTTCGACGTTCGAGTTCATTCAGTTGCCGACCAACCGCGGCGCGTGTAGCATCGCATCGCGGTCGCCTTCGTTGGTACTGGAAACAAACCAGCTGTGATAAAAACCTATAGACTGAAAAACAATGGACTTGTGTTAGTGCTAATTTTAAAATAAAGTGTAATAATTAAAAGAACGCTGTGAAAATGTGGGGTGAAAGCAGCAAGAACTGTGAGACGAACTGTCAGTGTTCCGGGTAAGTTGTTTTTTTTTCTTTTTTTTTCGGGTCGAAACCTCCCATGAGGACCTCTTTCGTGTTTTGGTAATTTAGTTACGGTTGTTCTTAATTTGAATAGGAGCTGGAGATATTGAATGTCTTAACGTGGCCGGAATGAGAGCTGACCTTCGTTTGTTTACACTGTAGCTAATTTATAAATATAACTAAATCATACAATAAATTAAAACAGTGACCAATCCATACTCTTTATGTGCCTACGTAATAATTAATTCTAGGTTAATTATACAAGATTTACAAAATAAGTACAAACCAAATCGACTTTAAAAACAACAGGGTTGAAATCAGGACGTAGGTGGGGTAGGTCCCCCTGCACTATATGTAAAGTTCTTAATTCGCATATTATACCTACCATTTAGCTGTTGGTTATTTGCAGAAGCGTTACTCCGTGGTCAGAATGCTAAAAAAAAAATACGAATTCAAGTTATTAATATCAGGTACCCAGTCTTATAATATCTAAATTATGTCGATATTTTTCGTATTTTTTGGGGCTTAAACGACATTTAACGCTACATAATTAATTAAGCACGTGTTAAATCTAGATACAGCTTTACAGTTTTAACTCATGATTGTAACCTAGGTAGAGTAGAGACTATAAGGGAGAGCTATGTATAAAGGTCTAATTTGCAATCCTGGTTTTGAAAGAACTAGGAAGGAACCAACCCTGATTAACCTATCACTAATAATTGACACCTCTTCAATGACGTTTCTCTAGGCATAATGTTCAAGACATGCCAAGCCAAGATAACGACAGGTCCATAAAAAAAACTGCCCAACCAACCTACAAATTTAAAATGAGAACAGATGTTCCAAAAATGGCGCTTACGTCACTGTCCATGGCAACCTTGATTTAACTACCGCAGCGGTCGCCGACCTCCTTTGCGAAGCCTGCTTGTCTATGCCATAATGATGCGTGGTCTAGAGAAATTGGCGCGAAAGGTTTCCATTTCGTCGACGAAAGGGAAATGGGCATAGAGAATAGTGGACACTAATTTCATTTTGCGAGTTTTCATATCATAATTATAATGGTGTTTTCTTCTTAAATTTATTATGTATGGTTTGAGTATTTCGTTATTTTTACAGAGACATAAAAAATAACTATTTTCTTGGTGCTGTCATTGCTACAGTCTTCTGGTAGAGCTTTAACCGATAGCCAAATAGCTCTGCAATCCTGTTAATTTTGCTTGAAATTAAAAAATCTAGCTAATCTTTTGGCCTCAAGTCAAAGACCTACGAATTCACGTCATCTGGTTCTCTCAGACTAATAAATTATATTTTTTTATTCACATAATGTTTTTATCTGTCGAATGTTAGCCATGTGATAAGGTACATTATGTTTATAAAGCCGTCTCTTTTCATCTTGCGAATTTGGACGAGTGGGTGCAGGATGGAAGAAGCTCGTTTGGCGGTAACTTGACAGGCCGTGTGTCAAGTCGACGCCTTTATTTAGAATTGACGTTAACACTAGGTTTCGCACGTGTTCTGTATTATTTTAAACCGAACTGGCCTTAAGTGGTGGACTTTTTGATTAAATGACATCTGATCAAAAATTGGCGCTTTTTTAGAGCATTACTAAATTGGCATGCAATTAAAGGTCTACTTTTGTCACTCACAGAAAGGTGGTGGCCGTGCGGTAATCTGTGCGCTTTACAAATCAACGACACCGAGTTCGATCCTCGGCCCCGGAGCAATGACTTGCATAAGTTATGTGCGGATCCATCGCTCTAACATTGTTTCCAGGATATTCGGTAGAACCCTAATTCGGTACATCCTGCATATATCACTGTTCCAACCGATAAAATATAGGTCAACCACGATTGCACTCGTATCATTTTCGTGAATGAAGTCTCAAACAATGTCATCTCATCTGGGGCAATGGGGAGCACAGTTTATCGTTAAATGTCCAATTAAAATTAATTACGTGTCATTCTCTGCGGAACTGGGTCAGATAAGCGATGAGACAGACCGCGATGTTAAACAATCGAAATAATCGTATTCGGTACAGAAATTACAATCGATTCTATAAACAATTCGCTCCTGGCTCAACCATTGATGTTTTCCAACTGTTCCGAGTTGACTAAGTCGCTGCTGCGTTATTTCTATTTTTATTATTATCTGCCTAGATCGTTCCACTGCTGGGCAAAGGCCTCCCTTCCCTCCTTCCAAGACTTCCGGTCTATTGCTACTACTAGCCAATCCTTTCAATCCCAATCGGTTGTGATATTGACTGAAAAAATCGTCTTGAACTATCGAGATGTCTGAACAATCGAGTAAAACCACTCGGACACGTCCATCGCTGGTCAGATTGAGAAACTAGGCATGCACATCAAAACAATAAGCTTTTATTGATATTAATGACTTTTAGACTTAGGTATGCAGAACTCAGCTTGCGTTATGATGATCTTTGAACCAAACAACTGATTTTAAATAGATTTAACATTAAAATACTGTACCGATTTTCTTATATTTATTTAGACTGGTCATCAATGGAGGACTTAAATAAAGAATACATTGGACATAATGATTTAAATTATAATTAAGATGTACTTAGACTGCTAACTGTCCATATAACAGTTTTTTGCATTTTTGTCTGTCTGCCTGAAATTTATTTCAAATAGGCCCCGAAATGGCTCAATGGATTTAACGGATTTCAATGAAAATCTTAGGGATATTAACTTGACCTTTCGTGTTGGTTTCTTTTCGATATCTTGCGAAGTTCCAAAGATATAAATATAAATAAAGAGCACAAAGTCGTGGGCACAGCTAGTTGTTAACAAATAGGTGTCATGTATAAGTATGCAAGCGTTAAATATATTCTACCGAGCTGTTGTCGATCCACCTCAGCGGAGCGTGAAGTACGGTCGCAGAAGCCTCCGTAATTATGAGGCCGTCAACTGCTTATCGAACGCATCTAATATGAAAAGGAAGGACGAATAATAAATTGGACCTTTCTTTCCGTCCTTAATCCTCACCTATTGTTAAATCTCGTAGCTGAACATAAGAAGCACACAAACCAAAATATCAGAAAAAAAATGTATATTGTATCGGCTTCGCATGATTTGAGCATTTAGCCACTGGCAACTGTCAAGGTTATAATTGACTAGAGTACAATTCAATTGTCTAATCAACCCTTACTGAAAACTCCTGGGAATTATGAAGAGAATACGAAATGACACTTTTTATTTGTGATTGTGTCATTTGCCCTCACAAAAGAAACAACGTCACTGTTTCCGTTTCCTACCAAAACTCTTTAAGTATATCGGCTTCGCAGTTTCTGTGCTTTCAAGCAGTGTCAAAGTATGTACGCCAATATTACAATGCACGAGGACACACAAGCTTGAAAAAACTCATATTATAATAGTCGTGTGTTAAATAGTCCTGTTGACAAGAAAGAAATGACCGTGTAGGTGGCAGGTGAAATGTCAAAAGTCAAAGATACTAATTCTTGTGCAATTAACCTATGAACCGAGTCATTGCTTGTTGTATGGCGTAAGCTATAGGAAGTAGCGGGATGCCTAAAAAACCTGTGGAAATGGTATACACGCTGACACCCATAGAGTCGAGCGTTGAGTAACGAATAAGTACTTTTTACCGTCGTAATTGTCCCCATAATTAGCTCGACAAACACCATAGTAAAGGGAACAGGAGTAAGTTGAAAAACAGCGCTACGTGCGCATAAAAATGTACTCAGCACAACCTAAAATTTTCCATTTTGCCCTATTTGATGCACTGTTATGTTTATTTAAAGGTAAAATAAAATAATGTATGTTCAGCTTAGTATTATTTTTCATGAGAGGCAATAAATCATTTTAGTTTCATTTTTCTTCGTGTGTAATAGAATTATGCCGCTACCCACTCCCGCTGCCTCTTCTGACTTACTCGCCACCGAGTTCAGGCCACCGTGACGCACCGTTAACGTCTGTAACGTAACATAAACACATGGGGTTTACGTTGCAACGTAATACTTGACCTATGGGGTTGACAGATTGAGTTCACCAATCGGAGGAGGACCAACCCCATAAGGAGTTTTGAGGTTAATTTTCGCTCGCGGTTTTGTCTGCTTGGTTTTTTGGGTAGTTTAAAAGTATGGGAGGCGATGTAATTTTTTTTTATACATCGAAGTAACAAAACTAGTTGGTAGGTTATCTGGTGGTAAGAGTCACGCTTGCACGTAAGCTGCAGTGTCACCCTGCACTTAGCTTGTTCTATGTAATAAAGCATCTCGCATGACTCATGACCTTACTTATAAATCCCCAACCTTTATATCCTAGGTATAGGGACAACGGGAACCGTGCTCCCACTAACACCCCCTCAACTTAATGTAGAATTTAAAGAATAGACTTTTCCCTTTGATCTTAACAACGGCCCTGGTGAACAAGAGGCAACAAAAAATGCGATTATATTTTCAAATAAATTGCCCCTGCCCCGTTGACCTTAATCCCGTCCCCGGCGCACCAGAGAGAAGCACCATGACAAAAAAAAACAAACATAAAGAAAACAAAATGAGATGCAACGCACCTACTACATGGAGGCCAAGGAGGTTGACTAAAAAAGCATCTAGCGCACGAAAAAGAAAAACAAAACCATAGACAATAACCGTAGACCTCTTTTAACGACGCGGCTGTACCCGCCGACAATACACCCGTATCGTTTAGAATAATGTACCCACGTAAAAAAAAAGTTTGTACAGATACTTTATGAGATAAAAGGTGCTTAAATTTTCTGTATTAGTGCTTTGTGTTACAATTATAAATATTATAGTGCAATGCTGGTTTGGGAGACTTAGCTTTTTATTGCGAGTGAAGGTTTTATTTCGGTGAGTCACTATTACCGAAGCGGTGAAGCGGTGGTAGCCTAGTGGGAGAACGTCCGCCTTCCAACCAGAAGGTCGTGAGTTCAAATCCCCATGCGGGCACGTACCAATGTGTTTCTGTAAAACATATGTACGTAATTATCACTCGCTTTTCGGTGAAGGAAAACATCGTGAGGAAACCCACATACCTACCCGAGAATTATTTCGGAGGTAGGTATGTTATCCACCAATCCGGACTGGGCCCCCGTGGTGGATTATGGCCTAACCCTCCTCACGAAAGTGAGGAGAGACCCGTGTCCAGCAGTGGGACGTTATGGGTTGATTATGATGAGTCGCTATTGACCAAGATTTTATTTACCTTTGATTTAATGTTACTTTTTTACATTAATTCTAATTAGCAGAATAGAATAGAATAGAAAACTCTTTATTGTACACAAAAAAATATAAAATAAGAAAAAAAAATATGATAATCGCATTTCTCACTCATCTACCCCCTCCACGCGACCCTTAGTAACGCTTTTTCGTGACAGAAAAAATCCTAATAGAAGAAGAAGTATAGAATAGAAGAATAGAAGAGAAGAGTATAGAAGTTTCGCTTCGAAAAACCGTTTGAAGTTCAACCCGGAAACTTTCCGAACCCGACGGAAAAGTGTTCCGAATGAATTAATAATTTCAAATATGTTACCTATGCTGGTATTGTCAGGCGCTGCTGTCATAATGACAGTTCTACTTCAAGGAACTTTAGTAGTAGTCAAACCACTGAATAGATTAGTTTTACAACTAGGAGTTTTTCTATCGTTTCGGGTTCAATTCGCGTATGAGGAAGTGTGCGTTTACGCCGATCGATGCGCCCCACGCGCCCCGTGCGTTCACCCCAACAGATGCGGCCACCCTCCAGCAATTATGTAGCTATAGGGTGACGGAATATCTAATGAAACCTTAGAAAGGGCATAGAAAACTTAGAGGCTTCGTTCATCTATATATATAAAAATGTTATGTTGGTTTGTGTACGCTTCAAAAACTCAAAAAGTTCTGCACCGATCGAGCTGAAATTTTAGCATGATATATAATCCGCATCGAGGATTGTTTTTATCTATTTTTGTCATCAGTGACATATCAGCGAAGCGTGGCAGGGTACAGCTAGTATATTATAAAAAAATGAACGTAATGTGTTCATAATAACTATTTCAATAGAAAATTTCATAAAAAATATTTAAAAAAATATACGTAACGTAACTCTCTCTTTCTATCTTCACTAACTTATATCTCCCTCTGACCTTTCGTTCCCCTCGCTCGATCACATTTTTCGTAACGCATTCGCCAGCTTACTCCCCAAGTCAAGCGTGCTTAAAGAAGATTTACTTTAAAAAATAAGTCAAAAGTTTTAATACCATGGTGATTTCTAGACTTTTGTCCAAGATTTCGCTTGCGATAGGCAAAGGGGCCTTTCTGGACTAAAACTTGACGGTGCTGTCTATTTTATGGATGTCACTGGGAATTAAATAGTACTAAAAAGGCTAAGCAAATAAACCGTGGCTCTAGCTGGGAACAAAATCATGGACCCATGGGAAGTACCAATCCTATAATGCCCAATCCCTGACCCCTCACTAGGATACCCAAAAAAACGAACAGCATTGAACTAAATCCTTCAAATTATGGCCAGGGCCGTAATGGGGTGAGAGCTGGGGGCAAAAATGTTATTACATAATACTTTGTGGCTTACCTGCTTTTACTCTTTTCAGGGAATATGTTAACAAAGAACGAAAGGATCATTATTTTGCAAATTATCCCATTAAGGAGTCGAGTATAATTTTATTTTTGCATCTCTGCGTGTCTCCGGCCGCTTTCTTCAAACGGGTATCTTTTGAACGTGTATTTTTTTGATGTTTCTTTTGTTCACTATTTCTTTAGATGCTTTGTTTTTTAATTCGAAAACGTGCACAGTGATCTAAATTTAAAATATATTTTTTTATTCACTGACTGCGCTGCGCGGTGTTCCGGTTTGGCCGCAACAAATGTTAAAAAAAGTAAACCAAATGTCAATAGCATCAATTGTTCAAATCGCCGAGTTCATACAAAAATCCCATGGAATTTTTTGGATTTTACCAATATCCCGGACAACTTTTAAAAATTTCCTTTCCTGAATCTAATTCGAACTATTACAAACATAAAAAAATATAGTCAAATCAATCCAGCCGTCCAAGTGATGCGCTTGCAGTACAAAATTTAATTATCTATACTAATATATAAAGCTGAAGAGTTTGTTTGTTTGAACGCTAGGATCTCAGGAACTACTGGTTGGAATTGAACAATTCTTTTTGTGTTGAATAGTCCATTTATAGAGAAAGACTATAGGCTATACAACATAACGCTACGACCAATAGGAGCGGAGCATCAATGAAGAATGTGGCAAAAACGGGGAAAATATATTGCTTTTAAGAGAGTTATTGCGGGAAAACTTGAATTATGCGGGTGAAACCGCGAGGCGCAGCTAGTTATTAATATAGATTAAAATTAGTGTATTTATGCGTGTTAAAAAAGTCATCGCTTGCGGCAACTGAAATGTAGTAATGTGTCAAAAGTGAGCACTACATCAGTCGCAAAGCACGGATCGATATCAAACTAAAAAAAAAGGAATCCAACTAATATCAACTAAACAATAATCAACTTTTTGCGGATACAATAGCGTCTATTCTGCCATAACAGTGTCAAGCGTTAAGTAGGGCAGGTGTTGCGGACCCCAATCAGAATTATTGCCATTTATTCCTCACCCTAGAATAATTTGGATTCGCAGATGGTTTTGTTTCGGAGATACGTAGAGAATTTATAGTGGCCATTTCATTTGACAATTGCAATCAATATTTAAATCGATAAGTTTGGCTGAGTTGTTGAAGTGTGATAAAAAAACAATGAAATTAAAAAAAAAATGAGTTTTATTGCGTTGTTGCTTATTATTTTACGAGTTTGTCGCTAGAGGCGCTAGTAGCTATGGCCGAAGTGCATTCGGGACATTAGGTAGGCGATTGGTTTCCGTGTTATGATATACCAGACCACCACATACATATTATATGATATTCACCCGCCAAGCAGTAGTGTGCAAACATTACTGTGTTTCTGTTTGAAGGGCATTGTTTCCAGCGAAATTACTGAGCATTCGAGACTTTATAACCAATTTCTCAGGGTGCAGTGCCGCAACAGATTCTGGGTGGCACTCTAGCTGTTATGGTGAAGGCGTGGCGCTTACCATTGGGTAAAAGATTTGGTCGTCTCATTACTTACAAAAAAAAATGTAGTGAAATTTTACGACCGATCGCTTAGTGATTGCTATAGTTTTGCTACCGCTAAGTTTTACGTAATCACCCACCGCAATGGCAGCAATCAGTCCACAGAAACTCTAATAACAGAATCCTGCTGGTCCGTCTATGACTTGACTAGCTAATAAGTACCCTTTGTGGAGTTAGAATCTTCACATGGGAACTAGAAATTACACTATTTTATATAAACACCACTAATGGCGGTAGCTCTTGATAGATATGCGCTATTCCGATATATTTTAATCGATTGTTGAAACATCTCGATAGTTGTTGATGAGTTTCGACTCGAATGGAAATGATCTCGCTCGGTGCCACCGATTGCAATAAGCTAGCGAGACAATAATCGAATCGATACAATTTAAAAAAATCTCGATCGTTCACTGCACGATCTGATTCTCGCGTCATAATCCCATCACCGTACAACTAGACAAACTGCAAGGCGGCATCCTTTTATGGTAGAGAATGAAGAAGCATGACGCTTCGTTCTTAAATGTGGTATTAAGAACGAAGCGTCATGCTTCTTCATTCTTAATAAGAACTGCAAAGGAATGGAAAGCTTTGCCTTCGTCTGTGTTCCCGTCTAAATTGAACCCTGGGTTGTTCAAGTCGAGAGTGAATAGGTACCTCGTACGCAGACGAGCTTCACCTTCGGCCACATTGTCCACGACCATGTGTGAGATTGTGGTCAAACGCTCGCCTGGTAAGGAATAAAAAAAAATCGCATGTTTATTAACTCGATTGTAATTTTACACCGAATGCGATCCATTCGATTGTTAAAACATCTCGGTCTCGTCCATCGCTAGGTCAACAAAAAGGAAACCATAGAGAATCCGTGTGCAGATAAAAAAGACCGTAATGACATCTAAGTGTTCGGGCAATTGCAGGATAGGAGTGGTTTAGAAAAAAGTTGACTGTTCGTCTATGGTAGCTCAGAGACTGTGGTCGTTACAGTTTCCTTTTATGCAGTGAAATGTAACGTAGAAAACTTCTCTTTAGAAGTCATCATCACATCCGTAGTCTTGCTTCTTAAAGTGCTTATGTGATAGCTAAAAAAGTAATTGCCAGAACAGCATTAAACTTCATGTTAAAGCGGGTTTATATGGGCATTTAAATTTCTCTAAAAATACACCAATTTCATTCCCTCAACAAAAAATACTGTTCAAATCGCATTTTTTCCGCTTCCAATCCTTTGAAACATCTTATTAGATAGATTATCAACGCCTACGCACGTCCCTTCCAAGCCAATCTCTGAGTCGTCGGTCACACGTAGACCACATTAGAAATAGTTGTAACAGCTCTGTAGAAATTTTTGTAACAGATCTGTTGGAATTGTTGTAACAGCTCTATAGAAATTATAGCTAACTTTGGAAATTAATGAAATTTAATTAATGTCTAACAAGTTTTGAAATTGTTGTAACCAGCTCTGTAGATATTGTTGCCTAACAACATTAGAAATTGTTGTAACAGCTCATGGTAAGAACTCTGTAGGTGGCCTCTCAAAGAAGCCTTTTTCTGTTCGGAATTTACGAGTAAGATTACAATAATTAAGTTAGACGCCCGCCCCAGGGCCGTGGTTGAATTCTTTAAATATTTAAAGCTATTCAGTACTTTACAATTTGTTACTTTCAACCTTTCAACTTTTGACAGAATCTATATGGAAGATCGAGAAAGTAATGAGCGAAGGACGAAATGATGCGTCACGATCACATATCAAGATCCTGACCCCTTACTAGGACTCCCAGTACTAGGCAATCAGGAACTACGAGGACCATGCTCCTACAAACACGCAGACTCAGAGCTAATACCTGTGCTTCACACTTAAGGTCAGACTTAGTTCTTCCATGTGACCTTGAGTTCCGAACACTTAAGTGGTGGGATATGTCAAAACAATAGGAAGTGACGTAACCAGTCAATGTCACAACCAACAATCAACGGAAGTGGACCCGCTATCGCTTCAAATAGTCAATTGAACGAAAGGAAGAGTTAATCGCTCCAGTAAGTTTACTTTCACTGGTTTTTTGTGAATTGCAATAGCTGTGATTTGTTTGTACTGTAGAGTACTACAGATAGGGTTGCCAACTGCCAATCTAGTAAGTCAGAAACTTGAAGGATGAATAAAAAAATAATAAATGTCATTAATTATCAAAAACAAAACCAAACATTGAGAAAAAAGCTAAAAATTACAGCTCCGAAGAGTTTCTTGGTGCCATCTTCTCTGACGGGCGTATTTCTGAAACAGTGGTAGAGTTAATGGGGTTGCCCTTTCCTGTGCGAGATTTGGCCATGGATTTGCACATGAAAAGGAAATTTCAACTCAAAAGTTGATCAGGTTACCTACATAGCTAAATTATCATCAATGTAGTATCAATAATATCTAAAGCTTTTAATCCTCGAATTTCAAGTGTTTAACTTTTAGTAGGGCTCTATATTACATTTTACCTAAGCCTCTAAACCCTCTTATTCAGAAAAAGTAATCTGACGTTAAATGAAATGGCGCACTGCAATTCCGTACTGCCCAGTACTCGATGACTTTTTATGAAGAAGGGTCAATAAATGATTGGATTATAAGGGAAGCCATATAAGCTCTGTAACTCTCACAGATTGTATGCCTTCAAAGGCGTCTTTATCAAACTGGTCTATTAAACAATAAAAAGACTAGAACTCGTCCTGACCACAACGTAGAAAAAAGCCTCCACGAAATCACGTCGAAAAAAAATCATCATTCAGCCGTTATCTTCCGTCCTGCTCTTGTATGGAGGTGCGTCCCGCTCGCACGGCATTTAACATTCCATAGACACGCAGCGTTATGTCATCCAGGGATTGTCTAAGGTGAGATGTTACATACATCCACAAACCAAATACCATATATCTCGGATGAGGCGTCGCTGGTGACAGAGTTAGTCAGACCGCCCCAGGGTCTCTAACATGGCTTATCTATCTGTAACAACTAGGACCAAAGGCGTGCTCTCTAATCTAGGCAAGTACGGTCCAGCGACCGCGTCATCACTTATCATAACATGAGACTGTGGTAAAAAAAAAGTAAGACTTTAAATTTCTATATAGGATTGCGTTGGACCACTAACACATCTGATGTTAAGCGACGATGCGGTCTACGATGGTGCAAGTGTTAACGCAACACTCCCCCATACAAGCGCACGCACATAGTGCGTAACAGTGCATTGGGCTGTCACTGTCAGTGTCAGTGCCATCTGCAAAATCAATCAATCAATCAATACTTCACTCTGCTACAAGACATTGCTCGCCCGACACGACTCGACCTCAACATATACAAGCAACATCAATTTTATCAAAAATAATAGAAGAAACTCAACAAACCCATCAACACACTTCGGCGCGTAAGTGGTATCCTCAACAGCACGCTTACCTAGAAGCAACCTATTCACTCGTGCCTTGAAGACTCCCAGGTTGTAACTATCAGGAAACAGACTCCGGCAAGGAGTTCCACTCCTTCATGGTACGCTTAATGAATGTAGAAGCAAATCCTGGTATTAATAATGTGTAATAGAGTTATTCCATTCATCCATTGACATAAGTTGACAACTCCAACCACGTTCTTCAATGATGTAATAGGAAATGACGTCATTATGTAAAGAGCTTTTTATTGAGCTTCACGTGTTGGTATTTTTAACATTTTTTTATTGTATTTTAATGGCAAATAGAAGAATGGATTTTTTGCCGATAAAATTATATAAATCACTGCTGTTCGCGGACCTAAAATTAGTTTTTTGTTGAAGGAATTTTCCAAACTAGAATTTATGATTATACATATTCGGTATTGCAAGTTGATAGCAATGAACTCAAACACCATCGATCTACTGCTAGTCGCTGAGGAGTTCCGACGTCTACCTTCCGTCTCTATCAGATCAGCTCGCTGTCACCATGATGTTGTATTGTCATCGGAAATTGACAGGCATGCTAACTTCCAACTCAATTTAACAATGGGAACTGGGTCAAAATTGCTTTTCTTGAGTTACCTAAACAAATATTCTCATAAAACGATATATTTACATAGGATTTGTAATTATCAAATAATACAATAAAATTTGTGATTGAAGAGTCATATCTATTGTAGTTATAAATTTTATAAGAAACTAGCTGTGCCCTGCCACGCTTCGCTGTGGCACATTCGCACATTCGCTGATATGTCACTGATGAAAAAATAGATAAAAACAATCCTTGATGCGGATTATATATCATGCTAAAATTTCAGCTCGATCGGTGCAGAACTTTTTGAGTTTTTGAAGCGTACACAAACCAACATAACATTTTTATATATATAGATTGCTAGCATTATTTGTGTGAATAAAACTTAACGCTTCATAATTTTTCATTTAGAAATAGGTTATCTAACTGCTCATTTCGTTATGGTAGCAAAATCAATATACATTTAACCTAAATCAAATTGAATTTTAAATCAGTTTCCATTTTAATTTTACTGCCCACTCTCTTCCCGTCCTTAGTCTGTCCGCCTCATATCACTCTAGAGTACCCATACCATAGATAAAATACTTCTTATTTTAAAATAGAAAAAAAGAAACATGTCCGTACCATAGCTACACTTCTATCTTGAAAAAAAAATCAGTCATAAACGCTGACTCGTCGAAAGTTCCAAACTAGTTTCGTGCGTTGCTTCCTCCCACGGATTCAAATTTATTAACGGACTTTCTACATACATACAGAGGTATACGTACGTCCTTTATTCATTATACACACACCGAGTAAAATATCAAAGATCGATTTTTTAATTTATGTATAAAATACTTACCTACTTGGATTTATGCCATGACGTGCTAGTCAAAACAAAAAAAAAAAACTGTAATACTTGAAACTGGCTAAATGCACAACTGCGAATAAAAAAAAATTGTTTACTGACTTTTGGCGGGAACTGACACGTGTGTTTCTTCGTTCTGACAACCTAGGACCTAGTGCGTAGAAAATGCGTAAGGTTATTAGTAGCAAGAAACACCATTTTGAGAAAAAAAAATTACCATACCATCGTCATATTATCTGTTTTTTGTCAAATTTCCACCATAATAATAATTAATAATATTATTATTATAGTTATTCTAGGTATACATAACTACAACCATCTTATTTGTATCAATTTCGGGATTGCGGGGATCTCTATTTATTCGAATTTCAAACAAGAGTTCGTTGGCTATTTGAAATTCGAACGGGACATCGCCTTTCGTAATTTGTAAATAGAAAGGTGTTTACTTTTTTTTCGAGGTTCGGACAAGTGCAATATAAACATTCTGACGGAATTCATGATGCAATGTTACTCTTGTGAGTTGTTGAGTTATAATGTAAATGTAAGGGAATTTGAGTTACTCATTAGATAGTGGATGTGAATTGATCTTTTATGGTTATTAGCGGTACTTTAAAAGCGTTTTTTTTCGATTAGACTAAGGTTTTCTATTCGATTTTTTTTTATGTAAGTCCTTAACACTTTAGTCGTTTCTAAGTTAAAAAAAACACTATGTATGATCAAAATAAACATAACGGTGAAATTAAATATAATCGCGTACTGTTTTGCTATGCAAAAGAAGGTAAAAAAAAAAGTAAAAAGTACATAGACGTCAAAAAAAAGTTAAACTAAGGCTGGCAACCCTAGAGCTCATCTGTTTAGCAACACAGGATGCTGTATGTGTGTCAACAAGGACAAGTGCTTTCATCCTTTGTCTGTGATGAAACCATAGACTAATAAATCTAATGATTGTAATGTTCGTTACTGACGTGACGAAATGATCTAGCAGCGTAATTGTTTTTTTTTTCGTTTTGGCTTCGCGCGAATATTGCATTTAGCCAGTATCACGTAGGTATTCAAATATTTGAAGTGTTTCAAGTAGACAGTATTGTAGTAAATCATAATCAAGTAAAGATGGTGGGTGCTTTACTGAAACATGGGAGTTATGGAGAGAACACGAAATGGCGGGCTTTTTGGGTTTGTGTCGATTACCCACACTCGTACACGTTGATAATAATAATAATCCACCAATATAAACACAAAATTGAGAAAAAAAAGAAACAAAAACAACCACGGCTAATTTTCGGTTTCCCGCCAAATCTCCAAATAGTAAAATTAACCATTTTTTTTCTAACCAAACTTGGGCCGAGTAAATATTTTTGGCTTGGGACTATGTGTACATTCGGCCAGTGTTAAGGATAAAAAAAATTCAAGTTATTTTATAATATGTTTGGTTTTATCAAATTGACTGAATATGAGCTAGTTCTAGCTAAATTGTAATTGGTGCGTCGACCCGACCTTGTTTGTTGTTATTATCAGGCAGGATGTCAGTAATAATGTACATACATACCGACAGACTTCGTACAGGCGTGTGATTAATGGAAGAAAATAAAAAAGGTTTTCATATATTCCAAGAGAAACTTTCATATAAAGTACCTACCTACCCGAGGATTATTTCGGAGCTAGGTATGTTATCAACCAATCCGGACCGGGCCCCAGTGGTGGATTATGGCCTAACCCTCCTTACGAAAGTGCGGGGAGAGCCGTGCTCTGCAGTGGAACGATATGGGTTGATGATGATGACTTGGCAAAGGTCTTCCCCCATTTCCTGCCAGATATCTCCGATCAATGAAAAAAAATCATTAAGGTATAAAAAAAAACAGTTTTCACCACGACAGTACGTCACATGCCGTCACAGGGTTAAGTTATACGATGCTTTGTTTATGCTCGCCTCGGCCCACATTCTTAACAAATTAAATACCCAGCCTTGTCCAGGATTACGTGGCGACTGCGGGAGATAAGGAGTTTTAACGGCTTTGTACGTTAACAACCTACTTGCTGTAAAATTTATTAAAGCGGTTAGCGTGCCTATCTTATGTTATGATTTATGAAACATAATATTATATTTCTTGATAATGGCACAATGCGCAAACCGCACCATAGCCAAAAAGAACAAATAAAAAAAAAGATTTGGCGGGAAACTGAAAAATGTTCCTTTTTTTCTTAAATTTGTGTTTTGTTTGTGGAATATGAACCATTAAGAGCCTTGTATCATAGTGATAATTGACAAGATAAGTATGGTAGGTAGGTAGGATAGATCAACAACCCATACAGGCCAACTGCTGAGCACGGGTCCCTCACATTCGTGAGGAGGATTAGGCCTTTATGGTGGATAAAGGCCATAGACAGGTGACAGTAGAGACAGGTGCCTGGTCCGGCAATCCAGACATCAATATGGATTACATACCGACATCCGAAATAGTTCTCGGGTACGTATGTGGGTTTCCTCCCAATGTTTAGCGAATAGCGAGTTATAATTGCGTAAACATGTTTGACAAGGAACACATTGGTACGTGCCTGCAATGGGGTTCGAACTACCCTGGGAAATCGGGCGTTCTCCCACTAGGCTACCACCGGTTCCTTATTATGGGTATATGATCATGGGAAATCAAGACCCTTCATTGGCAGATTTGTCAATGAAATCCGTCACGGTCAAACCGGACATCTGCCATATACCTACATACAATTCAAAACTCCAAGAAAAAGATGCAATAACTCCAACTACACTATGGGAACCGACTGTTACAATTCAGCATCTTACCCTAATTTTTGCACCCTTAGGCATAAAGATGTGCCTCGCGGAAGCTTGAGAAGCGAAAAAAAAACAACAATAGACAATCAGATCGCACAGAATATACAACAGTAGCTGCAGATGATCCAGATTCGCACGGGAAGTGCCCATTGTTGACAGGACGAGAGGTCACGACCCCGGCTGAATGGGCGCGATGCATGTGCCATGGGAAATTGAAAAATTGCGATTGTCTATGCCCCGTTCGGAATTTGAAAAGTTTGACAGCTGTATGGAAGGTAGACGCGTGTGTTACCACGTCGTAAGATACTCTTCGCTTACCTATACTTACATATAAAATTATACTTTTTTTTTTAATTGAATAATATTTCATAGGTCATTTGTTATTTTTAAATAGTTCACACTGCGTCCAAAAATCTATCTAATCTAAACACTGTGCCATAAACAATTATTTGAATCAAAAACCGACGTCAATTGGATATATTAAATTCCATACAACAAATAACAGTTGTGTTTTCCCGCACTCGCGGCCAGTTGTGTTTGCAGCACTGAAGGTGTTAAAAAATGTTTTTTTTTTTTAATTTTTTTATTGCTTATCCTAGTGTTTGTATCAGTAAGATAATAAGTATTTAATAATTATAAAAAACTAGTTGTACCCTGCCACGCTTCGCTGTGGCACATTCGCACATTCGCTGATATGTCACTGATGAAAAAAATAGATAAAAACAATCCTTGATGCGGATTATATATCATGCTAAAATTTCAGCTCGATCGGTGCAGAACTTTTTGAGTTTTTGAAGCGTACACAAACCAACATAACATTTTTATATATATAGATAGATAGAACGGGTTTGAGCCATCTATGCCCACATTATAATATCCCAAAAGTCTTGCAAATTCGCCATTTATCCTAATCCCTTTATCTATGAAAACAAAACTATTGTTGCCATCCCGTTTAAGCAATTTTAAAGGGTCGAACTGTTTAAAAAGTTTTTTACTTCGCTCAGGTAGTGGCGAAACGTTGCATATTAAAATTTATCATTGTTTAAGCGTACAGTTGTTTTAATGTAAATTCTTTGTCATATTCGTGTGAAAGTTTCATTTTAGAGAGGAGCCAGTCGTCCACCTGATGGTAAGCACCAGGCCTGCCTATAACAGTGGCGTTGCCATCCTGAGCTTTGGATGCAAATGCATACTCACCCTGAGACATCGGTTCTAAAAGTCTCATATGCCCAGTAATTTCGCTGGAAACAGTGCCCTTCAAGCCGGAACAATATTGTTTGCACATTACTTGGCTGATGAATATCTGGCAAAGGTGGTACTTCTCCAGGCGGTCTCTTGCAGAAGAGGCCTCCCACTACACACGCAATTCATCTCATCATCATCAAATTACTGGGCATATGAGACTTAAGAGCCGATGTCTCAGGGTGACGAGCGCAGTGCGCCGCGTAGGATCATGCAATGCAGGGTTCTGGGTGGTGCTGTGACTGTTATGGGCAGGCGTAGCGCTTATCATCAGGTGAACGACTTCCTTGTCTCGTCACTCAGTCAAAAAAAAAACATTAGCAGCCCACACTCGTCCACTGCTGGACGTTGGCCTCTCCTAGTGAACGCCATTGAGCCCTACCTCCAACTCCCCTCACCCAGTCTCCGCCAGCAGTCGCCTGTCGCGACTCCACCGCCGGCGGTATCCTACACTACGTTTACCTAAACACGGTTTCATTTATTTTTTACTAGCTGCGCCCCGCGGTTTCACCCGCGTAGTTCCCGCGTAGAATGTCACATTTATTTATATATAATCAAAAGCCTAAAAAAATAATTTCAAGCTTCTATCTTTAAAAATGACGAATCTTCCATACAAACTTTCATCTCCTATTTCAAACCCTTACAATGCCTTTTTCGCATTAAAAAGTACCCTATGTCCTTTCTCGGGCTCTAGACTATCTCTGTACCAAATTTCATTTCAATCGGTTCATTAGTTTAGGCGTGAAAGAGCAACAGACAGACAGAGTTACTTTCGCATTTATAATATAAGTAAGGATATTACCAACAAAATAATTCCACAGTAGCAACTATTCATTGCCAATACATCTAGATTTTCCTGTGTTTCTATTTCCTATTGTTAGGTAGGTACTATATTATTATAATATTTTTTAACACACCATTATCCTGTTGTTATTAAACAATTCAACGGCCACGATAACGCGTTTTGATAACGTGTCGTTATTAATAATATAATGTTGTGATAATATAACGGTTGCGATGTTCGTCATTGCTGCATAGTGTCGGAAAAGGTGACCATACAATATTATTTAAAAAAAAACTTTTTAATTTTTGGATCAGCTGTGCCGGTGACTTCTCTCGCTTGCTGTCAAAATTTTAAGTTAACATTACTGTTTTAATTAAAAAAAAATAACATTTATATTATTATATTCGATCAAATTGATATCCATTGAGCCCCTTCGGAGCATATTCGGGAAAAACTTTCGGAGTGACGGACAGAAAAGAAATCTAAAATCGATAATTTATGATTAGGCGTCGTATTAATAGCCGATATATCGATTTTGAAGGAAATCAGGAAACCTACATACCTACCCGAGAATTATTTCGGAGGTAGGTATGTTATCCACCAAGCCGGGCCGGGCCCCCGTGGTGTATTATGGCCTACTTATTCCACCCACGCATTGACAGCGGTTGTCAAGTTGACATTGTCAACCTGAGAAATATTTACATTACAAAAACTAAATATGGTTTAAAATTAGAGCGTCACTGCCCGCCTCTATGGTGTGGTTTTAAAAATAGAACTAACAATAAACACCGAGCTAATCCATAAACAAGGAGCCTCTATTCCAGAAACAAAGAACGTTCTAATTTCAAACGACAGAATTCAATGCTTTGTTGCAATGTTTTAGCGGGTGACGTCATTTTAACGGTTTTCGCGCGCTATGGGTGCATAATAGGGTTGACAGAGCTGGGTAAAAATTATCATAAAATGAATTATGTTAAGTTATTATTAGGTGTTTTCTTTTAGAGCATATAGATTTATAGAATCGCCTTTAAGAAAATATCTAAATATCCATGACGTCTTATAGCGATTCAGTTGAGGACCTAAACTGAGCATTTTCAACCTTAACTGGATCCAGTTTAGGTTGAAAATGGCAGCAACATAAAAAATAAGACGTCACGGTACGATTATGCAACGCGGTTCAGTTTAGGTCTTCAATTGAATCGCTATAAGAGGTCATGGTATGCCTCTAGGTATTAGTGTTTCTATATTATTATAAGTACCTACTATAAGATGTTCCGATGATGCCCGAGCGATAAACTGTGCGCTTTGCAACACAATGACTTTTATCAGTTACGAGCTGCGCCCCGTGGTGTCACCTGAATAATTCCAGTTTTCCCGCTGTAACTGCATTTCCCGGGTTAAAAACCACTGTGTAACTAAGGAATTAAAATACAGACATATGCTGTCGTGGACTTTTATTAGAACTTTTAAAGGGGAACAATTTCGTCACACATAATTTTTACGTAACTTTAACCGTTTACGCAGCGCACTCAACAAAAGCTCCTAAAAGCAATATATATTTCCCCGTTTTTGCCACATTCTTCATTGCTGCTCCGCTCCTATTGGTCGTAGCGTGATGTTGTATAGCCTATAACCTACCTCGATAAATGGACTATTCAACACAAAAAGAATTGTTCAATTCGAACCAGTAGTTCCTGAGATTAGCGCGTTCAACCAAACAAACAAACTCTTCAGCTTTGTATATTAGTATAGACGTGGCGGCTTTCAATCGCTTGAAGCCACTTCAAGCTATCGGTCCCGGTTATTATCGATTGATAGCAGTCATTAAGCCACGTCAGAGGCCCTAGGGCGGCCTAACACTCTCTGACACCAGATGCTGGTACTAGCTCATTCGACAATTAGAAAAAGTTTTACAGTGCCAACCCTAGTTGTAGGTTTCCAGCACCGCTGGCAGATGTGGCGGCTTATCTGTGGCGTTAATTGAGAAAACATTTGTATGTGGCTTATTAACCGACATGGCTGTATGGTGACGATTGCAAGTGCCTTTGTTGGCAAAAAAAAGTTTTCATTATCATCTTTTTTTTTTACTTTTTGGCGCCGCACTTTTAGTGCATTCGGCTAGCGTCACCTGCTGAGCCGATTTGCTTGTCTAGCCACGGGTGCAGCTCTGCACACTCCATAGCGTTTTCCCATACAACAAACACAACAGTTGTGTTTTCCCGCACTCGCGGCAAGTCGTGAAAAACACGACAGTTGTGTTCTCAGCACTGAACGTGCTAAGTGAAGATGCGGTCTACGATGGTTCACGCTTACCTAGAAGCAACCTATTCACTTGTAACTTGAAGGCTCCCAGGTTATAAAAACACAGACTCCAGCAAGGAGTTCCACTCCTAATAAAAATAAGTATTTATTACGTAAAAATTATAACATTTACCCTTTGTTTATGTCCTAAAAACTTTAATATCTAACTGGGGCATATTGAGTGCGCGACATTAGATACGTGTGCCAAATAAGGCCCATTGCTTTATCGCTTAGATCGTTAATGGGTCACATGGCGGTTTGGAATTAGAGATGACGTTATAAATATTTAATTACGAAATAGACTGATAACTTACAGCCATATTACTGGGCATATGAGACTTTAGAGCTGCTGCAGGGCTATGCAGCACGGTGCGGATCAGCTCGAGTTCGTTTCATTTTGACGTTTGATTGCCACGGGACTCGTCATTCGTATTGAAATGACAAGTCCCGTGGCAATTAAACGTCAAAATGAAACGAACTCGAGTCTCAGGGTGACGAGCGCAGTGCCGCGCATGAGTATGCAATGTAACGCTCTGGGTGGCGCTGTAACTGTTATGTTATCTCGGTGCTGTCTTCTCTGACGGGCGTATTTCCGAAGCGCTGGTAGAGTTAATGGAGTTTCCTTTTCCTGTGCGAGATTCAGCCATGAGTCACCGCTTGAAAGGGAAATGTCCTAAGGAAAAGCTAGTGAAATAATGAATTTAAAAAGGCCTGCGTTTTGTCACGTAACAACAAAACGCAGGCATTCCTCGTAAAGTCTCATTGCTTAAACCGCTTGTTATATTCGTAATCTACATTAATAAATCACACAATAATCTCTTTATGGCCACAAAAACTGAGTTGTCAATGTCGCCGCCATTTTGTTCGTCCAAAGAGCAGGAAACGACACTTGTGCCATAGAGCCACAATATAAAAAAAAAACAACCTGCCTTCTAAGTTCTAACGAACGCGGATTTATGCGCCTTTTTTTTACTGAAAGCGGGAATTGTGACTGGTAGAGAGAGATCTTTTAACGATAAGTTTTCACCTTTTTTTTTAACACGCTTTTATTATTTTATAATAATAATTCTACGAGCGCATTATTTATGGATATGAAAAATTAAAAAAAGTTTTTTTCCTCTTTTTTAAATTAAAAAAACTAAAGAGTTGACCAGTTGATCTCGTAAAAGCTTTTCTTCCGTTTTTTTTTTAATTTGACTGAATTACGATACGAGCAAGTCGTTCACCTGATTGTAAGCGCTACGCCTGCCCATAACAGTTACAGTTCCACCCAGAACTTTGCATCGCATAATCTTTCGTGGCACTGCCCTCGTCGCCCTGTGACATCGGCTCTAATTACGCTTGAAACCGGATCACAGTAATGTTTGCACACTACTGCTTGGCGGATGAATATCTGGCTAGTGGTACTTCCCCAGGCGGTCTCTTGCAGAAGAGGCCTCCCATTAATAAGTAATTAAGTATTGAACGTAATTGGAAAGAGTGGCTGCCTATTTTAACAAACCTTAACAAGATGTACAGGCTTAGAAACTTAGTATATTCTCGCAAAAGAGAACTACATCGACGCTAGAAAGCGTAAACGCTGTAACCTTGAAACGCAAAATTGTTCACCAGAGCCAAAAAAACTTTTTTTTGTTGAAAAAAAATCATAACTCAATATCTACTCGACCTAAAAACGTAAATTTTAGATATTTGGTGTGTTTCATACAAAGCTACAATACTGCTACCTTGGTTATATCCTAAAGTTCCTAGGGGACGTTGAAATGTGGGTTACAGCGTTTGTTTGCAAATATGTAAAAAAAGTATTTTCGGGTCGGTCAAAGGGTTACAGCGCTTACGCTTTCTAGCGTCGATATAATCTAGTATATTTTTTAATCTTTCTCCGTACTGTTTCCCGATAGAAATTGAACTAAAGGGGTAAGTACCAATTGGATGCCCTCGTAGTCTATATTGAAACGTCCGTTACGGCCAAGTCCTTGGCCCCGATCAATTGGCGCGGCTCCGGGGATCAGCGCGGTACAATCTATTCTGTGGATCGTTTGGATGATTAAGACGACCGACCGATCCAGATTGATCTACGTCTTGACACAGTTGCGATGGGCTTCTAATATTATATAAAGTCGCCGCTCTAGAACTGCTGTCTACGATTTAATATCTAATATGTGAAGTTTTTTCTACCAAGTTTATAGTTTAAAAAAAATCCGGCCAAGTGCGAGTCGTACTCGCGCACGAAGGGTTCCGTACTTTGTTGTATGGGAGCCCCCCTTAAATATTAAATTTATTCTAATTTAATTTTTTATTTTTAAAGTGAATATGTAACTGATTATTCTGTGAATATTTCAAGCGTCTACCTGTTGCCATTATCAAAATCGAGCAATAAATACATAATCTGCGAAAATTTCAACTGTCTAACTATTACGGTTCATGAGATACAGCCTGATGACAGACGGACGGACGGACAGACAGACAGCGGAGCCATAGTAATAGGGTCCCGTTTTAATCTTTGGGTACGGAACCCTAAAAACTAAAAAAAAACAATCAAAATTGATTTATCCATTTGGGGATACCACAGACAGACACACAGACCGTTGAAAAAGAGACAGACCTTCGGTTCATTGCAGCTTTTAAAATCAGTAAGCTTTATGTTATGATTACGTATAGATAGTTATTTTTATTTTACCAAAGCGTTAAACCTCTAATCATATCCTTGAAGAAATCAGCAAAAAGTTTTGAGTGCACGTGCGTTCGTAACGGATCGATTTTATGTAAATTTCGGGGCTTCGAGCGCTTTCCTGTCAACTGTCGACGGCAAAAACTGCTTTTTGGTATAGAACGGCCCTTTTCAGCTATTTTTAAACGCAAAGTTTGCTTTATAAATGGTTTTAAAAGTGATTTTCAGTAAAGAGTTCGGTGTTGAAAATATAGATGGCGCTGTACTTAAATAAGTTCAAGATTTTTATTAATCTTAGTTTTAAGATTCAAATATTAATTTCAAAATAAAAAGTGTCAGTAACGAGACGAGCAGGTCGTTTCCCTAATATTAAGCGCCATTTAGTGGTATACCACCAAGAAGTACAAGTTTCAAAATGTAAAGTTATTTATAATAGGTATCCATATATTGATTATTATTAATATGTTAAGCAAAAATTTGTAATCCCTTTTGACAAAAATTGCACGGACGCCGCAGAATGAAATTTGGCATCGTTATAGTTTATATGGAGAATAAGTGCAGAAGGCTAATATTTTTATGAAATAATGCACTAGAAACGCATTATTTTAACAAATAAAACATTACACACACTACATGCGTTTGTGACACACACATAATGACAGAAAGGCGCGAAGATTTGACACTGACATGAAGGTTTATTGAAAGAAGTTTGAAATAAGACAAAGAGCTCGGGAGCAAAGAGGTCATCATAGAGTATACAAAGGTCTAAAAAGGTTTTATATTGAAATATCTTCTCAGTTCTCATTTGAGAAACCTCAACAACGTTCAAACTTAAAATTTAAATGAATTATGGTCGAATTCAACCACTGTACTAGTGATTTTAATTTTAATATGTTCGAGGACATATTATGCCACACTTACTCCTTAACATGTCACATATGGCACACGTTCTAAGCTTCCAACATGTACATACTGTTCACTGGCCAATAATAAGTTGAACGATGTTCTACGGTGGGCATATGGTGCCAGTAGCAACGCGGGAGGGCAGCACTGGAGGTCTGCTGCATTTAGTCCAGTTTACTGAACCGCGCTTCGAAAATAATATCGGTTTAAGTGGAGCGTTTTGCATATGGCGGAAAATTTGGATTTCAAACAGTTTTTTTTTGTTTTTGAAGCTAGTTTGGGTAACTTTTGGGTAAAATCTTAATTTTTTTTACAATCCTAGATTATTTCTCACACGATTTTGTAGAAATGTTTAACATATTAGGTCAATAAACACTCCAGTCGACATTTTTTAATGAAAACTTAAAAAAACCAGTTTTTATTTTTTAATGAAAACTTAAAAAAACTTTTTGATGAGACAATAATTCTTAAAACAGTCATATGATTAGACAATAGACATCGTATAAATAGCAGTTTTCTCTTTTTTGGCATGCATTTCGAAATCGCAGGCAGACACTTACTTTTTATTATTGGTAAAGATAGATAAAAAGAGGTTTTTGTGCGCTCTGAAATTGTTGTAATAAAACGCTTACCATCTTGATTGTCGTTAAATAACAAGGCTTATCTAAAGAAAAATACAAATCATATTATCTTCTGGCAGATGCACCAGGCGGGCGAAACCAAATCTATTCTAAAAAGAAAAAAAATCAAGGACACATTAAAAAAAAAGACTGGCTTGGTAAATAGGCGCTGACCCAATATCAAATGTAAAAAAAAAAAACCTTTGCCTGTCAATATTCAGAGAAGCTTTATTACAATGCAACGGTTCCTATGCTTGATTAAAGATAACAACTATTTATTACTCAGTAAGATGAATGTCAACGCAACTTTTCCTCCCTACAAATACGGCGCAATCGATATATTTCCAACCGCCGAATGTGGCAAAGGCACACAACAATATACATCCAACCGACGCGACGAGCATAGACAATCCCGCGCAATCGATATATTTCCAACGACTCGTGTGGCAAAGGCACTCAACTACATACAGCCAACCGTTACCGATCGATAGCTCGTGTATGCCGGTCCATTGTCACTCGGAGGGTGCTTATAAACTTTATAGACAGTTGGTTTGATGGCGATGACCATTACAATAGGGTTGATTACAGAGGGAGGGAAACTGCGTCAGATAAAGCGCTTTGTTGATATCGCGTTTGATTAATTCGCGGTATAACTATGGCCGCTTTAAATACGTACCTAATTATTCAGTACCTTACCGGCCTAGTATCAAATGTATCCCGACTGTCCAAAAGTAATATTATATTACATAGATGAAATTTTATTGATTTAATTCAATTTCAAGACAGTT
This sequence comes from Campaea margaritaria, assembly GCA_912999815.1. NCBI lineage: Eukaryota > Metazoa > Arthropoda > Insecta > Lepidoptera > Geometridae > Campaea > Campaea margaritaria. Next base: position 3,386,997 of record OU538818.1, read on the forward strand.
TTCTAGGTTGAATCAATTATTGAACCACCATCATTAATCATTAGTTTCGTAGATCATAATATTTTGACTTATTTTTTTTGTATTTCTATACTTATGTATAAGATATTATTTTTTTTGACGTGTAAAAGTGCAATATTTTGCCTAATTACAAAAAAAAAAAAAATTTTTTTGAATTATCTCAGGTATGAATATAATAAAAATGAACTTTTGTTTTTTTGTTTGACCGAGTGACGAGACAAGCAATTCGTTCACCTGATGATAAGCGCTACGCCTGCCCATAAAAGTTACACTTTTTTGAACATAGGTAAAAACGCGAATGTAAAGGCACAGAAAGAGGCCGAAATGCATCTCTACACTTCTACACCAACAATAAGCATCATCATCAGCCTATACCGATCCACTGCTGGACATAGGCCTCTTCTTTATTGCGCCAAATAACAACACCAACAATTTGTCTGCGAGTTCGTATGTTTGTAAGAGATAATATCCGGAACTACTGAACCGATCTTGATAATTCTTTCACTAATGGGAAGCTACATTATCTCCTAGTGATACAGGCTATGTTTTATCCCGGGAAACGGGAATTTCTTCGGGAAAACGGCGACTACGTGAGCAAGACTGCTGTATACTTCTAAAACCATTATAATGATTTCCCTTACATGTTCAGCCATCATGTTGATCACATAACGTATAACTATACGTCTCGCACTGACCAGTGACCACATCCTCCGAGGAAACTCAACCGCAACGCCAGGAAAGCTCATTTTAAACAATATCCTTTCAAAATATACCAGCGTAAGTTGAGCTCCGAGTGCAAATGACTGTACTTCCTTTTTAGCGGATTGTTACTTCTAGACGTGTTAATTGTGACAGCGGAACTGCTGAGCATAAAGTATCTGTGAAATCAATATTATCTATGGACTTAAAATTAAATAAATAACGCGTCACAATCACATACATCCTAGCTAGGATTTCCTCTATCTAGGGCATCAGGAGCTACAAGGACCATGGTCCCACAAACACACAGACTCAGAGCTGATACAATTATGAACTTATAATGTGTATCTAAAGCAATCGACTATACAAGTCTAGCTGCGTTGAAGACATAAACCTTGGTTAAGGAGTGTCAACAAGAATTAAAAGTATATAACATTTCTTAGAACAGTATCTGTTTCTCTTATCACGGAAATATCACCAAGTTGCTCACTCTAAACCTTAAAGTTGGCTAGATATTGGTAGAAAAGTAGCCGTCACGTTGGCTGGCATAGACTTGTCTATTACAATATAGACCATTGTAGGCGGAGAACCCACTTGAATTACCCATCGATTTAAAACCATAAACAATATAAAACTTAAAAGGAATCACCGCGTACGCAATTGCAACTATTACCTAGTAAATCACAAACATTTCTTATAATGAAAGAAAAGGCCAATAAAGTGAAGAGAGACCAGCGTAACTGGACCTCTCGGTTGCGCAAGACAAGATAAAGCAATCTGCGCTGACTGGTGTAGGTCGTAACTCGACACAAGGGGTCTGAAGCGATGCTTGAATCCGGTGGCCACTCCTTCCGGTGGCCAAGGACATCCACGGACGCAGTTCATTCATAAAACTTTATCATTATTTGCATGTAGTAGGTCTCTAGATAGATATCGTGCAAGTAGGCCCGGCCCTTATACAATCATAGTAAGACCTAATTAATTACTATAGTTCTTACATGTGACACTCGCCTAAGCCAGAAAAAAAACTAAAATGTCTGTTAAAAAAAAATTTTTTTTTTGTTAAATTACCCCCTAAGCCTTGAAATATTAAAAGCTACCTTAAATATTGTATTGACAGTAATAACGTATGCCATCTATATATATTTTAAAGCTCGAAACTTGATAAAGATAACACTGTAAACGTTCATCAGCCAGTAATTCAGAAAAAAATATCGACAGATAACTGTCAAGTTTCATTCCTTCCTGTCATATCCCACACAATGCGGCAACGGTAGTTCCGCCGTTACGCCGACAATGACTTGGGGGTCATAGGTAACCTTTTTCTTAACAATGCAAGTTTGTATATTTATTATAAATCCTGGCGCGTGCGGGGGAGAAAACATCTGCTGCCAACAATAAGAAATTGTAGCAAGTGCAATCTTGGCAGCTGCCGCAGCTGGCGACGTAATTAGGTCGGTTGTGTTGGTATCGGTACCATAGAGAACCAATTTTCTGCCACCTTGAGGCAATGGCGTTGAGTTCATTCGGCCAATTTTTTTTTAATTTTTTTTCGTACTTTGACCTAGGGGGAGTTGAGGCAGATGTCTTGGGGCTGATAAGATTATGGAATGATTTGTTGCTTAGCTATCATATTGGTTTGGCAGACACAGTATTAATTTTTTTTTTTAATTTATTGTCGGAGCATTAGTTGGTTCGATGATGCCTTCAATAATTTTAATGGCTTTTTAATCACGTTCGTGAAATTATATTGTTTTAATGCAACTTTTTAGATGTTCCAAATTGGGATAGAGAAATTATACTCAATTTTATGTTAAGTAATTATTTTATTACAATTTTTTTCTTTTTTAATTGAATTAATAACGAAAAAAATTACTTAAAATTATAGAACATTATTGACGATAACCTAACTCCATGGCTTTAAAAGCAAAGGTTTTTATACCTATATAACCTAGAAAACACATCACTAATCACAAAGCCAGTTATTAAATGAGACGAAAAAATAAAACACGCGTTCAATGAATCTCTTTATGAATGAAAGTGAAGACGATGAAGCGCACGTGAGCTTCCGTTTCCGGTGGGCGGGAACTGGGAAGCTTCTTTATTTGCGGTACTATTATTGTAAATAAATAAAAAATACTGGCAATCACTGTCACTGTCACCTGTCAAGTGATTGTGGAGGAAAAATTAAAACACTCGTTTGACATAATAATGTGGCACAATAACGGTTGCTTGTAGTTTTTTTTTTTTGGCTTCACACTATTTGTGTATTCAGCCGTGTGAAATACTACCTCTGGCGTCTGGATTAATTATTGGGTGTTGAAGTAGTCAATTTATTAAAAAAATAGTACATTAATAATATCAATTTAAACTCAGCTACACCTTTTCTGATAACTAACTACCATGGTAAGTAAACTGTTATTATAAAAATCTCATCTTCAATTATATTCACGTCTAAATTTTTTTATATATCGTGTCTCTGGTATCTCTATACTTTTTTTTCTTAAATCTCGATTCGAAATTCAATTATTGTCGGTTGAAGTACTCCCCCAACCATAGAAAGGGCACGTGCTGACACCGTTAAAAATCCAAACAAATGAAAATGTGCCCTATTTCGTACGAAATAAAGTCTACAATTAAGAACAAGAAACATATTGTATGTGGGTGTCACATTGTCGGTTAACAATGCCACGTCGCGTGCCATATGCAAGTGTAAATTAAAAAGTAAACATCTTTTTTTTAAAGTTAGAATTTGACGTGGCCGTGGGCGTCAGAGAAAAGCTAATTGATAAGACAATCTTTAGAAAGAGGGTTTATTGTTCCTATCCTTTTTGCTGTTTTGAAAAAGAGAAAGAAACACTCTAAGTAGGTTTTAATGTAAACATTTATAATTATAATGTATTTCTATATCATTTTTTTAAACGCAATAGCACTGGCAGCAAAAATCCACCCGCGCTCGGAAAAAAAAGTGCAGAGAGGTGTCTGTCGCTTCACTTCAACGCACTTACGTTAAATAACGGTTGCAACGATTATTTAGAATAGCGTTAGACGTTATAATAACGTTGGGGTAGGTCGGGGTTAAGGAACTGTTACATAATCTGTGGTCAGTGATCGTTATTGGTCGATATTCGGGTTAATGTTTTGATACAGATGTGTTTAGTTTTTGTTGTGATTTATTGATTTAATCATATTGAGGGCTGCATAAGTGAACATTAGCGTTGTGGCAATCAGTTTTTTTTTAGATAAAGCCGTTATTTTGTTGTAAAAAATATAAAGCAAATAAATAAGACTGTACTGTGTGTGTTTTTGTTTCTGGTGTACAATAAAGAGTTTCTATTCTATTCTATAAGACGGGGCTAAGATCGGAGTAAGATCTTTTTTGACAGCTTTTGAATGGATCGAATTAAATAAAATGGATAAATGGACAAATTTAACGTTTTTAATTATTATAAGTATTTATTAACGTTGGTTTATGTCTGTGAAGTAGGCATACAATAATAATTGTGTAATAAATAGGTATTCTTTTAACATTTTCTCCCTCAAGAAGTCACAGTCAATTACGTACCTACATGTTTGACAAGAAACACATTGGTACGTGCTCGCACTGAGATTTGAACTCACGACCCTCTCCTTAGATGGTGGACGTTCTCCCACTAGGCTACCACCGCTTTTTATTTTATTACGGTACTTTATTTTTGTACAGATTAATAAGTAGTAATTATTAATTAATCAATTAGTGATTTAGGCTCAGTTTGTGACTATTTATGAGTTAACCGACTAGCTAGCAGACTGCCCGAAAGGAGGGCTATGTGTTTCGGATATATATTTTCCTTTGGTTCGTCCAACAGTCTGTTTTTATATAGTATTTTTAACTCATCATCATCATCGTCATCAACCCATAACGTCCCACTGCTGGGCACGGGTCTCTCCTCACTTTCGTGAGGAGGGTTAGGCCATAATCCACCACGGGGGCCCAGTCCGGATTGGTGGATAACATAACTACCTCCGAATATTTTTAACTATTCGCTTATAATTTAGTTTTTCAATAATTATTACCTGTTACAATGAGTATTTACTCACGCTTTCGTTTTCCCATTTCCTGGTTGGGCACTAACTGGATGTTACGGTGCATTTGAGCTGCTGTACCCTCAACGGCCTTCGACTAAATATAGAGGACAGCTGGAACGGCGTCACAGTCCGACCGCTTTAACTTGTTGCCGCTTATACTAAGTTAGGTACCAACAATAACTGTTCTACTTATTCCAATATAAGTTACTAGCTGCGCCTCGCTGTTTCACCCGCGTAGTTCCTGTTCCCGCGGGAATATGGGGATAAAATATAGCCTATGTTACGCGCTGTCAATGTAGCTTTCCATTAGTGAAATAATTTTGTAATTCGGTGCAGTGGTTTAGCCGAAACCTTACATATTTCCATACAAACTTTCATCCCTTATTTTTACTTTACCTCATCATGGCTAAATTTTTACAAACTTTGAATGTCATATTTATTTATATCTAATCAAAAGCCTAAAAAATTGATTTCAAACTTCTAGCTTCAAAAATGACGAAACTTCCATACAAACTTTCATCCCCTATTTCACCTCTTACAATGCTTTATTCGCGATAAAAAGTACCGTATGTCCTTTCTTAGGCTCTAGACTATCTCTGTACCAAATTTCATTTCAATCGGTTCAGCAGTTTAGGCGTGAAAGAGCAACAGACAGACAGAGTTACTTTCGCATTTATAATATAAAGTAGGGATTTATCTACTTTTATGATTCATCATTATCATTATCATCGACCCACATCGTCCCACTGCAGAGCACGGTTCTCCCGTCACTTTCGTGAGGAGGGTAAGGCCATAATCCACTACGGGAAACTAAGGACGAACTAGAGACTTCTCTGCTTATACCGAGGATTTATTACGAGTACGAACGTCATTATTTAATTTTGTGTATATACACTGTTTCGTTTGTTACTGAGTTGGGAGATCCGCAACTCACCCACCTGATGGAAAGCACCCAGGACCACAGAATAGATAGTACGCCGGAACTATGTCTTGCATAATCTTGCGCGGCGCTGCACTGCGCTCGTCAACCTGAGACATCGGTCCTAAAGTCACACGGCGCTCCTTAGCTAAAGCGGCGGTACTGCACTGCATTTTTTCTGCTCGCAATGTGGTTTTGATTGGATAGGCTCGGGAGGGTGTTTGTGGAATGCCGTCGGAGGAAGTTCGCCTGTTAGAGAAATGGCACAGAACAATATGTAGCTAGCTCATTTGCTTAAAGAACGTACTTTAACTTACTAAGCGATACTGGGCATATGAGACTTCGGAGCCGATGTCTCAGGGTGACGAGCGCAGTGCGCCGCAGATTATGCAATGCAAAGTTCTGGGTGGCGCTGTAACTGTTATAGACAGGCGTGGCGCTTACCATCAGGTAAACGACTAACTCGTCACGGCACTCAGTCATATAAAAAAAAAAATGTGGAGTATAATCTATGTAGTAGCAGCGCGCCCCGGTTTTACCCTCGTTAACTGTTTTCACCGTTCATTTTTACGGGTTTAAAAATAAACTGTGTTTCATTCCTGAATCTAAAGTATCTGTATACTATACTAGCTGTGCCCTGCCACGCTTCGCTGTGCCACATTCGCACATTCGCTGATATGTCACTGATGAAATAAATAGATAAAAACAATCCTTGATGCGGATTATATATCATGCTAAAATTTCAGCTCGATCGGTGCAGAACTTTTTGAGTTTTTGAAGCGTACACAAACCAACATAACATTTATATATATATATAGATTTCATTAAAAAAAAAAGATAAATGTACAAAAAAAATTATCAATGTCAGGCCTGTGTGTCTGGCTCTATCTTTGTGCGTGTAGAATTCGATTGTCGAGCACAAAAAGTAATTTAGACTGGGGTTTGAACCGCGTTCGATCCCCGGCTTTCTGGCATAGATAAGTAACGCTTTTGGGATAAGACAATCTATATATATATATATATATATATAAATGTTATGTTGGTTTGTGTACGCTTCAAAAACTCAAAAAGTTCTGCACCGATCGAGCTGAAATCTTAGCATGATATACAATCCGCGTCAAGGATTGTTTTTTTTTTTTTTATATATAATAAGAACGCTAACAGGAAGCAGTATAATGCTTTGCTTTGAGACTTGACCGTAGCAGGGAACACCTAAAGAATACCTGTGAAACTGACAGGGTAATAACAGCACAACCCGACAATATTGACAAAACCGACGCGCTTTGTCATCTTTATTACAATTCCCAAAAGAACCTGAATCACTGCGCTTAAACTCAAACCCTTCTTAAAAAAAATCGTTAATATACGTTAAAACTTGCTTACCGAACAAAACTGAATGCAGCAGCAGCACAAAGGATGCACCATTTCGACGAAGGATAACGCACCCTGAGACTTCCATCGCGCAATCATGCTAATATCAACCCTAAAACGTTAAAAATTACGTTCAAAAAACACTGCTCTATTACCATGTACGCTATCTACTATAAAATACAATTTTCAACCTTAACTCTTAACAAATAAATCCCGAAATCTGGATAATAACGTTTCAAAATCACTGCTATTTTCCAACGCATTTTACCAAATCTATAATGCAAATGTCAACCTTATTGCCTTTACTATAAAGTTTAGATCATTCGATTGTAGTGTCAGACAAGTGGGCGTTATTTAAAAAAAGGCAATTGATTAAAGTAGCATGTGATAATAACGTTATGACAGTGTAGAATGTGATTGATTGAATAACCTGTTATGCAGAATAATAACATAATTAATCACAGGCCTAGGACTTAGGTTCGTCTATTTTCCTGTTTGTCAAGAATTTGCTTTTCAATAACAATAAATTATACACGTATCCTATTAATTAGCTTATTCTTATTATGTTCTCTACTAGCTGTATCCTGTATGACATCTTATAACGATCCAATTGAAGACCTAAACTGAACCGCGTCGCATAATCGTACCTTGACGTCTTATTTTTTATGTTGCTGCCATTTTCAACCTAAATTGGATGGAGTTTAGGTTGGAAATGGCCTATTAGCGACTCAATTTAGATTGCTGCCATTTTCCACCTTAATTAGATCCAGTTTAGGTTGAAAATAATGGCAGCAACAAAAAATAAGACGTCACGGTACGATTATGCGACGCGGTTCAGTTTAGGTCTTCAATTGGATCGCTATAAGATATCACGGTAGGCCTCCTGGTGATTAGAAACTTATTTTCTTAGAATACATAAGAATAATATAAGTTATTGATATCTTTTCACACCACTTATCAAGAACCAAACTTGCGTTCTGCACAATCTTCTGAGGTGACGAAAAAAGTACCCCAGAGTTCAACTGCCGCGCCGTTCCTTCCGCAAACAATGCCATGTCTGGACTTTACCGTTAAGAATCACCCCTGTTGATAAGCGCAGTGCATTGTGCAAGGGTAGGTATTGTAACGGCAAACGGAACGGAGAGGGAAGCGGTTTCTTTAAAAAAAAAAGTGGCTCCGTTGTGCCAACTGCAGTAACAAGTTTGCAAGTCTGCTTGAATTGAGACGTACCTACAAGATCTTTTAGAAAAGGAATATTTATTTATTGAAGTGAAAACTTTTTAGGCGCGCTGAGCACTTTGTTTTGTTGGTATTGAATGAGACGGAGCCGTCACGCTCGGCTATGTAACGCTCGTTCGGGTAAAGTCGGCTCGAGTCGACTAAAGCTAGATTCACATTTGTCTGACGTGTCGTGTCGCGATGCATCATCTAGGTATCGGTTTCATACATTTACACAAGCCGTCACAACACACTGCGACGGAGAAAACGTGAAATGTATGAAACCGATACCCTTTCTGATGCACCACGACACGACACGTCAGACAAATGTGTCGGCGGCTTTATAAGGGAGCGAGAGGGTAATTATGATATTGTAAATATAATTATATTACTATTTTAAGAATATAGAATGAATAAATAGTTTTATTTCCTACTAGCTGTACCCGGCCACGCTTCGCTGTGGCACATTTGCACATTCGCTGATATGTCAGTGATGAAAAAATAGATAAAAACAATCCTTGATGCGGATTATATATCATGCTAAAATTTCAGCTCGATCGGTGCAGAACTTTTTGAGTTTTACAAGCGTACACAAACCAACATAACATTTGTATATATATAGATTGTTAACCTCGCCTTGATCAAGTTTATATTTCTGTCGCGTGGTCTTAAGCACATACAGTTTTTTTTTATTAATTTACAGTTTTTAACAGTGCGAAACCATTTTAGATGCACACCAATGGTTTGTCATCAAAAATGTCGGAATAAAATGATTTAAACCCGTTGGGTTAATGATGTATCTGTCAACGGTGGACCTTGTCAGTTTTTTGTATTAGTAGCCTCTTCTGCAAGAGTCCACCTGGGGTAGTAACGCCTTTGTCAGATATTCATCCGCCTAGCAGTAGTGTGCAAAGATAACTGTGTCCTGGTTTGGAAGGCACTGTTTTCAGCGAAATTACTGGGCATATGAGACTTTGAACCAGTGTCTCATGGTGACGAGCGTAGCGCAGCGCCGCACAAGATTCTGTAATGTAAGGTGACGCTGTAGCTGCTATGGCGCTTACCTCTCGTGACTAAGTAACATAAAAAAAAACAGAGGCGAGAGCACAGATGGTTGGCAAAGGCAAATTTTATCTTAAAGATCCTGTTAGATGGCGCACAATGCAACTGACCAGTTGATTTATACGTGTGTATAAAGGAAGGCTTAGGTTTTCAAAGGCGCTAAGAATCTAGATTATGTAATCGTTTTTGTTCAAAATTACTCACGGCCTTACGACTAGGTGGTAATAAATAGCCATTATTCGATGTAAAATGCCATGCGTCAATTTATAATTTGTAAGTACCTACCTACTGTGTGGGCAGTAAAGTACATTATTGTATACATTTAAATAGAAGTTATGACATTATTCATGATTAAAATACTAGCTTTCGTGAGTAATCAAAATTACTGCATAAATACCTAATCATACTGCTTTTTACTGAACTCTTTCTACAGATAAGTAGTTAACGATCCTTATCCCTTAGAAAAGTCATTAATAGTTTGAAGAAAATCGAAACAATGAAAAACCGTTGTTTCTTATTTCTATCGAAAAAGTAGTTGAATAAAAAAATGTTATCATAAATCAAAACCGTTATATTTATGATGCGATTAGCATTCACGAAAATCATTATACAACGCCCCATCTCTAAAAAATTTGAATATTGAATTATTGATCTCCTCAACGTCACAGATTAAATTAAGTTAAGTTGAGAATTTTTCTATTGTTGAAAATGCACATAAGATTAAGGAATTTAAATTGAACCAAACTACCTATCTACTTGTATTTAAACCGTACACTCAATATTTTGTAAATGCGATACAATTAAAGTGTCTGAAGTATAGTATTTACCTACATAATAAAATAGCTTTGTATGGCAGGTAGGTATGGTTAGACGTATCGGTCAACTATTTTTGTCGGTCGGAAATGATTCTATTCTTCCCAGAATGGACCAAAACATTTTTTTTTCGCAATTTTTTTCGTCCAGTTTCTACAAAAGGACGAGGCGACAAACATTACGCATCTCGCTCTCAAGCGAGCTTCGTTCGTTCCAAGCTCCAGTCAGCTGACAGACCTTGGCGGAATCGTCCGTGCTTGTTGCTTTCGCCGCTTCCCATCCCGCGAAAAGTTTGACAGCTGATAAAAAAATAACCTAACTAAATGCGGATTTGTGAATCATTTTTGTGTAAAAACTACCCCATTTTACGATAAATTAAGACGAATACTAGTGGTATATGATTAGAAAACGTGTTCGGACAACCTGTTAAGTGAATTCCAGTGTTCGCATGAGAAAATTAAACTTTTTCAACACCGAAAAGTTTCACGGTATTCCCACAGTTTGTCTCTTTGTTAGTTTTTTCCTCGGAATAAGGTCAGAATGTATACCAAAGGGCCCTGTCGAGGGCACAAAGGTAGGTGAAACCAGTTACTTCGATTTATTTACGGGACTGATAGGCGATATCGGTTCCCTGAAGGGTTGATTAAAAAACACGTATTGTCATAGTTACCCCTTCAAAAAGGGGTGTTTATTGTCGTGTTATCAAAAAGATGATTATTAAGAATATTAGCTTCTATATCCTTTGTGTGATGGTCGAGTTTTCATGTGTGATTTCAGGTGTGATTTGACAATAACCATGTTAAAACGAATGGGGCATTAAAAATGTAAACAAATGACTGCTAAATTACACAGAATTTCATTTATTCATTTAAGGATTTTTCTCACAGTTTAATAGAAAATACCTTATTGTACACCAGTTCAGAAATACCCTACATAAAGACTAGAAGTTATAGAAATAAGTATAGTAGAATGGGCGTCCTTATCGCTAAAAGCGATCTCTTCCAGTCAACCCTTGGGAGAGTTAGTATTTTTTTTATAATAATGATACTACTAACTTTTCATTTTGAGCTTAAGAAAACATGATAGTTACAGTTATTTATGTTACTAAGTAACGAGACAAGCCAGTTGTTCACCTGATGGTAAGCGCCGTGTCTGCCCCGTTACAGCTACAGTGCCACCCAGAACTTTGCGTTGCATAATCTTGCGTAGTGCTGCACTGCACACTTTCTCCGCAAAACTTCTAAAGTCTCATTATGCCTAATAATTAATTATTAAATAAGTATAATATAGTATTAAATTTCATCAAAATCTGTACAGCCATTGGACAGCTCAAAAGTCCCCAAATTAGAGAAGAAAATGCAAGAAATATAGCTATTCCTCTCTTTTGTTCCAGATTAATAACAGAAAACTTCAGTATCAACTCCGGCAACAGTGCGACCAAGCGGAAACAGGAAACTGCCCTATCACACAACTACAAGCATAAAATGAACCCACACTCTATCAACTTCACCTCACCCATACAAACAAAGAGACGGATCCTCGGCGAGATACAGAACTTCAAACCCGGCTCACCTATTATAGAAAGACTGAAGAACTCTCCAGACTTGAAATCACCTGTACTTCACAACTCAAACTCTCCACTTCAACAATTCAGCATCAAATCACCTGCCAACTTCACCTGTATCAAATCCCCACTCAATAACACAAAATCCCCACTCAACAACATAAAATCTCCACTCAACAACACAAAATACCCACTCAACAACATAAAATCTCCATTGTCAACAATAAACAACTTAAAATCTCCGTTGTCAACAATAAACAACTTAAGATCTCCATTGACAGCGCTCAACAGTCTAACCTCTCCAATCATCGCCTCCCATTCTCCATTGACTAGCCGACTGAAACGTAGTTCGAAGATCACCAGGATTTTTGAAGAACGGAATCGATTCAAGATGTCTAATAATGAAAATAAGGAGAATCTGGGCTCGTTGGCCAATGAGACGTACATGAAGCTGGACATGGAAGAAGAGACGAGAGACTGCAGCTTCGGAGACCGGTTCCAAGCTAATAGGGAAAGAGTGGAGCAGTGGTCTATGTCAAAGGTGAGATGCCTGATCTGTGATATTTTTAACACATTCACTGCTGAACCGCTTTTTTTTGGCATTTTGGCGAATCTTTATTAAATTTGTGTGTTTACTGTTTACTGGCGTTGCGTCGTAACTTAACTCAATGAGCTGTGCGAGGCCGTACACAACTGTTGTGATAAAATAGACAATACAGCAGTACGGGTTCGCATGCCAGGCGTTTTTACGCTTAGCAAAAATTACATCTAAATAATAGTTAGAAAAGGTGGTCTTTTTCGCTTAAAGCAATCTCTACTAGACAACCTTTGGATGGACAAGATAGAGGGTTGGGACGTTTGACATCAGTGTCAAAATATTAATACATACGTACTCATAATTACACAAATTAGTATTTGAAGGTCTTAAGCTTTCTTTTAAAATGAACCTTAGTTAATGAGCCATTCTTTTCATTCCAGCTGGACTTCACCGATGCCCTACCCTCGAAACCCTTCGAAGAGACCCAAGACATCCTCGTACCTGAAAAAGAACAGGACATGGACGACTTGGAGTCTCTCCAGGACCTCGAAGCCGAGTTTGACAATGAAAACTTTGATCAGTGCACAAACTACGAAATCATTTCCACGGACAGCCCCAACATCATCTCTAGAGGACGGTCATCAACGTCACGGAAAATCAGCTCGAGGAACTTCGACTTTGGAGCCCCAATAGCTGATAGCGAGCAGTCGACGTCTTTCAACCGCCCCGCTACTCGGATGCTCAACTTCGACGATGATGACTTTGAATTCACGTCTCCGGCTATCAAAAAGACGGTCTCCGTTAAGAAGTCGTTGAAGTTCAACGAGACTCCGACGAAGAATCTCTTAAGGCATGAACGTAGTGACTCCAGCATCGGTTCAATGTCTCTCTCGCCCTCTTCCACCCGTCTCACTCGGCTATTCACTTCGGAGTCCACCACCTCAATGGAAAGCGGTTTCATATCGGAACTCGAAGAGCCGTTCCTAGAAATAGAAGAGTCAAATTCACCCAAAATTGCAAATTTCAACGACCTACTCTCCGGACAGATCAAATCGTCTATGACGGATAACAATTACTTAACGGATAAGAACTTCTTGAAGCGACCTCCTTTAGGACGGAGTTTGAGTTTCCACCCAGAACCGAAGGCACGAGTCTCGCTGCTATCTATATTGGAGAGTCCGGGAAAGCGGAGCCAGAAGAGAACGGAGCGTTCTGAAGAAGAGGAACAGTGCAGCAAGAGGCGGAGGTCCAACTGTGAGAGTCCGATGGAGAGGATACAGCGGCCGGTCTTGCAGAGGGCCTTCTCAGAGAATAATGCATCTATTATGTCCGCTTTGGCTAGATGTGAGTACTCCACGTTAGCCTATATCTTTACTATGTTGTAAGTAGTATTTTTTTTTAATTTAGTAGACGGAGCAGGTCGTTGCCCTGATGGTAAGCGCCACGCATGCCCAACTTTCAGTAATAGGAAGCAACATTATCCCTGAGTTCGACAGGTTGTTAGATCCCGGGAAAATGGAGCTCTTGCGGGGAAACGGGATATACGCGGGGCTATATATCGCTTTCAGCGATAAGACCGCCCATTGTACTACCCTTGTTCACCTATTGTAATTTTTCTGTACTGTGTTTATTTTTGTTTCTGGTGTACAATAAAGAGTTTTCTATTCTATTCTATTCTATATTTTAAGTGAAAAGCAAAGTATTTTTTTTATTTCACTGAGTTACGAGACGAGCAAGTCGTTCACTTGAGGGTGTGCGCTACGCCTGCCCATAACATTTACAGTGCCACCAAGAACTTTGCATTGCATTATCTTGCGCGGCACTGCACTACGCTCGTCACCCTGAGACATCGGCTCTAAAGTCTCATATGCCCAGTAATTTCGCTATTAGTATGGACGTGATCACACGTTCTTGTCGAAAATAATTGAAATATTTAACAACTTGTTAATTAGAGTTTATCGTATCTTTCCAGCGACCGTGGAACCAGACCTGATAGGAGACTTCACACAGCCCTTTTCGCTGCCCCTTACTAGTGGAGACCACACCGACCTCAAGAGCATATCCTGCGACACCCTGGCCAGTCTACTGCGAGGAGACTACCACAGCACAATCACCAACTTCCAGGTAATACTGGACTTTCAATCAATCACGGAGCCTCCTTGTGTCCTATGCTACCCTGGTCTTCTGGTATCTTGATCATCATTATCAACCCATATCGGCCCATGGGTCTCCCCTCACTTTCGTGACGAGGATTAGGTGTTAATTTACCACAAAGGCCCGGTCCAGATTCGACGCTTACCATCAGATGAGACTGAGGTAAAAAACACACTACACTGCCAATAAAAAAAAAAATTTTTAAAAAGATGTTTAATTGGATTATGAACATAATTGATAGAAAATGTAAAAGAAAATTGACACTCATTATAAATTGCTTAATGCTTATTCCCAGGTGATAGATTGCCGGTACCCCTACGAATTCGAGGGGGGCCACATAGCGGGGGCCCTCAACCTGTACACCACGACGCAGGTGGAGAGCCTCATGCAGCACCCTGAGGGCCCTCTATGCTCTCAGGGCCCCCAAGAGCCAAGGGTACTGATCTTCCACTGCGAATTCTCTCTAAAACGCGGGCCTAAGCTGTAAGTACTGATTTGTGCATTTTCATTACGCCTACTAAAGTGTGAAAAAAGAAAAAAAAATAGATAAATTGTTCAGAGTGTGAGCGAAGCGAGCGAAAAAAAAGATTTATTTATTTATTTCAAAATACAGCGCTTTAACAGGTGTTTCCAAAGCGACACCGTACTTACATGTAACTAAAGATTTATAAACAGAGTTCATTTGCCATCGCAACGTTCTCAGATTCACTAAATAATTAAAAAAAAAGTTGTTAAAGTTTTCCATTGTATTTTACATAGCTTGCTGTTTTGACATCAGTATGAGCGAAACGAGCGAAAAAAATTAGTTATGAATAGGAGGAAACGGATGAACAAACACATACCGGTCAAAATCATTAGCCTCCTATATATTTCGCCCTAATCGGATAAAAAGACTCGTGGCAGGCGTGGCGCTTACCATCAGTTAAACGACTTGCATGTCTCGTTAAATAGTAAATGAGATTGAGGAAGTATTGATATGCTGAGTAAAAGACGGATTGATGTTCTTTGTGTGAATGAGACCAGGCGGAAAGGATGTGACACCACCACGCATGGACCCCGCACAGCCTATTGGTCTGGAGTTCCAGAAACCAGTAGAGGGTGTCAGGGAGTTGGTGTACTGCTTCCCGCTGGGATCTTAGCATGTGGACAGATGTAGTCTCTGCCTATCCCAACGGGAGAAAGACTATGCCTGGGACTTATAGAATAGAATAGAATAGAATAGAAAACTCTTCATTGTACACCAGAAACAAAAGTATACACGGTGCAGAAAAATTACTATAGGTAAACGAGGGTAGTACAATGGGCGGTCATATCGCCGAAAGCGATTTTCCAGACAACCTTTGGATGGACAGTAAAGAACATTTTTCGATAGTAGGGTGGGTGGGCGTACTTACAGACTTATGTAACCGTGAAATTCAAATTCAAATCTTCCTTACAGATCTCGCTACCTCCGCTCGGCTGACCGCAAAAAGAACAAAGAAAACTACCCCTCCCTGGACTACCCCGAGGTGTACCTCCTACACGAGGGATACTGCGGGTTCTACCAGCGACACCCCGACCTTTGCTCCCCCCAGGGGTACACCGCCATGTTGGATCCCCAACACAGGCACCTGTTAAGGAAGCATCGGAGTGTAGGCCAGCCCGCCACTAGTATGAGAAGGAATCGATTACTGTTGTAAATGTAATCACTGTTCTATTGTGCAGTTTAAATGGTGCTGTATCGTTTGAGCTGTTCCAATTGGCAAGTTTACATTGTGCCGTTCGGATAGCGCAGTTTCGATTGGGCAGTTTAATTTGCGCGGTTTAAATGTTGCCTTTTGGTTCGTGCAGTTCTCATTGTGCTGTTCCGATTGGCAAGTTTACATTGTGCCGTTCGGATAGCGCAGTTTCGATTGGGCAGTTTAATTTGCGCGGTTAAAAATGTTGCCTTTTGGTTCGTGCAGTTCTCATTGTGCTGTTCCGATTGGCAAGTTTACATTGTGCCGTTCGGATTACGCAGTTTTTATTGTGCCGTTTGATTAGCGCAGTTTAAATGTTGCCTTTTGGATTATGCCGTTCGGATTGTGCAGTTTCGATTGGGCAGTTTAATTAGCGCGGTTTAAATGTTGCCTTTTGGTTCGTGCAGTTCTCATTGTGCTGTTCCGATTGGCAAGTTTACATTGTGCCGTTCGGATTACGCAGTTTCGATTGTGCCGTTTGATTAGCGCAGTTTAAATGTTGCCTTTTGGATTATGCCGTTCGGATTGCGCAGTTTCGATTGGGCAGTTTAATTAGCGCGGTTTAAATGTTGCCTTTTGGTTCGTGCAGTTCTCATTGTGCTGTTCCGATTGGCAAGTTTACATTGTGCCGTTCCGATTGCGCAGTTTCGATTGTGCTTTTTCAATTATGCCGTTTGGATAAAAGTTCATATAGTTTGGATTGCAAGAGGTTATCTCTTCTAAGATATTTATGATGGCTGAAAATAGTTACTAAGACATAATTTTCAAAAATTATGTTTTAACTACATTCATATTATATTCTTGTTAATAGTAAATAGTACATTTATTAAGTTTCTTAGATGCATTTCTTTTTTTTTTAATATTTTATTTTCAATGAACAGACTGTCCTTTTCTACTTTTTCAAAAGTTATTTCTAGAATTTTTTGACTGGCAACATAATGGTTTCAATTGTCATTGTGCACTGCGTACGTCCCGCGGTTTCACTCGCGTTTTGCACTATCTCACATTAACTTAATTATTGATGCATGAAAAACTAAGATTGTCTATTCGAAGAGTATTTCTTTTACAAAGTAAAAAAAAAATTGCACTTTTTTTTCAACGATGAAATTTTTTGTTGCCAATTTTCATTTAAGAATTATAACAAAAGAAATAATTACGGAATTAGTTCTTAAGTGTACATACGAGATTGCCATATTATTATAAAATTAAGTTATTAAGTATATTGAAGTTAAGCCTCCACTACACAGGGGCGATGATATCGCGTCGGGGTTAAGGAGCGTCCTTTATCACGTCGTGTTTTTCATAACTTGCCACGTGTAAGGCAAAACACAACTGTTGTGTTTGTTGTACTGTAGAACACTATGGCGCGTGCAGAGCTGCACCCGTGGACAAGCAAAACGGCTCAGCAGTCGTTGCTAAAAACACACACGGCAAGGGAAAACACGGCTGGCGTGCGAACCCGCACTGCTGTATTGAATTTAGTTAAGACCCAACGCCAGTAAACATACGTCGTGTTCGCAAAAGTCCCAAAAAAGATAGAATAAAATAGAAAAACTCTTTATTGTACACCAGAAACAAAATTAAACACAGTACAGAAGAATTACAATAGGTAAAACGGTTCAGTGGACAATATCGACCGTTAACATCGCCCCTGTGTCGCGGTTGCTTTAAGTACAAAGTTATTCTGAATATGTCCCACCTCTAGCTTAGGTAAGCCATTTTGTTTTTAAGTATTCTCGACTTGCAATAATTATGTTTAAGTACAATTAATGTAACTTAGGTTCGAGAAAGGTAATATGGCTTTGGAAATTGTCTTATTTGTTAGACCACTGTGCTAGATGTCTTAATCTGGTTATCTTAAGATGTCAGATTTATTGTCCAGCACTCGAAGGCGTCAATTAAAGTTAGGTAGCCTTTCCGTCCGCCAAGCAGTAGTGTGCAAACGTTACTGTGTTCCGGTTCGAAGGGCGCTGTTACCAGCGAAAAGTACGGAAGCACGGCATCCGTATACGGTTGATATTTCTCCTGTCGGCACGAAGCGTTTTGCATCTAAATTTATAATTGTGAAATAATTTCGTCATAGCTTAGTCCTTTCTTTGGCCTCAAACCGTTGTGTAAATAATTTAAAAAATATATGTTCATATGTAAGTAGAACCAACATTAGGCAATATATTTCGAGCGAATCGCCACTTTCCGTCAGCCATATCGTCTCACTGCTGAGCACGGGTCTCCCTTCACTTTCATGAGGGTTCGGCGATAATCCACCACGGGCGCCCGGTCCGGAGAGGTGGATAACTTCACCTCTGACACTTTTCTTGGGTAGTGGGTTAGTTGGTATAAATAAATAACGTGCCACGATAAAATATCGACGCTAGAAAGCGTAAACGCTGTAACCTTGAAACGCAAAATTGTTCACCAGAGCCAAAAAACTTGTGGCGTGCTCCGCCACACTTCATCACATCACCAAAATCGCTACTCCATTGAGTTGGGCCAACACCTTACAATTCGATTAAATCGCTCCCTCTTATGAGTATGGGCCAACTCCTTAGACTACCGGTTTTGGTGACCGCGCATAGTAACTGCTACCGTGTCTGTGGCTGGCTCGGCGAGTCGCGGCCCGCGCCCGCGCAGGCAGACCGCTACCGACCGCTATAGGCTACGCTGCTTATTGTTTACTTTATTATCGCGCTTTGCTTATTATTGTTTCGCTTCGTAGTTTTCTATCTATCTTTCTCTGTATTTATTATTAGCTTTCGGAAATATACAATTCATCTAAATTCAATCATAAATCTTCATTCTTTCGGCCTTACTTTCTTCTTCATCTACACCTACCTCACCGTTTATCAACCCACATCAACCTTCTGATCTGGAGTCAGAGTTCTGGTTAGTATGAGGTTCAGACTGCCTGGACTCCATCTACAGTGGTGACCCCGCCAGGATCTGACAATAGTGCACGCCGTCCTTGGATTGACCTTCACGGAACGTTCGAGAAAGCGACGTGCATAAAGGATTGCAAGTAAGGGTGTGGTGCAAGTCATAAGCGGTGAGCGATTATTTTTTTTTAAGATGGCAACGAGAGATTTTGCTAATTTTGAGGATGCTCAGCCAATGGTTACCCCAGAAGTGCTAAGAGTAGGCGTCAGGGTTCCACCATTTTGGCCTGAGGAGCCAGCTTTGTGGTTCGCTCAAGTGGAAAGCCAATTTATTTTATCTAAAATTACTACTGACGAGACGAAATTTTGTTACCTTGTTGCTCAACTGGATCATCAATATGCTGCAGAGGTTAAGGATATTATTACTAATCCACCACCAACTGATAGATATGCTAAACTTAAGTCAGAACTAATTAAACGACTTTCAGCATCGCAGGAGAAGCGTGTTAAGCAACTGCTGATGCATGAGGAGCTAGGCGATAGGAAGCCGTCGCAGTTCCTGCGCCACCTCCAGAGCCTCGCAGGTCCAGCTGTGCCAAGGGATTTTTTGACCACCATCTGGTCAAGCCGACTACCTGCGAATATCCAAACGGTAATCGCTTCGCAGATAGACCTTCCCCTGGACAAGCTATCTGACATAGCAGACAAGGTACACGAGATAGCCCCTTCAACTCCACAGGTGGCAAGCACGTCTAGAGTTGCTACCGCTGCTTCTACATCATCACCGTCGTACGACGAGCTGACAAGGCAAGTTTGTGAACTCACTAGACAGGTAGCGAAACTGGCTGATCAAGTAGCCAGTGGAGGACGCTCTCGCCCGCAGTATCAAAGCCGAAGAGACAATCGTGCTCGTTCTCGCTCACACTCGCGCTCACGACCAAGGCAACCACCACCGAATCACCCTCACTGTTTCTATCATTTTACCCACGGATCTCAAGCCCGAAAATGTAAGCAGCCGTGCAGTTTTGCTTCGGAAAACTCTCAGGGCGGTCGCAAGTAGCGGCCCACGACTGCCCTTCGTCAACAGGCCGTCTTTTTGTCACAGATCGCGCATCGAAAATGCAGTTTTTAGTAGACACTGGTTCGGACCTGTGTGTTTTCCCGCGATCAGCTGTTAAGACGCCCTGCTTCAAGTCGAAATTTAATCTCACAGCTGCAAACAATACGGTAATACACACATTCGGTCTCAGTCAACTGCAGCTGGATTTAGGTCTTCGACGAGTTTTCACCTGGAGTTTTACGATCGCTGATGTTTCTAGACCCATCATTGGTATAGACTTCCTCAGCCACTATGGATTGCTCGTAGACTGCAAGAACCAGCGTCTGATTGATGGAATCACCTCACTCTCAGTGAACGCCCTTTGCACTGGTTCACCTGACGACATAGCATCCATTAAAACTATCACAGGTGAGTCGGACTTTCATAAACTGCTGCGTGAATTCCCGGAGATTACGAGACCTGCAGGAGTTCCTTCAAGTCCCAAGCACAACACGCTCCATTATATAAGGACAACTCCAGGCCCTCCTGTATCTAGCAAGCCTAGACGTCTCGACCCAGCACGTTTGCAAGCAGCCAAGAAGGAGTTTGAAGACATGCTAGCAAGCGGCATAGCTAAACGCTCTGAGAGTCCATGGTCGTCAGCACTACATCTGGTGAAGAAGAAGGATGATGGATGGAGACCCTGTGGCGACTATCGCGCACTCAACGCCCGGACCATACCAGACAGGTACCCCATTCGTCACATTCAAGATTTCTCCCACCAGCTCTCAGGATGTTCAGTCTTCTCCAGTGTTGACCTCGTCAAAGCCTACAACCAACTTAAGGTAAACCCAGACGATGTACCTAAAACAGCACTTACAACACCTTTCGGATTGTTTGAATTTGAGTACATGACCTTCGGACTAAGGAATGCTGCTCAAACCTTCCAAAGGTTCATGGATGAAGTTCTTTTAGGCCTTGATTTTTGCTACGGGTATATTGATGATATACTTATCTTCTCTTCTTCGATAGAAGAACACAAGACACATCTGCGTCAGCTGTTCGACCGACTTAAGCAGTATGGTGTATTGATCAACACTTCGAAGTGTGTGCTAGGCAAGTCAGAAGTAGATTTCTTGGGATACCACGTCTCAGCTGCTGGTACTCGACCGCTGTCTACGAAAGTCCAGGCTATCCAGGGTTATGCTGTTCCCAAAACCATCAAAGAGCTCCGACGCTTCTTAGGGATGATGAATTTTTACCGTCGCTTCATTCCCAATGCAGCTCAACTTCAAGCGCCGTTGAACGCTATCTTGTCTGGACCCAAGGTAAAAAGTACTCACCCTGTCGAGATGACTCCTGACCTCATGCGCATTTTCGAAGACTGCAAAACTTCACTGTCACAGGCAACTTTACTCGCTCATCCAGATGCTACAGCAGAGTTAGCTATCGTTACCGACGCATCTGATTCAGCTATCGGTGCCGTTCTACAGCAACGCAAAGGTACGGACTGGCAACCACTAGCCTTCTACTCGCACAAGCTCTCCGGTGCCCAGGTTAAGTACAGCCCCTATGACCGAGAACTACTCGCTGTGTACGAAGCCATCAAATACTTTAGGCACATGGTGGAAGCTAGGACCTTCGCTATATACACCGATCACAAGCCCTTGACTTTCGCCTTTTCTTTGAACAAAGAAAAGTGTTCTCCACGACAATTTCGTCATCTAGACTTCATCGCTCAATTTACCACTGACCTACGTTTCCTTCCCGGAAAGAAGAACATCGTCGCAGACGCTTTGTCGCGTGTAGAGGAGATAACTGCTGGTATCGATTTTCAAGCTCTTGCACAATTTCAGAAGACAGATTCCGAACTGCAAGACTTTCTTCTACATGGTTCCAGCTTGAAACTCAAGAAGATGGAATCAATCGACAGTCGTTTACCAGTCTACTGCGATATTTCAATGGGACAACCACGTCCATTCATTACTCCACAGCTTCGCAGACAAGTCTTCGAGTCGATACATGGTCTACATCACCCAGGATGTACAGCTACGGTACGACTGGTTACGCAAAGATTTGTATGGCCAGGGATTCGTAAGGACTGTAGAGAGTGGGCTAGGCAATGCTTACGTTGCCAACAATCCAAAGTATCCCGACATACTAAATCCCCCCTTTCCTCTTTCCTTACCCCCTCCTCGAGGTTCTCCCATATCCACCTCGACATAATTGGACCTTTACCCCCGTCTTCTGATTACAGATATTGTCTCACTGTCATCGATAGATTTACGCGATGGCCTGAGGCGATACCACTCAGAGACATCACTGCAGAAACCTGCGCTGCTGCCCTCGTATCTGGCTGGATTGCCAGATTCGGTTGTCCTCTTCGTGTGACAACTGACCGTGGACGCCAATTTATGAGCCACCTCTTCAAATCCCTCGCTGCTTTGGTTGGTGCGCGTCATTTCTACACTACTGCGTATCACCCTGCAGCAAACGGCATCATCGAGCGGCTCCATCGACAACTGAAGGCAGCAATCATGTGTCACGCTACCCCGCAGTGGACCGAAGCCCTCCCACTGGTACTACTTGGAATACGAAGCGCGTGGAAGGAGGACTTACAAACGTCAGCTGCCGAGTTGGTGTATGGTGAGCCCCTACGCTTACCAGGACAGTTCCTGTCGCCGAGCGACGACTTCTCGTCAGATGACATCACGCAGTACGCAACTCGTCTTCGAGCCCATGTTCAGAGCTTGACACCCAAACCGACGGCGTGGCATACTTCGACGCCATTCTACTTCCCACGTGATCTGCAAGACTCATCTCACGTATTTCTGCGTCAAGATCACGTGCGCGGCTCACTCGAACCACCCTACGCCGGCCCCTACTTGGTCATACAGCGACAGCCGAAGTTCTTCACCCTTGACGTAAAAGGCAAGAAAGTCAACGTCACTGTCGACAGGCTGAAACCGGCGTATATGGCTAGAGAAGCTCACGTACCACCCGCCACTACTGCCCAAAGGCTGGAGACTCGTCCAGCACCCCCGAAGGCACTACCTGCGGAACCACCTCCCGTTGAGAAGAAGACCCGAAGCGGTAGAAGAGTCCGGTTCCCTAATTATTATCAACCGTAGTCACGGTCTGGCCGGGGGGAATATGTGGCGTGCTCCGCCACACTTCATCACATCACCAAAATCGCTACTCCATTGAGTTGGGCCAACACCTTACAATTCGATTAAATCGCTCCCTCTTATGAGTATGGGCCAACTCCTTAGACTACCGGTTTTGGTGACCGCGCATAGTAACTGCTACCGTGTCTGTGGCTGGCTCGGCGAGTCGCGGCCCGCGCCCGCGCAGGCAGACCGCTACCGACCGCTATAGGCTACGCTGCTTATTGTTTACTTTATTATCGCGCTTTGCTTATTATTGTTTCGCTTCGTAGTTTTCTATCTATCTTTCTCTGTATTTATTATTAGCTTTCGGAAATATACAATTCATCTAAATTCAATCATAAATCTTCATTCTTTCGGCCTTACTTTCTTCTTCATCTACACCTACCTCACCGTTTATCAACCCACAAACTTTTTGTTTGTTGAAAAAAAATCATAACTCAATATCTACTCGACCTAAAAACGTAAATTTTGGATATTTGGTGTGTTTCATACAAAGCTACAATACTGCTACCTTGGTTATATCCTAAAGTTCCTAGGGGACGTTGAAATGTGGGTTACAGCGTTTGTTTCCAAATATGTAAAAAAAGTATTTTCGGGTCGGTCAAAGGGTTACAGCGTTTACGCTTTCTAGCGTCGATATATAGATTCTGACCCTTAACTATGACTCCCTGTATCCCGGGAATCAGGAACTACGAGGGCTTCGTTAATTAGAGAATTTAACATGACACCTGAACTGGTTTTTACATTTGGACACCGTTACGGCCCGTGTGCGTTTCCCAGCACTGGCGTGCCGTCTGTGTGAGCCGCGCTAAACACACACGTCTGTGTTTCGCCGCACAGCGCGCTAACACAACAGCTGTGTTTTCCCGCACCCGCGTTAAGTTATAAAAAACACAACGGCTGTGTTTTCAGCAGTGAACGTGTCAAAACCTAATTCATGCGTGTAGTCGAGTGTTAACTTATGATACGCATAAATTAGGTTATTTTTATAGGTATGTCGTTAGTCCGCCTTCCAATCAGGAGGTCGTGAGTTCAAACCCCAATGCGGGCACGTACCAATGTGTTTCTGTAAAACATATGTACGTAATTATCACTCGCTTTTCGGTGAAGGAAAACATCGTGATGTAACCCACACACCTACCCGAGAATTATTTCGGAGGTAGGTATGTGATCCACCAATCCGGACTGGGCCCCCGTGGTGGATTATGGCCTAACCCCTCCTCACGAAAGTGAGGGGAGACCCGTGCCCAGCAGTGGGACGTTATGGGTTGATGATGATGATGATGATGTCGTTGGTGCTGATGTTGTCGAAAGTGTCGAGTGTCCGTAAACTCTACAATAAATAATTATTCACCTCAAAAGGTTCAACAGCTTTAATATTATAAGTCTTAAGTGCCGTAGATATCCCAAAAATATAAATTTAGATTATAAAATGTTTATACATTATAGCTTATATTTATTTTATATGTGTTATAAGTTAGATTATATTAAAAAAAAAAAAACAAAATTTATGGCGGTAATTTTGGTCGGCATCGACTGTTTGCTCGACTGCGAAAAGGAGGGTTATGTTTTTCGGTCGCATGTATTTTTTTTTTTAATTTAAAATGACTTATAATGACTTATGATATAAGACAAACATTTCGTGAAGCTTTCGGTTATTTGGTTTATTTTGTGTGTAAAAAGTATTTAAATTTATTGTAAATTTATAGAAAGTAACAGAAATGTTTTTTTCTTCTTCTAAATTTATCTTTTAAACCGTTTTAACCCGTCACGCGTCTGCACTTTGAGGATTCTTGAGTCTTCTCTTGGTTAAGAGTTAATAAGTGAAAAGCCATAAAAAATACTTTCCATTAACCTTAACACTATCGTCGAAGTGTTTAATATTACTCTTCTCATATAATTAAACCTCAAAATTCCATTAAAGAGCAATATTAATTTACGCTTGATATTATTATGTTAAATTTATTTAAAATTTAATGTTGTTTAGTAAGTTCTTTAACACATAGTTTATTAGTTTAATTTTTATTTTATTAACTTTAAATTGTTAATTTTATAAAGGATATAAAATGTCTCATTTCCGACAAAAACGTGATATCTCCTCGAATGTATATTGAAGAGATAAAGTGAAATATTAAAATCCCGAGTCTAAATTACAATGTCAGTAACTGAAATTGTAAGGCCGCCGCCACACAGACTCAAAATAATCGTTAACTCAATAACGCGGTATGTCGGCGTCGTTTAATTTAACGTCCAGGGTGGTAACCACGTACTTATTCTCAGTTCATTGTAAGGCCTTAAACTGAACGGCCTAGATTGGCACCACACACTCATAAATGACAAACGTGACGTGACGTCACTCAAAAATAGACTGCAGAGAATGAGAGAGAAAGAGAATGAGATGGAGCTATACAAACTCCCATAATTGCAAACAAATTGTTCCGATCTCTTTGGATAAATGTCTCTGGTCGACTTATGAACGCTGAGCTATATTGGTGGTGACAGTTAGCAGGGCAGTTCAGTTTAAGGCCTTAAACTGGATGGATTTAACTGTTCGTGGTGAGGGCCAGATATTTTCGCAGTTGTGTGTAAATATGACTAAATGCTACTAAAAGCAGGCGTTGCAAAAACGCCTGGGATATTATCGAGCGATGGTATTGTCTCTGTGTGGTATGGGCTTAACTTAATGAAAATCACATCTGGAGGCCTACCATGACGTCTTATAGCGATTCAGTTGAGGACCTAAACTGAGCCGCGTCCCATAATCGTACAGTGACGACTTATTTTTAATGTTGCTGCCATTTTCAACCTAACCGATATCCAGTTTAGGTTGAAAATGGCAGCAACATAAAAAATAAGACGTCACGGTACGATTATGCGACGCGGCTCAGTTTAGGTCCTCAACTGAATCGCTATAAGACGTCATGGTAGGCCTCCTGTTGTCTTTGATAAATTTTAATAACATCTTTATATTTTAAAGACTTCATGCGTATGTTATTTTAAAGATATACCAATATGGGAAATTTTCTATTTTAATGCAAAAATTATAACCTTTATAAAATTATCTCAAATGGTATTCATTATTGACTTGAATATAGTGGATGGTAAGTTAGATATTATGATTAAGAATTTAGAGTTATTCCAAACTGTTATACGCTTACTAGCATTTTATAAGTAAATATTAATTTTAAGACGCGACAATTTGCATTTTTAGATTTTTAATTGAAGTAAATAAAATATTGTATGAGATTTCCTATTTTAATTTTTACTAACATTTTTTTTGTGAGTAGTCCAAAATATGGCATTTAAAAGGGGTGTTATGAAACAAAATATAATTATGCTGGTTATTTCTTTTTTTCGTTGCTGTATTTTCGATTATTCTCATTATTTTTATTGGCCATTCTGCATTGAAATTCGAAATTCTTGTTAGGTTTAGTTAATTATTAGAAAATTAAAATTTTATTATAAGTTTTTCGGCTGATTCGTGAAATTTCTATTTGGTCATTCGTTTTCGGAAATTAACTAATATATTGTATAGTTATATAGTATAAATTGTGGTATTTAGAGATTTAAGAAATAAATTATGGAAAAATATATTTTTGTTATTATTTTTAAACCCAAGAAGAAACAACGAAAGTTTTATTCAATATTTTTTATTAACAAAATACGCTTGAGATTCAGATAAAATGCATATATTGCTTAATATTAATGACAAAAATCCATCTATGTGTGTACCATAAGGAACATAATTTAAGTTTTTAGTAATAAGAATTCATTTAAAAAAATGTAGGTAGGTAGTTATAATTCCTATAAATAATTTACAGGCGTTATAAGTGAAGCGGAAACTCACTTATCCCTCCTTTATTTACAATACATGTATATATTTTTGACTAGTTACGTATGGACTTCATAATATTACAAACTCTAACTACATAATATTCTAAAAAGTTTTTTTAGACACTGGTGAGTACATTTATTTTTATTTACAAGGACATGAAAATGTTTTAATGTTTTTTGTGTTTTGGCCTTTAGCATTCAGCTAGCGAGATTGTGTCCTATTCCTTTTGATTTTCCTTCTTCTCTTTACCATCGCCGGTAGTCTCATCTGCCTCGTCAATAGAACTCTTCGAGAGCTGCCTCAGAATGCTCTCGAAGATTCTTGGCGCGCTTTTCGTGTTCGGCAGCGAAATGTCAGTTTGCGTCGTGACCGTCTCGCTTCTCTTTTCCTCCCGTACTTCTTGAGGTATCGCCGTCTCTTTCAGATCTAGCGTCAAGTTTTTCTTTTTAATCCCTATTTCTTTTTCTTTTTCTTCCTCGATTTTGGTGATTTCGTTTTCGCGGGAACGTCTCTCGATGGCTTGGGAGAGAACGTTGCCTAGGATATGTGCGCATTTTATGATGTTTTGAGTTTCTCTGGGAGTCAGTTGTAATCCTTCATTACGGATTATGTTGTTTATATTTTTGACGTTGTCGGGGGAACGCTTTCTGGGACCATCGTTGGTTAAATCTGGAAATATTGAACAGTTTTAAATAACGCCTGATGAAAATCTAATAGCATGAAAAGGTGCAGATCTGTGTGTTGCGCTAAAATCATTAGCAGGGCAAAATTTAAAATTTTTCTGGCATGATGAATATCACGAATTCCAATAGAATACTCAATTTATTTGTATTTATCAAGAATAAACTCTTACCGAAATCGTTCAAGTCGATATTTTCAGTGCGGTATGGCGTTGGACATTGGTCGTAGTAACTCTTCATGGGCACCTGGAATAGAATAAATTTACAATGTTACTGAGACAAACCGACGCAATTTGCTGTATCATTCTAAGAGCCTCTAGGTCTATGCGTTCCTGGGAAAATGGAAAGCTTTGCTACGATGAATGTTAGAGGAGGTTGTAGGTAGAGATTGATGTTCTTTGTGTGAATGAGACTAGGAAAGGATGTGACGCCACCACGCATGGACCCTGCACAGCCTATTGGTCTGGGGTTCCAGAAACCAGTAGAGGGTGTCAGGGAGTCTGTGTACTGCTTCCCGCTGGGATCGTAGCATGTGGATAGATGTAGTCTCTGCCTATTCCAACGGGAGAAAGGCGTGTTTGCATGTAGGTATTTCATTACAATGCTGGTTTTGTTATACCTTAGAGAGGGAGTTGTTATAGTTCGCCCAGAAATCATTCCACTCGCCCTCGCCGCGCCTGAAGTCTTCCACCTTCGTCGGCTCCGTTTCGCTGATATCCTGCCACGTGCTTACGCAGCAACTGGAATTCATCGTCATCATCAACCTATATTATCCCACTGCTGGGCTCAGGTCTCCAAGGGTGGATTAAAGGGGGGGGGGGGGGACGTGCCCCTTCAGACGGTATTTATGTGTACTGTTACGATTCCATCACAGTACATACTTAGAAGCAAATCAGGGTTGTTAAAATATGTAAATAAAATGACATAAAGAACATGAGGGAAACTCTTGTCTATTATAGGCTGGAATTTGCCCCCCAAGAAAAAATCCTGGATCCGCCCTTGCAAGTCTCCCCTCACTTTCGTGAAGAAGTTAGGCCATAATCCACCATGGAAGTCCGGTCCGGATTGGTGGATAACACACCTACCTCTGAAATAATTCTCGAGTGGGTATGTGATTTTCCTCACGATGTTTTCCTTCATCGAAACAATGCAAACATTACTGTGTTCCGATTTTAAGGGCACTGTTTCCAGCGAAATTACTGGGCATATGAGACTTTAGAGCCGATGTCTCAGGGTGACGAGCGCAGTGCGCCGCGCGGGATTATGCTATGCAGGGTTCTGGGTGGTGCGGTATCTGTTATGGGCAGGCGTAGCGCTTACCATCAGGTGAACGACGTACTCGTCTCGTCACTCAGACAAATAAATAAAACGTACTCATGCCCAAAGAAACATAAAGTAGAAAGGGTGTACCTGGAGACATGTTGGCTTCTAGGAGACACCACCAGGTCCATCGTGGGAGCCCGAGGAGACAGGTCTACTGACGACTGCTCGGAGTACTCAGGGGATACGGATGAGTAGTCCAACTCGGTGCCGTATCTGAAACATTTTCAACCTCTTCCTTATACGTACGGCTCTTACAAAGCTGTTTTTTAAGTAATATTTTCCTAAAGTTAAATTTCAAAGTTTATTACAGCGCCATCTAGTAACAATATAAAACATCACTTAGGAAGACAGTTTTCTGTAGATACAATGTGCAGCTAGTACGGATTAATTACGCTAGGTGCCGCTATTTCTAACTTGCTTAAATGCACTTCACATTCTCGTAGAACTAAGCTAAATTATGACTGTTAGTAAACATTATAGAAATATTATATTGGATTTTTTCACTTTCTTGGCTTTATATTGAACTAGCTGCGCCCCGCGGTTTCACCCGTGTAGTTCCCATTTTGTCCAACGGGAACACACTATCGGGATAAAAAGGTAGTTACCCTATTACTCAATCCTGGTTAAATATTAAACTAATCTGTGTTCCAAATTTCATTTGAACCCGTCAACAGTAGTTTTTGCGTGAAAGAGGAACATTTTATAATTAAATAGGATTTTTTAGGCCCTCTTTCTTAGGCGAAGACCTCGTTAAAACATCCGCTAGGTGGCGCTATCACCAACTTACCTATAAGGGCTTGCGGACGAAGAAGTCTTATATAAACTGTCTCTGCTGTAAGAAAAGACGCTATCTCGGCTTTTGCCTCCATCTAGACTCTTCTGCGTCCTTCTAGTCTCCACCCTTTGTATGTGGCTTTGGAGGGAAGCGCTCCGGGGCTTTGGTCCGGGACGCGGCTTGGGGGTAGATGTCGCTAGTGGTAGAGAGGGCACTTTGTTCTTGATTCCGTATTTTGAGTTCGTGTCTTCGAAGTCCGATACCTGGAAATATCGAAAGAAACTTTACAAGAATTTACTGTAATTATTTTTTGAACGTTGGTAGCCCAGTGGCGTCGTAATTTCAAAGTCAGTAATTTCGTATAGGATCGTGACGCCTTATCAATTTATTTATGAGTGACAAACTTCTTACCTGAGATAGATCCAGCGACATATCATCTTCTAAAGACGTCTCCTGACTCTTAGATGACAGGGAAGTGTTGGCGCGTTTAGGGTGGTCGCCCACCTTCCTCGCTCGAGGGTTCGAGATGGGGTCCGTGGTGGTGCGGCGGTGGTACCCACCAGGGAGAGAGTTGGCCCGGTCGCATCTAAAAAAAAATTGTTGTAAGCTTTTATAAAGCCCTTAACTTGTGTGTATAACATAAGTTAATTTAAATTTTCGCGTTATTTAAATTTTCCGAGAAAAAAATTCTTATAAATGTTATATTTATATAAAAACTAGCTGCGCCCCGCGGTTTCACCCGCGTAGTTCCCGTTTTGACCCACGGGAACATACTATCGGGATAAAAAGTACCCTATTACTCAATCCTGGTTATAAACTATCTGCGTTCCAAATTTCATTCGAGTCCGTTCAGTAGTTTTTGCGTGAAAGAGGAACAAACATCCATCCATCCGTTCTCACAAACTTTCGCATTTATAATGTTAGTAGGATTAATCCATATTTCCCTTGGTCACGCTTTAACTTGAAAATGACTCGTCTGATTTAGCTATTTTTTTTATTATAAAATGCTATTTGTTTCGTACTGAAACAGATTTCTTTTCTTTTTATTTTGAGTGTTTTCGAACGTAACTACACAAAGACTATTCCGCTTAATATTTTGTGTTGGTACGAGATTATTATGGCCCACGACTTTGGGTGGGCCAACCGAAAGTCAGTCGTCCTTCAAATGCGCGTGCGAGCACTTGTCGCATCGCGGTGTTTTGAGCTTTCACCGGTAGCTCCATTTCGTGGACGCCATTCCCATCCTCGGAGACGAGCTCCAGGATTAAGTGTAGTGTGGATTGCCTGATCACACCTCTATCCCGGAGGAAGGTGATACGGGATCAGAAGAAACCGCCCCATCGGCGTCCTATGGATATATCTCTGTGCACCATCATCCCCCATCTAACCCGAAGACAGCGCTGATTACACACCCGAGAGGCCATCGACGGATTTCCCAAGTAAGTTCGTAGGCCATAATATCTCCCCGTAACATTTTTGATCCGTTCGAGCCGGATCTGCGGATTTTCTTTGCTGTAGTCACGTTGTCCAAATCCCGTTATTAGTGCATATTTTCCCATTTTTGGAAACCATCCGAGTATATTTTAGTGTTTGTCGTAGCGGCGTTACGCGTCCCGACAATATTTCCCAGTTTTTCATCTTGATTTTGCCGATTTTTGATTTTTTGTGTGCGACATTACGTGTCCATTAAAAATGGCGGAACAAGATATTTTCGAAAGAGAAGTTATACTTGACGAAGTCAAACGTACTTTAGAGTTTTACGAACTCAATGAACAGCAATTTAAAGCGCGAGCAAAAGATATTCTTTCTATTCAGAGAAAATTCCTTAAATTGCAAACTAAAATTGAGAAGTCACAAATGAAATTGTCGACATTTGACCGAGAGGAACAGTTACGTATTCGAACTCAATTCAATGATATTTATTACGCAATTGTCAGCCATGTCGAAGTTCTGAAGAAAAACGATGAGGAGTGTAGGCGCATGAGTCGAGTTTCCTTTAACAATACAATACAACCGACTCACGGGGGTTGTAGTAGTAGGTTACCGAATCTTCCGTTGCCGTCATTCGGGGGAGAATTGACCGATTGGCCACCATTTTATGACCTATTTCGCTCCATGGTTGATAATAATGACGCCTACACAGATAACGAGAAGTTTAGGTATCTCCTTCTTACCTTGAAAAACGAGCCCTATAACTTAATAAAATCGATACCTATCACGGACGAAAATTATACCGTCGCGTTAGATATTTTAATTTCAAGATATGAGAACAAACGAGTCATAGCTTCTCAACATATTGATCGTATTCTGGATATTCAATCCTGTGCCGAGAAATCAAATCAAAGTGTGCGTAATTTGTTGAATATTTACCATGAGAATATAAAAGCGTTACAAGTAATGCATTTTCCTACAAAGCAGTGGAGTTTTTTGTTGTTGAATATTTTACTACGTAAAATACCTACTTCCATTCGTATGCGATTCGAGTTAACATTGCATAAACCATCCGATGTACCCAACGTCGACTTGTTAATCGAGTTTTTAGAACGAGAATTAACCGCCAGCGAAATAGTTGAATCTGGCAGTAGAAAGATTCAAAATGTAGGTAGTCAGAGGAAAGAGTACGTCGCTCCAACGTTCCGTCGAGCGTTGGCTGCCGGCGTGGCCAGCCGCACTTCGACTCAGGGTGCGAGCGATTCTCAACCTTCTGTCAATACGCGCAAGAACCAGAATTGTGTATGTTGCGATGCTCAACATCCATTAAGAAAATGTAATAAGTTTTTGAATTTGTCACCAAGCAATAGGTATGCGTTTATCAAAAATAAAGATGTTTGTTTCAATTGTTTACGCAAAGGTCATAACGTTTCTCAATGCAAGTCGAGTTTTGTTTGTCGTTCGTGTAAAAAACGTCATCATACATTGATTCACTTTACTTCTGAAGGTGATACTAGCCGTGCGAGTGAGAGAAGTGTTTCTTTACCGCTCACGGAGGAACGGGAAGAGAACAATCCGAGCACCTGTACTCAGCACGCTATGTCCGCGAGTCAAGCGACACAAATTAATTGCGCGTCGTCCAATGCTCCTTTTAGCACGACAAATACTGTGTTGCTTTCGACCGCACTCATCGATGTATGTGTAGGTAATGAAAAGCGTTCGACTGTCCGGTGTCTTATCGATACGGGAAGCCAGGCTTCGTTCATGACGGAATCGTGCGCACAGCGGCTAGGTATAAAGCGTTGTTATGCGAATGTACCTGTTTACGGGATAGGTGACACCAAACCGGTACGACCAAAGGGAAAGATTTCGTGTTGCATAACCCCGAGAAATGAACTTCAACCTTCTATACCGATTGAAGTTTTAGTATTGCCGAAACTTATTCCTAAAATGCCTAGTGTACCACTGCCTCGTATGGGGTGGGCACACATTCAAAATTTAAATTTAGCCGATCCTTTGTTTCACACTCCACAGCCGGTGGAGATGTTGTTAGGTGCAGATGTACTATCTAACATAATTTTAGGAAACGTAATAACGGGTTCGCCCGGTTCGCCGATCGCTATGAACAGCGTTTTCGGTTATTTGTTGTTGGGAAAAATAGCGTTCAACTCTTCGACTCCATCCTCAGTTCAAGCTTGTTTTAGCTCATTATCCGATGACGGCGACTTGAAACGATTCTGGAAACTGGAGTCAGTGCCTGAGGTGAAGGCACTCACCCCCGAGGAACGTCTATGTGAATCCATATTTGAACGCTCACACTATCGTGACGTCACGGGACGATACACAGTAGCTTTACCACGTAAACCTGATGCTACGCCCCTAGGTGAATCACGAGATATTGTCCTCGCTCGGTTCCATAAATTAGAGCAACGTTTACAACGGAACCCGAGTCTTAAAATCGAGTATCACGCGTGCTTGCAGGACTATTTAGATTCAGATCATATGGAGTTGGTCGTCGACCCGCCAGTGCTTGGTAACTCCTTCTATATTGCCCATCATGCAGTGATCAAGGCTTCTTCAGAAACAAGCCGCTGCAGAGTCGTGTTTGATGCTAGTTGTGCTAGTTCTAACGGAGTTGCCCTGAATCAGATTCTCTTGACAGGCCCTAAGCTTCACCACGATATAGTGGACGTACTCCTCAAGTTTCGTGTACATTGCGTCGCGCTTACGGCCGATATTAAACAAATGTATAGAAATATACTAGTACAAGAATCTGATAGGGACTTGCAACGCATTCTGTGGCGTACGTCGCCCGATGAACCCCTCCGTGATTATCGTCTGCGGACGGTAACATTTGGTGTAAGTTCTTCCCCTTACTTAGCTCTTCGTACCATTAAGCAATTGGCTTGTGACGAAGCATCTAATTTTCCCCTAGCGGCAAAGGTTTTAACCGACCAAGTGTTCGTCGACGATGTGGTCACGGGCGCGAGCGATGAATCACACGCTCTGGTACTACAACAGGAATTGTTAGGTATTTGCAAATCAGCTGGGTTTGAACTACGTAAATGGCACAGTAACTCGCCGGCGATACTCGCCGCGGTTCAGGCGCCAGAGGTTCATGGTGAGCGGCGGGAAGAGGTGCCCTTTGCTCCCATGGAACATGACCATCAAACCAAAATAAGGGACTCAAGGGGACTTTTACCCTCCACATTCTTACAGAACGACATGTGGTTTCACGGCCCAGCATGGCTCCGTGAGGATCCTACTGCGTGGCCAGTATTTAAAAGTATCCCTAGCACTGGTGAGGAGAAACGTAATCCACCGGTCGCGTCTGCATCAGCTACGCTGATCGACGATGTTGATGTCATAAACCAGTTTTCAATCTTGAGTAAATTGTTGAGAATAACTTCTTATATTTTTCGCTTTTACAATATTCTTAAATCGCGCGTCAACAAGGAAAAGAGTTCCTATCCTAGTCACATTACAGTCCACGAGTATAAGCTCACGCTTAATCGTTTGATTTATTTAGTGCAACACCAAGTGTTTCACGAAGATTTTAAAAACATTTCACAGGGTAAACCGCCCTCAAACCAATTGAGACGTCTTAATCCGTTTATCGATGATTCGAGTTTTTTGCGAGTCTCCGGACGTCTACATAAATCCCTTTTGTCGTACGAGTCAAAACATCAATTAATTTTACCCAAAAAACATCCTCTTACGATTTTAATAATTGACGATGCCCATATTACGCATCTTCATGCGGGCACTCAAGCCGTTCAATATTTACTTTTACAAAAATATTGGATTTTATCTAGCCGAGATATAATACGTAAACAAATCTTTCGTTGTGTGCGCTGCTTCCGTGTGCGTCCGGTACGTCTACAGCCTGCGATGGCGCCACTCCCAGCGGTCCGGCTGCGACCCGAGCGCCCATTCATGAAAACAGCTGTTGATTACGCGGGCCCGTTTTACATGCGAGCTAATAGGGTTCGTAATGCTAAAATCATCAAATGTTATGTCGCCGTGTTCGTGTGTATGAGTGTGAAGGCTATACACTTGGAGCTCGTATCGGAGCTATCTACTGAGGCGTTCTTAGCAGCCCTGCGCCGATTTACATCGCGCAGAGGTTTGTGCAGCGACATTTACTCTGATTGCGGAAAGAACTTCCAGGGTTGTCATAACTATTTGAGAGATTCGTACGAGTTTTTAAAAAATGACTCTGTTCAATGTGCTTTGAATTATCAAACCTTGAAACAGGGCAAATGGTATAAGGACCGCGGTGCTCCTATCTGTGTAGGCGACATTGTTGTGGTATGCGACGATAATCTTCCACCACTCCAATGGAAACTTGCTCGTGTTCATACACTCCATCCGGGCTCCGATAATAAGGTGCGAGTTGTGACTTTGCAAACGGGCAAGAGTCTATTCAAACGAGCGATCGTAAAAATTTGTAAACTGCCTTTAGAATGATTATTGTTTACGAATTCGTAAAATTAGTTCCTAAGTTTTAATTACCTATACTAGTTGTTTACAACAACCTTAGATCAAGTTTAAGTTTATATATTGAATAACTTTCTGTTCATTGAGTTTTCGTGTTAAAAGAACTTACAGTCTTTTAAGGTGAGCGGCATGTTTCGTACTGAAACAGATTTCTTTTCTTTTTATTTTGAGTGTTTTCGAACGTAACTACACAAAGACTATTCCGCTTAATATTTTGTGTTGGTACGAGATTATTATGGCCCACGACTTTGGGTGGGCCAACCGAAAGTCAGTCGTCCTTCAAATGCGCGTGCGAGCACTTGTCGCATCGCGGTGTTTTGAGCTTTCACCGGTAGCTCCATTTCGTGGACGCCATTCCCATCCTCGGAGACGAGCTCCAGGATTAAGTGTAGTGTGGATTGCCTGATCACACCTCTATCCCGGAGGAAGGTGATACGGGATCAGAAGAAACCGCCCCATCGGCGTCCTATGGATATATCTCTGTGCACCATCATCCCCCATCTAACCCGAAGACAGCGCTGATTACACACCCGAGAGGCCATCGACGGATTTCCCAAGTAAGTTCGTAGGCCATAATATCTCCCCGTAACACTATTTATTATTGTAATTAAATTTTTCCAATTTTTTTTTCAAAGTAAAATTAAATTGG
The DNA here is from genome assembly GCA_912999815.1 of Campaea margaritaria. Classification (NCBI taxonomy): domain Eukaryota; kingdom Metazoa; phylum Arthropoda; class Insecta; order Lepidoptera; family Geometridae; genus Campaea; species Campaea margaritaria. The sequence continues at coordinate 3,423,414 of OU538818.1, forward strand.
AAAAGTTGCCCGGAAAATTGGTGAATTTGGGAAAACAACGTGTTTTTTCTATCTGACTTGACATTTGATATTTTCTCGAACTTCAGCAGCAGCTGTTCCTAAGTATCATGGTGGCGCTTGACCTGGAAAATGCAGAGTTATTGCCAGAAATGATAGTTACGGTACGATACTGCGGGGCGCAAAAAAAAAAGTAATAATTTAAAAACATTAAAGTTTGGTACTAACCTCTTCGTAATCTGCTTCCCAGTGACCACGAAGTCCAACCCGCTGGCTCCGCTGCTAGTCTTGGCTGTCTTCTTCGGTGTGGAGCTGGCGGAGTGAGGAGTTTTCTCCTCCAATGACTTCTCCTTCTGCAGGCTGTTCTTGCGGGACTGCGAGGAGTTCCGGCGGGAGGAAGGCCGGCTGCGGACTTCATCAGGGTCTTCCTTTTGCATGGCGTTGGACCCCCGCTCCCAGGATTCCTTACAAACTTGTATGTCTTAACACGTCCCCTGCTGAAAACACACACGTCTGTGTTTTTACCATATTACGGCGAGCGAAAACACGCCTGGCGTGCGAACCCGCACTGCTGTATTGACAATCTAAATCTATATAATTACTAGCTGTGCCCTGCCACGCTTCGCTGTGGCACATTCGCACATTCGCTGATATGTCACCGATGAAAAAAATAGATAAAAACAATCCTTGATGCGGATTATATATCATGCTAAAATTTCAGCTCGATCGGTGCAGAACTCTTTGAGTTTTTGAAGCGTACACAAACCAACATAACATTTTTATATATATAATATAGATAAATACCACCGTGTGATCCATGGACCGACCTATAAACCCACAGGTCTGGCGACAGCTAACCGAATCCTTGAACATCGAAAATAGCCCCTTTTGATCGTCGCCCCTGGACCCAATGAATCGAAAACCCGTAGCAGGTTATTGAAATTTATTAACTTTACTGAAGTAAAACTTCTTTACGCACGCTTAACTTGGGGAGTAAGCTGGCGAATGCGTTGGGGAGTAAAGGGAAAGTGAGGGGAGACCCGTGCCCAGCAGTGGGACGTTATGGGTTGATGATGATGATGATGAAGAGTTACCCTAAATCGGAAAACAAAGTTACCGCAACTTAAAATTTCAGGCAGGTGAAATCGGCAATTTTTTAAGTTAGTTATTTTTTTTATTCATCATCATCATCAAACCATATCGTCCCACTGCTGAGCACGGGTGTCTCTTCACTTTCGGGAGGAGGGTTAGGCCATAATCCGCCACGGGGGCCCTGTCCGGATTGGTGGATAACATATCCACCTCCCAAATAATTATCGGGTAGGTGTGTGGGTTTCCTCAAGATGTTTTCCTTCACCGAAAAGCGAGTGATAATTACGTGCATATGCTTTACAGAAACACATTGGTACGTGCTCGCACTGGGATTTGAACTCCCGTCCTTCTCCTTGGAAGGCGGACGTTCGATTAGGTATTATTACTATAAAAAAAGATGTCATGTCTTAATCTATACTAATATATAAAGCTGAAGAGTTTGTTTGTTTGTTTGAACGCTAGGATATCAGGAACTACTGGTCCGAATTGAATAATTCTTGTGTTGTGTTGAATAGTCCATTTATCGAGGAAGGTTATAGGCTATATAACATCACGCTACGACAAATAGGAGCAGAGCAGCAATGAGGGATGTGGCAAAAACGGGGAAAATATATTGCTTTTAAGAGAGTTATTGCGGGTAAACTTGAATTATGCGGGTGAAACCGCAGGGCGCATCTAGTGCGTTATAAAAGAAGTTAATGTCTAAAATTTCCGCTGTTTGCTTCCAAAACTTATTTCGCTTACCAAAAATCGGAGAAATTTAATCCACAGTAATTTTCATTGAACAAAACACTTTGGAGAAAAAAAACTTAGAATATCACAATTTTTTTTTATAAAGCGTAGGTTTTGGGTCGGAGCACAGTGTTGAACTGAGCGGGTGTATCATATTATGGGGTATGAATATATAACACGCATGAGTAGAGCGGGGCGCGGACAGGGCGATAAGCGGAGCGGGCAGCGATTTTTATTTAAGACATTAGCTCATACACAAAATTAGCTCATAAAATTAAAAAAATGACATCGCCGTAGAGTTTCTTGGTGCTATCTTCTCTAACGGGCGTATTTCCGAAGCACTGGTAGAGTCAATGGAGTTTTCCTTTTCCTGTGCGAGACTCAGGCATGAGTCGCCACTTGAAAGGGAAATATCCTTTTTCTAACTCAAACCATAATTAGATAATAATCATTAGTTTCGTAGATCATAATATATTGACTTATTTTTTTGTATTTCTATACTTATGTATAAGATATTATTTTTTTTTGACGTGTAAAAGTGCAATATTTTGCCTATTTACAATAAATGATTTGAGTTTGAGTTTAACACAATAGTATCGATTGATAATATCGCACCTGTATAATAGTTTTATTTTGAATTATCATTCGCTTAATGTTCCATAATGGCTTAATGGCTTAATGGTGGCATAAACCACCGTCCGATGTCCTAATTACTCCTCTCCGTGCATGGTTGTCTGGAAGAGATCGCTCTGAGCGATAAGACCGCCCATTGTGACACTAATTGTAAAATTTGTTCTGTTCTAGTTTTTAAGTTTTCTTTGTTCTGTGGTGTTTCAATAAAGAGTTTATCTATCTATCTATCTAATGGTAAGCGCTACACCTGCCCATAACAGTTACAGTGCCACCTAAAACTTTGCATAGCATAATCTTGCGCGGCACTGCACTGCGCTAGTCACACTAAGACATTGGTTCCTTGCCTAGTAATTTCGCTGGAAACAGTGCCCTTCATACCAGAACACAGCATTGTTCTGACACTACTGCTTGGTTAAATATTATGTTTGCTTCTATGTAAAATTTTGTTTGCGGTAGTATCTTTATTTTATATTAGAAGGCGGTTTTCCACCAAAGCCCGATGGCCGAGACTAACGTTCCGCCTATATATACAACTAGCTGCGCCCCGCGGTTTCACCCGCGTAGTTCCTGTTCCCGCGGGAATATGGGGATAAAATATAGCCTATGTTACTCGCTGTAAATGTAGCTTTCCATTAATGAAATAACTTTTAAAATCGGTGCAGTGGTTTAGCCGAAACCTTACATATTTCGATACATACTTTCATCCCCTATATTCTTTTTTACAAACTTTGAATGCCAAATTTATTTATATCTAATCATAAGCCTAAAAAATAAATTTCAAGCTTCTAGCTTTAAAAATGACGAAACTTCCATACAAACTTCCATCCCATATTTCAACCCTTACAATGCTTTTTCCCATTAAAAAGTACCCTATGTCCTTTTCTTGGCTCTAGACTATCTCTGTATCAAATTTCATTTCAATCGGTTCAGTAGTTTAGGCGTGAAAGAGCAACAGACAGACAGAGTTACTTTCGCATTTATAATATAGGTAAGGATAGGGATATTTTAGTTGGATAGTTCTGGCAAGCCGTTCAGTTAGCCTGCTCGCCGCGCCGCTCATCGCTCCGCTCGTGCCACGACCGCAGCGCTAATTAAGGGTAGGCCGGGGTGACTACCGGCGCATAAAGCAAGGCGCTCGGAGAACCATAGAGTCGCTATTTTTACTATTTTTAAAGTGAAACTATTTTTATCGACGTATGGGAGAAATGTTATAGCAATCGACACACTTTTCTGTTACGCTCGACCGGCACGCGCCATCTTAACTGAACACTTTGACATGAAGGTTTATTGAAAGAAATTTGAAATATAATAAGACAGAGTTAATTAATTATCAGCGGTGGCAGCACGTCTGCCTTCCAAGGAGAAGGTCGTGAGTTCAAACCCCAGTGCGGGCACGTACCAATGTGTTTCTTGTAAAACATGTACGTAACTAGCTGCGCCCCGCGGTTTCACCTGCGGGAATATGGGGATAAAATATAGCCTATGTTACTCGCTCTCAATGTAGCTTTCCATTAGTGAAATATTTTTTTTAATCAGTGCAGTGTTTTAGCCGAAACCTTACATATTTCCATACATACTTTCATCCCCTATATTTATTTTACCCCCTCGAGAGTAAATTCTTATAAACTTTGAATGCCAAATTTATTTATATCTAATTAAAGGCCTAAAAAATAAATTTCAAGCTTCTAGCTTCAAAAATGACGAAACTTCCATACAAACTTTCACCCCCTAATTCAAACCTTTACAATGCTTTTTTCGCATTAAAAAGTACCCTATGCCCTTTCTCAGGCTCTAGACTATCTCTGTACCAAATTTCATTTCAATCGGTTCAGTAGTTTAGGCGTGAAACAGCAACAGACAGACAGAGTTACTTTCGCATTTATAATATAAGGAGGGATTATCACACGCTTTTCGGTGAAGGAAAACATCGTGAGGAAACCCACATACCTACCCGAGAATTATTTCGGAGGTAGGTAGGTGATCCACCAATCCGGATCTGGCCCCCGTGGTGGATTATGGCCTAACCCTCCTCACGAAAGAGAGGGGAGACCCGCGCCCAGCAGTGGGACGATATGGGTTGATGATGATGATGAGTAACGAGACGAGCAGGTCGTTCGCCTGATAGTAAGCGCTACGCCTGCCCATTTATTAACATAACAGTCACAGCACCGCTCAGAACCCTGCATTGCATAATCCTGCGCGGCGCACTGCGCTCGTCACCCTGAGACATCGGCTCTAAAGTCTCACACGCCCAGTAATGTCGCTGGAAACAGTGTCTTTATAATAAGCGATTTCTTAATAAAATAATTATACTTTTTCTTAAGATTCAATGAAACCGAATATATATTTCTATATGTAATAAATTTAAAGACGGCAAAACGGCCAATTCACATTCTTAACCTTATATTAAAATAGAAAATAACATGATTTTTATTTTCATATTAAAAGAAAACGTCTATCTGTCTGTTGACTTATGTAAAATAATTGAAAGGAAATAATTACCTAACCTCATAAAATAATTCTCAGGTAGGAACGTGGGTTTCCTCACGATGTTTCCCTTCACCGAAAAGCGAGTGATAATTACGTACATACGCTTTACAGAAACACATTGGTACGTGCCTGCACTGGGATTTGAACTCACGTCCTTCTCCTTGGAAGGTGGACGTTCTCCCACTAGGCTACCACCGCTTTAAAAAGTTATTTTTAACTTATATTACCTCGAAACAGACAAAGCAGCGGAGCACGCCCAGTTCAAAATGTATTATGCATACTACATAATTTCCTATTTAATATCAAATACAGCTTTCGTCTTGTTTACCATAGTGTCCGCTTTCCTAAGTAGAAAGTAAAAAACTAGTTATGTTCTATTTGATCTTAAAATACGTAAGAAAACATCTAAACGGTTGCCGTATCACGAATCTTACAACATGGGCCTCAGCACGAACAGTTAAATCCATCCAGTTTAAGGCCTTAAACTGAGCTGCCCTGCTAACTGTCACCACCAATATCGCTCAGCGTTCATAAGTCGACCAGAGACATTTATCCAAAGAGATCGGAACGATTTCTTTGTATTTATGGGAGTTTATATAGCTCCATCTCATTCTCTTTCTCTCTCATTCTCTGCTGTCTATTTTTGAGTGACGTCACGTCGCGTTTGTCATTTATGAGTGCGCGGTGCCAATCTAGGCCGTTCAGTTTAAGGCCTTAAAATGAACTGCATGGAATAAGAATAAGTACGTGGTTACCCCCCAGGCCTGCGACAGACGTGAATATCGCGACGATATCTATTCAAAACTGTTAAAACATTGACAGCTGAAAATCACACGTTTTTGAGAAGATTCGTAAAAGTGCCAAAAAAAAAACCGGTTTTATGTCAACGTTTTCAAATAAAAACTAAATTAATTTGTTTCCATCTACCAAGGAAGTTTTAATAAAGTAAATGGTCGGCTAAGACCGTTAAAAACGCACTAAATAAGGCTCTAAAGGTGTGCAACCGGAACTGCACCCCAAAAACCCATCTAAGTATGTTGCCTTTAATTACAAAAAATTGTTTTGGTTTACAAGAAACGAAACTATTCATAGGTAATTCATTCATTTGACCTTTTGCTGTAAAGATATAAGAAATGGATTTATCGGCTTATGTTCCGGAAGTCCTTAATTGCTGTCGCTTTGCTACAGCTATCGCTACGGCCAATTTTACGTAATCAGGTAGATGTTATCATCTGATCTTGCCGTGGTGAGATTTTGTTTATTGGCATTTTTATATACTTTTTATAGCCTTAAAAGTTTAGTTTCGTCATCATCATCAACCCATAACGTCCCACTGCTGGGCGCGGGTCTCCCCTCACTTTCGTGAGGAGGGTTAGGCCATAATCCACCACGGTGCCCCGGCCCGGAGAGGTGGATAGCATACCTACCTCCGAAAAAATAAAATACATCTCGGGTTTCCTCACGATGTTCCTGGAAATTCTGCTTAATTACTTTCAGGTATGTGTCTGAGAATTAATAAGCCATACTCCCAGCGGTAAGTTCTTAGATGGGTGACCAATTATGGGCATAATATTTAAGCCCTTCCCTGCTTTACTTATGCCACGGAGGTTGATAACATTTAACACGTTCACTCCTGAAAACACAGATGTGTTTTTTATAACTCTACGCTGGTGCGGGAAAACACAGCCGTTGTAGCGCAGCTCACGTGCCGGCTGTGCGGCGACACACAGACGTGTGTGTGTAACGCGGCGCTACTACAGCGCGGCTCACACAGACGGCGCGCCAGTGCTGGGAAACGCACACGGGCCGTAACGGTGCAGAAATGTAAAAACCGGTTCAGCTGCCAACGTGTTAAAGGCGGTATTAGCGTTTTCTTTCATGTAACCTTTCTGATGTAGATATAGAATAAAATATCATACAGAATGGACACTGTCCAGACTCTCCACCCCCCGCGATACGTCCCCCGCTTCTCCCCCCGCAATCGCCACTACACGCCCACCTGCAATAGACAAACGGGCAGTATGAACCTTCACACTAGCGGGCTGTCTTTCGTTTCGGTCGCGTATCTTTGAATGTGCGTCATTTAAATGTGTGGGTTTTTGTATGGAGTGCGGGGTGTGGTGTACATAACTGGCGTGACATTCAATATCCGCTCTCTGCCCCTCCACATGCCTCTGAGATGATACACCTTGCTGCGGTGACCACATAGTTACGTAATGTTGAAATTTATGGAGGTGACCATGAGTTTGGAGGTACTGAGACCAGTGGAACAAATGATGTTGTTATAATAAATTGTGGTTGAAAAAACTAAAAAACGCGTTTTAATAGCAAGCCGAGTTGAAAAGTAGATAAACAATTAATTTTATGGTGAAAAAATGTGGGGTGCTTTTTACAATTTATAATTAGTTTTTGATATCAAGCATTTTTTGCCATAATATATTATGTACCTACCGCTATGTGCCGTATATATTTGTAGTGGGTAGCCTCTTCTGCAAGAGATCGCCTGGGGAAGTACCACCCACACCTTTGCCAGATATTCATTACTGTGTTCCGGTTTGAAGGGCATTGTTCCCAGCGGAATTACTGGCCATATGAGACTTCAGAACCGATGTCTTGCAGTGACCGTCAGGTTTTTTTATTTGACTAAGTGACGAGTCGAGCAAATCGTTCACCTGATGGTAAGCGCTACGCCTGCCCATAACAGTTACAGTGCCACCCAGAACTTTGCATTGCATAATCCTGCGCGGGACTGCACTGCGCTCGTCACCCTGAGACATCGGCTCTAAAGTCTCTTACGCCCAGTAATTTCGCTGGAAACAGTGCCCTTTAAACCGGAACGCAGTAGTATCTGGCAATGGTGTGGTACTTCCCCAGGCGGTCTCTTGCAGAAGAGGCCACCCACTACTTGTAAACGACTTGCTCCTCCCGTTCCTCATCATCATCAATACATATCATCCCGCTGCTGAGCACGGGTCTCTCCTCACTTTCGTGAGGAGGATTAGGCTATATCCACCATGGGGGCCCGTCCCGGTGGTTCCTCTCATACATAGCAAAAAAAAGTTGTCCAGGAGGTCAAGTCCAGGTTGCAGGATTTTCCTGCAGCATCCTGTCGCGTGGTCACCCTAATAGTTTCTCGCATACGCGCAGTGAAAGTCGACCCGGCGCGCCCTGCGGCCTTGCAGAGAAAGTGTGTGACGCTTCGACCGGATCGTTCGTGTTATCAGCTACGTATTGCTTTGATAATGGGGATCCATTATCAAAGCAATACGTAAGCAGTGGGAGGCCTCTTCTGCAAGAGACCGCCTGGGGAAGTACCACACTGCCGCCAGATACTACTGAAGGGCACTGTTTCCAGCGAAATTACTGGGCGTGTGAGACTTTAGAGCCGATGTCTCAGGGTGACGAGCGCAGTGCAGCGCAGGGTTATGCAGGGTTCTGGGTGTTGCTGTGACTGTTATGGGCAGGCGTAGCGCTTGCCATCAGGTGAGCGACTTGCTCGTCTCGAAATACATACGTATGAAGCTGATAAAAGCGTGTTAAAAATTAAATTATACAGTCATATTGAGATCTGCGTCCTTTTTTGAAGTCCTTTAAAAAGTATTTCTTACATAACTACAAAAGAGTGTTAATAACCTGTCCATGGTAATGAAAGTTGTTATTTTGTTTGTAACCATTCAGCTCGCCTAAAGATCATACGATACATTGCGTAATTAACTATTTTTATTACTCTTTGGTTTTTTATGATCTTTTTTTTTTTTTTTTTTCTTTTTCTTTCCTTTTTTGATTTTTCTGTACTGTGTTTCTTTTTGTTTCTGGTGTACAATAAAGAGTTTTTCTATTCTATTCTATTCCTTTTTTTTGAAAAGGATATGTAAAATATATAATGAACCAACTTAAATAAATATAATGACAAAAAAATAATCGCAATATTACGTTAATTCATCATCATGATCTCTTTTGATTTTGGTTTTGAAGCTTCACTTGGGGAGAAAACACGTGAATGCGTTACGAAAAATCTGATCGGGCGAGGCGAACGGGAGTTGAGAGGGAGATATAAGTGAGTGAAGGTATAAAGAGAGAGAGAGCTAAGTTTCGTATATTTTAAAATTATCTTCGATGAATTTTTTTTTTTAAATATTTCTTCTTATTTATTTTTTTTTTACACATTTCGTTTTTTTTATGATGACTCGTCCTTGAGGGGACACCCAGGCAACAGCGTTTTGAACTTTGCTCGCCAAAAGTATTAGATATTTGTGGTAAAAGTGTTTTTTTTTATATTATTTTGTGCCAGGGGTTTTTTAAATTTTTAATTTAATATTTTATTTCATATCTTCTATTTTCTTGCGCTTTAAGATTCGGGCAATTTGGTCCTTAATCAGGTTTTTCATCCGTAAAAAAAACAATTAATAATTTATAATTGACGAACATTTTTCAAAACTAAAATTTGCCATAGTATTCTCCGAGTCAAGCCCTTTCAAACTAATTTTCAAGCTTCTAGCTACAAAAATGACGAAACTTCCATACAAACTTTCATCCCCTATTTCTTCCCTTTACAACCCCTTTTCGCTTTAAGCAGTAGCCTATCACCTAATCCTGGTTATAAACTATCTGTGTTGCAAATTTCATTCGAATCCGTTCAGTAGTTTTTGCGTGAAAAAGGAACAAACATCCATCCATCCATTCTTATATAGTAGGACAAGGTTTTTTTCCCATTAAAAAGTACCCTATGTCCTTTTCTTGGCTCTAGACTATCTCTGTACCAAATTTCATTTCAATCGGTTCAGTAGTTTAGGCGTGAAAGAGCAACAGACAGACAGAGTTACTTTCGCATTTATAATATAAGTAAGGAAGTAAGGATTACGTGTAAAGGAAACACTAGAACACCTAACAGTAATGATTTATATTCAGTTACGAAATGTGAACCATTAAAAGCCGAACGGCTTTCACTTATTTGTGATAATCGATAAATGATTTATGAAGTTATTCGATAGTTGTATGCCGATATCGATTATTTTATAGATCGATTGGTTTTTATAGCTTCTTAGCTTTTACCCGTGGCCAAGCTTATTTGACAACTCACACGTGTAAAGCGACGTGTGTGCACGCGCCAATGTGTGTGTGAGTACGCAAAGATACGCGACCGAAGCGAAAGACAGGCCACTAGTGTGAAGGTTCGTACTGCCCGTTCGTCTATTACATGTGGGCGTGTAGTGTCGACTGTCGGAGGTTGCGGGGAGAGGTGCGGGGACATATCGCGGGGGGTGGAGAGTGTCCATTCTGTACGTAGTACTTTGTCTTTGATGCCGTGGTTTCAACGTGAACGTTGATTAAGAGATTTATGTCATTAACTTATGTGTAAAAAAAATAAAGTTAGACGGTCCCTGGTCTCAATTTTTTTCGTTTCGGCTCCGCACGGTTAGTGCATTGGCCAGTATCAAGAATTAAAAAAACAAACAATGTTTTAGATTTTCCGTAGTCAGTCAAAATGTGTCAAAATCCCAGTGCAGGCACGTACCAATGTGTTTCTGTAAAACATATGTACGTAATTATCACTCGCTTTTCTGTGAAGGAAAACATCGTGAGAAACCTACCCGAGAATTATTTCGGAGGTAGGTATGCTATCCACCAATCCGGACTGGGCCCCCGTGGTGGATTATGGCCTAACCCCTCCTCACGAAAGTGGGGGGAGACCCGTGCCCAGCAGTGGGACGTTATGGGTTGATGATGATGATGAGTCAAATGTCAAATTAAAATCGCATTGCAGGCGTGCCTGCACACATTGATACGTGTATCAATGTGTTTCTTGTTTTTTTTTTTAATTTGACTGAGTAACGAGACGAGCGTATTGCTCACGTGATGGTAAGCGCTACGCCTGCCAAAAACAGTCACATTGCCACTTATAACTAAATTATATTCTGTGAATATTTCAAGCGTCTACCCGTTTCCGTTTACAATATCGAGCAAAAACGAGCAAAAGCACGTTTGTTGTATGGGAGCCCCCTTAAATATTTATTTTATTCTGATTTTTAGTATTTGTTGTTATAGCGGTAACAGAAATACATAATCTGTGAAAATTTCAACTGTCTAACTATCACGGTTCATGAGATACAGCCTGGTGACAGACGGACAGACAGACAGCGGAGTCTTAGTAATAGAGTACCGTTTTACCCCTTGCGTACGGAACCCTAAAAAAATATCCTTATTTCCGGCGGAAAAACAGTCTGAGTTACTGCCAAGAGAAGTTTTACTTCAATAAAGAAATACCGACCCAAGTCTCACCCATGGAAAGTCATGACGTAATCTACACCTCCAAATTCCTTGCATGTCATACAAATATTGCATGAGAGAAATCCGCGGGTTTCCATTGTTTTGTCGTTACGTGTAATATGCGTTCATTACTTCCATTTGTCACACGTGCCGCGGCACTGTAATGTCATTTAAATATATCTTCGTATATTGTAAAAGCAGTGGTAGCCTAGTGGGAGAACGTCCGCCTTCCAAGGAGAAGGACGTGAGTTCGAATCCCAGTGCGGGCACCAATGTGTTTCCATAAAGCATATGGACGGAATTATCACTCGCTTTTCGGTGAGGGAAAACATCGCGAGGAAAATCTAGGTAGTTATGTTATTCAACAATCCGGACCGGGTCCCAGTGGTGGATCATGGCCTAACCGTCCTCATGAAAGTGAGGGGAGACCCGTGCTCAGCATTAGCAAGCAGTAGTGTGCAAACATTACTGTGTTCCGGTTTGAAGGGCACTGTTTCGCCCTGTTTTGCCGATGTCTCAGGGTGACGAGCGCAGTGCGCCGCGCAGGATTATGCAATGCAGGGTTCTGGGTGGCGCTGTGACTGTTATGGGCAGGCATAGCGCTTACTATCAGGTGAGCGACTTGCTCGTCTCGTAACTCAATCAAACAAAATAAAACTATTTCTAATTTTCTGTTTCCATCCAAAACTCTCATCTGGAAAGGCTTTCATACATTTACGTAATAATATTTTAGCACAAGGACGTTAAGCTTGAGTCATACAAAGTCATACATTGATCATACAACCATTCATTACGTCAAGTTCCGAAATGAGGTTGAATCGTAAATATTACTGACTAGCTGTGACCCGCGACATCGTTCGCATTTTTTTTTTAGTTTCAGTTCAGTTTGTTTTAGTTTTTTCTTGTCCCTCCCATCCATAAATGTTTCAAACTGTTTATTTCCTGTTTTTATTTATATATGACTAATATTATGATGAATTTAAGTGGTGTGAAGTGGAAACCCACATACCTACCCGAGAATTATTTCGGAGGTAGGTATGTTATCCAGCTATCCGGACCGTGCCCCCGTGGTGGACTATGGCCTAGCCCTCCTCGTGAAAGTGCGGGGAGACCCGTGCTCAGCAGTGGGACGATATGGGCTGATGATGATGAGGAAATTTTATCTGTATTACATTCTTTCCTTATTTATTTCATTAATGGATTTTAAATTTCATATTTACTGTTGTTTGTGAACTCACTGTGGGTTCTTAATAGCTTATTAATTTCTATTCAGTTTTACTACCTTAATGCTTTTACTATATCGCATTTAAGTTGGACATATATATTTCAATCCTTTATTTTCTGAACACTAGAAATCATCAAAATTGAACATACACTAAACATTTAGTGGGAGGCCTCTTCTGCAAGAGACCGCCTGGGGAAGTACCACCACCTTTGCCAGATTTTCATCCGCCAAGCAGTAGTGTGCAAACATTACTCTGTACGGTTCGAAGGGCACTGTTTCCAGCGACATTACTGGGCGTGTGAGACTTTAGAGCCGATGTCTCAGGGTGACGAGCGCAGTGCGCAGGATTATACGATGCAAAGCTCTGGGTGGTACTGTAACTGCTATAGGCTGGAGTAGCGCTTACCATCAGGTGAATGACTAGCTCCTCGTTAGTCAGTCAAATAAAAAAAAAAGTAAAATACCCTGTAATTTTCACTAAAATCCGCTAAGCCGTTTTGGTGTCGTTGCGAAGCAAACTTGGAGACCGGGAGGCAGACAAAAATTCCAAATACCGTTCTTTTTAGATTAGACATCGTATAAATAGCAGATTTCACTTAAATGTTGACTTAAATTTTGAAATTACAGACAGACATTTCAATTTTAATATTGGTTTTTGTATATGGATTGGAAAGCGTCGCTTCGGACGGAACTTGACAGAGCTTTCTATGGTATTTAAAAAAAATATTGGCTGAATGACATCATTGCCTTTGTCTGACCGGACGAAGAAAAATGAGTCCGGCGGAGTTGCCATCCCAATGTGTCATTGGATTAGTGGCGGCCCTATTACGAAACTCTTTTTTTTTACAATTTCGGCTCACGAGATTTCGTTCACTTCGCCAGTTTCAAGTTATACGATATTTTAAGTTTAATTGGACGTAGTTAAGCAAAAGGATTCCAACCCTTACAAAAATTACTTAACACGTACACTGCTGAAAACACAGACGTTGTTTTTTATAACTTTACGAGCTTACGTGCCGGCTGTGCGGCGAAACACAGACGTGTGTGTTTAACACGGCGCTACTACAGTGCGGCTCACACAGACGGCACGCCATTGCTGGAAGACACAAGCAAAGCTCCGGCTTGCACTGTAGCTGCTATGCACAGGCGTGACGTTTACCACCAGGAGACCGACTTGTCCGTCTGGTTACCAGTAACATTTAAAATTAAAAGTCCTAAAACGGCAACACTCAAGATCCAAGATGGCGCCATCGCGCCTAAAGGATGTCGTATGTCGCAATGGGTACAGGAAACAAAAAGATGCACTTTAGTTGAAAGGAAATGAAAGTTAACTCAAGGGAACTGAGTATTAATGGGCAGTGCTTTTGAAATCCAACAGCTGGCCAAAATGCACTGCACTCGAACACACATTCGCAATTAATATCTGATTTTACATTTCACACAAGCAAATGACATGTGTAGACGCGCCATATGTGTGTGTGTGAGTACTCAAAGATACGCGACCGAAACAAAAGAGTCCGCTAGTATGAAGGTTCATGCATTTCATTTTAAGGCCTTAAACGATAGAAAGAAAAGATAGAGTTACGTTTCGTATATTACTGTAGGGGCAAGAGAGAGAGGAGCGAGCACACATTTTCTTTCTCTCTTTCTCTCATGGCCAGTTATATTGTCATACATAGAGATGGAGCTAAAGAAGTTTTACTTCAGTCATGTTTTCTCGTTTCTTTTTGTGTTTGTATCATTTGACCACACTCTTGTACGTTAACGAACACATAATGGATAATATTCCACCAACATTACACATTAACACACGAAGAAACATAAGTTTGAGAATAAAATACAAAATCGATGACATATTTTTTATTTCCCGCCAAAATTGCCACCTCCTTTTCTTTCTTTTTGATTTTTTTTTGCTAGTTTATGGCCAAGGTGCGATGTGCACATTCTGCCTTGTACATGTTGTGTTGAAATGCTAGGATTTGATTACGTTCTGTTTACAGTCTTAGCTTCGGCACCGTTCTAATCAAACATCGCACGGCGCGCCCATTCAGCCAATAATAATATTAAAACACGTTCGAAATCACTTTCGTTCCGTGCGAAAGTGTTCGATTATGTAAATTTTATTTCATAAATGCAGTGGCACTATTTTTTTTTTTTCGTTTTGGCTCCGCACGATTGTTGCATTCAGGTTTTTGGTTTTCTATAGATACTAGTCAAAATGCTAAGCTAGTCATAGGTAGTCTAGTCAAAGTCACGATTTAGTAAAGTGGTGGGTGCTTTACTGAAACATCTTGGAAGTTTTGTAGATGGACGAAATGGCGCGTTTTTGGATTTTGTATCATATTTCCACACTCGTACAATTTAGAGAACACTCCATAGATAATATTTCAGCAATGTTAAGCCGCCGACACATTTGTCTGACGTGTCGTGTCGTGATGCATCAGAAAGGGTATCGGTTTCATACATTTAATATGGTAGCGTTCACATTTCTCTCATGCGGTGTGTTGTGTCGGCTTGTGTAAATGTATGAAACCGATACCAATCTGATGCATCACGACACGACACGTCAGACAAATGTGAATCTAGCTTAACACATTAGCAGACGAAGAAACACAAGTTAAAAAAAAAAAAAATTAACAACGCCATATTTTACCCACAAACTCCTAAATAATTTGGTAGACTCATCTATAGTCATTACTTGCTTGACCTATATCCTGATATTTTGCTTCGTATATAAACTTTTCAGCTTCCCTTTGCTTAGATTCCTGCAAATATGCAATAATTGAAAATCCTCATTTATTTGACTTTGATGGTTTATTAGGTCGATATTAGAGTAAAGTGGGGAAAGCAAAGACGGGCAAAGAGAATTCTGAATAGTCTTAAAATAATGTCCTGACCTACCAATAACTCATACCCCAATCACTAAACATTATAATTAAATATTCAAAAATATACTCTAAATCGTGAGCAATAAAGGCTAAAATCGCACTATAGACAGGAGTTTGGTAATTTTCTCTTTTATTCGACCGGTGTCAAGGTGTGGCAAAGAACTTGCGGATATTATGCCACAGCTGTCATTTTAATGGTCGACCATAAATATCTGCGCTAGAAAACAGATTATGATATGCACTAGAAAAAAAATTGTATGTAATCACTAGGAAAATAAAACGAAAATGTATTTAACGAAAAAACAAAAAGAAATGCACATAATTACCTAGGTGTATAAAAATAGGAGTCAATATTGTATTCTAGGAATAGATTTAGTTAGATAATTTAGATTTAGTTTTTTTTTTTTGCTTTTTTTTTTATTAAAGTCTTTATGATCATACTGCCATGTCTTACGTATGAAATTACGCACTAGAACTTTAATATAGAAGATTAAATTGAAAATAGGGATTTTTGGGACATTTATGGGGTAATAGCAAATCGAAACGGTATCGTCCTTGATTTTCCAAAACTCCCAAGAAGTTTGAGTAAAGCATCCACCACTTTACTGAATCGTGACGTCATCTGCGACTTGACTAGGCTACTGTCTAGGACTTAACATAGACTTTTTTAAATAAAAAAAATATTTTCAAGTATCCCCAATTTGTGCAAAACCGCAATAATTATTGTTAAAAAGTTAGCTTTATTGGAATTAAATAACCATTTTTTCCATTCTCCGAGAAATGTCAACATCCTCAAATTAACTCAGAAACGGATACACGATTAACTTAATTCCGTCCAATAGAAATAACATTAATTATGGAGTTCCTACCTTCGTCGGTGTCAATGAAAACAAACTTACAAAAATGCACGCGAATTACAATTTAAATGTTTACGCTTTAAAGCTCAAATCGAGTTGCCTTCGTTAAATAAGGCTCTCAAAACAAATGGAGAAAACAACATCGTAAAATCAACCTTAACTAATACATGCTAAAGCTTAAAATGGCCAGTGTTGTCGAGAGAAGGTGCAGGTTTCTCAACACCACATTCGTGTATGGGAAATAGCACCCCACTTTCTTCCGATCTCATCTCCACCAGCCAGTCTCGATTCAAACCCACACGTCTTCGGACGCCGAAAAAGAACGCAAAAGAAAAAAAAATGAACTGTCAACGTGACAGTTCCTGACTTTTTACTAGTTTTCGCGCTAATTTTCCCGCGGGAAGTGGAGTGACAAGTGTTTTTTTTTAATTTGGAGGATTTGGCACCGGGTGAAGTGGACTTTTTGGTGTGATTGGATATTTTTTTCGTCATCGGGATGATGGTAAGGATTAATTGTTTGATAGCTAATGTGAAGATTAATTAAACTAAACATAAATAACTTAAAAGCTTCTACAAAGCTTAAATAGAGGAACTATTTAATGAATCTTTCTTAAGTAGGTATTCAGAATACGGAACTATACGTTCAATTACTGAACTTTTACCGCACTCGAGAATTTTTAACTGACCTCTAATCAAAATTTAATTGAAGCAAAAGTGGATTAAATGGATCATTAATCCATGGCTTATGACTTTTTTATTTATGACCTAAAACTTTTTCTTAAAAAAAGTTTTGTGTATTTTTAATTGACAGTTAATTATCCTTTACCTACAGTTACTCAATTAAGAAACAATATCTTGGGAATTGGGACAATGAATTTCATATTCTTAACTTCTCGGAGAGATACTATCAATTTATCGTTTTTACAATTTTATTTACAGAACTAAAAAAAAAACAATAACTAATTATTGTTTAATAATGTAATTTTTTTTTAGGTTTTTTTTTTATTTATAAGACTAAAGGTAACTAAAGCCTTAAAAATCTAATAAAAAAGGGTTGTCCATGAGGCATGGTGCCAAGAACACTGGCTGCATTTCCACGTTTAATAGCAGAACCTAGCTATAATATATATTGGCCTAAGAAAAAAAATTACCGCCTGGGAAAGTACTACACCTTTATCAGATATTTAACCGCCAAGCAGTAGTGTGCAAACATTACTGTGTTCCGGTTTGAACGGCACTGTTTCCAGCGACATTACTGGGCGTGTGAGACTTTAGAGCCGATGTCTCGGGGTGACGAGTGCAGTGCGCCGCGCAGGATTATGCAATGCAAAGTACTGCGTGCCGCTTTAACTGTTGTCGCAGGCGTGCTTACCATTAGGTGAACGACCTGCATTTTACTGGACATAAGGCTATTAGAAACTGACCCATTAACCTCAGGCTCGTTAAATACGTACATAATTAATGTTCAGTCAGTGGAATACCATCCTATTGCTTAATTAGTAATCGATACTATGCTAGGGTTAAGGTTGGCACGCACTATAGGTTAAGTACAAACGCTGAAGTCCATCTAAATATCATAAGATTATTTAATAAGATAATTAAGATTTGTTTTTTTTTTTATGTTTTTTTTTTTTATTATTTATTGAGTATAGTGTGTATGTGTATTATTAAAACATAAGTATTAAATGTATTGTGACTGTTAAATACTGTAAGTACGCCACCCACCCTACTATCGAAAAATGTTTTTTACTGTCCATCCAAAGGTTGTCTGGAAGAAATCGCTTTCAGCGATAAGACCACCCTTGTTTACCTATTGTAATTCTTCTGTACTGTGTTTAATTTTGTTTCTGGTGTACAATAAAGAGTTTTTCTATTCTATTCTAAGACAACTACTCTCTCTTTCTCTTTCTACTCTTTCTCTTTTTAGGGTTAGATAGATAGATAGATAAACTCTTTATTGAAACACCACAGAACAAAGAAAACTTAAAACTAGAACAAAACAAATTTTACAATTAGTGTCACAATGGGCGGTCTTATCGCTCAGAGCGATCTCTTCCAGACAACCATGCACGGAGAGGAGTAATTACTACATCGGACGGTGGCTCTCCTTATATACATAGAATCAAATAAATAAATAGATACATATACACAAAATAAACTTAAATACATAGTAAAGTAATAGATAAACTTAATATATACTCTAATATAATAAACATACCTACGAATACAAATGTATAATATGCAGCAACTAGACAATTAATTCAGAAGATAATAGGATTTAACACGAATTTTAAAAGCATTTAGCGAAGTTGTGTGCTTTATGTCCACAGGCAGCTCATTCCACAGTCGTACGGCTTCAACTGTAAAAGGACAATTGTAGAATTTGCTGCTGTGGGTTCCGTAACTCAAACGGAAAAAGGAACGCTATAGGATCAATTCTTTGTCCGTCTGTCTGTTTGTCTGTCTGTCAAGACCCCTTTTCTCAGGAATGCGTAGTTATCAAGTTGAAATTCATATCAAACTAGCTGCGCCCGTTTCGTCCCACGGGAACATACTATCGGGATAAAAAGTACCCTATCACTCAATCCTGGTTATAAACTATCCGTGTTCCAAATTTCATTCGAATCCGTTCGCAGTTTTTGCGTGAAAGAGGGACAAACATCCATCCATCCATTCTCACAAACTTTCGCATTTATAATCTTAGAAGGATACGCGGGTCTACAGTCTCTTTCAGCTGTGAAAAAATCAAACTTGTAAGTCACTGCGATCAAAAGATATGACCGTTTATTTTTCTTCTTTTCTCCTTCTCCTTTATCTATATATAGATTTTCATCCGCCAAGCAGTAGTGTGCAAACATTACTGTGTTCCGGTTTGAAGAGCACTGTTTCCAGCGAAATTACTGGTAGTTTGAGACTTTAGAGCCGATGTCTCAGGGTGACGAGCGCAGTGCGCCGCGCAGGATCGTGCAACGCAGGGTTCTGGGAGGTGCTGTAACCGTTATAGGCACGCGTAGCGCTTACCACCAGGTGAACGTGTCGTCACACAATCAAATAAAAAAAAAGAAAATAATTCTCATAGAGTGAACTCTAAAAACATAGCATCTGGCAACCCTAAAGCCCTAAAACGCCTACAAAGTGTTCAAAGGTTAACAATAAACATATGAAGCAATAGAAAAACGTTTGAACCATAAAACTACCATGGGAGCCGAGACACTCATAAAACAAACTATTTCCCAACATACATTGTTACCTCAAGGTTTGATCGACCGCTTACGTGAGAACAAATCACCATTTTAACAGTAACTGTTAAATAATTTAGTATTTAATGTTTGTGTCGTCAGTCCACCTGCCAGCGGCGTCCTCTATACGCAACACTAACTCAATGCACAAATCCTGCAAAGCCAAAACTGAAAAAAAAGGCTGACGGGTTACGTCAAAATCGTTTACAAAATATTATAGACCAAAAAGGTAGAAAATAATGAGGTTTATATCAATGTTCTTTTAAATCTCATTTAAATATAAACAAAATAAGCAATTATTAGATTATTATTTTCGAATTATTTTTGGTTTATAAAGTAGTGTTTGTGGTGAAGGATTAATAAACACTGTGAGCATTTTCCAATGAGGTTTAATATATAAGAAGAACTTTATTAGCAATAAGAACTTTTTGTTTACCAATCTTTTTTTTTTCATTTAGTCTATTTACCAAAAAAGTCCTCAACGCGTCTAAAGAAGTTTTTACTTCAAAAAAACGCTTCATTTGTTTCTGGAGATGAAAACGCTTTACACTCTAGCCAAAATACAGGACGTGTCCTTGGCCCATTTTGATGGGCCATTTTTCATGAACTGTCAGCCAGTGCGTATGAGGTATTTTAGAGGCAAAGTTGAACTTCTTTGTAGTGCGTATAAGACCTTTCCTGCCTCACAAAGCCTTTCCTTTCTCCTTCTTTCTTTCCCGCACAGAGAGAAAGAAAGCGATTTTGACTGCCGCACACGCGTGCTTATTCGACCTCATAATGCAGTGAACAGTGGCGAGATTTACGTCTGTCGCAAGCCTGTCGTGAGATACGTAATAAGGCGGCTGACAGTACAATTATAGTGAAGCAACACTTAAGCTTTGAACAAGTTCGACCATGGAATTGAACTGAATAGAATTGCCACCACCTAGGTCCCACGGTCGGTAAAGAATAACCGGATGTGCGCTTTTCTCATCGCGGCCGGAGCTTACCTTTCTAGCTCGTTATGGGTCTGCGGCAACAGTGCCTTCACATTGTGTCGTCGGATATAATTTATTTGTATCAAAAATTTACTTTAGCTGGACTTGCTGAGCCCTCATCATCGTCATCATCAACCAATAACGTGCCACTGTTCACCTCGGGTCAAAGAAACTGTTCAAGTCAAACTTCTTTACGCACGCTTGACTTGGGGAGTAAGCTGGTGAATGCGTTACGAAAAATGTGATCGGGCGAGGCCCATGGAAGTTGAGAGGGGGATATAAATTAGTGAAGATAGAAAGAGAAAGAGTTACATTTCGTATATTTTTTAAAATATCTTTTATGAAAACTTTTTAGAAGTGTTTTTTTTTATAATTTTTTAGTGGAAGTTTTACTTGTACTTTTGAATCCAGCGCACGTTTAGTTATTTTATTTTACTGAGTGACGAGACGAGTCACTCACCTGATGGTAAGCGCTACGCCTGCCCATAACAGTTACAGTGCCACCCGGAACTTTGTATTGCATAATCTTGCGCGGCACTGCACTGCGCTCGTCACCCTGAGACATCGACTCTAAAGCCTCATATGCCCAGTAATGTCGCTGGAAACAGTGCCCTTCAAACCGGAACACACTACTGCTTGGTGGATGAATATCTGGCAAAGGTGTGGTACTTCGCCAGGCGGTCTCTTGCAGAAGAGGCCTCCCACTACACAAAGCCATCCAAGTAACCGTAATTACGTATAAATTTTGCTTTTCTATGACTTTTCCGTAGTGTATATTAGTAAATATACTTAAGGTCGGTTGTTTTTATTCAAAAAGCTATATACATAATCTTGTCAAGTAAAATCCTTACTTCCTTACTTATATTATAAATGCGAAAGTAACTCTGTCTGTTGCTCTTTGACGCCTAAACTACTGAACCGATTGAAATAAAATTTGGTACAGAAATAGTCTAGAGCCTAGGGAAGGACATAGGCTACTTTTTATCGCAAAAAATGCATTGTAAGGGTTTGAAATAGGGGATGAAAATTTGTATGGAAGTATCGTCATTTTTGAAGCTAAAAGCTTGAAATTTATTTTTTAGGCTTTTGATTAAATATAAATAAATTTGGCATTCAAAGTTTGTAATACTTTACCCTTGAGGGGTAAAATAAATATAGGGGATGAAAGTATGAATAGTAATATGTAAAGTTTCGGCTTAACCACTGCACCGATTTAAAAAATTATTTCTCTAATGGAAAGCTACATTGACAGCGAGTAACATGGGCTATATTTTATCCCCATATTCCCGCGGGAACAGGAACTACGCGGGTGAAACCGCGGGGCGCAGCTAGTATTATATATTTTCAGCTTAAAATATTTTTGCAGTTATTACAGTATCTTACATAACGTTAAAATTACTTATTACTTAATTTTTAATTTTGTTTTTATGTTAATTTATGTTAATATTGGAAAGTTTAGTGTTTTACTCATTTAAGTGTACCAGTGATTTTTAAATATGCGCATTTTAAGCTGACTTCCTTTCGGTTTTGAAATTTATGGTTATAAGTTGGCGTGTGGTCACAGGCGTTAGCGACGAAGAAGCCGAAGATGGCTATAAGTACATCCTTCCAATCCTACTAATATTATAAATGCGAAAGTTTGCGAGAATGGATGGATGGATGGATGTTTGTTCCTCTTTCACGCAAAAACTACTGAACGGATTCGAATGAAATTTGGAACACAGATAGTTTATAACCAGGATTGAGTAATAGGGTACTTTTTTATCCCGATAGTATGTTCCCGTGGGGCAAAACGGGAAGTACGCGGGTGAAACCGCGGGGCGCAGCTAGTACTTACAAACAGTCACGCCTTTTTCCCATCGGTGTAGACAGAGACTGCGTTTTAATACTTTGCTTTTTTGACGAGTGACAAGACGAGGAAATCGTTCGATGGTAGGCGCTACGCGTGCCTATACCAGTCACAGCACCACCCAGAACCCTGCATTGCATAATCCCGCGCGGCGCACTGCGCTCGTCACCCTGAGACATCGGCTCTAAAGTCTCATACGCCCAGTAATGTCGCTGGAAACAAAATGTACCTCAACTTTGCCAGATATTCATCCGCCAAGCAGTAGTGTGTAACCATTACTGTGTTCTTGTTTGAAGGACACTGTTTCCAGCGACATTACTGGGCATATGTGACTTTAGAGCCGATGTCTCAGTGTAACGAGCGCAGTACGCCGCGCAAGATTTTGTAATGGAAGTTCTGGTTGGCGCTGTAACTGTTATGGGCAGGCGTAGCGCTTACCATCAGGTGAACGACTTGCTCGTCCCGTCAAATAAAACATAAAACCAATATGTGATTGAGTATTGAACATCAGGCGGACGCTTGCAGAAGAGACCCACTATATATATAAGTAAAGTAATTTCACTTGTAGAAAACCTGTTGATTCGAAAGCTTGTCTTGCGTAAGAATTGACAGAAGTAGCCAGATGTCGCGATGAAATCGTATTGATGACGTATTTGTTAGGCCGGTTTTAGTGCTCGACCGACCGTCGGCGCGTACGTCGGTCGCGCTTGTCATTTGTATGAACATTGACCGTAGCGTGCGCACCTGTATATTGCTAAATTTCCTAACAAAAGACAGCGCGACAGACGTACACACCGACGGTCGGTCGAGCACTAGAACCGGCCTTAGTGGTTATAATTGGTAACGAAGGTCGATAGTAATAATTCTTTGAACTTTGAACCCGACTTTAATTGACAATACAAATAAAAACCAAAATAGTGTAGGTTGGCTGGAAGAGATCGCTTTTAGCGATAAGTCCGCCCATTGCACTATATTTGTTCCAATAAGATAGATAGATAAACTCTTTAGAAAACTTAAAATCTAAAAAAAATGAAATTTAATAATCAGTGTCGCATTACGCGGTCTGATCGCTGAGAACGATCCCTTCCAGACAACCTTG
This sequence comes from Campaea margaritaria, assembly GCA_912999815.1. NCBI lineage: Eukaryota > Metazoa > Arthropoda > Insecta > Lepidoptera > Geometridae > Campaea > Campaea margaritaria. The sequence continues at coordinate 3,446,759 of OU538818.1, forward strand.
AATGGAGAAGTGCAACAAACGTCATGCGAGACTTTAGAACCAATGTCTCACGGTGCCGCGCAAGAAGCAATGACCAGGAGCCTCACCACGAACAGTTAAATCCATCCAGTTTAAGGCCTTAAACTGAACTGCCCTGCTAACTGTCACCACCAATATCGCTCAGCGTCCATAAGTCGACCAGAGACATTTATCCAAAGAGATCGGAACAATTTGTTTGCATTTCTGGCAGTTTATATAGCTCCATCTCATTCTCTTTCTCTCTCATTCTCTGCAGTCTATTTTTGAGTGACGTCACGTCACGTTTGTCATTTATGAGTGTGCGGTGCCAATCTAGGCCGTTCAGTTTAAGGCCTTAAAATGAACTGCATGGAATAAGAATAAGTACGTGGTGAAAAGACCTCACTGAAAAGTATTGTAACTTTTATGGGCAGGCATGGCGCTCACCATCAGGCGAACGACCTGCTCGTCTCATTACTCAGTAACATCTGCGATACAATACCATCTGGCATAACAAAAACTCTAGTTAAAACCTCGTTAGAGAACAAAAAGTTGTTTCCTCTAAAAACTGAATGCAAGCGATCAGTTTACACAAAGTGTAAGAATGTACAATGCGCGGCGTCGGCATAGTTTCCCACGTGTGAACAGGCGGTGGAATGTGGGGCTTCCAGCTATTGAAAGTCGCAGCTAGTGACGTGACTTCCTCGACTACCAGCGCTGCCAACAACACAAATAAAAAACAGTGCGTGGAGTCCCTCCGCGCGGAAGAAGTGAAACTTCGTACTGTGGAAATGAAAATAGGAAGGGGTAGAAATTGATTTTTAGACCAACTTTATTAAAATTTCTCACAATTCACAATTGATCGCATCTTTTAATTATCATTTTTGAGTGGAGACAATATCCAAATCCATAACATTTTCAATGGGGTTATGATGACTAAAGTAAGATACGAAATGTTTGAGTTCTATTTTTTCAATATTTCTTGCAAAAACTGCATCAAATAAAATAAAATACAATCTTAAAGTCAAATTGTAATTGTATTGTATACTACGCGCATGCGTTCGAGTGCGACGCATTCACTCTCGATCTGTCTCTTCCTTTTCCCCCACCCTGGAGCGTTAAACGTTTAACGCAACCTTGTTGGAAGTCGCATTAGAAGTATCACTTCAATAATTTTCAAGCTGTTAGCTACAAAAATGACAAAACTTTCATCCCCTATTTCTACCCCTTACAACCCTTTTTTCGCTTTAAACAGTAACCGTTCACCTAACGCAGGTTATAAACTACCTGAGTTCCAAATTTCATTCAAATCCGTTCAGTAGTTTTTGCGTGAACGAGGAACAAACATCCATCCATCTATTCTCACAAACTTTCGCATTTATAATGTTGGATGTTTTCGCTACTGCCAGCTGATCAAAATGAGTCCAAACACCATCAATCAACTGTTCGTCGCTGAGGAGGTCCGTCGTCTACCTTAACCTGGAGGCCTACAATGACGTCTTATAGCGATTCAGTTCAGGACCTAAACTGAGCCGCGTTGCACTGAATCCAGTTTAGGTTGAAAATGGCAGCAACATAAAAATAAGAAGTCACGGTACGATTATACGACGCGGTTCAGTTTAGGTCTTGAATTGAATCGCTATGAGAGGTCATGGTATGCCTCCAGGACCCGACTCACAAAAAACCCAGCACTGTATCACACAAATACGCCTTTTCCCCGTTGGAGTAGGCAGAGACTACATCTTCCCACACGCTACTATCCTGACATAGCTTTCGCTTCTTCCACTTCCATGAGTCCCTTCATACGTGCTCGCAGGTTATAGGTACTTTTGACTTGGCCTTTCTTTAGTACGTCCTCGATTAGATCGAGGTACGTTCGCCTACGGCGACCCCTACCGGCTGGCCCATTCATACTAGATCCACAAATCTGTTTCGTCAATCTTTCTTCATCTGCCTCTCTTGATGTCCAAACCATCGCTGTGTCAAATCGATAATTAATAATGTTTCTAATTTGATAAAAGTTATATTTATATGGTTTTATGGATTGTATCGAATGAATTGATGAGTTTACAGAGCGTAGCGAATCTTCCGAGGTTTCCATGAAAGTAAATTGCTAACGTGCGATCGACGTTTTGAATTTTTAGTGATATTTCGTTCAAAAATAGAATATTTTCTATTGAGCACATTTCGTAGTGTCATTGAGAAAGTTTGTCTGCGTTTCTTACCTTGTGTGTCATTCGCCTGATGGTAAGCGCTACGCCTGCCCATAACAATTACAGTGCCACCCAGAACTTTGCATTGCATAATCCTGCGCGGCGCACTGCGCTCGTCACCTTAAGACATCAGCTCTAAAGTCTCACACGCCCAGTAATGTCGCTGGAAACAGTGCCCTTCAAACCGGAACACAGTAATGTTTGCACACTACTGCTTGGCGGATGAATATCTGGAAATGTGTGGTACTTCCCCAGGCGGTCTCTTGCAGAAGAGGCCTCGCACTGCTTTATTGAGGTCAGAGTCAAGGTTGTTGCATTGCCATGTAATTGATTATGGCATTGCAATGCAGAGCATACCTGACCAGGGTTCTAATAGGCATTTCGGAATTACTATTCAACGTACAAGAGAGAGGTTATGTCATGCGTTGCCTGACTTGAATGAAATGGCTGGGGGGTGGGGGGGTAACCACTTACCTATTCTTATTCCACGCAGTTCATTTTAAGGCCTTAAACTGAATGGCCTAGATTGGCACCACACACTCATAAATGACAAACGTGACGTGACGTCACTCAAAAATAGACTGCAGAGAATGAGAGAGAAAGAGAATGGGATGGAGCTATATAAACTGCCAGAAATGCAAACAAATTGTTCCGATCTCTTTGGATAAATGTCTCTGGTCGGCTTATGAACGCTGAGCGATATTGGTGGTGACAGTTAGCAGGGCAGTTCAGTTTAAGGCCTTAAACTGGATGGATTTAACTGTTCGTGGTGAGGCCCCTGGTCTTAGATGTAAGTGAATTTATATTCATTTACCTACTATAATGTCTAGAAAATGTGTAATGTGTGTATGTGGGTGTGTTTGTAAGTTCTATACAGTTTTTTTTATCCGCAACATTCATCACAAGATTTTTTTAAACTCGAAATACAAGTTTATTTTCTTTTTCTTGAAAGGTTTGACTTTTGTCTTATATTCAATTGCGGTTTTTGTTTAGTTTTTTAATTTATTTTAGGGGTCAATATAAAAAAAAAAAACACAAAATTAAAAAATTAAAAAATACGTATAACAAAAGACATCAACTCGTTCTTGTCAATTTATAAACATAATTATTTTGTTTGATAATAAAATATTTTAATATGTAGATAGCAGCGTTAGCCTAGTGGGAGAACGTCCGCCTTCCAATCAGAAGGTCGTGAGTTCAAATCCCAGTGCAGGCACGTACCAATGTATTTCTGTAAAACATATGTACGTAATTATCACTCGCTTTTCGGTGAAGGAAAACATCGTGAGCAAACCCACATACCTACCCGAGAATTATTTCAGAGGTAAGTATGTTATCCACCAATCTGGACCGGGCCCCCGTGGTGGATTATGGCCTTACCCTCCTTACGAAAGTGAGGAGAGACCCGTGCCCAGCAGTGGGACGTTATGGGTTGATGATGATATGGATAACTCTCATTGACGTCAAGATAATAAAAGAGAAAAAAATCTATGTTTCAGACATATAGATCTCATAATAAATATATGTAAAGTATAATAAGTCGAAATAATTATTATGGTACGTGGTTATCATTGTCGAATTTACCTTAAATGAAAAAAAAAACCCTTCTCAACAGACAAATATCCATAACAGTTACAGTGCCACCCAGGACTTGGCATTGCATAACCTTGCGCGGCCCTGCACTGCGCTCGTCACCCTGAGACATCGGCTCTGAAGTCTGTGCCTAGTAATTTCACAGGAAACAGTGCCCTTCAAAGCGGAACACAGTAACGTTACTCACTCGGACAAATAAAAAAAAAGACCACACGACTGAAAACTTCGCTATGAGAGAAAGAGAGAAAGAACATGTGTGCTCGCACCTCTCTCTCTTGCCCCTACAGTAATATACGAAACGTAACTGTCTTTCTATATTCTCTAACTCATATCGCCCTCTCAACTTCATCGATCACACTTTTCGTAACGCTCTCGTTGCGCGTTCACCAGCTTACTCCCCAAGTCAAGCGTGCGTATAGAAGTTTTACTTAAAAAAACAAAATGTTTGCACACTACTGCTTGGCGGATGAATATCTGGCAAAAATACAAAAAAAAGGTCAAAAAAAAAAAAAAAAAGGTTATAAAAACAAAGGTCTTATACTTCCCCAGGCGGTCTCTTGCAGAAGAGGCCTCCCATTACTCTGTTATGTCTTCTTAAACCTAGATAACATGGCGAGAGAGTGTCCACATCCGTTTGGAGACCGGTTCAGATAACTCTATTATATAATAACCATTTTAAATATTCACTTTCGATGGCTTTCTATGTTGGTAGGCTTCGACAGCTATTTTGAAGTAAAAATTCTTTACGCACGCTTGACTTGGGGAGTAAGCTGGTGAATGCGTTACGAAAAATGTGATCGGACGAGGCGAAAGGAAGTTGAGAGGGAGATATGAGTTAGTGAAGACAGAAAGACGGAGAGTTACGTTTTGTATGCTTTTTAAAATATTTTCTTAGATTTTTTTTTGTTTTTTTTTTTTTAAATACTTGTTTAATACTTTATTTGAAGCTTTACTTCTTTTATGTCTACCAGCACACATTTTTCAATCAGCTTCAATACTAAATATATATTTTTATAAAAAAATTTTTTTTTTATTTTTACATAAAAATTAATTATTAAAAAAAAACACGATTATATTATCTCATACCTACATAATGTTCAGTAAGATGAATAAAAAAAAATTATATGATACTAAAAGCGTCCATACAAAATTGCATGACCATCCATACAAAAAATCATGACGCGTTTTTGATGACATAAACTCAAATCAACATGTTATATTAACACTTGTGTAATATTTCCAAATAACTCAAAAATTTACCATTTCACACCTGTCATACAAAAACTGTACAACCTTGTCACAGTTACAAACAATTTACACCCATAACGTTGTGTACGAATTAGTCAAACTTTGTAACGCGATAAGGTACTCTAACTGTAATGTTAACAAAAAAATTGTCACAATTGACGCTGCCGTGAGTAGTGTAACTTTGTCACAATAGCAAACGTTAATCACCCCCCAGACTACGTATGAAACTGTAAAAATTCCTAACGCGACAAGGTGCTTAAAACTTAAACAGGGTAACAAATATGCAAATGGCGTTGTCGTTTCGGTACTCTGTCACAGTAATGAATTAGAGCTCGTCTTAGAATGTTGAAGGAGAGTGACAGAATTTCATCGCGACACGGTACAAAGATGATGTGTTAGTCCAAACAGATGTGAGAAAGCATTAGAAACTCCACAGGTGAAAGTCAGGCGGTTGACCTCGTCATAGAATAACAAATTTAGAGTTTACAGATGCGACACTCTCTTAAAAGGCCATTTTTTTACGAAAGCAGAGGAAATTTTTAACACGTGGTTTGCAGTTTTATTTGTTTTGCGTTTGTCAGATGTTTAACCGCTAAATAAATGTTTGTTGTAAATGTACTGGGCCTATTTTGATAAGATTTGTATGGGAGGTTTTTTTCTCCTTTCCTTTTTCTACCTTTTTAAATAAAGCAATTGTTATAGCGATGAGGGGTAATTTATTATACCTTGTGTATTTCCGAATTGGTGTACAAAAAGTGTTTTCTATTCTATTCTATTCTAAGATAGTGGGCACTTTGGGCCTAGTACTGCTTACTATCTTCTTATATCTTCAATATATCTTCAACTAGCTGCGCCCCGCGGTTTCACCCGCGTAGTTCCTGTTCCCGCGGGAATATGGGGATAAAAATAGCCCATGTTACTCGCTATCAATATTGCTTTCATAGAAACTTTCATCCCCTATTTCAAACCCTTACAATTCTTTTATCGCATTAAAAAGTACCCTATGTCCTTTCTCGGGCTCTAGACTATCTCTGTACCAAATTTCATTTCAATCGGTTCAGTAGTTTAGGCGTGAAAGAGCAACAGGCAGACAGAGTTACTTTCGCATTTATAATATAATCTTCAATCTTCAATATAATATAATATAATATATATCTATATATATAAAAATGTTATGTTGGTTTGTGTACGCTTCAAAAATTCAAAAAGTTCTGCACCGATCGAGCTGAAATTTTAGCATGATATATAATCCGCATCAAGGATTGTTTTTATCTATTTTTTTCATCAGTGACATATCAGCGAATGTGCGAATGTGCCACAGCGAAGCGTGCCAGGGTACAGCTAGTATATATATATATATATATATAAATGAATCCCTATTTAACTTGGTCACGGCATCACGCGTGAACGACTGGACTAATCTCGGTAATTTTTTTTTTTCAATTATGCGTTGAGCTCCGATAAAGGCTCTAATGAAGAGAAAAATTGGAAAAGTTGTCTGGTAAATTGGAAAATTTGGGAAAAATTGGATCACATTTTCCGTAACGCAGCTTACTCCCCAAATCAAGCGTGCGTAAAGAAGTCTTACTTCAAAAAATAAAAAAAATATATCAAATATAATCAACTATATTAATTAGTAATGGTAATTAAGTAGTTAACTTTAATTAGTTTAGTTCATCATTTATAATATGTTTTTTTCTTTTTCTTTATATATACAGGGCGTTACACAATACCCTATAAAGAACCGGGGCGGGTATTCGGGTATTTCCAAACTCAAACTCAAACTCAAATCATTTATTGTAAATAGGCAAAATATTGCACTTTTACACGTCAAAAAAAATAATATCTTATACATAAGTATAGAAATACAAAAAAAAATAAGTCAAATTTTATGATCTACGAAACTAATGATTATTATCTAATTATGGTTTGAGTTAGAAAAAGGATATTTCCCTTTCAAGCGGCGACTCATGCCTGAGTCTCGCACAGGAAAAGGAAAACTCCATTGACTCTACCAGTGCTTCGGGAATACGCCCGTCAGAGAAGACAGCACCAAGAAACTCTACGGCGATGTAATTTTTAAAATTTTAGTCATTCTTTTTTTTTTAAATCCATAATATACAATATAAAAATAAATTATTCTATTGACAATATTATGATATACCATCATTACCAAACTATTAAATTACATTATTGAAATTGTATAAATTACGTTACTTATCATTATCATGGAGATTGGGACATTGAGGCCATGCATTTTTGTCTTGAACATAGTCATTAATAGTGTAATAGGCTTTCTTTATGAGATTAACCTTAATAAATGTTTTAAACCTCTGCATGGACAATTGATCAATTCCCTCTGGTAACTTATTATAAAAGCGTATACAGTTCCGGCGCGCGTCTGTCCGACATACATGGTTAGATATTCACACCTACCCACCTTTAGGTGTGGTGCGATTGTAGGTAAACAAACATTTAGGCTCGTCGCAATTTTCTAATACAAACATAATTATAATGAAAAAAAAAATGCTTTTTACCGTCCATCCAAAGGTTGTCATATCGCTTTCAATGATAAGACCGCCCATTGTACTACCCTTGTTTACCTATTGAAATTTTTCTGTACTGTGTTTATTTTCGTTTCTGGTGTACAATAAAGAATTTTCTATTCTATTCTATTGTACTTTTGTATGGGAATTTCAGATGCGATATATTCAACCTTTGCACGCGTAAAACAATTCACATGCTCGATGGAAACAAGCCTGCTAAGTACTTTACAGGGCCATTTATTAACACACATTATAATAATGTCAGAAGTAAATGTTAAGCTTGTAAAATCGCTTTATTTTTACCTAATTACAATAAATAATTTGTGTTTTGACATAAGTTAGCATTCATAAACATGCTAATGTCTGAGTCAGAGAAATTAGGACGGTCGGTCTATGGTCACGCTGCGTGAAATTTTGTAAAAAAAAAACGAACCAGAGCGTAGAATGCGTGACTCGAAATTCGGTGTTTGCAGCTTGTGTGATATAGTATTTTCTAATGTTTACATCAGTCAAATTATAACAGTAAGATGAAGTTTTTTCCTTTATATTGAAGTGATAATTCAAATTCTACTTCCAACAAGGTTGCGTTAAACGTTTAACGCTCCTGGGTGGGGGAAAAGGAAGAGACAGAGCGAGAGTGAATGCGCGGCGCTCGAACGCATTCGCGTAGTATACAATACAATTACAATTTGACTTTTAGATCGTATTTTATTTTATTTGATGCAGTTTTTGCAAGAAATATCGAAAAAATAGAACTCAAACATTTCGTATCTTACTTTAGTTATCATAATCCCATTGTAAATGTTATGGATTTGGATATTGTCTCCACTCGAAAATGATAATTAAAAGACGCGATCAATTGTGAATCGTAAGCAATGTTAATAAAGTTTCTCTTAAAGAAGCAATATGATTTCATTGAATATCTATTTCTACCCCTTCCCATTTTCAATTCCACATTGCCCAGTAGTATCGCTGGAAACAGTGCCCTTCAAACCGGAACACAGTAATGTTTGCACACTACTGCTTCACCTTCATATTGGACTCAATATTTTTTGTATTGTTATGTTGACCATGCGTATTTAGTAACGCATTATTTAACAAAAGACAATTATTATCGGGAAAATCTGCTTAATTACTGTGAAATCTTATTTTATTGAAAAAATTGTGAAACGTCGTTCCGCAACAATGCTTCTCAAATTATCATTAAAGATGTCGTCATGCTGGAAATCCAGCATTATAGGATGTTTTTTTTTATTTGACTGAGTGACGAGACGAGCAGTCGATGACCTGACGGTAAGCGCAACGCCTGCCCATTACAGTTACAGCCCAGAACTTTGCATTGCATAATCCCACGCGGCGCACTGCGCTCGTCACCCTGAGACATCGGCTCTAAAGTCTCATGTGGCCAGTAATTTCGCTGGAAACAGTGCCCGCAGTGCAGTTGCTTAACAGTTAACACTTGGTGCTTGAGTGGTGAATTATTCGCCTTGCAACCCCACGGTACCGGGTTCGATCGAAACTTCATAACAATCATTATTATAAGCAATTATTTCCTCGTTTAGTCGACGCCGCTGGTGACAAGAGGGCTGGCTCATTTCCCGCACAGAGAATAGCTATTGCTATCCAACGTGGAAATGCAGCCAGTGTTCTTGGCGCCATGCCTCATGGACACCCTCTTTTGTTAGATTTTTAAGTTTTAGTTAGTTTTCCTTTTATTTATTTTGTTATTTAAGTTCTGTCAACTTAATATTCAAATAATTTATTAGAAGCAAGTAAATAAGTAAGCGGTGGTAGCCTATTGTACGAACGTCCGCCTCCTAAGGAAAGGGTCGTGAGTTCAAATCCCAGTGCAGGCATGTACCAATGTGTTTCTTGTAAAACATATGTACGTAATTATCACTTGCTTTTCGATCTATGTACATAATTATATTTTTATAAGAACTATATAAATAAAAAATCTGACAAAATATTTATGATATTTTTCTTTTATTGCAGTTGCCTCGGTTAAAAATGGTAAGTTGATAAATTATAAACACAGCGGTCGTTTAATTAGTAGTAAAAAATAAGTTTTTATCATGTTTTATGAGTTACTATGTTCCGGTTTGAAGGGCACTCTATCCAGCGACATTACTGGGCGTGTGAGACTTTAGAGCCGATGTCTCAGGGTGACGAGCGCAGTGCGCCGCGCAGGATTATGCAATGCAAAGTTTTTGGTGGCACTGTAACTGTTATGGTTAGGAGTAGCGCTTACCACCAGGTCAATAGCTTGCTCGTCTCGTCACTCAGTCAAATAAAAAAAAAAGGATTTTGTTAAAGTATCCGGTACTGCATAATCATTTTGATCAACTATTCAAATTAATCCAAACACCATCAATCTACTGTTAGTCGATGAGAAGTTTTTTTCCTGATGGTAAGCGCTACGCCTGCCCATAACAGTGGCAGTGCCACCCAGAACTTTGCATTGCATAATCCTGCGCTCGTCACCCTGAGACATCGGCTCTAAAGTCTACGCCGAGTAATTCCGCTGGAAACAGTGCCCTTCAAACCGGAAAACAGTAACGTTGGCACACTACTCAAACTCAAACTCAAATCATTTATTGTAAATAGGCAAAATATTGCACTTTTACACGTCAAAAAAATAATATCTTATACATAAGTATAGAAATACAAAAAAATAAGTCAAAATATTATGATCTACGAAACTAATGATTATTATCTAATTGTGGTTTGAGTTAGAAAAAGGATATTACCCTTCAAGCGGTGACTCATGCCTGAGTCTCGCACAGGAAAAGGAAAACTCCATTGACTCTACCAGTGCTTCGGAAATACGCCCGTTAGAGAAGATATCACCAAGAAACTCTACGGCGATGTCATTTTTTAAATTTTAGTCATTCTTTTTTTTTTAAAAGCCATAATATACAATATAAAAATAAATTATTCTATTGACAATATTATGATATACCATCATTACCAAACTATTGAATTACATTATTGAAATTGTATAAATTACGTTACTTATCATTATCATGGAGATTGGGACACTGAGGCCATGCATTTTTGTCTGCATTTTTGTTTAATGCTTGGTGGATATTACAGTTGGTTATAAATTGTTAGGTAAACAAAGTTTTATTATATTTACGTTACGTTAAAGTTACACCGGTATTATGTTGGTGATTTACTTTCACTGTTCACGATATTTCTGCGGTTGGCTGTGTTAACTCATTATTCTATTACCTTAATATTATGTGATATTGTGGCTTGGGAGTAATGGTCTTTATGTAGTACTAGCTGCGCCCTGCGGTTTCACCCGCGTGGAATGTCATATTCATTTATATCTAATTAAATGCCTAAAAATAAATTTGAAGCTTCTAACTTCAAAAATGACGAAACTTCAATATAAACTTTCATCCCCTATTTCGAACCCTTACAATGCTTTTATCGCATTAAAAAGTACCCTATGTCCTTTCTTAGACTCTAGACTATCTCTGTACCAAATTTCATTTCAATCGGTTCAGTAGTTTGTGAATTTGTGTGCCTGTCTGTGACATCGTAGTTTCCAAATGTCTAACCAGATTTTGATTTAGTTTTTGACGTGACAACGTCTAATAAATCGATGAACGCCGGCTGCATGCATAAAAAGTTGACACATTGTACCGTTACGTAAAGCTCACTGTCCCGTTACGCTCATTGTACGCTTGCGCCGCATCTATCTCTCTTCTCTTGACAGGTTAATTATTCTTGCATTTTAAAAATCTGATTACTTGTATAATTTCAAGTATTTATTCTTTTATTATCAAAAAATGATTTAATTTTATTCATAAAAGTATGCGATCATTTCATCAATGTTTTGTTATAACGTTGTCACGTTAAAATATCGTCCGTAAACCAACTTTATTTGTTTGGAAGGTGAAATGGGAATCCAAATTCCCAGAGTCCCCACTGGTGGGCTAGTTGGTGGAACCGTTGGGAATATACTAATTCATCGGGAGTGTTTTAGTTATATTTCAAGAAAATCTGTTCAACCTTCAATCATCAGCTTTTTTCTTGTCAATGAAGGGATGTGAGCCACTGCCGAGGTAGGTATGTTATCCACCAATCAGGACCAGGCCCCTGTGGTGGATTATGGCCTAACCCTCCTCGCGATAGTTAGAGGAGACCCGTGCTCAGCAGTGGGACGATATGGGTTGATGATTATGAAGTTGATACCTAAGTATCTGCATTTATTATTTGACTGATACTAGACGAGCAAGTCGTTTACCTGGATGATGGTAAGCGCCACGCCTGCCCATAACAGCAACAGTGCCACCCAGAATCTGTTGCCGCACTGCACTGCGCTCGTCAGCCTGAGACATCGGCTCTAAAGTCTCACGCGCCCAGTAATTTCGCCGAAAACAGTGCCCTTCAGCCGGAACACAGTAATGTTTTCACACTGCTTGGCGGATGAATAACTGGCAAAGGTGTGGTACTTCCCCAGGCGGTCTCTTGCAGAAGAGGCCTCTCACTGTATAGCCGCCTAACCTCATAAGTAAACAAACCAACGTATAATTAAGGAAGACCCACTTCCGTTAAGATAAGCTTTACTTCCTGTGCGTAGAAAAACGTGTGACGTAAGTAAAATAAATCATTGATTAGTTGAGTTAACTATAATCAAAGATATCCGATAAAAAACAGAACCGTAGTGATGGGAAACATGAGTGATTGTTTGCATCGATAGTTGGTTTTCACACTAGATGTAATAAAGCGGTGGTAGCCTAGTGGGAGAACGTCCGCCTTCCAAGCAGAAGGTCGTGAGATGCGTACCAATGTGTTTCTGTAAAACATATGTAGGTACGTAATTATCACTCGCTTTTCGGTGAAGGAAGACATCGTGAGGAAACCCACTTAGCTACCCGAGAATTATTTCGGAGGTAGGTATGTTATTCACCAATCCTGACCGGGTCCCGTGGTGGATTATGGCCTAATCCTCCTTGCGAAAGTGAGGGGAGACCCGTGCTAACCAGTGGGACGTTATGGGTTGATGCTGATGCGTTATTCTAGTTAATTTCTTAAGCAATGTTTGTTGGGAATAGTTAACATTGCGTGTTGAATGTGCTGAAAACACACACGATTGTGTTTTTTATAATGTTATGGCCAGCGAAAACACGCATGGCGTGCGAACCTGCACTGCTCTATTGACAATTTCATCATAGCAAGATACCACCTGGGGAAGTACCACACCCTTGCCAGATATTCCTCCGCCAAGCAGTTGTGTGCAAACATGACTGTGTTCCGGTTTGAAGGGCACTGTTTCCAGCGAAATTACTGGGGCATATGAGACTTTAGAGCCGATGTCTCAGGGTGACGAGCGCAGCGCAGCGCCTCGCATGATCCTGCAATGCAAAGTTCTGGGTGGAACTTTTAGGGGCTGGCGTAGCGCTTACCAACGACGTAAACGACTAGCTCATCTCGTCACTCAGTCAAATTAAAATAAAAGTCGTAATTAATTTAATTCGTTCGTAATAGCACTGGAAAGCTGACGAGTAAACGCGCGCAATAGCGGCAACGTTTGTAAATTTTTTATCTTCCATCTTCACTTATGTGGTCTTTAGCTATGTAAATAATTAATTATTACACTAATTAATTTAATCATATTTAATTATTTAATTATAAACATGTATGTGGGTAAAACTATTCATCGTCATCAACCCATAACGTCCCACTGCTTGGCACGGGTCTCTCCTCACTTTCGTGAGGAGGATTAGGCCATAATCCACCACGGGGGCCAGATCAGGATTGGTGGATAACATACCTACCTCCGAAATAATTCTCGGGTAGGTATGTGGGTTTCCTCACGATGTTTTCCTTCACCGAAAAGCGAGTGATAATTACGTACATATGTTTTACAGAAACACATTGGTACGTGCCTGCACTGGGATTTGGACTCACGGCCTTCTGCTTGGAAGGTGGGCGTTCTCCCACTAAGCTACTATTAAGTCGCAAAAGTATCTGGCAACTTACATAGATAGATAGATGGATAAAATCTTTATTGAAACACCAGAGAACAAAGGAAACTTAAAAACTAAAAAAAAAAACAAATTTAACAATTAGTGTCTCAAAGGGCGGTCTTATCGCTGACAGCGATTGCATCCAGCCAACCATGCATGGAAAGGAGCAACTAAAAAAAGACGTTACGCATGTTAGTTGGATGAATTATTACACTGGCCTAAAAAAAAAATATTTTGTTTTGGTGCAGCTCTGGGGGCCTACCATGACGTCTTATAGCGATTCCGTTGAGGACCTAAACTGAACCGCGTCCCATAATCGTACCGTGACGTCTTATTTTTTATGTTGCTGCCATTTTCAACCTAAATTGGATCCAATTTAGGTTGAGATTGGCTTATTAGCGACTCAATTTAGGTTGCTGCAATTTTCAACCTTAACTGGATCCTGTTTAGGTTGAAAATGGCAGCAACAAGAAAAATAAGACGCCACGGTACGCTTATGCGACGCGGCTCAGTTTAGGTCCTGAACTGAATCGCTATACGACGTCATGGTAGGCCTCCAGTTCGCATCTGTAGTCGGTAAAGTAGGTAGTATGAACTACATTGCTGCTACTAGATGTCAGCTGACAGCTCTGGTTTACCTACAATTCTTATTTTAACATTTTTACGGTTTCATTCAAAAACAGTCCATGGTATAACTACTTGTATGACATTAATCGTATAAATTTATGATGGCAAGTAAATCAAGAAGTTGCATTAACGATCCTGATATGTTTTGTTACATATGCGGTGAGTATATAATGAAAGATCAACGGAAACCCCTTAATGACACGGCAGTTCGCTTGTATTCTGTATACTTTGGTACTCATGAACAAGAGCTGATATGAAAAATGTGACAAGTTTTTTCGTATCAGCTCAAATAATATACCCAAAATCAGGTCTAAAATCTTAGACACCAAAATGAGTGTAGGCCAGTTTATAGAATCGCATTCAATCGGAGGACACGTTAAGCCTTGTACCGATAATTTTAAGCTTACAGAAGTCATTAAGCCGTTAAGTCAGTGTAGTGGTAGGTCTCTTCTGCAAGAGACTGCCTGAGACTGCCACACCTTTGGCAGATATTCATCCGCCAAGCATCACCATTATCAACAACCCATAACATCCCACTGCTGGGCACGGGTCTCCCCTCACTTTCGTGAGGAGGATTAGGCCATAATCCACCACGTGGGCTCGATCTAGGTTAGTGGATCACATACACGCCAAGCAGTAGTGTGTAGACATTATTTGAAAGGCGCTATTACATAACTACTCTAGAATCATTTCGGAGGTAGGAATGTTATCCACCAATCCGAACCAGGGGGGTCGCCACGTACTTATTCTTATTCCATGCATTTCATTTTAAGGCCTTAAACTGAACGGCCTAGATTGGCACTACACACTCATAAATGACAAATGTGACGTGACGTCACTCAAAAATAGACTAAAGAGAATGAGAGAGAAAGAGAATGAGATGGAGCTATATAAACTCCCATAAACGCAAACAAGTTGTTCCGATCTCTTTGGATAAATGTCTCAGGTCGACTTGTGAACGCTGAGCGATATTGGTGGTGACAGTTAGCAGGGCAGTTCTGTTTAAGGCCTTAAACTGGATGGATTTAACTGTTCGTGGTGAGGCCCCAGGACCGGATCTGGACCACCAATCCGATATCGACTCTGTGTCGATGTTCAAGGCTCTGCATCCTTGCCTCGACTAGCGCATTGTGAAATCTAAGACTGTGACAAAATCATTAGTAACTAGCTGTGCCCTGCCACGGTTGGCTGTGGCACATTCGCAAACAAAAATAGATAAAAACAATCCTTGATGCGGATTATATCTCATGCTAAAATTTCAGCTCGATCGGTGCAGAACTTTTTGAGTTTTTGAAGCGTACACAAACCAACATAACATTTTTATATATATAGATTAACCAATTAATTATGCCACGCACTCTCTCCCATCCCACGGCCGAGCCAGCGATAAATTGACTCCATAAAAAAACTCCATAAATTGATCCATGTCAGGCAATAGTGATGGGAATTCTCCGTTTTTACACTACAGAGTAATCAGCCAGGTCGTTCACCTGATGGTGAGCGCCAACAGTTTTATTGCCACACAGTACTTTGCATTTCAAAATCGTCTGCGCTGAGACATTGAGACATTGGTTCTAAAGTTACATCATCAAGCCATATCGTCCCACTGCTGGGCACGGGTCTCCCCTCACTTTCGCTACGAGGGTTAGGCCATAATCCACCTCAGGGGCCCGGTCCGGATTGGTGGAACACATACCTCCGAAATGATTCTCTTAGATTTATGTAGCTTTTCTCACGGCGAAGAGGAATTAATTTAAATTTATGTGAATAAAAAAAGTAGAAAAAGAATTAATTTTCCGGTAAAAAAAGTGTGGCTGTTGATTTTATTTATTTATTTATTTATTTAGGCACATATAACAGAACACTCTCAGTATAATATTGCTAGCATAAAATATGTACAATTACTTTAGTGCTGGACAGTGTCCCAAAAGATGCGTACACAGGATGACAGAAATTTGAAAACAGTTAACATGGAGGAAAATTATTAAGAAAGAAAAAAAAACAAAAATCTTTGAAGATAAAATTATACAAGATTACAATTATGACTTAAAATGATTAATATTAAACTAAAAAACGCATTATTAAGAAACGCGTTAGTGCATTAATTAATTAACAAAATTTACATGTGTTTCTGAGAGGAAGCCAAATCACACCGAGGTATGATTTAGCCTCCTCTCAGAAGAAAGAATAGCCAAAATCTCTTTTTTAAATTTATATAGATTGCTATTAAAGATATCTATATTATATTAAATTGCTATATATGATAATATGCTATATTAAACTTAGTAATTCGGATTACTATTAAGATGGTACGTATCTCTTATTGTAAGAAATTAAATTAAAGCAATAGACATTTTAAAAACTGGACGCTTATAGCAAATATCTTAATAAAAAAAATATAAATAATAAATATCTTTTTTATCTTATCTTAATATGTTTTATATTATCTTCTTTTATAATTCTTCTGTACTGAGTTTATTTTTGTTTCTGGTATACAATCAAGAGTTTTTCTATTTCTATTTTTCTATCTTGGAGATTAAAAACCAAACATTTAAATAGGTGTCTGATCACTTCTGTTCTGCCTTCCAGCTGGTGCCATGGCTGATACTGGCGGTGGCGGCGTCAGTGGTGGCAGAGGACGCTCATCCAGGACTGGTGTCCAAGGACAGCGACCAGGACCTTCAAGCTGAGGCCACCCATTCAGGTACCAAATAATTCATAATCAGTTACTCGTTAGTTTAGTTCGTCGTATTTGAAGCAGAAGGTCGTGAGTTCAAATCCCAGTGCAGGCACGTACCAATATGTTTCTTGTAAAACATATGTACGTAATTATCACTCGCTTTTCGGTGAAGGAAACATCGTGAGGCAACCCACATACCTACCCGAGAATTATTTCGGAGGTAGGTATGTGATCCACCAATCCGGATCTGGCCCCCGTGGTGGATTATGGCCTAATCCTCCTCACGAAAGTGAGGGGAGACCCGTGCCCAGCAGTGGGACGTTATGGGTGGTTGATGATTTGAATTATTTTTTATTCTTCTCTATGTGTATGAGACTTCAGTGTTTGACTGAGAAAGAAAAGAAAGTCAGAAAGTCTTACTCTCTTTTCTTCTTTCTTTATTCTTCATTCCTCAAGTGTTCATATCCATCCATATAAAATGAGTTCCTATTGTCCTTGGTCACGGCACCACGCATGAACGGCTGGACCGATTTCGCCAATTCTTTTTTTTTGTTGTTATAGTTATTGTCTAGAGAAAGTTTTTATGAAAGAAAAAAATTAAAATGTCGCCTGAAAAACTGGAAAAACTGAAAATGTTTTTTTTCCTGTGACATTTATGTATTAATTCACGATTTGACATTTGATTTTTAGTAACATAGTGGTTTTTTAACTTGGAAATGTAACTCTGCATTGCGGGAAAAATGGAATTATGCGGGTGAAACCACGTGGCGCAGCTAGTCTCTTAATAATTTCTACAAGCAGTTTTTTTCTGATCGTGTTCCAGGAGGCCAAGCCCAGAAGCGTGAGGCGGGACTCCACAATTCCTACGGAGAGCCTCTCCCTGCGGACGCCTACGGACCCCCCCAGGAAGTCTCTGTCATCAGCCAGAGTGAGTTCTCCAAATATCCTATCCTACTAATATTATAAATGTGAAAGTTTGTGAAAATGGATGGATGGATGTTTGACATAATGGATCGACAGAACTTTATCATTGATCGATTGTTTCATCGACCGCTGATCGGTCCAAGCTGGCGCAGCAGTCGATCTACGTCGATCGAAGCCATTGATCGTCGGTCGATCAGCGGGTAACACCTTTATCCTTCAAGAACCTAACCAGACTTTTTACCCGTAGAAAACATCTGACGAAAATCAATCTCAGTTTCAGATCTCCAGCTCCCCGCCCCCGTGTATGGAGTACCAGACCTCCAGACGGTCTCCTTCCAGGACACTCCTCCAGGCGCTTACGGTCCCCCAGCCCCCGTGGTCTTCCCCAGTCAGACCTACGAAGGCCCCCCACCACCAGTCTACAGACCGAAGCCTACATATGGGCCGCCCAAACATTACCACCCACCGAAACATTCCTATGGTCCGCCGAAATCAAGTTACGGCCCGCCAAAGATAAGCTATGGGCCGCCTAAAAAAACCTATGGACCGCCGAAGCAAGGTCTCCCTAAACCGACTTACGGAGTGCCTTTTAAGCCGCCGAAAATTTCGAAGCCCATATACGGACCTCCGAAGCCAGTATACGGCCCTCCGAAGCCAGTATACGGTCCTCCGAAGCAAACATACGGACCACCTCTAAGTCTTCCACCAGCGCAAAACATTCACGTTCAAGATCTTCCTCAAGTGTCCTTTTCTCAGCATAACAGCTTCTTGAGCGAAGGCAGCAACTTTAACGGCAACAGCTTTAGCAACAACAATCACAATTTCAATGCCAACAACAATTTTAACAACAACAACAACAACAATTTCAATGCTAACAACAACTTTAACGGCTTTGACTTAGGGTTGAACCTTCCAGCTCCTATTTACGGAACGCCTTTAGTTTCTCTACCTCAAGACCTGAAGCCTAACTTCCCTATCCCGGCGGACTCATATGGACCCCCGGGCCAAGTTCTTGGCCCTGTTGGATCGGCTGAGCAGGTCGTGGTCGAAGGAGTATCGCATGTGGAGCACTATGGACCTCCGCAGCCAGATCCGAACCCGAGACCTCCTCATCCAGGCATTCCAGCGCCTCCAACACCACCTCACGTATTGTACGACGGGTGGAAGCCAATTCCAGGTGTCTCCAAACCGATCGGACTAGTCGAGAATGTAGATATAAATGACCAGTACGGACCACCTCCACCACCACCAGTACAAGAAATTCACATCAACCTGGATCAGTCTCCGCCGCACGAGGAACATCACCAGTTCTTCAACTTGGAAGGCCAATCAGCACCAAGCGTGAATCAGCACCAGCAGTTCCTCAACATAGAAGGTCAATCAGCACCGAGTGTTTCCCAACATCAGCAGTTCTCCAATGCTCAAATTACTACAGGATACTCCAGCGTCCACCAAGATGCTTTAGCTAACTTGGATCTGAACGCCATCGTTGGCGGAGACTCAAACAACATCGACCAAGCAAAGACAGTCTTCGAAGCTCACTACACTGAGAACCAGCAGCCTCAACATGATCTATCCTTTATTCAATCTATTGGTAAGCCAGCGGACTCATACGGTGCTCCACCGCCTGATTCCTTCTCGACATCCGGACCCTACCCAACATCTATCAGGCAGCAAGGTGCTAAAGGTTTAGTGCCACCATCAGGAATTTATGGTGTTCCACCTGGTAGCCAATACGGAGCTCCGCCTAAGCCTCCATCCGCAAACTTGCCTATACCCTACGGCTCTGTATCAGGCGGAAGTCATTCCATTCAAGCATCCAGCTTCCCTCGTCAACCAATCAAGTTCAGGGAACCAGTTCCAGATGGTCTGCTGCAACACGTAGGTCAGACTACGCACGGAAAAGACAACCACGGAATAGACCATCTGACACACGGTCCATCGTACCTTTCACCACCGATCAAAGACGTTAAGGATGATACACTGCAAACTGTATCTTATTCCATTGAACCTTCAGACTTATACAGTTTGCCTCATGCAGGGAATCCGTTGAACTTCCAAAGCCCTCCGAGCAATCTGTACGGATCTCCTATCGACTCTTACTCGGTTCCACTCCTCACTGTAGGAGTAGGAGATCACGCAGTCTCTGGATCCAATACCAATGCTGTCACAGCCACAATAGATGGTACTTTGCTAGCTAACCTTTCTAACCTAGACGCGGCTGCTATTTTGAAGCACTGTCCCTACCACGAGGCAATTCTGAAAGCGGCTCAGGCTGGCGAGAGAATACCAGCTGATCTGGCTTCGAAATACGTAGCAAGTCTCAGTTCTTTAGGATCGGCGCTATCGAAGAATCAATTGATTACTCAGAACAGCTTCAACATTCCTATCCAAGCAGGTGAATCAGGCACATACAATACTAACGATTTGTCAACTGCGTCCCATACCATAGTCCAGACAATACTTCCCAGTGACTCTAAACATGAGAAATATGAAAAGAACAGGCCGAAGTCCCTTCGAGAAGTAGGCAAGCAAAATTTCAAAGACGACAAACTCCAGTACGTATCCGACCAGATATTCAAAACGTCGGAGAAGATAAAGAACTTGAGCGAGGAGACGAAGAAGTTGCAACAGAAGATCGTGTCGACGAGTCAGAATTTCAACCAAGCCAACGGGCAGGCGACGAGTCATAGTTTCAACCAGTACCATAGTCAGAATTTGAACCAAGTAAATGGACAGTTGGGACAGGTTGATGTTGGCAAAGGGAAGAACAGCTACTCCTTCCAAATTCAGTCTTCAAACGGCAAAGGAGGTCCTACCATTCCTCATGACCAACTGCTTTCTGAGGGACTTCTGCAAAGCATTCTCTCAGCGATCGAACAACCAAACGGACAAAGTCAGCCAACTATCTTATACAATGGACAAAGTACCAAGAACACACAACAATCCCAAATCGTACAAACACAAACCGTACAAAGCAGTGGACAATTTACGCAAGGCAATCAGAAAAACTTACAATTCTCACAAAATGGCCCGAAAAATGGCATAAAGGGCCAGAGCGTTAGTCAAATTCAACAAAACGGCCAAAGCGGTGGTCAATTTCAACAAAACGGTCAAAGCGGAGGCCAGTTTCAACAAAACGGACAAAGCGGAGGCCAGTTTCAACAAAACGGACAAAGCGATGAACAATTCCAACAAACTTTCAACTACCAACAACCAACAACGATAAACGCAGGGCGTTTCGAAGGCATCGCGTTGCCAGCTGGATACGAACCCGTCGACAGAACGAAAGACAAGAAGGACCAAGAAATACAAAGCACGAACAAAGATATCAAGCAAATTCTCCACAGTGAGATAATTCACCAGCACAGAGGCGACATCCCTGACTGTCAAGACTTAAAAGCGGAACATTCCTTCCAACATTCAGTCGTAGTTTCCGCACCGACCCTAGAAAACGTTAAGCCGGTAGAAGAAATAGACGAAAATGACGTTGCTATTTTCTTTGATCAGAAAGAAGAGAAATCGGATCCTGTAACGGAAATATCAGTCGCGACCAGCATAAGCGAGAACTTAGAAGACTACAGCGGTAAAGGGTTCGGGGACAAAGTTAAAAAGAATTAAAATGATTTGGTCAATGTAGAATCTAGTCCTTTTTTACCAGTGAGCAAAAAAATAAAGCTTCAAAAAAAATTTTTAGAAGAAAGAGGTTGGATACACAGATTATAAATATTGATGAATAATTGGCTCAAAATAAAAATATAAGTAGATAAAAAAATATGTCATAATAAAAAGCTCACTGGCGCCATTTTTTGATTGTCTGCAATCATAAAATAATTAAAAATCTTAAGAACGAATAGTTGTAAGCCTTTATTCAATTTGGAACGCATCCAGTTTCTATTGAGACAATAGAATTAATATTGCGAATGGATGCGTTCTAAATTCATGTTAATTTAAAAATTATTTAAATTTTATCATTAATTAAGCGTGTCAGTATTTCGGGTGTTATTATTTATTTATTTACTGAGACTCTGAAATGATGCATTAAATTATTACTGTAAGTTATTTCGTATGAATAAAGAGTGTACAGATAATGAATTGTTGTTTTTTATTTAATTTCAAATAGGTATACTTACGTTCACATTTTTTTTTATTTGACTGAGTGACAGGACGAGCAAGTCGTTCGCCTGATGGTAAGCGCTACGCCCGCTCCTTAACAGTTACAGTGTCACCCAGAACTTTGCATTGCATGATCCTACGCGGCGCACTGCGCTCGTCACCCTGAGACATCGGCTCTAAAGTGTCATATACCCAGTAATTTCGCTGGAAACAGTGCCCTTCAAACCGGAACATAGTAATGTTCGCACACTACTGCTTGGCGGATGAATATCATGACGTGACAGTAGCGTAGGTTTCCTACAACCAGTATCGAAGATTATTCCTAAATCTTAACAGTTTTCGACCCTTTTCCGCAAACGAATTAACAAAAAAAAGATTTAAAAAACACAAATATTTTAGAAAAATACTTTAAAAAACGAGGTCCAAGGGATCACATCCGGAAATCCTTTTTTTTTTTTTTATATCATTTATTTTTATCCAGGGTTTTATCTATAAGATTATGCTACCCTTATAACTAGATCCAAAGATAAATTCACAATCTAAGTTTCACAGCCGCCATATACAGATCGAATAGCTTGTTGGGCCTACGTACTAATAGGGCACAACTAAATAAAAGTCACTTTCACTGGGTAATGAAGACTTTTCATGTATTTTAAGTTCGAATACTTTTTGTGAGGACGGAGCGCGCGCAGCCTATCGGCGTCGCAGTGGCGTTCAGTCTTTGAGATCGGGAAAAGCGAAGATGACCGAGCGCCTTCGCACAAAGGTTCGGCTACTCGAGCGCGTGAGCACACGACCATCGTGACGTACTTCGCTACCGATCAGCTGCGCGCGCCGTCCAAAATATATCACAGTTTATACAAAATATAATTAACAAAAGAATCTTAAAATTAATGAGTAGTAATAAGTAAATATAAAATGTAGGTCGCTACATCAGCCCCCCCTTCAGACCCTGACTAGGGTCGGTAAAAGTTTGGAAAATGTACAACACGACCGGACCGCGTCCTCTTATCCGTCGTAGGCGCAGGTGCAGGCGTAGGCCTAGATGTAGGCGCAGGCGTAGGTAATCGTGTCGGTTTAGGTAAAACTGTGGTTTGAAGTGCTGGCGTGCTGCTAGTATTATTGTTATCGAGCAAGGGAAAAATATGTGCGGGCTTTAATCTATCTATAGAAACGTTCACATGTTTGTTGTTTACTTCGATTTTAAAATATTTATCTCCGCGTTCTATTATTTTAAATGGGCCGGTATACGGGGGTTGCAGAGATCGACGCACAGCATCTTGTCTTAAAAATATGTGAGATGATGTTTGCAGGTCTTTATGAATGAAAACTTTTGAGTCTCCATGACGCTTGACTGGTGTGGGTCTTAGATTAATGATGTGAGATCGAAGTCTTTGGACGAAATCGGTATAATCGGAAGCATTTTGCTTAGGGGATTCAAAGAAATCGCCGGGTAAACGAAGAGCTTCGCCAAACACAAGTTCAGCGGAAGAAGCGGATACGTCTTCCTTCCATGCCGTTCTGATACCGAGGAGGACCAAGGGCAGGACCTCAACCCAGTTGCAAGTCGCATGAGCCATGATGGCTGCTTTTAGTTGCCTGTGTAGGCGTTCGACGAGGCCGTTAGCCGCCGGATGGTAAGCGGTCGTCTGGATGTGATGCGTTCCGGTCATCTTTGCCAGGCGGGTAAAGATGTCGGAAACAAACTGACGACCTCTGTCAGATGTGACGTGAGTTGGACATCCGAATCTGGATATCCAACCAGCCACAAAAGCTTGACAGACGGTTTCAGCTGTAATGTCAGTTATAGGTATGGCTTCCGGCCATCGTGAAAACCTATCTATTGCTGTTAGGCAATATTGAAAACCTTGCGAACTGGGAAGGGGACCGACCAAATCGATGTGAATATGAGTGAATCTCTGACTCGGCGTTGGAAAATTATGTACCGGAGAGTGTACATGTCGAGACACTTTCGAACGCTGGCACATTAAGCAAGAACGAGACCATTCGTGACAGTCTTTTCGGACGTTAGGCCAAACAAATCGCGCAGTGACAAGCTTAGTTGTAGCTTTACCACCAGGGTGACTGAGGCCATGAATGGAGTCAAAGATCGCGCGTCGAAATTCGAAGGTCACATAAGGTCGAGTGTGTGTACCTGATATGTCGCAGTACATCTCCCTTGATAACCCGGGCATAGATATTTTCTTTAGATGCAGAGACGAACCTTTTTGAATTAAATTCTGCAGTTCAGTGTCTGTATCTTGAGATTTTGCTAAACGATCGTAGTCAATAAAAGAGAGCTCATTGACTGAGCGAGAAAAACTATCAGCCACTACGTTTGTTGACCCGGATATATGACGAATATCGGTGGAAAATTGACTGATAAAGTCTAAGTATCGAAATTGCCGTGGGGAACAAATGTCTGACGTTTTTTTAAAAGCGAATGTGATGGGTTTATGATCCGTATATATGACAAATGAATTAAGTTCAAGCATGAAACGAAAATATTTAACTGCCTCATAAATGGCTAAGAGTTCCCTGTCAAAAGGACTGTATTTACGTTGACTGGGAGAAAGTTTTCTAGAAAAGAAACCTAATGGCTCCCAGAAGTCACCAACTCGTTGCTGAACGACGGCTCCTATGGCGGTGTCAGATGCATCTGTCACTAGTGACATGTCTGCATGAGGACGAGGATGAGCCAAAAGCGTGGCATTAGCGAGCTGTTGTTTACATAGCTGAAAGGCGTCTTTCAATTCATCAGTCCACTCAATTTTGGTTGAGCTTTTGATTTTCTGTCCGGCCAGAAGTGCGTTTAAGGGAATTTGTGCTTGAGCAGATTTTGGAATAAAGCGGTGATAAAAATTAAGCATTCCGAGGAAGCGTCGAAGATCCTTAATAGTTTCTGGCTGAGAGAAGTCATGTATGGCTCGGACTTTCTCTGGCAAAGGCTTCGTGCCTTCACTCGAAATTTTAAAGCCTAAGAAGGACACTTCAGGCTGTCCAAAAACACATTTAGATGTATTTATCAGCACTCCATGTTCTCGCAAGCGGTCGAAAACCAGCTGGAGGTGCTGTTCATGCTGGAGCTCACTTTCGGAAGCTACCAAAATGTCATCAATATATGAAAAAGCAAAATCTAAGCCTCGCAGTATTTCATCCATAAATCTTTGGAATGTTTGAGCCGCATTCCTAAGTCCAAAACCCATATAGACATACTCAAACATTCCAAAGGGCGTAGTGATCGCCGTCTTGCAAACATCGTCCGGATTTATAGGTATAAAGTGATAGGCCCGCACCAGATCAAGCGTCGAAAATACTGTACAATTATGCAAGTTATGAGAAAAGTCGGCTATGTTTCGAATAGGATAGCGATCGGGGATTGTGCGGGAATTTA
Organism: Campaea margaritaria; assembly: GCA_912999815.1. Classification (NCBI taxonomy): domain Eukaryota; kingdom Metazoa; phylum Arthropoda; class Insecta; order Lepidoptera; family Geometridae; genus Campaea; species Campaea margaritaria. Next base: position 3,472,081 of record OU538818.1, read on the forward strand.
ATGCTCTATAATCCCCACACGGTCTCCATCCGTTAGTCTTTTTAGGCACCATGTGGAGGGGAGAGCTCCATGGACTGTCTGAAGGACGCACGATACCTGCACGCAACATCTCTTCGAACTCCTGCTTAGCTAACTTAAGCCTGTCTGCATCCAAGCGTCTAGGTCGGGAAAAGACTGGCGGGCCGGGCGTGGTACGTATGTAGTGTCGCGTCTGGTGCTTGACTTCGCGTTCGGTCGAGTCTCCCACAGGTCTGGTAAGGTCAGGGTACTGCGAGAGGAGCTGATGATAAACCGAACTACCTGAAATCGTCTTAACAGAACACACAGACAAAGCATTATTAACAGGAAGCGCGGGCGCATTTAACGAGGTGGTTTTGTCAATTAAACACTTGTTTCTAACATCAACGAGAAGTGAATAATGAAATAAAAAATCTATTCCAATAATAGGCTTCGTCACATCAGCTATAATAAACCGCCAGTTAAATGCGCGCCGTAAACCAAAGTTAATAGATAAGGTTATGAGCCCGTAAGTCGCGATTTGCGAAGCGTTAGCGGCGTAAAGTACATATTTCTGACGTTGATGTTGTCCACGTAATAACGACACTGGATAAACACATACGTCCGATCCGGTATCCACTAAAAATTGCACGCACGTATTTTTATCGGTCACGAACAGACGGCCTACGGCGTGGCAGTCACTCGCCGCCATCAGTGACTGCTCTTCTCGTTTCCCGTTGGCCGCGGGAACTTGCACGGTGGGCGGCACTTGTTCGCGCGCTCCTGGTATGTCGCATGGTACCAACAGTATCCACTCGCGGATCGGCTCCTCTGACGTTCACGGTTGTTGCTATCACGCCCGCGAGATCTCGATCGTGGTCGTGAGAAATCTTGAGACGCCTGCAGCGCGGCTACTTGCTTGGTCAGCGCGGCAATTTGTTTAGCGAGGTCAAAAATCTCGACGTTACTAGGCGATGGTGCGCTGGCGGCGGCCACCTGGCTCTGCGGGTGTGGTGGCATAACTTCGTTGATCTTGTCCGCTAACTGAGCAACTTCGTCTAGTGCTAGTCTGTCTTGAGTAGCTATGATCGCTTGAATGTACGGTGGCAATCTGTTTGCCCAAAGGGATCGTAAAAACTCGTCTTTTATATCCGTGCCGGCTAAGCTCCTGAGGTGGCGCAGGAACTGTGTTGGTTTTCGATCGCCAACCTCTTCTTGTGATAATAGTTGGCGAACACGTTGCTCCTGGCTCGATGACAGACGACGTATTATTTCTGTTTTTAATTTATCATATTTCCCCGTTGCGGGAGGATTAATGATAATGTCTTCCACCTCCGCCGCGTACTTAGCGTCCAAACAGCTGATTAGATGGGCGTATTTTGTGCTATCCGCTGTGATGCTGCACAATGCAAATTGCGCCTCCAAATTCACAAACCACAAACTTGGCTTGTGCGGCCAAAATGGCGGCACCTTCACGCCGACAGCGGCCACGTTTATTTTATCTTCCGTCATCACGTCGGGGTCACCAATTGTTGGGCCTACGTACTAATAGGGCACAACTAAATAAAAGTCACTTTCACTGGGTAATGAAGACTTTTCATGTATTTTAAGTTCGAATACTTTTTGTGAGGACGGAGCGCGCGCAGCCTATCGGCGTCGCAGTGGCGTTCAGTCTTTGAGATCGGGAAAAGCGAAGATGACCGAGCGCCTTCGCACAAAGGTTCGGCTACTCGAGCGCGTGAGCACACGACCATCGTGACGTACTTCGCTACCGATCAGCTGCGCGCGCCGTCCAAAATATATCACAGTTTATACAAAATATAATTAACAAAAGAATCTTAAAATTAATGAGTAGTAATAAGTAAATATAAAATGTAGGTCGCTACAAGCTTTTTGGCATCATCTGATAGAGGATGAGACAACATAGCGTTACATCCGCCTACCTGCCAAAAAGCGTGGTCGTCAGCAAATAGCTGTCGACGCAGGCCGTCGTTCCTGGCACATTCCATAATAATGTGAAACACATCTTCAATTTTACCACATTCTTCGCAATTTGGTGTGCTTGTTTTGCCCATCATATAGCCAAACTTGTTCATAGGTATGTGCCCGGATCGAAGCCTAGCAGCTGTCACTATCTCATTTCTTCCCATGTCGGCCCGTAGAAACCATGGAGAACGAAGAAGTGAAGGTTGAACGGTTTTGTACCAGATACCTTTGGATAGAGATCTTTCATCGAAATATTCTGACCAAATTTCAAAAGCACACTTTTTAACAAAAGGAATTAATTCAGAATAGGTAGGAAAACAATTAAATAAGTCGCCATCAACAGTCGCTTCCTTGGCCAGCCGATCCACCTCTTCGTTTCCCATCAGTCCAACATGAGATGGAATCCATTGGATTTTAATACATTTGTTCATACTTCTCATTTTATTTACATTATTTATCAAACTATATGCTAATGGAATGCCACGAAAGCTAGACCCACTGACACATCGAGCTATATGCAAAATGACGCTCTTGGAATCGGTAAATATGACAAATTTGTCAAAGTTTATGGATTCTATATAAGATAAAGCTTCGGCCAACGCTATGAGTTCCACGTTCATGATACATATTTTTGTGCGTATTTTAAGTCTAATACAATTACCATTCTCAGCATCTAAAAATGCGGCACCCCTTCCGTCAGTAGTTAAAGATCCATCGGAAAATATTTTATAAAATTCGGAATACTTCTCATATAGATATTTTGCACATTTAAGTTTAAGTTCGAACTGATTATAATGTCTTTTAGGTTTATCTATAATTTTAATACTAGGTTCCAGCACATCACTCAAATTTATATTACTTACCCAGGTTTTCAAACTAAACATCTCCAATGGTTTACTGCTATGGATACTGTTATATTTAAGGATATTATGAACACTTAATAGCAGCGGTTTCTTTTTTCGATTCCAGAATGGTAATGGTAACAGATAGGAAAGCTCCTCAAGCAATTCAATAACAACACTGTCGCTCATTGATTTACACTTCAACCAATACCTACTCGCTAAGTAATGCCTACGTACAAATAGAGGTGGAATACAGAGCTCTGATTCCATGACATGGATAGGGGTACTTTTAATAAATCCTCCTATGATCCTTAAAAATTGATTCTGTAATTTATCTAACTTAGAAATTCTACTACGGCTACAATTATCATAAAAGAAACTTGCGTAATCAAGGCGACTACGAACAACAGCTATATAAAGCCGTTTTAGATGAATAGGGTGAACTCCCCACGTTGAACCGACCAAAACTTTAAAAACGTTAACAAACTTGAGGCATTTTTCATGAATTTCGTTTATATGTTTTGTCCATCTGATCCCCCTGTCCATCCAAAGTCCTAAATATTTTACGTTTTCAACAATTTCTAATCTAGTATTATTTATTTCAATATTTAAAGTATCTTTAACAAATCCACGTTTAAAAATACACAATTTACTTTTATGCGGCGAGATATCCAATCCCACCCTAGCTAGTAATGTATATAATAATTTTAGTGCTGATTCTAATTTATGACCTCCCTGTGTTATATTTTTACAATGAACGTATAAAACAAAGTCATCCGCGTATTGTGATATAAATACATTATTTTCTAATAACTTACAGATATCCATTGTCGCAATATTAAATAGGATTGGAGATAGAGGATCTCCTTGAGCTAGACCCATACTAGTAACTCTTGTCAAGCAGTTTTCACCAACATTAATTTTCAAAGTTCGCTCTTTAAGATAATTCCACAAATAGTTACAAATTTTAGGGCCAACCAGAAGTTTATTTAAAACTGATAAAAGTACCGGTACATCTACGTTATTATAGGCATTAGAAACGTCAACAAAACATCCAATAGTCGAATGACCTTCAGAAAATCCAATTTGAATTCTAGTTATTAAAGGACTTAAGTTATCTGCACACGCCCTACCTTTTCTAAATCCTATCATATTAGTAGAAAACATATTATTGTACTCAAAAAACCATTCTAGTCTCTTATTTAAAATAGAGTGAAACATTTTGCACAGACAAGATAGTAAAGAAATAGGACGTATGGAGGAAACTTCATTTGGGTCTCGCCCTGGCTTCATAATGGGCACTATACCTACCGCCCGCCACTGCGTAGGTACAAAAGCAGATGATAAGAATCGATTGTATAATAGCAGCAATAATAACTTACCGTTTTCTGGTAAGTGTTTTATCATCGAGTAGGTAACACCGTCACATCCAGGAGATGTATCCTTGGATTTAATACACGCATCTAGCTCCTGGATGGAGATTTCAACATCTATCTGGGAGTTAAAATTTTCAAAATTAGGTTCATTAGGGATGACATAGTCGGGAGCAAGAGAGTTAAGTAGACACGACGCTTGTGATTGACTAATATTTTGTTGATTATATCTATAGCCTTTCACCCACCTCATACGTTGCCACATCTCCGAAGAAGTGGTGTTTTCATTGCAGGATGAGCATAAATTGTACCAACTATTACTTTTCGCTTGGCGAATTAGTTTTTGAGCTTCCCTTACTTTTTCATTGAGTGTATTTAAATTGTGTGGGGTTGGGTTTTTTCTAAACTGTGACAATGCTAATCTGCGAGTGGCGACTGATTTGGATAATTGAGTATTCCAATAAGGTTTTGGTTTGAACTTAGATACAGGATTTTGGTTAAGTTTCTTCAACGGAATATGTATGTCCGCAGCTGTATTTAGACAATCTAAAAATAAATTATAGCATTGTTGATTATTATTTAAACTAGGTATCAAAGTAGTTTCAAAAATATTATTTAAGCACTTAGTGTAATTATCCCAATCCGCTAATTTATAGTTTCTTTTATTAACCGATTTTAAAGTTGAATAATAACTGGTACATATTTTCATAATTAAATGATCGCTACCTAGGTTTTCTTGAAGTACATTCCAATTAAATTCTAGTGCAATATCCGATGTTACTAACGATAAATCTGGAGTAGATTTCTGTAGAATTCCATTTACTAATTTAATGCGCGTTTCACGACCATCATTTAAAACTATAAAGTTGCTATCTAATAAAGAATCAAATATCATTGAACCTCTGTAATCCGTTTTATAAGACCATGTAGAATGATGCGCATTAAAATCTCCCAGTAAAAGAGTACGTCTATTAAACAAAGTAAACAAAGAATTCCAATCCTGTTTAGTCGTGCGCCTCGACGGAGAACAATAAATAGAAATTATGTTTTCAATTAACTTACAATTAAATATTTTAACGCAAACAATTTCGATATTAGAATTAGATAAGTGTAAGTGAGAAACTTGGGATTTAATTGACCTATGAGTAATTATAGCTACTCCCCCGTATGAGTCAGCCCTATCAGAGCGACAAACATTGTACTGACTTACTTTGAAGGAGCTGTCCCGTTCTAACCACGTTTCGTTAACTGCTGCGATATGAATTTTTTCCTTTAATAATAACTGTTCAAAGCATGGTAATTTAGGTCTAATACTTTGGGCATTCCACTGTAAAATGTTCAGATTAATTAACTTTGTACTATCCATTAAGATTGAATAATCCGTAGAATAATTTAAAAATAGACCAGTCAGAAACATTATCTACCGCCACTACTATGATCCACTCAACACACAACCGAATAACGCTCTTCACTTTTGTTTGGAAATCAAGATCTTTTAGGAACATAACTTTCTTGATTCTGGACAAGAGCTCAGTAATAGTGACCTTGTCGGGTTGTCGCTCATCTGAACTCATATCACACTCGTCTTGTTTCTCATTCTCAATTTCCTCTTCTACCATAAAGTCCCATTCAGGTATATTATACCTAGCTTCATTTGTCGCCTTCTTTTTTGACTTTTTCTTCTGCTGTCTTGTAGGTATAATCACACTCTTTTCGGACCGTACATCCGAGGCATCTTTTGTATAACAAGAGGTTTCAATCACAAGAGGTTTCTGTTGAGGTACTGTCTCGGATCCTTTCGACGAAGTAACTAATTGCATCTTGGCCTGAATGTTTCTTTTCACCTCTGCTGGTTTGATAATAGGGGACGCTGCGTACATTTGTGCTGCTCTGCTGTAGGTATAGTTATATTCTGCCATAATATCTCTTATTGTTTTTTCTTTTAAATATGCAGGGCATGTTCTTGTCATGGCCATATGATTTCCTGAACAGTTTACACATTTAAAAATCTTAGTGTCACAATTTGCATGGTCTCCGCTGCACTTAGGGCAAACTTCTTTTTTTATTGTACATGTCCTCACAGTATGACCTAGTTTCCAGCAGAGGAAACATTGCGTGACGGGATACACATAGGGATCGACCAGAACTTTTACATCGTGGACATAAACAAAGGTAGGTAAATAGCTCCCCTTGAAGCAGAGTCGGACCGACTCGGACGGACTCCACTTCTTATCCTTGCTATCCTTATCTCTATTGCGGCGGTCAAGTCTTCTCAACGATATGAGTTCCACAGATTCAGGACACGTAATGTTGTTCATAATTTCTTCCTCCGATAAATCTAGATCCACGTCTTTGATGACACCAAAGGAATTACTCACTTCCGATAATTTATTGATGCGCCATCCTTTGTTTTTTATTGACTCATTAGAGATTAGGCATTCCATACTCTTTTCATCTTTAAATTGAATCCTTATTTTATAAGGGTTCAGATATTTTATATTTTGTATATCTGGGATGCGCAGATCTTTAAGTAGTCGCGCTAAAGCGAATTGCTTAGGCATAAGTTCTTGACTTGATATATAAATTTCTGCTTTTCTACTCTCTTCTCGCCCTTCAATTAACTTGCTACCTTCTTCTTGACACAACTTCTTATTTTTCCCCGCTATTTTCCACTCTTCTTCATTATTCTCCTCTTCTACAAAGCTTCTTTTCCCTGATTTACTACCACATATTTCCATCTCTTCACCTTCCGTCACACTTTCGTCAGTAGGCAACTCCATTGTATAGCGCGCGCAGACAATGGGCCCGCGCAGGTAGCTCCCGCGTCGAGCTTATCGCGCGCCTAACAAATAAGTTTTTCTTTCGTTTCGTTTTAGCGTCCACCTCGCACGCGTGTCGATACGAGAATGGAAATCCTTGAGACGACAATCTAAAATTAGGTAAAAAATTAGATGGACTTGTCCAAAAATTTGTGAAACGCGAGTTTTAAAACTAAGGCAGAATAATTGGATCCCCCAATTCAGGCACCTGTTTTTTTATATCAGAATATTACACCATTAACGAAACGCAATACTGAATAGAATAGAATAGAAAAACTCTTTATTGTACACCAGAAACAAAAATAAACACAGTACAGAAGAATTACAATAGGTAAACAAGGGTAGTACAATGTGCGGTCTTATCGCTGAAAGCGATTTCTTCGAGACAACCTTTGGATGGACAGTAAAAAACATAATACATCGTGAGGAAACCCACATACCTACCCGAGAATTATTTCGGAGGTAGGTATGTTATCCACCAATCCGGACTGGGCCCCCTTGGAGGATTATGTCCTAACCCTCCTCACGAAAGTGAGGAGAGACCCGTGCCCAGCAGTGGGACGTTATGGGTTGATGAAGAAGAAGAAATACTGAATTACTGCAATACATCGCCACTGAATCGCTGTAAAAAGGAGCTGCGGGTCACCCATCATCCTTTATCATTCTGATTGATTTTTTATCATTTGTTTGTTCTGTTTAGAACGTCATTGTTTTCATTTGTCGATTGTCAAAACACATTTGCACGTGTGCATCTTATCCAGCATCAAAGATCCGTATCGGAGGATAATTATCGAATTGTTTCATGATTAGGACATGGTTTTAATTATACAATCTAAGGTAAGCAAACCAGATGACCAAAATTAAATAATATTTCAATGATAAATAAAAATTATATACCGTTAGAGGGCAAGAAAGAAGAATTACGTTTACATGTAGAGACAATCTATCTATATAATTATATATATAAAAATGTTATGTTGGTTTGTGTACGCTTCAAAAACTCAAAAGTTCTGCACCGATCGAGCTGAAATTTTAGCATGATATATAATCCGCATCAAGGATTGTTTTTATAAATTTTTTTCATCAGTGACATATCAGCGAATGTGCGAATGTGCCACAGCGAAGCGTGGCAGGGTACAGCTAGTATTTTATAAAATATACATGCGGTATTAGAAGCTAATCAGAATGAGTCCAAACACCATCAATCTACTGCTAGTCACTGAGGAGTTCCGTTGTCTATCTTCTGTCTCTATCAGATCTGCTCGCTGTCCCCGTAATATTATATTTTCATTGGAACTTTGCTTTGCATAATCCTCCGCGGCACTGCACTGCGCTCGTCCCCATGAGACATTGGTTCTATAGTCTCACACGCTCAGTAATTTCGCTAGAAACAGTGCCCCCTATCTTTCAGCTTATAGCTAGCTATCAACTTTTACTGGCACATAATCCCAAAAACAATATTCAGTATTTAAGTGACTCGCAAAAAGTTCCGGCATTCTTACCTAACCTTCATTCGATCAAGAATGTGGCTGCCGGCAGTACTGCTGCTCGCGTGCCACTTGGCATGGGCGCAGGGCGTCGAGCTGGTGGTGCAGACGGGGCTGGGGGAGGTGCGGGGGGTCAGGTCTGACGAGGGAGACTACACCATGTTCATGGGGGTGCCATACGGGGTGGTCGACGAGGAAAACCCTTTTGGGGTAAGTTTTCATTTCACTTATTTCAACGCGGAAGTGTCGTCACCATTACAAGTGACGCCCATTGCTGAGCACGGGTCTCAACTCGTGAGGAGTATTAGGCCATAATCCACCACAGGACCCGATCCAGATTGATAGATCACTTCCCTACGAAATAACTCTCGCGCGCATCGGTTTCCTCACGTGTTTCTATACCAACAAGCGCGTTGTTTAGTTAGATGGATGTTTACTTCAAATCTTGTCATTTTTGACCCAATTCCCCAATCGCCTTGGAACTTTGCATGCCTGTCAAGTTCCAATGACGATACGATTCGCCTTTCAATAGCATTTCTTCGAGCTGGTATTTAGCAGACCCATCCCACAGGCTCCAGCAGTACTCCGTACACGACCAGACCTGTGTTTGATTGGGATTCAGAAACAGATCTCTCGGAGACGGAAGGTCTCAGTGACTAACAGTAGATGGATAGTTTTGAGCTCATTTTGATCAGCTAGCAGTACTAATACGTGTGTGATATGTAAAGCTTTCTTGAAATTGTATATTTAATTTCAGGAAGCCAGCCCCCATCCTGGATATTCCGAACCCATCCTAGCTTACAGCGATGATACATTCTGCCCCCAATTACGTAGAAGAGTCTTCACTGGTAAGCTCCAATGCCTGGTCCTCAACATCTACGTCCCTGATACTGCCGACGACATTTCTTCTTTGCCAGTAATGGTCTGGATTCATGGCGGTGCCTGGATTGAAGGCAGCGGTAACAGAGCTATGAAGTCTCCCAATTTCTTAATCAAACATGGAGTTATAATCATCACTGTTCAATACAGAGTCGGCATGTATGGCTACTTGTGCACTGACAACCCTAAAGCTCCAGGAAACAGTGGTCTCAGAGACCAGCTACTGGCTTTGAGATGGGTGAGAGATCACATTGGGTCCTTTGGTGGGGATCCCAATAAAGTCACTCTTTTCGGAGAGAGCGCTGGAGGTATGGCTGTGCATTTACATCTGTTGTCTCACCATGAGAAGCTATACGAACGAGTGATTATACAAAGTGGATCTTCGTCATCTCCTAGGAGTATCGTTGAACAGAACAACGATGGTCCTATACAAATTTCTAACGCGTTAGGCTTCGAGACTGAAGATTTAGACGAAGCTATCGATTTTCTATCCAAAGCAAGCGTCGAAGATGTCGTTGTAACTGGAGCTGAACTAGGAATATCAGGCAGTGGTGAACCCTGGACAAGAGCTTGCGTTGAAAAAGAATTCGAAGGTGTAGAAAGATTTGTGGCAGTCCACTCCAACGTAGCCCATTCACAAAAAGCCAAAGACGTTGACATTATGATCGGTTACAACAGCGAAGAGATGATATTCCAATACGGGAACAGGCCTTCGGAATTCTTCGACAGTTACTCCTTCAAAGACCTGCTTGCGTCTGGGTTTGACGTCACTGACATGGACAGCATGGTGAGTCTACTCAGGCGGTTTTACATACGCGACGAACCAACAAGTCAGAGGTTAGAGCGGGAGATCACGCATTACGCGTCTGATCTTCTTTGGAACCACCCTACAGAGCGAGCCATCAAGCTGCTTCTAGAAGACAATGCCAGAGTTATATATCAGTACCTGTTCTCGTATGAAGGTGGACGGAATACTCTCAAAGTCAATATAAACACGACGATCCCAGGCGCTGCCCACGCGGACGAGTTGGGATATCTATTTGACATGGCTTCGTTCAAAGAACAGGAGGATACTCCAGAAGACCTGCGGGTGGTTGATCAAATGACCACTATGTGGACTAATTTTGCTAAATACGGGTAAGAAGCTTAGCTCTGATATTTTCGAGATTAGTTCGATTTTTCTGTCGCTATTCATGCTATTTTTTGTAAGTCACGAGACAAGCAAGTCGTTCAGATGATGTTAAGCGCCACGCCTGCCCATGACAGCTACAGTGTCTCCCAGAACATTTCACTACAAAATCTTGTGTTTCCGTCCTGAGCCATCGGTTCTAAAGTCTCATATGCCCAGTGATTTCGCTGGAAACAGTGAGCTTCAAACCGGAACACACTACTGCTTGGAGGATGACTATCTCCAGGCAGACTTCCAGAAAAGGCTTATCACAACAGAAGTTAACAAAATAAAGCTGTTCATAAAGACCATACGAAATTACCAGGCTGTAGGAGTTGGGTTGGAAAATGAAACAGTTGTATCTAAAACTAGACCTTAGGGAGATGTATTTTCGGAAAAAGCGAGATTCCTCCTGACTGTAGGTACATCACTTCAGAGGTAGTTATTGTTTTTGAAGTAAAACTTCTTTTAGCACGCTTTTCTTTTTCATCTGTCATCTGTCATCTGACACCTGTCACCTGTCACCTGTCACATACCACCTAACTCTTACCAATTACCACCTACCCCCTACCTCCTACCCTCTAACCTCGTTAGCCTAATTTATAAGCGTGCGTGAAGAAGTTTTACTTCAAAAATAGGGACAAAACGGGACGTATGGTCACTTTACATAGGTGGATACGTCAAGCGAAAAACACATCATAAAATCACGTGTTACATTATATATAATTATAAAAAGCATCTAAAAGCTCTACCTTACCAGTTTCTATGTCATGATGTGGTCAAAGGTAGTAAAAGTAAAGCTCTCCTTTGACTTTTTCAGGATTCCCACTCCTGAAATCACGGAGCTGCTGCCAGTGAAGTGGGAACCAGTGACTGCCACCAGCCAGCCGTATTTGGACATCGACAGGCTACTGACCACTGGCACACGGCCTTTCCACGACAGAATGGCCTTCTGGGACTTGTTCTACGAGGCCAATAAGGACAAGGCCAAGGGTTTCTCCGCAGCAGAAGGAAACAAAAGGAGTCCCATCAGTCCATTGTCAGATGTTCCCAGGTTCAAATTCCTGAGACACTAGGAACCTGTCAAACCTGAGCTTTATAATAAACGTAACTGAAGAATATTGTAAAACCTTTCGTTTGTATTTCACTTCATTAACCCAAAACCCAAATCATTTCTTATTAGTACCTTCTACTTTCAAGAATGTAAGGAATATAACTCTGTACCTATAAATAACGCACTTTCAAGACAAACACTTAAAAAATTGGTTGTCTGTAAAGTTGTTCAAAGCTAGGTTCACATTTGTCTGACGTGTCGTGTCGTGATGCATCAGAAAGGTATCGGTTTCATACATTTACACAAGCCGTCACAACACACTGCGTCGGAGAAATGTGAACGCTACCATATTAAATTATCAAACCGATACCCTTTCTGATGCATCACGACACGACACGTCAGACAAACGTGTCGGCGGCTTTACGGACGATAGTTTAACGTGACAACGTCATATCAAAACATTGATGAAATGATTGCATACTTTAATGAATAAAATTGAACCATTTTTCAATAATAAACGAATAAATAGGTATCTACTTGAAATTATACTAGTAATCAGATTTTTAAAATACAAGAACAATTAACCTGTCAAGAAGAGAAGAGAGATAGACGCGGCGCAAGCGTACAATGAGCGTTACGGGACAATGTGTCAACATTTTCGTGCATGCAGCCGGCGTTCATCGATTTATTAGACGTTGGCACATCAAAAATTAATCTTGAAGTTGATTACGCAAACTGGTTGTTATCAGATGGATAAGTAGTTAAGTCATTATCATTGATTTATTTACCTGATTATCGAAAATTATCGTAATCACAGGATGTAGTATGGTTTCGATTGCATTTCTCTTGGATTTGTTTACTTTGATTGATGCCTGTTTGGGTGGAGTCGATAAACATCTCCGAACGATTCAATCATCCAATTTCATCTCTTGTTTAAGCTTATTGTAAAGGCCGCGCGTCACTAATAATATTTATTTATACACTAGCCGTGCCCGCGACTTCGTCCGCGTGGAATTTAAGATTTTTTTCTAAAATAGAAATAGCCTAAGTTACTTCTAATTACAACAGCTATCTGCCAGTGAAAGTTCTGTTAAAATCGGTCCAACCGTTTCCTAGATTAACCGGAACAACCAGAAAGACAAAATTGTAATAAAAAATATTTTGGTATATGTACCGTATTCATTATGTATGAAGTAAAAAGCGGTTATTTTAATATTATAAACAGACACTTATTTTATTTATTTGTATAGATATAGATAGTAAGCAGTACTAGGCCCACTATCCAGGATCATCATCATGATCTGCCCACAATCGTCCACTGCTGGAGGTAGGGCTCTTCACTGAATCTTCGGCTCCTCATCAAGTCTCCGCCAGCCGTCGCTTGTCGCCACTCCAGCTATAGCCGGCGTCCTACACTACGTTGTAGCCTTATTCTATTCCAATTATAATGATATCTAACGATAATTAACGATATTCTCAAAGATTGGGGCATATAAAATATTGTTTATCTAAGGTAAGTAATCCAGTAGGTCACTATTGCCAATGATTTGTGAGTCACCACTTGAAAGGGAAATGTCCTTTTTGATACTCAAACCGTATTCAGTAACCATTTTTTTTTTATTTGACAGAGTGACGAGACGAGCTTGTCGTTCACCTGGTGGTAAGCGCTACGCCTGCCCATAACAGTCACAGCACCACCCAGAACCCTGCATTGCATAATCCTGCGCTGCGCACTGCGCTCGTCACCCTGAGACATCGGCTCTAAAGTCTCATATGCCCAGTAATGTCGCTGGAAACAGTGCCCTTCAAACCGGAACACAAGTAACTTATTTATTGTTTTTTCTAATTAAATGAGACTTAATTGTTTGGCTTTTAAAAGTGCATTATTTTTGCCTACTTGCAGTTAATGATTTGAGTTTTGAGTTTTATAAGAAATAGCTGTACCCTGCCACGCTTCGCTTCGGCACATTCGCACATTCGCTGATATGTCACTGGTGAAAAAAATAGATAAAAACAATCCTTGATGCGGATTATATATCATGCTAAAATTTCAGCTCGATCGGTGCAGAACTTTTTGAGTTTTTGAAGCGTACACAAACCAACATAACATTTATATATATATATATATATATATAGATCTTTGCTAGCTACCAACTTTTACTGGTATACAAACTCAAACCCAATATTAACTACTTAAGCGATTCGTCAAAAGAACAATCCTTCAATCAAAAACTTCATTCGATCAAGAATGTGGCTGCCGGCAGTACTGCTGCTCGCGTGCCACTTGGCATGGGCGCAGGGCGTCGAGCTGGTGGTGCAGACGGGGCTGGGGGAGGTGCGGGGGGTCAGGTCTGACGAGGGAGACTACACCATGTTCATGGGGGTGCCATACGGGGTGGTCGACGAGGAAAACCCTTTTGGGGTAAGTTTTCATTTCACTTATTTCAACGTGGATGTGCGGTCGTCATTGCAACCCATATCGTCCCACTGCTGAGCACGGGTCTCCTCTCACTTTCGTATGGAAGATCAGGCCATAATTCACCACGGGGGCCCAGCCCAACATACCTTCGAAATAATTATCGGGTAGGTATGTGGGTTTCCTCACGAAGTTTACCTTCACCGGAAAGCGAGTGATAATTACGTACTTATGTTTTACAAGAAACACATTCGTACGTGCCCGCATTGGTATTTGAACTTACGACTATCTCCTTGGAAGACGGACTTTCTCCCACTAGGCTACCACCGCTTCAAATTGAGATAATGCTAGTAAATATTTGATGACTATCAGCGCTTCTCGGTTTCACTCGCGGTAACTAATACCCCACAGAAACCCTTAATTTTTACGGGATAAAAAGTACCCATGTTCTATTACAGGATTTAAAGTATCATTATACAAAATTTTATCAAAATCCGTTGAGCCGTTTCGGCGTGAAGAGAGAACAAACACACACACAAACTTTCGCATTTATAATATTAGTGAGATGAATGGATGTCGAAAGATAATGAATCATAATGAATTTAAGACAAGCCGTTGTACAAATAAATTTTAGTAAAAAAAAAAGCAAAAAACACGCTTTAATTGAAAGCCGAATAATGTAGAAAAATAACTGAAAATTAATATCAATGTTATCGGTCCTTGATAAGTGTGCAAAATTTCGTATTAATTCGACGTTCTGAAGGAGGTCAAAATTATGTCCAAAGTTTCCGTTACATCCAAAATACTAACATACGTATGAAGCAAACAAGAGCTTGTTAATAAAAAAAAGAAAGAAAATCACTCATCCGACAGGTTTTCAATGGGGTGATTATTTAACTAAGCGGTAAGCGGTGGTAGCCTAGTGGGAGAACGTCCGCCTTCCAATCAGAAGGTCGTGAGTTCAAATCCCAGTGCGAGCACGTACCAATGTGTTTCTGTAAAAACATATGTACGTAATTATCACTCGCGTTTCGGTGAAGGAAAACATCGTGAGGAAACTCACATACCTACCCGAGAATTATTTCGGAGGTGGGTATGTTATCCACCAATCCGGCCCGGGCCCCCGTGGTGGATTATGGCCTAACCGTCCTCACGAAAGTGGGGGGAGACCCGCGCCTAGCAGTGGGACGTTATGGGTTGATTATCATTATGTAACTTGGATGCAATTCAAAATCAAACCCAATAGAAATCAGCAACGATAATCATTATACAATAACATAATTATTATAAACTACGTTTTGACAATGAGTGATTGAAATTGATTACCAATGAAAATGCGCACTCACCTTAATAATCTCAATTAACATATCTTATCCAATATTTAACAACATAATTAAGAACTAATAACATTTATATTTATAGAAAGACTAGCTGCGCGCCGCGGTTTCACCCGCGTAGAATGTCATATTCATTTATATCTAATTAAAAACCTAAAAAATAAATTTGAAGCTTCTAACTACAAAAATGACGAAACTTCAATACAAACTTTCATCCTCTATCTCAAACCCTTACAATGCTTTTATCGCATTAAAAAGTACCCTATGTCCTTTCTTAGGCTCTAGACTATCTCTGTACCAAATTTCATTTCAATCGGTTCAGTAGTTGAGGTGTGAAAGAGCAACAGACAGACAGAGTTACTTTCGCATTTATAATATAAGTAAGGATAAGGCCGGTTTTAGTGCTCGACCGACCGTCGGTGCGTACGTCAGTCGCGCTTGTCATTTGTATGAAACATAAAAAAATAAACTTATATTAATAATTAATTTTTTTTGTTTATTATTGTATAGTCACCGGTCCTTGAGAAGTAGGCGAAATTTCGATTCATTCCGACGTTTTGAAGAGGGTCAAAATCGTGTTCAAAGTTTCCCTTACATACACACTTACGTAAGCAAATATGAGCGTGTTAATAACAGAACATTTCTCTACAGGAAGCCAACCCCCATCCTGGATATTCCGAACCAATCCTAGCTTACAGCGATGATACTGTCTGCCCCCAATATCGAAGGGGCGTCTTCTCCGGCATACTCCAATGCCTGGTCCTCAACATCTACGTCCCTGATACTGCCGACGACATTTCTTCTTTGCCAGTAATGGTCTGGCTCCATGGCGGTGCCTGGATTGAAGGCAGCGGTAACAGAGCTATGAAGTCTCCAAATTTCTTAATCAAACATGGAGTTATAATCATCACTGTTCAATACAGAGTCGGCATGTATGGCTACTTGTGCACTGACAACCTTAAAGCTCCAGGAAACAGCGGTCTCAGAGACCAGCTACTAGCTTTGAGATGGGTGAGAGATCACATTGGGTCCTTTGGTGGAGATCCTAATAAAGTCACTCTTTTTGGAGAGAGTGCTGGAGGAATGGCTGTGCATTTGCAACTCCTCTCTCACCATGAGAAGCTATTCGAACGAGTAATCATACAAAGTGGATCCTCATCGTCTCCTTGGACTCTTGTCGAGCAGCACAGCGATGCCCCTTTACAAGTGGCTAGGGCGTTAGGCTTCGAGACTGAAGATTTAGATGAAGCTATCGATTTCCTATCCAAAGCAAGCGTCGAAGATGTCGTAGTAGCTGGAGCTGAATTAGGAATATCAAGCACTGTAAACGGCCAGCCCTTGACGAAAGCTTGCGTTGAAAAAGAATTCGAAGGTGTAGAAAGATTTGTGTCTGTCCACTCCAACGTAGCCCATTCGCAAAAAGCCAAAGACGTTGACATTATGATCGGTTACAACAGCGAAGAGATGATATTCCAATACGGGAACAGGCCTTCGGAATTCTTCGACAGTTACTCCTTCGAAGATTTGCTTGCGTTTGGCTTTGACGTCACTGACATGGACAGCATGGTGAGTCTAATCAGGCGGTTCTACATACGCGACGAACCAACTAGTCAGAGGTTAGAGCGGGAGATCACGCATTACGCGTCTGACTTAATTTGGAACCACCCAACAGAGCGAGCCATCAAGCTGCTTCTAGAAGACAATGCCAGAGTTATTTACCAGTATCTGTTCTCGTATGAAGGGGGGCGAAATATGCTTAAAGTCAATATAAACACGACGATCCCAGGCGCTGCCCACGCGGACGAGTTGGGATATCTATTTGACATGGCTTCGTTCAAAGAACAGGAGGATACTCCAGAAGACCTGCGGGTGGTTGATCAAATGACCACCATGTGGACTAATTTTGCTAAATACGGGTAAGACTAAGAAGCTTGTCTCATATTTGTTGTCTCATGTGTGTTGTCACATATTTCATGTTAAATTTATCTATAATATCGGAGATAGCCGGGATACCATTTTCAGAAATGTCAGGAAAATTATTCTCCATGATAATCGATAGATTCGAAATAGATATCTACAAAAAATATATTATTATTTATTGACAGAACTTAAATAACAAAATAAATAAAAGCAAAACTAACTAAGACTAAAAACTTAAAAATCTAACAAAAGGAGGTTCCATGAGGCATGGTGCCAAGAACACTGGCTGCATTTCCACGTTGGATAGCAATAGCTATAAAAATAGATAGATAAAGATAAATAAAATAACTAGATTAGGTAGTTTTGAAATAACACTCGATAATACTTCAGCGTTCCGTTGCCCAATTTGTCACAAGCAAAGGCGCTAAAAATTATAAAGGATGCTTCCGATATTTTAGGATTTAATCACAAAATAAGATTATGTCCACGAAAACAGCTATTCTCAGAAAACGCGGCAAGTTCGGTACAGGCGGCGCGGGCGTGGCGGGCGATTCTCCTCATTTTTATTCAAAAAGTCCACCACAGAGCATAAATACTCCTTGCCGAATGAGTGAATGTCACTCTCTGTCCTAGCCTTCAAATCCTCACTGACAGCTGTCAATTGTCAGTTAAGTTGTTATGCCAATGCCACTGTACCGATCAAAATCAAGTTGCCTACTTGACAATTCTAATCACAGAGACCATAATGAAGAGGTCAAGTCAAGTTGCCTACCTGACGTTTCCGATAAAACCCACTAGAGGGCGCTATTACAAAATCACTGAATGAGAATGTGGCTGAGCAATTATGCACCTTCCAGTCCAGCGACACAAGGGTTATTACCAATTTTATGTAAGTCATATGCGGATATCATAATCCCCTCCGGAGACTACGTTAAGCCACCGGTCTTGTTTGTTATTTATTGTTTTTAGTCGTTTAGATACTCTTTGGCGGCTTCACATACTTTCATGGACTTTCAGCGATTGCGTATGAGGTCTTCTAGAGGCAAAGTTGAACTTCTTTACATCGCGTATGGGGTCTATTCAACCTCATATAGTATTAAATGCGCCGTTAGTTTAAGCTTCTTGAGAGAATCAATTTTATATGTACATATGTCTCTAATATACTCATTGAAAAGTTAACATAGCTGTCCCTCGCACCTGCGAGAAGTCACACATGTAGCTTATTCGACCTCATAATGCAGTGAGCATGTTAAACAACATAACAATACAGATTTGGCCAACATAACTCCCGTTGTGGTCAAAGGCCACATATAAAACACTCTACTAATGCTCTCCGTATAATTTCCAGGAATCCCACTCCTGAAATCACAGAGCTGCTGCCAGCGAAGTGGGAACCAGTGACTGCCACCAGCCAGCCGTATTTGGACATCGACAGGGAACTGACTATTGGCATACGGCCTTTCCATGACAGGATGGCCTTCTGGGACTTGTTCTATGAGGCCAATAAGGACAAGGCCAAGGGTTTTTCCGTGGAAGGAAACAAACGGAGTCCTGTCAATCAGTTGTCAGATCTCCCCAGGTTCAACTTCCCGAAGCTCTGATAGAAGAACTTTCGATAATACGACCGAGTTAAAATGACAATAAACGTTTCTGAAGCATACTGTTGATACTTTCATTTTTATTTCACCGCTTGGACCCTTCAAAATTGTGTAGGTGCATTGAATATGTTATATTAACACGTTCACTGCGTTATGAGGTCGAATAAGCCACACGCGTGACTTCTCGCTGGTGCGGCAGTCAGAATCGCTTTCTGTCACTCTGTGCGAGGGACGGCCGGAAAAGCTTTGTGAGGCCGGAAAGGTCTCATACGCACTGCAAAGAAGTCCAACTTTGCCTTCAAAAGAGCTCATACGCACTGGCTGAAACACAGTCCATGAAAAATAGCCCCGTAGCGAACCCATTGAAAAAATGGTGGATGTACACACGAATGAAGTGAAACTATTCCTTCTTATTGGTCTCTTATTCCGACCCGCCAATGTTCTATGTCGAGGCCTTGTCGAGGCATCATGGAAGTAGAAACAACTTTCAACTGCGCTCAAACTGAGAACTGAGAAGAGATGGCAATACAAAACCTTTTCCAACCTTCGTATACTCTATGATGACCTCTTTCTCCGGAACTCTTTTTCTATCTAAATATCTATCTATATATATAAAAATGTTATGTTGGTTTGTGTACGATTCAAAAACTCAAAAAGTTCTGCACCGATCGAGCAGAAAGTTTAGCATGATATATAATCCGCATTAAGGATTGTTTTTATCTATTTTTTTCATCAGTGACATATCAGCGAATGTGCGAATGTGCACAAGCGTGCCAGGGTACAGCTAGTTTTTATATTTATTTCAATAAACCTTCATGTCAAAGTGTGAACTACTACGTGACGACCAAGCTTAACAGAAAAGTGTGTCGATTGCTATAAAAAGTCTTTTTTATTCTCTCTTCGTCGATAAAAAAGTTTCACTTCTAAAAGTCATGTGGCGGAAGTATAGCGAAGAAGGAATGTTTCTACTTTTAAACGACTTCAAAAAAGGAGGAGGTTATCGATTTGTCTGAATTTCGTTTTTATAGGCGATCATTTATTTAGGTGCCCACCGAAATAGTTTGGAATTCATCTGGATTATCTAAAATTAATAAAACAAAATCGAGTAATTACTTATAATAATTTAATAAATACAGTGTCAGTGCCAAAATACAAAATTGAAAAAAATCCATACTAATATAAAAGTAAATACAATACCAGCTGCGTCCCGCGGTTTCACCCACGTTGTTTCCGTTCCTGTGCGAATACGGAGATAAAATAGCCTATAGCCTTCCTCGATGAATGGACTATTCAACACAAAAATAATTGTTCAATTCGAACCAGTAGTTCCTGAGATTGTCACGTTCAACCAAACAAACCCTTCGGCTTTATACATTAAATAGATACTGATATATTATCAAAAATTCATTTTACAAGTTTCTGCTGGACCCATAGGCTCCAGGAGGCCTACCATGACATCTTATAGCGATTCAACTGAAGACCTAAACTGAACCGCATCGCATAATCGTACCGTGGCGTCTTATTTTTTATGTTGCTGCCATTTTCAACCTAAACTGGATCCAGTTTAGGTCGATCCGGACGAAAACGCAAGCGCTAGTAAACAATAAATTATTTAAGTTCCCTTTTTTATTAATAGTACTAAAGGTATGGCAATGATTTTAAATATATCTGAGTTCACCTCGACGCGCAATAAATAACACTATGCATTTTTGTTCAAATTAATGTCAATATCTAACACAGTTTCCATCACACATAAATAGTAAACAAAAGATAAGAGGAACGTCGTTTGTCCCTCTTTAGCCTTTAGTTATCAGAGAATCCCTTGGCCTTGTCCTTATTGGCCTCGTAGAACAAGTCCCAGAAGGCCATTCTGTCATGGAAAGGCCGCGTGCCAGTGGTCAGTTCCCTGTCGATGTCCAAATACGGCTGGCTGGTGGCAGTCACTGGTTCCCACTTCACTGGCAGCAGCTCGGTGATTTCAGGAGTGGGATTGCTGGAGAAATAAAAAAGTTTGGATATTAAAAATGTGGAATATGAACCATTCAGTTTTCGTCAAAGTATCAGGTTGTTGCCAAATAATACAAATAGAATTGCGGCTAATTTCGTGATTTCGTTTTCATGTAGGCTCTAAAGTCTCACACGCCCAGTATTTCGCTGGAAAAAGTGCCCTTCTAACCGTAACACAGTTATGTTTGCACACTACTGCTTGGCGGATGGATATCTGGTACTTCCCCAGGCGGTCTCTTGCAGAAGAGGCCCTCCATTACAACATTAGCAACAGTTCTTTCCCTTTAAAAACGTTGCAGAAAACATTCGAGACAGCTGCTACTTACCCATACTTAACAAAATTCGTCCACATCGTTGTGATTTGATCAACCACCCTCAGGTCTTCTGGAGTGTCTTCCTGTTCTTTAAATATATCCATATCAAAGATATAACCCAACTCGTCAGCGTGGGCAGCGCCCGGGATGGACGTAGTCATCAGTCGCCTTAGGAAGTTCCGCCCACCTTCATACGAAAACTTGTACTGGTAAATAACTCTGGCATTGTCTTCTAGAAGCAGCTTGATGGCTCGCTCTGTTGGGTGGTTCCAAATTAAGTCAGACGCGTAATGCGTGATCTCCCGCTCTAACCTCTGACTAGTTGGTTCGTCGCGTATGTAGAACCGCCTGAGTAGACTCACCATGCTGTCCATGTCGGTGACGTCAAAGCCAAACGCAAGCAAGTCTTCGAAGGAGTAACTGTCGAAGAATTCCGAAGGCCTGTTCCCGTGTTGGAATATCATCTCTTCGCTGTTGTAACCGATCATAATGTCAACGTCTTTGGCTTTTTGCGAATGGGCTACATTGGAGTGGATGGACACAAATCTTTCTATGCCTTCGAATTCTCTTTCAACGCACGCTTTCGTCAATGGCTGGTTGTTGTTTGCGGCGGTAGCTATTCTCAGTTCAGCTGCAGTTCGAACGACATCACCGACGTTAGCTTTGGATAGGAAATCGATAGCTTCATCTAAATCTTCAGTATCGAAGCCTAGAGCGTTAGCCACTTGTATAGGGACGTGGTTATGTTGCTCGACAAGAGTCCAAGGAGATGATGAGGATCCACTTTGTATGATAGCTCGTTCGAATAGCTTCTCATGATGAGACAACAGATGCAAATGCACAGCCATACCTCCAGCGCTCTCTCCAAAAGCAGTGACTTTATTAGGATCTCCACCAAAGGAGCCAATGTGATCTCTCACCCATCTCAAAGCCAGTAGCTGGTCTCTGAGACCGCTGTTTCCTGGAGCTTTAAGGTTGTCAGTGCACAAGTAGCCATACATGCCGACTCTGTAGCTGACAGTGACGACTATAACTCCATGTCGGACTAAGAAGTTGGGAGAGTTAAGACCTCTGTTACCATTGCCTTCAACCCAGGCGCCACCGTACAGCCAGATCATTACTGGCATAGAACTGATGTCGTCGGCAGTATCAGGGACGTAGATGTTGAGGACCAGGCATTGGAGAGTGCCAGCGGTGGCACCCATTTGAAATTGTGGGCAGACAGTGTCGTCGTTGTAAGCTAGGATCGGTTCTGGATAGCCAGGATGGGGACTTGACGCCTGCAAAAAATTCATCATCATCATCATCATCAGCCCATATAGTCTACTGTTGAGCACGGGTCTCCCCTCAATTTCGTGAGGAGGGTTAGGCCACGGGGACTCGGTCCAGATAGGAGGATAGCATACCTACCTCCGAAATAATTCTCGGGTAGGTACGTGGGTTTCCTCACGATGTTTTCCTTCACCGTAAAGCGAGTGATAATTACGTACATATGCTTTTACAGAAACACATTGGTACGTGCCCGCGCTGGGATTTGAACTCGCGCCGTTCTCCTTGGAAGGCGGACGTTCTCCCCCTAGGCTACCTAAAGTTAATTTATGTTAAAAACTGTTTTTGTTTCTTCAGAAATTCTGGGCAACTTAATTCTGTTTAATATTCTTTTTTTTCTTCTTTAATTTTTTTTTAAGAAGTTCGTATTCTCTGCTGCGAGCTGATAAAAATTATTACTATCAATCACTGAGGAGTTCCGTTGTCTTGTGTTCCGTCTCTATCAGCAGATAGGCTCGCTGTCACTATTATATTGTATTGTAATAAGCACTAGACAGGCATGCGAAGTTTCCTCTCCAACGGTTGAGGACAACTGCTTCAAAATTGAATTGCGGGATTCCACCCGAACAAACATAGCTACGTACATACAATAAAAGCTTAAAAAACAAGAATGTGCACGCTAATTGTTTATTTGTTAACCGCAATATCTAATCGTAAGAAACATTTTAAGAAAATAAAATAAATACGATATATAAGATAAGTTAATTGAGATCTTAGATGGCTGCTAATCTTTTGTTTTTATTAATAAACTAGCTGCGCCCCGCGGTTTCACCCGCGAAGTCTTGTTCCCGCGGGAATATGCGGATAACGTATAGCCCATGTTACTCGCTGTCAATGTAGCTTTCCATTAGTGAAATAATTTTTTAAATCGGTGTAGTGGTTTGGCCGAAACCTTACATATTTCCATACATACTTTCATCCCCTACATTTATTATACCCCTTCAAGGGTAAATATTTACAAACTTTGATAGCCAAATTTATTTATATCTAATCAAAAGCCTAAAAAATTAAAATCCAGCTTCTAGCTTCAAAAATGACGAAACTTCCATTCAAACTTTCATCCCCTATTTCAAGCCCTTAGAATGCTTTTTTAGCAATAAAAAGTACCCTATGTCCTTTCTCAGGCTCTAGACTATCTCTGTACCAAATTTCATTTCAATCGGTTCAGTAGTTTAGGCGTGAAAGAGCAACAGACAGACAGAGTTACTTTCGCATTTATAATATAAGTAGGGAAGCAGGGATAAGTTCGCGTTTGACCACTATCTCACCTGATGGTAAGTGGCAATGCGGTCTAGAATGGTGCACGCTTATCTAGAGCCTATTCACTCGTGCCTTGAAGACTCCCAGGTTTTACTATTACATCCTTATCATCTTCAGGAGATGAGAAATAAGTGAAATGAAAACTTACCCCAAAAGGGTTTTCCTCGTCGACCACCCCGTATGGCACCCCCATGAACATGGTGTAGTCTCCCTCGTCAGACCTGACCCCCCGCACCTCCCCCAGCCCCGTCTGCACCACCAGCTCGACGCCCTGCGCCCATGCCAAGTGGCACGCGAGCAGCAGTACTGCCGGCAGCCACATTCTTGATCGAATGAAGTTTTCGATTGAAGGATTGTTCTTTTGACGAATCGCTTAAGTAGTTAATATTGGTTTTGGGTTTGTATACCAGTAAAAGTTGGTAGCTAGCAAAGAGGTTTCATATACGAGTGTACTCAATGGACCATATGGAGTGTACTCAACGTAATTTACACGATTTCAATAATGTAATTTAATAGTTTGGTAATGATGTTATATCATAAAATTGTCATTAGAATAGTTTATATTGTACTAGCTGTACCCTGCCACGCTTCGCTGCGGCACATTCGCACATTCGCTGAAATGTCACTGATGAAAAAAATTGATAAAAACAATCCTTGATGCGGATTATATATCATGCTAAAATCGCAGCTCGATCGGTGCAGAACTTTTTGAGTTTTTGAACCGTACACAAATCAACATAACATTTTTATATATATAGATAGATATTGTGGATTTAATAAAAATGAATGACGAAAAATTTAAAAATTACATGCCCGTAGAGTTTCTTGGTGCTAACTTCTCTGACGGGCGTATTTCCGAAGCACTGGTAGAGTCAATGGAGATTGCGAGAATGCGAGATTCAGGCATGAGTCACCACTTGAAAGGGAAATATATCCATTTTCAAACTCAACTCAAACGATAATATTTATTAGTTTCGTAGATCATAATATTTTGACTTATTTTTTTGTTTTTCTATACATATGCATAAGATATTATTTTTGACGTGTAAAAGTGCAATATTTTGCTTATTTACAATAAATGATTTGAGTTTTGGGTTGAGTTTTCACCCGGCACACATCTAACTCTGCGGTAGATTCCCCTAGTATTGTTTTGTAGTAGGTAAAACTTCTTTAAGCACGTTTGACTTGGGGAGTAAACTGGTGAATGCGTTACGGAAAATGTGATTGGGCGAGGCGAACGGAAGTTGAGAGAGAGATATAAGCTAGTGAAGATAGAAAGAGAGAGAGTTACGTTTGGTATATTTTTTTAAATATTTTTAAATTTTTTTTTGTTGAAGTTTCACTTCTAATAAGTGTCCCAGCACACATTTCTTTATTTTTTTTAATCAGTATCGTCATCATCAATCCATGTGATGCCACAGCTGATCCGGGGGCCAGATCCGGATTGGTGGATCACATACCTACCTACGGAATAATTCTCGGGTCGGTATGTGGGTATCCTCACGACGTTTTCCTTCACCGAAAGCTTAAATAGTGAAAATCCGAATAACATAAATAGTGGATCATTGACCATCTGGTTTACTTACCTTAGATAATCAAAATACGCCCTTATCTTGGAGCATTTCGCCAAATATTATCAGATAAGGATAATTATAGCTGGATAAGACCTCCAACGCAGTGTAGGACGCCGCCGGCGGTGGAGTCGCGACAGGCGACTGCTGGCGGAGACTGGGTGAGGGGAGTCGGAGGTAGGGCTCAGTGGCATTCACTAGGAGGCCTACGTCCAGCAGTGGACGAGTAGGGGCTGATCATGATTGATGATGAAGGCCCACATGTGCTAGGGGATGGTCAGTCAAGGTTGTGACTGCAAGAGACCGCCTGGGGAAGTACCACACCTTTGTCAGATATTCATCCGCCAAGCAGCAGTGTGCAAACATTACTGTGTTCCGGTTTGAAAGGCACTGATTCCAGCGACATTACTGCGCATATGAGACTTTAGAGCCGATATCTCAGGGGGATTGTCGTTAAATGCGCTAACACAACAGGTGTGTTTTCCCGCACCCGCGTACAGTTATAAGAGACACAAACGTCTGTTTTCAGCAGCGAACGTGTCAAATTATCAAAATCGGTTCAGTTGTTTTAGAGATTACCTTTCAGTGCCCGTTTCCAAGGGATAAAACCTAGGCTATAGCTCGCGGGGATAACGGAGCTTTCATTCGATAAAGAATTATCGAAATTGGACCAGTAGTTCCTATAGGTTTTGATTCCCTTGTGAAATCGTAAAATATGCTGAAATATGTGACATAAACGGTCATATCTTTTGATCGCATTGATTTACAAGCTTGAATTTTTCACAGCTGAAAGAGACCATAGACCCGCTATATACTATTATATAAAGCTGAAGAGTTTGTTTGTTTGAACGCTAGGATCTCAGGAACTACTGGTCCGAATTGAACAATTCTTTTTATGTTGAATAGTCCATTTATCGAGGAAGGCTATAGGCTATATAAGATCACGCTACGACCAATAGGAGCGGAGCATCAATGAAGAATGTGGCAAAAACGGGGAAAATATATTGCTTTTAAGAGAGTTATTGCGGGAAAACTTGAATTATGCGGGTGAAACAGACAGCAGGCAGACAGACAGACAGACAAAAAAGCGATCCCATAAAGGTTCCTTTTTCCTTATGAGTTACGGAACCCTAAAAGAAAGCAAAGATTCAATAGAGACGATAAATTGAGAAAACAAACAATGAACTTTTAAAAAATATGTTTATTTCTTAAAAAGAGATTGGTACATGATCCAATATTTATTCTATCTGCAAAACATTAAAAAATAATTACTAGTTAAGCTTAAAACCAACAATATCCGAAGCACTGGTAGAATTAATGGAGTTTCCTTTTCCTGTGCGAGATTCAGGCATGAGTCACCGCTTAAAAGGGAAATGTCCATTTTCAAACTCAAACCATAATTAGATAATTACTAGTTTAGTAAGTCATATTTTGACTAATTTTTTATTTTTCTCTATGTTTATGAGATTTAAGTGTTTGCTTAATTTTTTCCTATTTGCAATAAATAATTTGCTTTTGAAATACTTTGAACCAAAAAATTAATAAATCAATCGATTTTCGGCGAAGGAAAACATCGTGAGGAAACCCACATGCCAGAAAATTATTTCAGAGTTCGCGATCCACCAGTCCGGACCGGGCCAACGTGGTGGCTCACGGCCTAACCCTCCTCACGAAAGTGAGGGGAGACCCGTGCTCAGCAGCAGGCAGGCAGATATTGACGACGATTCTCAGGCCGTTAAGGGTCTGGAGTGTGGCGCTCGCTGTCGAGCAGGCCGGAAGCGCGCACCTCAGGCGGTACTGCCCAGTTGGGCGGCACTTCCGCTTCCAGTTGATTCGCCTTCCGGCGGCGGACGAATGGCGTCTGTGAACAAAGGAATCGAATTATATATCACCAGCTGCGCCTCCCGGTTCCACCCGCGTAGTTCCCGTTTCGTCCCACGGGAACATACTATCTGGATAAAAAGTACCCCATTACTCAATCCTGGTTATAAACTATCTGTGTTCCAAATTTCATTCGAATCCGTTCGTAGTTTTTGCGTGAAAGAGGAACAAACATCCATCCATCCGTTCTCACAAACTGTCGCATTTATAATATCAGTAGGTATTATAGAATGCGTTACGTTTTCAGTACCTTATGCACGAGTTTGTTGTGGTTATAGAGGGCTGCGTCGTGGCTGAACGTTGCGGGACATTTGGAGCAGACGAACGGCCTCTCGCCCGTGTGGGACCGGATGTGACCTTCTAGTATCTTCTTCGTCTAGAACAGAAGCACATAATAATCTATATATATAAAAATGTTATGTTGGTTTGTGTACGCTTCAAAAACTCAAAAAGTTCTGCACCGATCGAGCTGAAATTTTAGCATGATATATAATCCGCGTCAAGGATTGTTTTTATCTATTTGTTTCATCAGTGACATATCAGCGAATGTGCGAATGTGCCACAGCGAAGCGTGGCAGGGCACAGCTAGTATATAATTATAAAAATAAAAAGTGTTTCAGACATTACTGGGCATATGAGACTTTAGAGCCGATGTCTCAGGGTGACGAGCGCAGTGCGCCGCGCGGGATTATGCAACGCAACGTTCTGGGTGGCGCTGAAACTGTTATGGGCAGCCGTAGCGCTTACCATCAGGTGAACGACTTGCTCGTCTCGTCAGTCAGTCAATTAAAAAAAAAAAAACCTTAACGCGCGATTTAAGGAAAACTTCTCAAAAAAAAAGCTATTGGACCAATTAAAATAATTCTTTTTAATATAATGCTATAATATTCTAACTGAATTAAATAGGCTTTTTATTAAAAAAAAACTAGGGTTTTTAATAAGAACGGATGTAGGACGGGAATGGATGTAATGGACGTAGTGGGGGAAGGAAGGGACGTAGTGGGGAATTGGACGTAGTGGGGAATTGGATGTAGTGGGAAAATGGGCGTAGTGGGGAATGGACGTAGTGCGGGAATGGACGTAGTGGGGAATGGACGTAGTGGGGAATGGACGTAGTGGGGAATGGACGTAGTGCGGGAATGGGCGTAGTGGGGAATGGACGTAGTGCGGGAATGGACGTAGTGGGGAATGGACGTAGTGGGGAATGGACGTAGTGGGGCGGAAAAAGATGACGATGATGAACCGCTCTCACCGTATAAGCTTTCCCACAGGTGTGGCACACGTGGTTCCTCTCCAGCCGCTTGTTGCGGTGCACCATGCGGACGTGCGTGCGCAGCGCGGGCCGGGACGCGCTCGCCTGCCGACACGGACAAACGTCAATCACTAGCACCGCGTTTACTATTGTAGCGACCTACATTCTGTATTTACATGTACTGATTAATTTGCTTTTCGGTGAAGGAAAACATCGTGAGGTAACCCACATACCCACCCGAGAATTATTACGGAGGTAGGTATGTTATCCACCAATCCGGACCGGGCCCCCGTGGTGGATCATGGCCTAACCCTCCACACGAAAGTGAGGGGAGACCCGTGCCCAGCAGTGGGACGTTATGGGTTGATGATGATGTGTTTATTTATGTTTCTGGTGTACAATAAACGGGTTTTTTTTTAATTCCTCAGTGACACTCATGAGTGCCAGCTTAGATCCTCCAGCAACCTTCTCCTTGCTACTCCTCAGCACCTTTCCTCTTTTCTCGATGATTCATTTTCCATTGTAGCAGTAAGACTGTGGAATGCGTTGCCGGCAGGTGTCAGAAAGGCTCCTTTTTTTTACCCGGGTAAATGCATACCATCTGGCCCGGGGGGTGGGGGGAGGGTATGTGGGAATCCCCAGCCAGAACGCGGTCTGACGGGGTTTACCCACTAAAACCCCGGGGTGTTCTCTTCTCCGCATTATGGAGGTGGTCGCGGGTTCGCTCGGCGCTTCCGCAACCACCTCTGCGGGCGCCCTCTCGGGCTCGCCTCCTGAGGCTTTGGCCTCGTTCTCCGCTGGGTGCGTCCCGGAACACACGGGCCGCACCTCAGCTCGGAACTTCTAGACTTGGGCGTTGGACCCCCCGATCCGCGGCCCAAAAGTCCCCGTTATTGGTCCCTCTGCTGATCAGAGGGACACGCGAAGGACCTCCTTCCGCCAGGTCATTTGCTACGGCCACCAATTCCCCTAGGAGAATTGCTGACCGAACCCCGGGGTGCACCGTCCCAGGTCAGAAAGGCTCCTTCTAGAGACCTGTTCAAGCGGTTAGTCCGTGATTTTTACGTCCAAAAGGTGCATTCTCCGACTGCATAGTTAATAAAATTAATTTTTTTCCTCACCTACTCGATATAATATAACCTTATCTATGTTTATCTATTTTATATTGTGTTAATTAGTCTATTATAACGTTAATTGTATTATAATAAAATATTCTAACACTAAATATCTTTTAAATATACTTTTCTCTGCTGTCTCGTTTTGCCACACCGCCACCATTTCAGTTACACCTCCAGGATGACTGGTAGATAATGCTGCTTAGCATTAAGTACTCCTTGTAAAGAGTTTTCTATTCTATTCTATTCTATGACGACTATGATGATGGTAAACAAGTAACTTACATACGCACACCCCTCCACAGTGCACCGGTGCGGGGCCAGCTTGAGATGTATACTCAGTCTGTGCTCTTCCAAGCGGGCAGGCTTCGAGAAGCGACGGGGGCAGAACTCGCACGTGTATCTGAAACGTTAATTTTTTTAGATGACTAAGCTACGATGGTGAGCGCTACGCCTGCCCATAGCAGCTACAATGTCACCTAGAATTTTACATTAGATACGCTCGTCACCCTGTGACAACGGCTGTAAAGTCACATATGCCCAGTAATGTCGCTGGAAACAGTGCCCATCGAACCGGAACAACAGAAACACAGTAATGTTTGCACACTACTGCTTGGCGGATTATAAATCTATAATAATATATAAAGCTGAAGGGTTTGTTTGTTTGAACGCTAGGATCTCAGGAACTGCTGGTTGGAATTGAACAATTCTTTTTGTGTTGAATAGTCCATTTATCGAGGAAGGCTATAGGCTATATAACATCACGCTACGACCAATAGGAGCGGAGCATCAATGAAGAATGTGGCAAAAACGGGACAAAAATATTCCTTCTAAAGGCTTTTGTTTCGTGCGCTGCGAACAGGGTAGTATTTTATCTGATCAGGGTAGTATCTTACCTGATCAGGGTAGTATTTACCCAATCAGGGTAGTATCTTACCCGATCAGAGTAGTATCTTACCTGATCAGGGAGTATCTTACCTGATCAGGGTAGTATTTTATCTGATCAGAGCAGTATTCTTCTGATTAGTAATTATCTAATCAGGGTAGTATTTTACCTGATCAAGGTAGTATGTTATCTGATCAGGGTAGTATCTGATCTGATCCGGATAGTATATTACCCGATCCGGGTAGTATATTACCCGATCAGGGTATTATTAAGATCAGGTAAGCCCGATCAGGGTAGTTATTTGCAGCTATTATTAAGTAACAGTGGTTTTTGGTCCGGGAAATGCAGAGTTATTGCGGGAAAACTGGAATCATGCGGGTTAAACCGCAGGGCGCAGCTAGTAAATAATAAAAATGTTCATTGTCATCTCTTATAGTTAACATACCTAAGTAAGACTTAATTTACAAGGCACTTAGAATAAAGACAAAGGGTAAAACGGGACCCTCCTACTAAGGCACCGCTGTCTGTCTGTCTGTCCGTCTGTCACCAGGCTGTATCTCATGAACCGTGATAGTTAGACAGTTGAAATTTTCACAGATGATGTATTTCTGTTGTCGCTACAACAACAAACAGTAAAAATAAGAATAAAATAAATATTTAAGGTGGCTCCCATACAACAAACGTGATTTTTATGGCCTATTTTGCTCGATATTTATAATGGCGACAGGTACACGCTTGAAATATTCACAGAATATTTAGTTATATATATATATTAATTAAAAAAAAAAAAATTTAATATTTAAGGGGGGCTCCCATACAACAAAGTCCGGAACCCTTCGTGCACGAGTCCGACTCGCAACTGACCGGCTTTTTTTTTTTAATATTTTTTCTAACACGACATGTTTATTAATTAATTTATTTATTAATTAATATAGCACAGCCACATCGTGCACATTAATACATAATTAGATGAGTACGGACAAGGTACAATTCTGATGTGTATGAGCAGCCACCGTACATAACATGCACCGTGGCTGCTCGATGAGCAAAAAACATATTTCAATATATTTGGTAGAAATAACGAATCCAACTCACTTGATCTTGTCCGGGTGTATATGCTTCATAGAATAGTTGATATGCTGATAGAAGGAAAGGCGGTTCTTGAAGTTCATGTCGCAGTCGCGGCAGTACAGCAGCTCCGGCGCCTGGTGCGTGATGTGGTGGATCTCCAGCGCCTTCTTGAACCGGAACCGCTTGTCGCACACGTTGCAGGAGAAGTCTTTCTGGTTTGTGTGTATACTGTGGCAATGAAAACATTATTCTTCACCCCATCTATACGAAAGGAGGCCGTTGCCTCCTCGTTAAGTGCGAACAAAGTGGGTCATTACAGGGCACTTAATAACAGTGACGAAATGAGTTTTAAATTTGAGACACTGTTTTATTAAATAGTTTGAAGGCAATTAGCTTCAACAGCGCGTGCCGACGCGGCATTGACTATTCAAATAAAAAAAAAAATATGCCCGTATGATAAATTTTTCTCATAGCTTAGGATGAAAAGTATCGTGTACCACACGGTAGCAAAATTATTTAAGCTCGAGCGAAGTACTTTGACTCCCTCGCTACGCTTAGGATTCTACTATAGAATCTTTCGCTTCGCTCTAGATTCAAAGAATCGCTCTCGCCCTAAATAAATTATTTTGTTCCCTTGTGATACAATCTATTATTTCTCTATCTATATGAGACTTTACACGTTGACCGCTGAACCGGTTTTTACATTTGGGTACCGTTACGGATCGCGTGTTTTCCAGCACTGGCGTGCCGACTGTGTGAGCCGCGCTGTAGTAGCGCCGCGTTACACACACACGTCTGTGTTTCGCCGCACAGCCGGCACGCGCTAACACAACAGCTGTGTTTTCAACAGTGAACGTGTAAAGTGTTTGACTTTTAAATTTAGATATATATTTTGTATGCCACTGAGAAGCGAGACGAGCAAGTCATTCACCTGATGGTAAGAGCCACGCCCATACAACTACAGCGCCACCCAGAATTTTGCTTAGCCAAATCTTGCGCGGCGCTCGTCACCCTGAGACATCGGCTCTAAAGTCTCACACGCCCATTAATTCCGCTGGAAACAGTGCCCTTCAAACCGGAACACTGTTTGCACACTACTGCTTGGCGGAAGTTGTGAACGGGCAGTGTTATCAGTTAAAGGCATTTTTCTTCGCTCTCAATACTTACTAGAGATGCGTCTTCAACGATGATTTGTCCCTAAAAGACTTCCCACACTGTTCGCAGTGTTGTCTTTCCGAATGGTTCTTCAGATGGACTCGAAGCTTACCCAGGGAGCTGCAAATGTGTAACCATAAAATAATTAGAATAGAATATTCGAATCTATATATATAAAAGTGTTATGTTGGTTTGTGTACGCTTCAGAAACTCAAAAAGTTCTGCACCGATCGAGCTGAAATTTTAGCATGATATATAATCCGCATCGAGGATTGTTTTTATCTATTTTTTCATCAGTGACATATCAGCGAAGGCACAGCTAGTACATGTATAAATAACTGAATAGGCTACATGAATATGAAAAATGACGAAATTTTAAAAATGACATCCCCATTGAATTTCTCGGTGCTGTCTTCTCTGACGGGCATATTTCCGAAGCGCTGGTAGAGTCAATGGAGTTTCCTTTTCCTGTGCGAGATTCAGCCCCGAGTCGCCGCTTGGAAGGGAAATGTCCTTTTTCAAAGTCAAACCATAAATAGACAATGTTGACTGACGGCTCGCAGGCGCCGCACACGTGGCAGCGGTGGCGCGGCGCCGGCGCCCCGTGCGCCCGCGCCTGGTGGTCCGCCGCCACGCCCGCGCGGGAGAACAGCGCCGCGCACTGCGAGCAGCGCCATCTGGGGGCAGGGGGGGATATATACACGTAGGCTTTTAACTGTTGAAAACACAACTGTTGTGTTTTGGAAGTAAAACTTCTTTACGCACGCTCGACTTGGGGAGTAAGCTGGTGAATGCGTTACGAAAAGTGTGATCGGGCGAGGCGAACGGAAGGTGAGAGGCAAATACAAAATAAAAATGAATAAATGAGAAAATTAATGAATCAGAAATGATATATTATATGTGGTAAGGGATAGGGACAAGTGACAAATGAAAAACAAAGAAAAATTAGAAAAAAAAATTAAAAATAACAAGTAATAAATGATTTATCGATTAAAAAAAAGGATAAAGAAGTTTTACTTCACTCGTGTGGTCAAAACCGGTTCAGCAGTCGACGTGTTCAAACTCTATCCACTTACTTACCTAGACCGATGTCTTCTTCGATGGCACAGCAAAGCACTTTGTGTCTTAAACCTTGTCTTGCAAATACTGCACTCTAAGTCACCAGCTTCCTGAAACACTGAGCTTGTTAAAGGCGAAAACCGCATCAAAATCGGTTCAGCAACTTTAATTGAAGTTTTGGGGGGTTTATCACAAGCACAAACGGGAAAAGGACCGCATATATATATATTGGCTGCGAAGCGTGAGGTAGCGGATTTCATTCCCGCACAGGGCAAAGTTTAAACACGTTGACTGCTGAACCGGTTTTTACATTTGGGCACCGTTACGGCCCGTGTGCGTTTCCCAGCACTGGCGCGCCGTCTGTGTGAGCCGCGCTGTAGTAGCGCCGCGTTACACACACACGTCTGTGTTTCGCCGCACAGCCGGCACGTAAGCTGCGCTAACACAACAACTGTGTTTTCCCGCACCCCCTTAAAGTTATAAAAAACACAACAGTTGTGTTTTCAGCAGTGAACATGTTAAGAACTTGTTTTACTTTTCTTTTTTTTTTTTCAGCAGTTGGCGAATATTGGCTTAGGCTAATAATGATGGGGTGCGGGCCAGGTAACCTCCACGAGTGCCCGGCTGTTGTTCGTCCCTCTTGATGCGTTGCATCCGGAGGGAAGGGCAGCAGCTGGGACGGTGCACCCTGGGGTTCGGTCAGCAATTCTCCTAGGGGAATTGGTGGCCGTAGCAAATAACCTGGCGAGAAGAGGTCCTTCGCGTGTCCCTCTGATCAGCAGAGGGCACAGCGAGGGACCAATAACGGGGATTTTTGGGCCGCGGATCGGGGGTCGTTGGCCCAAGTTAGAAGTCCCGAGCTGAGGTGCGGCCCGTGTGTTCTGGGACGCACCCAGCGGAGAAAGAGGCCCAAGCCTCGGGAGCCCGGGAGCCCGGGAGGGCGCCCGCAGAGGTGGTCGCGGAAGCGCCGTGCGAACCCGTGACCACCTCCATAATGCGGAGAGGAGAACACCCCGGGGTTTTAGTGGGTAAACCCCGCCCGACCAGCTGGCGGGGGAGTCCCACATAACCACCCCGCCCCCCCCCGGGGGCCGGGTGGTATGCCTAATGCATTTAAAAAAAAAAAAAAAAAAGGAGGCTAATAATGATAATGGTAATTTTTTATATTGCCACTCAGTGGGTCACCGGTGTACCACCACAGGTCACGGTCACGGAACTCACCGGTAGATGTTTCTTCATATGCGTATCCAGTTTGAAACGGTGATTGAAGCCGACAATGCACGAAGCACATCGGAACTCGTGCCGAGTGAACGAGGCGTGTGAGAGAGACTTCTGACGCTCCGTTTCCACCTGAAACAGAAGACATAGGGGTTACTAAGGGGAAGGGGTCACTAATCAGCAAGGGGTTATATAAGTAATGGGGTTACCAAAGGGGAAGGGGTCACTTAAGACAAGGTTAATAAGTAAAGGGCTTTTGAAATCAAAGGGTTATTGCAAGGGGTCATCAAAAATAAGGGGTTAATAAGTGGAAGGGGTCACTAATTAGCAAGGGGTTATTTAAGTCATGAGGTTACCAATTGGGAAGGGGTCAATAAAGACAAGGTTAACCAGTAGGGGGCTATTTAAATTAAGGGATTGAGAGGAAGGGGTTACCTAAAGGCAATAAAATTATGGGGTGAGCAAGGACGAAGGGGTCACACAGCTATGTAAATAATTAAATGTCACAAATGTGATAGGTCATAATGGCCACATACCTCTTCCCAGCTGAGTATCACCATTTCCAGCTGTCCAGCTGGAACGTTTAGTTTCTGCAGCTTCCTCTGGACCCAAACTCCTGAGACGACGCCCGCAGGCCTCTCGCGTTTCTTTACTGTGATAATAAGTAAACATATGTACGTAATTATCACTCGCTTTTCGGTGAAGGAAATCATTGTGAGGAAACCCACATACCTACCCGAGTATTATTTTCGGAGGTAGGTATGTTATCCACCAATCCAGATCTGGCTCCTCACGAAAGTGAG
The DNA here is from genome assembly GCA_912999815.1 of Campaea margaritaria. Taxonomy (NCBI): domain Eukaryota; kingdom Metazoa; phylum Arthropoda; class Insecta; order Lepidoptera; family Geometridae; genus Campaea; species Campaea margaritaria. Next base: position 3,507,878 of record OU538818.1, read on the forward strand.
TGGAGACCCGTGCCCAGCATCGGGACGTTATGGGTTGTTGATGATATTAAGTAACTACTGATAGAATAAGAGAGGTGGTGGTTGTCATATGTCAATGTTGGTAGGTTATTTATCAAGATAGATTTAGCTAGTGTGAAGGTACATTTCTACTTTATTAATAAATAAGGTTGATTATGTGGGTAGTAACAAAACCATATGGCATCCTCACTTTTCTGTAATGGCTACCTAGCTGAATACACGATTTACATTTCACAATGTGTTTTAATTAACTTCAGAACTTAATAGTGGTAGTCTAGTGGGAGAACGTCCGCTCTCCAAGCAGAAGGTTGTGAGTACAAATCCCAGTGCATAGTAAATTTTTCGTAAAACATAATGTAAGTAATTGTCATACGCTTTTCGATGAAGGAAAACTAGAAAATTGTTTCGTGTGTATGTGATCCACCAATCGGGACCAGGCCAAGGTGAATTATGGCCTAATCATAAAATTTCACAGGCATGCATTCTCAGTGGACCATATGGAATTCGATTTCAGATCTTTTCACATATGTATTTCAATAGTTATGCATAAGATATTATTTTGACATGTAAAAATGCTATATTTAGCCTATTTACCCTATTTACAATAAATGATTTGAGTTTTTTTTAGTTTATTTAATGGTAGTTTAAATATTAGTAAAGGTTACCTTTTTTTTTAGTCTTTCCAGTGCGTGTACGTATAGAATTTAACGGTTCATCGTCCGAATCGCTGAAGTCATCTTTTGGCTTCTCCGTTTTCAACTCTATTTCCAAGTCTTCGTAAACTTTAAGCATGCTATCCTCTGAAGGCTCCACTTTGATGTACTTAAATTGATTTCCGATCATTTCCGCGGCATTTTCAGTTTTAACTTCACAATTGACATCTTTACTCGGTTGAATTTTAGAATCGCTTTTATTTAAGTTCGGTGACTTCTTCTTTTTTATTTTATACTTGACATTGGAACTTTGGTATGTGTCAGGGAACTCCGTGTCGCTGTCTGTGTTCGTATTCATGTTGTAAGTGTCTCCGGAAGGTTTCCTTTTTGATTTCCTTCCTTCGTTAACACATGAGTTTCCGTCGTCGTGCCGTAAAATGTCTGTTGGTTGAGGTTCCCAATCGAATGTGTCTATTTTTCCCAATTCCAACTTAGACATAGAGAGAGGCAGCTCGCTGTACGTCTGAAAATAAATTAAGCATGTTTTACTGCGCCGGTGATAGCCTGTGGGAGAATGTCCACCTTCAAACGAGAAACATGTAAGTTCAAATTTCAGTTCGGCACATAGGACCAGCCTACGGAGTTTGAGACCAACTGTTGCCAGATATTCATCCGTCAAGCATTACTCTGTTCCGGTTTGAAGAGCACTGTTTCCAGTGACATTACTGGGGACTTTAGAGCCGCTGTCTCAGGGTGACGAGCACAGTGCAATGCGATAGTAGATCTAAGAACTGGAGGGAGACCCGTGCTCAGCAGTGGGATGTTATGGGTTGATGATGATGAAGAACTTACTGTGTAACATAAAAGACATTTCTGAGCCTTTTGGACTTGTTTCTGGAAACATACTACACTTTTCAGACGGCCTGCGCACTCGTAACATAGTGATATGGGGTGATCAGAGAATTCCTGAAATATAAAATCGAAATTTAAACAAACATACGAATATTTCATTGAAAACCTTAACACACCCTCTGGGCAGTCGGGTAGAAAGAAGACCTTACTATTACAACAATTTAAAAATGAATTAACGTAATTTTGAAAAAGAGAAAGTGATAAAATTGTATTTATAAGAGAAAGTTGCAATTTTTCAAATTTTTCGGAGTCGGACATTCGCTTTCAATTTTAGATGTTAAAATCTCTTTTATCTACCAAATTTAATAAAGATTTAAGCCGTCAAGGCTTTCTTCAGTTTGATAGAGTTAAAAATTAATGGAAATCCTTTAAACTTACCATATTATTTAATAACGTAATGAACATTTGTTTGCAGTCGGAGTCGTTTATGAGATTCAGATGCCTTTCAGAGCTTAAACACGCTATGCATAGTGCAGTGGGGCTAGTGATAGTGAAGCTTAATTGAGAATTCATGATTTTGACGGTCTATGTAGGTAATTAATGTATAAAGCGTGGAAATTTACAAAAATCTTATTTTGTTTTGCTTTTTGTGTACATTTTGTTGAAAACAAGTTGTCAGTTGTCAACTGTCAACTACCACTTGTTTTTTTTTACTGGTTATTTCACCGTTAATAATATTTTTCAGGGTAGAGGTGGGTAGAGCCTCGAGCTCCAGCTTGACCCTGCACGCTGGCTGCAGACGCTACGAAACGCGACTCATGGGTAACTTGGCCCAAGATGACCATTATTAGTTACAGTCTCGACATTGAATTTTCTTGTGTAAGACTAGGTATCTCTATTCTAGGCCCCGTCGGAGTAAGTTTATTAAAAGATAAAACATTACTTAACACGTTCACTGTTTTTATTTCTTTTTCTCAAGACAATCATATATTCTTTTCAAATAACCAAGTCGTTCGCTCGATTCCAATTTTCGAATGCCGCACTGACATACATTCCTCCTTTTTTCCCTTTTTTTTTTCGTCCGACTAAGGTCCGACTACTCAACCAAAAAGATATCAACCAAAAAGTTGTCAGCATAAAGAGGTATAAAGTAACTATTTAGTTAATTGATATCGATTAATTGTAACAAATTTACAAACCCTAACACTTGTATATTCTCCGAGTGCTGCTGATGCAGCCAGGGTGATTATTTCTTGCTCGCAGCCTGCCTGACCGTTGCTCTGAAAAATAATACGGAAAAAATACGGTAAAAAAAAAAATAATTTAACATTCACTGACAATCAATTATTATTGACATTGACAATATTTTGATAACTAGTGAGTGATCAAAATCAAAACAAATAAATAACCTCAAAGTTAACACAACAAAACACAAAATGCGTCTAATTTTCCTATTTCAACGCTTAAAAATTGCCACCCCCGTGCAAGTAACTAGAAATTACAGTGAATACTCGCCTAAACCGATGCGGAGCTTGAAGGCAAAGTCGACTAGAAACACTGTTCAGTATTATGTTGATTCAAAGAGAATTAGGGCTGTTGCAGGAAACGGGGGTGATGGGTGCATTTCTTTTCTTAGCGTATGGTGTAAGGATCACGCTGGACCGGACGGAGGCGACGGCGGCAACGGGGGACATGTCGTTTTTCAGGTAACATTTATTTGAGGTTATGTTGCTAATATTCTCAATTTTTGCTCTCCTATTGTTAGTAAAACGTCCGCCTTCTAAGGGGAAGGTCGTGAGTTCGAATCCCAGTGCAGGCAGGTACTAATGTATTTCTTGTAAAAAACTTAACGTACGTAATTATCACTCGCTTTTCGGAGGAGGAAAACATACTGAGAAACCCACATACCTACCCAAGAATTATTTCAGAGATAGGTACCACCAATCTGGACCAGGCCCCAGTGGTGGATCATAGCCTAACCCTCCTCACTGAAGATATTTGTGTCTAACTGCGATATTTGTGTATATTTGTGTCTGTTTTGTGGACATTTGGTCAGACTATCCAATTGGACTTTGACTCCACTTCCTCTGTGACAAAGTGGTCCCCAATTGGAATACATCATCATCATCATCAACAACCCATAACGTCCCACTGTTGGGCACGGGTCTGGATTAGGCCATAATCCACCACGGGGGCTAGATACGGATTGGTGGATCACACACCTACCTCCGAAATAATTCTCGGGTAGGTATGGATTATCGGTTAATTGGAATTCACTCCTGGACAATGTTGTTTCTGCCACCTCTACGCATTGCCCACAGGCCACGCACTCGGTAAAGAGCCTCAACCACTGCAACTCCGTGATACAAGCCAAGCACGGCGAGAAGGGATACAACAAGGAATGCAACGGCAAGAACTCCATGCATATAATTGTTCCGGTACCTTTGGGTAAGATTTAACAAGTTCACTGCTGAATATTATAGAAAACTCTTTATTGTACACCAGAAACAAACATAAACACAGTACAGAAGAATTACAATAGGTAAACAAGGGTAGTACAATGGGCGGTCTTATCGCTGAAAGCAATTTCTTCCAGACAACATTTGGATGGAAATACAATTTTTTTTTTGTAACAATGCATCTTATCTATAAGTACATCATTAAAATTATGATCTAGCCTGAAAGATTAATGAGTAATTTGTGTTACATAAATTGCTAAGTTTATATGCTAATGGAGTTTCCTTTTCTTGTGAGAGATTCAGGCATGAGTCACCACTTGAAAGGGAAATGTCTTTTTCGATTAGGTTATGGTATAAATTAATTTGTTTCTTTATTATATTTAAAATTTAAAATATATATTTGTTATATTTCAGGGACGATAGTAAAGGACTCAGCTGGAGATGTGGTGGGGGATCTCAGCAAAGAGGGGGTGATGTTCGTCGCTGCTAGGGGGGGTGCAGGCGGTAGGGGGAATAAATTCTTCCTTACGGATACTGAACAGGTGTACATCCCTGCACCCTACTATATTAACAAACAGACAGTTACAGCTGTTCACGGCTGTCTCTCTGTTACGCTTTCACGCCTAAACTACTGAACCGATTTAAATGAAATTTGGCACAGAGATAGTCTAGAGCCTGAGAAAAGGCATAGGCTACTTATGAATGCAAAAAAAGGGTTAAAATAGGGGACGAAAGTTTGTATGGAAATTTTGATGGTTCTTTATTCAATTGACAGCTGGTGCTTCCCATGTGGTCCCAGTTTAATTATTAAATTTAATTTCAGGCACCGGACATAGCAGAGTTGGGTGCCGAGGGAGAGGTCAACGTGTACTCACTGGAAGTGCGTTCCATGGCCCATATAGGGCTGCTGGGTTTTCCCAACGCTGGGAAGAGCACTCTACTCCGAGCCCTGACTAGGGCTCGACCTACAGTGGCTCCCTACCCCTTCACCACGCTAAAACCGCATATTGGTAAGTCTTTCAACACCTTCAGTGCTGAAAACACACTGTTGTGTTTGTTGTATGGGAAAACGCTATGGAGCGTGTAGAGTCGCACCCGTGGCTGGACAAGCAAATCGGCTCAACGGTGAAAGTGTTAACAACCTTCTATAACTTAGTTATGTATGTTAGTATTTAACCTTAATCAAAACGTCGAATTAACACATTGACTGCTGAACCGGTTTTTACATTTGGGCACCGTTACGGACCGTGTGCGTTTCCCAGCACTGGCGCGCCATCTGTGTGAGCCGCGCTGTAGTAGCGCCGCGTTACACACACACGTCTGTGTGTCGCCGCGCAGCCGCCACGTGAACTGCGCTGTTTTCAGCAGTGAACGTGTTAATGCGGGAATACAACTACCCATGATATTAGATAATATTTCTATTATTATATATATATTTATATTGTACTAGCTGTGCCCTGCCACGCTACGCTGTGGCACATTCGCACATTCGCTGATATGTCACTGATGAAAAAAATAGATAAAAACAATCCTTGATGCGGATTATATATCATGCTAAAATTTCAACTCGATCGGTGCAGAACTTTTTGAGTTTTTGAAGCGTACACAAACCAACATTACATTTTTATATATCGACGCTAGAAAGCGTAAACGCTGTAACCTTGAAATGCAAAATTGTTCACCAGAGCCAAAAAAACTTTTTTTTGTTAAAAAAAAAAATCATAACTCAATATCTACTCGATCTAAAAACGTAAATTTTGGATATTTGGTGTGTTTCATACAAAGCTACAATACTGCTACCTTGGTTATATCCTAAAGTTCCTAGGGGACGTTGAAATGTGGGTTACAGCGTTTGTTTCCAAATATGTAAAAAAAGTATTTTCGGGTCGGTCAAAGGGTTACAGCGTTTACGCTTTCTAGCGTCGATATATAGATGTATTTTAGGAGTCAGGACCTATGTGTGTGACCGAAACACGTTCTTCGTTCCAGGAATGGTCCCCTACGATGACTATGAGCAAGTGGCGATAGCCGACCTGCCGGGGTTGATACCCGGCTCGCACAAGAACTACGGATTAGGTAATATCATAGAATCCGAAATTGGGTCCCGTTTTAGGGGGCGTCCATAAATTACGTGAGGTGTCTTTTTTAATTTTCTGTCCCTCCCTCCCCCCCTGGTGAGATGTTGTGAGATTTTATTCAACCTCATCTCACATGAGATTTTTCAAAATGTGGGTTTCTTACGTAAACGCGTTGGATTGTTATTGTAAAAAGAAAAAAAAATTTGCTTCGTGCTTTTATTTACGATTAGTTTACGACTAGTAATCAATATTGCTGAGAAGTTTAATTATAAGTGTAATAAAAATTTAACAATAGAATACTTAAATCGTAACTACTGTGATTAAAAAAAGAATATCTACTCTCTAATTCAGTCCATGGAGAATCATGCGCGGTCTCAAGAGAGACTATTGGAACCAACATGTCCATATGATTTTCTATGATAATATTTTTTTTTGTTTCAATCAGAAAAAGACATTGCGTGATATATGCCGAGACCCCCCCTCTTTCCAACGTAAGATTAGATGAGATTTGACTCGACCCCCTCCCCCCCTTAAACATCTCACGTATTTTATGAACGCCCCCTAACCCTTTGCGTACGGAACCCTAAAAACGAGTGTGCTTTCAACCACACAGCTGAAGCAAAACTTCTTTAGCTCCATCTCTATATATGTATATAACTGGCTATAAGAGAAAGAGAGAAAGATAATGTATCCAACCTCTCTCTCTTGCCCCTACAGTAATATACGAAACGTAACTCTCTTCACTAACTTACCTCTTCCGATCACACTTTTCGTAACGCTCTCGTTACGCATTCACCAGCTTACGTATAATATCGTATTTTTTTTTACCGAGTTATGAGACGCACATGTCGGTCACCTGATCGTAAGCGCTACGCCTGCTCATGACAGTTACAGTGCCACCCAGAACTTTGCATTGCATAATCTTGTGCGGCGCACTGCGCTCGTCACCCTGAGACATCGGCTCTAAAGTCTCATAAGCCCGTCAATTTCGCTGAAAACAGTGCCCTTAAAATCTAATATGATTTACTAAACTAACGATTCACTGATTATGGTTTGAGTTTGAAAAAGGACATTTCCCTTCCAAGTGGTGTCTGATGGCTGAATCTCGCACAGGAAAAGGAAGCTCCATTAACTCTACCAGCGCTTCGGAAATTCGCCCGTCAGAGAAGACAGCACCGAGAAACTCTACGGGGATGTAATTTTTTCACTTTTCGTTATTAATTTTTAACGATAATCTGTCTTTTTCTAGGCATCCAATTCCTCCAACACGCAGAAAGATGCCGCGGCCTCATATACCTTCTCGACGGGACAGAGGACCCGGAGCGCCAACACGAAGCCCTAACTTACGAACTAAGCCAATACAACCCCAACCTGCTGTCCCGACGGAACTGTGTCGTAGTGAACAAGATAGACTTGCCCGAGGGGAGGGCGGGGTATGAGCGGCTGAAAGGGGAGGGCGTGATCGGAGTGTCCGCCAAGACTGGACTGAATTTGAGCGAACTTTTACGAGTGGTTAGGAGCATGTATGACCAAGGGGATACTGAGAATAATTAGTGAGAACGAAACTCAAATTATATTTCCGTGGCTGGTAGGAATAACTTGACATGTCTAAAATAGCAGTTTTTAAGCGCGGCCGTTTTAAGTTTTTGAATTTTTTCTGGTAAATCGGTTAATTTGTTTAACGAATATTATTTTGGTTACAGAGTGTAGGGTACAAAATATCAATGTTCAAAATATGTGAATCGTTAATTCGAGATCAGGTTTTGTCAAGTAAAAGACGTTAAAATTTATTTCTTTTATTTCAATATACAGTGCCTTAACAGGTGTTTCCAAAGCGACACCGTACTTACATGTAACTAAGAACCAACACATTTAAGGGCAACATCCGTAAATGTCACTAAAGAACATGTAAAAATGTCCAGCTCGCTGTGCTCAGCGCAGATTCTATTCAACAATCGAAGAGCCCTAGTAATAGTTGCTTGGTGGATGACGAAATGGGAGATGTCCAAAGGAAAAAAAAAAGTCGATTGCTCCAAAAAAAGTTATGTATATTTGGAGCTGTAATTTTTTTTCATATAAGATCTTAATGTGTAGGATCGATTAAACTAAAAAAAACATGTGACGACATGATTTTTTAAACAGCAATTTTCTTTTTCATTTCTTATCAGCGACTCAGTTTAGGTTGCTGCCATTTTCAACCTAAACTGGATCCGGTTTAGGTTGAAAATGGCAGCAACATAAAAAATAAGACGCCACGGTACGATTATGCGACGCGGTTCAGTTTAGGTATTCAATTGGATCGCTATAAGAGGTCATGGTAGGCCCCCTGGTCTCATCCACACAAAGACCATTAATCAGTCTTTTACTCATCATCATATATTGCAAGCAAAACTAATGTAATTATGCAAGTCAACTAAATTACCTTTGAATTCCTCCGTGGCGTGATGGTGAAGAGTCAACTGCGAAGCGTGAGGTTGCCGGTTCGCTTCCCCTACAGAGCAGACACTGTGCCGAAGCACTGGTAGAGTTAATGGCGTTTCCTTTTCCTGTGCGAGATTCAGCCATGAGTCACCACTTGAAAGGGAAATGTCCTTTTTCAAACTCGTTATTGGTTAGTAGAACATATTTGGTTTATTTTTTATTTTTCTCTTTCATTTTAGCCTACTTCCAATAAATGATTTGTATTTTAGTGTGCTATAAAGTAAATCCTATTCTATGTAGAATTTATTTAGTAACTAGGTTTCGTTGTTTTATTTATCTATCTATATATATATAAATGTTATGTTGGTTTGTGTACGGTTCAAAAACTCAAAAAGTTCTGCACCGATCGAGCTGAAATTTTAGCATGATATATAATCCGCATCGAGGATTGTTTTTATCTATTTTTTCATCAGTGACATATCAGCGAATGTGCGAATGTGCCACAGCGAAGCGTGGCAGGGCACAGCTAGTTATAAATAAATAATAAAAAGTATAAAAATCCTAAATATGATTTATTTTACATCGTATATTCTAGGCACTTAAATATATATATAATCTAAACATCAGTCGAATCACAACTTAATAAGTGCTAAGTCTTTTTAACAATACTGGATAATATTTTAAAAGAAACCTCTCATCATCAACCCATAACGTCCCACTACTGGGCACGGGTCTCTCCTCACTTTCGTAAGAGGGTAAGGCCATAATCCACCACGGGGGCCCAGTCCGGATTGGTGGATAACATACCTACCTCCGAAATAACTCTCGGGTAGGTATGTGGGTTTCCTCACGATGTTTTCCATCACCGAAAAGCGAGTGATAATTACGTACAACCCGGTCACAATATCTGTGCACCTGACCTCGTGACGTCATAACGTGTATCGGCAACGAAGATGCTAACCGTACTGTCGCACCGGGGAGTGCGCGGAGAGGTGACAGGGGAAGCGGGAGAGGCGCCGCATTCCAGCGAGGTGCACAGATATTCTGACCGGGTTGTACATATGTTTTACAGAAACACATTGGTACGTGCCCGCACTGGGATTTGAACTCACGACCTTCTGATTGGAAGGCGGACGTTCTCCCACTAGGCTACCACCGCTTCCTATCTTACATACTTTCCTATCTACATAGAAGAAATATTCTAATAAAATAAAAAACTTTTTATAAGAAATAAGTACGAATATTCTAACATAAAAGAATTCGTAAAAAAATGTTTTGAAAATAATCAATCGATAAGAACATGAATTGTTACAAAACAAATATTATAAAACATAGTGATGAAGAACAATTGATTGTTAAATATAAATTAGATCACTTGTAATAAAAACTAATATTATAAAATATGATATTGACGAATAATTGATTGATTTAAAATAGGCAATTAAAAAAATACATGAATTATAAAAGAACAAAATTCGATAACTGTCGTAGAACAATTATCATTAATTGTTAAATAAGCAAATGACAGACATTCCGTTTTGTTTTTTTATTTGACTGAGTGGCAACTCGGGCAAGTCGTTCACCTGATGGTAAGCGCTACGCCTGTCCTCTACGAGCGAAGCTATGTTTCTAGATTCATTATGCTTACCGCAACGGAGTGGAACTTCTAAGTCTGTATTGCCCGATAGTTAAAACTATGCCTTTTAAAAAACAATACTTAGCAACGAGACGAGCATGTCGTTCACCTGATGGTAAGCGCTACGCCTGCCCAGCACAGTTACAGTGCCACCCAGAACTTTCCTTTACAAAATCTTGCGCGGCACTGCGCTGCGCGTGTCACTACTAAATCTCATACGCCCAGAAGTTTGGTTGGAAACTGCCCTTCAATCCGGAACACAATGATGTTTGCACACTACTGCTTGGCGGATGAATGTCTGGCGGCGGTGCGGTACTTCCCCAGGCGGAATCTCGCAGATGAGGCCCACCACTAGGTACAAGGTGAAAAGGTTGCTTCCAGGTAAGCGTGCATCATCGTAGACCGCATCGTCGCTTAACACTTTCGCCGCTGAGCCGATTTGCTTGTCTAGCCACGGGCGCGGCTCCGCACACTCCATAGCGTTTTCCCATACAACAAACACAACAGTTGTGTTTTCCCGCACTCGCGGCAAGTTGTGAAAAACACAACTGTGAGAGTGGTCAAACGCAAACCTATTTATCAGAATTACATCCATAGGTTCATGGATGAAAGTTCATATATCCAGTCGGTTCGTTTTCCAGTTTCTTTGATTTCTTCGCTTTCTTCGGCTGAGTTTTTACCTGTAAAAGAAAATGTGAATTAAGGTAATTCTCTTTAAAGGGTAAAGGGTAATTCCCATTGATGACCCAATAAAGGGTAATTCCCTATGATATCAAGCCCGCTTTTTTACCATAGTTAATTTTATGGTACTTTTTACCATAAATTTATAGAAAAGAATAGAATAGAATAGAAAACTCTTTATTGTACACCAGAAACAAAAATAAACACAGTACAGAAAAATTACAATAGGTAAACAAGGGTAGTACAATGGGCGGTCTTATCGCTGAAAGCGATTTCTTCCAGACAACCTTTGGATGGACAGTAAAAAACATTTTACGTGAGTAAATAATTGTTCTCACGGTATTTTTTACCATAATTTGATGTAAATAAGTAATTATTTTTCTACTTTTTAGCTGGGTTTGCTATTAAATCGTGTTTTTTTAGTAGGTATGTTTTTTTTAAATTTATTATTGTATCGTCATCGGTCCTTGTTAAGTGTGCAAAATTTCGATTTAATCCGACATTTGAAAGGGGGTCAAATGCATATTCAAATATTCCTTTTTATATTAACATACATGTGAAATAATAAAAACATATTTTATAAAAGCTTTTGGTAGATATAAACCACTATCTGCGCCCCGCGGTTTCACCAGCGTAGTTCCGTTTCCTGCGGAAAAACGGGGATAAAATATAGCCTATGTTACTCCCTGATAATGTGGCCACCGTCCGATGTCCTATTTGCTCCTCTCCGTGCATGGTTGTCTGGAAGAGATCGCTCTGAGCGATAAGACCGCCCATTGTGACACTAATTGTAAAATTTGTTTTGTTCTAGTTTTAAGTTTTCTTTGTTCTGTGGTGTTTCAATAAAGAGTTTATCTATCTATCTATCTATCTTTTTTTTATCTTTCCATTAGTAAAAGATTTTTTTTAATCGGTGCAGCGGTTTAGCCGAAACCTTACATATTTCCGTACAAATTTCACGCCCTATTTTTATTTTACCCCCTTAAGGGTGGATATTTACAAAATTTTAATGTATTTTTTTTATATCTATTTAAAAGCCTAAAACATAAGTTTCTAGCTTCTAGCTTTAAAAATGACGTAACTTTCATACTAATTTTCATCCCCTATTTCAACCCCTTATAACCCCTTTTTCGCATTAAAAAGTAGCCTATGTCCTTTCTTAGGCTCTAGACTATCTCTGTACCAAATTTCATTTAAACCGGTTCAGTAGTGTAGGCGTGAAAGCGTAACAGACAGACAGACAAGAGTTACTTTCGCATTTATAATATAAGTAGGGAAGAATAGAATAGAATAGAAAAACTCTTTATTGTGCACCAGAAACAAAATTAAACACAGTACAGAAGGAAAGAAGAAGAAGGAAGTAAGGATGTTGCCGTCTTTTTACCTTATAATGCACCTCCCTTATATGCCGGTAAAGGCTGGAGTACCAGCCGAACGCCGCTGCGCACTGCGCGCACTGGTAGGGGGTTTCCCCTGTATGCAGCGCTACTATATGATATTTAAGCTTCGCCGCATTCTGTGGAAAACCATCATCATAGAATAGAATATAATAATAGAAAAAATCCTCACTTTCGTGAGGAGGATTAGGCCATAATCCACCACGGGACCCGGTCCGGATTGGTAGTTAACATACCCCTGAAATAACTCTCGGGTAGGTATGTGGGTTTCCTCACCATGTTTTCCTTCACCGAAAAGCGAGTGATATTTTACGGAGACCGCACAACAAGACATACGGCAAGAGCAGGTTCAGCAGTCAACGTATCAACACGTTCAATGTTGAAAACACAACTGCCGTGTTTTTCATAGCTTGCCGCGAGTGCGGGAAAACACAACTGTTGTGTTAGCGGTACGGGAAAACACTATGGAGTGTGCAGAGCCGCACCCGTGGCTAGACAAGCAAATCGGCTCAGCAGTGAAAGTGTTATCAGCGGCCTTGTCGCTAAGCAGAAATCTCCCCCAGGCAAGCGTAGCATTCCAGGGGTACTTACTTGATACGATTTACCGCAAACGTGGCAGAGGTTGTCTTTCTTCTCTTTGTTTCTATGAACGTTTTGAAGGTGAACGTACAACGATGTATGGCATTTGAACGGCTGGAACAAAACGAGAGAAACATAAGTGTTTTTGATAGAATTTTATAGTAGTTTGTGGTAGAAACCGAATCATCATCATCAACCCATAACGTCCCACTGCTGGGCACGGGTCTCTCCTCACTCTCGTGAGGAGGGTTAGGCCATATTCCACCACGGGGGCCAAGTCCGGATAACATACCTACCTCCGAAATAATTCTCGGGTAGGTATGTGGGTTTCCTCACGATGATTATCCTTCACCGAAAAGCGAGTGATAATTACGTACATATGTTTTTACAGAAACACATTGGTACGTGCCCGCACTGGGATTTGAACTCACGACCTTCTGATTGGAAGGCGGACGTTCTCCCACTAGGCTACCACCGCTTTTTTAAACCGTATAAAACTGTTTGATTATTACTGGGCATATGAGACTTTAGAGCCGATGTCTCAGGGTGACGAGACACCCTGAAGTTTTAGTGGGTATACCTCCCCCCCCCCCCCCCCCCCGCCAAAAAAGAAATTGAAGATGCTTTTTTAAAACCTCGGAACCCTCGGAGCCCGAGTCCAACTTACCTTGTTACACTGCTGACATCGGAATTTGATCTTTTTAAGATGGTCCCAATCAATGTGATCTCTCAACCGCGTCTTGTTCACGAACTTTTTGCCGCATTCGTTACAAGTGAAACTGAAAGAAACAAAACATATATAATCACCCGCGTAGTGCCCGTTTCGTCCCACGGGAACATACTGTCTGGATAAAAAGTACCCTATCACTCAATCCTGGTAACAACCTATCTGCGTTCCAAATTTCATTCGAATCCGTTCAGTAGTTTTTGCGTGAAAGAGGAACGAACATCCATCCATCCATTCTCACAAACTTTCGCATTTATAATATTAGTAGGATATAGTTTTTTTATAATTTGAAGTAAAATTTCTTTACGCACACTTGAATTGGGGAGTACTTAAGCTGGTGAATGCGCTACGAGAGCGTTACGAAAAGTGTGATCGATGAAGTTGAGAGGGGGATATAAATTAGTGAAGATAGAAAGAGAGAGTTACGTTTCGTATAGGGGCAAGAGAGAGAGGTGCGAGCACAGACTTTCTTTCTCTCATAGCGAAGTTTTACCTTGAGTCGTGTGGTGTAAAGCACACTCGTTTTTATGTGATTGAATTAAAACTTCTTTACGCACGCTTGACTTGAGGAGTAAGCTGGTGAATGCGTTACGAAAAGTGTGATCGGGCGAGGCGAACGGAAGTTGAGAGGGTGTTATAAGTTAATGAAGATAGAAAGAGTTACGTTTCGTATATATATCATTTATGAAAATTATTTTTTTTAATATTTTTTTTCTTTAGGTTTTACTTCTGCTATGTGTCCCAGCACACATTTAGTTTTTTTATTATTGTATGCAGTGTTGTCAGAATAAATATTTCATACATTATTAAAAAAAAAATATTACCCAAACTCGTTCTCCGACACATGGCGACGCGATATCCTCAAATGTTGCCTGTATGTTGCAACTGAAGCGAAAGATTTGTCGCACGGGTCGCAGTACAACTCCCCCGCGTCAACCGCCTGCAACATTTCAATGTAATTAATATAATTTTTTTTCTAGCAGCCACGGGTGCGGATCTGAACACACCATAGTGTTTTCCCATACAGCTAACACCACAGTTGTTTTCCCGCACACACGGCAAGTTATGACAAACACCACAGTTGTGTTTACAGCAGTGAACGTGTTAACGCTTGGCAGCACGGCTCATCACCAGCCACCAGCTGATGATGCCGTCACGTTACCTTGTGTGTGCGCATATGCCGACCCAGGTTCGACTTCCACTGGTACACCTTTCCGCAGCGGGGGCATGGGTATCTATTGTTTCCCTTGTGAAGGACGCTGGAACAGTATAGACAATTTTAGTGGCGAGTGAGTGAACATGGTGAGTGAATATGGTGAGTGAATATGGTGTGTGAGTGAATATGGTGTGTGAGTGAATATGGTGTGTGAGTGAACATGGTGAGTGAATATGATGTGTGAGTGAATAAAGTGTGTGAGTGAATATGGTGTTTGAGTGAATATGGTGAGTGAATATGGTGTGTGAGTGAATAAAGTGTGTGAGTGAATATGGTGTTTGAGTGAATATGGTGAGTGAGTGAATATGGTGTGTGAGTGAACATGGTGAGTGAATATGGTGTGTGAGTGAATATGGTGTGTGAGTGAATATGGTGTGTGAGTGAACATGGTGAGTGAATATGGTGTGTGAGTGAATAAAGTGTGTGAGTGAATATGGTGTTTGAGTGAATATGGTGAGTGAATATGGTGTGTGAGTGAATAAAGTGTGTGAGTGAATATGGTGTTTGAGTGAATATGGTGAGTGAGTGAATATGGTGTGTGAGTGAACATGGTGAGTGAATATGGTGTGTGAGTGAATAAAGTGTGTGAGTGAATATGGTGTTTGAGTGAATATGGTGAGTGAATATGGTGTGTGAGTGAATAAAGTGTGTGAGTGAATATGGTGTTTGAGTGAATATGGTGAGTGAGTGAATATGGTGTGTGAGTGAACATGGTGAGTGAATATGGTGTGTGAGTGAATAAAGTGTGTGAGTGAATATGGTGTTTGAGTGAATATGGTGTGTGAGTGAACATGGTGAGTGAATATGGTGTGTGAGTGAATAAAGTGTGTGAGTGAATATGGTGTTTGAGTGAATATGGTGTGTGAGTGAACATGGTGAGTGAATATGGTGTGTGAGTGAATAAAGTGTGTGAGTGAATATGGTGTTTGAGTGAATATGGTGAGTGAGTGAATATGGTGTGTGAGTGAATATGGTGAGTGAGTGAATATGGTGTTTGACTAAATAGGGTTATTAAAGGCGGGAATAATAAAGTATACAAGTGAATATCGTGGGTGAGTGAAAAGCGTGCGATTGAATTACTGTTTCTGACTTGTCTGCAGGGCCTGATTGACCCTTAGGCTAATTAGGCTGCAGCCTAAAGGGGGGATGGGGGGGCTGAAATCGTGTCTTTGCATGCACTATTAATCTACCCTACATATTTCAAGTAGACCGAGACAAACCGAGACTATTGGGGGGTGTGTCCTCATAATAAGCCTAGGGCGGTCAGAACTCTTGATCAGGCGCTGCTTGTCTGAATA
Source organism: Campaea margaritaria (assembly GCA_912999815.1). Classification (NCBI taxonomy): domain Eukaryota; kingdom Metazoa; phylum Arthropoda; class Insecta; order Lepidoptera; family Geometridae; genus Campaea; species Campaea margaritaria. The sequence continues at coordinate 3,523,893 of OU538818.1, forward strand.
TGGGAGTTGTGTAAGTGAATGAGACTTAGGGAAGAACCTTTCAGACAATACTAACTTCATATGATATCTATATGTCTTTCTTGAGCTAAATATCTTGCCGCACTCGACGCACTGAGGTTTTTCCGGTAACAGTTCTGAGGGTACCTTCACGACTCGCACCGGCAGGTGACCGTTGGGTTTGACCACCTGACAGGAACAGGATGGGCATCAGTTTATTACATTCCTTCATCATCATCATCATCATTGTTAACCATCATCCATCCGCCCACTGTTGAGCAAGGGTCTCACCTTGTGAGGCCATAACTCACCACGGAGGCCCCATCCGGCCAGATCACACCTTTGCCAGACATTCATCCGCCAAGCAGTAGTGTGCAAACATTACTTTGTTTCGGTTTGAAGGGCACTGTTTGCAGCGTAATTACTGAGCATAATTATGAGACTTTAGAACCAATGTGTCAGGGTGACGAGCGCAGTGCAGTGCCGCGCAATAATATACAATGCGAAGTACTGGGTGGCACTTTCACCGTTATGGGCAGGCGTAGCGCTTACCATCAGGTGAACGACCTGCTCGTCTCGATTAGTCAGTCACATAAAAAAAAATCGTATATCCAAAATTATTATCCGGCATGTGGGTTACATATGTTTTATAAGCAACACATTGGTAAGTGCCCGCTCTGGGACTTGGAAGTCTCTACCCTCTCCTTGGAAGGGGGGCATTCTCTTACTAAGCTATCATTACTTTCTAACCACTCTCTTCTAACAACTATGAACGAAACCGCACATAGCATTCAGTAAATCTATACTAATATATAAAGCTGAAGAGTTTGTTTGTTTGAACGCTAGGATCTCAGGAACTACTGTTTGGAATTTAAAAATTATTTTTGTGTTGAATAGTCCATTTATCGAGGAAGGTTATAGGCTATATAATATCACGCTACGACCAGTAGGAGCGGAGCATCAATAAAGAATGAGGCAAAAACGGTGAAAATATATTGCTTTTAAGAGAGTTATTGCGGGAAAACTTGAATTATGCGGGTGAAACTGTGGGGCGCAGCTAGTACATAATATAATACATACCTTAAGAGGTTCATTATCCATCTTCTCTATCTCAACTTCTACGTCTAACATGCTGGATTCACCTTCTTTCATACACTCTTCGCTTCTATCTTCCGCGTCTTCCTGGAAGGCATCTTCTAGAGGTAAATCTGAATTGCTGATGTCATCGTCTACAGGCACTGGGACTACTACTTTGGCTTTACTCTTTTTTTTCTTAACTTTAATTTTGTTCTTGGTTCCCTTTTTTTCTTTCGGTTTCTTTTTTGTTTTTTTCACTCGCTGTAAATATAACAACATGCATCAATAAACTTTTTTTTTTTTTTATACTGACTTATTCTAGTGAAATTGCTGTACATTATAAGACTTTAGAATCGATTTCTCAGGGTGACGAGAGCAGGAGGCCTACCATGACACGTTATAGCGATTCAATTGAAGACCTAAACTGAACCGCGTCGCATAATCGTACCGTGACGTCTTATTTTTTATTTTGCTGCCATTTTCAACCTAAAATAGTTCCGGTTTAGGTTGAAAATGGCAGCAACATACATTGAGTCGCCAATAAGCCATTTTCAACCTAAATTGGATCCAGTTTAGGTTGAAAATGGCAGCAAAATAAAAAATAAGACGTCACGGTACGATTATGCGACATGGTACAGTTTAGGTCTTCAATTGAATCGCTATAAGATATCATGGTAGGCCTCCAGTGCTGCAGAAGAATTTGTAATGGAAAGTTCTGCGGCACTGTAGCTGTTATGGGCAGGCATAGCCCTTACCATCAGGTGAACATCTTGACTGTCTCGTCACTTAGTAACATAAGAACTAATTGATTCCATGATTACCCACCTCATCGTTTTTTCCTTCAACCTTCAGATCATTCACAAACGTCTCCGGTTCCTGATGCTCTGTACATTCCTCGGCCTCCGACTTGATATCGAAGTCTGAGTGGATGCACTCCTCTTTAACTGCTTCTTGGATCATAGTACCATCTACATCCGGGTATGATATGTTGTAAACCTCAACGGCAGTCAGGTGGGACGGGTAAGGTGTCGGTATGTTCTGCAATTGTTATTATTCATTATAGATTGTTTGACGGAAAAAAAAAATCTATATATATAAAAATGTTATGCTGGTTTGTGTACGCTTCAAAAACTCAAAAAGTTCTGCACCAATCAAGCTGAAATTTTAGCATGATATATAATCCGCATCAAGGATTGTTTTTATTTATTTTTTTCATCAGTTACATATCAGCGAATGTGCGAATGTGCTACAGCGAAGCGTGGCAGGGCACAGCTAGTATATATATAAATATACATTGGTAACACACAGCCACTTAAAGGCAGGGCCGAATTAACCCTATCGGGGCCCCTAGGGAATGCTATTCAATTCTTGGAGCCCTTTTACTTTACCCTTTTCCTACTTATTAAAATATATTAATCTATTATTAAGGTCGAGTAGATCACCATCTCATCGCGCTAGGAAAAGAAGAAGGTATAATATTGGGGAATTATACAAATAAAATTAACGTTTTTTTTTCTTTGGGAGTGGAGTGGTGGAAATTTATAAAAAACACAACGTCTGTGTTTTCAGCAGTGAACGTGTTAATAGAATCTCGTCTGGGAAATGTATACAAACCCATAGTAGCTCTGTATAGCACCGCTTGACTTGTTTCTTGAATAGGTCGAACTTCTGCAGCATTGCAGAGCATTCCCAGCATATACGTATAGAAACTTGAGACATGTCCTGTACCTGGAATAGTAAATTAACAGTTCATCATCATCTACATCAATGACCCATATCGTCCCACTGCTGGGCACGGGTCTCCTCTCACTTACGTGAGTAGGGTTAGGCCATAATCCACCACGGGGGCCCGGTCCAGATTGGTGGACCTAGCTCCGAAATAATTTTGGCACAGATATGTGAGTTTCCTCAAGATGTTTTCCTTCACCGAAAAGCGAGTGAACGTACATATGCTTTTTACGTAAAGACATTGGTGCGTGCCCTCAAATTAGTTAATAGCTCCAGTGGTTCACAAAATTTTTGCCCTGTGCTGGAATCGAACCTACAACTTTCGTCACCCTCTTACGCTGCGAATGCCGTCAATAGAATAGAATAGAAGACTTTTTTTTTACGTTTATACACATCCGAATGCTAAATGTATTCCAAAGACGTTTACGTTTTGTACTCGAAGCCAGCCTCCTTGTAGTTTTTAAGAAGTTATAACTACAGAAATATTTACAAATATATATTTAGTAACATTTTAAAATATATTTCTGATGGGGGCAAGTAATTTTCCCACCAATTTAACGCTGTCGAAAGTTGAATGGGAAACAATTTTAAACTAAAATATTGCTTAGTTTTGTGATGTTTAAACTTTGAACTGTGATTTAAAATAGCCATGTGTGATTTTAAGAGACAAATAAAGCATTACTCACCGGTATTTCATTCAAAATCTGCGAGTAAAAATCGTAGAATGCAGTCTCACTAATGAAGGTTAGTTTTCGGCCAGAACAGAGGCAGCCCGTGCATATATCGTCCATAATTAGTTTGGAAAAGTTAAATCAGCATATAAGAAGTAATTCTGATCACAGCTAGTAGAAATTGTGATAGTTTTTATTGATTTTTTTCTCTTTGTTTTCAACTTCGATTCGGAGAGCAGCGTCCCTTTATCGTACTTTTCATTCCAGTGACATTGACAACTTAAAGATAATTGACAAACTAAAATGTGACTGTGACAGTGACTGTTGCGCAACATTTTTCTTTTTACTAAAGTGTTTGAAGATTCCAGGAAAGGAGTATAATATATGAAAGACTTTTTCTATGACAGAATTTGTAAAATCTGTAAAATTCTTGTTCTTTTGTTAATGTAGAAAAGTCATTTTCAGTTTAGTAAAAATCACAGTTTTTTACATATCTATAAAAATCAAATAATTATGAATTGATACAAAAAATTGGATACTCTTGCAAGATGCCATTGGAGGATATCATCTACGTGTGCATTGACAAAGCTTTCGAATTAGCTCTCCAATCGTTTTTTTTGCAAGTTTATCCACTAGTAATTCCAACCATCCCAAATTATTTTATTGAAAACCTGTCAATGAAATTCGGCGATAAAAAAATATTCTGAATAATTATTAGTCAGCAGTGAACGCACCGTTCTTTCAGTTTTGTATTCTAAGAAAGAACGCACCCATAAAAATATCAACAAAGAGGAAAATGGGCGTCGAGAAATTATACGAAAGTGATGACTATTTAATTGTAAACAAGCCGTTTGATATGTATATCAATTCGGATGATGAAAATGAGAAGGTGAGTCGCGTCTTGGTGATATTATTTATTTATTTTGATAGAATCTTGCTAGGTTAATAGCTGTCTCTTTCTTCGGTATAGGGATGGGGTGACGATCTAGAATCTATCGATATCTGTATAATATTTATCGAAATATAAGTGGTCTATGCTAAAAACACGGATAAAAAGTTTCATAGAGTAGATATGTATCTAAAATGACCATGGCGTTGCATCATTATTAGAATATCATGTTTGTTGTAGTCTGTTCCAATCAAATAATTGAGTATGCAACAGTTAAAACTATTATGAATTAATTAGATTATAAGATTTCTATTTTTTTTAATTTCCAGAACACAGTTACGTGTCACATCGCCTCGCCCGATTCGCACTTGTCCACTTCAGCCAACCCCATTCACTTCATACAACGCCTGGATTATTCTACAAGCGGCGTGCTATGCATAGGTATAAAAACGTCACATATCTATTTATTTATATACAATTATAGCTATTTTTTAAATTTTTTTTCTATCTTTTTTTTTTTTTCATCCATCTCTGTTAGGTATAGGCATCTGTTTCATGCCATTTGTTCCGGTCCTGTGTTAGCCCATACAGTCTTGTCTTGGCGTGCTTGGCGATGTCGCGAAGACCAAGGTAGACAAAGGCAATAACGGAGTGGTGGCCTAGATGAGAGCAACGATCACAACGCGGACCACCACCTGTTCTCATCTTTGGGACAGTTCGTCCAAGTATCAGCTTGAGGCACTGGGGTCGATTGAGACGCGAGCCAAGAGGCTCATTGACAGCAATGTGTTAGTGGAGGCAAAGCTGCAAAACTTGAGCATCGACGGAGAGTCGAAATCCTATCGGTCTTTTATCGGATAAATTTTGGAGAATGTGCCATAAAATCGCACAATTAAATTCCACCAAGCCCATTCCCTCATCGAACAACCAGACGTACGTAGATGCGCTTTTGTTACATGGTGGATATTCCACCTGTACGCACAAAGCGATTTGCCTCCATATTTATTATGCGTACCTCAAAGGAGTGGAACTCCTTGCCTGAGTGTGTTTTCCGATGGTTACAACCTGGCAGTCTTCATGTCGCGAGTGAATAGGTTACTTCTAGGTAAGCGTGCATCATCGTAGACCGCATTGTCACATAACGTCAATTGAGGTAGTGGTCAAACGTGAACCGATTTATCAATAAAAAAAGTTCGACGGCGGACAGCGCATATAGTTTTGTAATGTGCAATTTCTATTGTTGTTAATTTGAACATCTTTGCATTTTAGCAAAGAACAAGATAGCGGCTGCTAGCGCCGGCAAGCTGTTCGAGAAGCGGCGCACACGCAAATATTACCTTGCGGTGGTGAGGGGTCATATAACGGACTTTGAGCTCGCTGATATCGAATTTGACGTTGGTAAGTGACGAATTACGATAGCTGAGGATAATTGAATCTCCAGGAAACTGATACTTGGAATGTATAGAATTCTAATCTTTGAAATAGCTTTTTACAAGCTGGATTTTAATCAATTTTTATTTAGTACGCATGAGTAAAATCTCGCAAGTCAATTTTGATCCAGTTGCGTAGGGAAACACGGCCGACGTATATGGTTGACATTCCTCCGATCTGTACAAAGCTATTTGCATCCACATTCAGAAGGGACCCCCCTTACCAGCGTCTTTGTTTCCCGAAAACTGTCATCTGAAAGTCTTCCAAGTTGAAAGTGGGTAGATATCTTCTAGGCAAGCATGCTCTACCATCGACCGTGTCGACACGGTGGAATGATTGCCTATTTTGAAACAAAAAAGAAAATAGTTTCCGTTGCTCAGTTATGTTGGATCTTGCATGCCTGCCAAGTTCCACACACAATATCACTATGGTAACAGCGAGCTGCTCTGATCATATGAACGGAAGGTAGACAACGGTACTCCTCACTGACTAACACTAGGTTGATGGCGTTTGGGCTCATTTTGATTAGCTTGCAGTGTTAAATACGTATTTTACAACATAACGTCCTCTTCAGGCATAGATCCCCTGACGGCGGACTCCAGCCACCGCATGTCTGCATTAGTGAACAGTGCCAGCTCTCAGTCTTGCGTGCAGTCGCGACACGCACACACCCGCATGCTAGTGCTCGAGACTGGCCGCTATGATGACGAGGAGGTCACAGTTGTATTGCTCAAGCCTGTTACAGGTATGTACATACACTTCTCGCACACACACACACACGCACGCACACACGCACACACATAAATCTCAGACATTCTCTTACATGCGTGTCATGATAGTCACTGTTTTCTTTCCATTTTCCTTTGCTATCTATCTATTCAACCCGTATCCACCCCCTGCTGGGTATAGGCCTCCTCTGCTTCACGCCATATGTTCCGGCCTGCGCCAGTCTCATCCAGTCAAGTTGCTATAAATCACGGTCATTCTTGCATTAATCTAGTCCATCCAAAGGTTGCCTGTAAGAGGTTGCGTTTGGCTCTAAGACCGTCCATTTTTACTGTGCTTAATGTACAGGTATAAATTGTATTTACATGTCAAAATCGCACATTTATAAAAACCTCTATAATGAACTTTAAGAATAATTATTAATTGATTGAAATTGATTGTAATAATAAGTTATGTAATAGTTCCACTGGTTGGGATTTCTAAAGGGTTTTTTTTATTTACGAAAACCTAAAAACTATCGTATTTTCTTTTTATCGAAACATGTTCCAACACTAGAAAGCCGACAACACAGCTAGCGCCATCTATGTATTCTGTTTTGAATCAATGTTGGAAAGTGCAAACCTCCTTTTACCATTCCACTAATAGGTGGCGCTTTTAACAACTTTGGCCAATACAAATTTATATTATTATAACAAAATTTTAACTCGAAAACACCCACATGCCGGAGAATTATTTCGGATGCCATCCACCAGTGGTGGATTACGGCCTAATCCTCCTCACTCCTCAATGATGGGTGATGGTGGGTGATGTTGGGTGATGATGACGATCATGATGGTGATGCAGGTCGGCGGCATCAGCTGCGCGTGCACTGTCAGGCGGTCGGCCACATCATCCTTGGCGACTACACGTATAGCGGCGCCAGCGACATCACTCCACACCGCATGTTCCTACACGCTACCAGGTGTGTAGAAATAAAGGAAGCAACAAAGAAAGAAGACAAAAAAAAAAAAATTACGTGTGTGCTCTAGATCACACGACTGAAGTAAAACTTCTTCTATGAGAGAAAGAGAGAAGGAGAATGTGTGCTCGCACTTCTCTCTCTTGCCCCTACATTAAATAACGAAACGTAACTCCCTCTCTTTCTATCTCAAGTTCATTTCGCCTCGCCCGATCACACTTTTCGTAACGCTCACGTCACGCATTCACCAGCTTACTCCCCAAGTCAAGCGTGCGTAAAGAAGATTTACTTCAATAAAATAATGATTGTAAAAATAATAAACCGCAGATATTTTGCTCTGAGTCTGCGTGTTTGTAGGAGCACGGTCCTCGTAGTTCCTGATTCCCTAGTACTGGGAGTCCTAGTTAGGGGGCAGGGTCTATATATGTGGTCGTGACACTTTATTATGTTTAACTTGCTGCGCCCTGCGGTATCACCCGCATAATTCAAGTTTTCCCGCAATAACTCTCTTAAACGCAATATATTTTCCCCGTTTTTGCCACATTCTTCATTGATGCTCCGCTCCTATTGGTCGTAGCGTGATGTTATATAGCCTATAACCTTCCTCGATAAATGGACTATTCAACACAAAAACAATTGTTCAATTCGAACCAGTAGTTCCTGAGATCCTAGCGTTCAAACAAACAAACTCTTCAGCTTTATATATTAGTATAGATTAATAACTAGACCTCATCTGCGTTCACTATTATCCCATAGGAAAAGTCATTTTTACTGGATTAAAAGTATCCTGTGTTCCATTCCAGGACCTAAAGCATCTGTATACCAAATTTCATCAAATACCGTTCAGCCGTTTAGGCGTGAAGATGGAACAAACACACACACACACCAACTTGTGCAGTTATTTTATTAGTGAGATGTAAGTAACTTTTTTTTTTTTCAAAATTTCTTATTAAATAAAAATAACTTATGTATTTACAGATTAGTCCTCCCGCTCGACAAGGAAAACATAGACGTCCAAACGGCTGAACCGTTTTTCACCGATCCCAGGTTTACCGCAAAGTGGAAGCCGGACAAAGGATTTTACAAGTACCGCTCTAAGGAAGACTTCATACAAACCTGCGGGATTATTGACAAAGCTTACGTGATTGGTGTCAAATACAAGATGTTTAAGTACAAGGAATAATATCTCTTAGCCCCATGACAGCATGGGATAAATAAAAAAAAAACGAAATGTGTGCTGGGATACCATAGTAGAAATAAAACTTCAAATTTTCATAAAAGATATTTAAAAAAATATACGAAACGCAACTCTGCCTGTCTTTCTACATTCACTAACCTATATCTCCCTCTCAACTTCCGCTCGCCTCGCCCGATCACATTTTTCGTAACGGATTCACCAGCTCACTCCCCAAGCGTGCGTAAAGAAATTTTTCTTCAAAACACATGGGATAAATTAAAACGAAAACGAATCTAAAGTAAAAAAAAAGTTTGTCAGATTAGTACAAGAAATAGTGTAGTGGTTTGCTTGCGCGGCTGTCTTAGCCACGGGATAGCATGGGATAAATTTTATTAAAAAAAAAGACACCTTAAAAAATCGAAATTGCCTACGTTGGACGTTCAAGTTCATAAGTATAGGATATAATGTCCTATGTTATATGGATATGTTCATAAGGATATAATGATATAATGCTTTAATGTCTCTTTTATTAGCCCCTTAGCCCTTAGCCTTAGCCCTTTTTTATGTCCGAGGGGTAATCTTTCCCAAGATACCCGACGGCGTTGCGTTAACTTCGGGTTAAGTGGGATTTTTACCCAGTAAAACCGCGTTGGCCTGCTTCTGAGCAATAAGCAGAGGACCCTGGGATTCCTGGAAGGACGCACCAGTGCGTCAGCCTTAGCCCTAATATATGTTAGCATTGGCTAAAACAAAGAATTAAATCCTAAAGTATAATAAAAGAAATAGTTAAGGTAAATTTTCAGAGATCACAAATTCATAGGAAATGTGTAAGAATGTCTTCAAGGTTCAACTTGCGCCGCTGTCTTAGCCCCCGGATAGCATGGGATAAAAAAAAGGAATAATTTTATGAATTATAATTTAAAGTAAGAGGTATTGGCATTTATTTCGAAATTATAGACAAGCAGACATTTCAATTTTATTATTTATCAGGTTAAGTAAACAGTTTAAAAACGTTGACAGCTGAACCGGTTTTTACATTTGGGCACCGTTACGGCCCGTGTGCGTTTCCCAGCGCTGGCGCGCCGTCTGTGTGAGCCGCGCTCTAGTAGCGCCGCGTTACACACACACGTCTGTGTTTCGCCGCACAGCCGGCACGTGAGCTGCGCTAACACAACAGCTGTGTTTTCCCGCACCCGCGTAAAGTTATAAGTGTTTTCAGCAGTGAACGTGTTAGGTTATCCTAACAAGGGAGTTTTAAATGGATAAATAAATAAAACACAACAATTCATTTATTTCATATTTTTTATTTTGCATCATATCATCCTTACTTACTATACGTCATATGTAGTTAGGTATGGTATTTAGCTATATTTTAAACTATAAGAAGGTACAGTGTACTTCATTATGCATAATGGTAAAATTCAATTTTTTTTCCCATTTAATTAACAGATTAAAACAATTTAATTAACAGTTTTCGGTTTTTTTTTTGCGGGAAATATTTGTGAAATACCACGGTTTTAGTCGCGATTTATAATATTCCGAGGAAAATATAATATTAAGGGGATCAACCTATGTGTTATTGTAGGACATAATGGAGCTGTAAACCAAGTTTTATCAAAGTCCGTTCTGCCGTTGTGGCGTCAAGAGAGGACACACACACAGGCATCGAAACTTTCGCATAATTTTATAATTATTATTGAGTGGGATCTGAAACACATTCATGGAATTTAGAATTTAATTGAATCAAATTTAAATTACATAATTGATAAAAAATGTTATGTTGTTAAATATTTAATTGTTTGATTTGATTCGGCTTGGCTATTTTACAAGATTCACTTCTGCCTTTCATCATCAAGCTCAAATTGAATCGTAAAACTTGAATCATTCATGTGATTCAGTTTTATCATCTTTGCTTCTTACGTAATATACTACGTTTTATTCCATTGAATCGTGTCAAGATAGTTCTCAGCTCAGATTTATTCATTAAGTGTTTTTTTTTTTGTCATTTCATTCATCCAATAATTGACCTACTTTTATTTTTATTCTTTTTATTTTATTGCTTTTAATGTTTATTTTTTTTAAAGAAGAGACTTGCGTTGAGGTGAGGTTTGCGACTATCAATAAACAATAATTATTTATTCGTAGGTTGGTATTTATTTAAAAAAAAAAACTAGTTTTTTATTGAAATGTTAAGTTACACTCTACTAGTATAAATAAATAGTGTTTTTTTGGGGTATAGGTGGGTTACATGTTTGTTATCATCACGTAAACGACTTGCTAGTCTCGCCACTCTGTCAAATAAAAAGAAAAACTCTTTGGTATTCATAAATATTTCCCGTTAAATCCGATTCAAATTTCGTAATGCAACAACCAAAATGTTTTCGAAACACGAATCGTAACATAGTCTTAACACAACAGACAAGCCAAAGACTTATTCGTTACATACTTAACGTTCTATTTTCAATTTATATCTAACTTTCGCTAATAATTATGCAAGATAAACAAAAGAGGGTAGGTATAAAAAATAACACTCGAACGTACTCGCTGGCGCCAATGACAGATCGGAACACAGTCGAGAACGCTCGTTTTTGGATAGGGTGTATAGCATTATATACCTTAAATACATCACTTTATATTAAATATATAATAAAGTCGCGTAAGGGTAGGGTAGATTTTTAAATACAAAACTTGGGGAAGTAAAAATCACTAACACTTTCTGGTCAATAAGTTCGAAACATCACATTTCTACGATACGTTCGAAATAAAAGCTCGGATGATTGTTTCTACGGAAATAAATAACTATACAATGTGCGTTTAGAAATGTTGAGTGGTTTGATATAAGTTTGAGCAAACGAATTATTGAAATAAATATGATATTATTTATATCTAAGACAACATCCATGGACGGTCGAAAGATAAAAAAAAGAATGCATTCTGTTACATGATTTCGAACACCATTCACGTTCACGAAAACTTAAGTTTCGATAAAAGTTAAACTTTCAATAAATTCCAACTTTGTGAAAGTCACAATTCTAGAGTTTCAACTTTATAAAGTTTACTAGATAAAGTTTAAACTTTTATCTTATTAAAAAACGTTCTAGCGGTACGTTAAAAGAAAGTATCTACACACACCTATTGCATTATTATTGCTGTTTATTTAATGTTTGGAATTAAAAATCGATGTGCCACTATCTCGGTACGTACTTCATAAAACGACACGTACTATACATTCGTGAATATTGGAACGATAATCTATACGAAATTCGAACCGATTCACTCCTATCAATTTGGACGAATCAACTTACTTGAATCATGTTATGACAAAATTGAATCATTCGCCAATTTTCTTGCTACACTCTCGCTTATTTCAACTAGATTGATTCAATTTGGAGACTTTGCTCTATTGTAGCAAAAGGTAGGCACATTTTTAAGTATTATTGATTAATTTTTGTAGTTGCTACTCACACCCGATTATAGCACATAGATTTTCACTCCGAACATGATTTATTATACAAGATAGTATTGCTAACGAAGATAGTGAACTTAACTAGCCACATCCGTAGGTACACGTATTATAATATAGATCAACACCGAAAATCTACCATCTCACTCAAGTCAGCCATTTCGTTCTTATTAATTGCACACTTTTTCCCTACAAAAAGTCTAAGCCCGTGCTCTGCTGTGATTATTTTTGAACTTTCCTTCGTTATGTCAAAATGACGTAGGTACTTATGTTAATTCTAGCATTATAAGGTAGCTTGCCAGCAGTTTTAATTGGAAATGTTTACGAGACCTTTCAGATACTTTTAGCATCGGCGGTCAACGATTTTGTAGTCGGCGTCTCTAACAGATAAGCGATAGAAATAATGCTGTATCGCCTTTTGGCTTTTCTATGTTCGATTCCGTTACTAAAATCACGATTTCACTCACTGTTAGAGGTTGCATTCGAGTGAATCACCAATGCTAAAAGTATTGTTTTTATGTCGATACTGACATTTTGAATCATTGACTCTCATGGAAACTCGTTTTAAAATATTAAGAATATTGTTTTTGATAAATCAATCTCAATTTCGTTTCCTAGTAATCGATACACGCTGGGAATATCCATAATTGTAGAAAAATATTTCACTCCCATTGTTCTAATTGTTGGCATGCTGACTCGAGCGAGAAAAAGAAATGAACATAGGTAACCACAGAGAAGACATGGATAGAAAACCATCCACATTACACGTTTCAAAAAATATTTTGTCTTATATTTGAAGAGTTTTTGTGTACAAAACAATATTTCACAAGCATGCATTTGTCTCTTCATGGGATTAAATCTACAACACATCGCAATTCTAGCTCGTTCTATAACAAATAACTTAAAAACTCTACTGGGCTGGCATCGTGACTCACATGACCGTTTATTGCACAATTTATGTCAACTTCACTTAACTTTCAGCTCAGAGTAAATAGGTTGTTTGTAAGAAAGTACCTATATTTCGGTTGTTCAATTAAGTTGAAATTCCGTTGTTCAAGTGAGTTGAAATTGCACGTGCCTGTCAACTTCCGTTGACAAAAGGTGCAGCGGAGTTGACGCGTTAGTGACGGAGAGTAGTCAATGGAACGCCTCAGTGATTAACAGATCGATGTAGATTGGACTCAAGATTGATGGATCTGGGACTCAAGATTTATGGGGTTTGGATCATGATTGTTATGTGAGTGAGAATGCAGCCTCATTAAAATTTAACAGAAGGACACCGAGTAATATCTATTCACGACTAATCTATATCTTTATATGACTTTAAATGTATTTTTGCACTGTAAAGAAGAAAGAAGAAGAATTGTAATATGAAGAATGTCTTACATTCTTCTTTAAGCTTCAGTTTTTCTATTTTTAGCGATTTAGGTTCGTGAATCGAATACTTAGCGTTTTAGAGCATAAAAAGGTGTTTTCCAGGTAAACTGGTATCGTGATCATGGCGTCAAATCAATAGAAATTCTACCACTGACGAAATAATTTGTGACGATTCATAGAAAATGTGAAACTTTTAAGAATTTTGTATAAATTATGTTTATACATTATTTTGCGTAGAAACAAATTTCAGACAGTTTTGTTTTATGAAAAACAAACGCGTGATCTTCTAAGAGTAAAATACATTTAAAGTCAAATTAGAAAACGCCCCCTTATAGGTAAATTCATTTAGTCTGAGAATTTGGTGTTATCATTTCAACTGGGCAAGATGAATATTGTAGAAATATATAATGTTCAAGTTAGTTGAAGTGTAGAAATAAATATTTGGCACTTTGCACGTTAAAGTGGTATCTATGAACACGCTTATGTGTTTTTAGTATTACTTGAGGTATTTGTAAGTTCAGGGCTACGTACACAATACTTAGGGACAAGCGTAGGCTATGATATACTCTTTGATAGATCATCAAGGGATCTCCAGCTTTCGTCATGTAAATAGTTCGTGATTTTTAGAGAAAAGAAATCTATCCTAGTGTCGGCTGATGACATTTTGTAGTTACCTTGACACGTATGTATAGTTATTAATCACGAACTCATGATAAAAAAATAAAAAGATTCTGATTCTGATTCATGTAAAACACTTCTGTATACAAATATACCACTTTTAACGCTGTGTGACATATACAAAGAAACATATATATAAGTTTGAAGGTACTCAAGAACAAGAGTTAGGTAGGACTTTATATATATATATAGCCAATACTAATTAATATTATGTCGAGGACTTCATTATAAAATATTGGTGTTATATTTGGGACTTAACAATACATAATTATATACTCTTAAGTATAAGTGGAAAAACTTAAAATAAACCAATAAAGAAGACACACATAATTCCAATAGCCTATCTAAACGATGTCCACTCAATATTTTTGTATATAATATAGTTATATATATCTTGAAATTTCCTAGCTAAGAGTATGCCCCATTTTATAATGAGAACTTATATGCTTATGTACTAGCGTTTATTCTATGGAAACAACGAAGCTTACATGGTTACTTAATGTAGCATATACTATAGGTATATGAAGAAGTATAGCAACAAGAGAAAGGCAACGACCGTCTTTCCAAAATGGTGGGTAGCTCGATACCCACTCATGTGTCAGACGGTCGGCAGTCGTAACCTAGTAGATATTAACCTTAATTTCTAATCGGATATATATTATGTATGCTTTTATTTATCCACTACACGAAGCAATTATAGGCATAAATTATGTTTTTTCCCCTAATATCTAGCATCATTTTATGTTCTAAATTTGTCTATCTAGTTACGTTCGTCGACAATTTTGGATTATACAATTTCGAGGTCGCACCTCACCGCTCGCGAGTGCTAGCAGAAAACGGAAAAGTTCCAAAATAAACAATTTCACTAATTAGTCTTTTAGAAGTTTTAACTTTTAACATATCAATAGAGAATTTGTGTTTTATGCT
Source organism: Campaea margaritaria (assembly GCA_912999815.1). NCBI lineage: Eukaryota > Metazoa > Arthropoda > Insecta > Lepidoptera > Geometridae > Campaea > Campaea margaritaria. The sequence continues at coordinate 3,538,992 of OU538818.1, forward strand.
AACACTCGGTAACGTTTTATAACTGGAAATTTGACAGAAAGACCAAATTGACACAACGACTCGTTCCTAATGGGATAGTGAACTAATAGTACTATTCATATTAATATGTATAATATAAATATCTTATTATAACACCTAGCGATATGTCTCTCAAGTTTCTCTACATGCCTCAAATTAAAAATGCTAAATAGAAACAATTGAACCAACTACAACAGTCAAACTATAAATCTGGACACTTTGAATCGTCTCTGTTTCATCTAAAACCTCTTTCTTTCTAATGTGGACATTAAAAAAAAAGTTTGTTCTATTTGCGTCAATATCAAATGTTGTTTAATCATTACAAACTTTTTTTAAGAGAAATATTAAATAAAACAATAGAATATTCCATTTCAATTAAAAGGGTAAACAACGCACTGGCAATTGCTCTGGCACTGCGGATGACCATGGGTGGCGATGACCACTTACCATTGCGGGCCGCATGCTTGTTCACCACCCATTTTATATATTTTTAGTCAATTGTAATTAAATGATTCAACTATATTATTAAATGATTCAATTTAATCATTAAACGAAATAATGATTCAATTTTATCACGTTAAAATGAACAACCAAAGTGAGTTATTATTAATTTCAGGATGGGAACTAAATCTAAGCTTGTTGAAGTGATGTGTACGAAATCGCTTTTAAAATATATTTTACATTAATAAAAGGTAGTTGACATACACATTTAATAAATAAATCTATAGTTTTTGTAATTGTCTATATTACTATGTTGTGGTTTGATTTTGAAAAGCTTGTAATGTTAAACACAAAAAAACTAGTGTGATTTTAGAATTACCTGTAGTTAATGGCTGCCCATGTAATCTTATATTTCGAATTTATCAGAAGAGAATCAAGTATCAGATTGTTTACTTTTAAGTAAATTACATTATTATAATTAAATTTAAGTCATCCACTGTTGAAATTTCGAGTAGATTATTTTATATGAAGTCAATTTTGGTTTACAATTATTTACTTCTCTGATAATATCGCTAGCTCGATGCAAGGTCGGCGCTGTGATTGCTTCCCAGACCCAATCTTCATAGTAAAATATTTTCGTAATTAGGGCACTGTTTCCAGCGAAATTACTGGGCATATGAGACTTTAGAGCCGATGTCTCAGGGTGACGAGCGCAGTGCAGTGCCGCACAGGGTAATGCACTTTAACTGTTATAGGCAGGCGTAGCGCTTACCAACAGGTGAAGGATTAGCTCGTCAAGCCACACAGTCAAATAAAAAAAGTTACAAGTTGCGATCAGCGCCATCTATTAGAAAAGTTTAGAAGCAACTGTCGCCGCACGCCTTTTAAATCAATCAGATGAAACAAAACAGATTCAAATTGTCATTATACATTAAATATAATGTATAAAATACATGATTTACAAAATATTACATCGAATAATAGCCACGTGGTAGACACGTGCGCCTCGTAAAAAGTTTTCAAAAATGATGACGTCATAGAGCTAGAATTTTTATCATATCTTTAGTACTAACTTGTCTCCTTGAAGGAACCTCGCCAAGGGCAAGGGAACTAACAAATGAACAGCCGAAAATTAAAAAGAAAACACGCATTTTTTTTTGAGAGAAAACTTAGGAATTTCACTCACTCACAAATTTTCCATTTCACTACAGTAAACGGTTAAATATTACTTATTCTAAATGCAATAAATATTTTTTCTTTCCTCTTAATCCCTTAATTAATAAATAAATCTAATATTTCCACTACGTTTCTGTATTTTTTTTTCCACAAGTTCATTAGTATCCGTTAATATTTAGACACAACCTTCTTTTTTAACAGTAGATAATGATTTTCGTTTATTAATGATTTTTGATTTTGGCATTGTATCTCGGGGAACCGAAGAGAAACCACGAAACACTGGCTGGAAACGTTTGCCTTTCGTATCTTTTACTATTTTTCTTCATTGCCTCCTCGCTGACAGCTCCAGCGGATATAAAATTGTTTTATAAAATTTCTCACTCTGTGATGTGACACCTCTATGCTACGACCCTATTAAACATGTTTCCAAAAATCTACAATTCCACTAAGTCTTAGCCTATTCTTGTGCTATCCGATGGTTTTGGTGTCAGATGACGTTCCGCGACATTTTTTCAAAAAATGCTTTTTTTTCCGAAAATCTCGTCGCAACCATGTTTTGGCCCGCGTGTAAAATGATATTTCCTTAGAAGTAAATCTTATTTTAATAAATCTAATGTCATTATAATTAATATAATTTCTAAAACTTTTTTTTTTAAATTAATCCGCATTCATTGCGCGTCGTAAGCAGCAATAGAAAGTAAATATTTCGTTTTGACTCACATTTTTTTTTAAATTTTTGCGTCAGAGTAAATATTCGGCCCTATTTGCAGGGTTATTTTTTAAAGATTTATATTAATATTTTGAGGCTTTTAGCCTTATTTAACGTACTATCCTTTCACGACTACCGCCGGCTGCGAAATAAATAAAAAAAAAACACTGTCATGTCTAAAAAAAATATCACATTTTGTATATTTGGCTTGTCACCACAAAATTAATTATTGCCAGATTTGTTATTTGAATATAAATGATTAGATTTTCGTAAAAAATTACATAGAGACGCTGAAATTTGAGATTAATCCAACAGTTCATAAGTGAAACTCAAATGTGTGACAGATAGAAGTTATTCAAAACATTTAATATTAGTCAGCGTGTCTATGTAATAACTGAAAATATAACAAATCATTAAAACAATTCGATCGATTTTTTTTTTCGATATAACTTAAGTATCCAATATAAACTAATTATTTCCATGACTAGAATCAATATCACATAAATTAAAATTTAAAAAAATAATACTTCAAATCAAGAGTTAATAATATAAGATTTGAATGTTTAACTTCAAACACATTAAAATCATTTCAAAAATGAATAACATACACATTATTAAAATTAAATCCACCAATTACATTAAGTGAAACTGAGCATCAAATCCAAATGTAAAAAATAAGAACGTAAAACAACAAACCGAAAATGTTATAAAAAAAAAATCCAACTGACCCCAAAAAGTACGCATTAGCTTCAGATGAAGGAAATCCGTGTAAATTTATAGATGTGTATGCCTAGGCATGGCAATGCTAGAAATACATTTCCAAAGGTGTCTCCGCAAACCGAAGTCAACGCAGTCAGCTACCTGAATATGTAAGGAACTACGAACTCGAATGTTGAACTTTAAATTGGAATGCAAAACTAAGATACAAATCAAATTTAAAACTGACGTCTAAAACCAAACACATACGAAAAACTCTACCAAACATGAAACTCAAATGAGTACGAACAACTCAAATTTATATAAAAACTCAAATTTAAAACAAAACACGAATCTTAAACTAAACACAAGCGTAGAACTTCGACCAAATTTGAAACTGAGAACTCAATTCTAAAACTAAGACCTCGAATATAAAACTATGAACCCGAATGTAGAACTAAGAACGGTCGTTATAGTCGCAGCTAGTTCCAGTCCTGGTGGCAGCGGGGCGGAGTCTCAGGGGCGGAGCGCCCTCACACCAGCAAACTGGGGGCGAGCCATTCATCCTCGCCAATCTGGAAAAAAATGCGAAAGTTTGTGAGTATGGATGGATGTTTGTTACTCTTTCATGAAAAAACTGCCCAACGGATTTGAATGAAATTTGGCACACCGATAGTTTATTGCCCAGATTACCACATAGGTTACTTTTTATCCCGTAAAAATGACGGTTCCCATAGGATAGTACTCAACGCGGATGAAACTGCGGAGCGCAGATTGTCATGAATGACAAGTCACAATCACCATGCATTTTTTTTTTATTTGACTGGGTTACGAGACGAGCAAGTCGTTCATCCGATGGTGAGCGCTTCGCCTGCCCATAACAGTTACCCAGAACTTTGCATTGCATGAGCATACGCGGCACTGCACTGCGCTCGTCACCCTGAGTCTCATATGCCCACTTCAGTAATGTCGCTTGAAACAATGCCCTTTAAAACGGAACACAGTATTGTTTTCACGCTACTGCGTCACAAGTATGAACGCTGTTCCATTGAAGGAAGCATCATCAGCAATGTCAACTCACGGGCTGCACCTGGAAGTGCTGTACTGGGTAGTGGAGCACTTGCGGTGGCTGCGACATGGCGGCCACACCGCCCACGGAGCCCACGCCGCCCACGCCGCCGCCCAGCGCCCACGGCAGCTGTGCCAGCTGAGCACCACCCATCCTGAAGAACGGAGAACATCATATAAACACTAGTAGAGTCAGCATCATCATCATCACTCGTCCACTACTCGACGTATGCCTCTCCTAGTGAATGCCACCGAGCCCAGCCTGATTCTTCTTCTTTTCTTTTTTCTTCTTCTGGAGGCATGCCATGACATCTTATAGCGATTTAATTGAAGACCTGAACTAAACAGTTTAGGTTGAAAATGGCTTATTAGCGACTCAATTTAGGTTGCTGCCATTTTCAACCTAAACTGGATCCAGTTTAGATTGAAAATGGCAACAACATAAAAAACAAGACGTCACGGTACGATTATGCGACGCGGTTCAGTTAAGGTCTTCAATTGAATCGCTATAAGATGTCATGGTAGGCCACCGAGGTGTAGAATAGTGTAGATCGATACCTATCTGTGGAACGAAGATTATGAAGCCTTCATAGTCAATGCTGTCGAACGTCCAGGCGTCGGTGCGTCCACGCTAAATGGCGCCGTATTCAATTTAGCTGTTGAAGTTGCTGCAGAAGCTTGTAAACTTACCCCATGTACTGGTGATGGTAATGTGCGAACTGTCCAGCGTACGAGTACCCCTGGACCGCTTGCAGGCCAGCCGCGCCCAGCTGCTGAGGATAAGCCCCGTACCAATACGAGCTAGCTGGCACGGTGCTGGCTGTGTAGGCAGCGCCGAAGGGACTGTACGCAGTGCCGCCCAGCTGGGGAGTAACATACGTACTTAATGTGAAGTGGATAACCTTCGAGACTGGTCACAGGTCACAGGTCATTCTTTGAATTGATACTGCCGCGCTGCCCAAGGTCCTTATTCGCTATACCACATTAGACTTCTAGCCGAAAAAGCGCTTTAACACGCTGACTGCTGAACCGGTTTTTACATTTGGGCACCGTTACGGACCGTGTGCGTTTCCCAGCACTGGCGTGCCGTCTGTGTGAGCCGCGCTGTAGTAGAGCCGCGTTACACAAAATTACAATTGGCGACTCAGTTTAGCTATAAATACTTTGTTTTATCCAAATCTGGTCATTCCTATTTGAGTTATCGCCAAGTCAACAAGTCAATCCGGAGGAAAACGCAATCTAGGCAGAAAATTGAGTTTGGCGCTGTGTGTTTCTCAAAAAGGTGGGGAAAACGCCGCAGATTAAAAAAAAAAGAAGAATGGGCATTGTACTACCCTTGTTCACCTATTGTATTTTTTCTGTACTGTGTTTATTTTTTTCTGGTGTACAATAAAGAGTTTTCTATTCTATTCTAAGAAAGTCAAGAAGAAAAGAATAAGACAGAAAAAAAGAGTGTGGAAGAGATGTCATCAGTTTACGGGGACTCTTGTTCATGGAAAAACTCGTGTTGACACTGACAGTTCAATTGACAGTTAAAATCTAGGTGGCATAGCGAATAAGGAGAAATATTATAACGCCTGACTGCGAACAAACTAAAAAGAAGCAAACAAGCTCTTAGTTCTTGATTGAGTAATTAGAAATACAGTTTGCTGCAATTTGATGTTGAAATTAGATTTATACCTAATGGCTTCGACTCGATTTCACATTGCTAAATCAAGATATGTTACCAATAGCTAACTGAAAGCCTAGAGTGAGAAGCGAAAATCACCAATCTCAACTGCTCAAACGTGTGGTATGTGCTTAGTCTAATATAAACAGTGAAATTGTTCAAATTAGTATGTTTGGGTGTTTGTCATTTAATTACGCTTTATGTTTAAATTTTGATAGAACTAGGTAGAGGAAAGCGGTGGTAGCGTAGTGGGAGAACGTCTGCCTTCCAAGGAGAAGGACACGAATTCAAACCCCAGTGCGGGCGCGTACCAATGTGTTTCTGTAAAGCATATGTACGTAATTATCACTCGCTTTACGGTGAAGGAAAACATCGCGAGGAAGCCCAAATACTTACCCGAGAAATATTTCAGGGGTATTTTATCTACCAATCCGGAACGGGCCCCTTGGTGCATTATGGCCTAACCTTCCCCAAGAAAGTGAGGGGAGACCCGTGCTCAGCAGTGGGACGATATGGGTTGGTGATGAAGAGGTAGAGGAATAGTTAGTGCTGTAAGATTTATTTCAAAACGTAAGTATTTTAAATATGCACGTTTGGAAAGTGAAAAGTGAGTGCAAAGCCGCGGGTGAAGCTAGTTTAATAACTTTCTATAGATTTCTTATTCATGAAAACACAGTGTAATCTGCTGCAGTGGATATTATTAACACGTTGACTGCTGAACCGGTTTATTTTTGAAGCAAAACTTCTATACCCACGCTTGACTTGGGGAGGAAGTTGGTGAATGCGTTACGAAAAGTGTGATCGGCGAGGCGACCGGAAGTTGAGAGGGAGATATAAGTTAGTGAAGATAGAAAGAGAGTTACGTTTCGTATATTACTGTAGGGGCAAGGGAGCACACATTTCATTTCTCTCTTTCTCTCATATATTTAGATACATACCTATAGATGGAGCTAAAGAAGTTTTACTTCAGTCGTATGGTTTAAAGCGCGCTGGTTCTTTTGGCACTTTGGTTAATCTTCTCGCAACGTGTGTGTTTGTAAACTAAACTCAATCAGCAGTGCGGGCGCACACAACTGTTGCGATAAAACTGCCAATACAGCAGTGCGTGTTCGCGCGCCAGGCGTGTTTTTCGCTTGCCGTAATATTATAAAAAACACGTGTTTCACGCAGCCAACGTGTTAAAATTATCTGCGAAATCGCAAATTTCTACATCGTTTAAATTGGTTACGCAATCTAGTACCAAAAATAAAAAAAAAAAACTTTGAATTCAACTTTTCTGTCACAAGCGAAACGTGGCTACCTTAAACTAATTAGTGACGCGTATCATTTTCGATCCCTGAGCTCAAAGATCAAAGGTCGTTAGCTAGTCCATTTGCTGGCTGTAATGTGCCTTGAATATTTAACTAATGTATGCAAATTCAGGTGTCCATCAGCTCCATGCAAATCTCAAATGGACGTTAATTAAAGGGAATTCCTAATTTATCAATTCGTCGAGGTTATTTTGATGGCTATAGAATTGGCTTGAATTTTATTGTATTATGTTTTTTTTTATGCTTTAGCACGCAAATAACTTGTACAAGGTGGACTTAATGCTCAGTAGCATTCTCTACTAGTCATCCTGGAGGTAGTGTGGCAAAAACAAAAATATTTATTAACAAAAACTATTTAAACTTCAATAAAACTATAAAAGACTAATCTAATCAACTCATAATCGTCCCACTGCTGGGCTACCACCACTATAATCCACCACGGGGGCCCGGTCCGGATTGATGGATAACACACCTACCTCCGAAATTTTTTTTTTTCCTTCACCGAAAAGCCTGTGATAATTACGTACATATTAAGCTTTACGCTTTACAGCTTAAATACGTTTTACAGAAACACATTGGTGGGCACGTACCACTGGGATAGCACTGGGATATAGGCATATAATATCAATATCGAGTAGGTGACCAACAATTCTAACATTATGCACCTTTTAAATTAATAAATATGTAAATCATAAAAGTAGATAGTTAATAGAATCAGGCTTTATTTTGCGGAAATCCATAATCAAAAAGATAATATAGAAATATATAGTTTCTCTCTTGCTAGCGCTCGGCGAGTCAACAGCGCCTGAGGATGTCTCGTGCAGAGACGAAACACGTGTCGTAAATTAAAAATTGGCGGAATTAAAACTATATATTTCTATATTATCTTTTTCATAAAAGTAGAAAAATATTTAAAAATGAATGTGAAAACTGCCCATGGTTTTTATTATTTTACAAGTGCGGTCGACAAGATTGGCGGGTCAGGTTGTCTATGTTGTCTATTTACTCCCCCTCGCACTATTGTAGGTAGCCTTGGTGATTAAGGTCACCCCCCACAGGCGTAGAGGCCCAGACACCACCCGGGCCTACCGCTGGGGCAAGATGGTGACTGCTAGCGCGACCCCATCTTGCCCCACCTCGGCCGAGGACTGCTCACGGGGGGGTTTAGTGGGTTGGAGACTCGCATACCTCTCTCCGTGGTGGAGGGAACAGTGGGACAGCATTTCCCCCCCTACCCATCAAAAAACAAATTAAAAAATGGAGTTGGCTTGCTATTAAATTATGTCAGGACTCGAAAGCTTTGTGGACGGTTTGGTGAACAAACAAGTGAAGAACTAGCGACAAGCTGCCAATTTTGCATGGATTCCTTTTGCTTTAGCAAAAATTTAATTAGCTGAATACTTGATAGCGATGTTGGTCCAAAACTATGATTACGACTTAACTCGCCACTTAACCAATGAACGTATAAACCAGACTTAATTGACGAACGTCCAAACTAAGCGCAACTACATAAACTGTTTACCTGTCTACGATCACTAATCTCTACAACTTACGAAGTCCTGTTCCGATTTCGATGCGGTTTTCATGTAATTGTAGGTAATTTCAGCCCCTACCTGCCCTTGCGACTGAGAATTGTTGGGGTCCCCGGATTCCTTCCCCCAGGAGCACTTGACGGGTTGGCCGTTGACGTCAGTGTTGTGCACGGCCACTATAGCGTGGGTTGCGCTCTCTTTAGTTGAGAACCTGGAATAGATAATGTAGTAGTACAATAGTTATAGTTAATTAAAGTAGTCATGTTGAGAAGTGCAATTTATGAGAGTTGACATTTTGGGAATTGCACTTTATGGTAATGGACATAATGGGAAGTGGCTTTTACGGGAGTAGTCATTTAGAGAAATGGATTTTTTTTTGGTAGGAAATGCTAGAATTTGACCGCTAAGGGTCTGTTGCGGTACTTTTGAAGTTTTTTTGCAGTAAATCTACTGTGACATGACTACTGACTGCCTGTGACTTGGTACATATATCGACGTCTCGATACTTTAAGAACTTTCTTTGTATTTATATATTACTCAAAACTGGCTTAATACACACGAATAGTGCGAATCCAAAACCTAAATAAAATTTCTTTATTAAATACCGTCTGTATTATTTCTTTTCTTTTTTATGTTCGTCTTAAATTAAAATTTTTTTTTTTTATTTTTTTTTTATTTTTATATATATATTTTTTTTTTGAGTACAATAAAAGATTTTACATTCAATTCCAGTCCATTCATATTAGGTAGAAATCTTCGTGCAGAACAGCTCACCTGACGAAGGCATATCCCTTGTCCTTGAAGACGCGGATCTCCTGGATAGTGCCGAAGGGCTGGAAGGTCTTCTGCATCAGCTCTTCGGTAAGGCCGGTGGTGAGACCGCCGCAGTAGACCGTGCAGTTGGTGCACGAGCTCTGGTTGTAGACCTCATCGAATGTGAGAGGCTTCGAATTCACTGTGAGAATAATTGAAAAAGTATTAATAAAATTTTTAAAAACCCTCCGACTTGAAAAACATACCTTTATTATCGTTTATCTATAACTGGGGAAGTACTACATCTTTGCCAGACATTCATCCGCCAAGCAGTAGTGTGCAAACATTGGTGTGTTCCGATTTGAAGGGCACTGTTGCCAGCGAAATTACTGGGCAAATGAGACTTTAGAGCCGATGTCTCAGGGTGACGAGTGCAGTGCCGCTCAAGTCTATTCAACGTAAAGTTCTGGGTGGCGCTGTAACTGTGTTACGGACAAGCGTAGCGCTTACGACTTGTTTGATTTGTTAAAAAGTAACTGGATGACCGAGCTTTGCTCGGTTTTTCTTTTAATGACATTTTCTAAAAATGATTCCTAGCTAGATCGATTTATCGCTCCCGAAACCCCCTATATACTAAATTTCATAAAAATCGTTGGAGCCGATTCCGAGATTCCAATTATTATATATACATACAAGAATTGCTCATTTAAAGATATAAGATAACATCCTAACCTGGCAAAAGTTACATTGGCTTTAACAAAGACCTCTTTTATTTAGTTTTTCACCTTTTTTGAATGACATAAAATCTCTACCTAGTCTATGTTAACGACACTGTCATTTTGTCAACCCCGTTTGACATTTTCCAAAAGAATTTTCGAATGACCATCTAATTTCTATTCAACAATAATTTTATACAACCATGGCTTTACCGTGGCATATACCTTTAGAAGCCGCACCCATGAAGAAAGAAAAACCAACAGTTATGCAACAGAGCATAATGAAGCATTACTGTAACCTGAACCTCCATGATACCCCATGCGAAGAACTGCAGACAGGTCTCATGTGTGAAATAGGAACCAGTAATAAGGACCCAGGGGTCATACAGAGGCTGATTGCTGCTGGCATGACCGTAGCTAGACTTAACATGCGTGATCTAGAACCTGATGCTTGTGCCCAACTTATCCAAGCTATAAGACAAGCTGTTTACAATTATAGCGCTAAACTGGATTACGTTTACCCCCTTGCTTTGATTGTAGACGTACGGGGCCCTGCTATAGTCACTGGCGACCTGAAAACCGGTCCTAAATCCACCCTAGAAATACTCCCATTCGAAAAAATTCGACTCACCACAGACACCGCTTGGAGAGAAAGTGGTACCGTCGACTGCTTATACGTCGGGTACGATCAACTGACAGATCTACAGAAGGGGGATTTGATATACATAGATAGTCTTACGCCGGGGAAGGTGAAGCTGGTCGTGTGGGAAGTGGGTGACGATTCAATTGAGTGTAAGATTGAAAACGGAGGCACGATTGCTTGTAAGATGACAGTGAGGATCTCCCAGCATCCGAAAGAGGTGAACGGTAGTAGAGCTATGGGAGATAGCAAAGACTCAATTTGCAGCAATGATTCTGAACAAGCTTTTGAACATATGGATGAGCAAATAGCTTGGGCAGTTGCTGCAGATATAGATGCAGTGCTGGTACCTGATACTCAAAGCGCTAGCGACATCCGAAGCGTCAGAGATATTCTAGCAGACAAAGGGAAACATCTCCTCATATTCGCTTGCTTAGACACAGTGCAAGCCCTTGACAATATAGATGCGATAATAGCTGAATCAGATGGCATCTACGTAGATCGATCAGTGCTGAGCACAGATCTGCCAGTGGAAAAGATTTTCATGGCACAGAAGCAGGTGCTGGCGAAATGCAGCGAAGCTGGCAAGCCGTGCGTTTTCCAAGCAGTCATTAACGAGCAAATCCCGACTTTGTGCGTCACTGATATTGCTAATCTTGTCATTGATGGTGCTGACGTCTTAAGTTTGGAGCTCCATTACGATTCGCCATTGAAAAGGATAGCTCCTAACTATGATGCGATTCGCATGGCAGAACACTGTATAGGCGCCACGTCTGTCATATGCCGTCACGCAGAAAGCATCGTATGGCAGCCACGCATTTATGGAAACGTAGACCTTATGGGGTCTCCAATTGAGGACCCAACTAGAGCGGTTTGCATAAGCGCTGTAGAGTTATCAGGGAGAGCGCGAGCGATGGCAATCATATGCCTGACGAATTCTGGAAGAACAGCTAAGATCCTGTCGCATGTGAAGCCGAACTGCCCGATTGTAGCGGTAACCAGAGCTTGTCACACGGCGAGGCAACTGCGCTTCTGGCGCGGTATCAGAGCCATGCATTATTTCGAAACCGCCAAGGAGAGCTGGTCGGCTGAGGTGGAAGCTCGGGTCCACGCAGCGTTGGACTACTGCAAAGCGAAGCGGATACTGAAAGCTGGCGACCCTTACGTCATAGTGACAGGATCGAGGAAGGGTGTTGGGTACTGTGACGCGGTCAGGTTGCTGTACGCCAGCGCTAGAGACTGCGTCGTTGTGGATTGAGCGCTTTTCTAACAGGCTTAGGGTTTGTTTCACAATGTCCCGTTAACACGTTGACTGCTGAACTGGTTTTTATTTTATTTTACTGAGCGACGAGACAAGCAACTCGTTCACCTGATGGTAAGCGCTACGCCTGCCCATAACAGTCACAATAACACCCAGAACCCTGCATTGCATAATCCTGCGCGGCGCACTGCGCTCGTCACCCTGATACATCGGCTCTAAAGTCTCATATGCACAGTAATTTTGCTGGAAACAGTGCCCTTCAAACCGGAACACAGTAATGTTTGCACACTACTGCTTTACTTTACTATCTATGCTTATAATAAAGACAGATAAAAGACAAAAATATCTATATACTCTTAACATATTTTGTATAGTTTTCCTCATCATCAACCCATAACGTCCCACTGCTGAGCATGGGTCTCCCCTCACTGTCGTGAGGAGCGTTCGGCTGTTATCCACCACGGGGGCCCGGTCCGGATTGGTGGATAACATACCTACCTCCGGAATTATTCTCGGGTAGGTATGTGGGTTTCGTCACGATGTTTCCCTTCACCGAAAAGCGAGTGATAATTACGTACATTATCTTTTATAAGGAACGCATTGGTACGTTCCCGCCGCACTAGGATTTGAACTTGCGACCCTCTCCTTGCAAGGCGGACGTTCTCTCACTAGGCTACCACCGCTTTCAATTGGTATAATTATCGCTTATTTGCGGTAAGAACGTGTTATAACAGTGAGATATCACTTTCGTTTTTGCAAACGAGTGATAATATTATGTTTCGTGAACATGTGCGGTTCCCGTGGGATAATAATAGGAGCTTGAACAAGTTCTCGCTGTTTATTTGACAAAATAAAAGTTAATAGTTGACTCATCTATTTGTAATGTTTTAATAGCTAACGCGAGTGAAACCGCGAGGCGTTGCTAGTTTATAATATTAGTAGAAAATACGTAAAAATATTTAACTAATACATTACACAGATGCATAGACTTTAGAGCCGATGTCTCAGGGTGACGAGCGCAGTGCGCCGCGCAGGATTATGCAATGCAGGGTTCTGGGTGGTGCTGTGACTGTTATGGGCAGGCGTAGCGCTTGCCATCAGGTGAACGACTAGCTCGTCTCATTATTGCGTCAAATAGAAAAAAAAAAGTTTAAAATGAAAATAAATGAAATTAAGAATATTTTAGCGGTGGTAGCCTAGTGGGAGAACGTCCGCCTTCCAAGCAGAAGGTCGTGAGTTCAAGTCCCAGTGCAGGCACGTACCAACGTGTTTCTTGTAAAACATATGTACGTAATTATCACTCGCTTTTCGGTGAAGGAAAACATCCTGCGGAAACCCGCATACCTACCCGAGAATTATTTCGGAGGTAGCTATGTGATCCACCAATCCGGATCTGGCCCCCGTGGTGGATTATGGCCTAAACCTCCTCACGAAAGTGAGGGGAGAACCGTGCCCAGCAGTGGGACGTAATGGGTTGTTGATGATGAAGAATATTTTCAGTTCGCCGCTAAAAATCCCCCAAAATCCCCCCCTACATTCCCCATAATATAAGCTTAACGTCTCTAACGGTCTATATCAATGAGACTTGATTAAAACGAATTTCAGTTCCAAGGTAATGGCGAACCTAGCCCCGAGGTAAGGGGTGAAGGCAGGGCCGTACTCAGTGTGGGGGCAAAGTGGGTTTCCTTTTTTTTTATTCGGTTGAGCGACGAGACATGCAAGTCGTGCACCTTATGGTAAGGCCCATAACAGTTACAGTGCCACCCAGAACTTTGCATTGTATAATCTTGCGTGGCGCTCGTCACCCTGAGAAATCGGCTCTAAAGTCTCATATGCCCAGTAATTACGCTGGAAACAGTGCCCTTCAAACCGGAACATAGTAATGCTTGCACACTACTGCTTGGCGAATGAATATCTGGACTATGCGTGAAACGTCCTAAATGACTATCGAATTGTCATGCAAGTAAACTGGTGATTACTTTTAGCGATAAGTCCGCCCATTGTAGTAAGTTCTATTCCTTGTACCTTGTGTATTTCTGTACTGGTGTACTTTTTCTATTCTATTCTGTTTGTGATGATAATTCGACAAAAAAAAGAGGTATATATATATATATACATATATATAATTATATATTACAAATACTTCTAATATACGTTCAGCATTGAAGTCATTATAATTTTGGAAATTATCTCATATTTTAGCTAACCGGATATGGTATAAATATCAAATTCGTCTCGGTATTTTTTTTTTTTAGTACTACAGGCCCGTGACAGTCAGACAGCGTCACCATGACAATAGAACTCCATAGGTAAGGACCACGAAATACGTAACCCTAAAAATAAAATCAGCCTATAGGACCGTAGAATAAAAAAACACGTAAAATAACTAATGTAAAATACCCCCCTTGGTAGACCCCCTGTTTTTGAGAGGTAAAGCCTAGATACGCCCCTGCCTTCGAGCTAAGGTTTATTCATACGGCAAAAGTAATATAAGGCAAATCGGCGGAAGTACGTACAAACGCAGGCGCGGGGACGCGGGAAGGTGTAGAGCTCAAATCGGAAATTACCTTCAAGGATTTGTAAAGAGATGATGACACCGCCTTGGGAGTGGAAATTGCTTTTTTTTTCTACGATTTGTTCGTGTAAGTGTGGATGTTTTCTTTTTTGGTTTAATTAAATTTGTTTGTAGCGGCTTTGCTTGCTGACTCGAAATTAGATCTAAACAGGTTTTTTTTTGTGGTGACTACGTTTAATAAATCTATGAACGTCGGCTGCATGCACGAAAAAGATGACACATTGTCCTGTTACGCTCATTGTACGCTTGCGCCGCATCTATCTCTCTTCCACGAGATTGGCCTTAGCGTCTGAGGAGAAGAAAGACAGCGGCAGCACTCCACTTACATCTACACGTGAACTGTTTCGTCGACTGTTTATAAAGTGAAGTGAAAAGTTAATGTGGTTTTCATTGCTTATTACAACAACAATTTCGGAAATAATGGTTAATTAAACATGCATTTTAAAAATCTGATTACCTGTATAATTTCAAGTTATTATTCTTTTATTATTAAAAAAAAATCAATTTTATTCATAAAAGTATGCGATCATTTTGTCAATGTTTTGTTATGACGTTGTCACGTTAAACTATCGTCCGTAAACCAACTTTACAGACAACCAATTTTTTTTGACTGGTTTATGAGACGCGCAAATCGTTCACCTGATGGTAAGCGCTACGCCTGCCCATAACAGTTACGGTACCCAGAACTTTACATTGCATAATCCTGCGCTCGTCACCCTGAGACATCGGCATCGGTTCGTCACCCTGAGTATCACATAATATGCCCAGTAATTTCGCTGGAAACAGTGCAACACAGTAATATTTGCACACTACTGCTTGGCGGATGAATGTCTGGCAAAAGTGTGGTACTTCCCCAGGCGTTCTCTTGCAGAAGAGGCCTCCCTCTATCAACCTCCTACTTTCCCTTAGCTTAAGCGGAATCAATCAATCAAAGCCTTAATTTCCACTTTTTCTTACGATGTACTTACGCTCATTCTTGGGTGCTGGAGGTTTCCTCGTGGCCCAGTTGGTGCGGATGGAGCGGGAGCCCAGCCACTGGCCATTCATGGACGTGATAGCTGACTCCGCCTCCTGGAACAGACACAGCGTACGATGAAGAAGTAACCTTAAAAACTCAAGTCAAACACTTAACTCTCACACACCTAGACAAATATAAAAAAACTACCTGCGCCCTGCGGTTTCACTCGCATAGTTCCCGTTCCCACAGGAACATACTATCGGCATAAAAAGTATCCCATGTAATAATCCTGGTTATAAACTATCTGTGCTCCAAATTTCATTCGAATCCGTTCAGTAGTTTTTGCGTGAAAGAGGAACAAACGTCCATCCATCAATTCTCACAAACTTTCGCATTTATAATATTAGTAGGATAAATAAAACTAATGTTTAACTGACTATGGTTTGAGTTTGAATAAGAAAGTTTCCCCTCTCAAGTGGTGACTCATGCCTGAATCTCGCACAGGAAAAGGAAACTCCATTAACTCTACCAGTGCTTCGGAAATACGCCTGTCAGAGAAAACCAACTCTTTTTTTGAAGACGGTTAAGTAACAATTCAGATTCACTGATTCGATTGCGATAAATAATCATCGAGTTGCTTGAAAAATCGATACAATCGAGTCAAACTCGGACTCGGATCCACCCATCACTATTCGATATCGATCGACAGCCAGGCGAAGGTGGGTTTATCCACATTTGCCGCTGCATTTAAGGGTTGTTGTTTTCCATGCATTTTTGATGAGCTTCCATCGATCGGCTTCCACGTGGCTGTTCTCACAATTATACCATACCTTTACTTCTATAATAATTAGCACCCTGCACCGTTTGCTCACATTATATAAAACAAAAACCGGCCAAGTGCGAGTCGGACGCGTGCACGAAGGGTTCCGTACTTTGCTGTACGGGAGCCCCCCTTAAATATTAATTTTAATTCGATTTATTTTTGAAGTGAATATATAACTAAATGTTCTGTGATTATTTCAAGCGTCTACCTGTTGCCCTTATCAATATCGAGCAAAAAAATCACGTTTGTTGTATGGAAGCCTCCTTAAATATTTATTTCATTCTGTTTATTTAGTATTTTTTGTTATAGCGGCAACAGAAATACATCTTCTGTGAAAATTTCAACTGTCCAATCACGGTTCATGAGATACAGCCCGGTGACAGACGAACAGACAGACAAACAGCGAAGTCTTAGAAATGGGGTCCCGTTTTACGCTTTGGGTACAGAACCCTAAAACCAAAGTGTTAGCTAAACACGTTCAGCTGCCGAACCGTTTTATTTTCTTTTGCGAACCTTCATACGTGTTTTACTGTTTACTGGCGTTGTGTCGTTACTAAACTCAATCAGCTGTGCGCGCGCACACAACTGGTGTGATAAAACTGTCAATACAGCAGTACATTTGCCGTAAAATTATAAAAACACAAACGTGTATTTTCATCAGTGGACGTGTTAATAAATGCGAATGTGAATTAGTTTCTTTGTTACGCCTTCACGCTTAAACCACTGAACTGAAACGGGAGCTACGTGGGTAATACGCGTGGGGCGCAGCTCGTAGTATTTGTAAAACGATATGAGAATGAAAAAGAGTGAGACAGAAGTAGAATAGAATAGAATAGAATAGAAAACTCTTTATTGTACACCAGAAACAAAATTAAACACAGTACAGAAAAACACAGTACAGTAGTGGCGAACTTACGGATTTTTTCAAAAATGACACGAATCCATATCCCTTTGACTTCAGCGTTTGTGGGTCTCGGACTACTCGGCAGTCGCTGTGGACAAAAAACGCAAATGATTAGGAAATGCAACATCATCAAAAAAGGACTAGGAATAATATAATAGAATAGAATAGAAAACTCCTTATTGTACACCAGAAACAAAAATGAACACAGTACCTACAGAAAAATTACAATAGGTAAACAAGGGTAGTACAATGGGTGGTCTTATCGCTGAAAGCGATTTCTTCCAAACAACCTTTGGATGGACAGTAAAAAAACAAAAAACAAAAATTATAATAAAATTATCCTTAACATTATAAACCAAAAATTGCACGCTACATTGGTATATTAGTACAGATTGAGCACATTTTTATTTATTTAACTAATTAACAGGACGAGCAGGTTGTCACCCGATGGCAAGCGCTACGCCAGCCCACAACAGCAGCAGTATCACGCAGAACTTTGCACAGCACAATCTCGCGCGGCGCACTGCGCTCATCACCCTGAGACATCGGCTCTAAAGTCTCATATGCCCAGTAATTTCGCTGGAAACAGTGCCCTTTAAACCGGAACACAGTAATGTTTGCACACTACTGCTTGGTAGATCAATATCTGGCAAAGGTGTGGTACTTCCCCAGGCGGTCTCTTGCAGAAGAGGCCTACCTCTAAAAGAAGGTAAGCATATTAGGTAGGAAGCCAATAATGATTTTACATTTTACAGGCTTAACACGTTCACTGCTCAAAACACAGACGTTATACGGGTGAGGGAAAACACACCTATTGTGTTAGCCTAGCTTACGTGCCGGCTGTGCGGCGAAACACAGACGTGTGTGTGTAACGCGGCGCTACTACAGCGCGGCTCACACAGACGGCACGCCAGTGCTGGGAAACGCACACGGTCCGTAACGGTGCCCAAATGTAAAAACCGGTTCAGCAGTCAACATGTTCAGTAAATAAATAAAAAAAAAGTCCTTCTTAAAACCATATTTCAGTAATAGAAAGGATGTGCCTTAAAAGTAAAACGGTTTAACGACGCCATGTGTGCAAAAAAGGGAACATCTCGTTAAGGATCTCTAGTTTTATCGTCATATAAATAGATATGGGTCATATTCACTATATAAGCAGTAAGGAAATTTATAAAACACTAGCGGTGCCCTGCCACGCTTCGCTGTGGCACATTCGCACATTCGCTGATATGTCACTGATGAAAAAATAGATAAAAACAATCCTTGATGCGGATTATATATCATGCTAAAATTTCAGCTCGATCGGTGTAGAACTTTTTGAGTTTTTGAAGCGTACACAAACCAACATAACATTTTTATATATATATAGATAGGCAAAATATTGCACTTTTACACGTCAAAATAGTGTTCTAGTGTAATAGTGTACACACACATTGGGAGGCCTCTTCTGCAAGAGACCGGCTGGGGAAGTATCACATCTTCGCCAGATATACATACGCCAAGCGGTAGTGTGCAAACTGCAAACATTACTGTGTTCCGGTTTGAGGGGCATTGTTTCGCCACCAGCGCCACCCAGAACTTTGCATTGCATAATCTAGCTCTGCACTGCGCTCGTCACTCTGAGACATCGGCTCTAAAGTCTCATATGCCTAGTAATTTAGCTGGAAACAGGCCAAGGTGTGGTACTTCCCCAGGCGGTCTCTTGTAGAAAAGGCCTACCACTCCTAAACTGCTCTTACTGTAGTTAAAGTGACGTGAGACTTTACGGGTCCATTACGAAGTTATCTGTAGTCTGATTGGAGGCGTAACATTTTACGGCGTCCATTAAAAATGTATTAAAACAGCTGCTGATAGGCCTTCGAGGATGTACTTAATGAAAAGCGATGCCAAGTTGAACCATACGTAGGACATAGCACCAAGTACCAACCCAGTAGCTCCGGGATATTATAAAGAATAGTGCTACGGTATCGTAAGTGGCGACGAGGGCCCTCGGGCTCCTGAGCGTTTCGGAGTTGGGGCTTCAACCAGTCGTACAAGCGAGCCCGGGATGGATGGCAGCTGGGTTGGCCAAGCTACCATGGATATTTACAGAGCATCATACAACGCCGCTCTAGGGTGCAGCGCCGAGGCGCAGGGCGAGGGGGGCACTGGTGCGTCCTTCCACAGGTCCCAGGGTCCTCTGCTAATTGCTCAGAGGCAGGAAAACGGAGGGGTTTTGGTAGGTAAAAATCCCACATAACCCGACTGTACCCTAACGCTGTCGGGTGTCTTGGGGATTTTTTTTCCTTAGACCACAAAAAAAGGACAGCGAAATAAAACAAAAACATTTGTGGTAATTTCGACTGTCTAACTATTACGGTTCATGAGATACAGCCTGGCGACAGACGGTCAGACAGACAGACAGCAGAGTCATGGTAAAAGGGGCCCGTTTTACCCTTTGGGTACGGAACCCTAAAAAAGCAAAGAAGCGAGGGCAAAGCGAAAAGTTGCGGGTGGCATAAAAATGTAAACGTTTCGCATATCGCGGGAAATTTAAATTTCAAATAGTTTTTTCAGTTTCCGAGCTAAACCAGGGGCTTCACCACGAGCTGTTGAATTAGAGTTAAATACATCCAGTTTCAACCTTAAACTGAGCTGTCCTACTTCATAAGTCGACCAGAGACATTTATCCAAAGAGATCGGAACAATTTGTTTGCATTTATGGGAGTTTATATAGCTCCGTCTCATTCTCTTTCTCTGTCATTCTCGGAAGTCTATTTTTGAGTGACGTCACGTAACGTTTGTCGTTTATGAGTGTGCGGTGCCAATCTAGGCCGTTCAGTTTAAGGCCTTAAAATGAACTGCATGGAATAAGAATAAGTACGTGGTGACCCCTCAGGTAACTGATGTAAAGGATACGTAACGTAATCAATCACTCATCAATGTTTCCGTTATTTTGTAAAGATATTTCACACGGTTGCGTGCACGTCATCATAAACCCATATCGTCCCACTGAGCACGGGTCTCCCCTCACTTTCGTGAGGAGGATTAGGCCATAATCCACCACGGGACCCGGTCCGGAATGGTAGATAACATACCTCTGAAATAATTCTCGGGTAGGTATGTGGGTTTCCTCACGATGTTTTCCTTCACCGAAAAGCGAGTGATAATTACGTACATATGGTTTACAGAAACACATTGGTACGCGCCCGCACTAGTCTTCTTTGGACAGTCAGGTAAAAAACACACAATTGCGTTTACACGCCAAAGTAGGCCAAAAACTTAGACCTAGTCCACATCTAGGCTAAAAGAAAATCTAGGCAGTGAAAAGAAGCTATTCTTCAATTATTTTGACGAAGAGATGGGCTTTTGGCTAATGTTACAGTTCGAAGTAGCCCACTGCATAGAGGCGTGGATCGTTTGTTAGCGGGCCCATAAGCGGAGCGGGGGCGTTAGATAGATAAAGCTTCAAAACTATAACAAAACAATAAACGAAATATGCACTGGGACACATAGGAGAAATAAAAATTCAAAAAACATATTTAAAAAAATATACGAAACGTAACTCTCTCTCTTGTTCTATCTTCACTAACTTATACCTCTCAACTTCCGTTAGGCTCGCCCGATCACATTTTTCGTAACGCATTCACCAGCTTACTCCCCAAGTCAAGCGTGCGTAAAGAAGTTTTACTTCAAAAGTTTAATAATTAGCGTCACAATTGGCGGTTTATCGCTCAGGAGGCCTACCATGACGTCTTATAGCGATTCAGTTTAGGACCTAAACTGAACTGCGTCGCATAATCGTACCATGACGTCTTATTAGCGACTCAGTTTAGGTTTCCGCCATTTTGAACCTAAACTGGATCGCAAGTCATGATTTCGTTCATTCTTTTCGTACCATGAGCTATATTTAAAACCTATTTGAACCTATACTGATCCTATTAGCTGTCAAAATTAGCGTCTCAATAAAAGTTAATATTTTCACAACCAAAGTTGAGCCTTTTTGGTTATATATCTTAATAGCGGCGGCCCCGCGGTTTCACCCGCGTAGTTCCTCTTCCAGTGGAAATACGGGTATAAAATATAGCCTTTATTACTCGCTCATAATGTAGTTTTCCATTAGATAAATAATTTTAAAAATCGGTGCAGTGGTTTAGCCGAAACCTTATATATTTTCATACAAACTTTCTTCCCCTATTGCTATTTTACCTTGTGGATAATTTTTTTATAAAATTTGATTGACACTTTTATTTATATCTAATCAAAAGCACAAAAATAAGTTTCCAGCTTCTAGCTTAAAATATGAAGAAACTTCCATACTAACTTTCATCCCCTATTTCAACACTTTACAACCCTTTTCTCGCATTAAAAAGTAGCTTATGTCCTTTCTCAGGCTCTAGAGACTAGGCTGTACCAAATTTTATTTAAATCAGTTCAATAATTTAGGCGTGAAAGCGTAGCAGACAGACAAAACGACGGACAGTTACTTTCGCATTTATAATATAAGTAGGTAAGTAGGGATTATTTTGATTTCAGTGTAAAAATCATAATAATTAAGTGTGTGTATTTGTGTATGCACTGTCGCCTTGGGAGTTTAAACTTAGGGCTACTGATTCCCACAGCCGGCGAGAGTATTCCCTGGCTTGCGTGATTTTATTATAGCACGTTGCAATCTCGTTGTGCCTATTTATGAAATCCCAAAGGTGTTTAAGTTGCTCGTAGCTTACTCGTTGACGAGAAGTTTCACTGTATAATATAAAGAAAACCACTTAAAATAGCCGCTAACACTTGAGACGTAAGCTTGGGAATTTTGGAGTATAGATTCATACGTATAAGTACCTACTTAAGAAATAAGGTTTTTATATAATATGCAAAATATTAGTCAGAATTACTGACGCCATTGTAGTGAATTTATAAACCACATAAAAAGAAATCGAAAATAGTATTTTATAAAAAACAGCACAAAAGCGCGCGTATTTTCAATATACGAACTCTTTCGTGCTGTATTTTCTAATTAGAGTCGAAGAACATTCATCCGTCCGTCACTCATTAATCAAATGTCAAATGTCGAAAATATAAAAGGAACGTTCTAAAAAGATATCAATTCTAAGACCACAATATTTTACTCGTAATTTAATTTAAAAATGATCTTAAATAAATAATAAATCAATAAACATTATTGATACATACATCTAAATACTTAATTAAATTACTTAGGTGTTGTGTCTTCACACAAATGACAAAATATGCAACATGAAAATAAGCGTAATTTTCCGAAACATTTTTTGATTTATTTCTGAACGCAACCAAAAGAAAGAAACACGGCTAAACGAAGTTAGCAAAGGATGTTGATATAGTGTTGTCTCTTTCCAACAGAGTGACGTCATAGTAGACGTGAGAAACTATCGTTCATTCATTCTTATTGTTAACGATCCAATAACGATTTTGTTTAGGTGTAGGTCATGGTACGAAATTATGCGGTGCAGTTTAGGAACCTAAGTTGAACTGGAGGCCTACCATGACGTCTTATAGCGATTCAGTTCAGGACCTAAACTGAGCCGCGTCGCATAATCGTACCGGGACGTCTTATTTTTCATGTTGCTGCCATTTTCAACCTAAACTGGATATAGGTTAGGTTGAAAATGGCTTATTAGCGACTCAATTTAGGTTGCTATCATTTTCAACCTTAAATGGATCCAGTTTAGGTTGAAAATGGCAGCAACATTAAAAATAAGACGTCACGGTACGATTATGCGACGCGGCTCAGTTTAGGTCCTGAACTGAATCGCTATAAGACGTCATGGTAGGCCTCCTGAGCCTAAACTGAGCCGCTAACTAATAGGTGAGAGTAGGCCCCCAGAGCGATCTTGCAGACAACCATGCATAGAGAGGAGTAACAAGGGGTTTTGTGTTAATATTATGATGCTACGTAACGGCATTTTAGTGGTTTAAATTTAAATCGAAGCCCTAAATTAGTGTTCTGAACATTGCAACTGAACAGTTGCATACGTTTAACTACCTACCGAACCGGTTTTTACATTTGGGCACCGTTACGGCGCGTGTGCGTTTCCCAGCACTGGCGTGCCGTCTCTGTGAGCCACACTGTAGCAGCACCGCGTTACACACACACGTCTGTGTTTCGCCGCACAGCCGGCACGTTAGCTGCGCTAACACAACAGCTGTGTTTTCCCGCACCCACGTAACGTTAGAAAAAACACAGCAGTGAAGAACGTGTCAAAGTTATTTTTAAGCTTATTTCTCGAAAAGCGCTCTTATTACTCTTATTTTTTCTTTTTTTCTTTCTTATTTCTTCTTCTTCTTTCTTCTTTTCACAATTTTTTTTTTATACTATTTTTTTTCTTTCTTTCTTTTTTTCGTGGACTGAAAGGAATAGAAAGAGACAGGCATATATTCTTGTACCTGGAACAGTGCGGGCGATTCGCTGTGTTGTCTCACCGCGTATCGCCCGCACTGTAGCCCCACCCGCTTGGCCGCATGCCAAAGTAGACAGATCCACCACGCCGTTTATATGTCACAGTGTTCCAAAACACTTTGTTTTCTTTTGTGTTGTTCTTTTTACTACGAGATGGTTGTTTATTGCAGTATGGTAATATTGTTCTGATTGAATAGAGACGTTTCTTTATTGTTTAATCAGACTGCTTTAAGCATATATACATACCACTAAAATCAATTTATTGACGTGACTACGTCTAATAAATCTATGAACGCCGGCTGCATGCACGACAAAGATGACATAATGTCACGTTACGCTCATTGTACGCTGGCGCCGCGTCTATCTCTCTTCCACTCGATTGGCCTATGCGTCCGAGAAGAAAGACAGCACACAACTTACATCTACACGTGAACTGTTTCGTTGACTGTTTATAAAGTGAAGTGGAAAGTTAATGTGGTTTTCATTGCTTATTACAACAACAATTTCGGAAATAATGGTTAATTAAACTTGCCTTTTAAAAATCTGATTACTTGTATAATTTCAAGTAATTATTTTTTTATATTAAAAATGATTCAATTTTATTCATAAAAGTATGCAATCATTTTGTCAATGTTTTGTTATGACGTTGTCACGTTAAACTATCGTCCGTAAACCAACTTTACAGACAACCAATTTTTTTTTATATTGTACCTTATGTGGCATAAAATATGATGAAAAATTTAAAAAATTACATCCCTGTAGAGTTTTTAGGTGCTATCTTCTCTGACGGGCGTATTTCCGAAGCGCTGGTAGAGTTAATGGAGTTTCTTTTTCCTGTGCGAGATTCAGGCTTGAATCAGCGCTTGTAAGGGAAGTTTCGTTTTTCAAACTCAAACCATAATCAGTTAATCATTAATTTAGTAGATGATATTTGTTTTTTTTTTTTCTCTATACACTTAAGGGTTTGACTTTTAAGAGTACTTTATTGGATATTAACAATATATTATTTGAGATTTAAGTGCTACTAAGACCACATTCCGTCTTTATGAACAGATCAGCTCGCTGTCACCATAATATTAATGTACTTGGTAGACAGATAGTGGTAGTGAGAGGTCTCTTCTGCAAGAGACCGCCTGGGGAAGTACCACACCTTAGCCAGATATTCATCCGCCAAGCAGTAGTGTGCAAACATTACTGTGTTCCGGTTTGAAGGGCACTGTTTCCAGCGACATTACAGGGCGTGCGAGACTTTAGAGCCGATGTCTCAGGGTGACGAGCGCAGTGCTGTGCTGCGCAAGATTGTGCGACGTAATTTTCTGGGTGGCAATGTAACTGATATGGGTAGGCGTCGCGCTTACCATCAGGTGAACGATTTACTCGTCTCATCACTCAGTCTTATACAAAAATATAAGTATAAAAAAAGTTCTTTGAAAACACTTACGATATCTCTCCGAAAGGCGCGAATGCGTCCCGTAAGCTTTGGGTTTCAATCTCAGGACTAAGGTCCCCGACGAAGATGTGGTAGTGTTCTGAAACAAACAGAAGTATGACGTTAGCTTTTTAATCTCCAATCCAATTTTTTATAATATAAAATATTATATACAGCTGCACCCTGCCACGCTTCGCTGTGGCACATTCGCATATTCGTTGATATGTCACTGATGAAACAAATAGATAAAAACAATCCTTGATGCGGATTATATATCATGCTAAAATTTCAGCTCGATCGGTGAAGAACTTTTTGAGTTTTTGAAGCGTACACAAACCAACATAACATTTTTATATATATAGATTATTCGTGGGCGTATGAGCCTTAAGAACCAATGTTTTAGGGTGACGAGATGAGATAATGTTAATCTCTATTGTGCACTCTGTGCCCGTGGAAAATCTCATCGAAATCGATCAAGCCGTTTGAGCGTGAAAGTGTCACGAAAAAACAGATGTCAATTCAATTGTAAGTATGAAGTTGAAACAAAAAAAAGTTCAAATGTTGATAGTTGTTGTTGTTACAGTTGTTTGTTGTTGTCTGGGTGTCTGGAGGACCATGGTCCTCGTAGTTCCTGATCCCCTAGATACAGGGAATCCTAGGGCCAGGGTCTATGCATGAGATCGTGACGCGTTATTATAATAGAATTATTTATTTCTAGCAGCGGCCCGCGGTTTCACCCGCTTAGACTGATTTCCCACGGGAACCGTTCATTTTTACGGGATAAAATGTATTCTATGTTCTATTCTAGGACCTAAAGCATATTCATACAAAAATTCATCAAAATCAGTTCAGCTGTTTCGGCGTGACGAGAGGATAAAACGCACAAACACGCAAACTTTCGTATTAATCATAATTATTTTTACAAGTCAAAATCTTAAACATGGAGAAAATCAATCAAGAAAATCAAGCTCATAAACATAGAGAAAAATAAAAAAATTGTCAAAATATGACTTACTAAACTAGTGATTATCTAATTATGGTTTGAGTTTGAAAAAGGACATTTCCCTTTCAAGCGGCGACTCATGCCTGAATCTCGCACAGGAAAAGGAAACTCCGTTAACTCTACCAGCGCTTCGGAAATACGCCCGTCAGAGAAGGTTGCACCAAGAAACTCTGCGGGATGTCATTCATTTTCAATATTAATATAAGATTTAAGGATCTAGCTTACTAATAGGTTCAGTACCTACAATCTCACACGTTCATTTAGGTACGTAAAGGTCTCAGTATGTGACCAGACGCTTAAACACTACAATCTAGACCCGATCTAAACGGGACCAATTTCTAGGACCTAACCCACGTGTCTAGATTGAATTAAAAACCTCGACCGTTCGATTTAGAGACGTGGGAGTAAAAGTAAAATGTATCGATGGAGGAGATAACAGATTTTCAAGGCATCAATTTAGAATCGTTTGCTGTGCTCCACAGTTTCACCCGCTTAGTTCCCGTTCCCGTGGGAGTATAGGGATGAAATATAGCCTATGTTACTCGCTGATAATGTAGCTTTTCATTAGTGAAAGAATTTTTATAATTAGTTAGGATGTAGATGAAAATTGTAGGCCTCTTATTCATCCGCCAAGCAGTAGTGTGCAAGCATTACTGTGTTTCGATTTGAAGGGCACTGCTTCCAGCGACATTTTTGGGATTACGAGACTGAATTGATGTCTCAGGATGACGAGCGCAGTGCAATTCTGCACAATCTTGTGCAGAATGCGCTATTGCAATGCGATATTGCAATGCAATGTTGTGGGTGGCTGTGACTATTATGGGCAGTAAGAAATGTAATATTTATGTGACATCAGTTCCAAAGTCTCATATGTCCAGTAATTTCGCTGGAAACAGTGCCCTTAAAAATCGATATGGTCTTTAAAAATATCGATAAATTTCACAATACTGTTCAGTGTTCACCACGAACGATGTGTGTGTGAGCGAGATAGCTGATAACCTAACCTATGTAGCACGCGTGTTCAATTTGCACGGATCGCAGACATTGATTGCATTACGGATTCAGTTACCGGTGCGGTCAGGGTTGCCGCACGCGAGTTTGGATTGCAGTTTCAAAGTTTTGCATTAACTTTTTGTTCAATGAAAAGTTGCATTGAAATGAAACTAGATGGCGCTGATTGTCTTTGTATCGCGTAAGCGTTTTGTTCGCGACCCAAGGCCACCTAGTCATCACGACATGGATTATAACTATTCTATAGGTGGGTAGCGTGTAGTGACAAACAGCTGGTTCTATGCACACTCATTTATTAAGCACGTAGCAATTCTTACTAGGCGGCACTGCCACCACTATGCGTTTTTACTTACCTATAGACTGTACCGTTCGTTGTTCTGTGGTGTTTCAATATAGAGTGTATCTATTTATATACATTTACAACAATAACCAACTTTAGAACTATAGCTTGTTTACATATGCCTAGATCCCTACCTATAGTATCCGCGAATTGAGCTTAATGCTTAATGCAGTTCAAAGGTTACAATTTACATAGTCCTTCGAGTCGGATGGCTTAGGACAAGTGCAGTGCAAATGTTCCAATTAAATCTTGATACAATTTTTAGACAAGGAAAGTTTAAATAATTATTGTTCTTCAATTTGGTAATAAGCTGTAACGGCTGATTTAATTTGCATGTCTTGGAATCGAATCCCGCATTACATTTTCCTGTTAAAACTTACTTTGGGGCCGTATTTTTAATTCCTAAATGTAGCTGTTAAAAGATTTACTTGTTTAAAAGTAAACGTGTATTTATGGTCGGTATAAATTTTTTAAACATGGGCATCCGACTTCTGATTGTCGCGGCAACCCTGCCAGAGCCGCGAAGCGAGCTTTTAGCTCCAAATTAAATTCATCCTGTGCGCCTATGACGGCTTTCTGGATTTAAATATATAATAATATTTCTGTACTGCGATCGGCAATTGATGAAGAGGTTATAGGAATCAGTGGCAATAAAAAATTTGAATGTACAGGTACACATCACAATGTAAATGGGTTTTAAATCTTTTAACAAAACATGGGCCCTATATTGTTACTCCAACGAAAATGACATGACATGACACGACAGGAAAAAATTAAATCACGTAGAGTCTCTTAATAAATGTTCAAGGATGTTTTTTCATTTACTAGCGATGAACAAATCAACAAGGTAGCTTTTTCTAAAATTATTGCTATGAGACAAGGGTAGGTTAAAAACTGGGTTTACAATTCATAAACAAGCCGACAAAATTAATTTGATGGCATGACGACCCAGATATTTCGTAACAAACAACATTTCGTCCGCGAATGACTTGCACGGGAATTTGTAGAAATGATATTGTTGAGTCTAAGCCGCAGATATAGAGATACTAGATACTGGAACTTGGATAAATTGTAACCACTGAGTGTTTAGTCATATGGGTCTATTAGGCGTCATAATTTAATAACTTATGTATGGCGTAATGGGTGATGAACCGACTGCGTAGCGTGAGATTGCGGGTTAATTCCCCCACAAGGCAAAGTATTTAGTCTGAGTCTGGGTGTTCGTAGGGCCATGGTCCTCGTAGTTTCTGATTCTCTAGATACGGGGAATCCTAGATACGGGTCAGGATCTATATAATATATTATCGTGGCGCATTATAATTATTATGATAAGTAAAAAAAAAACCTGCTTTAATGCCCTATTTTTACATTGAAAATGAATAAGATTATTGCATATTTTTTTTATTTATGCTAATTGTATACAACTAGCAAACATTATTGCTATCATTATAGTCAGACCTTTTAAATTGCCTTTGGAGTACAATCAAAAATCAATAATTATTTTTATAGGCGTCACTCCTTTCCTTAACAGCCACAGTGCCATCCAGAATTTTCCAACTGAACTGCACAACAAGTGAGCGCAATATGTCTATACTCAGCTTCTACCAGCAGCCCGAATTCACAATCTACTTGTCGCATCTATTATTGCTATATCTGTGATTCGAACACACCTTACAATTCTTTTGTCTGCTTTCAACGAAACGCCATTGTTTGGTTCACAAACTTGACATTAATTTGACAGTTGTAGGTGCTTGTAGGAAACATCAGAAATTCATTAGACAAACAACGGTAACTTAGTACGATTTGGGTGAAAATTGCTTAAATCTAAATTTGTCCATTTGCTTTACTCAATATCACCTGGCGAGTAACCACGTACTTATTCTTATTCCAACGCTAGGCAGCTGGTGGGGAGTCCCACATAACCTCTCACACGCCCAGTAATGTAGTTCTGCTGGAAATAGTGCCCTTCAAACCGGAACACAGTAATGTTTGCACACTACTTTGTGGATGATACTCTGGCAAAGGCGTGATACTTTGGCGGATTCTTGGAGAAGAGGCCTGCGCTAGGGTCATGTGAATAAACATTTTTGACTGTGTTCATTCTAGGTTACTTCTAGGCTCTACCAATCCGGACTGGGCCCTCGTGGTGGATTATGGCCTAAACCTCCTCACGAAAGTGAGGAGAGGCCCGTGCCCAGCAGTAGGACGTTATGGGTTGATGATGATGATTCTAGGTTTAATGAGTTGGTGTAAATTGTATTTTGCTACCAGATTTACCCAAATATGTTACGTTGTCTTACGCCCAGTCACCGCTGAATCACCGCTGTTCTCTTATACTTTAAAACCGGTTTATCTTTAGCATAATGTATGCAACCAGGTCGTCCGTGATGGTCCATAATGCACATATTTACATTTCTAGGCCGGTCGCACTGTGTAGACACTGGCTCATTAGCGCGAGGGGTCCTCTTTATAATGTATGTAGGCATGGGAGCTTCGGAGATGTTTTTTCTTATTTGATTGAGTGGCGAGACGAGCAAGTCGTTCACCTGATGGTAAACGCTACGCCTGCCCATAATGCCCATAACAGTTACAGAACTTTGCATTGCTAATCCTGCACTGCGCTCGTCACCCTGAGACATCAGCTCTAAAGTCTCATTTGCCCAGTAATTTCGATAGAAACTGTGCCCTTCAAACTGGAATACAGTAATGTTTGCACACTACTGCTTGGCGGGTGATTATCTGGCAAAGGCACACCTTTGGCCTCTTCTTCATCTTGGGAAGTACCACAGTACTTCCCCAGGTGGTCTCTTGCAGAAGAGGCCTCCCACTACAGAATTGAAGTACTCCTTATCGTGTTTTACGCGAGATAACACGTTCTTGTCGTTAATGAGCTCTATATAAAACGGTATTGTTGCGAATGCTCACAATACTTTTTAGAACAATAATATGTATACAAAAGAATCCTAAATCACATTCCGTGGGTTGAAGTAATACATTAAAAACAAACTATTGCGTGCTTCGAGCTTTATTTTAATAAGTCTCGTGATAGTACAGCGTTTGGTATTTAATATGCTGAAAATTCCGGTCACACCTAAGCGAGCGGCGCGACTGCGGCGTCTACGCACTGACTACTTTTAACACTTTGACTGCTGAGCCGATTTTCTTGTCTAGCCACGGGTGCGGCTCTGCACACTCCATAGTGTTGTCCCATGCAACAAACACAGCGGTTGTGTTTTCCCGCACTCGCGGCAAGCTATGAAAAACTTGACAGTTGTGTTTTCAGCAGTGAAGGTGTTAACGGAATGTACCTATTAGTACCGTACGCCTCCGTGTCATAGTGGATGATGCACGAGCCGACTGCGAAGCTTGGAGTTGCGGGTTAGATTTGCTATGAGTCTGCGTGTTTGTAGGAGCATGGTCCTCGTAGTTCCTGATTCCCTAGTACTGGGAGTCCTAGTTAGGGGTCGGGAGCTATGTGATCATGACGCATCTTCTTTTTATATTTTATTGAGGGACGAGACGAGAAAGTCGTTCACCTGATGGTAAGCGCTGCGTCTGCCCGTAACAGTTACTCTTATAATTTTGTACTGCGCTTGTCACCCTGAGACATCGGCTCTAAAGTCTCATATGAACAGTAATTTCGCTGGAAACAGTGCCCTTCAAACCGGAACACAGTAATATTTGCACACTACTGTGGTTGAATATCTGGCAAAGGTGTGGTACTTCCCAGGCGGTCTCTTGCAGAACAGGCCTCCCACTCCACCACTTTTACATACGCTACTTTCATCGTGGCACGATGCCGCTACAGCCGCGCAGGTGTGTCCGAGCTGTAGCTCGCCTAATGTTCGTAAAATATGTGAAAATTAAAATTAAGTCGAAACTTCCGTGTTAACGCAATACCTATACTTTGCTTTAAGTACAACATTGCTATTATGTTTATTTAATTTAGGCAGCTAGGGCCGACGCCCACCTCATTGAGAAAGGGTGCAAAGGACTTACCCCTGTTGGCGTCTAGATAAAGATTTTAATCATAGATTCGCATATCCAATCAAAGGTTAATGTGGTATCGGATCTGTCCATTGCTAATAGCTATAAGGCCGCCCATTGTACTGTATTACTGCTGTACACTGTGTGTATCAATTCTGAGCACGTTTCTCACGTGAGGATGATTAGGCCATGATCCACCACGGGGGCCCGGTCCGGAAAGGTTGGTTCCTCCGAAACAATTATCGAGTAAAATGCAAAGTACACGTCATGACGCGACTGAATAAAAAAAACTCATTAACGCTAATTATTTAGCAAGGACGATGCCCATATTAACTAACCTACAAACCTTTGCCACAGCCTAATAACATAAATAAGCTATACTCAATGACTTGCAGACTGAAAACCAACTACAAAGGGAAACCAAACTCCGCGCATCATTGTTTGTGTACCGGCCTTAACGGCATTGTGCGGTTGACAAGCTGACGTTGGTTTGACAGCTGTTTGACAGCTCGGTGACAGCTGCGGCGATGTATTGGTTGATTTCAGCGGGTGAAGTGAAAAAAAAGGGAGCTTCGAACTGGGCGATAACTCACTTATTCTTATTCCATGCAGTTCATTTTAAGGCATTTAAATTAATGTCCTAGATTGGCACCACACACTTATAAATGACAAACGTGACGTGACGTCACTCAAAAATAGACTGAAGAGAATGAGAGAGAAAGAGAATGAGATGGAGCTATATAAACTCCCATAAATGCAAACAAATTGTTCCGATCTCTTTAGATAAATGTCTCTGGTCGACTTGTGAACGCTGAGCGATATTGGTGGTGACAGTTAGCAGGGCAGTTCAGTTTAAGGCCTTAAACTGGGTGGATTTAACTGGGTGTTAGCGACGCACAGCTAATAAAAAAAAGATGTGACTACTTTACTAATGTAATGTCAAAGGGAGCGCGCGGGGTGCGAACTGAGGCGCGGGGAGACCTCCCGCCGGAGGAGTAGTGGTCGAATCGCCTCATACGCACGTCGCGCATTGCCTATTTTTTGAACATATGTAACTACCCACAAACTTCAGAAAAATATAAGCTCAAGTCGTATCAAAGTCGGTGTTTTACTGCGGGTTTTTTACCCTTGTCGCCTACAAAGTGGTCCTTCGAGCCGGATACTTACATGTTTACCACTCCGCCGCCGAAGAAAACGATGGTAAACACCCGCAGCACGACGAGCAAACTTCTGGAAAATGAAAGGCTCAAGCAACAAGCGGTTGCCAGAGCACAGGAAATTCCACCGCCTACGCCTACACCTGTAACAAAAGATGACGATGGACCCAGGATGTCAAAATCTTGCACTGGTAGTGTTGTGAAATCGGAACAACTGGTAATTAATAAACCGCCTTCACAAACCTCACGTCATACCGCCAAGTCCAAGAAATTTTCATCGTCGTCAAGTAAGAAAGCCCAGATGAAGAAACTGGAACTGGAAGCAGCTAAGGCGAAGGCACGAATTGAATTGGAGCTAATAGATAAACAACTAGCGGCGGACCTAGCCGACCTAGACGAAGAATACAGTCCACCATCAGAAATATCGGAGCCCGTTCGCGGTAGTGATATCGAAAAGTGGGTGGAGCGCAGCCAACAGGAGCTGAATATGCAGCACGCCACTTTGATGGACAACGACAAAGGCAAGCCGCATACGTCGGGTCACACCGACACAGATGGACCAGTTCAACAGCTGGCCAACGCTCTTAACCATTTGGTCACTTCCTCGACTACCCAACAGAACACTCACCTGCTCAGCCGTCTCAGCATGCCGAAAGAGCTTCCTGTCTTCGACGGAAGCCCGATGGAATGGTTACACTTCAAACAAGCATACCAGGAATCCACCGAAGTGTGCACCTTTACCGAAAGAGAAAATCTGTGGCGGTTAAGAAAGTGTCTTCGAGGTCCCGCACAGGAAGCTGTAGCCGCGTTACTCATCAGCGGTACCTCGCCAGCAGTCGTGATGTCAACATTAGAACTACAGTTCGGAAACGCTGACGTCATCCTATCCCGCATTATCACAGACATCAAGAGAATGTGCAGCGTGTCGACGGATTATTATAAAGAAATAGTCCCCTTTTCAATTAAAGTGAAGAACTACGTGGCGGCAGTACGTGCCCTGGGCCGAGAAGAGTACCTACAAGGAATGGAGATAGCTACTACCGTATTATCCAAGCTACCTACTACTCTCCTGTCTAAGTGGGCAGATTACAGCTACCCGCTCATCACTGCCGTCACACCTAAGCCAAGACTGGATATACTTTCCGATTTCCTCATCGAAGAAGCGATTAAAATATCTACATGCAGTGCTACCTTACTCGAACCTAAAAATGACATTTTCAAACGTAAACATTACGATAAAGTGAATAATATACAAACAGTGCTAAAAATCGACGAACAAAGTGATCAAAAGTGCCGTTACTGTCGTACAAATAATATTCACAAGTTACCGGAGTGCAAAAAGTTTAAAAAATCGCTACGTAAGGACAGATGGGCGCACGTAAAGCGATTCGGTATCTGTTATAAGTGTCTCATAGCGCATCATAACAGGGAAACGTGTCCCGCTGCTACCTGTGATGTAAACAATTGTGGACAATCTCATCACCGTTTGCTACACTATGAACCGCGAAAAGACAGCAGTGAATCCGCGCTAGCGCAAACCGTACAAACCGAAACAGTGAACCATATAAACATAAACAGTTCCGTGCTACTTAAAGTGATTCCAATAAACATTCACGGATCTCACGGCATTGAACGTACGACTGCTCTGCTGGACGATGGATCGACAGTGTCGCTGATAAGCGCCTTACTCGCCGCACGGGTGGGGCTGACCGGCCGCCGGGAATGTCTTCGTGTGCGTGGTGCATGGGACAACACTGAGCTAGTGTGCGACGCTCAGCTGGCGCACCTGTCGCTGTCCGGTGCTGATAACGAACTATTTACAATCAGTGCGCGCATTGTTGATGAACTAAACTTACCTAAACAGAACCTAACTACAATAAATTTTAAAAACTATAACCACTTACGTAGCATCAGCCGTGACTTATGCTCGGAACAACCTAAACCACAAGTTTTAATTGGCCAAGACAATTACCATCTACTTTTACCTCTGGAGACGAAGATGGGCCGACCTAACGAACCCTGCGCTACCCGGACTCCTCTGGGCTGGTGTCTTCATGGAAGGGTACCTACTTACTCACCTGGTCCTGCACGTCACTCTACGCTGTTCGTCACCACTCATGATGATGGAGACACGAAGGAACCTGAAAGAATATTGCGAGAGATCCAGGAAGAAGTACGAAAGTCGTTCACCATCGAATCCATGGGCATATCTGCCAAGCCGAGGCAGAACTCTGAAGATCTACGCGCTGAAAACATCCTAGAACAAACATCCACCCTGGTTGATGGTCGATGGCACGTCGGTCTACTGTGGAAGGACGAGAAAAGTGTAATGCCAAACTCATATTCAACTGCCTTTTCTAGACTTCAAGGAATCGAACAGAAGATGAAGAAAAATAAAGAATATGCACAGCGATATATAGAACGAATAAATCATTTTCTAGTGGGGTCAACGTCCAGCTTACCGGTTATCGGAATGTACGATGACTCAGATTTGTACCTGAGGAAACAATGGCGCACCGCTCAAAGATTAGGGGACATGTACTGGCGCCGATGGGTTAAAGAAATACTGCCAGACATGTTACCACGCACAAAATGGCACAATGAGCAGAGGACACTACAAGTGGGTGACCTTGTGCTAGTGGTGGATCCAGATGGTCCCCGCAACCTGTGGCCCAGAGGCTTAATACAAGAAGTTTTTCCTGGCAAAGATGGCCGAGTACGAGTGGTTAAAATTAAAACTAAGTCTGGTGTTCTAATCAGGTCACCTACGCGCGTCGCTCGCATACCTGTGGAAAATGAGTGCTGCTGACGCAGCACTAGGGTGGGGCGTGTTAGCGACGCACAGCTAATAAAAAAAAGATGTGACTACTTTACTAATGTAATGTCAAAGGGAGCGCGCGGGGTGCGAACTGAGGCGCGGGGAGACCTCCCGCCGGAGGAGTAGTGGTCGAATCGCCTCATACGCACGTCGCGCATTGCCTATTTTTTGAACATATGTAACTACCCACAAACTTCAGAAAAATATAAGCTCAAGTCGTATCAAAGTCGGTGTTTTACTGCGGGTTTTTTACCCTTGTCGCCTACACTGGGCCTGATTTCGGTTACAAGTGTAGATTTTTTTCGTTGTTGGTACTTCGCCCTGTGGTAATTAGCTCACTGCTGAGCTGGGCCTCCCCTCACTTCCGTGAGGAGGATTAGGGCATAATCCACTTCGGGGCCCGGTCCAGATTCGTGGATCACATAATTATGTTTCCAATAACAGTTAGCAAATTAAATCAAATGTTGTTCGCGCCACTTACATTGGCACTCATAATACCTTCCTACCTTCCTATTCCTATCATTTCTTGGCGACTATCTCTGTCGCTCATATCGTGGTATCCACGAGAAAACTGCTTGCCGCCGCAAGTAGTCTGCGATCGACCCTCGTCCTTCGCGGCTGCCGCTCTCGCCGAATCCAAAGTACTGGATCTGCTGCTCCTCTGCGGTGGTCCACGTGAATTCGACGCGCAAATATAAACAACACCCGCTATAAACCCGCCGCGTAAACGCTCCTTGCCGACACGCACCAACCGCCTAAAATACAGTCCACTACATCGAACGTCATAACATCCTGAAGGAACAAGCAGCTTGGAGACGGACCCGAACCGAGGTGATTGCAGTTGCATGGAGACCAGGTTAGTCGCCAAGTTCCTTTGTACTACTCTTCTACCAGCCATCCTTCCCCCGCCATTGGAGGCGCGCTCAGCCTATACAGCTTAGCTGCCGCGCTAACATATTGTTGGTCCTCCGCCGCCGGATCTTCTCTGGTCCTCCCGCTATTCTCTGGCCCCTCTTAGGCCTCATATAGTCCTCTTTATAACCGCCCGCAATTTTATATTGGTATTTTTACCAACGATAATTTCCTATAATTATCGTGTTCCCGCCCGCAATTACAGTTCAGATAGTACCCTGTACTATCCTACTACGCTATTATATACTTATTTCGTGTATTCCGCATTCCTAAATAGTAAAAATAACGATTTTTCCGTAATTCTTAATTTTTATTAAAAAGTGAAGGTATTCCTAACGACCGCCCGTGCGTCTCCGCGTGGGTATTCAATACGCCGCGCGCGCGGCAGGTAAATGCTGTAGGCAGTTGCAGTAAGTTAGGAATTTCATACTTTATCTAGTTTTTTTATACTTTGTTAAGATGGCTATGGCTACTCGTTCAAAAGACAAAGATAGTGAAGTATACGAGGACGCAAAGGCGCTCGATACGTTACAGGTCGAACGTTTGACCTTGATAGGTAAACGTGACATTATATTTTCCCGCTTACAAGATATTTTTAACCGATCTTTAAAGGCTTTCACTGATGATACTGAGAAAGATTTATTTCTATGTGGAATGATCTCGTTAGACCGTTTACGCTCCGATTTCAATGAAATTGTGAACAAATTAAATGTCACCGAGTTGAGTCTCAACGCTTCGTACACGGTAAACTACCAATCTATAAACGTCTTCGAAGATATGTTTTGCCGTTGTCAGTTTGTTTATAATAAACTTAACCCGCCTTTAAAAACCGCTGATTTCAATGTTGCCCCGCAACGTAAATCTATCAGAATTCCTGAACTCGATTTGATGGTCTTCAATGGAGATCCGATGACCTGGAGGATATTTTATGAGTCATTCAAACGCACGATTCACGAAAATCCCGATCTCACTGATCACGAACGCGTCCAATATTTAATTAATAAATTGTCAGGCCGGGCCCTTGCAGTTTGTTCTGGTATCGTACCTAACGGTGATAATTATCCGATCATATGGCAGACGCTCGTCGATAAGTATAACGACAAACGTAACCTAGCCTCCGCTTATCTTGATCAAATGCTTGATTTTAAATCTTTTAACACCGCGACGAATAAAAACTTAGAATTATTCCTAGATAAATTCTGCACGGCTGTGTCAAGTTTGAAGTCTCTCAAGCTCGATAACGTGTCTGATTTTATTTTACTATCGCTCGCTTTGAAGAAAATAGATTCAAGTACTGCACGGTCGTTTGAAATGCACATGCGAGGTAAATCTATGCCTACATACAATGAACTTTTAAAATTCATCCGCGAACAAAGCAAAATATTGGAACGCACTACGACCGATTCTCTTAGCCGCAGTGATAACAGGCCGCGTACTGCAAGGTCTACGCAGTCTTTTGCAGCATCATGCGTCACTCACTGTCCGCTTTGCAAACAAGCCGATCACGCTAACTTATATAGATGCCCTGCATTTGATAAGCTTTCTATCGACGACAGGTACACTTTTGTAAAACAAAGCAAAGGTTGCACTAATTGTCTAAGCACTACGCATATAAATACTGCTTGCAATTCTAAATTTAATTGCCGTTATTGTGGATGTAAACATCATTCTATGTTATGCCGCAAAGTATCATCTTCCCGTGAAGACAATCGCCCGTACCCTAGCGCTCCGTCACAGGCGCACGCGCCGCCTCCGCGCGCGCGAACTGGCAACTTCTCCGCCGCCGGGGATCACATGCCGCCTTCGGCATCGCCGCCGCCCGTCGCGGGCTCCGCTAGCGCTCAGCTGACGAACTTACCTACAACTGCTTATCAGTCATCACAACAACAGGTGTCGCTGTGTAATATACGCCCCGCTTCGCAGCCTAATGACACTACTTGTTTACTGGGAACCGTACAAGTTTATGCTACGGATTTAAATGGTCGCCGCCATGTAGTACGCGCCTTAATTGATTCGGCTTCCCAAAGTAACTTTTTAACTTCAAAATGTTGCGCTAAATTGAATTTAAAATGCAATAAGGTGACGAACACCGTTGTTAAAGGGATAGGTTCCGCATCTGACCCAATCAAGGGAGCAGTTTCTGCTACTTTATCTTCCCGCCTAAATGATAATTTTATTGCAATTGACGCCTATGTTATCGACCGCATAACAGACAATTTACCGGCAGTGAAAATTGACGTATCCTGCCTTTCATACCTGAACTGCCTGCCTCTGGCAGACGACAGTTTCGCTTCGCCTTCCGAGATCGACATACTTATAGGCGCGCCGCTCTTTTCTGAAATATTGCTATCAGGCCGCGCCGCTGGTCCGCCTGGTACTCCAACCGCTTTTGAAACCATTTTTGGTTTTATCGTAATCGGGACCGCTCCCGTTACTCCCGATCATGTTACTCCCGCTCATGTTACGCCCGCTCATATTGAAACCGTTGTTTCTATCACTGACCCCTTGGTTGAAGATAGATGCCGCTCTCATATTTCCCTTTGTACCTTTACGGAAGGACCACGTTTAGATAATCTTGTCCAACGCTTCTGGCAGCTTGAAGAGGTGCAATGCACGCCGACTTTGAGCCCAGACGCTATAGAATGTGAACGCATTTTTACAAATAACGTTTCCCGCGATCCTACGGGACGCTATTCTGTAGCGTTGCCTTTCTCCCGCGATCCCGCGACCTCTCTGGGTAATTCTTACCCTATCGCTAAAAAACGCTTCATGTATCTCGAACGTAAGCTCGCCGCGACACCTGCTCTGCGCTTAGAGTACGATGCTATAATCAAAGAGTACATTCAGAAGGGTTACATTTCACTGATCGACAATGATAGTCCTTTTACTGGATATTACGTGCCACACCACGCCATTGCGAGACTACAAAAAACAACAACTCGATGGCGTATGGTGATGGACGCCAGTGCTGAAACTGACTCAGGCCTCTCCTTGAATCAAGTTTTATATACCGGGGATAATTTACAAAACGATCTTTTTACAATCCTCTTGGATTTCCGCCTCTACCCAATCGCTTTTACATCCGATATTAAACAGATGTACCTACAAATTTTGATAAATAAGGACCACCGCAAATATCAAAAATTCCTGTATCGATTCGATCCCGTTTTTCCGCTTGATACCTACCAATTCAACCGCGTTTGTTTTGGTCTACGTAGCAGTCCGTTCCTTGCAATGCGAGTGTTGCGACAGCTGTGCGCCGCCGACGGTGCCCGCTTCCCACTCGCAGCATCTCTTATCAGCGACAACACATACATGGACGACGTGTGCTACTCCATGCCTACTCTGTCTGCTTGTTTACAACTCAGAGACGATCTCCG
Source organism: Campaea margaritaria (assembly GCA_912999815.1). NCBI lineage: Eukaryota > Metazoa > Arthropoda > Insecta > Lepidoptera > Geometridae > Campaea > Campaea margaritaria. The sequence goes on from OU538818.1 coordinate 3,578,690, forward strand.
CGAGTTGCTCAAGGCCGGGGGCTTCGATCTCGTCAAATGGGCTAGTAACTCACCCGCGCTCCTTGACTCCCTTCCCGTCTCTGCGTTAACGGAATGCGTTAAAAATGCGAAAAATGCGTTAACGGATCTTTTAAATTCCGACGAATATAATAAGTCTATCTCAGATGAGTTATCAGCTAATCGCATACACTGGAAATTCAATCCACCGCGAAGTCCTCACTTCGGGGGGAATTATGAAATATATGTGAAAGCGTTTAAAAGTCATCTTCATAAGACGATCGGTTCACAGTTACTCACGTATGAGGAAATGTTAACCGTACTCACACAGATAGAATGCGTTATCAATTCTCGTCCTGTAACGTTATTGAGCGAAGATCCGTCTGAGCCGACCGCGCTGAGTGCTTCACATTTCTTAATGACCGCACCGCTGAAGCATTTGCCCGCTTGCACGGTTCCCGATGAACCTGGACACTTATTGAAACGGTACGCTTTATTGGATCAAATGGTACAATCATTTTCCAAACGGTGGAAGTTGGAATATCTTCACTTACTTCAATCTAGAGGAAAATGGAATACACCTTCGAATCCCATTACAATAGGTTCTATTGTTCTTATTATCACTGATAATATTCCCCCGCTATCCTGGCCTCTCGGCGTCGTCGTGGCCACTCATGTCGGCGGCGATGGCATCTGTCGAGTAGCGTCAGTAAAAACGGCGACCGGCGTCTACCAGAGACCCGTCGTCCGTTTATGTATCTTACCTACCCAATAATTTAACCCCTTGCTCCCCGGTCAACCGCTATGTTATATTTAACCCGTTGACCGCTTTAGAGTTTAACTCTTATTTTTATTTTTTTTATTTCCCGCTTTCTTTTAAAAACCAATGGTTTTTAGGCCGGGGGCAAATGTTCGCGCCACTTACATTGGCACTCATAATACCTTCCTACCTTCCTATTCCTATCATTTCTTGGCGACTATCTCTGTCGCTCATATCGTGGTATCCACGAGAAAACTGCTTGCCGCCGCAAGTAGTCTGCGATCGACCCTCGTCCTTCGCGGCTGCCGCTCTCGCCGAATCCAAAGTACTGGATCTGCTGCTCCTCTGCGGTGGTCCACGTGAATTCGACGCGCAAATATAAACAACACCCGCTATAAACCCGCCGCGTAAACGCTCCTTGCCGACACGCACCAACCGCCTAAAATACAGTCCACTACATCGAACGTCATAACATCCTGAAGGAACAAGCAGCTTGGAGACGGACCCGAACCGAGGTGATTGCAGTTGCATGGAGACCAGGTTAGTCGCCAAGTTCCTTTGTACTACTCTTCTACCAGCCATCCTTCCCCCGCCATTGGAGGCGCGCTCAGCCTATACAGCTTAGCTGCCGCGCTAACAAATGTATTGACCCAGAAATTAGCAAGACCTCCGATTTAAAAGTGTCGGAACCGCGGACTTGTAATATCGGTCGGAAGTTCCGACTTATCGGAGTCGGAGTCAAAGCTCCTTAGTCCACAATCCGTCACTGGCGGCCGGATCGGATCGGCGGATTACATCGCTCAGTAATAATTCTCGAAAACAAAAAACTAACGACCCTTTAATCTTCTTCACTTTGCGCTGAGTGCTTGGAATTTTTAAAGATTACGTAAAGCTTAAGAATGTACCCAATAGATTTTTCCTTGTCGTATTTAGGTAATTTTAACCCGTTGGGACGTTCGCTGAAATATTTAATTTAGCGAAAATTTAAATCTGACTTATCCTATCCTATTCTACTAATCCCTACTTATTTTATAAATGCGAAAGTCTGTCTGTCTGTCTCTCTGTTACGCTTTCACGGCTAAACCAATAAACCGATTTAAATGAAATTTGGTACAGAGACAGTCTAGAGCACAAGACAGGACTTAGGGTACTTTTCAATGCGAAAGTTTACCACACCCAGCGGAGAAAGAGGCCCAAGCCTCACGTGGCGAGCCCGAGAGGGCGCCCGCAGAGGTGGTTGCGGAAGCGCCGAGCAAACTCGTGGCCACCTCCACAATGCGGAGAGGAGAACACCCCAGACTTTTAGTGGGTAAACACCGTCAGAACGCGTTCTGGCGGGGGAGTCCCACATAGCCACCCCGCCCTCCCCGGGGCCGGGTGGTATACCTACATTTCCCCGGGTAAAAAAAAAAAATGGGGATAAAAGTTTGTATGAGAGTTTCGTTATTTTTGAAGCTAGAAGCTTGAAATTTATTTTTTAGGCTTTTGATTAGATATAAATAAATAATAATGTGCCATTCAAAGTATGTAAAAAATTTACCATTAAGGGGGTAAAGTAAAAAAAGGGCTGAGAGTTTGTATGGAAATATGTAAGGTTTCGGCTAAACCAACGCACCAATTTTAAAAATTCTTTCACTAATGGAAAGCTACATTATCAGCGAGTAACATAGGCTATATTTTATCTCCGTATTTATGCAGAAACGGGAACTGCAAGGGTGAAACCGCGGGGCGCAGTATTATAAATGTGAAAGTTTGCGAGAATGGAAGAATGGATGGATGGATGAATGTTTGTCACATAAAAACCACATCACGGATTTTGATGAAATTTGGTTTACACATCTTATATCTTTAAATGAGCAATTCTTGTATATATATATAATGGAATCTCGGAATCGGCTCCAACGATTTTCATGAAATTTAGTATATAGGGGGTTTCGGGGGCGATAAATCGATCTAGCTAGGAATCATTTTTAGAAAATGTCATAAAAAAATATATATAATAATACCGAGCAAAGCTCGGTCATCCAGGTACTAGTTTATTACCTGGATTAAGATATAGAATACTTTTATCCTGTAAAAATTATCGGTGCCTGTGGGATAATACTCAACGTATTCTTCATACGTTTGAAAAATATTAATATTCTTTACGGCTTGCAACATATATTTTACAAGTGAGGGATCAAATTACAGCTGAACGCAACAAACTGCCCCCCCGGGCCGTCCTTGTTGGCAGGCAGATTAATCTATACTCATGGAATAGTACCGCGGCTGACTGACTGATTGACTGACTGATAGACTGACTGGTTAACTGACTGACAGACAGCGCAAAGCCTTTTTTCCTTGAACAAGCCCTTCCTTTGCCTTTAGGTCACAAATGAATAAGTTACTTCTAGGTAAGCGTGCGCCATCGTAGACCGTATTGTCGCTTAACATCAGGTCAGATAGTGGTCAATCGTGAACTTTTTTATTAATAACTAGCTGCGCCCCGTAGTTTCACCCGCGTAGTTCCCGTTCCCGCGGGAATAAAGGGATAAAATATAGCCTATTTTACTCGCTGATAATTTAGCTTTCCATTAGTGAAATAATTTTTAAAATAGGTACAGTGGTTTAGCCGTAACCTTACATATTTCTATACAAACTTTCATCCCCTATTTATCTCTGTATCAAATTTCATTTAAATCGGTTCAGTAGTTTAGGCGTAACAGACAGACAGTTATTTTCGCATCTATACAATCTATAAACGTTATGTTGGTTTGTGTACGCTTCAAAAACTCAAAAAGTTCTGCACCGATCGAGCTGAAATTTTAGCATGATATATAATCCGCATCAAGGATTGTTTTTATCTATTTTTTTCATCAGTGACATATCAGAGAATGTGCGAATGTGCCATAGCGAAGCGTGGCAGGGCACAGCTAGTTTATAATATAAGTAGAAGCAGGATAAAAAAAAACAACAAATACCTTCAACTGAACTAATCATTAACTAACTGATAACAATTTGACTTTGAAATAATATATTTCCTTTTCAAGCGCTGATTCATGACTGAATCTCGCACAGGAGGTAACCACGTACTTGTTCTTATTCCATGCAGTTCATCTTAAGGCCTTAAACTGAACGGCCTAGATTGGCACCACACGCTCATAAATGATAAACGTGACGTGACGCCACTCAAAAATAGACTTCTGAGAATGAGAGAGAAAGAGAATGAGATGGAGCTATATAAACTCCCATAAATGCAAACAAATTGTTCCGATCTCTTTGGATAAATGTCTCTGGTCGACTTATGAACGCTGAGCGATATTGGTGGTGACAGTTAGCAGGGCAGTTCAGTGTAGGGCCTTAAACTGGATGGATTTAACTGTTCGTGGTGAGGCCCCTGGAAAAGGAAATATGACAAATGCCCATCGACAATGTATCTCGTCCAACCCTTTCTACCTGAACTTAATCCAATGTTATGGCTCAGTCGTTATTGCTTCGGACATTCCCATACTTTCATAACAATAAAGATTGCCATTCCAAAACAAAAAATCTACAATAATAAAAAGCGTCCAAGTGCGAGCACGCGGGACTCGTTGGTGGTTCCGTAGGAAATGGTGAAGCGGTTTTCTTTCAGAGTCAATGGAAGCACTGCGGGGCTATGCAGCACGGTGCGGATCAGCTTGAGTTCGTTTAATTTTGGCGTTTGATTGCCACGGGACTCGTCATTTCAATACGAATGACGAGTCCCGTGGCAATCAAACGTCGAAATGAAACGAACTTGAGCTGATCCGCACCGTGCTGCATAGCCCCGCTGGTAGAGTTAGAAGAGTTTTCTGTTCTTCTGCGAGATTCAGCCATGAATCAGCGCATGAAAGGGAAATGTCCTCTTTCTAAAAATTCAAATTTTAACCTATTTTTTATTCTCTATGTAACTGAGATTACAATATTTTTGCCCAAATAAATAAATAATTTTCTTTCTTCCTTTTAAATAGGTACCTATATGTAACATTATGCTTATGATTATGCAATGCAAAGTTCTGTGTGGCACTGTAACTGTTATAGGCCGGCGTAGCGCTTACGATCAGGCGAACGACTTGCTCGTCTAATAACTTAGTCTAATAAAAAAAAAATTGGTTGTCTGTAAAGTTGGTTTACGGATGATAGTTTAACGTGACAACGTCATAATAAAACATTGATAAAATGATTGCATACTTTTATGAATAAAATTGAATCATTTTTTAATAATAGAAGAATAAATACTTGATATTATACTAGTAATCAGATTTATGAAATGCAAGAATAATTTACCTGTCAAGAAGAGATGAAAGATAGATGCGGCGCAAGCGTACAATGAGCGTTACGGGACAATGTGTCAACTTATTCGTGCATGCAGCCGGCGTTCATCAATTTATTAGACACGTCACATTTATTTCATTATTTTTATGGAATTAGTTTTTAATCTAAGTTCGGATGAAATTACTGACACGCGTTAACAAAAAGCGTTCCGTCGCAACCTTCCAACGGACCCCCAAAACCGAACCGAATAAATGCAAATGTCATAAAAACATAGAAATACCGGCGGCAATAAAAATACAAATTCCGGATCGTGTATTTTCGTACGTTTGGGAAATTTCACGGCCCGCTTGTCAATTTTTCATGGTTTATTTTTTTGCCCAGGTTTTTGGGAAGTTCGTCCTAAAGGGACGTGGGTTGTAAAGTTTCCCTTTAAACTAACTTAAATGGATTTTTATGGAGTTCCAGATGAAAAGAGCTATTTATTTTTTGACTGAGTGATGAGGCGAGCTAGTCGTTCACCTGATGGTAAGCGTAACCTGCCCATAACAGTCACAGCATCACCCAGAACACTCTACATTGCATAAGCCTGCTCGGCACTGCACTGCGCTCGTCACCCTGAGACATCGGCTCTAAAGTCTCATATGCTCAGTAATTTTGCTGGAAACAGTGCTCTTCAAACCGGTACACAGTAATGTATGCACACTACTGCTTGGCGACTGAATATCTGGCAAAGGTGGCATTTGAAACTTGTCTGATCATATATTACTTATGATGTTGAATGTACCTACAAATGGCGGATTTAATGCCAAGAGCTTTTTCTACCAGTCAACCTCCCATAGTGGAAGATAGAGGGGTGTAGGCGCTCATCAAAAATACTGAATTAAGGAAAATAAAAATAAAAATGATTGTGTTACCAACAAAAAAGATCGTGTCATTTTTTTTAATGGAGGTAGGTTTTATAAAAGTCGGATGTCTTAAGAGATAAAATTATAATATTTTCGAATTTATAAGTGGGTTTATGTTCTGAAGGAAAGCCGAAAATGTAATGTTGTTTTTTTTTATTTTTTTTCCTCAAACTTGTGTTTTTCGTGTTAATCTGTAATATTGGTGGAATATTATCCATTAAATGTTCGTTAACTTGCACGAGTGTCGGCAAATGGTACAAACAAGAACGTGCTATTTAGCGTTCTCCCCTCCAAGTTCCGAGACGAGCAAGTCGTTCACCTGATGGCAAGCGTTACGCCTGCCCATAACAGTCACAGCGCCACCCAGAACTCTGCATTGCATAATCCTGCGCGGCGCACTGCACTCGTCACTCTGAGACATCGGCTCTAAAGTCTCATTGCCCAGTAATGTCGCTGGAAACAGTGCCCTTCAAACCGGAACATAGTAATGTTTTCACACTGCTTGGCGGATGAATATCTGGCAAAAGTGTGGTACTTCCCCAGGAGGTCTCTTGCAGAAGAGGCCTCGCACTACAAAAAGCATCATAGCGTAAGTTTAAATAGGTTTGCCATCACAATGAATTCACTCTTATGAGAATATAACCATAATATGAGACACCAAACAAATAAAGCTATCCAAATAGTCAAGCTAAGAATGCACGCTCACTCCAAATGTCCCCCTTCTCCGCGGTGACAAATAACCCGAAAGAATGTCCCCTACTCTGTAATGTGGGACATTACTTCTATACTGTAGCGTTGAGAGGTGACCACAGTGTCATAATAACTCTAGAGCCGTGGGTCAAGTCGTATTGAGCCTTATCAGGGGGATAACCACGTACTTATTCTTATTCCACGCAGTCCATTTTAAGGCCTTAAACTGAACGGCCTAGATTGGCACGCACACTCATAAATGACAAACGTGACGTGACGTCACTCAAAAATAGACTGCCGAGAATGAGAGAGAAAGAGAATGAGATGGAGCTATATAAACTCCCAGAAATGCAAACAAATTGTTCCGAGATCTCTTTGGATAAATGTCTCTGGTCGACTTATGAACGCTGAGCGATATTGGTGGTGACAGTTAGCAGGGCAGTTCGGTTTAAGGCCTTAAACTGGATGGATTTAACTGTTCGTGGTGAGGCCCCTGGCGTCAGTACGAACGTCGGTTTCTCGTGACTATCGCTAAGAAAACACGGTTTTCTTCATTTACTGGCCGTTTCCGAGACTGGTCCAGTAGAAAGTAGAAAAAATAAAAAACTAGTAAGTTTTTTTTTATTTCACTGAGTGACGAGACAAGCAAATCGTTCACCTGATGGTACACGCTACGCCTGCCCATAACAGTCACAGCACCACGCAGAACTAAGCATTGCATTAAGCAGCCGACACGTTTGTCTGACGTGTCGTGTCGTGATGCATCAGAAAGGTATCGGTTTCATACATTTAATATGGTAGCGTTCACATTTCTCCGACGCAGTGTGTTGTGTCGGCTTGTGTAAATGTATGAAACCGATACCTATCTAATGCATCGCGACACGACACGTCAGACAAATGTGAACCTAGCTTTAGCTTCACACTAAATCTCAAAAAAATAACACATCTTTGCTTATTTTATTTTTACAATTTTGCAAAAATTATCTTGTCCCATTATTTGGGAAGCAGGTTTCCCACCGCCCCACGGTACCCTAAAGCACCAGAGGTGGCCCCACTAATGAGCCTATTAGAAATGGCTAGTGACCTATTTCTATAAAAAAAATTCGTCACCCCACATGGGGTTGTTAGCCGCCCTTAAATATGTTGAGATGGCAGGGGTGTGAGGAGATATAGACTAATGGACTAAATGTACCCTGCGGCTTTACCTGCGTATTACTAAATTTACCCAACAAAAAACACGAATATAATATGTTTGAATTCAGTATATTATACCTTTTTATTTCTTTATTTATATGAACAGTAAACCACCGTCCCATCTCTTTGTTGCTCTTCTCCTGCACGATTGTCTGGAAGAGATGGCTCTTAGCGATAAGACCGCCCATTGTGACACCAATAGTTAAGTTTAATATGTCTTAGTTTTTAAGTTTTCTTTGTTCTGCGGTGTTTCGAAAAAGAGTTTATCTGTTTATCTATCTATCTATAAATACAAAACTCGATATGTTTATTGCAAGTAAGCAAAAATAATGCACTTTTACAAGTCATACATAGAAAAAAAAACATTTTATTTCGGGTAACTTAAAAAAAAAATATGGAGAAAAAAAAAACGAAAAAAAAAAACATGGATAAAATTAAAATAATACATATATATGTTTTAGTTACAGAGTGACCTAGCTCACTTGATGGTAAGCGCCTATCCATAACAGTTACAATGCCACCCAGAACTATGCATGGTGACATTTTGCACGCACTGCGCTCGTCACCCTGCAAAAATGCAGTTTTTACGGACAACCCGATTTATGTGAGTGAAACCGCGGGGCGCAGCTAGTTTTATAATACGCTTTTTAATTTAAGTACTATCGACTGTATATTTAAAATGTCCCTATCCTACTAATATTATAAATGCGAAAGTTTGTGAGAATGGATGGATGGACGTTTGTTCCTCTTTCACGCAAAAACTACTGAACGGATTCGAATGAAATTTGGAACACAGATAGTTTATAACCAGTAATTTTTATCCCGATAGCATGTTCCCGTGGGACGAAACGGGAAATACGCGGGTGAAACCGCAGGGCGCAGCTATTTAATACTAATATGTTAGATGTTTTGTCTACCTTTCACACAGCAACATAGCACTGGTAGAGTCAACGGAGTTTTCCTTTTCCTGTGCGAGATTCAAGCATGAGTCACCACTTGCAAGGGAAATATCCTTTTTCAAACTCAAACCATAATTAGATAATAATCATTAGTTTCGTAGATCATAATGTTTTGACTTATTTTTTTGGTTTCCTTACTTCTACTCTATTCTATTTTCAGCCCGTATCCACCCACTGCTGGGTATAGGCCTCCTCTGTTTCACGCCATTTGTTCCGGTCCTGTGCCAGTCTCATCCATTCAATCCCGACGTGCTTGGCGATGTCGTCCGACCGTCGGGCTGGTGGTCTGCCTCGCAGGCGTTGCGCTCCTCTTGGCCACCACTCCGTTGTTACCTTCGTCCATCTTTGGTCATCCCGCCTTGCCAAGTGTCCTGCCCATCTCCACTTAAGCCTTGCTATCCGTATACCTACATCTTCAACTTTAGTGCGACGTCGAATTTCGACGTTTGGTATACGGTCTAGCAGGCGAATGCCTAACATGGCGCGCTCCATTGCTCTTTGAGCAGCTCTTTCTATACTTATGTATAAGATATTATTTTTGACGTGTAAAAGTGCAATATTTTGCCTATTCACAATAAACGATTTGAGTTTGAGTTTGAGTTTAAATGAAATGACCTGATTTTTCTATAGAAATATATATTCATTTAAAATCTTTAAAATCAACAACCTTTGATATTTATAACCTTTGCAAACCAAAGCATACTGTATAAACAGCCAGTCTCCCTCTAACTACCTCAACGATATATCGTCGTCCCTCTCCTACACAAAGAAAACAGTATCTCTCTACAAAGGATTCGAACAAACGTTGAAAATACAGTGCCTGTTGAAAAAACAAAGCCTTGTACCAGTGGTATTAGTACAGTCAGCATCAAAAGAAAATGATGATGAGGCCAGTTTCAAAAGCCATGACCTGTATTTCGTGCTATGAAATCTTATTCTTTATCCTAATTATTTTCAACTAGCTGCGCTCCGCGGTTTCACCCGCGTAGCTCCTGTTCCCGCGGGAATATGGGGATAACATATAGCCCATGTTACTCGCTGTCAATGTAGCTTTCCATTAGAGAAATAATCTTTTATATCAGTGGTTTAGCCGAAACCTTACATATTTCCATACATACTTTCATCCCCTATATTTATTTTACCCCTCAAGGGTAAAGTTTTACAAACTTTGAATGTCAAATTTATTTATATCTAATCAAAAGCCTAAAAAATAAAATTCAAGCTTCTAGCTTCAAAAATGCCGATACTTCCATACAAACTTTCATCCCCTATTTCAAACCCTAACAATGCTTTTTTCGCATTAAAAAAGTACCCTATGTCCTTCCCTAGGCTCTAGACTATCTCTGTACCAAATTTCGTTTCAATCGGTTCAGTAGTTCAGGCGTGAAAGAGCAACAGTCAGACAGAGTTACTTTCGCATTTATAATATAAGTAAGGATATAATCTGATTCCTTAACACGTTCACTGCAGAAAATACTGACATTGTGATTTTTGTAACTTCACGCGAGTGCGGGAAAACACAGCTGTTGTGTTATCGCAGTTCACGTGCCGGCTGTGCGGTGACACACAGACGTGTGTATAACGCGGCGCTACTACAGCGCGGCTCACACAGACGGCGCGCCAGTGCTGGGAAATGCATACGGGCCGTAACGGTGCCCAAATGTAAAAACCGGTTCAGCAGACAACGTTTTAAAAAGGTCATAACTCTCAAAATCCCGTGATCTTTTATAAATATTTTGTTTTTATTTGAATGAGTGACGAGACGATGAAGTCGTTCACCTGATGGTAAGCGCTACGCCTGCCCATAACAATAACCGCACCACCCAGAAAACTGCATTGCATAATCCTGCGCGGCGTACTACGCTGTGCTCGTCACCCTGAGACATCGGCTCTAAAGTCTCAGTACCTGGATGACCGAGCTTTGCTCGGTATTTTTTTTTATAAAAAAACGAATAAAATGACATTTTCTAAAAATGATTCTAGCTAGATCGATTTATCGCCCCCGAAACCCCCTATATACTAAATTTCATGAAAATGGTTGGAGCCGATTCTGAGATTCCAATTATATGTATATATATATATATATATATATATATACAAGAATTGCTCATTTAAAGATATAAGATATGCCCAGTAATTTCGCTGGGAATTTTCCCGTCAATCCGGAACACAGTAATGTTTGCACACTACTGCTTGGCGGAGGAATATCTGACAAAGGTGTGGTACTTCCCCAGGCGGTCTCTTGTAGAAGAGACCTCCCACTATTTAGGATCAACTTTTGAATAGAGAGGAAGAGGAGGGAGTTATGTCATTACTAACGAATCAGATTATATCTATCTATCTATCTATCTATCTATATATGTATATAAATGTTATGTTGGTTTGTGTACGCTTCACAAACTCAAAAAGTTCTGCACCGATCGAGCTGAAATTTTAGCATGATATATAATCCGCATCAAGGATTGTTTTTATCTATTTTTTTCATCAGTGACATATCAGCGAATGTGCGAATGTGCCACAGCGAAGCGTGCCAGGGTACAGCTAGTAAAGTATATTATTATATGTACTTAAAAGGTTAGAAAAATATATCCCTAGTAAAATAGAGTTGAAAAAGGTCACTGGTTTTACTCTAACTAAATTGCTGAAATGTGATAGAAATGGAATAACATTATGTACATATAAATGAAATAATACATATTTAATCAGCTGACGGTTAGTCTAATCTTCAACCCATATCGTCCCACTGCTGAGCACGGGTCTCTCCTCACTTTCACGAGGAGGGTTAGGCCATATCCACCACGGGGGGCCGGTCCAGATTGGTAGATAACACACCTACCTCCTGATGGGTTTTAGGAAAAAGCAACCAGCGGGGCTATGCAGCACGGTGCGGATCAGCTCGAGTTCGTTTCATTTTGACGTTTGATTGCCACGGGACTCGTCATTCGTATTGAAATAAGTCCCGTGGCAATCGAACGTCAAAATGAAACGAACTCGAAAATACAAAAAAATAAAAAATACCGAGCAAAGCTCGGTCATCCAGGTACTACAATTTAAATACTAATTGCTTTGCTTACTCTATAACACCTCCGAAATAATTCTCGGGTAGGTATGTGTGTTCCTCCTAAAATAAATCAAGCAGAAAGAAATCTGCAGCTAAAGAAATAATACAATTATATTTCCAAGCAAACGAGGATGTTGAAAAATGCTCGTAATTTTCTAATTCAGTATTAAATGGTTTTTACTAATGTTCCATTTGTTGTAATTAATGTTCCCGCAGTGAGATAAAAAAACCACGTTTTTTTTTTTATTGCATTTCTTATTTTTCCAATCGGAAGGTCGTGAGTTCAAATCCCAGTGCGGGCACGTACCAATGTGTTTCTGTAAAACATATGTACGTAATTATCACTCGCTTTTCGGTGAAGGAAAACATCGTGAGGAAACCCGCATAGCTACCCGAGAATTATTTCGGAGGTAGGTAGGTGATCCACCTATCCGGACTGGGCCCCCGTGGTGGATTATGGCCTTACCCTCCTCACGAAAGTGAGGAGAGACCCGTGCCCAGCAGTGGGACGTTATGGATTGATGATGACGATCTTATTTTTTTTATAAATGTATTTTTTTGCAGAGAGATGTGCATTGAACCGACCTAAAATTCTCACTATTCGAGATGAAATTCAAGAAACCGATAAAACTATGTTGTTTGAATCTGAGGGGTCACCACGTACTTATTCTTATTCCATGCAGTTCATTTTAAGGCCTTAAACTGAACGGCCTAGATTGGCACCGCACACTCATAAACGACAAACGCGACGTGACGTCACTCAAAAATTGACTGAAGAGAATGAGAGAGAAAGACAATGAGATGGAGCTATATAAACTCCCAGAAGTGTAAACAAATTGTTCCGATCTCTTTGGATAAATGTCTCTGGTCGACTTATGAACGCTGAGCGATATTGGTGGTGACAGTTAGCAGGGCAGTTCGGTTTAAGGCCTTAAACTGGATGGATTTAACTGTTCCTGGTGAGACTGAAAAAGGAAATAAAAGGGAAAAAAGGATTTCATAAAATATATTAAAAAAATATACTACATGTAACTCTCTGTCTTTCTATCTCCACTAACTTATATCTCCCTCTCCCGATCACAATTTTCGTAACGCAGCTTTCTCCCCAAGTCAAGCATGCGTAAAGAAGTTTAACACTTGGACAGCTGAGCCGTTTTGCTTGTCTAGCCACAGGTGTGTTTTCCCATACAACAAACACAACAATTGTGTTTTGCCGTACTCGTGGCAAGTTATGAAAAACACGACAGTTGTGTTTTCAGCAGTGAACGTGTTAACTTCAATAATCATAGGAACAAACGGAACGGTAACTTGATAAGCCCAGAAGTGACGGAAAGTGTGATAAAAAAATTAGGCCGGCTGTACTCCCCAAGTTGGGATATAAAAATTCTTATCAGAAACTTAAAGTGCCGAAGTTTACTTTTGCCTCCCTTATCTGAGACGGAGGATTAAGGAACTTACGCTATTCTTACATAGTTACCCTCTTTTTCCGTCCGGTTTTTTGTCAATTACTTTGAAACGGAATGGGTGCTTTAAAACAGTGGTTAGGTTTGCGTTTCATTTTTATTTAACTGTGTGTAGAGGCGTGCAGGTCACTCACCTGATGGTAAGCGCCACGCCTGCCCATAACAGTTACAGCGCCACCCAGAACTTTGCATTGCATAATCCTGCGCGGCGCACTGCGCTCGTCACCCTGAGACATCTGCTCTAGTCTCATACGCCCAGTAATTTCGCTGGAAACAGTGCCCTTCAAACAGGAACACAGTGTCAGAAACACTTCATAGGTTTTGATTCCCTTGTGAAATCGCAAACCTTATCTCTCGTCTCGCCACTCAGTCAAATAAAAAAAAAGAAATGTGTGCTGGGATACATAGAAATAAAAAATACACTAAAAATATATAAAAAAAAATAATTTCATTAATGATTTATAAAAAAATATACGAAACGTAACTCCCTCTGTTTCTATCATGTCTAACTTATATCTCCCTCTCAACGTCCGTCCGCCTCGCCCGATCACATTTTTCGTAACGCATTCACCAGTTTACTCCTCAAGTCAAGCGTGCGTATAGCGGTTTTACTTCATAGAAATAATTCGCTACTAAATTATGTCATGGCTCCAAAATTTGTAGACGGTTTAGTGACCAAACTAGTGACAATTTGATAACTAAGCATGGGTTCTATTTACTTTAATGAAACTTCCTTGCAAAGTTTTTTCCTTTTCTAGGGTTTCGTACCCAAAGGGTAAAACGGGACCCTATTACTAAGGCTCCGCTGTCTGTCCATCTGTCACCAGGCTGTATCTCATGAACCGTAATAGTTAGACAGTTGAAATTTTCACAGATGATGTATTTCTATGGCCGCTATAACAACAAATACTAAAAAAGAGAATAAAATAAATACTTAAGGGGGTCCCCATACAACAATCGTTATTTTTTTGGCTATTTTTGTTAGATATTTATGATGGCAACAGGTAGACGCTTGAAATATTCACAGAATATTTAGTTATGTATTAAATTTAATAATAAATTATTAAACTAAAATAAATTTAATATTTAAGGAGGGCTTTCATACAACAAAGTACGGAACCTTTTGTGCGCGAGTCCGACTCGCACTTGGTCGGTTTTTTTTGGAATCGGCCATTTTGCTTTTACTTTTACGAGTTTCCATAACTCAAGATTTCTATTAGAGAGAATTCGAGGTTTTTAACTTCTTTTAGTGCGGCCCATTTACCGGTACTGAAACTTCAGCGTTTTCCTTCTTTACGGAATCGTGGGGTAGGGATGTGCCTTTATCGATTATATTCATCATCATCAACCCATATCGTCCCACTGCTGAGCACGGGTGTCCCCTCACTTTCGTGAGGAGGGTTAGGCCATAATCCACCACGGGGGCCCGATCCGGATTGGTGGATAACATACCTACCTCTGAAATAATTCTCGGGTAAGTGTGTGGGTTTCCTCACGATGTTTTCCTTCACCGAAAAGCGAGTGATAATTACGTACATATGCTTTACAGAAACACATTGGTATGTGCCCGCACTAGGATTTGAATTCACGTCCTTCTCCTTCGAAAGCGGACGTTTTCCCACTAGGCTACCACCGCTAGCGCTAGTGGCATCAGGAAAACAACTTTTCGTGTCTTTACACTATTTGCCACTTTACACCTTTGCCAGATGTTCATTCGCCAAGCAGTAGTGTGCAAACATTACTATTCCGGTTTGAAGGGCGCTGTTTCCAGCGACATTACTGGGCGTGTGAGACTTTAGAGCCGATGTCTCAGGGTGACGAGCGCAGTGCAGCCCCGCGCGGGATTATGGAATTCAAAATTCTGGATAGCACAGTAACTGTTATGGGCAGGCGTAGCGCTCACCATCAGGTGAAAGACTCACTCACTCAACAAAAATCTTACTTTTTTTGTTTTTACATTTCTATATTTGATGAAACATAACTTCCTTACCTCGTAACTCTGTTTAAAAATAAACGGTAACTTTTTTTTTGACGTTGAACATAAATAGTGTTATCGATTTTATTTATTTATTTATTTATTTTCGCATTCAGCGATAAGACCGCCCATTGTACTACCCTTGTTTACCTATTGTAATTCTTCTGTGCTGTGTTTATTTTTGTTTCTGGTGTACAATAAAGAGTTTTTCTATTCTATTCTATTCTATGTACATTAATTAATTAATACGGCATAACCAATTAAATTAACTAATAGTACACAATAATAATAGTGTCAAAACAATTATAACAGTACCTGGATGACCATTATTTAACGGTATTTTTTTTTTTATAAAAAAACGAATAAAATGACATTTTCTAAAAATGATTCCTAGCTAGATCGATTTATCGCCCCCGAAACCCCCTATATACTAAATTTCATGAAAATCGCTGGAGCCGATTCCGAAATTCCAATTATATATATACAAGAATTGCTCATTTAAAGATATAAGATTCAGAACTAACATAGAAACAAGAAACAAGGATACAAACATCAAAATAAAAACAATTTTAAATTTAACAGCTCTAAACACATTCACACATCGCTCTCACAAAACTTCAGACAAACAGACAATGTTTCTGACCATCCATCCACGAACAGATCTGTCTTAGGACTGGAGCCCAAGAGAGCGTTGAGTGCAGAAAGGGTGCGCGGAAGAGGCGAGTTGGCGCGCGCGACAGTGCGGCAGCTGGGCACGGCAAACAACTTATGTCGCCTCATCCTACAGTAATTATTTGGGGTGTAGAGCCGACACAGCTCATCACTCAGCGCTGGGGAATCGACTTCGATGTTTCGATTCTCGATGTCCCAACTCTACAAAGAGACAATTTACTGAATAGGCCGCCATTTTGTCAACGTAACGTTCTCATTGGCTAATTCAAATAAGGAAACTGTCGGGAAACTGTATTTTTTTTTCCACATCTTTTTTTTTCACTTTTTCTTTTTCAGCTAGGTAATATTTCAAGGTTATGTTTAGTGTTGTGCAAAAGTAGACTTAATTGCAGGTAGCGTAGGAGATATAATTCTTCGGCTTACCTATCATCGTTAACCCATGTCATCTCACTGCTGGGCACGGGTCTCCCCTCACTGTGGTAAGGAGGATAAGGCCTTAATCCACTACTGGGGCCCGGTCTGGATTGGTGGATAACATACCTACCTCCGAAATAATTCTCGGGTAGGTACTTGGGTTCCCTCACGATAGTTCCCTTCACCGAAAAGCGATAATTACGTACATATGTTTTACAAGAAACACATTGGTACGTGCTCGCACTGGGATTTGAACTCGCAACCTTCTGCTTGGAAGCCGGACGTTCTCCCACTAAGGCTGTCAGCGACTAGCAAACTTAAATATCTTTAATCCTTCGTAGAAAAGTCGATAATAATCCTGAAGGTTACAGGGAAATCCGTAGGCGGAAGCCTAGTTAACATAAAATATAAGAATGTATTACTGCGGCAAAGTTATCAGTAAATAAGCAATGGTTATTATTATTTAGTGCCATCGCTTGTGCCGTTGAGCAAAACGGTTGCCTTATTACGCAAAACATTGCAGTAGCAGAGCGACAGCGATCACTCGCTAAATGTCACTAGAAATTATATTACGGACACCGATCTGCCGTCTTCTGTTCCCCCTGTCACAGAATGCACTGCGGCCACTGATACTAGCGCCGCACGGTATGGAAACAAATGAGTGCGTTTTAGTTTTGACATATTTTGAAAGTGACAGTTGACATTTGACAGTGACAGTTGAATTTTACGTCTGCTATAAGTTTTTTTTGAGAAACGAGACGAGCAAGTCGTACACTTGAAGGTGAGCGCTACGCTTGCCCATAACAGTTAGTGCGCCACCCAGAACTTTGCATTGCATAATCTTGCGCTGCACTGCGCTCGTCACACTGTGACATCGGTTCTAAAGTCTCTATGCCAAGTAATTTCGTTGGAAACAGTGCCCTTCAAACCGGAACACAATATTCTTTTCAAACACATTATTATCATAATTATTGTTTTTTTTTTTTAATCATAATTTTTTACTATCGTTCATTTATTGAGTTCATTTATCTATTATTGTTTTCTAGTAACATTTAGCGAGCGATCGCTGAGTGATTGCTGTCGCTTCGCCGTTGCTACTGCAAAGTTTTACGTAATCCGGCTGCCGTTCACTGTTTCTTTGTTATTCCATACTGAATAAACTTTATTAAAAGCCTCAGTTGGAAAATAGGAACCTTTTCGCGTGCTGTTTTAGTAAATACACCCTTGTTACCATAGCAATAAGTAGTATTGTTGAAAATACATTAACCAGGCAAGCTTTTATAAGTATTGGGTACTGGCAGCTGATCAGAATGAGTCCAAACACCACCAGTCTACTGATACTCGCTGAGGAGTTCCGTAGTCTAACTTCCCTCTTTAACAAACACAAAAAAAAAAAAACTCAAATCATTTATTGTAAATAGGCAAATTATTGCACTTTTACACGTCAAAAAAAATAATATCTTATACATAAGTATAGAAATACAAAAAAAATAAGTCAAATTTTATGATCTACGAAACTAATGATTATTATCTAATTATGGTTTGAGTTAGAAAAAGGATATTTCCCTTTCAAGCGGCGACTCATGCCTGAGTCTCGCACAGGAAAAGGAAAACTCCATTGACTCTACCAGTGCTTCGGAAATACGCCCGTTAGAGAAGATAGCACCAAGAAACTCTACGGCGATGTCATTTTTGAAATTTTAGTCATTCTAAATGAAACATACGTAATTATCACTCGCTTTTCGGTGAAGGAAAACATCGTGAGGAAATCTCACATTAGAATAGAATAGAATAGAATAGAATAGAAAAACTCTTTATTGTACACCAGAAACAAAAATAAACACAGTACAGAAGAATTACAATAGGTAAACAAGGGTAGTACAATGGGCGGTCTTATCGCTGAAAGCGATTTCTTCCAGACAACCTTTGGATGGACAGTAAAAATCATTTTTCGAAATTTTATTTTTTTGAAAGCTACATTGACAGCGAGTAACATAGGCTATATTTTATCCCCATATTCCCGCGGGAACAGGAACTACGCGGGTGAAACCGCGGGGCGCAGCTAGTATTAAATAAAGATATGCAATACATTGTTATTTATATATCTAATACTTTATTGCACAGATTAACTAACTAGTACAAATGGCGGACTTAACGCTAAGAGCATTTTCTACCAGTCAACCACCCATAGTGTTACAAATATATACATTTACTTTTTTCTGAGCAGTCGAGTAAAATATACTGAGGGTTAGCATTCTGTATTCCCAGACCGTAGAATCTCAAGTGTCACTAGCGGAGTTCGCATTTGTGAAGCCGGGACCCCTAAATCAATGTAACGGATTATAGGATTGGTGGCGAGCTCGGCGGATGCTACGGGGCCGACTGTCCGCTACTTGAACTGACGTTGAACACCAGTTTAAGCAAAGGTTTTTGACGTGAATAAGCGATTTGTCTTCCATAGTAGGAGCCAATTAACACGTTTACTGCTAAAAACACAACCGTTGTTTTATTTATAACTTTTTTTTTTATTTGAGTGATTAGACGTGCAAGTTTTTCACTTGATGGTAAGCGCTACGCCTGCCCATAATAATTAGAACACCACCCAGAACTCTATATTGCATAATCCTGCGCGGCGCAATGCGCTCGTCACGCTGAGACATCGGCTCTAAAGCCTCATATGCCCAGTAATATCGCTGGAAACAGTGCCCTTCAAACCGGAATACAGTAATGTTTGCACGCTACTGCTTGGCGGATGGATATCTGGCAAAGGTGTGGTAACTTGCCGCGAGTACAGGAAAACACAACTGTTGTGTTAGCGGTACGGGAAAACGCAACGGTGTGTGCAGATCCGTAACCGTGGCTAAACAAGGATATCGGCTCGGCAGTCAAAGTGATGAAAAGAACACAGTTTAGTGTCGCAGCCACATATCTGCTCATTCAATATTTAATTACACCACTCCATAGCTGACGGATCGTTGAATTCGGTACGGTTGGGGCTGTGACGCCTCGCGCGGGGTGGAGGGGGAAGCGCCGCCATTTTGAGCCCATCTCGCTGCGTCACATAATTTCCGTTTAGTATAAACCGCCTTCCAATCAGAAGGTCGTGAGTTCAAATCCCAGTGCAGGCACGCACCAATGCTTCCGTAAAAGCATATGTACGTAATTATCACTCGCTGAGTGAAGGAAAAACATCGTAAGGAAATCCACTTACCTATATCTATAATTGTTCCAGAGGTAGGTATGTATCCACCAATCCAGACCGGACTCCCGTGGTGGATATGACCTAGCCCTCCTCTTGAAAGTGAGGGGAGACCCGTGCCCAGCAGTGGGACGATATGATGATGCTTCCACAAACACGCAGATTCAGAGCACGCGCATGTATTCGGGAACGTTATTGAACATATAACTGATAGAACATAAAATAAAATATTATGCCTATAGCGTTTGTGAATGCGGATCTTGTATTGTGTTGTGGTAGATATTTAACATTCATGTTGGGAAACACTAATAGTCAAATTCAAAAATGTAATTGTGTAATCCTTCTTTGGCCTTATGTTAACTTAGTTTGGGCCTATTTTTAAAATGTTTGTTACGCTGTTGGATTACTGAAATAAAGAAAATAAAATAAATAAAATAAACACCCGTGGTTCTCACAAATCTTCGTCCTGTGCGGGAATCGAACCTGCAAGCTCACGCTTCGCAGTTCGCTCATCACCTACTTCCAACGCGGAGGCCATCTTAGGATCAATCATTCTTCATTCTTGATTATCTACTCGAGTACATCGCTTTTTACATCAAAATTACCAGGGTGTTTACGTACATTCATTATATTTTCCTTGCGCAGGCAAGGTCAGTATGCCTAGAGAGTTTGCAGAGTATATAGCATAAAGTATTCATATATAAACCGGCCAAGAGCGAGTTGGACCCGCGCACCGAGGGTCCCGTACAAACTTGTAGGTCTAAAGAAAGCATCTAACATCATTGATCTAACTAAAAGACAAACTTAACTTTGCCGTTAAATTCCTAGATACGGTTTGTTAACGAATTATTGATAATGGTCATCCTGCTGTATGTCTGTATTTGCTGATTTGACCGCTGTTTTGACTTTTGAGACACTGATTTGATTTGGAAATAGTCTGACAACTATTTCCTGATTTTCTAACCGAAACGTAACGAACGAACCCGACTTTACTTCGGTGACAGAGGAGATTTACTCGGGCATTCGTTTGTTAGACACTGGTCAGGAAGGTTGTGTTCCATGAAATAAAGTGAACTTCTTGTGCATTTCGGTTATATTATTTAACACGTCGAATCCAAGAAATAGTAGGAAATTATAGAAGTGTTGTCATAAAACAATTAACTTGAGGTGTTGATCCTAAGCGGGGCTCAACGTTGGGGGTGGTAATAGGTTATTGTACCAACCGCAAATAATAGCTTTGTAATCATAAATTAACTTTTTTAGGTTATTTAACTACATATTCACGGCTTTTGATCTTTATTCTTAGCATTTGCTGTAAGACATTGATTCTTGCCATATTCATGATTGTAGTAACTGAAAGTACCCCGTAGGTTTTGATTCAATTGTGAAATCGTAAAATATGCGAAACATAAGGGAAAACATCGTGAGGAAACCCACATACCTACCCGAGAATTATTTTGGAGGTAGGTATGTTATCCACCAATCCAGCCCCCGTGGTGGATTATGGCCTAATCCTCCTCGCGAAAGTGAGGGGAGACTCGTGCCCAGCAGTGGGACGTTATGGGTTGATGATGATGATGAAAATATGCGAATATATGTGACATAAACGGTCATATCTTTTGATCGCATTAACTTACAACTTTGATATTTTCACAGCTTAAAGAGACTGTAGACCCGCGTATTTGATATAAATTTAATTTTGATACTTTATACGCATTTTTGAGAAAAGCGGTTCTTGGCAGACAGACAGACAGACGGACGACACAGTGATAGGATCACTAAGGTCATTAGGGTTCCTTTTTCCTTTAAAGGTACGGAACCCTAAAAACGTCCTCGTGTTCTCGTTTTGGGTTCTAAGATTTCGTGTTATGTAGCCGTCCGATGACCAGAATGATGACACCGCATTCCACAGCACACCGTGCGAGCGGCGGCGATACAGCGAAACGCAGACGCAGCAGAACTGTTCCACGTCTCTATATACTGTAATTCCCCTAATTTAAGGTGGACTTCGGCTCCTAACTTCGGATCGAACGTACACACTTTAGCTTAGGATTTAGATGTGTAGTATTTTAATTATAATAAACCTAGTTTAAGAACATTTGGAGTTTCTTTGCACCCTCGGGCTGCGGCCTCCATAACTTGCGAAAATTCGGTGCATTGCATAACCAAACACACAAAATAAATTGAAACAATCAACCGATTGGTTTTCAATATTCCAATAATGGCTTTTATTTTATCGCTTCGTTCGGAAACCGCCTTTTTACAGCTATCCGTTTTTATATTTCTAGCACTAGCTGCGCCCCGCTGTTTCACCCGCGTAATTCCCGTTACCGCGGGAATACGGAGACAAGATATAGCCTATGTTACTCGCTGATAATGTAGCTTTTGATTTATGAAAGAATTTTTAAAATCGGTTCAGTGGTTTAGCCGAAACCTTACTTATTTCCATACAAATTTTCATCCCCTATTTTTACTTTACGCCCTTAAGAGTAAACAATTGGACAAATTTTTAATGTAATGTTTATTGATAATTTCTAATTAAAAGCCTAAAAAATAAGTTTTAAGCTTCTATCTTCAAAATGACGAAACCCTTTCTCATGCTCTAAGCTATCTCTGTACCAAATTTCATTTAAATCGGTTTGGTAATTTAGACGTGACAGCGTAAAAGACAGACGGAGTTACTTTCGCATTTATAATATAAGTAGGGATAAGGATTGTTCAATCAGAGAAGTGTTCGAGCTAACCCGGGCGCGTGTCTAGTATGTGATTCATCGCTTTGTATTGGGGTGCTTAGAGTACTTGGAAAATATTGATTTTTAAGGTTCCGTACCGCAAAAGTAAAAAGTAACCCTTGTAGGATCGCTTTTTTGACCGTCTGTCTGCTGGTCGAGACCCTTTTTCTCAAGAACGCGTAAAGGCATCAAGTGGAAATTTATATCAAACAAGCGGGTTTACTGTTTATTTCTGCTGTCAAAAAATCAAACTTATATGTCCGTTACTATGTACTTATGTGTCCATATATATGACCGTTTATGTTACAATTTTCTTCCGTTACTGTTTTCCGGTTTGAAGGGCACTGTTTCCAGCGACATTACTGGGCATATGAGACTTTAGAGCCGATGTCTCAGTGTGATTGGCGCAGTGCGCAGGATTATGCAATGCAAAGTTTTGGGTGGCACTGTAACTGTTATGGGCAGTCATAGCGGTTACCATCAGGTGAACGACTTGCTCGTCTCGTCACACAGTCAAGTAAAAATAGTGCGTGGAGTCCCTCCGCGCGGATGAAGTGAATCAAATCAAATCATTTATCAAATCATTTATTTCGCTTCAATGTACATGAGAGGACAGGTCATAAGCGTCAGGTTTAGTAGGTAGGTACATCTTACCCGGTAAGGGCGTCGCGCATAGTGGACATCATTGTCAGTGTTAGTATTACTTATTATAATTGTTAGTGAATTTGAATATTAATTTCATTACAATGTCAAGTTTTAAAGTTATAAAATTCATCGATATCATAAAAAACATTTATTATTAGCCAATTTTTTAGGACAGATTTAAAGGTGCTTTTCGAAAGTTCTTGAATATTCTTTGGCAAATGGTTGAACACACGAATACTGGTTACATATGTACTTTTGTCATATATCATTGTTTTAATAGTAGGAAGGTATAAACAATCATGCTGCCTCATATGTGTCTTTCTAATACGCATTTCAGATTTTTTGACATACAAATGGGCGTTGTTTTTAACAAATAGGCACAGCTCCAATATGTAGAGAGTGAAACTTCGTAATGTGGAAATGAAAATAGCAAGAGGTAGAAATTGATTTTTATTGAAATCATATTGTTTCTTTAAGACAAACTTTATTAACATTGCTTACAATTCACAATTGATCGCATCTTTTAATAATCATTTTTCAAACGCAACAGTGCTTTCATACCCCCTCCATGGTAGAGTTAAACGTTTAACGCAACCCTGTTGGAAGTCGCATTGGAAGTTTCACTTCAAAAAAAAGTTCAGCTCGCTGTCACCATAACACGGTACTGTCATCGGAACTGGACAGCCACACAAAATTTCAACAAAATCCAACAACGGAAACTGGGTCAAAAATGACTTATAAGATTTCCTTTCGAATTAACACCACAGTGTAAGAATAACAGTAAGTTATCTTTAAAAGCTTGTAAAGACAAGTGAATATCGGTTTTCACTTTCCCTCCCGTAATGCGTTTGATCGTACGCATCGATCATCAAAAATCCCGCAATTCGTGCTCGTGACACTTTCAACAGCGTCACGGCGCGGACATTCTATACAGATAAGCTAATTTGACAAAACACACATATAAATGACGTATGTACAACCGCCAAGTGTGTGACCATCTTAACAGTTACAGTGCCGCCCAGAACTTTGCATTGCATTACCCTGCACTGCTCTCGTCACCCTAAGACATCGGCTCTATAGTCTCATATGCCCAGTAAAGTCGCTGGAGACAGTGCCCTTCAAACCGGAACACAGTAATGTTTTCACACTGCTTGGCGGATGAATAACTGGCAGAGGTGTGGTACTTCCCCAGGCGGTCTCTTGCAGAAGAGGCCTCCCACTACAAGTCAAAATGACATCCAGCAAGACACATTTTATGTTGGGGGGGAGTTTCCATTCTGCGCGTGTTATCATATTTATTCTGTGACGCAGTCCACGTCACGTAAAAATGTGACCCTACCGCGACACTTGACGTTTATCGATCATCAAATAAAATTCCTATATCATAACCTCGCTTTTCAAAGTCGGTTTTCCAGTTCAATGTCCTTTCTGATACATGACTGTGTATCTGTTACTTTAGGATTTTGTTACCCAATACAGCCAAAAGGTATCCGAGTGAGATCAACTCAATAAAAAGTAATATTTACGACGGAAGGAATAGAGTCGAAATTGCTATGCGCATTTCCTCATCAAATTAAAAGCTGGCTCCTACGCGATTTTCACTTGTAAGCTCTGAGCGTAGAGTCTAGAATCGGGCGAGCTGAATATGTAGGTAGGGCTTCAAAGGATTTTCAACCCAATTTTTGTTGTAAATAAGGTGTATTATTGAATGAAATGAGCGCGGTATTTGCACCCTCGCTTTTGCCGGACGGAATATGTACAGGGTGGTTGAATTTTTTATTCTGAAGCTCAGTATTTGAGCTTAGTTATGTTATATCTTTTTGCTATGCTGCGAGGTTTGTTCAGATATATAATATACTAGCTGTACCCTGCCACGCTTCGCTGTGGCACATTCGCACATTCGCTGATATGTCACTGATGAAAAAAATAGATAAAAACAATCCTTGATGCGGATTATATATCATGCTAAAATTTCAGCTCGATCGGTGCAGAACTTTTTGAGTTTTTGAAGCGTACACAAACCAACATAACATTTATATATATAGAAGAAGATGAACACATTATTTGTTTTTCGTGATACATTTGCTTAGAGATAATGATTTGTTTATATTTAAACATAACTTGTTTCTCTTAGGTTATCTATGTAATTTTAGTAAATTATCTATGCACGTGTGTATTTGTTATGAATTCATCGTCATCATCAACCCATAACGTCCCACTGCTGGGCACGGGTCTCTCCTCACTTTCGTGGGGAGGGTTAGGCCATAATCCACCACGGGGGCCCAGTCCGGATTGGTGGATAACATACCTACCTCCGAAATAATTCTCGTGTAGCTATGCGGGTTTCCTCACGATGTTTTCCTTCACCGAAAAGCGAGTGATAATTACGTACATATGCTTTACAGAAACACATTGGTACGTGCCCGCACTGGGATTTGATCTCACGACCTTCTGATTGGAAGGCGGACGTTCTCCCACTAGGCTACCACCGCTTATGTTATGAATTAGTTTTTGGTTATTATATATTTCTAATCTCACTATTGTTATAAATTCGAAAGTTTGTGTGTGTTGTCCTCTCTTCATGCCAAAATGGCTAAACGGATTTTGATTTAATTTATAGATACTTTAGCTCCAGGAATAGATCCTGGAATAGCAGTAGTTTGCAAAAGGGCACTGTTTCCAGCGAAATTACTGGGCATATGAGACGTTAGAGCCAATGTCTCAGGGTGACGAGCGCAGTGCGCCGCGCAGGATTATGCAATGTAAAGTTCTGGGTGGCACTGTTACTGTTATGGCCAGGAGTAGCGCTCACCACCAGGTGAACGCCTTGCTCGTCTCGTCACTCAGTCATACAAAAAAAAAGGTTAATCCATTTTGCTACTTTTTATCTCGTAAAAAAAATAACGTTTCTTGTCGGATAATACGTAATGCGGGTAAAACCGGGGGGTTGTACTAGTTTTATACATATGCGAAAGCTTATTTATGTTTGTGCGTTTGTGTCCCGTTTTCATCGAAACGGCTGAACGGCATTTGATGAAATTTAGTATAATTATTTAGGAAAAGAAAATAGGATACTTTCAATCTAGAAAAAAATCTATTCCTGCGACATTATTATGATAGGTAGCGCGGGTGAAACCGCGGAACGTAGCTAGCGTTAACACAAATTATCCTTTTCGTTGTTTATTTTTATTTTACTGAGTGAAGAGACAAGCAAGTCGTTCACCTGATGGTAATCGCTACGCATGCCCATAACAGTTACAGTGCCACCCAGAACTTTGCATTGTATAATCCTGCGCGGGACTGCACTGCGCTCGTCACCCTGAGACATCGGCTCTAAAGTCTCTAATTGCAGAATAGGCAAGCATTTACCCGTCTCACCTGGTGGTAAGTGTCGACGCGGTCGATAGTGGAGCATACTTGCCTAGAAGATACCTATGGTAAAAACAGGTAAAAATAAAAAAAAAAGGTTCTAAAATGTTTTACTCTCCGATACCCCATCCCGAGCGTTAATTACGAAACATATTCATTTGATCACATTTCAGCTACTTAACTCGAAACTTAACTTAATAACCCAGCTTAATCCACCGAGTGAAGTAAAACGAGAGCATCCTGTGTGTTTATGTAAATTATAGCATCAACCGTTCCACGCTTCGTTAGCCGATCCTTTCGCGTCTGTGTTCACCCTGTATATGACATAGGAGGCAGCGGGAGCGGAATTAAACAAAGCAGAAAAAGTAACAAATTGGATAAAAAAAAATATATGACTCAGTGACGAGACGAGCATGTCGTTCACCTGATGGTAAACTCCATGCCTGCCCATAACAGTTACAGTGCCACCCAGAACTTTGCATTGCATAATCCTGCGCACTGCGCCAATCGACCTGAGACATCGGCTCTAAAGTCTCATATGCCCAGTAATGTCGCTGGAAACAGTGCCTTTCAAACCGGAACACAGTAATGTTTTCACACTGCTTGGCGGATGAATATCTGGCAAAGGTGTGGTACTTCCCCAGGCGGTCTCTTGCAGAAGAGGCCTCCCACTTCACTCTATAAATTTATCTATATAATAATCAAAGCGGGACGTAGTTTGTATATAATATGTGAAACGTATACCGCAACTAACCTTATATAATACCTCTTTGAGACAGGTGGTGACCGCTGTTATGGAAGTGGGTCAGCAGAAACGTTCGCGGTTCGATTCCTGTACCGGACAAGGGGGTTTACCGCAAGATTCTGTTAACTACACTGTTCAATCACTCATAGAAGAGGTGGGTATTTGTGGGAAGCATGGTCCTCGTAGTTCCAGGTCACCACGTACATATTCGCATTCCGTGCAGTTCATTTGAAAGCCTTAAACAGAACGGCCACACACACCAACACCACACACTCATAAATGACAAACGTGACGTGACTTCACTCAAAAATAGACAGCAGAGAATGAGAGAGAAAGAGAATGAGATGGAGCTATATAAACTCCCAGAAATGTAAACAAATTGTTCCGATCTCTTTGGATAAATGTCTCTGGCCGGCTTATGAACGCTGAGCGATATTGGTGGGGACAGTTAGCAGGGCAGTTCAGTTTAAGGCCTTAAACTTGATGGATTTAACTGTTCGTGGTGAGGCCCCCGATTCCCTAAATACAGGGAGCCCTACGTCAACATATTTACTTACTAATATTATAAATGCGAATGCGAGTTTGTTTGCTTGTCATGTTGTTACGCTTTCACGCCTAAACCACTTAACCGATTTTAAACATTCTTTCACCATTGGGCCCGGTCCGGATCGGTGGACAACATACCTACCTCCGAAATAATTCTCGGGTAGCTATGCGGGTTTCCTCACGATGTCTTCCTTCACCGAAAAGCGAGTGATAATTACGTACATATGTTTTACAGAAACACATTGGTACGTGCCTGCACTGGGATATGAAGCACTGGTAGAGTCAATGGAGTTTTCCTTTTCCTGTGCGAGACTCAGGCATGAGTCGCCGCTTGAAAGGGAAATATCCTTTTTCTAACTCAAACCATAATTAGATAATAATCATTAGTTTCGTAGATCATAATATTTTGACTTTTTTTTTGTATTTCTATACTTATGTGTAAGATATTATTTTTTTGACGTGTAAAAGTGCGATATTTTGCCTATTTACAATAAATGATTTGAGTTTGACTTTGAGTTTGAAACTCACGACCTTCTGATTGGAAGGCGGACGTTCTCCCACTAGGCTACCACCGCTACTGTATAAACCTATCTAATTTGGTGTTAAGTCTGCACGTGTGTAGTTAATAGGTCGCCGCCGCACCCTAGCACGGCATTTTTAATTTCCAGCATTTTTCTGGGGTATTCTGTTATGAAACTATTTTAACTCTTTATGGGACTTCTAAACGGAAGGTTTTGAAGTGAAACTTTTTTTATGGACGTCTTTACTTGATTTTCGCGCGCCTAGGGTGCGGGTCACGTGGACGCCGCCGGCCCCGGCTGCCGGGGGGTCGCCACGTACTTATTCTTATTCCATGCAGTTCATTTTGAGGCCTTAAACTGAACGGCCTAGATTGGCACCACACACTCATAAATGACAAACGTGACGTGACGTCACTCAAAAATAGACTGCAGAGAATGAGAGAGAAAGAGAATGAGATGGAGCTATATAAACTGCCAGAAATGCAAACAAATTGTTCCGATCTCTTTGGATAAATGTCTCTGGTCGACTTATGAACGCTGAGCGATATTGGTGGTGACAGTTAGCAGAGCAGTTCAGTTTAAGGCCTTAAACTGGATGGATTTAACTATTCGTGGTGGCCTCAGTGAAATCCATTTGTAGCGTCGAAAATACTTGAAAAAGTTGAAATGCGGTAACTAAAATAAACAACATTTTTTTAATTAACGTCCGACATGTAGTTGTTAAATAAAAACTTGAAATTCCCCATTCTTCTCCAAATATTTTTTAATTAAGTAAAAACGTTGGAACTATTCTCAGCGGAGAATAACCCAGCTAGGTACGGTCTGCAAAATAATGTGGGTCGAGTCGGGTTATAATTAGTGAAATTTATGATGCCAACCGTCCCGGGGGGTTGGGGCGGCTCACCCCCTACTTCGATTTTTTTCTAACCCCTTTTTTCCACGTGAGTTTAGTAGCCTTTGTTGCGGTTAGTAGTTATTTAATGTTTTTTACGTGACGTGGGACCGCCGTCCGCCTTCCAATCAGAAGGTCATGAGTTCGAATCCCAGTGCGGGCACGTACCAATGTGTTTCTGTAAAACATATGTACGTAATTATCACTCGCTTTTCGGTGAAGGAAAACATCGTGAGGAAACCCGCATAGCTACCCGAGAATTATTGCGGAGGTTGGTATGTTATCCACCAAGGCGGACTGGGCCCCCGTGGTGGATTATGGCCTAACCCTCCTCACGAAAGTGAGGGGAGCTGTGCCCAGCAGTGGGACGTTATGGGTTGATGATGATGATGATGATGACCTGACGTTGGACAGTTTCGGTGATAACAATGAAGGGGTGGATTTCGTAACTTTACCTTCATAGATATCCATATTACTAGATTCCAATAAAACTAAAATTAAAAAAATTACATTCCCGTAGAGTTTCTTGGTGCCATCTTCTCTGACGGGCGTATTTCCGAAGCGCTGGTAGAGTCAATGGAGTTTCCTTTTCCTGTGCGAGATTCAGCCATGAGTCACCACTTGAAAGGGAAATGTCCCTTTTCAAACTTTTTTTTATTTGACCGAGTGATGAGACGAGCAAGTTGTTCACCTGATGGTAAGCGCTACGCCTGCCCATAACATAATAATCCACCACGGGGGCCCGGTCCGGATTGGTGGATAACATACGTACCCCCGAAATAAATAACATAACATAAAAAAAAACAAGCATAACATAATTAATTCCTTTACGGAAAATTCTATACCATAATTATTCGACATAAACAAGCTCTCGCCAAATTTGATACAACATATGAGCTCTAATTATAGGGTGATTAGGGTCTAATTTTCTCTGTCCCGAGTTAAACGACGTCATAAAAATAAATAAGTTGTTACGCACACTCACCCAATATTGTTTACCTAAAATAGTCGATTCATAAGGAAAATCATGAAAATTTACTAAGCTAGCTTTTACCCGCGGCTTTAGCCACGTGGACTGCAATTTATCAAGACAAAAAATATCCCACGTCCTTTCAAAAGGTTCGAATTAATTCCATGCAAATTTTTATCAAGATCGGTTTAGCCGTTTCGCTGTGAAAAGGGAAGCAAAAAGACAGATAGACAGTTTTTTTCATTTTTTGCTTCAGCTTATCGCAGTAAACAGCATTCATTATCCTGCTCCAGGGTTCAGAGTTATCCACAACAAATTTTATCAAAATTGGTTCAGCCGTTTAACCTTAAAAGATGTGTTAACAGTCACAGAGAGAGAGAGAGAGTTATGGGTATATCCGTTTTAAAAAAAATATAGAGCGATTTTTTTTAATATTACATATTTACGTAATTTTTTACGCGACAGCCGAAAAGAGGGTTTTGTATTACGGTCGTATGTATATTCCTATGTAGTGTCCTACGGCCTAAACGGCTTGATCGATTTTGATAAATAAGGTATCAATTCAAGGATTCGTTATATTCACGAGTGATATTGGTTTCTATCGGCAGTCTGGTTTTTAGTTTTAAATACAATTATTTACTTTATTTTTTATTTGACTGAGTGACGAGACGAGCAAGTCATTCAACTGATGGTAAGCGCTGCCTGCCTATAACAGTTACAGTGCTACCCAGAACTTTGTATTGCATAATCCTGCGCGGCGCACTGCGCTCGTCACCCTGAGACATCGCCTCTGAAGTCTCATATGCCCAGTAATTTAGCTGGAAACAGTGTCTTTAAAATCGGAATACAGTAATGTTTGCACACTACTGCTTGACGGATGAATACCTGCCAAATGTGTGGTACTTGCAGAAGAGGCCTCCCACTGCTGAACAACACACTACTGTTCAAACAGCGTTATCTTCTATATATATATATATATATAAACGTTATGTTGGTTTGTGTACGCTTCAAAAACTCAAAAAGCTCTGCACCGATCGAGCTGAAATTTTAGCATCAAGGATTGTTTTTATCAATTTTTTTCATCAGTGATATATCAGCGAATGTGCGAATGTGCCACAGCGAAGCGTGGCAGGGCACAGCTATGTTTTATAATTCACACTATGTTTGCGTAAAGTTACGACCCGACAGAGCTTGAAGCGACGCCCTATTTCCCGCGGCAACTCGATCGATATCGTCCTTTGCTAATTTGCCAGTGGTAGCCTAGTGGGAGAACGTCCGCCTTCCAAGAAGAAGGACGTGAGTTCAAATCCCAGCGCGGGCACCAATGTGTTTCTGTAAAGCGTATGTACGTAATTATCACTCGCTTTTCGGTGAAGGAAAACATCGTGAGGAAACCCACGTTCCTACCCGAGAATTATTTCGGAGTTAGGTATGTATCCACAAATTCGGACCGGGCCCCCGTGATGGATTACGGTCTAATCCTCCCCGCGAAAGTGAGGGGAGACCCGTGCTCAGCAGTGGGACGATATGGGTTGATGATGAAGATGAAACTTTTTTTTAATATTTTTTTTGATATTATTGTGTGTGTGTGTAATTAATTTTTGTCTTTTACTGTTTTTAAGGTTCCGTACCCAAAAGGTTAAACGGGACCCTATTACCATGGCTCCGCTATCTGTTTGTCTTTCCGTCTGTCACCAGGCTGTATCTCATGAACCGTAATAGTTAGACAGTTGAAATTTTCACAGATGATGTATTTCTATAGCCGCTATGACAACAAATAAGAGTTAAATATATATGTAAGGGGGCTCCCATACACCAAAAGTGAATTATTTGCCCATTTTTGCTCGATATTGATAACGACAACAGTTAGACGCTTGAAATATTCACAAAATATTTCATTATTATACTAACATTAAAAATAAATAACTTAATTAAAATAAATTTAAGGGGGGCTCCCATACAACAAAGTACGGAACCCTTCGTGCGCGAGTCCGTCTCGCACTTCGCCAGTTTTTGTCTATTACTTACGTTTTTTTTAATGTTAAGGTGTTCCAAAAAAAATGCTCTATTCACTACTGTGAACAAGTTTATTTGTATGTTTGTTATATATTTTTAATGTAAATTTTCTATTTCATGCTATACTGTTTTCTTTAATTTAATTTTTGTAGTTTTTAAAATAATGTGATAATTGTAGCGCATTAGATCTCATCCGTAATGTTACAATTATTATTTATTTATTTATTTATTTATATAATTAAAACGGTTTATACCAATTACATTAATTATTTACATCTAATAGTAAAATACAGTACACAATTTCACACAATCACTCATTCTTCTCATGCAACATGACATATTATATCATGCAATAAATATATAAATAAATAAATAAACATAATTCATCAAATTTGATGATTTAGCAATATTAGCTTCCAATCTATTGTCGCCATCTTTAGATTAAATGTTATCAGTTTTCCTCTATGGAGAGATCGTTTAGTTGCCATGTATTGCGAAGATACGCACAGTTTCTTTATCTAATTTTGCTCCGGTTTTAGTTATCTAAGGTACTTGTAATAAAGAATTGAAGGACACAACGAAACGAAAAACCCGACTGCGAACAACATGGAATCGTGAAATGAAATAATCTGTAAATCCCTACTTACATTATAAATGCGAAAGTAACTCTGTCTGTCTGTTGCTCTTTCACGCCTGAACTACTGAACAGATTGAAATGAAATTTGGTACAGAGATAGTCTAGAGTCTGAGAAAGGACATAGGGTACTTTTTAATGTGAAAAAAGCATTGTAAGGGTTTGAAATAGGGGATGAAAGTTTGTATGGAAATATGTAAGGTATTATTTCACTAATGGAAAGCTACATTGACAGCGAGTAACATAGGTTATATTTTATCCCCATATTCCCGCGGGACCAGGAACTACGCGGGTAAAACCACGGGGCGCAGCTAGTTTTCTATAAAGCTTGTCTTTTTTCACAATCTTCACATAATTCTAAGGCCGGTTTTACTGCTAGACCGACCGCGTCGGTGCGTACGAACGACACGGTGCATTAGTGCTAAATATTTCAACATAAAAACGAAAAGAATGATTTGCGGTTGGCGCGAAATACAGTCTCGTTTATATAAGTGTCCCGGAGTAGCTCTAAACACGAAAAAAACTGTTTAAAATTTAAATTTCCCGCCGTAACAGAAGCGAACCAGCATAACAAAAAGGTGTTTTTTTATATAAACGCTGTCTATGAGCTTTCGTTCATAGAAACAGTTTGTCTATTACATGTGGGCGTGTAGTGTTGACTGTCCGCGATTGCCGGGGGGGGGGGGGGGGGGGGGGGGACTGTCCCTTCTGTATGTAGTTTTATTTATTAGTCTATGACTGGAGTAAGATTTTGATATGTAAAGACGTATAAAAGTGGGTTTTACT
Organism: Campaea margaritaria; assembly: GCA_912999815.1. NCBI lineage: Eukaryota > Metazoa > Arthropoda > Insecta > Lepidoptera > Geometridae > Campaea > Campaea margaritaria. The sequence continues at coordinate 3,612,110 of OU538818.1, forward strand.
TGAGTTACTTCATTCGATCAACAATGTTGTTTCCACTTGGAGTGTTATTGGTATGCCAGGCTGCATGGGGGGGGTCTGCAGACCTGGTAGTGCAGATGGGCTTGGGGGAAGTCCGGGGGGTGAGAGCTGAAGAGGGATACACCATGTTTTTGGGTGTACCATACGCCGTGGTCGATGAGGATAAGCCGTTTTCGGTGAGCTTTGCCTGCAATATGCATTTTTTTTGTTGTTATGTAGAAAGGCAAGGTCTTTCGTTTGATTGTAAGCGCAAGGAGTGCCCATGTCGTCATTTAGCGCCAGGTGAGATAGTGGTCATATGATTAGATAATATTTCTTATGTTATGAGCAGGTTGTTCACGTGATGGTAAGCGCTACGGCTGTCCGTGTCGTTTCTTAACGCCAGATGAGATAGAAAATTATCTTATTGTCTCACTGCTGGGCACAGGTCTTCTCTCACTTTTGTGAGGAGGGTTAGGCCATAATACACCACGGGGACCCGGTCCAGATTGGTGGATAACATACCTACCTCTGAAATATACCTAATATTCTCGGGTAGGTATGTGAGTTTCCTCACGATGTTTTCCTTCGCCGAAAAGCGAGTGATAGTTATGTAGATATGCTTTTACAGAAACACATTGGTACGTGCCTGCACTGGGATGGAACTCGCGTCCTTCTCCTTGGAAGGCGGACGTTCTCCCACTAGGCTACCACCGCAATTCATAATATGTATAGATGGACTAAAATTCTTTTTCTCCTTTCAGCCATCAAGTCCTCATCCAGGCTATTCTGAACCAATCCTGGCTTACAGTGACGACATACTCTGCCCTCAGTCAAAAGCAGGCGTCCCCTCTGGCACTATCCAATGCCTGGTCCTCAACATCTACGTCCCTGATGCTGGAGACGTTTCTTCACTACCCGTACTTGTTTGGATCCACGGCGGCGCCTATGTGGAAGGAGACGGGAACAGACCCTTGCATTCTCCCAACTTCTTACTCAGACATGGAGTCCTTGTCGTCTCCGTTAACTACAGACTTGGAATCCACGGGTTCTTGTGCACCGATAGCCCTAAAGCTCCAGGAAACAGTGGCCTGAAGGACCAGCTTCTAGCTTTGAGATGGGTGAGAGATCACATCGCTTCCTTTGGTGGAAATCCTGATAAAGTCACTGTTTTTGGAGAGAGCGCTGGAGGTATGGCTGTGCATTTACATCTGTTGTCTCACCATGAGAGGCTGTTCGAAAGAGTGATAATTCAAAGTGGATCCTCTGCGTCTCCGTGGGGGATTACTGAACAGGCTAACGATATACCTGTTAAAGTTGCCACCGCATTAGGGTTTGCCACTGAAGATTTAGATGAAGCCATCGATTTCATATCCAAAGCAAGCGTCGATGATGTAGTGATTACTGCAGCTGCACTAGGACTAGCGACTGCTGAGAATCACAGCCAGCCCTCGACAAAGCCCTGCGTTGAAAAGGAATTTGAAGGTATAGAAAGATTTGTTACTGTCCACTCCAACGTAGCGCATTCGGACAAAGCCAAAGACGTAGACGTTATGATTGGTCACAATAGCGAAGAAATGATATTCCAATACGGAGACAGGCCTGATGAGTTCTTCGACGATTACTCCTTCGAAGACCTGATTGCAGCTGGGTTTGACGTTACTGATATTGAGAACATGGTGGCTTTGGTCAGACGCTTCTATATTCGTGACGAAGCAAAGAGTCAAGGCTTAGCTCAAGAAATAACGAGCTTTGCATCTGACTTCCTTTGGAACTATCCAACGGAGCGAGCTATCAGGCTGCTTCTAGAAGATGAAGCCAGAGTTTTATATCAATACAAATTTTCGTATGAAGGTGGAAGGAATTTTATCAAGGCCAATTTCAATACGACATTGCAAGGAGCTTCACATGCCGATGAGTTGGGATATCTCTTCGATACGGCTGCGTTTAAAGAACAGGTGGATACTCCGGAAGACCTGAAGGTTATCGATGTGATCACAACGCTGTGGACCAATTTTGTTAAGCACGGGTAAGTGGGTCTTTCTTTTCGCTTATTTTGGGTCATTTGGGTTTATTATCTTGTAGTGGGAGGCCTCTTCTGCAAGAGACCGCCTGGGGAAGTACCACACCATTGCCAGATATTCATCCACCAAGCAATAGTGTACAAAAATTACTGTGTTCCGGTTTGAAGGGCATTGTTTCCAGCGAAATTACTGGGCGTATGAGACTTTACAGCCGATGTGTCAGGGTGACGAGCGCATTGCAGTATAAGATTATGCAAATGCAAAGTTCTGTAACTGTTATGGGCAGGCGTAGCGCTTGCCATCAGGAGAATTACTTGCTCGTGTGAAATAAAAAAAAATATAGGTTTTGTTTCGATTTTTTCAGAAACCCTACTCCAGAAATTACAGAACTGCTACCAGTGAAGTGGGACCCAGTAAAAGTCGGCAGTCAGTCATATTTGGACATCGGTTCAGAACTAACTACAGGGAAAAGGGTCTTTTCCGACAGAATCACCTTCTGGGACCTTTTCTACGAGGCCAATAAGGACAAGGCCAAAGGATTTTCAGCTAACTAACAACTTATTGGAGTAGCTAGAAACAAAAACCGCGAATTCCTTAACATTTATAAGAAATTCAAAGCAAACAACGCATGGTAAATATGCCGTCACCAATAAATATGTAAATAGATAATAATTGACACCAAAATTTATAAAACACAGAGAGAAAATAAACAACTTAATTATAGGTACAACGGGCGGTCTTAGCGCTTAAAGCGATCTCTGTCAGACAACCTTTGGATGGACAAGATAAAGAGCAGGTATAGAGTAGAGTTAGTTGACATTATATATAATAATAATTACGTAAATAAGTAGTAATATGATACACAATAATACTGATATTTGTAATCACTAGCTGCGCCCCGCGGTGTCACCCGCGTTCCCGTTTTGTCCCACAGGAACATACGATCCGGATAAAAAGACCCTATCACTCAATCTTGGTTTTAAACTATCTGTGTTCCAAATTTCATTCGAATCCGTTCAGTAGTTTTTGCGTGAAAGAGGAACAAACATCCATCCATCCATTCTCACAAACTTTCGCATTTATAATATTAGTAGGATAACCCAGTGTAAGATGGTGACTGCTGGCGGGATCCCATCTTGCCCCACCTCAGCGTAGGACTGCTCACGGGGGGGTTTTAGTGGGTTCGAGTCCCACTCACCCCCCATGCGTCACCCTAATGGTAACATCCTATTACTTTGTGACCTTATATTTTTAAAGACTTAGCGGTTTTTGCTTCTTGATCGATTTTCTTTTTTATTTTTATGGGAAAGAGGAGCTCTTAATTTTTTTTGGTAAAATTTGTTCATAAGGTTAATAAATAACACTAACTTTCTTGTTGTAAGTAATAACGTGTCAAATAAATGTTTTTGATATTTGATTCTTAGTTCTTTCTGTTTCTTTCTTCCTTATTTCCTTCTTCTTTTGTGTGTTTTTTCCGTACCCAAAGGGTAAAACGGGACCCTATTGCTATGGCTCCGCTGTCTGCCTGTCCGTCTGTCACCAGGCTGTATCTCGTGAACCGTAATAGTTACGATAGTTGAAATTTTCACAGGTGATGTATTTCTGTTACCGCTATAACAACAAATACTAAAATTAAGAATTAAATTAATATTTAAGGGGGCTCCCATACAACAAAGTATGGAACCCTTCGTGCGCGAGGCCGACTCGCAATTGGCCAGTTTTTATTTATCCTATCCTGCCATCCTGCTTCCTAACTATAAAAATATTGTAAAAGCGAATGTGAGTTTGTTTATTTCTTTGTTAGGCTTTCACGCTCGAACCACTAAACCGATTTTAAAAATTCTTTCACCAATGGAAAGCTACATTATCAGCAAGTAACGCAAGCTATATTTCATCCCCTATTCCTATTGGAACGGAAACTACGCGGGTGAAACCGCGGGGCGCTGCTAGTAAAATTATAAATGGTATAGTTTGTGTGGATGGATGGATGTTGTGACTCTTTCACGCAAAAACTACTGAACGGATTTGGATGAAATTTTGCAAACAGATAGTATATTACCTGGATTGACATTTAGAATACTTTTTATGTCGTAAAAATGAATAATTCCTGCGTTCTTCTTCTGGGAAGAGGGACGTTCTCTCTCTAGGCTACTACCGCCTCAAAAAAAACTGACCAGGGGGGGTCACCAAGTACTTATTCTTATTCCATGCAGTTCATTTTAAGGTCTTAAGCTGAACGGCCTAGATTGGCACCACACACTCATAAATGACAAACGTAACGTGACCTCACTCAAAACTAGACTGCAGAGAATGAGAGAGAAAGAGAATGAGATGGAGCTATATAAACTCCCATAAATGCAAACAAATTGTTCCGAACTCTTTGGATAATTGTCTCTGGTCGACTTATGAACGCTGAGCAATATTGGCGGTAACAGTTAGCAGGGCTGTTCAGTTTCAGGCCTAAAACTGGATGGATTTAACTGTTCGTGGTGAGGCCCCAGAGAAAGAAAATCAACCAGCCTAATCCTTGTCATCCACATAAGCAGTTTTATGACTTTTTTATAGGTGGGGTAATGTTGAATAATGGCTTTATGTGAACGCAATATAGCAAACAACCTGTTATGGTTTATGCGTGTAATTCTTTATGATTATGACCTTCTGAGCGCCCGGTTGTGAGGCGATGTTCTGTAATCTATATTTTTCTAAAAGAGGAAATATGAAATGTACTACTGTATTACTGTGTTGCGGTTTTAAGGGCACTGTTTCCAGCGAAATCACTGGGCGTGTGAGACTTTAGAGTCAATGTCTCTAGGTGACGAGCGCGGTGCAGTGTCGCGCAAGTTGCCATGAAAAGTTCTGTGTGGCACTGTAACTGTTATGGGCAGGCGTATCGATTACTATCAGCTGAACGATTTGCTCGTCTCGTTACTCAGTCAAATTAAAAAAAAACTATATTTTTCATATTAGTAAGACGAAAATAGGAAATGCATGTATAGTGCTTAAAAAACCATCTCACTCATATTATTAACTTTTATCCTACAGGAGCCGTTTATTTTTGCGGGATAAAAAGTATTTTATTTTCTATTTTAGGACTTAAACTATATATGTACCAAATTTCATCAAAATCCGTTCAGTCGTTTCGGCGTTACGGGAGGGCAAACTAGGTAGCTACAGAGCCACCCAGAATTTACCGTAACAAAAATTTGCAGCACTGCACTGCGCTCGTAACCCTGAGACGTCGGCTCTAAAGTCTTATAATTATGCTCAGCAATTTCGCTGGAAACAGTGCCCTCCAAACCGGAACACAGTAATGTTTGCACAGTACTGCTTGGGGATGAAAATCTGGCAAAGGTCTGGGTGGTACTTCCCAAGGCGGTCTCTTGTAGAAGAGGCCTGCCACTACGAAAAACAATTAACGATAATAATTAAAAAAAAACTTTTAATATGTATGTAGTGTATGAAGTTTAGCCGACTTCAAAAAATGAGGAGGGCTGTAAGTAATTTTTTTTGTGATTTTTTTTTTTATGTAAATTTTTTGTATTGTAATAATTTTGTGCGTGCAGAATTATAATAATATGTATTTTTTCTGATTTTTTAAAATTTCGTTTTTATTCTAGTTTTATTATTGATTGCCATATACTCAATTATTGTTCAAATAATTTTATAAAATGACTTTAAAATTTTAAATTTTTATTTTGTTCGAATGAAGTCATCAAAATTTAAGTAAAAGTTAAGGTACGGCCAGATCACTGCGTAAGCGGGGCGGTGGCGGAGCGGTGGCATTCCAACGAGCTAAAATTTGTAAGGATTGACCGCCACCGCGCCCGCGCCCGCAGTGATCTGGCCGCACCATTACAAATCTTACATCTACCACTCACCGAGTTTATTAATGCTATGCGGGTGCAGATGGTGGTGCGGTGGCGGTTGCGGCTGCTGTTGCATTTGCTGCATCAGCGCTGGGTGCGGAAGTTGCAGCAACTTTGGCTCCAACTTGGTTGCCGCCGCCACTGGAATTGGCCCAGCATTGGTCATGGTCGTCATCGTCGCTGCTGGCATCATCAAGGCCGACATCGTGAGCATGTTGGCGACAAACACTTCCCAATCAAACGCACAGGTTTAGCACACCATTTTATTTTTAGCTTACACGAAACACTAATCCGAATTTTAATATCACTTTTGTAAAACTAAGTTTTTTTTTTTTTTTTTATTAACACTAATTTTGTAAAACCACACTACTTTTTGGTGTTTCGTAATAATCACATAATGTTTTTGCCTTACGTTGACATATTATTTTGTGACGGTATTCTAAACTAAGCTGTCGTCTGGAATTTAAAAGCTTTTTATTTATTTTTTTATTAAAAAAAAAAAAAATTTTTTTTTCAACACATTCTGACACATTGCCAATATTGCTTAATAGTATGAAAACCAAAATTTTGGTTTTTTAAACAAAAAATGCCCTTTTTATTATTTCGAATAAGACTTTTTTTACGCATAATTACGAACAAGATGTTGTTTAAAAAGTTTAAAAAGAATTGCCAAGCGACAATCAATGTGTCTTGATTTATCGTAAATTATTCAGCATTATATTGAATCTAAAAGTACCCGGAGATTTGGCAGTACATTGAATTTATTTTTGTTTTTAATAAAAAAAAAATTATTTTTTATTAGTTTTTTTTATTTGTTATGTATAGTTACAAATAAATGTTTTACTTTTAATTTCTTTATATGCTGAAGTGTGTTTTAGGCATTATTTTTTAAATATGCTTGTTATTCGGAACTATCGGACTCAACGTTATTTTAAAATTTAAAATCAGGAGTTTTTATTTCTAGAAATTGTGGCCTTTTTACTTATTTTTTATTAAAATAAAAAAAAAATCAAACAAAGTGAATATAACAGAAAACTACCGTCCGATCTCCTAGTTACTCCTCTCCGTGCATGGTTGTCTGGAAGAGATCGCTCTGAGCTATAAGACCACCCATTGTGACACTAATTGTAAAACTGGTTTTGTTCTAGTTTTTAAGTTTTCTTTGTTCTGTGGTGTTACAGTAAAGAGTTTATCTATCCATTTTAAATAAGCTTTTTTTTTGAGGGGCAGATATGCCGTCAACCTTCTCTACTACTCCCACTGCCAGGGGGGGTGTGTGGGAGTCGAACCCACTAAACCCCCCCGTGAGCAGTCCTTTTTTATGAGGAGAGGAAGTGCCGTCGCACTATCCCCTCCACCATTAGGGTGGCGCAAGGGGGTGTGTGGGACTCGAACTCACTAAAACCCCCCGTGAGCAGTCCTACGCTGAGGTGGGGCAAGATGGGATCCCGCTAGCAGTCACCATCTTACACTGGGTTATCCTACTAATATTATAAATGCGAAAGTTTGTGAGAATGGATGGATGGATGTTTGTTCCTCTTTCACGCAAAAACTATATAATAAAATACATTAGAAGTACTCCGCCGGCCCCCCGTGCCCTGGCCCCTGTGGTGGACTATGGCCTTAACTTAGCTTACTGTCCCGCCTGTGGCAGAACGCACTTAGCGACAGAACTGCAATCGTCGTCATCATCAACCCATAACGTCCCACTGCTGGGCACGGGTCTCCCCTCACTTTCGCGCGGAGGGTTAGGCCATAATCCACCACGAGAGCCCGGCCCGGATTGCTGGATTAGTGGACTGCAATAGTTGGCAACAAGTAATACAGCTTTTGTTTTGGCAGTTTTTATAAGTGACGGTCACATCCAATGATAAAGAGTTTTACGTTTGTTGCAAGCCAGTCGTAAGATTCGTGATAAGGCACTAGTGTTTGATATCCCGTGGTGAGGCGTAACTAAGCCCGCGGGGTATTGAAAGGGTTTGGTTGTTGGTACACTTTTATTATGACAAACAATGTAGATCTACATATATAAAAAAGTTATGTTGGTTTGTGTACGCTTCAAAAACTCAAAAAGTTCTGCACCGATCGAGCGGAAATTTTAGCATGATATATAATCCGCATCGAGGATTGTTTTTATCTATTTTTTTCATCAGTGACATATCAGCGAATGTGCGAATGTGCCACAGCGAAGCGTGGCAGGGCACAGCTAGTATTATATATACTCGTATGTATTGTCTTTAAGGTGTTTTAACTCAAGATCTTAGAAGGCGTTTCGATACTTCAGGCGGCGCAATATCCATTAGAAAGCTATATTATCAGCGAGTAACATCCCTTCCAATCAGAAGGTCGTGAGTTCAAATCCCAGTGCGGGCACGTACCAATGTGTTTCTGTAAAACATATGTACGTAATTATCACTCGCTTTTCGGTGAAAGAAAACATCGTGAGGAAACCCACATACCTACCCGAGAGTTATTTCCGAGGTAGGTATGTTATCCACCGATCCGGACTGGGCCCCCGTGGTGGATTATGGCCTAACCCTCACGAAAGTGAGGAGAGACCCGTGCCCAGCAGTGGGACGTTATGGGTTGATGATGAACATCCCTACTTCCCTACTTTTTTGTATTATAAATGCGAAAGTAACTCTGTCTGTCTGTCTGTTACGCTTTCACGCCTAAACTACTGAACAGATTTAAATGAAATTTGGCACAGAGATAGTCTAGAGCCTGAGAAAGGACATAGGGTACTTTTTAATGCGAAGAAAGGGTTTTAAGCGGTAGAAATATGGGATGAAAGTTTGTATGGAAGTTTCGTCAGTTTTGAAGATAGAAGCTTGAAATTTATTTTTAAGGCTTTTGATTAGATATAAATAAATAATATGACATTTAAAGTTTGTAAAAAATTTAATAAAAATAGGAAATGTAAGTTGCTATAGAAATATGCAAGGTTTCGGCTAAACCACTGCACCGATATTAAAAATTCTTTCACTAATGGAAAGCTACATTATCAGCGAGTAACATAGGCTATATTTTATTTCCATATTCCTGCGGGAACGGGAACTACGCGGGTGAAACCGCGGGGTGCAGCTAGTAATTAAAATTATAGTTTGTGAGGATGTATGGATGTTTTTTCCGCAATCACGCAAAAACTACTGAACGGGTTCGAATGAAATTTGGCACACAGATAGTGTATAACCAGGATTGAGTAATAGGGTACTTTTTATCCCGATAGTATGTTCCCGTGGGACAAAACGAGAACTACGCGGGTGAAACCAAAGGGCGCAGTTGATACTACATAAAACAGTATTTTTCTGAGGTGGCGTACCACAGGGTGGGGGGCTGGCCCCCTAAGTAACCCCTATATATTCTGTGACCAGTTATCATAATTAAAAACCAACAGAGTCCACAAATTGCTTAACCGACCAGTATTATTCTAACGTTAAAAATACAAGCTCTCAATTTCAATTGTTTTCACAACGGTCAGATGGTCTGTTAATTGTTTGTTTACAATTCGATGTGTTCATCGTTTAGATGTATCGGTACTGGATACTATGAAGTTATTTTTAGGGTTCCGTACCCGAAGGGTAAAATGGGACCCTATTACTATGGCTCCGCTGTCTGTCTGCTTGTCCGTCTGTCACCAGGCTATATCTCATGAACCGTAATAGTTAGACAGTTGAAATTTTCACAGATGATGTATTTCTGTTGCCGCTATAACAACGAATACTAAAAATAAGAATAAAATAAATATTCAAGGGGGCTCCCATACAACAAACGTGATTTTTTAGCTCATTTTTGCTCGATATTGATAACGGCAACAGGTAGACGCTTTAAATAATCACGGAATATTATGTTATAATATTCAATTTAGAAATAACTAATTAAGTTAAAATAAAATTACTATTAAAGTGGGCTCCCATATAAAGTAACCCAAAGTACGGAACCCTTCGTGCGCGAAACCAACTCGCACTTGGCTGACTTTTTTTTATTAACCTATCTGATCCCACTACAAGAGGTAAAATTTAGCAAATACAGTTTAATGTGAATACTGGGTAGCATTTTTTGCGGGGCGACGCTTTGATGTATGTACGGATAGCAAAAACGGTGTCTAAATTGTGAATGCTTTTTGCTCTGACGCTACATGTGACAGACTAGGTGGGACATCAGATAGATACTTTTTTGGGAGTATGGTTGGAAACGGAAACTGTAATTTTTTAAACTTGCGTCATAATATCTGAAAAAAAAAATAGTGCGTGGAGTCCCTCAGCGCGGAAGAAGTGAAACTTCGTAATGTGGAAATGAAAATAGCAAGAGGTAGAAATTGATTTTTAGTGAAATCATATTGTTTCTTTAAGACAAACTTTATTAACATTGCTTACAATTCACAATTGATCGCATCTTTTAATTATCATTTTCGAGTGGAGAAATATCCAAATCTATAACATTTACAATGGGATTATGATAACTAAAGTAAGATACGAAATGTTTGAGTTCTATTTTGTCAATATTTTTTGCAAAAACTGCATCAAATAAAATAAAATACAATCTAAAAGTCTAATTGTAATTGTATTGTATACTACGCGAATGCGTTCGAGCGCCGCGCATTCACTCTCGCTCTGTCTCTTCCTATTCCCTCACCCAGGAGCGTTAAACGTTTAACGCAACCTTGTTGGAAGCCGCATTAGAAGTATCACTTCAATAATATTGACGCAAGTTCCTATTAGTACTCAAATGGACAAATTCTACCTTTATTATTATAAAAGTCGGTTGAAAATCGTGAAAAAAGTCGTTTATTTTCTATTTCCAGAAACGTAAAACAATTTTCTAAATAAAAATATTATAACATTTATTCACTTGTTAAGGCAATTTATTCAAATATCGACATTTTTACTCAGAAATAAGGTTAGTTTAAGATCGTCTCTAGCGGGCTTTGGAGGCCATACTTTCTTATTTGAAAGAGAGTTATTGTTTTTTACGGTTATGGAAATCCCTTCTTATATTATAAATGCGAATGTAACTCTGTCTGTCTGTTGCTCTTTCACGCCTAAACTACTGAACAGATTGAAATGAAATTTGGTACAGAGATAGTCTAGAGCCTAGGAAAGGACATAGAGTACTTTTTATCGCGAATAAAATATTCTAAGGGTTTGAAATGGGGGGTGAAAGTTTGTATGGAAGTTTCGTCATTTTTAAAGATAGAAGTTTCAAATTTATTTTTTAGGCTTTTGATTAGATATAAATAAATATGACATTCTACGCAGGAACTACGCGAGTGAAATCGCGGGGCGCAGCTAGTGTTTTATAAGTATGGAATTTAGAAATATACTCTTACTAGGTTATTTATGAGGGGGAATGAGGGCGCCACTGTCTACCGAATTGAAGGAGTTTTTTTTATATGACTGAGTGACGAGACGAGCATGTCGTTCACCTGGTAGTAAGCGCCACGCCTGCCCATAACAGTCACAGCTCCACCCAGTACTTTGCATTAAATAATCCTGCGCGGTGCACTGCGCTCGTCACCCTGAGACATCGACTCTAAAGTCTCATCTGCCCAGTAATCTCACTGAAAACAGTGTCCTTCAAACCGGAACACAGTAATGCTTGCACACTACTGCTTGGCGGATGAATATCTGGCAAAGGGCTCTTCCGTTTTGTTCCGGTTTGAATGGCACTGTTTCCAGCGAATTACTGGGCATGGTACTTTAGAACCAATGTATCAGGGTGACCGCGCAGTGCAGTGCCGTGCAGGATTATGCAATGCAGTGTGCCACCCAGAACACTGTAACTGTTATGGGAAGGTTTAGCGCTTACCATTTAATTAGGACCGAATCTTCTTGCCAGTAAAATAAAAAAATACCTATTAGCTACAGGCTGGGGCGTGAGGAAAGTGGAGAAAGGGGGGAGCTTCCCCCGCTTTTCTAATGCCCCAACCCCGCATCAAAAACAAGTAAAGTCATAACGTTTATTACGTTTGGTTCGCAACCCTTGTAAACTGAACGACAAAATATTCATTAGCTCATTCGGTTTGGGCAGTTAGTGATGGGGTAAAACCGACTTAATAATCTTATCGATAGTTTATTTAAAACCTACATCATTAGACCCAGTGGCAGAACGTCCGCCTAAGCAGAGGGTTGCTAATTCAAATCCCAGTGCGGGATACCAATTATTTTTTTGCAGAAACTTATGCAATTATAACTCGTTTTTCGATGAAGGGTAGAATCGTGAGGAAAGCCACATGCGTGGGAGTTGTTTCAGGAGTATGTGATCCACTAATGAGGACAGGATTTCTGTGGTGGGTTATGACCTAATCCTCGTCACGAAAGTGAGGGGAGACCCGTGCTCAGCAGTGGGACGTTATGGGTTGATGATGATGATGCGGATGACAACCAATGGTATTTATGTTTATCTAGGCTTTTTTCGTGCCTATCAGGCAAGCTAGTTATGCATCCAGGCACCATCGTTATCAGCAGTTAGCGTCCGGTCGCCCACACACTCTCGCTTGGCCGATCGCTATGTCTTATTCAGCGTCTTGTCATTTTGTAGACAGAGCACTTTTGTTAGTAGTAAGAAATTAGTATTAGAACTTCAGTCTGTACTTAGCATTCGCTTAATGAATACATAAATTTTACTTTAATTTTGTATTTTTAAAACGTCCCTCGGGTCCGCCGCAACTTGAGTGGCGCAGCCGGTAGGATATCCGTTACATCCTGCTGCCGGACTAACGTTTAAGGACCCCAAAATCGGTTTTATGCGTTAAAAATCCAGTGCAGTGAATCGGGTATCCTCGAACCAAAGAAATAACTCTCCCGCGACGCGCGTGCACTTAAAACAGTTCAATCAGCGAATCGTTTGTGCACCAGACCTGAGACGAGACGGAGTTGCCAAGGCAGGCTCATACAAGGAGGACTATGGGATTGAGCAGACTGTGAGTAAACCTCTTCACACCTGTTTTCATATATTCCCTATCTATTCCACATTTTCCGACCCAAAATCGTCGGCCTAACTAATTGCGTCTATCTGATTTTGTTTGATTCAAGTATCGTAATATTCGTGATTGTTAGTGTTATTGATAAGTTTTGTAGTTGTAGTGATTATCGAAATCAAATTAGTGATTATTTTTAGAATTTAGCGATTACCGTAATTAATAGAAGTTAAAATGGAAGACCAAGGTGAAAGAATTAAGATGATTCCTAGGGAAATTCTCTGTATAATCCCTATGTACGATGGTGACGAAAAACTACTGAATTTATTCCTCGCCAAATGTGAATATGTGATTAGAGCTTTTCATTTAAAAGGAAATGTGTCACAAAACTTGTATGTATTTCATTCCGTGACGAGTAGGCTGACAGGTAGAGCTGCGACTCTACTTAGCGAACACCAACATTTAACGTCATGGATTGAATTAAAAGAAATTCTTACCCAACATTTTGGCGATCCACGATCTGAAGAATGTATCGCGATTGAAATGGAGAGCGTGAAAATAAAACAAGGCGAATCATATAGCCAGCTGTGTAAGAGAATTCAGAATGTTAGGAGTTCTTTGTTTGCAAAAGTAAATAGAATCACCGACGAAGGAATTAAAGCTGCGAAAATGATAATCTATAATAATACAGCCTTGAACGTATTCTTATATAATCTTCCTGAAGATATGATTCGTATAGTGCGGTTAAAAGGTTGCTCTACCCTTGAACATGCTCTAAACATTGTTACTGAGGAAGTGAATTTCCTACAACTATATAACACGAAGAAATCGAAACCGAACGCAGTGCTTCAATCAAACCCCCAAAATGCTTTGAGACCTCTGACTGATGTTAGGCCTTCATTTAGCCCCATGCCAAATCAACATAATTTTAAGTTTGGCATCCCTCAAAATCAGAGCCCCTCCGGGTTTCGACCAAATTTCATTCAATCAAATAGGTCGGTACCTCCTCAAGGTTATCGACTTGGAGCACAACCAAATATGCCTCAACGAAACTTTAACCAAGGGCCAACACCACAGTTTCGCCCTCCCTTCCAACAGGGTGGTTTTAGATTTGGTGTCCCGCAACAACAGTTTAAATTTGGTATCCCTAACCAACAGCACCCGAACAACAACCAGTATAAATTTGGCGTTCAGCCCCAAAATCAACAATACACTAAACCTAGATTTGACACCGATGTATCGATGCGCACGGCACCCGTTAGGCAAAATATGATTTGCGATGACTTGTTTTACAGCGAGGATTCGCCCCCCTACCAAGACTACTACCCCGATAGCTATGACAATAACTGCTATGAATTAGCCCCCATTGACTATGTAGAGAATCCTCACGCTAATTACGACCTGCAGGAAAATTCTGAAGATGTTGTAACAGAGGATAATAGCGCAGCTGGAAATTTTCAGACACCAGCCTGCAACAACGTGGTGAAATGATAAACCTCAATTACTGTGATAGCATTTTAAAACTACCCCACATTGAAATCCCCGAAATTAATGCGAAATTTCTGATCGACACGGGAAGTAGTAGGTCATTTATAAGTCCCGCCAAAGCTAACGAATTTTTCAGTGACTATAAACAGCACGAACCGTTTACGGTTGTCAGTACTCATGCACAGAGCATTCATGATGAAGTAATATGTATTCCATTATTGAAAACCTTCAAAAGTAAACTTCCTCATAAATTCTTTATTTATGATGTTGACAGTAGATACGATGGACTTATAGGATCCGACCTGCTTAAGAAACTGTCAGCAAACGTGGATATGGGAAATCAGATTTTACATACACTCAATACTGAAATTGCCATAATTTACAGTCCACCCTATGAAATAGAATTAGAACCTAGATCTGAAACGCGTGTAAGGATACCGACCAACTATCAAAATGGTGACGCTATCATGGATTTTAAGGAGTTCAAAGAAGGGGTACGCATGCCAGCTGCCCTCGTAAAATGTAACAATTTCTTTGCTACAACAGTTATTCAGAACATTTCGGACGAAAAGATGACGCTTACTTTTAAGGAACCCGTTAATGTGACAGTGTATGAAAATGAAGAATGTGAGTTAAACGTAGTGACTGAGGACTGTGAGATTGATGCTATCCTGAAAGAGAATTTAACAAAATTAAGACTTGAACACACGAATGAAGAGGAGTACGAGAGTATTTCCAAATTATGCTATGAGTACCGTGACATATTTTACTGTGACAAAATTCCTCTATCTTTCGCTAATCAAGTGAAACACACAATACGCACAGTTAACGAAAACCCAATTTACATTCGACCATATCGACATCCACACACACAAAACGAAGAAATACAAAACCAAGTAGATAAACTTCTCAAAGATAACGTCATACAAGAGTCCCATTCACCCTGGAGCGCCCCAGTCCATTTAGTGCCTAAGAAATCAGACGCATCAGGAGAAAGGAAATTTAGAATGGTTATAGACTACCGCCGGTTAAACGAGATTACCATTGATGATAAATACCCCTTGCCCAACATTACCGATCTTTTCGATAAATTGGGTAAATCAACATATTTCAGCACAATAGATCTTGCTTCCGGCTACCACCAAATTGAAGTCAATCCAAATGATAGGTCTAAAACCGCGTTCACTACCCAGGCTGGACACTTCGAATTTCAACGTATGCCTTTTGGTTTGAAGACCGCACCGGCTACATTCCAAAGGGCCATGGATAATGTGTTGCGAGGCCTACAAGGCTTGCATTGCCTTGTATATTTGGACGATATAATCGTATATTCGTCCAGTCTTCAAGACCACATCTCAAAATTACGCAAGATTTTCGACCGACTTAGAGAAACTAATCTAAAAGTTACACTAGACAAATGCGAATTTCTTAGGAAAGAAGTTTTATATTTAGGCCACACAATCACCAAAAATGGCCTTATGCCTAACAATGATAAAGTACAAGCAGTACTCGACTTCCCGATACCACGAACAACCACCGAAATTAAGAGTTTTCTTGGTTTGGTCGGTTATTATAGGAAATTTATAAAAGACTTCGCTAAGGTCACTCAGCCGTTAACATCTTGCCTGAAAAAGCGAAATAAAATTGAAATAACCCAAGAGTATATAAATGCTTTTGAAAGGTGCAAGGAGTTATTGACCAATGCTCCACTTTTACAATTCCCAGACTTTTCCCGACCATTTGTTATTACAACCGATGCATCAAACTTTGCGCTCGGTGCGGTCCTTTCACAAGGCCCAATCGGAAGCGATAAACCCGTGGCATTTGCAAGTCGGACCTTAAACGAAGCCGAGACAAGATACAGCACAATAGAGAAGGAAATGCTAGCGATCATTTGGGCCGTTAAACATTTCCGTCCCTATTTATACGGCAAAAGATTTACAATATATACAGACCATAGGCCGTTGGCATGGTTGAAAACCATGGACGAACCAAATAGTAAAATCACGAGATGGAAGCTGCGGTTGTCAGAATTTGATTATGATGTTGTATACAAAAATGGGAAGCAAAATAGTAATGCGGATGCGTTATCTAGGATAAGGATTAATGCGTTAGGTGAAAACGATGATGAATCAATGAAAGTAAATCTGGATGAGAGAGAACAAAAACTTCAGCGACAGTTAAATGAGGTAGTTGAGGAAATAGCAAAGATAGGTAGAAAGCAACAACAGAGTAACTTAAATGAACGACCGTCATCCCCGATATCCTTATCCGACTCTGAGAAAACCTTAAGTATTACCGAACCTATTAATGGTCGACGATCTCCGTACTCAATTCCCTCAGTAGATAGCAGCACAGCCACTGCCTCTGAAGGGCCAAATAATAGTAGTACAGATACAGTTCATTCTGCTTGCAATTTAGATTCGGAAGGTATGCTTATATTGGAAGAAGCCATAGACACCAAGCCGAACCAAATACTTGTGTATACTTGGAACAGAAACGAAACTACAGTTAAAAACTTATCGAGACCAAAACAAAAGATATTAGAAGTCCACTTACCTGAAAATAATCCAGATCTTATTAAGAAATTTCTCTTGGAATACATAAAACCCAAATTAAGATATTTCTTTTACTTTGAGAGTGAAATTCATCGCAAACAATTTTCCATAGTTACCGCATCGCTCTTCAAGAAAGATTCTGTTAAATTTTATGAGTGCACCAGACGAACAATTTATGTAGAGGAAGAAGATGAGCAACGTCAGATTGTTATAAAGTACCACGCAGGTAAAAATAGTCATAGAGGAATTAAGGAAACGTTAGTTCACCTTAGACGTACGTTTTTCTGGAACAATATGGCTGAGACGGTAGCTAGTATTATAAATGCTTGTGACGTATGCAAAAGGATGAAGTATGATCGGAAGCCACTTAAACCTGAACTGCAGTTATCCCAAACGCAAACAAAACCTTTTCAGGAAATATTTATTGACACATTCACAATAGAAGGAAAAATATATCTAACCCTAATCGACGCATTCAGTAAACTGGGCCAGGCCATCGAAATTAATAACAGATCCACCCCCGAAGTCGTAAGAGCATTAATAAAATACTTCTCCTTGTATGGTATTCCAAGCAGGATTAGCTCGGATCCTGGCATGGAATTTAACAACGTCTTGATAAAAGAAATGCTATCATTTTATAAGGTTGACCTTCACATTGGTACACCCCATAACCCAAATTCAATGGGCCTAATCGAACGATTCCACTCTACAATAATTGAGATATACAGAATAGCGAAATATGAACAAAAAATTACCGATGCTGCATCTATTATGACATACGCTGTTATGTCTTATAACCATACAATCCATGCTACTACAGATTTGACACCCTTCGAAGTTGTATTCGGCCACACCGAATCCAATAGCACATTTTCGGTTGATTTCAACAAACAATTTACGCAACAGCTCGTTAAGGAACACTTTAAAAGAACCAAACATTTGTACGACTATTTGACGGATAAAATAATTCAGAAAAAGCAGTCTATAATTCAAAAACGTGGAGGTGAAACAAAATTTAACATAAATGAAGGAGATACTGTATACATTAAGGGCGTAAATAATAGGCGTAGCAAGGACAAACCACGCTACCAAAAGGCTCAAGTCACCGGAGAGATTCATAGAAATGTAGTGCCCGTTCTTACACGCGATCGAAACACCAACGTTCCTGTTAAAGACATTAAGCATCCTCCGCAGGTTAATCGTTCTGGCGATCCATGTGATCCGAAGCCAGGGCCTTCAACTGCACCTGATTGACAAGAACCCAGGACTGTTACCCGTCCGGGAAGGTCAAGCTTTCGTCAGCTACGATAAATGGACGGTTATCAAGATTTTAGATTTAAAATTAGTTTACGAGGAATTAGAATTAAATATAAATAGGTATGTAACACTAAGAGATCAGGTTCACAGCTGTATAGACAACAAATTTTTAGTTTCAGATTTAATTGATGCGGAAGTTCAAACTGATTACATAATGAATATTACTATAGATAAATATAAACAGTTAATTCCTTCGATAAAGGTAAAACGAGGTTTAGTAAACCCTCTTGGCTCTCTGATAAAAATGATTACAGGTAATTTGGATAATGATGACGCCTTGCTTTATGAAAACTCAATTAACAGTTTAAAATCAAAACAAGACGCTTTATTTAAGAAAATGACAATTGTCACCGAAATGGTGGGTACTTTTACTAATATAGCAAATTCTACTAGAAGCAACTTCATTCAGATCGAGGGAAGTATACGCGAAATAGACCTTTTTCTAAACGAATCAAAGACATACGAAAATTTACATAAAATAGTTCATAATTACGGTGCATTAATGCAAAATTTCCAAACTTTGTACCTTAGATTGAGTGAAATAGAAACTGCAGTTGCTTTTAGTAAAATTAAGGTATTGCATCAATCTATTGTCGACACAGATGAATTGTTATTACTTTTAAGAGAAATAGAGAACAATGGTAAATTACTTTATTCTGCTAACTTAGAAAACCTTATTAAAATCGAACAATGTATAGAAATGAAGGCTTATATCAAACAAAATCAGATCAAATTCATATTGCATATTCCATTAGTTAGAGACGAGATTTATAATTATTACAAATTAATACCATTGCCGATTTTTGACAATGTTAAAGGTCAGACTACCCTTATCCTACCCAAATACCCATACGTCCTTGTGAAGGGGTTGAAGACAGTGCCGCTCTCCCAACCATGCTCTGAAGCTGATGAAGACCATTTCCTCTGCTACGAGAACGACACCGCACCGTCGGACAAAGATGACTGTGTCACTGAACTCCTGCAGTTTGCTACTAATGTCTCGAGCTGCCACCCGATTCCTGTTATTATTAATGATGTCAAGGTTGACCCTATACAGCCAAACCGCTGGATAATTTACGCAAACCTTGAAACAACACTGACAAAATTTTGTGAAAATGAAATAACTCAAGAAACAGTTCGTGGGACGTACCTGTTAACTATGAATGACGAGTGTGTTGTCAAAATTAAGGGAATAACCCTGAAAAGACACCAAATTAATGGAAAAGATATAATCTATGAAAAACTGCCTATAATACAACTACCAAAAATATCCAACTTATCAAATCAGAGAAGGCCAGTAAACCTTAACGGAATTAATCTTGCAGATGTGCAGTTCCTGAATTACTTATTACAGAAAGATGGAAGTGAGGTGTTTAGTGATAGTGGAAAATACGAAAGTGTTTTAAAAAGTGTTAGCATAGGAAACATTGTAATTTGGTTAATTATAGCATTAATATTTGTAATTTTAGCCATTAAGTATACAGTTCGGAAAGCATATTGTGTGAGGAAAACTCGAGATGATCCTTCAGATAATCTCGAACTTGGGGAGGAAGGAGTTATGCATCCAGGCACCATCGTTATCAGCAGTTAGCGTCCGGTCGCCCACACACTCTCGCTTGGCCGATCGCTATGTCTTATTCAGCGTCTTGTCATTTTGTAGACAGAGCACTTTTGTTAGTAGTAAGAAATTAGTATTAGAACTTCAGTCTGTACTTAGCATTCGCTTAATGAATACATAAATTTTACTTTAATTTTGTATTTTTAAAACGTCCCTCGGGTCCGCCGCAACTTGAGTAGCTAAATCCCTCCCAGTGTTCAAAACTATGGTTTATAAACATTATTTATGTATCTAAATAGTGTATATATTTTATTATAATCATGTGTGTAGTATATTATAAATATGTGTATATTATTATTATTGTATTATTATTATTATTATTTATTATTTATTGAGTATAGTGTGTATGTGTATTATTAAAACATAAGTATTAAATGTATTGTGTCTGTTAAATACTGTAAGTACGCCACCCACCCTACTATCGAAAAATGTTTTTTGCTGTCCATCCAAAGGTTGTCTGAAAGAAATCGCTTTCAGCGATAAGACCGCCCATTGTACTACCCTTGTTTACCTATTGTAATTTTTCTGTACTGTGTTTATTTTTGTTTCTGGTGTACAATAAAGAGTTTTCTATTCTATTCTATTCTATTCTATCATAGTAATGAAAAATTTGCCAACCAATGAAATTTAGTTCAAATTGTCGATAATTCGAACCTAATACAATATCTAGTAACTACTGCCCAGGATAATCAAGATGAAGTTCCCAACTAAAAGAAAAAAACCTTACTACTCGATCGGTTACATTAACAGCGAAATTACTGGGCGTGTGAGACTTTAGAGCCGATGTCTCAGGGTGACGAGCGCAGTGCGCCGCGCAGGATTATGCGATGCAGGGTTCTGGGTGGCGCTGTTACTGTTATGGGCAGGCGTAGCGCTTACCATCAGGTAAACGACTTGCTCGTCTCGTCTCTCAGTCAAAAAAAAAACGAGTGTGCTTTAGACCACACGACTGAAGTGAAACTTCGCTATGAGAGAAAGAGAGAAAGAAAACGTGTGCTCGCACCTCTCTCTCTTGCCCCTAGAGTAATATACGATAACTCTCTCTCTTAAAATCTTCACTAACTTATACCTCCCTCTAAATTTCAACGATCACACTTTTCGTAACGCTCTCGTCACGAATTCACCAGATCACCCCCCCAAGTCAAGCGTGCGTAAAGAAGTTTTACTTAAATTTTGACTGCTGAGCCGTTTTGCTTGCTCTGCACGCGCCATAGCGTTTTCCCATACAGCAAACACACCGGTTGTGTTTTGCCGCACTCGTGGCAAGTTATAAAAAAACATGACAGTTGTGTTTTCTGCAGTGAACGCGTTAAATATCGACTTAGCTTGTCCCCTCCCTACGGGTCTAATTAGTGTAGTTTGGGGGTATAATGAAATTTCCAATGTACACCGAACCGTCCGGGATGGACGGACGGACATGCCTTTGTCTTGTTATTATATAAGATTACAGTATTAGACAGAAAATCAAACGTTAATGTAACAGTGAGAAGATATTAGAATTATCTAATGAACAAAACCGTTCGAGTACTGTGTTAACTCGAAACACACTATATCATCATAATCAACCCATATCGTCCCACCCAGAACTTTGCATAGAATAATCGTGGCACTGCACTGCGCTCGTCACCCTGAGACATCGGCTCTAAAGTCTCATATGCCCAGTAATGTCGCTGGAAACAGTGCCCTTCAAACCGGTACACAGTAATGTTTGCACGCTACTGCTTGGCGGATGAATATCTGTCGTTGGTGGTCCCCTGAAGTGGAGGCCTCTCATTACAAAAAATGATGAAGGTTCATCCCAACCTGGGGCCTCATGCATCCAGTTTAAGGCCTTAAACCGAACTGCCCTGCTAACTGTGACCACCAATATCGCTAAGCGTTCATAAGTCGACCAGAGACATTTATCCAAAGAGATCGGAACAATTTCTTTGCACTTATGGGAGTTTTTTAAGCTCCATCTGATTCTCTTTCTCTGTCATTCTCTGCAGTCTATTTTTGAGAGACGTGACGTCACGTTTGTCTTTTATGGGTGTGCGGTGCCAATCTAGGCCGTTCAATTTAAGGCCTCAAAATGAACTGCATGGAATAAGAATAAGTACGTGGTGGACACCCTGGTCATCTATTACATTTGGCCGCGTAATATTGACAGCGATTGATTGCCCTTCTGATTGTGGATAGAGGTGCTGGGATAGCAGATTGCGCGGGTGAAGTGTCCATTCTATATCGACGCTAGAAAGCGTAAACGCTGTAACCTTGAAACGCAAAATTGTTCAACACACACAAAAAACTTTTTTTTTGTTGAAAAAAAATCATTACTCAATATCTACCCTTGTTTACCTATTGTAATTTTTCTGTACTGTGTTTATTTTTGTTTCTGGTGTACAATAAAGAGTTTTTCTATTCTTTCTATGCTATTCTACTCGACCTAAAAACGTAAATTTTGGATATTTGGTGTTTTTCATACAAAGCTACAATACTGCTACCTTGGTTATATCCTAAAGTTCCTAGGGGACGTTGAAATGTGGGTTACAGCGTTTGTTTCCAAATATGTTTGGTTCCAAGTATGTTCGGGTCGGTCAAAGAGTTACAGCTTTCTAGCGTCGATATACAGAACTATGTTTATTCTGTCATGGAAGTTAAAGCTATTGTCAGGGCATAGACAATACCGTTAAGCTCAGCTCAGGGTTGCCACCGACTTAATATCGAATTTACATCGGTTCGACGATGGGACGACCCTTAAATGGCGCAGAATAGAGTACCCAAAGAGTAAAACATGTCAGAACAGGAATACACCATCTGTGAAACTTTCGGCTGTCCAACTATCACGGTTCATGAGATACAGCCTGATGACAGACGGACAGACAGACAGACAGCGGAGCCTTAGGGCAGGATTTGTTTGCGGATGGATGGCAGATAATTTTGTCTGAGTGTTTGGATTATTCTGAGACGAATAAATGAAATTTTGTAGTGTAAAATATGTAAATAATTATATTTATTAGTTAAAAAAAAATACACAAAAAATTACAAAAATACAAAATTTATACTAAGGTCCCCGTTTTACCCTTTGTGTACGGAACCCTAAAAAGAACGATCTACGTAAACTCAGTAATCAGAAATTACATACAAATTTCGTATCTAACAGAATAAGATGGTAAAAAATCCACATATTGTTGCTTTTTGAAGTAAAACTTCTTTACGCTCGCTTGATTTGGCGAGGAAGCCGGTGATCGCGTTACGAAAAGTGTGATCGGGCGAGACGAACGGAAGTTGAGACGAAGATATAAGTTAGCGAAAATAGAAAGAGAGAGGGTTACGTTTTTTTTTTTTTTAGTTTTTTTTTTTGTAGTTATTCTTCTACTATGTGTCCCGTATTTCGTTTTTTTCGACTAAAAATGTGAATAGATTCTTAATTTCCCATCATCATCAACCCATATCGTCCCACTGCTGGGCACGGGTCTCCCTCCACTTTCACTTAAGTTCGATTATGAGGAAAAACGGTCCAGGGGTCGTTAAGAATAAGAATAAGAATGGATACAACTTTTTTTACTCACACTCTTACCCCTCCCTAATTATTGGATTATCTATTTTTTATTATTAATTTATTTATGGGTTATTTTTTCTTATCTTTTATTATTTAAAATTCCCTAAATCCTTACTTATCCCTACTTATATTATAAATGCGAAAGTAACTCTGTCTGTCTGTTGCTCTTTCACGCCTAAACTACTGAACCGATTGAAATGAAATTTTGTACAGAGATAGTCTAGAGCCTGAGAAAGGACATAGGCTACTTTTTAATGCGATAAAAGAATTGTAAGGGTTTGAAATAGGGGATGAAAGTTTGTATGAAAGCTACATTGACAGCGAGTAACATAGGCTATTTTTATCCCCATATTCCCGCGGGAACAGGAACTACGCGGGTGATACCGCGGGGCGCAGCTAGTATGTTATATATACGATGTTTTTGAAGTCTTTTTTAAGTCCGTGTGTCACCAAAGGCAAGAGCTGAAAATCAGCGTTGTGGTTTGACCAAAGCATCATGCTGAGCTCAGGCCTTGTCTGACATCACTGCGCGCCGGCTATCTGCGTACGCTATTATGTTCATCGTGTGTTTTCATTTTCTTGTCTTGTCTCTAAATAAGTACGTTGTTCGCTGTTGCGTGCAGTTGTGTCAGAATAAATGTTTTTTCTTTCTTTTCTTTCTTTCTGCAAGGCCGGGAAAAATTATTTAGTCACATAGGTAAACATTTAAGAGGAACTTCCGTAATAGTAACTATCTAACCATGGCAAATGACATCGACACAATAAGGCCTAGTGACCAACAGCGCGGCGGGAATTCTAAAGGCGCCGCAACGCAGTTGGACTCAATAAAATTGAATGAATTTCATAGCAACGATGTCCTAAATAAGCCCGGCTACGTTACCAGGATTTGGCAGGAAGCGAGGGGTTGCCAGTTTATTACTCTTATTTTTTTTTGTAAAATAATAATAATAAAAACTATAATAAAATAAAAAATCACTATAGATAAATAAAAAAAAAAGCTAAGGAAGTTTTACTTCCGTCGTGTGGTCTCACTCGTTATTTTGAAGTGAAACTTCTTTACGCACGCATGACTTGGGGAGTAAGCTGAATACGTTACGAAAAGTGTGATTCGGTGAGACAAACGGAAGTTACGGGGGAGATATAAGTTAGTGAAGATAGAGTTACGTTTCGCATATTTTATTTTGAATTTTTTTTTTTATTATTTTTTTAGTGAAGCTTTACTTCTACTATGTGTCTCAGCACTCTTTTTTTTATATTTTTTGATAAAAAGGTTCGCGTTTGACCAATATCTTACCAGATGGTAAGTGACGATGCGGTCTACGCTTATAGAAGTGTCGACGGATCTAGGCCAACGTGAACACAGGCCCTCGGAGAGTTTGCGCATGCACAGTCACGAAGAAACGTTTCAGTGCGCCTTGCCTTGTTCTCAGTAGGTGGGAAACAGTAGGAAATGCCAGGCGACCAACCCTAACTGTCCAAATCCTAACTCGCTTCCAAAATACGAACACTTTGACGCTTTCTGCGGCGACACCTAGAAGCAACCTATTCACTCGCGACTTGGAGACTCCCAGGTTGTAACTATCGGGAAACACAGACTCCGGCAAGGAGTTCCGCTCTGCGGCACTCATGATGAATGTGGAGGCAAATCACCCTACATCTGATCATATGTGAAACGTCTCAAATACCTTATCAAAATAAAAAATAAAAAACAAACGAAACCAGAAACAAAACAGTCGACCGAATGAATTCATTTTAAATCGTCAATTGTCACATAAAATATGACTTTTTACTTTTTTTTTAATGAAGACGTGGATAAAGACGTTTACCTGATGGTAAGCGCTACGCCTGCCCATAACAGTTACAGTGCCACCCAGAACTTTGCATTGCATAATCCTGCGCACTGCGCCAATCACCCTGAGACACCGGCTCTAAAGTCTCATACCAGTAATTTAGCTGGAAACAGTGCCCTTCAAACGGGAACACAGTAATGTTTGCACACTGCTTGGCGGATGAATATCTGGCAAAGGTGTGGTACTTCCCCAGGCGGTCTCTTGCAGAAGAGGCCTCTCACTACCTAATCGTCAACTGTTACATAGATAGAACTTTTTACTAAAGAAAACAGTAATAGAAAGATTGTCATATGAAGTAATAAGTCATTGCTAAAGTAGAGAAGAAGTCTAGGCAACCGACCCATCTTAGACATCTAGAATCTAGTACCCTGGGCCCTCACCACGAACAGTTAAATCCACCCAGTTGAAGGCCTTAAACCGAACTGCCCTGCTAACTGTCACCACCAATATCGCTCGGCGTTCATAAGTCGACCAGAGACATTTATGCAAAGAGATCGGAACAATTTCTTTGCATTTATGGGAGTTTTTAAAGCTCCATCTCATTCTCTTTCTCTGTCATTCTCTGCAGTCTATTTTTGAGTGACATGACGTCACGTTTGTCATTTATGAGTGTGTCGTGCCAATCTAGGCCGTTCAGTTTAAAGCCTTTAAATGAACTGCATGGAATAAGAATAAGTACGTGGTTACCCCCCTGATGCATATATAAAAAAAAAAGTTAAAGACCTGATTCTTTATTTCCCCGCATACCAATTGAGCAGCAATCTGAAACAATAAAAATAAATTATTTAATATCTTTTCGAAGTAAAACTTCTTTATGCACGTTTGAATTGGGAAGTGCGTTATTACGTTTTTAATGCGTTACGAAAAGTGTAAGCCACTGTATCGCTCTAATATGTCGATAAACACTGAAATCATCGGTTTGACGGTTTACTAAATATTTCAACATAAAGCGAAAAAAATGAATTACGGTTGGCGCCAAATACAGTCTCGTTTATATTAGTGACCCTCTTTGAAATTTAAATTTCCCTCCATAACAGAAACTAACCACCTTAAATCGGTTCAGTAGTTAAGGCGTGAAAGCGTAATAGACAGACAGACAGAGTTACTTTCGCATTTATAATATACTAGCTGCATCCTGGCACGCTTCGCTGTGGCACATTCGCACATTCGCTGATATGTCACTGATGAAAAAAAAAGATAAAAACAATCCTCGATGCGGATTATATATCATGCTAAAATTTCAGCTCGATCGGTGCAGAACTTTTTGAGTTTTTGAAGCGTACACAAACCAACATAACATTTTTATACATATATCGACGCTAGAAAGCGTAAACGCTGTAACCTTGAAACGCAAAATTGTTCACTAGAGACAAAAAACTTATTTTTTGTTGAAAAAAATCATAACTCAATATCTACTCGACCTAAAAACGTAAATTTTGGATATTTGGTGTGTTTCATACAAAGCTACAATACTGCTACCTTGGTTATGTCATAAAGTTCCTAGGGGACGTTGAAATGTGGGTTACAGCGTTTGTTTCAAAATATGTAAAAAAGTATTTTCGGGTCGGTCAAAGGGTTACAGCGTTTACGCTTTCTAGCGTCGATATATAGAAGAAGTAAGGATAGGGATTAGTTACGATTTGTATAGGCATGCTTGTTAACACTGTGGATGTATTGATTACGCCTCTTTCCACAGGGCACCCACTTGAACCCTTCGAACCCAAACTAGCAGAAACTTAACTTGATTCAGGAATGCGGTACATATTAGCTCTGTCGAGCTGCCGGTCGAAAGGGTAGACTTTAGCACTTTGACTGCTGAGCCGACTTCCTTGTCTAGCCACTTTTATAGATACCGCACACAGCAGGTGTGTTTTCCCGTTTTCGCGGCGAGTTATAAAAAAAAAACACAGCTGTTGTGTTTTCAGCAGTGGACTTGTTATGCCGGGGTATGCATACACGTCGCATACGGTTTCCGATTTTTTAACAGACTTTAAAAATGGAGGAGGCTCTCAATTCGACTGTACCTTTTTTTCTTCTTCTTATCTGACTATCGGATAATTTCACTATGAGTAAGTAACCTTACTCTTTATATTATAAATGCGAAAGTTTGTGAGAATGGATGGATGGATGTTTGTTCCTCTTTCACGCAAAAACTACTGAACGGATTCGAATGAAATTTGGAACACAGATAGTTTATAACCAGGATTGAGTGATAGGGTACTTTTTATCCCGATAGTATGTTCCCGTGGGACAAAACGGGAACGACGCAACAGCGATGCAAGCGATACGAACATAAGCGATAGGAAAACCGACGAGGGCAACTGCGGGAGAAATCTTCCGTGCCTAATCTCCGAAATCTACCCTCTATAGTTCACAGCGTATACAGAACCCGGCTTCGTTAATAATTAATGTGCGCTTCACAAAGGCCCGTAAAGCTTACGATTCCAGTCATGAAATTCAGAAGCATTGAACACGGTCCATTGAAGCCTGGAGGCATACCATGACCTCTTACAGCGATTCAATTGAAGACCTAAACTGAACCGCGTCGCATAATCGTACCGTGGCGTCTTGTTTTTTTATGTTGCAACAACCTAAATTGAGTCAATTTAAACTGTATTCAGTTAAAGTTGAAAATGGCAGCAAGATAAAAATTAAGACGACACGGTACGATTATGCGACGCGGTTCAGTTTAGGTCTTCAATTGGATCGCTGTAATATGTCATGATAGGTCTCCTGGTGCTATTTAAAATGGTTTGGAAGTCGTATTTTATTCTATACTAGCTGCGCCCTGCGGTTTCACCCGCATAATTCAAGTTTTCCCGCGATAAATCTCTTAAAAGCAATATGTTTTCCCCGTTTTTGCCACACTCTTCATTGATGCTCCGCTCCTATTGGTCGTAGCGTGATGTTATATAGCCTATAACCTTCCACGATAAATGGACTATTCAACACAAAAAGAATTGTTCAATTCGGACCAGTAGTTCCTGAGATCCTAGCGTTCAAACAAACAAACTCTTCAGCTTTATATATTAGTATAGATACCGGATATGTGAAGGAACATTAGCTGAGGGTCTAACCTACTTAAAAAAAAGATGGTCCTTTTCATTCGACCCTTAACACTTTGACTGCTGAGCCGTTTTGCTTGTCTAGCCACGGGTGCGGCTCTGCGCGCGCCATAGTATTTTCCCATACCACAAACACAACAGTTGTGTTTTGCCGTACTCGTGGCAGGTTTATGTAGACATGTCAATGTGTTCCCGCCACAGAAATAGTCACGTGAAGGTCGATCCAGAAAGTACTTGAGACGTCGCAGGATACATTTCAAAACGTCTTCGCGAGCCGGCCAAAAGGGAAACCTTAGGGTAAGCCCTTCATAGGCCAATCCGGTGCAATCCCTGGGGCGGCCCGACCCGACTGTGGGAAATTAGGTAATGTGTTTACGGATAGGAAAAGTGCTTCTTTTGAAATGTGGCCTTGACAATAACATATGCTTCCTTCTGTACAGTCAACTTCAAAAGTAAATGATTATCAGACAAGTTTAAAAAACCATAACCGGTGCAGTAGGAGGCCTACCATGACATCTTATAGCGATTCAATTTAAGACCTAAGCTGAACCGCGTCGCATAATCGTACCGTGACGTCTTATTTTTTATGTTGCTGCCATTTAAAATGGCTTATTAGCGACTCAATATAGGTTGCTGCCATTTCCAACCTAAACTAGATCCAGTTTAGGTTGAAAATGGCTTATTAGCGACTCAATTTAGGTTGCCGCCATTTTCAACCTAAACTGGATCCAGTGTAGGTTGAAAATGGCAGCAACCTAAAAAATAAGACGTCACGGTACGATTATGCGACGCGAGACTTTATAGCCGATGTCTCAGGGTGACGACTGCAGTGCAGTGCCGCGCAAGACTATGCAATGCAAAGTTCTAGGTGGCACTGTCACTGTTACACTGGTGAACGACTTACTATCTCGTTACCCAGTCAAACATAAAAGAAAAAAAAAGGGCCGTTTCTCTTTACGTTTATTTTTAAACTTTAATAAAAAATAATAAACAGCTGTAACAGAAGCGGTTGAAGCGGTGGTAGCCTAGTGGGAGAACGTCCGCCTTCAAAACAGATGGTCGTGAGTTCAAATCCCAGTGCAGGCACGTACCAATGTATTTCTTGTAAAACATATGTACGTAATTATCACTCGCTTTTCGGCGAAGGAAAACATCGTGAGGAAACCCACATCATACCTACCCGAGAATTATTTCGGAGGTAGGTATGTGATCCACCACTCCGGACTGGGCCCCCGTGGTGGATTATGGCCTAATCCTCCTCACGAAAGTGAGGGGAGACCCGTGCCCAGCAGTGGGACGTTATGGGTTGATGATGAGCTGTAACAGATCCACCTTCCATAAACACATTACCTAATTTCCGGGAGTCGGCTCAACCGCCCCCGGGATAAGGGCGTATTGCCCTAAGGGATGGCATCGCAACCCTTTCCCTTGTAAAAATAGTGATAGGTTACCTGGCCGAAATTTTGCGAAGGGAAAATTTATGTGAAAACCTTTTGAGTTATCAATGCAAAGCGTTCACACTTGTATTACGATCGGGAATTTTGATTAGATTATTGTTAAAACGTTCACTGCATTATGAGGTCGAATAAGCCGCACGCGTCACTTCTTTCACTCTGTGCGGGGGGCAGCTATGTTAACTTTTCAAAGGGTATAACAAAGACTAATATAGATAAATAGATATCTCCTTATTAACACCAAAAAGTATAAAACACAGAGAGAAAAAACATAACTTTTTCATAGGTACAATTTTTTTATTCTATGTATATAAGGAAAGCCACCGTCCGATGTCCTAATTACTCCTCTCCGTGCATGGTTGTATGGAAGAGATCGCTCTGAGCGATAAAACCGCCCATTGTGACAATAATTGTAAAATTTGTTTTGTTCTAGTTTTAAGTTTTCTTTGTTCTGTGGTGTTTCAATAAAGAGTTTATCTAATGGGCGGCCTTAGCGCTTAAAGCGATCTCTGCCAGACAGTCCTTTGGATGGACAAGTTGGAGAGCAGGATTAGGATAAATCTATTTTATTTTATTCAATACTAAAATATCATAAATGTGGGCGAAGCTGGATTTTGCTTTAGCATCTATATATTTATTTATTTATTCTTTAGCACACAAATGGAGTACAATGAGTACTTAACACTTTCAGCGATAAGACCGCCCATTGTACTACCCTTGTTTACCTATTGTAATTTTTCTGTACTGTGTTTATTTTTGCTTCTGGTGTACAATAAAGAGTTTTCTATTCTATTCTATTCTATTCTATTCTTAATGCTAAGTAGCATTTTCTACCAGTCATCCTGAAGGTGTAACTAAAATGAATTTAAGGTTATAATGGTAGAATTTCAAGCCATTATAGTCACATTCAAGTCATTATAGGCTATATTGGTGTTTTTTAGAAACAAAATTTTGTGAGGCCGAAAAGGTCTCATATTCAACGCAGAGAAGTTCAACGTTGCCTCTAAAAGACCTCATAAGCACTGGCTGAAAGTCCATGAAAAATGGCTTCACAAGCATGGGCAGTAGCAATAAAAAGGTGGGACGGTAACATTCAAATATACAGGGTGTCCCACGGTCATGCCACATGGAGGGAAAGTACCTTGAATATTGTAGATGGAACATTTTACTGAAAGAAGACATTATTTGAATTTAAAAAACAATTTAATCTGCATTCATAGATATTTAAATAATTACATTTTTGAACCGGGACCCGAACCCGTTACACGAGAAAAATAATCACCCTGTAGCTTTATCATACCGATCGAAAGGCTTCATCATAAGGATTATTTTTTGCTAAATAACATGGTGTCAGAAATAAAAGGAAGGCCATGAATTTTAACATTTGATGTGAAATTTTGTTCAGAAAAATTGAAAAGCTGACATTGCAGTAAGGATTGATTAATCAATGATGATGAGGAATCGATTAATTTTGTATTAATAATATGTATATATATATATATATATTGTATTATATACTGGTAACCAAATTAACACCGTGTTCCGCTTCCGATGTCGGTTAAGAACGATTATGAGAAAGCAAAACCGCAAACGAAACTTTAGCGCGCATTAATACAACAAAATTTCATCCAAACGCCACATGCATATATATACAAACATAATAGATATATATAATAACAGTATGGAATTGAAAACTGAACACCTTCAGTGCTGCAAACAGAACTGTCGTGTTTTTCACAACTTGCCGTAATTGCGGGAGAAGACAACTGTTGTGTTTGCTGTATGGGAAAACTCTATGGCGTGTGCAGAGCCGCACCCGTGGCTAGAAAAGCAAATCGGCTCAGCAGTGAAAGTGTTAAAATAAAGCTAATTATGTGCTTTCCACTGGCTTTGTCGTTTTTTGCTGCTTCCGCTGGGATCGTGGCATGTGGAAAGATGGTGCCTCTGCCTATCCCAACGGAAGAAAGGCGACTGGATGTGTCTATGAACTTTTCGAAGCCTTTTTTAAAAACGTTTCAGTAGTGCGAGGCCTCTGCAAGAGACCGCCTGGGGAAGTACCACACCTTTACCAGATATTAATCCGCCAAGCAGTAGTGTGTAAACTTTTATGTTACGGCTTAATGGGCACTGTTTCCAGCGAAATAACTAAGCATATGAGACTTCTAAGCCGTTGTCTCGGCTGACGAGCGCAGTGCAGTGCCGCAACAGCTTCTGAGTGACACTGGAGCTGCTATAGGCAGGCGTGGCGCTTGCCATCACCGAAAGACTTGCTCAACTCAGTCAAATTAAAAAAAAAAACGGTGACCAATCATTGAAATTGCCGCTGAAAGCGTTGCTTAGATTTGGCGAACCGTTTGTCTGAAACAGGATATTCCAAGGAGCGTAGTTTGAAGCTGGCTTGTGGTCCATCGAGCTATGGGTGTATGAAGACTTACGCTTTAAACGCGAGGGTCAAATCGAACGCACCCATACTGCCTAAATATACCTGTACGTATGTATATTCCGAACAAAGAGATTCGAACAGCGCATGCGTGGCCGAAACGAGACGGACTACCGGTCGAAGTCCATTAGATTCCACAAGTGTAAGCGAGACAGGTGAACTCATAAATTTAAACGACAAGGTAGAATAATATTTAGCTACGTTTGTCCGGAGTTAGCGATGTAGCGAGTAACTAAAATAATTAATTGTAATTGAAATAATTATGCCTTCCACGTGATTCTTGAAACTCTATGGGGGGCGTTTCTGTGGGAATCTTTCGTCGTTTCCTTTGGCTGGTATCTCCTTACTAAACGGCTCATCTACTAGACAGATAGATAAACTCTTTATTGCAACACCACAGAACAAAGAAAACTTAAAAACTAGAACATAACAAGTTTTACAATTAGTGTCACAATGGGGCGGTCTTATCGCTCAGAGCGATCCCTTCCAGACAACCATGCACGGAGAGGAGTAACTAGGACATCGGACGGTGGCTTTCCTTATATACATAGAATAAAAATTAATAAATAAATAGATACATACTATACACAAAATAAATTTAAATACATAGTAACATAATAGATAAACTAAGCTGCTAGCTGATGGTAAGCGCTACGCCTGCCCATAGCAGCTGGAGTGTCACCTAGAACTTTCTATTACGAAATCCTGCGCGGCGCACTGCGCTCGTCACGCTGAGATATAGGCTTTTAAAGTCTCATATGCCCAGTGATTTCGCTGGAAACAGCGCCCTTCAAACCGGAACAGGGTAATGTTTTCCCTCTTCTTGCTGCGATGGCTGAACCGATTTTGGTGAAATTTGGCACATAGATACTTTAAATTCTAGAAAAAAACATAGGATATTTTTTAATCCATAAAAATCAACGTTTCCAGTGGGATGTGAAACCATGGGGACTGCTAGTCTTTGCCTTTTATTTTATATGTAGGCAGAAACAATGCATATTTACAAGTAAAATACGTAAGTCTCATATAAATAGAGAAAAATCATATTTATGGGATTGGATCTACTAAACTAACGTGTAAGCGGTGGTAGCCTAGTGGGAGAACGTCCGCCTTCCAATCATAAGGTCGTGAGTTCAAATCCCAGCGCGGGCACGTACCGATCTGTTTCTTGTAAAACATATGTACGTAATTATCACTCGATTTTCGTTGAAGGAAAACGTCGTGAGGAAACCCGCATAGCTACCCGAGAATTATGTCGGAGGTCAGTAGGTGATCCACCAATCCGGACCGGGCCCCCGTGGTGGATTATGGCCTAACCCTCCTCTAGAAAGTGAGGGGAGACCCGTGCACAGCAGTGGGACGATATGGGTGATGAAACTAACGAGTAACTGATTATGGTTAGAGTTTGAAAAAGGACATTTCCCTTTCAAGTGGTGACTCATGCCTAAATCTCGCACAGGAAAAGGAAACTCCATTAACTATACCAGTGCTTTGGAAATACAAAAGAAGATTATAAAGCGATGTCCCGTCAAAACCCCGGGCTCCATATCAGCGCACCGCATACAAAGTTTTCATAGGTTTCAATAGCTCAATTCATGTCTCCTACATTCAGATGTAATGGACATAAACGAAGAAATCAGATTCTAAGCTACGAACCAGTGTAAACCGCATCGCAATCGGTTTAAGACAAAACAAACAAACACAAAGGCAAAATTTTTCAAAAGTGTTATATTTATAAGTAACTAGCTGCGCCCCGCGGTTTCACCCGCGTAGTTCCTGTTCCCGCGGGAATATGGGATAAAAATAGCCTATGTTACTCGCTGTCAATGTAGCTTTCCATTAGTGAAATAGTTTTTTAAATCGGTGCAGTGGTTTAGCCGAAACCTTACATATTTCCATACTTACTTTCATCCCCTATATTTATTTTACCCCCTCGAGGGTAAAATTTTACAAACTTTGAATGTCATATTTATTTACATCTAATCAAAAGCCTAAAAACTAAATTTCAAGCTTCTAGCTTCAAAAATGACGAAACTTCCATACAAACTTTCATCCCCTATTTCAAACCCTTACAATGCTTTTTTCGCATTAAAAAGTACCCTATGTCCTTTCTCAAGCTCTACACTATCTCTGTACCAAATTTCATTTAAATCGATTCAGTAGTTTAGGCGTGAGAGCGTAACAAACAGACAGACAAAGACACATCGACGCTAGAAAGCGTAAACGCTGTAACCTTGAAACGCAAAATTGTTCACCAGAGCCAAAAAACTTTTTCTTTGTTGAAAAAAAAAATCATTACTCAATATCTACTCGACCTAAAAACGTAAATTTTGGATATTTGGAGTGTTTCATACAAAGCTACAACACTGCTACCTTGGTTATATCCTAAAGTTCCTAGGGGACGTTGAAATGTGGGTTACAGCTTTTGTTTCCAAATATGTAAAAAAAGTATTTTTTGGGCGGTCAAACGGTTACAGCGTTTACGCTTTCTAGCGTCGACATACAACAAACACATTAAACATTTTTTTAGCATTTCAGTCCATTACTTTTTAATTTGTTCATTGAACGGAATTTCCTTCTTTGACTACTGTATCATAAAGTATAACTTGAGCTTAAACTTCCGCCCTTTGGGTTTAGTCCGAATTTGAAGAGTATCGTATTCTTAGCAGTTCCTCAACTCCACTCAAATCTCTGTCGAGGAAACAGGAGCCTGTCCTCCACTTGAGGGACGGCTTCGTGAGCCGACTGTTTATGAGGACATTTTTGATGTGATACTTCTAATGCGACTTCCAACAAGGTTGCGTTAAACGTTCAACGCTCCTGGGTGGGGGAATAGGAAGAGACAGAGCGAGAGTGAATGCGTGGCACTCGAACGCATGCGCGTAGTATACAATACAATTACAATTTGAACTTTAGATTGTATATTTTTTTTTTACTGAGTGACGAGATTAGCAAGTCGTTCACCTGATAGTAAGCGCTACGCCTGCCCATAACAGTCACAGCACCACCCAGAACACTGCATTGCATAATTCTGCGCGGCGCTGCACAGCGCTCGTCACTCTGAGCTCTAAATATGCTAAAATATTCTTGTTTTTTTTTATTTATTTGAATTAATTACACGGCCGTGGCCAATTACAATAATTAATAAAATGTCGTAAACGTAGTCAAATGAGTTACAAAAACAAAATGCACAACACAATCTATCTATATATATAAAAATGTTATGTTGGTTTGTGTACGCTTCAAAAACTCAAAAAGTTCTGCACCGATCGAGCTGAAATTTTAGCATGATATATAATCCGCATCAAGGCTTGTTTTTATCTATTTTTTTCATCAGTGACATATCAGCGAATGTGCGAATGTGCCACAGCTAGTTAAAAATAACAACTTATAGCTCCTTATCCTCCACTGAGTGAGACTAAAAATACGCTGCTCAAAGTTAGCAAATAAGACCTTCCCTTTAAATAACTAAGGCAAACAATTATAAGGGATTTCTACCCTAACTTATTAAAGGACTTTGAATTATGTAGGGGTAATCAAAATCGAAATTGTTTTAGTGAAACTCTGAGAGCTGTTCCAGAGAGGCTAATTTTGGTATAAAGGAACCAACAAGCCTGGGGGGGGGGTGACTACGTACTCATTCTTATTCCATGCAGCTCATTTTAAGGCCTTAAACTGAACGGCCTAGATTGGCACCACACACTCATAAATGACAAACGTGACGCGACGTCACTCAAAAATAGACTGCAGAGAATGAGAGAGAAAGAGAATGAGCTATATAA
Source organism: Campaea margaritaria (assembly GCA_912999815.1). NCBI lineage: Eukaryota > Metazoa > Arthropoda > Insecta > Lepidoptera > Geometridae > Campaea > Campaea margaritaria. The sequence continues at coordinate 3,648,029 of OU538818.1, forward strand.
ACTCCCATAAATGCAAACAATATGTTCCAATCTCTTTGGATAAATGTCTCTGGTCGACTTATGAACGCTGAGCGATATTGGTGGTGACAGTTAGCAGGGCAGTTCGGTTTAAGGCGTTAAACTGGATGGATTTAACTGTTCGTGGTGAGGCTCCTGGTTAAGTTATCGCCCAAACTTTACCTACACTTGATGATCTTCCCAAGTATTTTAGACCCTTACCTATTTCAGCGAAATCGCTAAAACACCCTAACTCTTAGCTCTACACCCCTAGAGCGTAATGTGCTAAGTTCTATACGCACTTAAGACTAGAGATGTGGAGAAAATCGATATAGTCACGTTTGGTGCAAAATTACTATCGAATCAACAAACATCTCGGTTCTGAAACCATCGAGAAGTTTACTGTTTTTTTTCGACGAGAGGTAGCATGTCGTTTACCTACGCCTGCCCATAACAGTTGCAGTGCCACCCAGATTTTTGCATCGGATAAGCCACTGCACTGCGCTCGTCACCCTGACACATCGGCTCTAAAGTCTCACACGCCCAGTAATTTCGCTGGAAACAGTGCCCTTCAAATCGGAACACAGCAATGTTTGCACACTACTGCTTGGTGGATGAATATCTGGTAACAAAGGTTGATAGTGGGAGGCTCTTTCTGCAAGAGATTGCCTGAGGTAGTGTCACACCTTTGCCAGATATTCATCCGCCAAGCAGTAGTGTGCAAACATTACTGTGTTCCGGTTTGAAGGGCACAGTTTCCAGCGGCATTACTAAGCGTATGAGACTTTAGAGCCGATGTCTTAGGGTGACGAATGCAAAGTTCTGGATGGCACTGTACCTGTTATGGTCTGGCGTAGCGCTTACCATCAGGCGAAAGAGTTGCTCGCCTCTACACTACGTCAAATAAAAAAGAATTAAAACCAACGGGTCATAAAGAAAATTAAAAAAAAAAACAGAAAATTTCACTAACAATAAATAAGATTGCTAGATACTGTGACAGAAAATCGTAAAGAATCGAGAGCCTTGAACAATCGAGACAATCGGCGAAACATCTCGGCATCGCCCACCGCTGCCAAAGACGCGTTTGTTCGTGCGTACACCGCATAATTTTTATGTAAAGTGCCGAATAAACACCTGCTCTGAGAATTTTTAGGGAACTTACCACATGAATTTTTAGGTAAACATTGTTCCCACATTAATTTTTAGGTAAGATACTTCCACATATTTTTAGGGTTCCGTATCCAGATAAAATAACGGGCGTGCTTTAGACCACACGACTGAAGTAAAACTTCTTTAGCTCCATCTTTATGTATGCATAATGGCTGTGAGCGAAAAGGAGAAAGAAAATGTGTGCTCGCACCTCTTTCTCTTTCTACCTTCAGTAACTTATATATCCCTCTCAACTTCCGTTCGCCTCGCCCGATCACTATTTTCGTAACGCTCTCGTCACGCATTCATCAGGCTCCTCAAGTCAAGCGCGCGTAAAGAAGTTTTACTTCAAAAATGGAACAGACAGAAGAGACGCGGCTTGCGTTGTGTACCGTCTGTTGCTGTATATCGTCACTAGATACCCTTATCATAGAAAATATATTATAGAAAATTACAGCGCCGTACTGCATTAATCCGTCTTACACCTAACACGTTCACTGCTGAAAACACAGCTGGTGTGTTAGCGCAGCTCACGTGCCAGCCGTGCGGCGAAACACAGACGTGTGTGTGTAACGCGGCGCTACTACAGTGCGGCTCACAGAGGCGGCACGGTCCGTTGAGTACTATCCCATGGGAACCGTTATTTTTACGGGATAAAAAGTATTCTATGTGATAATCCAGGTAATAAACTATCTCCGTGCCAAATTTCATTGAAATTCGTTCAGTAGTTTTTACGTGAAACAGTAACAAACATCCATCCATCCAACAAGGCAAGAAAATGATACACGTGAAGAACGAGATTTACGCTAATAAGTTTTTGAAAAATCCCCGATGTACGGAACCCTTCATGCGTGGTCCAACGCGCACTTGACGGTTTATATTTTTACGTAAGATCGGAGTCGTTAATATTTACGGAGGATTTTTTTATGTTAAAGTCAATTCCATTGCTTTATAACCCTTGGAAAATTACACTTTAGGATTTACAGATAGACAGACAGACAGACAGACAGACAGATAAACATTAAACAAATGGTAATTTACGATTAGGCATCGGATATAAAGTAAAAAAAAAAAGAGAAGAGAGAAATGAAAAAAAAAAAAAAAAAGAAAAAGAGTATAAAGAGTTTTTCTATTCTATTCTATTCTATAGCTGTTATCACTTAAGGTGGTACGGTCGCTTTTAAATTTAAATTTAAAACAGTTTATTTCGTTTTTAGAGTTAGAGCCGAATAACTTTATAAATGGATATCGCAATAACGGTAGAACATTCTTTACGGTTATCGCGAATTCAAACAGACGTACGGCGATGCTCCACCGTGTCATGGCGGACATTCCAACTGTACACACGAAGCGGTTCGCCTCCACATTCATTACGCGTACCGCAAAGGAGTGGAACTCCTCGCCGGAGTCTGTGTTTCCCGATAGTTACAACCTGGGAGTCTTCAAGCCACGAGTGAATAGGTTGCTTCTAGGTAAGCGTGCATCATCGTAGGCCGCATTGTCAATTAACACATTGACTGCTGAGCCGTTTTGCTTGTCCAGCCACGGGTGCGGCTCTGCACGCGCCATAGCGTTTTCCCATACAACAAACACAACAGTTGTGTTTTGCCGTACACGTGGAAGTTATGAAAAACACGAGTTGCGTTTTCAGCAGTGAACGTGTTAACATTAGGCGAGATAGTGGTCTAACGCGAATCTGTTTATTAATTAAAACAAAAAGTCATTTAAAATAGTTAACCGTTCTGTCTTCGAAAACGAAAAACTGTTTTAAATTTAAATTACCAGCCATTAACGACCGATTCACCTTAAATTTTGGCATTTATTTTGAAATCCTAATCAATTTCACTAATTGGCGTAGATTTTGGGTGTGTTTTAAACGTTAAAATATCAAATTTCGTCATAATTTAAACCGCGATTTTACTTAATACTTAAACTAAACTCAAGAGTTCTTATCAACCGTCCGAGTCCAAACCCACCGGCGAACGTCTCTGGTTAACAAGCGATATCGGATGTCCACAAACGCAGCACTCACCCTATCTCAAGTGCCCTCCACATAAATATCTTTGGGGCGGCCCCATGTAGGTACTGCAAGGGAGTTTTTACACGCACAAGATTATAATTTTTTACTTGACTGAGTGACGAGATGAGCAAGTCGTTCATCTGATGGTAAGCGCTACGCCTGCCCATAACAGTTACAGCGCCACTCAGAACTTTGCATTGCATAATCCTGCGCGGCGCACTGCGCTCGTCACGCTGAGACATCGGCTCTAAAGTGTCATATGCCCAGTAATTTCGCTGGAAACAGTACCCTTAAGGCCCAGCAGGACGTTTCGACATCAATCGTGTTCGTGTAATAACGGCCTAAGGGATCATCGTGACAGCGTGTATCGTGTTGCCGCAGGACGCAGTGTCCTACATTCGTGATGCGATAATTTAAAAATATATACAAGCGGCGATAGCCTAGTGGGAGAACGTCCGCTTTCCATGGAGAGGATCGTGAGTTCAGATCCCAGTGCTGGCACCAATGTGTTTCTGTAAAACATATGTACGTAATTATCACTCGGTGAAAGAAAACATCGTGAGAAAACCCTACCCGAGAATTATTTCGGAGGTAGATATGTTATCCACCAATCCGGATCTGGCCCCCGTGTTGGATTATGGCCTAACCCTCCTCTAGAAAGCGAGGGGAGATCCGTGCTCAGCAGTGGGACGATATGGGTTGATAATGCTGAGAAAACTAAACAAAATAATGACAGTAAACAAAGGTACAATGGGCGGTCTTATCGCTAAAAGCGATTTTTTCCAGACAAACTTTGGGTGGACAGTAAAAAACATTTTTCGTCCATCATCCTATATCCGCCCACTGCTGAGCAGTCTCCCCTCAGTTTACCCTCACCATCACCACTTCAAAATGACCGAATGAAACAGGTAGATAATACTATCTTCCCTCTCTCTCAAACACAATATCCGCTGCATAAATTCTATTACGAAATCACATCTGTATAGTGGCTATGCTGTATCGCCTTAGGCTATTGCCACGCTGTAGACCCACTATGAGATTACGGAGCCGTTACGCTATGGAGCTACGACAGTATTACGTCAGAATCATCTATCTATATATATAAAAATGTTATGTTGGTTTGTGTACGCTTCAAAAACTCAAAGAGTTCTGCACCGATCGAGCTGAAATTTTAGCATGATATATAATCTGCGTCAAGGATTGTTTTTATCTATTTTTTTCATCAGTGACATATCAGCGAATGTGCGAATGTGCCACAGCGAAGCGTGGCAGGGCACAGCTAGTTATGTTTATAAATATATAAAACATAACATATAACATATTATATAACATAACGTCACAAGGGGTGATTAAGTTAGAAAGCAACGTTGTTACGTTCTTGGTGAAATTTTAACGCAGATTTTGCAACGCTTTTTTGACGTCACTGATTTTTTTTTTATGATTTACAGTCGGCATCAAAAATGTCTGGACATTGTCTTAGCTAAAATTCCTATTTTACGATAAAACATAAAGTTTTTCGTGTGTAAAATTACGGACATCTTGCTAGCTTAGATATTTTAAGGCCTTAAACTGGATGGATTTACCTGTTCGTGGTGAGGCCCCAGGAATACAAAAAAAGGATACGTTTTATCCCGTATAAATCAAAGTTTTCTGTAGGATAATAGTTATCCCGAGTGAAACCGCGGAGCGCAGCTAGTAAATAAATAAATCCGTATTCTATCATTTCTTTAGAAATTCACCCACTGGAGAGATTTGTTCGGCTTGGTAAGCTATCTAGAGTCGCCCAGGGGTAAACTAAGGGTTGGGTTAAGGGGTAAGGAAATAAAAAGGAAAAGGGAGCTGACGCTCCGCAAAAATATAGTAGTTACTGGTTAAATTATATTGGTTGGGTATTAAGATGTTGGCACTGTAACTGTTATGGGCAGGTGTAGCGTTTACCATCAGGTGAACGATTTGCTCGTCTCGTTACTGAGACACCCTGAGACATCAGCTCTAAAGTCTGATATGCCCAGTAAATTCGTTTTACTTTAGCTCTGAAAGGTGTTTTTTTTTTTGACTGAGCGACGAGACGAGTAGTTCGTTCACCTGATGGTAAGCGCTACGCCTGCCCATAATATTAACAGTGTCACTTACATCTTTGTATTGTATAATCTGGCGCGGCACTGCGCTCGCCACCCTGAGACATCGGCTCTAAAGTCTCACACGCCCAGTAATTTCGCTGGGAACAGTGCCCTTCAAACCGGAACACAGTAATGTTTGCACACTACTGCTTGGGGGATGAATATCTGGCGGAGCTGTGGTACTTCCCCAGGCGGTCTCTTGCAGGAGAGGCCTCCCACTACAAAAAGGTTAATCCCAGCTCCGGCTCTGCTTTGAATATCTTCTTAGTAAGCTACACATCCAGCGCTCTGTGGTTTCTGCATGTCAGCATTTTAACTAGACTAGCTTTGTTATCCATATATCCTACTATGCTTTATCCTACTAATATTATAAATGCGAAAGTTTGTGAGAATGGATGGATGGATGTTTGTTCCTCTTTCACGCAAAAACTACGAACGGATTCGAATGAAATTTGGAACGCAGATAGTTTATAACCAGAATTGAGTAATTGGGTACTTTTTTATCCCGATAGTATGTTCCCGTGGGACGAAACGGAAACTACGCGGGTGAAACCGCGAGGCGCAACTAGTTATCTATATAAACATGACTGTGTTCCGGTTTGAAGGGCATTGTTTCCAGCGACATTACTGGGCATATGAGACTTTAGAGCCGATGTCTCAGGGGGACGAGCGCAGTGCGAGCAAGATTATTCAATGCAAAGTTCTGGGTGGCACTCTAACTATCATGGGTAAGCGTAGAGCTTACCATCAGGTGAACGACTTGCTCGTCTCGTCACTCAGTCAAATATAAAAAAAAACTAATATTTATAGGGGAGATGGGGGGTTCTTAAAGAGGATGTCACTGATATTATAAAGTCGAAAAATTCTGTGTGTGTTTGTCATCTCTTGACACTGAAGCAGCTGAACTGATTCTGATGAAATTTCCTGCTAATCTTGAACGTCAACCCATAACGTCCCACTGCTGAGCACGGCTCTCCCCTCACTTTCGTGAGGAGGTTTAGGCCACCACGGGGGGCCGGTCCGGATTGGTGGATATCATACCTACCTCCGAAATAATTCTCGGGTAGCTAAGTGTGTTTCCTCACGATTTTTTCCTTCCCTGAAAAGCGAGTGATAATTACGTACATATGTTTTACAAGAAACACATTAGCACGTGCCTGCACTGGGATATGAACGCGCGACCCTCTCCTTGGAAGGCGGACGTTTTCCCACTTAACACCGCTTCCCACTTAACACTTATCACCGCTTTGGAAAATTAATTAAACTTCAGTAAAAAACCTTATTCCTACGTCGTGGTAGGTTGTAATCGCGGACATTTTTCCCCAGTTTCGTGCTACAGTTGCGTGTGGGTATTACCCTATTGTTAAAGCGTGCGCCGCACTGCCAGCGATGCTATGCGATAAAATATGAGGGTAAAGACCTTAGGTGTGAGTTTTTATATCGTTTGACAGGTTAATACATAGAATAGAATAGAAAAACTCTTTATTGTACACCAGAAACAAAAATAAACACAGTACAGAAGAATTACAATAGGTAAACAAGGGTAGTACAATGGGCGGTTTTATCGCTGAAAGCGATTAACATAGTTATATTTTTTTTCACAAACTGATAGAATATGTTAATTGACACAACTTAAATAACAATATAAATAAATTAAATAGAAAACTAACTAAAACTAAAACTTAAAAATCTAACAAAAGGGTGTCCATGAGGCGTGGTGCCAAGAACACTGGCTGCATTTCCACGTTGGATAGCAATAGCTATTCTCTGTGCGAGAAATGAGCCAGCCCTCTTGTCACCAGCGGCGTCGACTAAACGAGCAAATAATCCCTACTTTATATTATAAATGCGAAAGTAACTCTGTCTGTCTGTTGCTCTTTCACGCCTGAACTACTGAACCGATTGAAATGAAATTTGGCACAGGGATAGTCTAAGGCCTAAGAAAGGACATTGGGTACTTTTTAATGCGGAAAAAGCATTGTAAGGGTTTGAAATAGGGGATGAAAGTTTATATGGAAGTTTTGTCATTTTTGAAGCTAGAAGCTTTAAAATTAATTTTAGGTTTTTAATTAAATATAAATAAATATAAAATTCAAATTTTATAAAAATTTCACCTTTAAGGGGGTAAAGTAAAAATAGGGGATGAGAGTTTATATGGAAATATGTAAGGTTTCGGCTAAACCACTGCACCGATTTAAAAAATTCTTACACTAATAAAAAGCTACATTGACAGCGAGTAACATAGGCTACATTTTATCTCCATATTCCCGCGGGAACAGGAACTACGCGGGTGAAACCGCGTGGCGCAGCTAATTACTAATAATTTAATAACTGATAGAATAGAATAGAATAGAAAACTCTTTAACGTACACCAAAAAAAAAAACACGTTACAGAAAAATTACAATAAGTAACCAGGGGTAGTACAATGGATGGCCTTATCGTTGAAAGCGATTTCTCCCAGACAACATTTGGATGGACAGTAAAAAACATTTTTCACTGAAATTATCTGTGGTTCTTGAACCGACTTCAACTTCAACGCCGCTTACCATCAGGTAGGCCGTTAGCTTGTTTGCCAGTCTATCTAATAAAAAAAAACCTAAAAAAAACTTTTTTTTTTATTTGACTGAGTGACGAGTCGTGCAAGTCGTTCACCTGATGGTAAGCGCTACGCCTGCCCATAACAGTCACAGCACCCAGAACACTGCATTGCATAATCCTGCGCGGCGCACTGCGCTCGTCACCCCGAGACATCGGCTCTAAAGTCTCATAAAAAATATATACGATACGTAAATCTCGCTGTCTCTTTCTAACTTCACTAACTTATATATCCGTCTCAACTTCCGTCCGCCTCACCCGATCCCGCTTCGTAACGCACCAGCTTACTCCCCAAGTCAAGCGTGCGTAGAGAAGTTTTACTTCAAAAAGGCTGACTGTCCATTGATCCGCATCGCATTCAGTGTGTCACGCACCTTACAGCTCCGTGATTGCGTGCACTCTTATCACGTAGAATTCATACAAACACAATAATATTATTATGAAAATTGGTCGCGCTATTTGATATGTCTCTGTTAGACAGGTGAATTGGGCCATGTAAGGCCAGCGTGGTCCATTATGGCCCGTTTCTACCCGACTGCGCGACGCAAAGGAAGGTATTGTGGTTATCAGTCTATATATCGACGCTAGAAAGCGTAAACGCTGTAACCCTTTGACCGACCCGAAAATACTTTTTTTACATATTTGGAAACAAACGCTGTAACCCACATTTCAACGTCCCCTAGGAACTTTAGGATATAACCAAGGTAGCAGTATTGTAGCTCTGTATGAAACACACCAAATATCCAAAATTTACGTTTTTAGGTCGAGTAGATATTAAGTTATGATTTTTTTTCAACAAAAAAAAAGTTTTTTGGCTCTAGTGAACAATTTTCGTTTCAAGCGTTTCAAGGTTACAGCGTTTACGCTTTCTAGCGTCGATGTATGTATGTTCTTCTCTGGCAATCTAGAGACCAAACGCCTGGGCCGATTTTGATGATATTTATTAAACAACTGCCCAAAGACGGATAATGTTTTTCGGTCACATGTACTAGTTATTCTTGTTTATCTATTGTAATTTTTTTTCGACTGGGTGACGAGATGTGCAAGTCGTTCACCTGATGGTAAGCGCTACGGCTGCCCATAACAGTTACATAATCATTGCATAATCCTGCGCGGCGCACTGCGCTCGTCACCCTGAGACATCGGCTCTGAAGTCTCACACGCCCAGTAAATTCGCTGGAAACAGTGCCCTTCAAACTGGAACACAGTAATGTTTGCACACTACTGCTTGGCGGATGAATAAAAGTTTCCAAGAAACACGCTGTGTATCTCCTGTAAAGTTAATTGCCCAAAATATATCTCCGAAAAATTAGAAAAGCCACAAAGAAAATAATTCTTAATCTAATAAGAAATAGCCCAGAGCATCGCCATAATTACATTCTTATGAGATAAAAAAAACTAATTGTTAATTTGAACTCGAAATTTTCATGTTCTGATATCTTAAGAAGCGGCGAGATCAAACGCGGCGCGCACAAAGGCGGCGAGATCAAAGAGATTGAATATTTATTTGGTACCTACGTACATTTTGGAGAATGTTGCCAGCTCAATTGTTTTTCAAGTGGAGTTATGTTTTCCTTGAATTTATATGGGATCTCAGGGGGTGGTTTATTAGATAACTGGGACTGTATCCCAGGAAGGAAATCCATTTAAATTCGGGACAGTGTCCCGATTCTTTGCAAGCTTAGCCTCAAGCGTTTTGAGATAGATCCTTTTAAAATATCAACGACTAGCTGCGCCCCGCGGTTTCACCCGCATAATTCAAGTTTTGGACAAGTCAATGGACTATTCAACACAAAAATAATTGTTCGATTCGGACCAGCAGTTCCTGAGATCCTAGCGTTCAAACAAAAAAATTCTACAGCTTTATATATTAGTATAGATCTAGATGGAGGTTACAGTCAGCTACAAAATTCACTGTAAACCGTAAAAAAGTCAGTGTTTAAAAAAAAAAAAAACTTGTTTACGTATAAATTAAGAATTATACATAGTAAAGTATACAAAATATATTGACATAAATTAATAATAAACCATAATTTTTTTAAATAAAAAATAGAAAATTGAAAAAATTACATCCCCGTAGAGTTTCTCGGTGCTGTCTTCTCTGACGGACGTATTTCCGAAGCGCTGGTAGAGTTAATGGAGTTTCCTTTCCCTGCGCGAGATTCAGGCATGAGTCACCACTTGAAAGGGAAATGTCCTTTTTCAAACTCAAACCATAATTACTCATTAGTTTAGTAGATCTTATTTGTTTTTTTTTTTCTCTATATATACGAAACTTAAGTGTTTAGCTTTTAAAAGTGTTTTATTTTTGCTAGCTTGCAATAAAACGATTAGAAGTTTAAGTATTAAAATCGACTCGAAATCGAGGTGAGGAAAAAAATGACATCAATCACCATCATCATCATCAACCCATAAAGTCCCACTGCTGGGCACGGGTCTCCCCTCACTTTCGTGAGGAGGGTCAGGTCACCACGGAGGCCCGCTCTGGATTGGTCGATAAAATACCTACCTCCGAAATAATTCTCGGGTAGGTATGTGGGTTTCCTCACGATGTTTTCCTTCACCGAAAAGCGAGTGATAATTCCGTACATATGTTTTACAAGAAACATATTGGTGCGTCCGCACTGGGATTCGAACTTACAACCTTCTTCTTCTACGGCGGACGTTCACCCACTAGGCTACACCCGCTTAACACCTTCACTGCTGAAAACACAACTGTCGTGTTTTTCATAAATTGCCGCGAGTGCGGGAAAGCACAACCGTTGTGTTTGCTGTATGGGAAAACACTGGATAATGCAGAGCCGCACCCGTGGCTAGACAAGTAAATCGGCTCGGCAGCGAAAGCTTATTAAATTGCTGACTAACCCCATCACAAAATCAGCAAATTATTAAAATTTAGTATGATATAAGCAACCTTAAGTAATTAATTTTGCTATTAAATATAACTACAAAGTATTTAAGTATAATCAACCTTTCCAAATATCAGAGAGAAGATGTTAACATTAGACAATGAAGAGTTAATCTCACTCTATAAGTAAAAAGGGAATGTTAAATTATTTGCCTCAGTAAACCCTTTGTTAGAAACCAGTATATGGCGTTAACCTCAGATTAAACAAAGGTTTATGGAACTAAACCTGCCAACCGTAATCTGAAATGTAGCCACATGAGTTTCAATTACTAATCTTGGCTATTTTATAAGTTATTTTTGAATATTTTTCCAGAAAAGCTTTTATTTGTAACAAACCGTATAGTCCAATCGGATCAAGAATGAGAAAATCTGTAAATTAAACCAATCGACGCAACACATTGCTTCTATCCACCAGAAGCCTCACCACGAACAGTTAAATCCATCCACTGAACTGCCCTGCTAATTGTCACCACCAATATCGCTCGGCGTTCATAAGTCGACCAGAGACATTTATCCAAAGAGATCGGAACAATTTGTTTGCATTTCTGGGAGTTTATATAGCTCCATCTCATTCTCTGCAGTCTAATTTTGAGTGACGTCACGTCACGTTTGTCATTTATGAGTGTGTGGTGCCAATCTAGGCCGTTCAGTTTAAGGCCTTAAAATAAACTGCATGGAATAAGAATAAGTACGTGGTGACCCCCCTGTAATCTCAAAGATTATCAATTTCTTGAGGACATGTCAGTTAAACTTCCTTTTCCTGCAAGGACCTAAGCGGTCCCTCTGAGGTTTCCTGTCACCTGTCAAAATACAACCCTTTGGGCAACGGAAACGCGTACCAAAAAGAAATTAAACACGTCAATCTAGGAAAAAAAGAGCTACGTCTCGGTTGTCAATTGAATATAAATACATCCAGTCCCGTTCGACCTCTGCCTTCGTTAACTGGTTAGCGGAAAAGGTTAAACACAGAGGTCTCGCTAGTTTGGGCACCGGTTAAGGCCCGCGCATTTGTCAAATGTCAAAGTGACAGGGCGCCATTTTGTTTTCCGAGCGCGTTGCGTTCAACAGGTCGAGTGGTTGCCCCAAGTATTGATGGAAAATTGAATAATTAGTAACAATTTGGAATATTTATCATTCAAGCAAAGAATTTAGCATATTACCGGTAGATTTAATTTTTTGCCAATTAGTAGTCTGCAAACATTACTGTATTCCGGTTTATTCGTCTGTTTCCAGCGACTGGGCATATGAGACTTTCGAGCCGATGTCTCAGGGCGACTAGCGCAGTGCGCCGCGCAGGATTATGCAATGCAAAGTTCTGGGTGGCACTGTAACTGTTATGAGCAGGCGTAGCGCTTACCATTAGATGAACGACTTGCACGTCTCGTCAATCAGTCAAATAATTTAAAAAAAAAAAAAAATTATCGACACAGCTCCCGACCCCTAACTAGGACTCCCAGTACTAGGGAATCAGAAACTACGAGGACCATGCGCCTACAAACACGCAGACTCAGAGCAAATACCTGTGGTTCCCACAAATCTTTGTCCTTTTCTGGAATTGAACTCGCTTCCTCTCGTTTCTCCGTTATATCATCTCTTACGCTACAGAGGGCTTCAATTCCTTCTATTTTAGAACTCGCAGAAAAATCAGTGGCTTTCATATCGTACAAAAAAACATAATTGTTAACATTCCTATTTTTCCGGCAGACGTAACAGCAAGAAACCAATTTAACTTAGATAAATACTTGTATCTGTTTGAGATAACATAGGGCAAGTGTGAGGTTTGCTTCGACCTTAGAGTTCCGTAGAAGTTTTTAACCTCCTTTTGAAGTAAATCTTCTTTACGCACGCTTGACTTGGGGAGTAAGCTGGTGATTGCGTTATGAAAAATGTGACCATGCCAGGCGAATGGAAGTTGGAGGTAAATCATAATTAAATCCTTATCCTTACTTCCTTACTTATAATATAAATGCGAAAGTAACTCTGTCTGTTGCTCTTTCACGCCTGAACTACTGAACCGATTGAAATTAAATTTGGTACAGAAATAGTCTAGAGCCTAGGGAAGGACATAGGCTACTTTTTATCGCAAAAAATGCATTGTAATGGTTTGAAATAGGGGATGAAAGTTTGTATGGAAGTATCGTCATTTTTGAAGCTAGAAGCTTGAAATTTATTTTATAGGCTTTTGATTAGATATAAATAAATTTGGCATTCAAAGTTTGTAAAACTTTACCCTTGAGGGGTAAAATAAATATAGGGGATGAAAGTATGTATAGGAATATGTAAACTTTCGGCTTAACCACTGCACCGATGGAAAAAAATATTTCTCTAATGGAAAGCTACATTGACAGCGAGTAACATAGGCTATATTTTATCCCCATATTCCTGCGGGAACAGGAACTACGCGGGTGAAACCGCGGGGCACAGCTAGTAATAAATAAATTATAAAGGGTAAGGGGATAAGGGGGTAAGGGAATTACGGGATGAGGGGGAAATGATATATCGATAAAAAACATGGCTTAAAGAAGTTTTACTTCAGTCGTATGGTCTAAAGCTCTCTCGTTTTTTTTAATTGAACTATAGACAAGCATTTGACCGCAGTCTCACCTGATGGTAAGTGCTGACGCGATCGAGAATGGAGCATGCTCGCCTAGAAGATACCTATTCACTCTCGACTTGCAGACTTTCAGATTACAGTTTTCGGGAAACACAGACGCTGGTAAGGTGTTCCAATCCTTCGCTGTTCGGATTATAAGCGTGGATGAAAACCGCTTCGTGCGGATCGGAGGATGGTGAACCGTATACGGATGCCGTGCTTCCGTGCGTCTTGTTGTCTGATGGTGGAAAGGAGATGGAGGAATCAAGTTGTGCAACTCCATCGCAGTCTCCGGGATGGAATTACAACCTGGGTGTCTTCAAGTCGTAATGAAATAGGTTGCTTTTAGGTAAGCGTGTAATATCTTAGACCGCATCATCGCTTCACATCGGGTGAGAATTGGTAAACGCGAACCTATCTTTTCATCATTATCATTATAATATCATCATCATCATCATCATAAACCCATATCGTCCCACTGCTGGGCACGGGTATCCCCTCACTTTCGTGAGGAGGGTTAGGCCATAATCTACAAAGGCCCGTCCGGATTGGTGGATTATAATGATATACCTATATAAAAAGAAATCTCTATTTCCCTTGGTGACGGCATCACGTGTGAACCGCTGGACCGATTTCACTAACTCTTTTTAATTGTGTTTGTCAGGAGAAAGAATAAAATTAAGAAAGTTGCTCGGAAAATTGGAAAGTTTGGTTATAATGTAACTATATAATTTTTGTATGAACTCACAATTTGACACTGGAATTACGCGGGTGAAACTGCGAGGTCAGCTAGTTCATAAAAAAAACTCCACGACTTCCGTGGCGTGAGTGGGTGATGCGACTGCATAGGATGAGAAGGAAGGTTCGATTCCAGCGAAAGACCAATACTTGTGTCAACCACAAAACCTAACTGATCTTTGACAGGATTGAAAGAAACAGCTACAGCCTTTACACTTTTCTTTTATGTCACTGTATAACGAGACGAGCATATCATTCCCCTGATGGTAAGCGCCACGCCTGCCCATAACAGTAACAGTGCCACCCAGAACATTGCATTGTATAATCATGCGCGGCGCTGCACTGCGCTCGTCACTCTGAGACATCGGCTCTAAAGTCTCAAATGCCCAGTATTTGACATTAAATTACGTGTGTTACACGCGTTGAATGTGTGTGTAAATACACCAAGTTAGAATAGAATAGAATAGAAAACTCTTAATTGTACACCAGAAACAAAAATAAACACAGTACATAAGAAATACTACGCGACCGAAACAAAAGACAGGCCGCTAGTATGAAGGTTCATACCGCGCGTTTGTCTATTGCATGTGGGCGTGTAGTGTCGGCTGTCGGCGATTGCGGGGAGAGGTAAGGACGCGGCGCGCGGGGGGACTGCCCATTCTGTATTTAGTTCTATATTTATATTCAGTAACGATGCCACAGTTTGAATAAAACACTTTCAGTTTTGAACCCTGAAAGCGTTCCGTTTCGCTTCCCTGCGGAATTCCAAAACATCATCCCAGAGACGAATTTAATTTCCCCAAAACAAAAGACGTTTTCTTTTATTGCGTAAATACAAAAGGAATAAATGATTAGAAGTATTGTTTAATGGAATACTGAGGATTGCTCCTCAGGGTATGGAGACGGAGTGGAGCGGAAGGCTGAGGGTCCATATAGATATGTGTGTATAGATAAACTATCGTATCTTCGTCCTTTATCTTTTTGAAGTAAAATCTTCTTTACGCACGCTTGACTTGGGGAGTAAGCTGGTGATTGCGTTATGAAAAATGTGACCATGCCAGGCGAATGGAAGTTGGAGGTAAATCATAATTAAATAATAAATAAATTATATAGGGTAAGGGGATAAGGGGGTAAGGGAATTACGGGATGAGGGGGAAATGATATATCGATAAAAAACATGGCTTAAAGAAGTTTTACTTCAGTCGTATGATCTAAAGCAAACTCGTTTTTTTATTGAACTATTGACATGCATTTGACCGCAGTCTCACCTGGTGGTCACGAAAAGTGTGATCGATGAAGTTGAGATGGAGATATAATTTAGTGGAGATAGAAAGAGACAGTTACGTATCGTATATTACTGTAGGGGCAAGAGAGAGGTGCGAGCATACATTTTCTTTCTCTCTATATCTTATAGCGAAGTTTTCTTCAGTTGTGTGGTCTAAGGCACTCTCGTCTTTTTGTCACTGACTGATGGTAAGCGCCACGCCTGCCAATAACAGCTACAATGCCAACCAGGATCTGCTGCAGCACTGCACTCCACTCGCCACTCTGAGATATCGGTTCTAAAGTCTCACATGCCCAGTAATTTCGCTCGAAACAGTGCCGTTCAAACCGAAACATATTTTCGCACACTGCTTTCCATGTGCTGGCACCGAACCCGCATCCTCACGTTTGCAGTCGCCATGTCACCAAGTTCGTAACGGAAGCCGCCTAAGGTCCCTATACCTATCCGTTCTACATATTTAGCGGCCGCCATTTTGTATGTCAAAACAGCTGATCGATGCTATTATGAAAAAGATTGATGATATCTGACTGACGAAATAGGTAGTTCGTTGCGTGATCTATTTCGCAGACAATAATGGTAAAGAAAAACGCGAGCTGATGCGATCAGCTGATCAATTTGTGAACAAAATTACCTACTTACCGCTAACGGAAAATCCATGCTAAAACGGCCAAGTGCAAAAGACAGCCCGCTAGTGGAAAAGTTCATACTGCCCGTTTGTCTATTGCATTTGGGCATGTAGTGTTGACTGTCAGCGATTATAAGAATAAGAATAAGAATAAATGTTATTGTATAAAACTGTGTGTATAAAGATCTTAAAATTATTTATGTAGCAACAGTCTATATCCATTTCGGATGTACAACATATATTTTTTAACACTTATTAGAGACATAGCCCTAAGTTAGACATTATCAAAGAATTCGTTAAGACTATAGTGGACTTTACATATTGACCAGTCTTTTAAACTTTTCTTCAATATATTACCACTCAAACATTTTAAATCTGATGGTAGATGGTTATAAATTCGAATAGCACTGATAAAGGAACTTTTGTAGTACATAGTATTATTAATTTGGGGAATACAGATGTTATATTGCGGGAGAGGTGCGCGCGGGGGGGGGGTATCCATTCTGTATCTAGAACTACATACTATTTTGTCCCCCATAGACTGGTTATAAGCATAGCTGCCAACACAGCGAGAGATCGGCTCTAATGGTGACCTAATTACTTAATGGATGCAAAAAAAACGATCGACAAAGTGATGGGAAGTTGTCTCTAATGCGCTTTGAAGCATGGTGATGGTTTGGGAGACGGATTGTCCAAAACAACGGAGCTTTTTTTGAAACTGGGTCAGGCCTTTTTTTGCCGTTTAGGCGAAAAGGACGGTCTGTGCCTCTATTCTCCATACGCCACACTGCCTATCGCCCAATCGCGATTGCGACTTTGAGTTAGAGCCTTAGGACACGGCGTTGTTTATGCGCGTAGATGACGCGTGATTCACGAACGGTTAGCGGTTACGGCGCCGTAGATGCCTATAGCGCTGATTGTTGCATTTGTATCGATGCAAACGCGCGTTAAAAGCGATACAAACGTCCGCGAGAAGCGCGTTCGAAACGCATTTGAATCGGCACAAGCGATTTTTTAAACGTTACATTAAAATAACCACACAATGTTGTTTCACTCGTAAAGGGATCCAATAGAGTCGGTTATGTTTGCGTTTTTTTCTGTTTATAAGTGGTAATGAAGTCAACCGACGCCATGGTACAACAGACGAGCGTTTACAGCGCGTTTGTATCGATGTATCTGTGCGTTTGACGAACGCGCGTTTACAATACCATTAATGTTTTCACGTGTGCTTAGGTTACATACAAGGCTGCGTATGCGGCATCTGCGCGTCGTTTGCGTATAAAAAACGCCGTGTGCTTAGGCTCTTAGATGAACAGATTGAACAGTCGGTCATGTAAATTTGGCAGAGGGGGGTAATGAGCGTGCGTGGTGCGATGTAACATGGTTTAATTAATGACGTCTTCTTTTTGAGCTATAATCTAATAGATAATAATTATTATCTTTGAATTATTTTGTTTAGGTCTGAATTCGGTGGCCTGTTGGCCATCCATACATTTATTTTCTGTGGTTCTGTCAGATCTGTCATAATCATTATAATGTGTCATTGTCAATGTCAATCATTGAATAATGTTCTCTTCTTCCTTTTTTGACGTGACAACGTCTAATAAATCGATGAATGCCGGCTGCATGTACGAAAAAGTTGACACATTATTCCGTTACGCTCATTGTACGCTTGCGCCGCGTCTATCTCTCTTCTCTTCTTGACGGGTTAATTATTCTTGCATTTTAAAAATCTGATTTCTAGTATATTAATTTCAAGTGTTAATTCTTTTATTTTTTTTAAATTATTCTATATCTATATCTATAAATATAAAAATGTTATGTTGGTCTGTGTACGCTTCAAAAACTCAAAAAGTTCTGCACCGATCTAGCTGAAATTTTAGCATGATATATAATCCGCATCAAGGATTGTTTTTATCTATTTTTTCATCAGTGACATATCAGCGAATGTGCGAATGTGCCACAGCGAAGCGTGGCAGGGCACAGCTAGTTATTCATAAAAGTATGCAATCATTTCATCAATGTTTTGTTCTGACGTCACGTTTCAACTTTACAGACAACCAATTTTTTTCTTTACAGAATGAAGCCTTCAAGATATTACAGTTTAAGTAACCAGAGGATGCCATCCGAAAAAATAAAAGAAAACAGCCATATTTTTATAAATAATAATTGTAAGTAATAGACCTCTTTCCTTAAGTCAAGAAATAAACCAAAAACAAACTTCTTAACTGTGCAGCCATTCTGGAAGTGTTCCGAGGCGAAGCGAGGCCCTCCCCCCTACCGCCCCCCAGCCGCTCATTCAACAGTTTAAAGTTTAAAAAGTGGTAAAAGTAAAGAACGTGGCTTGATACAGGATGCTCCAAAAATAACCAAAAAACGAGTGTGCTGTAGACCACACATCATTATCATCGACCCATAACGTCCCACTGATGGGCACGGGTCTCTCCTCACTTACGTGAGGAGGGTAGACCACACGACTGAAGTAAAACTTCTTTAGCTCCATCTATATGTATGTTTTTTACTGTCCATACAAAGGTTGTCTGGAAGAAATCGCTTTCAGCGATAAGACCGCAAATTGTAATACCCTTGTTTACCTATTGTAATTCTTCTGTACTGTGTTTATTTTTGTTTCTGGTGTACAATAAAGAGTTTTCTATTCTATTCTATGTATATAACTGGCTATGAGAGAAAGAGAGAAAGAAAATTTGTGCTCGCAGCTCTCTCTCTCTTTCTATCTTCACTAACTTACCTCGCCCGATCACACTTTTCGTAACGCTCTCGTCACGCATTCACCAGCTTACTCTCCAAGTCAAGCGTGCGTAAGTTAAGTATTAAGTAACTTATATCTCCCTCTCAATTGCCCCTTACCTCACTCACCTACGTTACGTATATTTTTTAGAATATCTTCTTGATATTTTTTTTCGATAATGTTTTAAAAAGTAAGTAAATATTTGTAATATTGAATTAGTTTAAGTTTACTACTATGTGTGACCGCACACATTTTTTATTTATTATTTTAAGACAGTAACTATAAAATAGACATGACATAACAAAGAAATGTCACTGTCACTGTCAACCGATGCGTGAAAATCAGCCTGTATAAGAAATACGAAGGTTTAGCAATTCAAATGTACCTACAGACTTTCGTCATCTCCGAAATAACTTTTGGAATTCATTAGGTACCCCTCTAGATTCAACTGGGAACTTTTTGAAGACAGTTTGTATTTCGAACCGTTTGTTTTATTGGACGAGCGTTTTGTCTCTACAAACGTATTAAAACGAAAAAAAAATGAAATCGTTTTTTTTTTAATTTTGACTTTGCGCTATTTATGCATTTAGTCAGTCTCAAGCACCTATTACGGTATTAAAACTTTTTGTTAAAATTGTTATATGGTTTGTCAAAATATTAAGTCTCAGTGTGTACAAAGCCCAGCCACCGTGGTGGATTGCGGCCTAATCCTTACAAAAGTGAGGTGAGACCCTTAGCAGTGGGCGCATATGAGTAGATGATCATAATAATTGACCCTAGTTCAATGCAAAAATCGTGCAAACCCAAAACATTAAAATAAAACGCCTCAAAACGTATTCAGTCAATTTCCTTACCAACTCACCCTCCCAGAAGTGCCATAAGCCCGAAAACACTCGAGATCTCTAAATATTGTTTCTTTCAAGCGCAAAAGAAACCGTAAATAATAATAAATCCTTGTACGTATTTGTCCCATTCCGTGAGCGTACGTGAGGAGCGCGGGAAGTACCCGCCATCTTGCAATATGGCCGACGCAGCTGTCAAACGAGAGATGGTTTCGCGCGTTTTCTACTTACAGAATTGTCGCGATAAAGAGGTTATATTTGTGAGGTTTTATTTAAGTTCTCAAGGACAATGCTGGCTATTACTTTGCTCGTGACTTTGCTTATATGGCTGTGGATACGATGTGTTTATTATGTAATAGACTAGATAATAATATTCGTTACTGTCCATAAAACATACTTACAGTAATTTCCATTGGAAAAGTATATACAAAGGCGAACTTAACCCTATAGAGAGTTTTCTCCAGCAAACCCATGAGGGAAGAAAGCATTCAGTCGAGTGTGTACGTTACCGAGGACATGTTTTAACGGAGTACAATTATTTTTCTTTATTGTGAGATGATGCTTTATTTATTTTAATAATAATTATGTATGTTTTTTTGAGTTTGCACCATTTGCCCACACTTAATGGTTATTATTCCACCAATATTACACAATAACACACAAACAGACACAAGTTTGAGAAAAAAACGCAAAAACTACGTCACATTTCGGTTTTCCACCTAAAAAAAACTCTATGTGTCTCTTTTTAGTCTCTGGTTTTATATTTCCCACCAAAAGATCATCTTTTCTTTTTTTTTCGCTTTGGCTCTGCACGATTAGTGCATTAAGCCAGTGTCAAGTATTCAAACCCAGTTCATAGAGATCTTAATTGTTTTTAGCTTTGCACTGTTTGTGCATACAGCCAGTGCACACATTGTGAGCCACTGGTTCGTACCTAACCACAAGACGTCTACGCTCCAAGCCTTGCTTTGTAACTGCGACTGACACTGCAATATTAGCTTTCTGTTACTTGGTACCGTATAGTCTTGTTGCCAGATATTCATCCGCCAAGCAGTAGTGTGCAAACATTACTGTGTTCCGGTTTGAAACGCACTGTTTCCAGTGAAATTATTGGGCTTAAGAGACTTTAGAGCCGATGTCTCAGGATGACGAGCGCAGTGCAGGATTATGCACGCAAAGATCTGGGTGGCACTGTTACTGTTATGGGCAGATGTAGCGCTTACCATCAGGTGAACGACTTGCTCGTCTCATCACGAATACAAATTTAAAAAAAAAAGTTACAATCTGCGAATGATTATTTAGAGCAGTTCCGCACTACGTCTGGTCAAATCGGTGAAAATACGTATCTAGGAAATTCGGACTGAATTCGGATACAGCTTCGCGCACTATAGGCTATAGGCTCTGTCTGTTAGGTTATCCCGAATAGTCTCTAAAACGGCTCAATGTATTTCAATGATATATCCTAAATATATCTTACATTAATACGTGAAGCAAAAACTTGAGATCCTTTTTACGAAAATTACGCGGACAGAGGAGTATGAAATTTGGCTCAGCTCAATCTTATTGTAGAGAAGAAGTGCAGAGAGTTAATCTATGTATATAAAAATGTTATGTTGGTTTGTGTACGCTTCAAAAACTCAAAAAGTTCTGCACCGATCGAGCTGAAATTTTAGCATGATATATAATCCGCATCAAGGATTGTTTTTATCTATTTTTTTCATTAGTGACATATTGGCGAATGTGCGAATGTGCCACAGCGAAGCGTGGCAGGGTACAGCTAGTATTTTTATAAAATAATGCATTAGAAATACGTTATTTTAATAAATAAAACATTACACACACTAGAACCCGCCGCATAAGATTTTTCACATGATTATTTGATATGGCTGAATGCAAAAATTGTCTAAAGCCAAAACTTAAAAGAAAACAACGTGATGTAACCTATAAAACCACAGACTCGGCTAACCGCGAGTTAGCCCCAAGTTTTCTCCCTGATTAATTAAAGATCAGCGCAGCCAAGTCACATCTCAGCTAACTGGCCGCTAACCTCAGATTTACAACTTGAACTCCCGCCAAAAAAGTCGCCGCCATTTTGTTATGAAAATTAATGTCTTTGGCATAGAGCCATTGTCTTTGTCATGGCCTACTAGATTTTCAATAAGCAAGTCGTCTCAGATACTCGATTCTGAACAAATATTGTAAAAATATCAGCTTTATAAGAAAAATTAAAGGCAACAGCTGTTTAACAGCTCTCTTATTCACATTTAGTAATTCAGCGTACACGAGAGTGAGTGAAACAGAAAACTTCTCACGGTTTTTATTATTTAAATTATGGTTCACAGATAGATTGATAAGGTTTCATTTGTGGTTTTTTATTTGCTATTAAATTATATCATGTTCGTTTACTTTATTAAAACTTTCTTGGTCTAAATGTAATAAAGCGCCGATCAAGTTTCGATCAATGTATTTACCTAAAATCAATCTCATTATAACTCAATTTCAAAATGGCGTCCTTCTATATTTTCAATTCAACGTCAAAAGGGTCCAGCATGCGGCACTGTGAATCTATCATAATATTATTAGTGACTAGCTGCGCTCTGCGGTTTCACCCGCGTAATTCGTCTTGCATTTCTCAAGTTAGAAAACCGCCCCTGTGACACAAATGATAAAAAATACAACTGATCATCACGAAAAAACGCAAATGTCAAATTATAGTGAGTTCATAAAAAAGCACGATCAATTTTTCCCAGATTTTCCAATTTTCCGGGCAACTTTTCCAATTTTTATTCTTAAAAAACCCGATCGAAGCACTTGCAAACATTTTAAAATCAAAAATAGGCAAATCAGTTGCGTTGTTCTCAAGTTATCAAGTCACTACCAATGGAAATAGGTATTCAATTCATATTAAGTGTAGATCGGAATATTATTGTCAATATTTTGTTAAGAGAGTTTTGTATCGGTTATTCTTTAATTAAGTATTTATAGACACAGGAGGGCCTTCATATGAACCCATGTCCGCTCCTTGCTGATAGTTGTAATGTGGCCGAGGTATATAAACTGCAACACACCTTATTTATAACAAAATCGGTTTAATTCAAATAATAATCGCGATTCGTACAAATATACGCTCTAATGGTCTTTGCACATCCTAAACTCTTTGCTTGCAATTAATTATTTCTCAAATCAGTGTGATTAGCTCAATATTAAGCGATTCGTCACGGACGTGGTGCGCTGGCGGCTCCCCTTTTCCAAAGTGACGTTTTAACATGGCCGCCCCGCTACCATCGACATGACGCTCCGCTAGAGAGCGACACAGACAACGTTAAAAAGATGTCAGCTGTCACTCTCTGTTCTATGGTCTTGATGAAGCGCCGTCATATTAATATGTACGCATGTGTGTGTAGTGTTTTTTTTTTTGTCATACGTTAGGTTTTTGTTCGTCCAACCTCATTTCGTCGACAAAGTTACAGTTTTGTTTCCACCCCCTATTTACTTTGCATTCAATTAAAACTTAATGTTTGAACGTCCTAAAAGTAACCAAGTTTCTATTACTTCTGTTCTAGCAATCACACAATCCTTTCGGAGGCTGTATTGACACATTTCGTGTATTTAAGAACTCATTAAGGAAGGGTAATTGTTTAATTGTTTTGTATAATTTCACTTATTTGCTTCAAGAGCGTGTTGTCTATTTCGAAGTAAAACTTGACGCACGCTTCATTGGGGGCGTATGGTGGGGAATGCGTGACGAGAGCGTTACGAAAAGTGTGATCGGGCGAGGCGAACGGAAGTTGAGAGAGATGTAAGTAAGTGAAAATAGTAAGACAGAGTTGCGTAGAGGCAAGATAGAGAGAGGTGCGCGCACATCACTCAGCCAACAGCTCAATTTTGAAAGTGCTCTACTTATGAGAGAACAACTCTGGGAAGCTTAGCTCTATATTATAACAGTATGACCTTGAAGCTTGAACAAAAAACCCTAGGTAAGGTATTATGTTTGTAGTATATTATAAATATATGTATATTATTATTCTTTTAATATTTATTAAGTATAGTGTGTATGTGTATTATTAAAACATAAGTATGTAAATGTATTGTGTCTGTTAAATACTGTAAGTACGCCACCCATCCTACTATCGAAAAATGTCTGTCCATCCAAAGGTTGTCTGGAAGAAATCGCTTTCAGCGATAAGACCGCCCATTGTACTACCCTTGTTTACCTATTGTAATTCTTCTGTACTGTGTTCATTTATGTTTCTGGTGTACAATAAAGAGTTTTTCTATTCTATTCTATTCTAGGTAAGCACAAGGTAACGACAAAAAGTCTAAAGGTGAGAGAATAAAACACAATGACGTTTTAAAGATTGGAAGTAAGATCCGACTGCGTGCAAAATCGAATTGTGAAATGCAATCGAAGGCATCACCGTTTAATTTCAACTTTTGACTGCAATGCCTACGACTGCATTTCACGCTACAGTATTGCATGCAGTCAGATTTTTGTTCCTTCTTTTTATTCTACATGCTTCAGTAAAGACTGCTTTGATATTTTTGCAATGGTATTTTAAATATCTTTTCTTTGATACGTTTATGATTACGCTTGGGTAATTTTTTGGTCCGTCACAAATCCAACATGGCCGACAGCCGCCATTTTGGTTATTTTGACAGTGAATTATAGAATATCATACATTCGTAATTGAGACGAATCCAACGACTGCTTATTTATCAAATGATTTCTCATTCATCAAAATCTATCAAGCTGTTTATACATAGATACATCATCATCATCAACCCATAACGTCCCACTGCTGGGCACGGGTCTCTCATAGATACATAATACGGCTTAATATTGACGGCTTCCGTGGCGTAAGTGGGAGACGAGCCGACTGCGAAGCGTGAGTTTACGGGTTCAATTCCCGCACAAGGTGTTACCTACAGATATTTGTTCGGAGGGGTGTTTGTAGGACCATGGTCCTTGTAGTTCCCGATTCCCTAGATACAGGGAATCCTTGTTATGTGTCAAGATCTATGTTATGTGACCGTGACGCGTTATTGAAGTGAAACATCTAATGCGACTTCCAACAAGGTTGCGTTAAATGTTTAACGCTCTTGGGTGGGGGAATAGAAAGAGACAGAGCAAGAGTGAATGCGTGGCACTCGAACGCATGCGCGTAGTATGCCTGTTACATTCCAGCGCGAGAGTTTTTAATTGAAGTTTTACTCCTACCGTGTCCCATTACACATTTTTATTATTATATAAACGACCGAAAAACATAAGCCTCTTCTTACCAGTCAGGTAAAAAAACGGCCTTGTGAAACGACAAAAATACGCGCGCTGAATAGATTTTTTTTGCACATTGACTTGTAATCTAACTCCCCTATTCAATAAATAAGCCCCCCCCCCCCCCATTTATGGGAGATAGTGGCGTAGTAAATATAGCCAGGTGTGGGAACCTCTGGCTCGGGGCCAAGTCTCCAGGTGTGGCGAAATTTGCCTTAAATGATAATTCGGATGGAGCCACGCAATATTGCTTGCTCGCAGGGTATGTCGAAATAAGGTGGTCTATGAACGTAATAGAAATGAACAAAACTTTGTGGTGAAACGTATGTACTAGAAAAGCTTGAGAAGCTTGAAGAGCTGAGTCTAAGGCCGGCTTTAGTGCTAGACCGACCGTCGGCGCGTACGTCGCGTCGGTCGCGCTAGTCATTAGTATAAAAATTGACAAGTCGTGACAGTGCTCGACCGACGGTCGGTCGAGCACTAAAACCGGCCTTAGATTTTTTTTTTACAGCTGAGCCGTTTTGCTTGTCTAGCCACGGGTGCGGCTCTGCACGCGCCATAGTGTTTTCCCATACAACAAACACAACAGTTGTGTTTTGCCGTACTCGTGGCAAGTTATGAAAAACACGACAGTTGTGTTTTCAGCAGTGAATGTGTTAATCTGATAGACAAGGAAGTTAGACAACGGAACTCCTCAGCGACTTTTGTCTGAAAAATATCATCAACCCATATCGTCCCACTGCTGAGCACGGGTCTTCCCTCACTTTTGTGAGGAGGATTAAGCCATAATCCACCACGGGGGCCAAATCCGGATTGGTGGATCATAATGTTTTCCTTCACCGACAAGCGAGTGATAATTACGTACATATGTTTTACAAGACTCCTCAGAAGGCGGACGGTGCAGATGTAGTCTTTGTGAAAATATTAGCCACCTCTTGCCCAGTTTCCCAGCACTGGGCCCGCATCTAGGCAATTCTAGAACTTACATAAAACAGGATTTACGGTTGCCACTTCCGCAAAGCCGTAAATCGACTCGTATTCCTATAATCGTAAATTGCAGAATCGGAAAGGCTCAAAATCGATATTAATGCTCGGGAATTAGATTTTTGAATGAAACTATAGGGTAATGTTTTATTCTCTACTAGCTGCGCCCCGCGGTTTCACCCGCGTAGAATGTCATATTTATTTATATCTAATTAAAAGCCTAAAAAATAAATTTCAAGCTTCAAAAATTACGAAACTTCCATACAAACTTTCATCCCCTATTTCAAACCCTTACAATGCTTTTTCCACATTAAAAAGTACCCTATGTCCTTTCTCGGGCTCTAGACTATCTCTGTACCAAATTTCATTTCAATCGGTTCAGTAGTTTAGGCGTGAAAGAGCAACAGACAGGCAGAGTTACTTTCGCATTTATAATATAAGTAAGGATTTAATTATCATACATACATAGAAGTGGTAGGCCTCGTCTGCAAAAGTCCGCCTGGGTACCTTTGCTAGATATTCATCCGCCAAGCAGTAGTGTCAAAACATAACCGTGTTCCGGTTTGAAGGGCACTGTTTCCAGCGACATTACTGGGCATATGAGACTTCAGAACCGATGTCTCAGGGTGACGAGCGCAGTGGAGTGCTTCATGATTTTGTAATGGTAAATTCTGGATGATACTGTAGCTGTTATGGGCAGGCATAGCGCTTACCATCAGATGAAAGACTTGCTCCTCTGGTTTCATAAAAAAAGTACGAAATATGTGCTGGGACACACTTTCTTACTTTCACTTTTTTACGCACGCTTGACTTGGGGAGT
Source organism: Campaea margaritaria (assembly GCA_912999815.1). Lineage (NCBI taxonomy): Eukaryota > Metazoa > Arthropoda > Insecta > Lepidoptera > Geometridae > Campaea > Campaea margaritaria. The sequence continues at coordinate 3,674,727 of OU538818.1, forward strand.
TAAGTTGGATGACTTTTAACATTTGATGTGAAATTTTGTTCAGTTTTTTTTTTTTATTTTTTTTTTTTTATTTATTTAAAGGACCTTGTCGCTAGGCGACCACATCGTCCTGTAGAAAAAATACACAGAGATTAAAAAAACAACAAAACAGTAACAAAATTAACAGTTATTTTGTCAAGGCTAGATCTGCTAACCGATACAATATTTTGGCTTCTTCTGATGTGGGACAAGACAAAGTACTGTTCAGAAGTCCAATGTGCAAAGTTCTATGTCCACCAAACATTGATCTCCTTAATGTATCGTTCCGGACACATTCCATTAAAATGTGTTGAACATCTTCAAGTACTCCGCATTCGTTACAATTCGGCGACGAGACTTTTTTCATTGTTCAGAAAAATGAAAAGCTGACATTGCAGTAAGGATTGATTAAATGATGTTGAGGAATCGATTAATTTTGTATTAAAAATGTTAAAATTCATGGTCTTCGTTTTATTTCTGACACTATGTTCTTTACTGTCCATCCAAAGGTTGTCTGGAAGAAATCGCTTTCAGCGATAAGACCGCCCATTGTACTACCCTTGTTTACCTATTGTAATTCTTCTGTACTGTGTTTATTTTCGTTTCTGGTGTACAATAAAGAGTTTTTCTATTGGATTCTATTTTATGTTATTTAGCAAAAGATAATCCTTATGATGAAGCTTTTCGATCGGTATGATAAAACTACAGGCCGATTATTTTTCTCGTGTAACATGTTCGATTCTCGGTTCAACCATGGAAACTTTTTAAATATCTATGAATACAGTTTGAATTGTTTATTAAATTGAAACAATGCCTTCTTTCAGTAAAATGTTCCATCTAAAATATTCAAGGTACTTTCCCTCCATGTGTCAAATCCGTGGGACACTCTGTATATCTACGCATTTAGTATTATATAACACTGGGATATATGCTCCCTGTAACCCGTATAGCCCCAGGCGGCAACACAACAAGCTTTACTTTTTTCAATCCCCAGGGAGAGTGGTCAGAACAGGCGGCTTGTAATTTTTTAAACATAAAATGAAAATACCACCCTTTGTGTTATTTCCGGGAAGTTAAATAGCGACTTTAGTTGAGTTTCGTGGTAAAATTCAGAATGTGATATGAAGCTTTAGTTTGTTTTCTTGAAGCTGGGTTCACATTTGTCTGACGTGTCGTGTCGTGATGCATCAGAAAGGTATCGGTTTCATACATTTAACACAAGCCGTCACAACACACTGCATCGGAGAAATGTGAACGCTATCGTAGGTATATAATATATACCATATCTGATTTTGGGTGTGACGATGATGATTTTTTTTTATTTGACCGAGTTACGAGACGAGCAAGTCATTAACCTGAAAGTAAGCGCTACGCCCGCACATAGCAGTTACAGCGCCACCCAGAATTTTGCATTGCATAATATTGCGCGGCACTGCACTGCGCTCGTCACCCTGAGACATCGGCTCTAAAGTCTCACAGGCCCAGTAATTTCCCTGGAAACAGTGCCCTTCAAACCGGAACACAGTAACGTTTGCACACTACTGCTTGACGGATGAATATCTGGCAAAGGTTGCTACTTCCCCAGGGCCACAGCCTCCGTACCCTCCTTCTATTCCTCTCAGCTCACAGGCTTCTGCAGCCAGTCCTTCCAGAAGACGTCCAGCTCCTCCCACCATCTCCTGGGCCTGCCGCGACGTCGTCTAACATGACAGCTATTTAAAGTAAAATACCATTATCATGGCAAGGGTTTTTCCAAATACTTTGTTAAACTAAAACTTAACCGGCCAACTTTATAGTTAGCCGACGCAAACTTTAGCCACTTCAAACGGTTGCCGACAAAGGCGGGAGATCAAAGGGAAGCCGCCGGCGACCTCGCTGAATTAAAAGTTTAATCAATTGTTTTCAGAGTTGAAAATGTCGCATTAAAGTTGTTAGAAGCATCCATGTTTACATTTGTTATTTAATTCACTTAACACAACTGTCGTGTTTTTCATAGCTTACCACGAGTACGGCAAAACACAACAGTTGTGATTGTTGTATGGGAAAACACTATGGCGCGTGCAGAACCGCACCCGTGGCTAGACAAGGAAAACAGCTCAGCAGTCGAAGTATTAAGATTATTTCCGATTCAAAACCTTCCTTGTTTTAGAATTCAGTTACTTAAGAATAACTGAAAAGGTTTCGCTGAATTCAGAACCACGGAATTTCTTCCACAATCTAAAATGAAAAATCTTCTGTAAAGCTTCGGACGATAGCCAGAAACGTGACGTCATAAATCAGATCTCTGTTTACATTTTTATCGGCACTGCCCTTATCTCGCTGCTTAGCATTCAAGGGGAGGTTCGAGTAAACAGGGGTTGAATTAAATTGCTACTTCTACAGTACGTAGTAAAGGTGTGGATGTGTTGACGCGGTAACGGCCAGTAAGATAAGTTAGTTAACAATTTGTCAAATAAATATGTTTTTATTTCCTCATTAGGTAAAATAAAAAAAAATTGAAATTTTCATATAAAAAAATGTTTACAAGAACTTAGCCTTTTAAGAAAGCGTATACCCAATAGTGGGCGAAATAAAGAATTTTCAAAATTAAAGATACTTTAAATGACCAGTTTATTTGTTTTGGTGAAATTTATATGTACCTTCTACAAGAGAATTCTATGGTTTAAAAAAAAACCGATTGCTTTAGAAAATAAGACTTATTTCAACCTCTCCCCCTTATTTACTCCCCTTTTGCCCTACCTTTCTCCCACTCGTTCTTTTCTTCAATTTAAGTTGGTTAATTAGGTTCCGTTCACAATAATAAATTGGTCTCTAAACTGTTTCGTTTCTTTGTCAGAGACGCCTTCCCCCTCCTTCCCCTCTTTATATTATATTAATTTATTTATACTTTATAAACATCGTGAGGAAACCCACATACCCGATAATTATTTGGCAAGTATGTGATCTACCAATCCAGGCCATGCCCCGTGGTGGAACATGGCCCAACCCTCCTCACGGAAGTGAGGGGAGACCCGTGCCCAGCAGTGGGACGTTATGGGTTGATAATGACGATGACACTATAGTCATCACCAATTACAAGGAAGACTTATTGCTTGGTAGTCTTTTCTACCAGTCATCCTGGTCCTTTATTAATATTACTAATGAATTATTAATGACTAGCTGCGCTCGCGGTTTCACGCGCATAATTCAAGGTTTCCCGCAATAACTCTCTTTAAAGCAATATACTTTTCCCCGTTTTTGCCACATTCTTCATTGATGCTCCGCTCCTATTGGTCGTAGCGTGATGTTATATAGCCTTCCACGATAAATGGACTATTCAACACAAAAAGAATGGTTCAATTCGGACCAGTAGTTCCTGAGATCCTAGCGTTCAAACAAACAAACAAACTCTTCAGCTTTATATAATAGTATAGATGATAAGCGCCACCCAGAACTATCCATTATGGCATTGCACTGCTCTCGTCACCCTGAGAGCTCGGCTCTAAAGTCTCATATGCCCAGTAATGTCGCTGGAAACAGTGCCCTTCGAACCGGATGTTCGCACACTACTGCTTGACGGATGAACATCTGGCGGTGGTCTGGTACTGGTACTTCCCCAGGCGGTCTCTTGCAGAAGAGGCCTAAAAATCGAATACCCATATATCAATATTTATAATAACTCATCACGACCACATACATAGCTCCCGACCCCTAACTAAGACTCCCAGTACTAGGGAATCAGGAACTGCGAGGACCGTGCTCCTACAAACACGCAGACTCAGAGCAAAAACCACTGATTTACAAATATATTTGCCCTGTGTTGGAATCTAACCCTACACCTAGATCTTCATCAACTAAAAAGGCCTGTCAAAATTTGGTCAAAAACGTCCAAATCTATCTGTATATATATAAATGTTATGTTGGTTTGTGTACGCTTCAAAAACTCAAAAAGTTCTGCAGCGATCGAGCTGAAATTTTAGCATGATATATAATCCGCATCAAGGATTGTTTTTATCTATTTTTTTCATCAGTGACATATCAGCGAATGTGCGAATGTGTCACAGCGAAGCGTGCCAGGGCACAGCTAGTATATTATAATACTGGTAAAAAGAAATTAATTGTCATAGAAAAACCTTAAAAATGTATAATTATAAAAAAAAATACTCTTTTTATTTAATACTTTATTGCATAGATTAAAAAGGTAGTATTGAAGGCGGAATTAACGCTAAGAGCATTTTCTACCGGTCAATCACCAATAGTGGAGAAGAGAGCAAAAATACTATGCAAAAATAGTGAAAATATAACTAAATAAATATAAATAATTACTTTTAAAATAAAAAAGACCTCTAATGGGGGGCCGATGCCTAATTTTAATGCTTAATTAGATCTAATTCAAATGTTCCTTCCTTCAATTAATGCTAGCTGGGACTTACCACTTACAAAATCCATATAAATCGAACGTTTCAGTATTAAATATTAATAACCATTCCTGAGTACGAAATATAATAAACTGTATGTAAACTGTAAAAGAAAAAAAGTCATAATTCGATCCAGGAACCCTCCTATGCTGGGAAATACATAAATTAAAAAAAACTGCAAGGCATAAATACAAAATGGCGGTGAGGTTTCGGTTCTGGAATGCACATAATACCTTTTTCGTTTGCGCCGATCCTGCCCGCGATACACCTTGCAGCATCGAACAAAGGACCGGGCTTGCCACATTCCCTATTCATGTTGCCACTCAAATATCCTTGGAAATACATTTTGGACGATCTAAATACGATATTACAGCTAAAAAACACTCAGTTTTCACCTAATTCTAAGGTTTAATTGAAGAAAATGCCTGACACCCGTCTGGGAGATGAAAAATCGGATACACTGTGTTGACCACCGGACAAAGCACTAGGAGTTCAAAAGAGGAATGTCGAAAAAGGTTTTAATATTCTTCTTTTTTTTCGCGAAAAAGGCCACAATTTCTACGCGCTCTTTTGTTCGGATGCCGCTCGGCGGCGTTCGATTAATCCGCTCCGAACGCCGATTTCGAATTAGGAAATCGATTTGGTACAATCGAATCAAGATTCGAGGCGGACGCGTTCGATTTTTGAATGGTTTATTGTTATTTTTTGCATTTTTTTCTTAATTTTCTTGGAGCAATCGGACAGTACCGTCTCGTGTGAGAGTACGCGGCAAACTGAGCGCCGCAGAGGCTTGGTTCGGCTCGTGTGCATTGATTAGGCGAAGCTAACTGCCTATGTTCGTCTCGCTCGCTCGCGCAGCTCTTGCGTCCCTCTCGCGTCGCTGTCCAGTCGTTAGCGGCAACGAAATTTCGGCTTCGCGAAAAGCCAGCGATGCTCAACTGTAGGTCGAACTTTTATTGAATTTCACCCTAACTATGGACGAAAAACTGTTCAAACAACATCTAATATGGCGCATCTTGAATAGAATAGAAAACTCTTTATTGTACACCAGAAAAAAAAATAAACACAGTACAGAAAAATTACAATAGGTGAACAAGGGTAGCACAATGGGCGGTCTTATCGCTGAAAGCGATTTCTTCCAGACGACCTTTGGATGGACAGTAAAAAAACATTTTGAAACATCTAATATGGTAATTGTTTCATTTGCTGTTAATTCTGGATATTTTTTTATGTGTGTGTGTTTGTGTGTCTTCTATAGTACAGGAGCCATACCATGACATCTTATAGCGATTCAATTGAAGACCTAAACTGAACCGCGTCGCAAAACCGTACCGTGGCGTCTTATTTTTTTATTTTGCTGCCATTTTCAACCTTAAAAGGATCCGTTTTAGGTTGAAAATGGCTTGTTAGCGACTCAATTAAGGTCTTCAATTGAATCGCTATAAGATGCCTTCTGCTATGAAAAATTACGCGGTTCGTAGAAGCTACGGATATCTGTAGCATGTGCTACGCCGTAGCGGGACTCGTAGCACTCTTAATTTAACGTTTGTTTCTTCTTAATAGATAAACTCTGTTCCAAAAGTGGAGAAAGAAAATAAATTATGCAATTATTAATTTTAATAACTTGGTACAAAGCTCAATTTCCATTACAACTGGCCTGTATAATTATTGCAAAATATTGTTGTTCGACAATGTACCTTATTCGTGATGGCGTTAAGTAGACATTTGTTTAACATATATTTTACTTTAGATTTTTCACAGTTGCCCGCCAAGCAGTAGTGTGCAAATATTACTGTGTTCCGGTTTGAAGGGCACTGTTTCCAGTGAAATTACTGGGCGTGTGAGACTTTAGAGCCGATGTCTCAGGGTGATTGGCGCAGTGCGCAGGATTATGCAATGCAATTGTAGGTGGCACTGTAACTGTTATAGGCAGGCGTAGCGCTTACCATCAGGAGAACGACTTGCTCGTCTCGTCGCTCAGTGAAATAAAAATAAGGACCGTTTCCACTAAAGTTTGAGCGTCGCAGTCCTACGCAATGATTGCAGCAAAACCTATTTTAATGGGCCCGCCGCTGATCATGACTGGATTCTTGATTGCACTGATCCGTGACATAATACGATATATATGGAAACTCTAATCATTTATTACAATTAGGCAAAAATAAAGGACTTTTACAAGTCAAAGACTTAAGTCTCATTTACGTAGAGAAAAAAAATGAAATGGACAATTAGTAGAAGTAAAACATTATTTTTTTATTTTTTTATTATTGACTCACCTTAAATAGCATTAGTTAAATAGAAAACTAACTAAAACTAAAACTTAACAATGTTACAAAAATGGGTAAAGTCCATGTGGCATGAACAAAAAAAAATAAAAAAAAAACATATAAGATATAAAAAAAAAATACGAAACATAACTCTCTCTCATTCTTTATTCACTAACGTAAAATCTCCCTATCAAACGTCCGCTCGTCTCGCCCGATCACACTTTTCGTAACGCATTCACCAGCTTACTCCCCAAGTCAAGCGCCCGTAAAGAAGTTTTACTACAAAAACAAAAATCCATCAACTACTAGTAGGTTGGTATGTTATCCATCGACCCGGACCGAGCCCCGTGGTGGATTAAGGCCTAACCCGCCTCACAGTAGTGAGTGGAGACCCGAACCCATCAGTGGGACGATATGAGTTGATGATGATGATGAACACTTACCAATTCAATATTGTTATGGGCAGGGCGCTTACCTTTAGCTAGACGACCTGTTCGATAGTAACATAAAAAAAAAATTATTTTATTTTTCCTTGCGTCGTAGCACTCGTAGCGTTCGTAGCGCTCGTAGCGGCTCGTAGAGATATATCATTTGACAATAAGAACGACATTAGCATAGCATGCTTGAAGTAGGCAGAGATGACTAAGTCAATAGACGCCCCACAATACAATAATACTTTATTGAACACCATTAGCTAGTTATGGAGGCCGCAGCCGGAGGGTGCAAAGAAACCACACCAAATGTTCTTAAACTAGGTTTATTATAATTAAAATATTACATATCTAAATCCTAAGCTAAATGGTGTACGTACGGTCCGAAGTTAGGAGCCGAAGTCACCTGAAATTACGGGGACTACAGTATATAGAGACGTGGGACAGTTCTGCTACGTCTGCGTTACGCTGTATCGCCGCCGGTCGCACGGTGTGCTGTGGAATGCGGTGTCATAATTCTGGTCATCGGACGGCTACATAACAAGCTTAGTAGACAGAGTACAATAAACATTTAATAAACAGGTGGTACAATGGGCGGCCTTATAGCCATTTCTTCCAGGCAACCTTTGGATGAACGGGAATTAAGTCATAGATGTTGCGGCTTGTGGTGGTAAAAACTCAAGAGAGAAAATAAAAACCACTTTTTTTTTAAGTAATACTTTATGTATTCTTGACTTGGAGAGTAAGCTGTTGAATGCGTGACGTGAGCGTTACGAATAGTGTGATCGGGCGAAGCGAATGGAAGTTGAGAGGGAGATATAATATAGTGAAGATAGAAAGAGAATATATAATTTATTTCTAATTTGAAAAAACATGGCTGATACGAGGATCGTTATGATGAGGCTCCATGCTGAACGCCAGCGTGGATTTATCGGCGAAAAGAAATAAACAGCACGTCCAGTACAACACACTCTAATTAGCTATTTTACAGCAATTCCACGAAATATGACGATAAACACAATTAGGATATTCGAAAACGCAGGGAAACGTAGTGCGTATGCGCGATGCAAACCGATTTTCTTCCAATATAACGGCGACCGATCTGTTTGCTTGTCCCTGGTTGCACGCTAGCGCCAGGAGTTGTGTCAGAGTGGAGAAACGTGAACTGTCCGCGTCAGCTGTCACTTATCAGCTACGTTGTTTGCCACTCTAAAATAATCGATACACCTGTTTTTATTTTAATTGTAATTGAATTTTTACTAAATATGTTACAGGCAAAGGTAGCGGAGTTAATAGACGTCAATTTTTTTTCTATGTGAAAACTTATTTAAGTGTTAATAGACGTAGTTTTTTTTTAAATGAAATATTTTTTGGTTGAGATGGGAGAGACCTTTGTCCAGCAGTGGGATAGTATCATCATCATCATATGCAGCTCATCTAACCCACTGCATGGCATGGGCCTCCCCCTCTTACGCCATTCATCCCGGCTTTGGGCCGATCTGGTCCATGTATTACCCAACAACATTTCGATGTCGTCGACCCACCGTTGTATCGGTCTTCCGCGGCTGCGCTTACCCACACGTGGCCACCATTCTGTCAGGGACTTACTCCACCTGCCATCGCCACATCTTGCCAAGTGCCCTGCCCATCGCCACTTGAGTTATAGTAAAGTATAGGTTAAGAACACATACCCACCCGAGAATTATTTCGGAGGTAGGTATGTGATCCACCAATCCGGATCTGGCCCCCGTGGTGGATTATGGCCTAATCCTCCTCACGAAAGTGAGGAGAGACCCGTGCCCAGCAGTGGGACGTAATGGGTTGTTGATGATGATGATGATAGGTTAAGAAAAAATTATTGACTATGCGAGGTCCATTAACGTAGTGTGTTCTATGCTAAAGAATAGCACTGTCGTAGCGCAGTCGTAGACCTGCGTAGACTATTCGTAGCAACGGCTCTACGAAGTCTACGGCGTAGTAACATTGTTCATTTCATAGAATGTGATAAGCGAAGCTTTTTATCGACGTTTGGGAGAAATTTTAAAGCTATCGTCACACTTTTCTGTTACGCTCCACCGTAAAAGAGTCGACACTTTGACATGACGGATTGTTTTTTTTTTTATTTGTGCAAGTCATACACTTGATGGTAAGCGCCACCCAGAACTTTGCATTGTGGAAACCACTGCGCTCGCCACCCTGAGACATCGGCTCTAAAGTCTCACACGCCCAGTAATGTCGCTGGAAACAGTGCCCTTCAAACCGGAAGACAGTAATGTTTGCACACTACTGCTTGGCGGATGAAGAAAAAAAAAAGAATGACTAAAATATTAAAAATGACATCCCCGTACAGTTTCTTGGTGCTATCTTCTCTAACGGGCGTATATCCGAAGCACTGGTAGAGTCAATGGAGTTTTCCTTTTCCTGTGCGAGACTCAGGCATGAGTCACCACTTGAAAGGGAAATATCCTTTTTCTAACTCAAACCATAATTAGATAATAATCATTAGTTTCGTAGATCATAATATTTTGACTTATTTTTTTTTTAGTATTTCTATACTAAACATGGGATATTTTTTTTTTTTTTTTTCAATACTTATGTATAAGATTTTTTTTTTTTGACGTGTAAAAGTGCAATATTTTGCCTATTTACAATAAATGATTTTATGTATGAAATAAGACAAAAAGTTCGGTAGTAAGACGTCATCATAGAGTAAACAAAGATTTTCCCAGCTTTTCCGGACGTGGCCGTTAATTACTTGAAAAGCTATGAAATTACGCCAATTTTTTAATTACTTGACCAAACCCCCTTAGAAAAAGAAAGAAAAGAAAGAAAAAACATTTATTCTGACACAACTGCACACAACAGCGAACAACGTACTTATTTAGAGACAGGACAAGAAAATGAAAACACACGATGACCAAGGTGGTTCGTTTCTGTAATAGAATATGCGATATACAAATAAATGTAGGCACACAATCGACAGTGGCGCCTCTCCTCATTCCCAATCTGTCATTCGGAGCGGGCGGTCGTCTCCTCTGAGCGTGTGCCTACTTACTGATAATCTGGTTGTTTTACTTTAAACCCAAGCCCTAGATTAGTGAACACAACAGAATAGAATAGAATAGAAAACTCTTTATTGTACACCAGAAACAAAACTAAACACAGTACAGAAGAATTACAATAGGTAAACAAGGCAATGGCAATGGTGTGTAATTGCACGAAATCTAAATTACAACCAATTTCTTCGTTTATATAAGTGACCTAATGTAGCTCTAAATAAGAAAAAACCGTTTGAAATTTAAATTTCCTGCCATAACAGAAACGAACTACCTTAAGTTTAGATACGCAAATGCCCTGTCATATAAAACTGACCATGGACATACAAAACTGCTCAACCTCTTGGTCAAAAGACCTGCACAAAAAGGATATAACCACATAATAGTTAACAACACGGAGTGACTCCTAAGCTGATACATTTTATGGATTTATGGATAATTGAAAAGCGATGAATTATGAACAGTTTTTACTTAATTATTAATTAATAACTTAATTGCTCAGACTGAATAGCCAGTACAAAAGGCGGACTTAACGCTAAGAGCGTTCTCTACCAGTCAATCACCCATAGAGGAGAAGAGAGGGATAAAGGCGGGCATGAGAAATTTTCATAATACAGTTTTATGCAATAAATTCTATTCTATTCTATTAAAATACTATGCAAAATATAATAGAATAGAATAGAAAACTCTTTATTGTACACCAGAAACAAAAATAAACACAGTACAGAAGAATTACAATAAGTAAACCAGGGTAGAACAATGGGCGGTCTTATCGCTGAAAGCGATTTCTTCCAGACAACCTTTGGATGGACAGTAAAAAAACATATTTCGATAGCAGGGTGGGTGGCGTACTTACAATCTATATCTATACTAATATATAAAGCTGAAGAGTTTGTTTGTTTGAACGCTAGTATCTCAGGAACTACTGGTCCGAATTGAACAATTCTTTTTGTGTTGAATAGTCCATTTATCGAGGAAGGTTATAGGCTATATAACATCACGCTACGACCAATAGGAGCGGAGCATCAATGAAGAATGTGGCAAAAACGGGGAAAATATATTGCTTTTAAGAGAGTTATTGCGGGAAAACTTGAATTGTGCGGATGAAACCGCGGGGCTCAGCTAGTGTTTAATAAACACAATACATTCAATACTTATGTTAAACTAGCTGTGCCCTGCCACGCTTCGCTGTGGCACATTCGCACATTCGCTGATATGTCACTGATGAAAAAAATAGATAAAAACAATCCTCGATGCGGATTATATATCATGCTAAAATTTCAGCTCGATCGGTGCAGAACTTTTTGAGTTTTTGAAGCGTACACAAACCAACATAACATTTTTATATATATATAGATAGATGTAAGATAGCGGTGGTAGCCTAGTGGGAGAACGTCCGCCTTCCAAGCAGAAGGTACCAATACGTACCAATGTGTTTCTTGTAAAACATATGTACGTAATTATCACTCGCTTTTCGGTGAAGGAAAACATCGTGAGGAAACCCGCATAGCTACCCGAGAATTAGTTCGGAGGTAGGTATGTTATCCACCAATCCGGACTGAGCCCCCGTGGTGGAATATGGCCTAATCCTCCTCAAGAAAGTGAGGGGAGACCCGTGCCCAGCAGTGGGACGTTATGGGTTGATGATGATATAAGTAAGATAATAAGATGGTAACATTTAATGGTGTTACGTTTGTCACAGTTTGCCGGAGTTAAACGGAACGATGTCCAGAGTTTAAATTTAGGACGGTTAAAGTTTGTAATGGCGCATTGCGGGAATTCCGATATAAACGAATAGTTTCATACTTGGCGGAAGCTTTAGCTGTAACTGAAACTGTAGTGAAAGGCCTCTTCTGCAAAAAGAAACCGCCCGGAGAAGTACCACACCTTTGCCAAATATTCATCCGCCAAGCAGTAGTGTGCAACCGATACTATTCCGCTTCGAAGGGCACTGTTTCCAGCGAAATTACTGGGCGATGGTGTCTCAGGGTGACGGGCGCAGTGCGCCGCGCAGGATTATACAATGCAAAGGTACTGTAACTGTTATGGGCAGGCGTAGCGCTTACCATCAGGCGACTGACTAGCTCGTCTCGTTCTCAGTCAAATTAAAAAAAACCGCTTCGCCACCGCTGGCGCTCACCATTGGTCGCGTTTAATAACTCAATATACGCTTGAGTTAAATGTATTCGAGAAACACTTTAAAACAAACAACACCTTCACTGCTGAAAACACAACTGTTGTGTTTTTCATAACTGGCCGCGAGTGCGGGAAAACACAACTGTTGTTTGTTGTATGGGGAAACACTATGGAGCGTGCAGAGCCGCACCCGTGGCTGGACAAGCAAATCGGCTCAGCAGCGAAAGTGTTAAAGTACCTTGATTTGATCTGACAGTGCCGTTACGTTATGGAGGCCCAAACCAAACGTTCTTAAACTAGGTTTATTATAATTAAAATATAACATATCTAAATCCTAAGCTAAAGTGTGTACGTTCGGTCCGAAGTTTGGAGCCGAAGTCACCTGAAATTACGGGGACTACAGTATATAGAGACATGGGACAGTTCTGCTGCGTCTGCGTATCGCTGTATCGCCGCCGGTCTCACGGTGTGCTGTGGAATGCGCAGCGACTGATCAAGAGTTCTGACCGCCCTAGGCTTATTATGAGCCCCCCCCCCCCCCCCCCCCAAATCCCAAGCTTTTTCAGTCCACATCGCATTTAGTTTTAGTGTTTTGTCTCAAATTGTCTCGGTCTAGTTGAAATATGTAGGGTAGAGCAAAGACGCTAGATTAATAGTGCATTGGAAGACACGATTTCAGCGCGCCCCCCCGATCCTCGCGCCCTAGGCTGCAGCCTAATTAGCCTAAGGGTTAATCAGGCTCTAGGAATGCGTTGTCATCATTTATTTATTTATTCTTAAGCACACAAATGGAGTACAAGGAGTACTTAATGCTAAGTAGCATTTTCTACCAGTCATCCTGGAGGTGTAACTGAAATGGTGGCGGTGTGGCAAAACGAGAGAGCAGAGAAAAGTATATTTAAAAGATATTTAGTGATAGAATAGTTTATTATAATACAATTAACGTTATAATAGACTAATTAACACAATATAAAATAGATAAACATAGATAAGGTTATATTATATCGAGGGGGTGAAGAAAATAATAATTTATTAACTATGCAGTTGGAGAATGCACCTTTTGGACGTAAAAATCACGGACTAACCGCTTAAACAGGTCTCTAGAAGGAGCCTTTCTGACACCTGCCGGCAACGCATTCCACAGTTTTACTGCTACATCGTTCTGGTCATCGGACGGCTACGTAGCACGTGCCCGCCTCTGACCTGTTTATACCTTCATCCTTCCAGTTATCTCATCTAAGCACAAAGCAATTCAAAGTTTAGTGATGCGGAGATCTCTGATGGACGCACTAACTAAACACCCAGACATTCCATGCAAAAGCTCATTTGACAAACTCAAATTATTCATTACAAGTGGGCAGAAATATTGCAATTTTACAAGTCAAAAAAAAAAGTAAACAAAAAAAAAATTAAATGAAAAAAAAAAGTATAATAAAAAAAGTAAAAAAAAAAAAAAGTAAGTAAGTATAAATTAAAGTTTCTTTTACATAGAGAAAAAAACAACTATTTTTTAGTTTATTGACAACTTAAATAACAATATGAATAAATGAAAAAGAAAACTAAGTAAAACTTAAAAATCTAACAAAAGAGGGTGTCCATGAGGCGTGGTGCCAAGAACACTGGCTGCATTTCCACGTTGAATAGCAATAGCTGTTCTCTGTGCGGGAAATGAGCCAGCCCTCTTGTCACCAGCGGCGTCGACTAAACGAGGAAATAATTGCTTAAAAAATTAAAATCGAGTAAATTTTATTTTAACTATAATTTATTTTCTTATTTTTTTATAAGATACGAATTTTTATTTATTATATTTAATTTTTATTTGATTATTGTTGTGTGTTCAGTCCTTGATAAGTGTCCAAAATTTCGAATTAATCCGACGTTTTGAAGGTGGTCAAAATTATGTTCAAAGTTTGAACATGACCTCCTGATTTCCCTCTAAATTGCGGGAGGAGCCGCGGGGAAGCGGATTGCGAGAGTTGGAGAGTGTCTTCTCTACACGTAACTATAAATATATTCTATGCCTATACGTAAGGGCGTGCGTATTTAATAATGTACAAACATTCAGATTGTCACGGCGTCGCGCGTGACGGTAGCGTCAGCAGCGAAAGTACTTCTTTTCATTTCAAGCAAAATTTTTTGCAAAAAATTTTACTGTGGTCGAGACCGAGCAAGTCATTCACGTAATGGTAAGCGCTACGTCTGCCTTAACAGTTACAGCTCATGTAAAATATTGTGCGGCACTGCACTGCGCTCGTCACCCTAAGACATCGGTTCTAAAGTCTCAAAAGCCACTTGGCACTAAATGAACGCATTCATTATTAAAATAAAAAAAAACAATGCAGGTATTCATGTCTTTGTTTTGTTAACAACTGGGTTCACTTTTGACAACTGTCTCACGAGGGGGGTTACCACGTACTTATTCTTATTCCACGCAGTTCATCTTAAGGCCTTAAACTGAACGGCCTAGATTGGCACCACACACTCATAAATGACAAACGCGACGCGACGTCACTCAAAAATAGACTGCAGAGAATGAGAGAGAAAGTGAATGAGATGGAGCTATATAAACTCCCAGAAATGCAAACAAATTGTTCCAATCTCTTTGGATAAATGTCTCTGGTCGACTTATGAGCGCCGAGCGATATTGGTGGTGACAGTTAGCAGGGCAGTTCAGTTTAAGGCCTTAAACTGGATGGATTCAACTGTTCCTGGTGAGGGCCTTGATGGCGACGGTGCAGTATATGAAGCAACCTATTCACTTGCGACTTGAAGACTCGCAGGTTATAACTATCGGGAAACAGAGACTCCGGCAAGGAGTTCCACTGATGCGGTACACATGATGATGATGATGACGATGATTGTGATGAAGATAATGATGATAATGCACACGCAACAAAAAAAAAATCTAAATTTTTGTACGGTCCGCAAAAAAATCTTTAGTTATTTTTCTGCGCTCGGTACAGAAGGATCACGGGCAGCTATTATATCCCTTATTTACGACTATTCCTTGGATTCCGTTCGTAATTTGTTTGTCCCGCGTTCCTTGCGTTCTCTTGTGAGGTGCGCACTTCATTATAATTCCTAGAACCGAAGAAACAAATGATTTCCCGAAAAAACTGCTGATCTTATTTTGATGATAATAATTATGAAACGCGGACACTCACAGTGAGACTAGCCCTTAGCACGTTTCCCAGCACTGGCGCGCCGTCTGTGTGAGCCGCGCTGTAGTAGCGCCGCGTTACACACACGTCTGTGTTTCGCCGCACAGCCGGCGCCTTGCAACTTTTTTCTCGCATAAAGTAGCTTATGTCCTTTCTCAGACTCTAGACTGTATCTGTACCAAATTTCAGTTAAATCGGTTCCGTAGTTTAGGCGTGAAAGAGCAACAGACAGACAGACAGACAGACAGACAGACAGACAGACAGAGTTACTTTCGCATTTATAATATAATATAGAAGAGAAGTAGCGATTTTATTAAGAGAATTGGGCGTCTGGTTTTACCATGCATACATTTTTAAGCTTGTCTGTTTTTCCTCAAAACGTTTTCTAGGGCTCCGTACCCAAAGGGTAAAACGGGACCCTATTACTAAGACTCCGCTGTCCGTGTGCCACCAGGCTGTATCTCATGAACCGTGATAGTTAGACAGTTGAAATTTTCACAGATGATGTATTTCTATGGCCGCTATAACAACAAACCCAAAAAATAATAATAAAGGGATAATATGGGATAAATATGGGAACCCATACGACAAACGTGAATTTTTTGCTCATTTTTACTCGATATTGATAACGGCAACAGGTAGACGCTTGAATTCAAAGAACATTTAGTTCTATATTCACTTTAAAAATAAATAATTAAATAAAAATAAAATCAATGTTTAAGAAGGGGTCACATACAACAAAGCACGGAACCCTTCGTGCGCGAGTCCGACTCGCACGTGGCCGGCTTTTATAATATCTCTGGTGCGATTCCTTCAAAGGAAAAGCTGAGTCGGGAGTGACTCTTGCCACTCACTCGAGACATGCCCGCGAGATCTTTTGTACCGATTAGGACTTCTTCAGTCTCTACTGATATTTTTAACGCGTTTAAATACACGCGCGTTGTTTGTTGTTTTTGGATTGTTGTTGGTAATTTGCAAGATTGTTGTAGATGATTGTGGTAATTATAATTAGACAGTCCTATGACTTTTAAAACAATGTTGTTTTGACGTGACAACGTCTAATAAATCGATGAACGCCGGCTGCATGCACGAAATAGTTGACACATTGTCCCGTTACGCTCATTGTACGCTTGCGCCGCATCTATCTCTCTTCTCTTCTTGACAGGTTAATTATTCTTGCGTTTTAAAAATCTGATTACTATTATAATTTCAGGTATTTATTATTTTATTATTAATATAATATGATTCAATTTTATTCATAAAAGTATGCAATCATTTCTTCAAAGTTTTGTTATGACGTTGTCACGTTAAAATATCGCCCGTAAACCAACTTTACAGACAACCAATTTTTTTTTTGACTGAGTGACGAGACTAGCAAGTCGTTCAACTGATGGTAAGCGCTACGCCTGCCCATAAAAGCTACAGTGCCACCCAGAACTTTGAATTGTATAATCTTCCGCGCACTGCGCTCGCCACCCTGAGACATCGGCTCTAAAGTCACATATGCCCAGTGATTTCGCTGGAAACAGTGCCCCGTAAATATAGTACAACGGGTGGACTTATCGCTAAATGCGACCTCTTCCAGTCAACGTTTGGATGGAGAGAAGCAATGGCGTCTTAGGTTGTATCTACAAACACAATTTTGAGTTTTGATTTTTGATTCTTGAATTTCTCCTCAAAACGCTGTCTGTTCCCGAATGCACACTTCCCTAGTGCCTCAACCGGCGTTTCCCACTAATTGTATAGTAAATTATTCATCGAGCACTGCCCAAGCTATCATGTTAATTAATACTAGACAGCAAGCTTTACAGTTAACCAGCGTTTAAAATACTGCAGGTTAATAACATGCAGGGCAGTTTTTGGAAGACTGCCGATAGAAGCGAAAACTAAGTAACTTGTAAATTGTATCGTCGAGCTATTAGATTAGGCATTATTTTTTAATTATTAAGAACACAATAATAATAATAATGTTTATAACAATTCCTTAAAAACCAAAAATTACTGGGCATGAGACTTTAGAGCCGATGTCTCAGGGTGACGAGAGCAGTGCGGCGCAGGCTTATGCAATGCAGCGTTCTGGGTGGTGGTGTAACTGTTATGGGCAGGCGTAGCGCTCACCATCAGGAGAACGACACGCTTGTCTCAACACTCGGTCAAAAAAAAAATATTACGAGGCAAAACCGAGTATACGCGCACAAAAAATAAGAATTTGACCTCGACGGTTCGGTCCAAATATATTGACCGTTAGTTTGACAAACGGCAATCCGACATCCTTTTATGGTAAGGATACCATTAAGAGCGAAGCGTCATGCTTCTTCATTCATATAAAAACCGCAATGGAATGGAATGTCCCTTCGTCTGTGTTTCCGTCCACATTGAACCCTGGGTTATTCAAGTGCTGAATAGGGACCTCCTAGGCAGGCGAGCTTCACCCACGGCAGCATCGCCGCTTCCCATCACGTGAGATTATAAAATAGAGGCTGCAAAAATAGGATGGTCGATTCAGTATCTTTTAACAGCACGTTAACCAGAGTTGGTGGAACCGGTCCTCGTTTAATCCTAGTTCTATGCAGCCACTTTACATATTTATGCATACAGTAAGCGCAAATAGTTGTACGCATGCGTTACATATTTATTGTTTGTATATCTAGATTCAGGATCCTCACCACGAACAGTTAAATCCATCCAGTTTAAGGCCTTAAACTGAACTGCCCTGCTAACTGTCACCACCAATATCGCTCAGCGTTCATAAGTCGACCAGAGACATTTATCCAAAGAGATCGGAACAATTTGTTTGCATTTATGGGAGTTTATATAGCTCCATTTCATTCTCTTTCTCTGTCATTCTCGGAAGTCTATTTTTGAGTGACGTCACGTCACGTTTGTCATTTATGAGTGTGTGGTGCCAATCTAGGCCGTTCAGTTTAAGGCCTTTAAATGAACTGCGTGGAATAAGAATAAGTACGGGGTTCGTGGTTATGAATATCTGGCAAAGGTGTGGTACTTCCCCAGGAGGTATCTTGCAGAAGAGGCCGCCCTATCTATCTATCTATCTATCTATATATATAAAAATGTTATGTTGGTTTGTGTACGCTTCAAAAACTCAAAAAGTTCTGCACCGATCGAGCTGAAATTTTAGCATGATATATAATCCGCATCAAGGATTGTTTTTATCTATTTTTTTCATCAGTGACATATCAGCGAATGTGCGAATGTGCCGCAGCGAAGCGTGGCAGGGCACAGCTAGTAGAATATAAGTATACAAAAATAAAGCGCTTTTACAAGACAAAGATTTATGTCTCATATCACCATCATCATCGTCATCATCAACCCATAACGTCCCACTGCTGGGCACGGGTCTCCCCTCACTTTCATGAGGAGGGTTAGGCCATGATCCGCCAAGAGGGCCCGATCTGCATTGGAGAGAAAAAAAAGAACAAAGTTATTTTTAATTTTTCTATACGCCGGTATTCATTTTAAAGCGTTGGTTAATTAACTACGGAACCCTAAAAAGGATTACGTTTTCGTTTTTATAAATACGAATTTGTTTACAAAGCGGATGATTTTCAGTTTTTTTTTTTTTCTAGCTTATTTAACAGTGTCTGTGTGGGTATTATTTTTGTATTTGCTTTTAATTTTAATTATTTATAATAGTATCAAAGGATTCCTGTCAAAGTTTTGCCTTCATTTACCCCTTTTAAAGGATTTCAATGTGTTTTTCTCAAAAAGGTTCCTTTTATTTTGAAACGAATTAAAAATAAATTTTAAACCTTTTACGTCATTTTGTAAGCCTAAGGGCTCAATCACAATTTATTATTATAATATGTTATTTAGCGGTGGTAGCTTAGTGGTAGAACGTCCGCCTTTCAAGGAGAAGGACGCGAGTTCAAATCCCAATCCGGGCAAACCAATGTGTTTATGTAAAAAGCATATGTATGTTATTATCACTCGCTTTTCGGTGAAGGAAAACATCGCGAGGAAACCCACATACCTACCCGAGAATTATTCCGAAGTTTATCCACCAATCCAATGGATTATGACCTTACCATCCTCACTCTAAGCCTGTCCATAACAGTTCCAGGGCCATCCAGAACTTTGCATGGATTATCCTGCGCGGCACTGCACTGCGCTCGTCACCCTGAGACACCCTACTAATATTATAAATGCGAAAGTTTGTGAGAATGGATGGATGGATGTTTGTTCCTCTTTCACGCAAAAACTACTGAACGGATTCGAATGAAATTTAGAACACAGATAGTTTATAACCAGGATTGAGTAATAGGGTACTTTTTATCCCGATAGTATGTTCCCGTGGGATGAAACGGGAACTACGCGGGTGATACCGCGGGACGCAGCTAGTCGGTTATAAAGTCTCATATGCTCAGTAATTTCGCTGGAGACAGTGCCCTTCAAACCGGAACACAGTAATGTTTTCACACTACTGCTTGGCGGATGAATATCTGGCAAAGGTGTGGACTTCCCCAGGCGGTCTCTTGCAGAAGAGGCGTCCCACTACTTCATTGAATCTCGGAATAATTATTACAGTTATTATAAAAACTAAATTTAATACCTACCTAGCATTTTAATATTTCCTTTGAAGCACAAAGTCAATTATAAAGTAAAAATGAATAAAAGAACTGTTTTAGTGGAAGAATAATGAAATGTAAATATTTCGAATCGACTTTGCTAAAACAAAAATCTGAGCTGGAAGGCTAAAATAATAAAGTTTTCTCTTGAAAATTATATTATTCCAACGTTGCTTTTATGAAATACGTATTTTTTGAAATGTGATCAGAGCACCAGCACCACCGTCAGCGCTTACCATCCGTTGAGGGGCTTGATGTTCTAATTACTCGGTCATATAAGAAAAAACATTAAAACTTTTTTCCAAATACATAAATTACAAATTCAGTCTTCTTCTTCTTCGTCGTGTCGATGATCCACGGCTAGATTGTTTTGGAGCTGTAATTGGCTACTGCCACGCCGGGGGCAGAAGCCTCATAGGGGTCGGTTAAGGTGCAGGTATTAGGGCACTGATGGCACGACAACAAATGCTGCATCGTTTGCGCAGAAACGCCACAGTCACGTCGTGACAAATTCAGTAAGTCATCAGTAATCAATAATTGGTTCTCAAGTCTCATATGCCCAGTAACTTCACCGAAAACAAGGCATAACTCATAGAAATATCCATCCACCTACCACTTTCCACCCTTAAATTGTGAGACAATTCATCCCCGACCATGAAATCTAATTGGGGTAGTAATCCAAGATTGTACTTATCAGGAAACAAGAGTCGGGACCCTGGCTGGGCGCGGGGTAATTCGTAAGTAAGACATGAATTTTGCAGACCACCGGGTGTGTGCGCGTGTATGTGGCATGGCGCAAGGCAAAAGAGGTTTCTATTTACCTGAATTCTGTATCAATATCTTCTGCAAGAGACCGCCTGGGGAAGTACCACACCTTTGCCAGATATTCATCCGCCAAGCAGTGTGAAAACATTACTGTGTTCCGGTTTGAAGCGCGTTTTTTTTAGCGTAATTACTGGGCATATGAGACTTTAGAGCCGATTTTTCAGGGTGACGAGCACAGTGCATTGCAGTGAAATGCTTTTTTTTATTTGCCTAAGGGACGAGACGAGCAAGTCGTTCAACTGATAGTAAGCGCTACGCTTGCCCATAACAGTCACAGCTCCACCCAGAACCCTGCATTGCATAATCCTGCGCGGCGCACTGCGCTCGTCACCCTGAGACATCGGCCTAAAGTCTCATACGCCCAGTAATTCCGCTGGAAACAATGCCCTTCAAACAGGAACACAGTAACAGTAAGTGACATAGGTAATTTTATCTACGAAAAATTTTGATTATCTGCGGGAAATTGACAATTAAGAGAAACCGCTTCCGCTCATGCCTTTCTCCAGTAACAGCGTACCCACACTGCTCACAAGTGTGCGTGCGCGTAGTGTAAACACACCTTGATTTCCCAGATGAATGCCCACGGAACTTTGGCGCGGTCGGTGTGCGAGCGAGAGGCACGATAATTGATTTTTAAAGGGTGAAGGGTGATTCCTGCCTTCCGGGCCGGGCCTGAACCGGGTTCGAGCCGGCAGTTTGAAATCATGGCGCGGATGCAAAGAAGTGGAACCCCTTGCCGGAGTCTGTGTTTTCCGATAGTTACAACCTGGGAGTCTTCAAGGTAAGCGTGCATCATCGTAGACCGCATTGTCACTTACCACCCACCTACCTTACCATCTGATCTAAAGTCTCACACGCCCAGTAATTTCGCTGGAAACAGTGCCCTTCAAACCGGAACACAGCAATGTTTTCACACTGCTTGGCGGATGAATATCTGGCAAAGGTGTGGTACTTCCCCAGGCGGTCTCTTGCAGAAGAGGCCTGCCACTACAACTGTACCCTATACCTGCTCTATCTTGTCTATCCAAAGGTTGTCTGGCAGAGATCGCTTTAAGCGATAAGACTGCCCATCGTACCTATTATAAAATTATTTTTCTCTGTGTGTTTTGTACATTTTGGTGTCAATAATGAGTTATACATATATCTATGAAACGACATTATGTAGGAAGTAAACGAGCCGTATCTCGGACGAGGTCCGGACGTGTTTTGCCGGCTCGTGTCGGACTCGGCTCGGTTTACCGTAAACAATCTAGATATTTTAAAAGTATTTTTTAGCCCCACTTATTGAGTTTAAAACAATTCTTGTGAGTCAATTCTGAGCTAACATAGTCTCAGTTGTGCCCAAGGGCGGATTTAAGGAGGGGGGAAGGGGGGCACGTGCCCCCCCCCCCCCCCCACGGTATTTGTGAAGTAAATCTTCTTTACGCACGCTTGACTTGGGGAGTAAGCTGGTGAATGCGTTACGAAAAATGTGACCGGGCGGGGCGAACGGAAGTTGAGAGGTAAATTAGATTTATAAAGTTAAAGGATCGGTGGTAGATGGTAATTGTTAATTTAAGTTTTACTTCTACTGCGTGTCCCAGCACACATTTAGTTTTTTTTTTATATTTACTGAGTGACGAGACGAGCAAGTCGTTCACCTGATGGTAAGCGCTACGCCTGCCCATAACAGTACAGTTACAGAACTTGGCATTGCATAAGAATTAATCTTATATCCTAATAATTCATTAATGTTTTCGTCCCACTGCCACCATTTTAATTACACCTCCACGATGACTGGTAGAAAATGCTACTTAGCGTTAAGTACTCCTTGTACATTTTATATTGTGTGCTAAAGACAAAAAAAAACTAAAATATAGAATAGAAAACTCTTTATTGTACACCAGAAACAAAAATAAACATAGTACAGAAGAATTACAATAGGTAAACAAGGGTAGCACAATGGGCGGTCTTATCGCTGAAAGCGATTACATACGGAATATACGGAACTCTAAAGTTTCTACTTACGCTTAATTTTTATTATTATAGGTAATTATTAAAGCAAATTTCTTCCCAAGAATTTCTAACGAAACAATTACAGGGGTGTACTAAGAAACTTAAAAATCAGTCCCGGGAAAGTGAAGGCGTCCCGGGGTAACGGGATAACTGCGTTCTGTTATATCCGTGACCTGTAAGCGATAGTGCTGACAGCTTGCCGAATCAGCATCCCCATCATTCCTAGCTTGGTAAGAGACCTGCCTTCCAACGGCAGTCTCGGTTTGATATTCTTGGCGACTGGTTGTCCTAGGGTCGTTTCTATTAATTGTTTGTCTATTTGTCTATCCTAATAAATGGATTTAATTATAAATAATCTTTTTTAAAAAGACTTCCTAGAACCGTCGTATAACAGTTCGCGCTAAATAGAAACAGTGGAGCGCTGTGACATGAGTGAGACAGTACAAACGGCGTCAGTTGTGCATAAACGGGAGCTTCAAGGGATGAAATAGGGATGAGTTTGTCGATATAAAAAAATAATGAGTACACGCGTAAGAAGTGAAACTATTCCTTGTTATTTGACTCTCATTCCGACCCGTCAAATATGAGACGTCACTCGTTTGGTAACATCATGGCGGGTGACGGTCGAGCGTAAGAAAAAACATTGCTTTCATACCCCCTCCATGGTAGCGTTACACCTTTAACGCAACCTTGTTGCCGATCACACTTTTCGTAACGCTCTCGTCACGCATTCACCAGCTCAAGTCAAGCGTACGTAAAGAAGTTTTACTTAAAAAAATAATCTTAAAACGTATCGTGTTTATTAATTACTGCAAACGTACGCCACCTACTATCGAAAATTGTTTTTTACTGTCCATCCAAAGGTTGTCTGGAAGAAATCGCTTTCAGCGATAAGACCACCTTGTTTACCTATTGTAATTTTACTGTACTGTGTTTATTTTTGTTTCTGGTGTACAATAAAGAGTTTTCTATTATATTCTATTCGATTCTATTCTATTCTTCGGCTTGTGCTACTTTAATAAACTCTAAAACCAACTCAGCTATTGCGATTATTCGATATTTAACGTTTTTTTATCGATATCATTAATCGATAACTCCAAATCCCATCTCTAAAGTCCGTGCAGGTGAACTTTACGCTAACTATCTCTTTGGACCATCACTTAGTCTGACACTGTTAAATGTAAATATGCAATTCTATACCCTATTCCTTAAAAAAATAAGATTGAAAATGGCGTGCCACTTCATCCTCTTTACGTCGTTCGGAAATTCAACCGTTTGTGCTTTATGAACGAGAAACGATGGAGCGAATTTAGTGCTTATACGATTTCGATAAGGCCTATTTTCTTTTGTTCAATTAAATATAGTAAATTATACATTATTTGAAATATTAACGTGGTATGCATGCTAAGCGGATTCCTTATCGTGAGGTGTAAAGTTTGCTTATTTGCTTAGTTATTACAATAGCATAGTCACAGTGCACGCCTGTGCCTGATGGTAAGCGCTACGCCTGCCCATAACAGTTACAGCGCCACCCGGAACTTTGCATTGCATAATCCTGCGCACTGCGCCAATCACCCTGAGACATCGGCTCTAAAGTCTCATATGCCCAGTAGTGTCGCTGGAAACAGTGCCTTTCGAACCGGAACAGTATCGTTTGCACACTACTGCTTGGCGGTCTCTTGCAGAAGAGGCCTTGCACAAAAAAGTTGACACATTGTCCCGCTCATTGTACGCTCACTGTACGCTTGCGCCGCGTCTATCTCTCTTCTCTTCTTGACAGGTTAATTATTCTTGCATTAAAAAATCTGATTACTAGTATAATATCAAGTATTTATTCTTTTATTATTAAAAAATTATTCAATCTATCTATATATAAAAATGTTATGTTGGTTTGTGTACGCTTCAAAAACTCAAAAAGTTCTGCACCGATCGAGCTGTTATTTTAGCATGATATATAATCCGCATCGAGGATTGTTTTTATAAATTTTTTTCATCAGTAACATATCAGCGAATGTGCGAATGTGCCACAGCGAAGCGTGGCAGAGCACAGCTAGTTTTATTCATAAAAGTATGCAATCATTTCATCAATGTTTTGTTATGACGTTGTCACGTTAAACTATCGTCCGTAAACCAACTTTGCAGACAACCAATTTTTTTGTTTTTAACTGTGACTTTTGACAGCGCGAAATTTACGCCCATCGCGAGCCAGTCGTGAGATACGTAATAAGGCGGCGGGATGGAGCGTGTTAAGCCACTAATTAGGTCAAACAGTCATTAAGAAATACGACAACAGTACGTTAAGCACGGAACCCTAAAAATCCCCTTCACACTAGGGTGGGCAAAGGGTTCCTGCTTTTAAAAATAATAAAAATGGCCAATCAAGCGTAAAAAGGTTTTCGAGCCATGTATCCTCAAAAAAAATATAACATATTCGCTTCCAAAATGGATAGCAATTTTTTTTTATACGTCACGATAGCGGTGGTAGCCTAGTGGGAGAACGTCCGCCTTCCAATCAGAAGGGCGTGAGTTCCGTACCAATGTGTTTCTTGTAAAACATATGTACGTAATTATCACTCGCTTTTCGGTGAAGGAAAACATCGTGAGGCCCGCATAGCTACCCGAGAATTATTGCGGAGGTAGGTTGGTGATCCACCAATCCGGACCGGGCCCCCGTGGTGGATTATGGCCTGACCCTCTTCACGAAAGTGATTGAACAAACCCTCTTCACAGATTCCGACCCCTAACTAGGACTCCCAGTACTAGGGAATCAGGAACTACGAGGACCATGCTCCTACAAACACGCAGACACCGAGCAAAAATACCTTTGGTTTCACCAAGTCTTTGCCCTGTGCGGGAATAAAAGCTGCGGCTTCACGCTCCGCAGTCGGCTTTTCACCCACTACGTCACGAAGGCTATCAATTACAAGCAGCGCCCCGTGGCAAAAAAGTTTTTTCTTGTGTTATTTCACTAAATTCTCTTAGTTTTTTTTATTAGAATGAGTGACGAGACGAGCAAGTCGTTCACCTGATGGTAAGCGCTACGCCCGCCCGTAACATTCACAGCACCATCCAGAACCCTGCATCGCATAATCCTGCGCGGCGCACTGCGCTCGTCACCCTGAGACATCGGCTCTAAAGTCTCACACGCCCAGTAATTTCGCTGGAAACAGTGCCCTTCAAACCGGAACACGGTAATGTTTGCACGCTACAGCTTGGCGGATGAATATCTGGTAAAGGTGTGGTACTTCCCCAGGCGGTCTCTAGCAGAAGAGGCCTTCCACTACTAGTTCCATGTAAAGCGTACTTTCTAAAGGGAACTCTTAAAATGACGGACAGACAGACAACCTTTTTTTGTTGTGTTTGTAATTTCTACTACGGCCGCCACTTACCATTGTTAGCAGAGGGGTGTGACGCTGCGTTGACCACCACAGGAACAGCTGGGGTTGTGGTCTGAAATAACAATGAATCATAATTAATATAAGTATATTTTCCCAGAAATAAGCAATTTCAGTTTTTCCCAAGATTTCCATTTTTTTTTCATCAGAAAAACCTTCATTGGAAGAAACAAATATTTAAAAGAAAATATTTCGACTTTGTCCAGACGTTCTCATAATATAGCCTGACAAAGGGAAATATCATAATATCTATATATATAAAAATGTTATGTTGGTTTGTGTACGCTTCAAAAACTCAAAAGTTCTGCACCGATCAAGCTGAAATTTTAGCATGATATATAATCCGCATTACTTCACATAGCATTGCAACGCATATTGGGTAAATTTACTCCAAAATAAATTGAAAACTGTTGTTTCCCTAAAAAATACAATTTACCGCGTTTTCTAATGATTTTCTCTAAATGAATTTCCCAAGAAATGACCATCAAACCATTTAATATCTTAATAATAATGAAGCTGACGTCACAAAGCCCGGATTTTGCTATTATAACAACCAATATGATAAGCCTTGTTACCCTCAGGGTGCGTGCGTGTTCGTTGTACCACGTCAAAATATAAAAGCCGTGCAAAATACAAAATATATAATACACTAGCTGTACCCTGCCACGCTTCGCTGTGGCACATTCGCACATTCGCTGATATGTCACTGATGAAAACAATAGATAAAAACAATCCTTGATGCGGATTATATATCATGCTAAAATTGCAGCTCGATCGGTGCAGAACTTTTTGAGTTTTTAAAGCCTACACAAACCAACATAACATTTTTATATATATAGATATAGATAGAAAAAAATAAATCAAATTTTTAATATAATCTATTAAACTATTTTTTTAGTTTGAAAACGGACTTTTCCCTTTCATTTGGTGAGTTAAGCCTGAATCTCGCACGTCAAAATATAAAAGGCGTGCAAATTAAATGACGAAATACAGTTACGATTTTTCCCTTTGGGATAGACAGAGACTATATCTTATATTGTTTTTATATTGTACCGTAATATAAATAAATGATGAAAATTTAAAAAATTACATCGCGTAGAGTTTCTCGGTGCTATATTCTCTGACGGGCGTATTTCCGAAGCGCTGGTAGAGTTAATGGAGTTTCCTTTTCCTGTGCGAGATTCAGGCATGAGTCACCACTTGGAAGGGAAATATCCTTTTTCAAATTCAAACCATAATTACATAATAATCATTAGTTTCGTAGATCATAATATTTTGACTTATTTTTTTTTTGTATTTCTATACTTATGTATAAGATATTATTTTTACATTAATTTGTTTTTTTTGTTTTGAGTTAGACAGGTGTGAAAACAGGAGCGCAGTTAGCTTATAATATTATTAGGATTTCTTACCTTCTAGAAGAGAAAGTTCTCCTAGTATTATTCACTTGAGTCAGCGCTTGAAAGGGAAATGTCCTTTTTCAAACTCAAACCATAATCAGTTATCACTAGTTAAGTAGATCATATTGTGACTCATTTCTTATTTTTCTCTATGCAAATGAATTAAAGTGTTTGACTTTGAAAAGTGCATTATTTTTGCCTTGCAATAAATGATTTGAACTTTGAGAAGAATTTTTTTTTTATTCGACAGAGATACGAGACGGGCAAGTCATTCACCTGATGGTAAGCGTTACGCCTGCCCACAACAGCTACAGTGCCACCCAGCATTGCACAATCATTGCGGCACTACACTGCGCTCGTCATCCTGTGACATAGGCTCTAAAGTCTAAGTAAGTTTTGATAGCTGATCGAAGTACCTCGTTCAGCGTCTCTCACATCATCATCATCATCAACCCATAACGTCCCACTGCTGGGCACGGGTCTCTTTTCACTTCCGTGAGGAGGGTTAGGCCATAATCCACCACGGGGGCCCAGTCCGGATTGGTATATAACATACCTACCTCCGAAATAATTCTCGGGTAGCTATGCGAGTTTCCTCACCATGTTTTCCTTCACCGAAAAGCGAGTGATAATTACGTACATATGTTTTACAGAAACACATTGGTACGGAACTTACGACCTTCTGATTGGAAGGCGGGCGTTCTCCCACTCACATAAAAACAGAAAAAAAGTAAAAGAACACACGTCACGGAAACTTCTCGTATCGTCTGGAGCAATGGAACCGCGCCCGCCTGCGCACCTTTCTTCGTAGCAGTATCCTAATGAGATACCATGTTACCCCAAAGCTACTTGTTAACCCTCGAGTTAACAACCACAAGTCAAGGTTTTACAGGTTATAAGAATGAAGTTAGATATCTTTTACTCATTATATCAACAATTACACTGGCCTACACTCATTTTGGTGTCTAAGACTTTAGACCTGATTTTGGGTATATTATTTGAGCTGATACGAAAAAACTAGTCACATTTTTCATATCAGCTCTTGTTCATGAGTACCAAAGTATACAGAATACAAGCTAATTGCCGTGTCATTAAGGGGTTTCCGTTGATCTTTCATTATATACTCACCGCATATGTAACAAAACATATCAGGATCGTTAATGCAACTTCTTGATTTACTTGCCATCATAAATTTATACGATTAATGTCATACAAGTAGTTATAACATGGACTGATTTTGAATGAAACCGTAAAAAAGTTAAAATAAGAATTGTAGGTAAACCAGAGCTGTCAGCTGACATCTAGTAGCAGCAATGTAGTTCATACTACCTACTTTACCGGCTACAGATGCGAACAGAGCTGCACCAAAACAATTTTTTTTTGTAGGCCAGTGTTATTTAACTCGTGGATTACCAGGTTTTTTTGACGTGACAACGTCTAATAAATCGATGAACGCCGGCTGCATGCACGAAAAAGTTGACACATTGTCCCGTTACGCTCATTGTACGCTTGCGCCGCGTCTATCTCTCTTCTCTTCTTGACAGGTTAATTATTCTTGCATTTTACAAATCTGATTACTAGTATAATTTCAAGTATTTATTGAGTTTAATTTGAATGAGTGATGGGACGAGTAGGTCGGTCACCTGATGGTTAGCGCCACGCCTGCGCATAAAAGCTACAGTGCTACACTGAGCTTTGTATTGTATAATCTTGCGCGGCACTGCGCTCGCCACCCCGAGACATCGGCTCTAAAGTCTCATATGTCCAGTAATTTCGCTGGAAACAGTGCCCTTCAAACCGGTACCGGAATGGAAAGTTTTAGATGGCACTGTAACTGTTACGGGCACGCGTAGCGCTTACCATCAGGTGAACGACTTGCTCGTCTCGACACTCAGTCAAATAAAAAAAAATTAAAAACTATTCAAAGTTCATTTATTTGTTGAAATGTAATTGCTATGAGTAATCATGGCGGTTACCGCGAGACAATGAAACGGCTCATCACTGTTTTAACACTTCCAGTGCCGAAAACACAGCTGTCGTGTTTTTCATAACTTGCCGCGAGTTCGGGAAAACACTACTGTTGTGTTTGTTGTATGGGAAAACACAATGGAGTCACCCGTGGCTAGACAAAAAAATCGGCTCAGCAGTGAGTGTTATGTTCTGACGGAAATTATGCCCTAATAATAAAGCCATACAAAAATCAACATTCCTTAAAAGCGCCCTCTATCGACCTTCAGTAACAATAATGAGGAATTGACCTTGTAGAGATAAGCTACGAAATGTAGCAGCTGCACTGTATGGAGAAGAAAATTAGTTTTCCAATTGTCTACGTAGTTCGACCATTTTCTATGAGATGGCGCCACTTTAAGGAAAATTAGAGGGAGGTTTTTCATATTAATTTTCGAGTTTATTTTATTATGTTTTTTTACTAAGTGTTCTTAATTAATTAAATGTGTAAAATAATAAGGGAGTCCAAATACACACGTACACGTATATAGGTTGTTTAATTTTTCTATGTAAACATCTATTGTTTGAAGCCTTATCAAAAATTGTTAGGCAACTAGATGGTTGTTCGATCGCCCGCCATAATTACGAGATTTAGGCAAAGCGGTCATTTAATTTTTAATAATATTTAGTTTTGACACTAAACCGAAATAGTGTAGTTTTTGTTTTTGTGTTTGTTTTCTTAAGCTTGTGTTTTTTTTGTGTTGTTCAGTGCTGAAAACACAACTGTTGTATTTTACAACTTGCCGCGAGTACGGGAAAACACAACTGTTGTGTTTTTTTTTTTTTTGTTTAACTGACGAGACGAGACGAGCAAGTCGTTCACTTGATGGTAAGCGCTACAACTGCCCATAACAATCACAGCACCACCCAGAACACTGCATTACATAATCCGGCGCGGCACTGCACTGCGCTCGTCACCCTGAGACATCGACTCTAAAGTCTCTCTCTGCATGTCACTGCGCCGAGCATGATTCTGGCTGGCACTGTAACTATTATGGACAGGCGTAGCGCTTACCATTAGGTGACTTGCTCATCTCGCCGTGATATCCACTCCAGGCCTATTTTCGCTTGCCATAAAATAACAAAAACACTGACGTCTGTGTTTCCAGCAGTGAAAAATTCAATAAAAATAAAGAAACCAATATGTGGTATCATGTATTAATACCCAGTCCAGCACTCCTCATACCGATATTAGTTATAACCACAAAGGGTATCCATCATTCTCCGAAGAATGAGAGCAATGCAAACCCCGACGTCGTCGTCATTTACTCCAACCACGCGGAGGCGGTTGACGGACGCGATAAAATACTCGTTGTAACTGACAAAAATATCGATATAATACACACGCTTACTACTGCGGTAAATCCTAAACCGACACTTAGAACTGATACGAACGAGATATCGGCGAAAGTGAGCAGTGAACTTGAAGAGGTGAGTTAATCTTGCATAATAATGTCCTAATATCGACGCTAGAAAGCGTAAACGCTGTAACCTTGAAACGCAAAATTGTTCATAAGAGCCAAAAAAAATTGTTTTTGTTTAAAAAAAATCATAACTCAATATCTACTCGACCTAAAAACGTAATTTTTGGATATTTGGTGTGTTTCATACAAAGCTACAATACTGCTACCTTGGTTATATCCTAAAGTTCCTAGGGGACGTTGAAATGTGGGTTACAGCGTTTGTTTCCAAATATGTAAAAAAAGTATTTTCGGGTCGGTCTAAGGGTTACAGCGTTTACGCTTTCTAGCGTCAATATGTGTTTTGTATTGTAAAAAAGAAGTATTACCTCTGCCTGATATTCACCCGCCAAGCAGTTGTGTGCTAACATTACTGTGTTCCGATTTGAAGAGCACTGTTTCCAGCGAAATTACTGGGCGTGTGAGACTTTAGAGCCGATGTCTTAGGGTGACTAGCGCAAGATTATGCAATGCAAAGATCTGTGTGACGCTGTAACTGCTGACAAGACGATATATCCCACTGCTTTAGTTTCCTTTATCATTATTAACCCATATCGTCCCACTGTTGAGCACGGGTCTCCTCTCACTATCGCGAGGAGGGTTAGGCCATAATCCACCACGGGAGCCTGGTCCGCATAAGCAGATAACATTCCTATCTCCGGAATAATTCTCGGGGGTTTCCTCAAGAGGTTTTCTTTCACCGAAAAGCGAGTGATAATTACGTATGAAACATATTGGTACGTGGATTTCAACTCATGACCGTCTCCTTGGAAGGCGGACGTTAAAATTACGTACAAGACCTTTGTACACAGTTATTACAATAAATATATATTCTATTCTATTCTATTCTCCACTATGCCACTTCTACTTCCTTTATAATATTAGTAGAAAATACGATAGTAGGATATGGTTTCTTCCTATTTCTTTCAATTGCAGCCGCTTCAAGATGACGTAGTGTTCGTGCCCAACAAACGAGAAGAAGTGGTAAGAAACGAAGAGTATCTCCAGCGAGACCGCATGAGCTTACGAGACCTGATGGGAGGGCAGAAGACGGTGGGAGACATCCTGGCTCCGAAAGCGGTGAGAATGGAAACTGGTAAGAGTTTTGACTAGGGGAATATTAAACCTAAATTCATCATCATCATTAAGAACTAAGAAGAAAGATAAACAAAGAAGGAAATAGAAGAAAGAAGTACGTGACAAAGGGCAAACATTTGTGTGAACCAGAAATATTTGCTATTTGCTCAGGTGTTTGTAGGAGCATGGTCCTCGTAGTTCCTGATTCCCTAGTACTGGGAGTCCTAGTTAAGGGCAGGATCTATGTGTGTGATCGTGACGCGTTATTGATTATTAAAGAAAAGAAAATAGGAGAAAATTTAAGATAGAGAAGAGAAAAGAAGATAAGAGAAGAAAGAAGATTGAATGTATTTTTACATACCTACCCGAGAATTATTTCGGACGTAGATATGTGATCCACCAATCTGGACTGGGCCTCCGTGGTAGATTGTAGCCTAACTCTCCTCACGAAAGTGAGGAGAGACCCGTGCCCAGCAGTGGGACGTTATGGGTTGATGATGATGATGATGATGACCTATAATTCTTATCCGACTTTCAGAGTCCCCCAACACCGATATTATTTTCGTAATGGGCAAAAACAATGACCATAATGAAAAAATTGAAACGAAACCTACAGAGAACAAGCGATGGTCATACGACGAGCCACGGTACAAAGGCTTGGGTCCATCTCCTTCTGCAAAACTGAATTGCAGTAGTTTGTTCTGTACCAATGAAATCAGGTCGGTA
The DNA here is from genome assembly GCA_912999815.1 of Campaea margaritaria. Lineage (NCBI taxonomy): Eukaryota > Metazoa > Arthropoda > Insecta > Lepidoptera > Geometridae > Campaea > Campaea margaritaria. The sequence goes on from OU538818.1 coordinate 3,707,664, forward strand.
TGCGGGGGCAAACTTGAAAACAACGAATGGCGGTACAGACTCTTCCTAAACGACTGCTTCTTTAGGAAAGTCAATTGTAATTTCAGAAGTGCTATAAACAGTGAGTATCTTTAACAGCTCTACTAATATATACCACTACTACTATGAAGAGAATAGAATAGAATAGAATAGAATAGAATAGAATACATCTATTGTTAAAAACTGTGTAGGTACAAAACAATATTGTGGTCTTAAAATTTAAAAAAGGTCCAACAGCCTGTCCATTATGTACTGTGTTTATTTTTGTTTCTGGTGTACAGTAAAGAGTTTTCTATTCTATTCTATTCTATACTAATATATATATATAAAAATGTTATGTTGGTTTGTGTACGCTTCAAAAACTCAAAAAGTTCTGCACCGATCGAGCTGAAATTTCAGCATGATATATAATCCGCATCAAGGATTGTTTTTATCTATTTTTTTCATCAGTGACATATCAGCGAATGCGCGAATGTACCACAGCGAAGCGTGGCAGGGTACAGCTAGTATAACATATAAAGCTGAAGAGTTTGTTTGTTTGGTTGAACACGCTAATCTCAGGAACTACTGATTCGAATCGAACAATTCTTTTTGTGTTGAATAGTCCATTTATCGAGGAAAGTTATAGGCTATGTAACATCACGCAGCGACCATAAGGAGTGGAGCATCGACGAAGAATGTGGCTAAAATGGGAAAAAAATATTGCTTTTAAGAAAGTTATTACGGTAAATCTTGAATTATGCGGGTGAAACCGCGGGGAGCAACTAGTCTATCTACTCGAGAACGGCTGTAATTATAGTGGGAGGCCTCATCTGCAAGAGACCGCCTGGGGAAGTACCACACCGACGCCAGATATTCATCCGCCAAGCAGTTTTACTGTGTTCCGGTTTGAAGGGCACTGTTTCTAGCGGCATTACTGGGCATATGAGACTTTAGAGCCGATGTCTCAGGGTGACGAGCGCAGTGCGCCGCGCAGGTTAATGCAATACAAAGTTCTGGGTGGCGCTGTAACTGTTATGAACAGGCGTAGCGCTTACCATCGGATGAACGCCTTGCTCGTCTCGTCAAATAAAGAATATGAAACATTCAGTGTGCTTTTTCTAGGATTTAAAGAAGTTCCAATAGAGAGTTGTAAAAATGTCGGACACCATTCAAACCAGAAGGCATTTTCCTTCAAGCCTACTTCTACGTTTTATGTAAAACCAACTCAAGTGAATAATACTAGGAGAACTTCCTCTTCTAGAAGGTAAGAAATCCTAATAATATTATAAGCTAACTGCGCCCCTGGTTTCACCCCGGTCTAACTCAAAACAAAAAAAAAACAAATTAATGTAAAAATAATATCTTATACATAAGTATAGAAATACAAAAAAAAAAAGTCAAAATATTATGATCTACGAAACTAATGATTATTATGTAATTATGGTTTGAATTTGAAAAAGGATATTTCCCTTGCAAGCGGTGACTCATGCCTGAGTCTCGCACAGGAAAAGGAAAACTCCATTGACTCTACCAGCGCTTCGGAAATACGCCCGTCAGAGAAGATAGCACCGAGAAACTCTACGGCGATGTCATTGTTTAAATTTAACTTTTGCCGTTATAAATATCGATCAGAACATCATGTTTGTTGTATGGGAGTCCCCTTAAATATTTATTTTATTCCACCAATCATTTTATATAACTGACATCCATATATATAAAAATGTTATGTTGGTTTGTGTACGCTTCAAAAACTCAAAAAGTTCTGCACCGATCGAGCTGCAATTTTAGCATGATATATAATCCGCATCAAGGATCGTTTTTATCTATTTTTTCATCAGTGACATATCAGCGAATGTGCGAATGTGTCACAGCGAAGCGTGCCAGGGTACAGCTAGTAATATTATAGTTCTTTAATTGTAACTAGATGTCGTTGACTACCTCTAAAACACGCAAGCGTTTCGTTCGCAGAACCTAAGACCATTAGCCGCCAAATTTAAATTATACACACACACTTTTACCATCAAGTTTATGACGGTGTTTTATTTCCCTACCTCGTTCATACGCGACTCTAAGGTTTAGAATTTGTTCACCTGAAATGAACGCAAAGGGCGGTCATACATCCGGGCATGCCAGATCCGCCGTTCGGGTAGAAGTCCACGTGTCCCATAGGCTGCAGCGAATGTGCCACAGCAAAGCGTGGCAGGGTACAGCTAGTAGATATATAGATATAGATAGATAATGATACACCACTTCAGCATGCTGGATTATAACTAGTGTTATTTCCAGGTCTATGACGGTGTCGTTGGATGGGCAGTTCTGTTCGCATCCATGCCCAGCGTCGTGTCCAGAGCTCTACGCACCGGAGTGTGCCGTGTCCGCCGCGGGCCGCCACCGCGTCTTCGTCAACCACTGCACCTTGGACTATAACTCGTGCTCATTCAATATCGGTGGGTATTTTTGAAGAAAAACTTCTTTACGGACGCTTGACTTGGGGAGTAAGCTGGTGAATGCGTTACGAAAAATGTGACCGGGAAAGTGAAGATAGAAAGAGAGACAGTTACGTTTCGTATATTGCTGTAGGGGCAAGAGAGAGAGGTGCGAGCACACGTTTTCTGTCTCTCTTTCTCTCAGAGCCAGTATAGATGGAGCTAAAGAAGTTTTACTTTAGTCGTGTGGTTTAAAGATACTCGTTTTTTTTTATTTGATTATGTGACGAGACGAGCAAGTCGTTCACCTGATGGTAAGCGCTACGCCTGCCTATAACAGTCACAGCACCACCCAAAACCCTGCATTGCATAATACTGTGCGGCACTGCGCTCGTTACCCTGAGACATCGGCTCTAAAGTCTCATACGCTCAGTAATTTCGCTGGAAACAGTGCCCTTCAAACCGGAACACAGTAATGTTTACAAAGATTTTAAGTATTTTAACCATAATCAAAAGAGTAGGTAGAGGATATAACATGAAAGTTTTTTCTGCTTTCATGATGCCTCGACAATGCCTCGACATAGAACATTGACCGGTCGGAATTAGAGACACTTAAGAAGGAATAGTTTCACTTCTTACGTGGGTACAATATTACACGTTTTGACGTGACAACGTCTAATAAATCGATGAACGCCGGCTGCATGCACGAAAAAGTTGACACATTGTCCCGTTACGCTCATTGTACGCTTGCGCCGCATCTATCTTTCTTCTCTTCTTGACGGGTTAAAGACGACCATTTTTTTTATATTTTTTCAGTTTGGCATAAGCGCCCTCTAGCGGATTGCGTGGGCGGCAAAAAGGCGGACATGCGACAAAACGCAGGTTTCATAGGATGGATGCAGCGAGTCGGTATCGTGGACAGAAGAGGGCGCCTCCAGTTGTCTTAAAAGCTATTTTTGTGTGTTTAAAAAATTAAACTCTTTTTTTTAACGTGCAGGAGACCTACCATGACGTCTCATAGCGATTCAGTTCAGGACCTAAACTGAGCCGCGTCGCATAAGCGTACCGTGACGTCTTATTTTTAATGTTGCTGCCATTTTTAACCTAAACTTAATATTGGTTAGGTTGAAAATTGCTTATTAGCGACTCAATTTAGGTTGCTACCATTTTCAACCCTAACTGGATCCAGTTTAGGTTGAAAATGGCAGCAACATAAAAATAAGAAGTCACGGTACGATTATACGACGCGGTTCAGTTTAGGTCTTCAATTGAATCGCTATAAGAGGTCATGGTATGCCTCCAGATTTTTTTGTTACCTTTTGAACTAAAACTTCTTAACGCACACTTGACTTGGCGAGTACGCTGTTGAATGCGTGACGAGAGCGTTACGAAAAGTGTGATCGGGTGAGCCGAATGGGAGTTGAGAAGGAGATATTAAGTTCATTTTCTTTCTTCAAGTTTTACTTGAATTGCGCGCAAAGATTACACGCACACACTTTTTTTATTATGTTACTAAGCATCGAGACGAGCTAGGCGTTCACCTGATGGTAAGCGCCACGCCTGATAATAACAGCAACAGTGTCACCCAGAACTTTGAGACGGAAGGTATACAACGGAACTCCTCAGTGACTAACAGTAAATTGCGTTTGGATTATTTGGATCAGTACACCACTAATTATTACAAATGTGAAAGTTTGTGAGAATGGATGGAGTGATGTTTGTTCCTCTTTCACGCAAAAACTACTGAACGGATCCGAATGAAATTTGGAACACAGATAGTTTATAACCAGGATTGAGTGATAGGATACTTTTTATCCCGATAGTATGTTCCCGTGGGACAAAACGGGTGAAGCCGCGGGGCGCAGAGCTACAATTTTATAACAGCTTGTCTAGAAAACATTTCTCCTCCAAAAGTTATTGGATAAAACCGCAAGGCTTCCGTAAGTGGTAGCACTGAACGGTCCCTAATGCAATTTTTGGCCGCCGCCCGCTGCTAATGGTTACTAAAAGCCTATCCAGATTCTAGACAGATTTAATATGTGACTGGTTTTAGCGTTTACTAGAGTTTTAGCGTGAGAAAATGCAGAGGCTAGAATTTACGGTCGATCTTTCCAAGGACATGGTCGCTCAAATTCCAGTGCGGACACGTACCAATGTTTTTTTTTTATTAGACTGATTGACGAGATGAGCAAGTCGTTCACCCGATGGTAAGCGATACGCCTGCCCATAACAGACACAGCACCACCCAGAAATCAGCATTGCATAATCCTGCGCGGCGCACTACGCTCGTCACCCTGAGACATCGGCTCTAAAGTCTCATATGCTCAGTAATTTCGCTGGAAACAGTGCCCTTTAAACTGGAACACAGTGATGTTTTCACTCTGCTTGGCGGTCTCTTGCAGAAGAAGCCTCTCACTACTAAAATGTGTTTCTTGTAATGCATAATTATGTACGTAATTATCACTCGCTTTTCGATGAAGGAAAACATCGTGAGAAAACTCACGCTGCTTGTGAAATATTTCGGGATTATACGCCAATCGGTACCGGGGCTTTATTGGATTATGGCCTAATCCTCATCGCGAATGTGAGGGGAGACCCGTGCTCAGCAGTGGGACGATATGGGTTGATAATGAAGTAGATAGATCAGGAAATTAATTGGGAATCGGTTGGAAAGACATTTAGACATTACTTCAACTATATATATAAAAATGTTATGTTGGTCTGTGTACGCTTCAAAAACTCTTAAAGTTCTGCACTGATCGAGCTGAAATTTTAGCATGATATATAATCCGCATCAAGGATTGTTTTTATCTATTTTTTTCATCAGTGACATATCAGCGAATGTGGGAATGTGCCACAGCGAAGCGTGGCAGGGCACAGCTAGTATAATATAATTATTATAATATCCCATAGGCAAGCATTTGACCGCAGTCTCACCTGGTGGTAAGCGCCAACACGGTCGACGGTGGAGCACGCTTGCCTAGAAGATACCTATTAACTCTCAAATTGAAGACTTCCAGGTTATAGCTTCCAGGAAACAAAGTCGCTAGAAATGTGTTCAATTACTTCGCTTCCCAATCTTTTAAAGTTTAATTCTGCATCCTATTAATATCCTACCCGAAAATTATTTCGGTTGTAGGTATGTTATCCACCAATCCGGACTTGGCCCCCGTGGTGGAATATGGCCTAACCCTCCTCACGAAAGTGAGGAGAGACCCGTGCCCAGCCGTGGGACGTTATGGGTTGATGATGACGATGATGATTAATATCCTAGAGCATTTAGATAAATAACATTGGTTCCAACGTGTAATAAAAATTGGAATACACACAGACATTAAATAGAGCAAACGAACATAATGACAAATGGGCGCGTTCGCTCCTCATTATCGTGAGTGACTTTAATGTATTAGCTATAAATAAAGTTAAGATTGGACTGGAATACACACGGACGGTTAAACTTGCGAGCTTTGAAAATTTTTAGGGCTATGAAGCAAAGGAAAAGCTTTCTTTTTCAATGTAGTATACAGATACTTTACTTCAGCCAAGCAATAGTGTGAAAACAAAACTGCGTTCCAGTTTGAAGGGCATTGTTTCCAGCAAAATTACTGGGCGTGTGAGATTTTAAAACCAATGTCGCCGCGCAAGATTATGCAATGCAAAGTTCTAGGTGGCACTGTAATTACTGTTATGCGTAGCGCTTACCATCAGGCGAACGACTTGATCGAGTCGTTACTAAGACAAATTAAATGATCCAAACATCTTGTGGCATCTGTAAGTTTTGTTGTTATTATTTATTTCGTCTGGACAATGTGCCAAATAGTTTTGTTTTCTTCTTTTTTTTTTCATACCGTTTATTTATATTATATAGCTTTAGTTTGGTACTTTGTGCTGTACGCTCGATATGTTAATGTTGTATGTACATATTTTGAGTTACAATCCAGATTTTGAACTACTTGAATTTACTCATAATTTACAACGATTGTAATTTGTTTTGTGCATCAAATAAATAGACTAAAATAAAAAAAAAAGTTTAGTCCCAGGAATTATATGTTCTAACATAAAATATTTTTTTATGTCGTCTACGTTAACGGTTCCCATAGTGAAATAATATTTAAAAAAAAACGAGTGTGCTTCAGAACACGCGGTTGAAGTAAAACTTCATTATGAGAGAAAGAATAAGTGTGCTCGCACCTCGCACTCTCTTGCCCCTACAGTAATATATGAAACGTAACTTTCTCTATCTCTTTCTATCTTCACTTGTCACTTATATCGACGCTAGAAAGCGTAAACGCTGTAACCCTTTGACCGACCCGAAAATACTTTTTTTACATATATGGAAACAAACGCTGTAACCCACATTTCAACGTTTTTTCAATGTTTTCGAACTTTAGGATATAACCCAGGTAGCAGTATTGTAGCTTTGTATGAAACACACCAAATATCCAAAATTTACGTTTTTAGGTCGAGTAGATATTGAGTTATGATTTTTTTTCAACAAAAAAAAAGTGTTTTGGCTCTGGTGAATAATTTTGCGCTTCAAGGTTACAGCGTTTACGCTTTCTAGCGTCGATATCTCCTTCTCAACTTTATCGATCACACTTTTCGTAACGCTCTTGTGACGCATTCACCACCTTACACCCCAAGTCAAGCGTCCGTAAAGAAGTTTTACTTCAATAAAACTAAAGAGCAGTCTTTACACGCATGCCATAGCCTGAAAATCGAACGAGCATGTTGCCGAACAAACTCGCGAAACTAGCAGCTCGTATGTCACAGCTGTAATCGACACGTGCTTTCATTAGGTGTCTAGGTCTCAGTTTAGTTATAATTAATGAAGCTCTTAGCATCTCTTTGATCCAGGTTGGCAGGAGAGAATCTATAAAAGCTTAGAAGCACTGACACTTTCCATACGTCTGAAAATATAACCCGATTGCACTAGACCAGAGATTCCCAGATTGTCTTTCATAGACCACTTTCAAAATAATATAGCTGATTCCTTTTTTATTTGACTGAGTGACAAGACGAGGTAGTCTTTCCTCTGATGGTAAGCGCTACGCCTGCCCATAACAGTTACAGCGCCACCCAGAACTTGCGTGGCATAATACTGCGCGGCGCACTGCGCTCGTCACCCTGAGACATCGGTGTGAAGTGTCCGGGGAATTTCCATCCCTTTTACGATCCCGTAGGTCAAAATTAACTCGGGATTAAAGGAGGGTGTTAAATTCTAATTAGTCGAATTTCATCCCCTCGCCTTATCTTACGAGGTTTTTGGAAATTAGCGCCGACAGGGGGGGCGTTTGCATAGATAATATTTTTATTTTACTATAGGCTTCAGACAGAATTTGCTCTAAGCCATAAGGCGGCCTATTGCGCAATTATTAACTCAAATTATTTATTGCAAGTAGGCAAAAATAACGCACTTTAACAAGCCAAACACTTAAGTCTCATATACACAGAAAAAATTTAAAAAAAAAAACAAAAATGATCTACTAAACTAATAAGTTACTGATTATGGTTTGAGTTTGAAAAAGGACATTTCCCTTTCAAGCGCTGACTCATGCCTGAATCTCGCACAGGAAAAGGAAACTCCATTAACTCTACCAGCGCTTCGGAAATACGCCCGTCAGAGAAGACAGCGCCGAGAAACTCTACGGGGATGTAATTTTTTTCCGGTTTTACATTGCATAAGCCTGCTCGGCACTGCACTCGTCACCCTGAGACATCGGCTCGAAAGTCTCATATGCCCAGTAATTTCGCTGGAAACAGTGCCCTTCAAACCGGAACACAGTAATGTTTGCACGCTTCTGCTTGGTGGATGAATATCTGGTAAAGGTGTGGTACTTCCCCAGGCGGTCTCTTGCAGAAGGGACCTACTACCTATTCAATCAATCAACTGAGTTGAAATTTTGCACACCTGTCAAGTTCCGATGACAATACAATATTATGGTGACAGCGAACTGGGGCCTCACCACGAACAGTTAAACCCATCCAGTGTAAGGCCTTAAACTGAACTGCCCTGCTAACTGTCACCAAAAATATCGCTCAGCGTTCATAAGTCGACCAGAGACATTTATCCAAAGAGATCGGAACAATTTGTTTGCATTTATGGGAGTTTATATAGCTCCATCTCATTCTCTCTCATTCTCTGCAGTCTATTTTTGAGTGACGTCGCGTCACGTTTGTCATTTATGAGTGCGTGGTGCTTAGGCCGTTCAGTTTAAGGCCTTAAAATGATCTGACGATAGGGACGGAAGAAAAACTATGCTAACTAAGCTTGAATACGTTACTGGCAACGCATCGGTCAGTTCCCACCCTTAAATGTTCCATAAACTCCAAAATGTAAGGTATTTCAAGAAGACAATGGAAGAATTTAATCCACTGAATTATTCAACGCATGAATATTCAAGTCTTCGTTAAGATAATATTCAGGAAAAAGTACATTTAACTTTTATTCGAGGAATGATGTCATGGTAGACGTAAAAAAGTAATTTAATTTTAAAGAACGGTACAAAACAAGGCTTGTATATTTTTAAGTTAAACATCTTAACGCACGCTTGACTTGGGGAGTAGGCTGGTGAATGCGTGACGAGAGCGTTACGAAAAATGTGATCGGGCGAGGCGAACGGAAGTTGAGAGGGAGATATAAGTTATACCACTCTCTCCTTTTTTTTTCCCGGGGAAATGCATTAGGCATACCACCCAGCCCGGGGAGGGGGGTGGTTATGTGGGACTCCCCCGTCAGAACGCGGTCTGACGGGGTTTACCCACTGAAACCCTGGGGTGTTCTCCTCTCCGCATTATGGAGGTGGTCGCGGGTACGATTGGCGCTTCCGCAACCACCTCTGGGGACGCCCTCTCGGGCTCGCCTCCTGAGGCTTTGGCCTCGTTCTCCGCTGGGTGCGTCCCGGAACACACGGGCCGCACCTCAGCTCGGGACTTCTGACTTGGGCGTTGGACCCCCCGATCCGCGGCCCAAAAGTCCCCGTTATTGGTCCCTCGCTGTGCCCTCTGCTGATCAGAGGGACACGCGAAGGACCTCCTCCCGCCAGGTCATTTGCTATGGCCACCAATTCCCCTAGGAGAATTGCTGACCGAACCCCAGGGTGCACCGTCCCAGCTGCTGCCCTTCCCTCCGGATGCAAGGCATCAAGAGGGACGAACAACAGCCGGGCACTCGTGGAGGTTACCTGGCCCGCACCCCATACCACTCTCTCCTTCACCATGGGTGGTTGACTGGTAGAGAATGCTCTTAGCGTTAAGTCCGCCATTTGTACTAGTCAGTTAATCTGTGCAATAAAGTATTAAATAAATATAAAAATTTACGAAATGTCACTCTTTAAATTTCTATCTAGGATATAAGTTAGTTAAAATAGAAAGCGAGAGAGTTAAGTTTCGTATTTTTTTTTTTATATTTTTTATGATTTTTTTTTTTTAGTTTTTTTTTTTTTTTTATATTTCTATGGTTCAAAAAGCTCCATTCCTTATCTACCTTGTGTATTTCTGAACTGGCGTACAATAAATTATTTTCTATTCTATTCTATTCTAAGTAATGAGACGAGCATTCCGTTCACCTGATGGTAAGCGCCGCGCCTGCCCATAACAGCTAGTGTCATCCAGAATCTATTGCGACATGCACCGCACTCATCACCCTGCTACCTTGGTTCTAAAGTGTCAAATGTCAGATATTCATCCGCCAAGCAGTAGTGTGCAAACACTACTGTGTTCCGGTTTGAAGGGCACTGTTTCCAGCGAAATCATGAGGCATGTGAGACCTTATGTGTTCATTGGCAATAATTATTTCTTTGCAAGTAGGCAAAAATATTTCACTTTTACAAGTCAATCACTTATATGTCATTTACATAGAGAAAAACTAAAAATAAATCAAATATGATCTACTAAACTAGACTTCATTCGTGTCCATCCAAAGGTTGCCTGGAAGAAATTGCTTTAAGCGATAAGGCCGCCCATTGTACCACCTGTTTATTGAATGTTTATTGTACTGTAAGCTGTAAGGTGTTCAATAAAGAATTTTTGTAAGCTAATATAAGTAACTGATTATGGTTTGAGTTTGAAAAGGGACATTTCCCTTTCAAGCGCTGACTCATGCCTGAATCTCGCACAGGAAAAGGAAACTCCGTTAACTCTACCAGCGCTTCGGAAATACGCCCGTCAGAGAAGAAAGCACCAAGAAACTCTACAGTAATATATATTTTTTTTAATTTTTGTAATTTTTTTATAACAAAAGGTACATCATAAAAATGCTGGAATAATTTTGGCAAAGTCCATTATGGCAACTTCGCAGAGTGCTTCCGTTTCCGCTCCCATACATTTCCCATGCACACGACACGGGACACCCTGTAGATGACGTAAAGCCACTTGCACAAAGGAAGGGCGCCATGAATTTATCGGGTTTGGATATCAGCCTGTATACACATTGACAGTGACATAGCTTTTTTTTATTCGGACACAAACAGTTTATTATAGTTAAAAAAATATGCATAACTAGCAGCGCCCAGCGGTTTCACCCGCTTTTACTACTACCCTCGCGCCAAAACTACTGTTCGCGCAGATGCATCGGGTACTATAGGAGCGGCAACCAATCACCGCACCGATACATGACGCGACAAGCGATCGCGTCATATGCCCGCGCACCTATTGGTTAATTTAGAATCTTTTGTATTAGGCTTAGAAAAATTACACGCTCATGGAAGCTACGTTCTTGCCCTTTTATTTATAAAATCTCCAATCTTCCAAGAAACTGCACAACAACTATATCTAGAAGCACATTAGCTTCAACAACTACTGAACAGATTTTGATTGCGGCAGTTTATTTCTCAACATTGACTGCTCTCTCGTACCCCAGTGACGCCTATGTATTAGGCATATCATATATTCATCCGCCAAGCAGTAGTGTTCTAATATTACTGTGTTCCGGTTTGAAGGGCGCTGTTTCCAGCGAAAAAACTGGGCATAATGTGTCAGGGTGACGATCGCAGTGAAATGCCGCAATTATGCAATGCAAAGTTCTGGGTGGCACTGTAACTGTTATGGGCAGGCGTAGCGCTTACCATCAGAGGAACTATTTGCTCGTCTCGTTGCTTAGTCAAGTTAAAAAAGAATACTAAATGCCCTACGAGCTCGCCGCGATTTGAAATTTCTGAATGTAGCAAGCTTCGGTACTGCGTGTTCCCTATAGGAGATGGTCCGTACCCCTTTACAAGTGGTTTCACGCCCTAAGGGTTGGTTTTTAAATCTGTGACGGAACCCTGATTCTGAAGGTTTTATGGAAAGTTTGCGGAGTTTCGTAAAATACTGGTTTTTTGAATTGGGTTTATTTCATATTTAAATGGTTGTCCGATTTGAAATAGCTTGTATTTGTGTTAGGTATTTTATTTAGGTAGTTTTATTTATTTATTTAAATTAATTAAATAATTAATACGGCATAACCAATTACATTAACTATTTTTTGTTTTTGTTCTGTAAATGAAACGTTCCGGTTTCTTTTTTTTATTAATTGGCAGTGTTCTTGGCACCACGCCTCATGGACATCCTCTTTTGTTAGTCTGCATGTTTGTAAGAGCATGGTCCTTGTAGTTCCTGATTTCGTAGTACTGGGAGTCTAGTTAGGGGTCGGGAGCTATGTATGCAGTCGTGAAAAAAAAAAAAAAAAAAGAAACATAAAGTAAAATTTAAAACAATTATAAATAAATCAGTCATACCTACTAAAAAAAATTATACGATAACAAATTATCAAAAACACAAGCGTGGAGCGCTTGATATCAAAGGTAAAATTATAAAGCAAAAAGAATCCCACGCTTTTTTACCATTAATTTAATTATTTTTAAACTTTTTAGTTCAGCTTGCTGCTAAAGCGTGTTTTTATTTTGTTTTATTACCCTTACTTTTTAAATTATAAATGCGAAAGTAACTCTGTCTGTCTGTTGCTCTTCACGCCTCGTACTGAACCGATTGAAATGAAATTTGCCCAGATTGGCACAGAGATAGTCTAGAGCCTAAGAAAGGACATAGGGTACTTTTTAATACAAAAAAAGCAATGTAAGGGAAATAGGGGATGAAAGTTTGTATGGAAGTTACGTCATTTTTGAAGCTAGAAGCTTGAAATTTAATTTTTAGGCTTTTCATAAGATATAAATAAATATGACATTCAAAGTTTGTAAAAATTTACCCATGAGGGGGTGAAATAAATGTAGGGGACGAAAGTATGTATGGAAATATGTAAGGTTTCGGCTAAACCACTGCACCGATTTAAAAAAATATTTCACTAGTGGAAAGCTACATTAACAGCGAGTAACATAGGCTATTTTTATCCCCATATTCCCGCGGGAACAGGAACTACGCGGGTGAAACCGCGGGGCGCAGCTAGTTATAACATAAAGGTTAATAATACCGCTACGATATTTCGACCAGTATTTCTCTACGTCACGCCCCTCTGCTAATTAGTTATGATACCCGCGGGCGGCGCGATTCAATCGCTGCGGGTTCCTCTTATTTTTAATTAAGACACTAATGGCAGGGCTGCCGGCGTTACGCCCTTGATTGCTTTGAGGTTTGTACAGAAGGTTGTCTGAAAGAAATCTCACGTAACACGTTCACTGCTGCAACACGCCTGGAGGGCTACCATGACATCTTATAGCGATTCAATTGAAGACCTAAACTGAAGCCGCATAATCGCTGGCTAACAAAACTGGATCCAGTTTAGGTCTTCAATTGAATCGCTATAAGATGTCATGGTAGGCCTCCTGTTGTGTTAGCGCAGCTCACGTGCCGGCTGTGCGGCGAAACACAGACGTGTGTGTGTAACGCGGCGCGGCTCACACAGACGGCACGCCAGTGCTGGAAAACGCACGGTTCGTAACGGTGCCCAAATGTAAAAACCGGTTCAGCAGACAACATGTTCACGGTTCTTTTTTAATAGGCAATAATATTGCACTAATACACTTCAAAAATATAAATCTCTAATTAATACATAGACTGAAACAACAAAATTAAGTCAAAATATCATCTACTAAAGTAATAATTATCTAATTATGGTTTGAGTTTGAAAAAAGGACATTTCCCTTTCAAGTGGTGACTTATGCATGAATATGCCCAGCAATTCAGCTGAAAACAGTGCCCTTCAAACCGGAACACAGTAATGTTTGGCGGTAATATTTCCTGCTTAGCGGATGAATATCTGGCAATAGTGCTGTACTTCTCCAGGACGTGGTCTCTTGCAGGCTTTACCACTTCTAACCTACCCCCTTTAGTTAAAAGGGCGTGTTGCAAGTGTGAAAGTTATGAATAAAACAGAGGCAACCCTAGCCGACAAAGTTTTTAATTAAATATTTAAATTCATGCTACAACTCGAGATAAGAACGAAGCTAGCGGATGTGACTGCAGTGACGGAAAGGTTTTGATACTTGCCTTGTTGGAAAATGTTTCTCAATCATCATAATGAACCCATATCGTCCCACTGCTGAGAACGTGTCTCCCTTTCTGTTTTTTTTTACGGCAGCATAGGCAAGCATTTGACCGCAGTCTGACCTGGTGGTAAGTGCCGACGCGGTCAAGGATGGAACATGCTTGCCTAGAAGATACCTATTCACTCTCGACTTGAAGACTTTCGGATTACAGTTTTCGGGAAACACAGACGCTGGTAAGGTGTTCCATTCCTTCGCTGTTCGGATTATAAATGTGGATGAAAATCACTTTGTACGGATCGGAGGAATGAAGGAAGAGTATTAGGCTGTAATCCCTCACGGGGGCCCAGTCTGGATTGGCGGATAACATATCTACCTCCGAAATAATTCTTGGGTAGATAAGTGGGTTTCCTCATATATAAAAATGTTATGTTGGTTTGTGTGCGCTTCAAAAACTCAAAAGGTTCTGCACCGATCGAGCTGAAATTTTAGCATGATATATAATCCGCATCAAGGATTGTTTTATCTATTTTTTTCATCAGTGACATATCAACGAATGTGCGATTGTGCCACAGCGAAGCGAGGCAGGGTACAGCTAGTTATTATTAATGGTGAGCTCATTTCTCGCACAGAGAATAGCTATTGCTATTCAACGTGGAAATGCAGCCAGTGCTCTTGGCACCATGCCTCATGGATATCCTTGGTTGTTAGATTTTTTAAGTTTTAGTTTTCTACTAAATGTTATCTATTTGTTGTAAGTCTGTTTTGTTTGTCCAATCCGGACTGGGCCCCCGTGGTGGATTATGGCCTAAAACCCGTGCCCAGCAGTGGGACGTTATGGGTTGATGATGATGATTGTAAGTCTTAATAATTATTAGTTATATTAAAGTCAGTGGGTAAATACATAATTTAGTGATAATTACGTATACTTATAATTATGTTTTACAAGAAACACAATTTTACAATAAAAAAAAAACGAAATATGTTCCGATACACATAGTAGAAATAAAACTTCAACTATAAAATTATTTGATATAAATATGCGAAACGTAACTCTCTCTTTTTCTATCTTCACTAACTTATCCCTCTCAACTTCCGTTCGCCTCGCCCGATCACATTTTTCGTAACGAATTCACCAGCTTACTCCCCAAGTCAGGTGTGCGTAAAGAAGTTTTACTTCAAAAAGCTAGTACCAAGCCCGTTCAGTCGGCGTACCGATCCGAAGACATCCGCGTCTAATTGGCCAGTGATGCGACAAACGTCACTCGTGCCGCCGCCTGCGTAGGGTGAGGACGTATTATAAGCACCGCTAAAGATCGCATTTATAAAGTTATCCCGCCGATATTCATGTTTAAGGAGAGGTCGCTTTTTACACGACTGCGCGACTCAAAGGCGGCTATCGTCTTTATCGGTCTACTAGCTGCGCCCTGCGGTTTCACCCGCGTAGTTCCTGTTCCCGTGGGAATATGGGGATAAAATATAGCCTTTGTTACTCGCTGTCAATGTAGCTTTCCATTAGTGAAATATTTTTTTAAATCGGTTTAGTGGTTTAGCCGATACCTTACATATTTCCATACATACTTTCATCCCCTGTATTTATTTTACCCCCTTAAGGGTAAATTTTTACAAACTTTGAATTTATTTACATCCTAATCAAAAGCCTAAATAATAAATTTCAAGCTTCTAGCTTTAAAAATGACGAAAGTTCCATACCAACTTTCATACCCTATTTCAAACCCTTACAATGCTTTTTTCGCGATAAAAAGTACCCTATGTCCTTTCTTAAGCTCTAGACTATCTCTGTACCAAATTTCATTTCAATCGGTTCAGCAGTTCAGGCGTGAAAGAGCAACAGACAGACAAAGTTACTTTCGCATTTATAATATAAGTAAGGATAGCTGGTGCCCGCAAACTTTCATCCCCTATTTTATTTCACCCCTCAAGGGTAATTTTTTATGTCATATTTATTTATATCTAATCAAAAGCCTAAAAATAATGTTCAAGCTTCTAGCTACAAAAATGTCGGAACTTCCATACAAACTTTCAACCCCTTACAACCCTTTTTTTAGCTTTAAACAGTAGCCTATCACCTAATTTACATTATAAACTATCTGAGTTCCAAATTTCATTCGAATCCGTTCAGTAGTTTTTGCGTGAAAGAGGAACAAACATCCGTCCATCCATTCTCACAAACTTTCGCATTTATAATATTAGTAGGATAATACGATAGGATGTATGGAATTGTATGTAATTATGTTTGTATGTGTGTGAGTATGTTTTTTCATTTGTAGCGGTCTAGAGACCAAACGCCTGGGCGAATTTTGATGATTCTTACGCATTGACTATGAAGAATCTGCGTTCTTACGTCATCTTGCGAGCATCACTAAATACTGACTGAGTGATGAGACGAGCAAGTCGTTCACCTGATGGTAAGCGCTACGCCTGCCCATAACAGTTACAGCGCCACCCAGAACTTTGCATCGCATAATCGCGCTTGTCCCCCTGAGACATCGGCTCTAAAGTCTCACACGCCCAGTAATTTCGCTGGAAACAGTGCCCTTCGAACCGAAACACAGTAATATTTGCACACTACTGCTTGGCGGATGAATATCTGGCAAAGGTGTGGTACTTCCCCAGGCGGTCTCTTGCAGAAGAAGCTTCCAACTACAAAAGTGAGATAACTAAAAAGTTTCGTTCGAAACTTCAACGGAACGAAACAACTCACACATAAACTGTAAATTCACATGCAAAGGTGCGTTCGGAACCACAAATATGACCAAATTTTGAGTGAAAACATCACCATCACCGTCTGTAGCCTGCAGCGTATTTGAGTTGGCTAATTGGAACGCGTCGCCCGCGGTCCACTAGTGAGGGGACGCGCATCGACACTTTTAGAATTCAAATACAAAGTAACATCTTTCAACAAGTCACGTGTGTTAGATTTTGTAGTGCAGGCCTCTTCTGCAAGAGACCGCCTGGGGAAGTACCACACTATTGCCAGGTATTCATCCGCCAAGCAGTGTGCAAACATTACTGTGTTCCGGTTTGAAGGGCACTGTTTCTAGCGACATTACTGGGCGTGTGAGACTTTAGAGCCGATGTCTCAGGGTGACGAGGGCAGTGCAGTGCCATAATGGATAGTTCTGGGTGGGATAGTGACTTGGTCGACTCGTTATTTAGTCATCATCATCAATCCATAACGTCCCACTGCTGGGCACGGGTCTCTCCTCACTTTCGTGAGGGTTAGGCCTTATTCCACCACGGGAGCCAAGTCCGGATTGGTGGATAACATACCTACCTCCGAAATAATTCTCGGGTAGGTATGTGGGTTTCCTCACGATGTTTTCCTTCACCGAAAAGCGAGTGATAATTACGTACATATGTTTTACAGAAACACATTGGTACGTGCCCGCACTGGGATTTGAACTCACGACCTTCTGATTGGAAGGCGGACGATCTCCCACTAGGCTACCACCGCTGAAACATCGACAACCTCTAATCCCCAACCCTCGCACTCCCACTCTAAGGGTTTCTTGTTTAAATATTAATCCAAAGCGACAAAGGGTCGATTGCGGCGTATTGTTTCGCTTTTGTGTTCACGCTAGGGGGTGGAAGAGGGTAGCACAGTAACGCAAGCAAGTTACAGAGCTTGTGAACGGATATCCGGTACTAAGTTGTATTTTTATTTATTAAAAAAAAACAAGTGCGCTTTAGACCACAAGACTGAAGTGAAACTTGAGAAAGAAAGGAAGAAACTGTGTGCTCATACCTCTCTATCTATCATGCGTCATCTGTCAGCTGTCATCTGTCAGCTGCCATCTAACTACCTACCAGCTACCCTCCTACCTTTTAACCTCTTTTATTTCCCTCTCACCTTCCATTCGCCTCGCGCGGGCACATTTTTCGTAACGCATTCATCAGCTTACTTCCCAAGTCACGCGTGCGTAAAGAAGTTTTGTTTCAATAAATAGGTTGCGTTTGAACACTATCTCACCTGATGGTAAGTGACGATGCGGTCTACGATGATGCACGCTTACCTAGAAGCAACCTATTCACTCGCGCCTTGAAGACTCCCAGGTTGTAACTATCGGGAAACACAGACTCCGGCGAGGAGTTCCACTGCTTTGCGGTACGCGTAATGAATGTGGAGGCGTACCGCTTCGTGCGTACAGGTGGAATGTCCACCATGATCACCGAAAAGCGAGTGATAATTACTTACATACGCTTAACAGAAACACATTGGTACGTGCCCGCACTGGGATTGGAACTCACGTCCTTCTCCTTGGAAGGCGGACGTTCTCCCACTAAGCTACCGCCGCTACCAATCTATACTCTATACTAATATATAAAGCTGAAGAGTTTGTTTGTTTGTTTGTTTGAACGCTAGGATCTCACAAACTACTGGTTAGAATTGAACAATTCTTCTTGTGTTGAATAGTCCATTTATCGAGAAAGGCCTTAGGCTATATAACATCACGCTACGACCAATAGGAGCGGAGCATCAATGAAGAATGTGGCAAAAACGGGGAAAATATGTTGAATTTAAGAGAGTTATTGCGAGAACACTTGCATTATGCAGATGAAACCGCGTGGCGCAGCTAGTCTATGATATAGGCTGATGAAACCTATCAAAATTGGCGATGGAGGCTGAAGGAGGCTAGTAAATTAATATTGTATAATGTTACCACATGTTTAAAATAATTATTGTATTTTCGAAATGGACAGGCTGTTGGAACATTTTTAAATTTTAAGACCACAATATTTTTTAACAATAAAAGTATTCTATTCTATTCTATTCTGTTCTACGTGTACTTGGGGTTAGGGGGTAGTAAAGGGGTGCCGGTATGCTTTGTATCAATGCTTACCTTTTGCCCAAGTTGTGGATAAGTTTGGCCAAATATTAAGTTTAACTACTGCTTAGCTGAAGTTAGTAAGCCACTGTGGCTATTTGATAAAGCTTTGTGATGGTAGATGTATTACTGTATAATTAAACTACGCTGTGACTTTAGTCAGGTTGTTTTTTATTCTATTCTAAACAACAAAAACAAACAAAGTGGTACACTGTTTTCAGCGTAATTACTGGGCGTGTGAGACTTTAGAACTGATGTCTCAGGGTGACTAGCGCAGTGCCGTGCCGCAACAGATTCTGGGTGGCACTGTAGCTGGTATGGGCAGGCGTGGCGCTTACCATCAGGTGAATAACTTGCTCAGTTAAATAAAATAAACAAAATAAAAAAAATAAAAATATTTTTATTTTGCGCTGGTGTGTTTACCTATATGTAAACCATACGCCGCAGTCGGATACGGGGTTTAAACTTACCAACAAAGTTACACCCTTTTCTTTGACTCTGTACATTCAAGGGATCAAAGAGTGCCCTGCGGAGCTGCCCCCCTATTCCCACCAGAAGGGGAGGGGGTCATTGTTTGATTTTAATTTTCAGAACTCATTTTATATTCATTAATCTTTTCTTTTGACTTGTTGAATGATTTGGTGAAGATGTTTGGTTTTTTGAGTTTTATTTTTAAATAAAACTCCTTTACGCACGCTTCACTTGGGGAGTAAGCTGGCGAATGCGTTACGAAAAATGTGACCGGGCGAGGTGAATGGAAGTTGAGAGATACATTAGGTTAATAAGGTAGGGGGTAGGTGGTGACCGGTGGCATTGCACTGCGCTCGTCACCCTGAGACATCGGCTCTAAAGTCTCACACGCCCAGTAATTTCACTGGAAACAGTGCCCTTCAAATCGAAACACAGTAATGTTACACGCTACTGCTTGGCGGATGATTATCTGGCAAAGGCGTGGTACTTCCCCAGGCGGTCTCAGCTGTTAGGGACAGGCGTTAGCGGTTACCATCAGGTGAACGACTTGCTCGTTCGTTACCTAGTTAAGTAAAATATAAATATAAATACTTATTTTTAAAGGAAACACATTGGTACGTGCCCGACAGTTATTCCGAGCCCGGCCAGACGAAATAAAACCGCGACGTCGGAGGGCGGATGGTCAACCGAAATCGCTGACCGTTCGATCGGCATTTTTAACGCCGACCCCTGTCTTTTAATTAACGGAACCCCGGATTCATATCTTTGTTATTTATTGAGTATTAATCGCGTGAAGGTATATCTATAGTAGCGGATATACATACCATACTAGCTGCGCCTTGCGGTTTCACCCGCGTAGTTCCTGTTCCCGCGGAAATATGGAGATAAAATATAGCCTATGTTACTCGCTGTCAATGTAGCTTTCCATTAGTGAAATAATCTTTTGAATCGGTGCAGTGGTTTAACCGAAACCTTACATATTTCCACACAAACTTTCGTCCCCTATTTTTACTTTACCCCATCAAGGGTAAAATTTTTACAAACTTTGAATGGCAAATTTATTTATATCTAATCAAAAGCCTAAAAAATCAATTTCAAGGTTCTAGCTTCAAAAATGACGAAACTTCAATACAAACTTTCATCACCTATTTCAAACCCTTACAATGCTTTTATCGCATTAAAATGTACCCTATGTCCTTTCTCAGGCTCTAGACTATCTCTGTACCAAATTTCATTTCAATCGGTTCAGTAGTTTAGGCGTGACAGAGCAACAGACAGACAGAGTTCCTTTCGCATTTATAATATAAAGTAGGGAAGTAGGGATTGTGATGGATTTATTTTCCTTACGTTGTTGTAGTCCGGATTGGTGGATAACATAGCATTAAGTCCTTATATATTTCTATTTTGTGGGCTAAAATGTAAGTAAATAAATAAATCCGGCTCTAAAGCTTCACACGCCCAGTAATGTCGCTGGAAACAGTGCCCTTCAAACCGGAACACAGTAATGTTTGCACATTACTGCTTGGCGGATGAACATCTGGCAAAGGTGTGGTACTTCCCCAGGTGGTTTCTTGAAGAAGAGGTCTCCCACTACAATGAGAGCTGATAAAGTTGAGATACGACACAACGCCAGTAAACAGTAAACACACGTTGTGTGAAGATTCGCAAAAGACCCAAAAAAGTAAAACAGTTCAGCAGTGAACGTGTCAAATATTTTACGTTAGGTACGAACAATGACCGTTTCCAGCCACGTGGCAGCTGACGACAATCTGCAGACATCGCTAATTGACCGGCCAGGCTCCCCCTACGCTTTTGCTTCGTTTTTCACCAGATGGCTCGCGGTCACACCACGGGGGGAACGACTATATTGGATTGGGGAATTATTATCGTATGCTTATCTATTCTCACTTCCTTCTTTCTTGTTAAATTAACAGTTCCTGATCACGTAAAACTTACAGTAGTGAAGCGATAGCAATCGCTAAGCGATTGGCCGCAAAATGTCACTGGAAATCATAATATTAACACGCTTTTTTTTTGATTGACTGTATGACGAGACGTGCAAGTTTTTCACCTGACGGTAAGCGCTACGCCTGCTCATAACAATTAGAACACCACCCAGAACCCTGCATTGCATAATCCTGCGCGGCATTGCACTGCGCTCGTCACCCTGAGACATCGGCTCTAAAGTCTCATATGCCCAGTGTTCTCGCTGGAAACAGTGCCCTTCAGACTGGAACACAGTAATGCTTGCGTACTACTGCTTGGCGGATGAATATCTGGCAAAGGTGTGGTACTTCCCCAGGCGGTCTCTTGCAGAAGAGGCCTTCCACTTACACACTCACAGTTATAATACTAATAGGATATTCATAATCTATTCAAATCATATCGGAAATAATGAAAAGTTGGTTCCTAATCTCCTATAGAATACCTCCAATGACCTCGACAGACTTATCTTGACAGATGGTAAGCGCAACGCCTACTCATAGCAGATACAACCCTGCGCTCGTCACCGTGAGACATCGGCTCTAAAGTCTCATATGCCCAGTAATTTCGCTCATAAAACTGCGAGAATTTTCTAAAATCAATGCGGCAATTCCAACCCTTGCATTCCTGGCATGCCCCCAGCGACGGTTGTCAATTAACACGTCGGCACTCCAAAAATGTACAGGTCAATCTCGCCCCGACTGAGGAATTGAGGGTTAAATTCAATTTCAGGGTGGAATTTTATATATATATTTTTTTTTAATTTTATCTTTTTATAGCGATTGCTAAGCGGTGGTAGCTTAGTGAGAGAACGTCCGCCTTCCAATCAGAAGGTCGTGGGTTCAAATCCCAGTGCAGGCACGTACCAATGTGTTTCTGTAAAAAATTATATCAAAAAAATAATTTCATAAATTATTATTTTTTTTATATAAAAAACGTAACTCTCTCTTTCTATCTTCACTTACTTATATCTCCCTCTCAACTTCCGTTCGCGTCGCCCGATCACATTTTTCGTAATCAAGCGTACGTAAAGAAGTTTTACTTCAAAAAGATATGTCAAAATCTTTTCATATTATTAGTTGTATAACAAACTAGCTGCGCCTGCGGTTTCACCCGCGCAGTTCCTGTTCCCGTGGGAATATAGGGATCCATACAAACTTTCATCCCCTATATTTATTTTACCCCCTCAAGGGTAAATTATTACAATTTTTGAATGTCATATTTATTCATATCTAATCAAAAGTCTAAAAAATAAATTTCAAGCTTCTAGCTTCAAAAATGACGAAATTTCATCCCCTATTTCAACCCTTATAATGCTTTTTTCGCATTAAAAAGTACCCTATGTCCTTTTTTAGGATCTAGACTATGTCTGTACCAAATTTCATTTAAATCGGTTCAGTAGTTTAGGCGTGAAAGAGCAACAGACAGACAGAGTTACTTTCGCATTTATAATATAAGTAGGGATTGTCAATTTATTAATAGGTCAAAAAAATATTGTTTAAAAATAAACAAATATTCCTACATTATAATTTAAATCAAATAATGTATTCAATAATAATAAAAGGCGACAAATTCAAAAAGAATTTGAAAAAATGGTTATTAACCCAGGCTTTTTATAATTTAGATGAATATTTTAACACTAATTAATATGTTATTATAGTTTGTATTTTTTAAGAATTTAAAGAATTTATTGCCACTTTGGCCTAACTGTAAATTAATATTGTTAGCGCGGCAGCTAAGCTGTATAGGCTGAGCGCGCCTCCAATGGCGGGGGAAGGATGGCTGGTAGAAGAGTAGTACAAAGGAACTTGGCGACTAACCTGGTCTCCATGCAACTGCAATCACCTCGGTTCGGGTCCGTCTCCAAGCTGCTTGTTCCTTCAGGATGTTATGACGTTCGATGTAGTGGACTGTATTTTTGGCGGTTGGTGCGTGTCGGCAAGGAGCGTTTACGCGGCGGGTTTATAGCGGGTGTTGTTTATATTTGCGCGTCGAATTCACGTGGACCACCGCAGAGGAGCAGCAGATCCAGTACTTTGGATTCGGCGAGAGCGGCAGCCGCGAAGGACGAGGGTCGATCGCAGACTACTTGCGGCGGCAAGCAGTTTTCTCGTGGATACCACGATATGAGCGACAGAGATAGTCGCCAAGAAATGATAGGAATAGGAAGGTAGGAAGGTATTATGAGTGCCAATGTAAGTGGCGCGAACATTTGCCCCCGGCCTAAAAACCATTGGTTTTTAAAAGAAAGCGGGAAATAAAAATATAAAAATAAGAGTTAAACTCTTAAGCCGTCAACGGGTTAAATATAACATAGCGGTTGACCGGGGAGCAAGGGGTTAAATTATTGGGTAGGTAAGATACATAAACGGACGACGGGTCTCTGGTAGACGCCGGTCGCCGTTTTTACTGACGCTATTCGACAGATGCCATCGCCGCCGACATGAGTGGCCACGACGACGCCGAGAGGCCAGGATAGCGGGGGAATATTATCAGTGATAATAAGAACAATAGAACCTATTGTAATGGGATTCGAAGGTGTATTCCATTTTCCTCTAGATTGAAGTAAGTGAAGATATTCCAACTTCCACCGTTTGGAAAATGATTGTACCATTGGATCCAATAAAGCGTACCGTTTCAATAAGTGTCCAGGTTCATCGGGAACCGTGCAAGCGGGCAAATGCTTCAGCGGTGCGGTCATTAAGAAATGTGAAGCACTCAGCGCGGTCGGCTCAGACGGATCTTCGCTCAATAACGTTATAGGACGAGAATTGATAACGCATTCTATCTGTGTGAGTACGGTTAACATTTTTTCATAGGTGAGTAACTGTGAACCGATCGTTTTATGAAGATGACTTTTAAACGCTTTCACATATATTTCATAATTCCCCCCGAAGTGAGGACTTCGCGGTGGATTGAATTTCCAGTGTATGCGATTAGCTGATAACTCATCTGAGATAGACTTATTATATTCGTCGGAATTTAAAAGATCCGTTAACGCATTTTTCGCATTTTTAACGCATTCCGTTAACGCAGAGACGGGAAGGGAGTCAAGGAGCGCGGGTGAGTTACTAGCCCATTTGACGAGATCGAAGCCCCCGGCCTTGAGCAACTCGCAGAGATCGTCTCTGAGTTGTAAACAAGCCGACAGAGTAGGCATGGAGTAGCACACGTCGTCCATGTATGTGTTGTCGCTGATAAGAGATGCTGCGAGTGGGAAGCGGGCACCGTCGGCGGCGCACAGCTTTCGCAACACTCGCATTGCAAGGAACGGACTGCTACGTAGACCAAAACAAACGCGGTTGAATTGGTAGGTATCAAGCGGAAAAACGGGATCGAATCGATACAGGAATTTTCGATATTTGCGGTGGTCCTTATTTATCAAAATTTGTAGGTACATCTGTTTAATATCGGATGTAAAAGCGATTGGGTAGTGGCGGAAATCCAAGAGGATTGTAAAAAGATCGTTTTGTAAATTATCCCCGGTATATAAAACTTGATTCAAGGAGAGGCCTGAGTCAGTTTCAGCACTGGCGTCCATCACCATACGCCATCGAGTTGTTGTTTTTTGTAGTCTCGCAATGGCGTGGTGTGGCACGTAATATCCAGTAAAAGGACTATCATTGTCGATCAGTGAAATGTAACCCTTCTGAATGTACTCTTTGATTATAGCAACGTACTCTAAGCGCAGAGCAGGTATCGCGGCGAGCTTACGTTCGAGATACATGAAGCGTTTTTTAGCGATAGGGTAAGAATTACCCAGAGAGGTCGCGGGATCGCGGGAGAAAGGTAACGCTACAGAATAGCGTCCCGTAGGATCGCGGGAAACGTTATTTGTAAAAATGCGTTCACATTCTATAGCGTCTGGGCTCAAGGTCGGCGTGCATTGCACCTCTTCAAGCTGCCAGAAGCGTTGGACAAGATTATCTAAACGTGGTCCTTCCATAAAGGTACAGAGGGAAATATGAGAACGGCATCTATCTTCAACCAAGGGGTCAGTGATAGAAACAACGGTTCCAATATGAGCGGGCGTAACATGAGCGGGAGTAACATAAGCGGGAGTAACGGGAGCGGTCCCGATTACGATAAAACCAAAAATGGTTTCAAAAGCGGTTGGAGTACCAGGCGGACCAGCGGCGCGGCCTGATAGCAATATTTCAGAAAAGAGCGGCGCGCCTATAAGTATGTCGATCTCGGAAGGCGAAGCGAAACTGTCGTCTGCCAGAGGCAGGCAGTTCAGGTATGAAAGGCAGGATACGTCAATTTTCACTGCCGGTAAATTGTCTGTTATGCGGTCGATAACATAGGCGTCAATTGCAATAAAATTATCATTTAGGCGGGAAGATAAAGTAGCAGAAACTGCTCCCTTGATTGGGTTAGATGCGGAACCTATCCCTTTAACAACGGTGTTCGTCACCTTATTGCATTTTAAATTTAATTTAGCGCAACATTTTGAAGTTAAAAAGTTACTTTGGGAAGCCGAATCAATTAAGGCGCGTACTACATGGCGGCGACCATTTAAATCCGTAGCATAAACTTGTACGGTTCCCAGTAAACAAGTAGTGTCATTAGGCTGCGAAGCGGGGCGTATATTACACAGCGACACCTGTTGTTGTGATGACTGATAAGCAGTTGTAGGTAAGTTCGTCAGCTGAGCGCTAGCGGAGCCCGCGACGGGCGGCGGCGATGCCGAAGGCGGCATGTGATCCCCGGCGGCGGAGAAGTTGCCAGTTCGCGCGCGCGGAGGCGGCGCGTGCGCCTGTGACGGAGCGCTAGGGTACGGGCGATTGTCTTCACGGGAAGATGATACTTTGCGGCATAACATAGAATGATGTTTACATCCACAATAACGGCAATTAAATTTAGAATTGCAAGCAGTATTTATATGCGTAGTGCTTAGACAATTAGTGCAACCTTTGCTTTGTTTTACAAAAGTGTACCTGTCGTCGATAGAAAGCTTATCAAATGCAGGGCATCTATATAAGTTAGCGTGATCGGCTTGTTTGCAAAGCGGACAGTGAGTGACGCATGATGCTGCAAAAGACTGCGTAGACCTTGCAGTACCCGGCCTGTTATCACTGCGGCTAAGAGAAACGGTCGTAGTGCGTTCCAATATTTTGCTTTGTTCGCGGATGAATTTTAAAAGTTCATTGTATGTAGGCATAGATTTACCTCGCATGTGCATTTCAAACGACCGTGCAGTACTTGAATCTATTTTCTTCAAAGCGAGCGATAGTAAAATAAAATCAGACACGTTATCGAGCTTGAGAGACTTCAAACTTGACACAGCCGTGCAGAATTTATCTAGGAATAATTCTAAGTTTTTATTCGTCGCGGTGTTAAAAGATTTAAAATCAAGCATTTGATCAAGATAAGCGGAGGCTAGGTTACGTTTGTCGTTATACTTATCGACGAGCGTCTGCCATATGATCGGATAATTATCAGCGTTAGGTACGATACCAGAACAAACTGCAAGGGCCCGGCCTGACAATTTATTAATTAAATATTGGACGCGTTCGTGATCAGTGAGATCGGGATTTTCGTGAATCGTGCGTTTGAATGACTCATAAAATATCCTCCAGGTCATCGGATCTCCATTGAAGACCATCAAATCGAGTTCAGGAATTCTGATAGATTTACGTTGCGGGGCAACATTGAAATCAGCGGTTTTTAAAGGCGGGTTAAGTTTATTATAAACAAACTGACAACGGCAAAACATATCTTCGAAGACGTTTATAGATTGGTAGTTTACCGTGTACGAAGCGTTGAGACTCAACTCGGTGACATTTAATTTGTTCACAATTTCATTGAAATCGGAGCGTAAGCGGTCTAACGAGATCATTCCACATAGAAATAAATCCTTCTCAGTATCATCAGTGAAAGCCTTTAAAGATCGGTTAAAAATATCTTGTAAGCGAGAAAATATAATGTCACGTTTACCTATCAAGGTCAAACGTTCGACCTGTAACGTATCGAGCGCTTTTGCGTCCTCGTATACTTCACTATCTTTGTCTTTTGAACGAGTAGCCATAGCCATCTTAACAAAGTATAAAAAACTAGATAAAGTATGAAATTCCTAATTTACTGCAACTGCCTACAGCATTTACCTGCCGCGCGCGCGGCGTATTGAATACCCATGTGGAGACGCACGGGCGGTCGTTAGGAATACCTTCACTTTTTAATAAAAATTAAGAATTACGGAAAAATCGTTATTTTTACTATTTAGGACTGCGGAATACACGAAATAAGTATATAAGAGCGTAGTAGGATAGTACAGAGTACTATCTGAACTGTAATTGCGGGCGGGAACACGATAATTATAGGAAATTATCGTTGGTAAAAATACCAATATAAAATTGCGGGCGGTTATAAAGAGGACTATATGAGGCCTAAGAGGGGCCAGAGAATAGCGGGAGGACCAGAGAAGATCCGGCGGCGGAGGACCAACAATATGTTAGCGCGGCAGCTAAGCTGTATAGGCTGAGCGCGCCTCCAATGGCGGGGGAAGGATGGCTGGTAGAAGAGTAGTACAAAGGAACTTGGCGACTAACCTGGTCTCCATGCAACTGCAATCACCTCGGTTCGGGTCCGTCTCCAAGCTGCTTGTTCCTTCAGGATGTTATGACGTTCGATGTAGTGGACTGTATTTTTGGCGGTTGGTGCGTGTCGGCAAGGAGCGTTTACGCGGCGGGTTTATAGCGGGTGTTGTTTATATTTGCGCGTCGAATTCACGTGGACCACCGCAGAGGAGCAGCAGATCCAGTACTTTGGATTCGGCGAGAGCGGCAGCCGCGAAGGACGAGGGTCGATCGCAGACTACTTGCGGCGGCAAGCAGTTTTCTCGTGGATACCACGATATGAGCGACAGAGATAGTCGCCAAGAAATGATAGGAATAGGAAGGTAGGAAGGTATTATGAGTGCCAATGTAAGTGGCGCGAACAAATATTGTATAATGTTACCACATGTTTAAAATAATTATTGTATGTTCGAAATGGACAGGCTGTTGGACCTTTTTTAAATTTTAAGACCACAATATTGTTTTGTACCTACACAGTTTTTAACAATAAACGTATTCTATTCTACTCTATACACTAGACAATTCGCGAAACGAAAAACGTATTCCATATGAATGTAAAGAAGAAATAATAGGCCCGCCAAGCTATAGTGGGAAGTGCGAGGAATACTAAAGCACAGGGGTTCTGTATAAATATTAAAAAATAAAAACCCGACTGGCTAAGTCAACTTGTGATTATAACGAATCCAATGATACCTTATTATCAAAATTTATCAAGCCGTTTAAGCTAGAGGACGTGCCAATGGAACATAACATAGAATAGAACAGATCAGAACAGAATAGAATAGAACAACAACTAACCGACTAACTAACTCCTATTGTAATAACTCTATACAAAGGTCTTACGTGTAATTTCAGTATCGTATCATAAGTTTTCCCATTTGAGGGGTCATCGCCGCTCATCGTGAGTTCATACAAAAATCTCATCCTTACTTTATATTATAAATGCGAAAGTAACTCAGTCTGTCTGTTGCTCTTTCACGCCTAAACTACTGAACCGATTGAAATGAAATTTTGTACAGAGATATTCTAGAGCCTGAGAAAGGACATAGGGTACTTTTTAATGCGATAAAAGAATTGTAAGGGTTTGAAATAGGGGATGAAAGTTTCTATGAAAGCTACATTGACAGCGAGTAACATAGGCTTTTATTATCCCCATATTCCCGCGGGAACAGGAACTACGCGGGAGAAACCGCGGGGCGCAGCTAGTAAAAAATGAATTTCAGTTATTTGTTAAATTTTCCAGGGAACTTTACCGAATTGGTTAATCGTTCTCAAGTTATGCCGTGAGCAAGAGAAATGGGGGTTCTTTTATAAAATATAGGATAGAATAGAATAAAATTTGTTGCATAAAACTGTGTCCATGTGAAGGTCTTAATAAAATAAAGTCTCAAGAGTAATATCCATTATGGACGTACAATAATTAATAACAAGAATATAGTATGGACATTGCACTAACATTAATAATTCTTCTGTACTGTGTTTAATTTTGTTTCTGGTGTACAATAAAGAGTTTTTCTATTCTATTTGTTACGGGGAGATATTATGGCCTACGAACTTACTTGGGAAATCCGTCGATGGCCTCTCGGGTGTGTAATCAGCGCTGTCTTCGGGTTAGATGGGGAATGATGGTGCACAGAGATATATCCATAGGACGCCGATGGGGCGGTTTCTTCTGATCCCGTATCACCTTCCTCCGGGATAGAGGTGTGATCAGGCAATCCACACTACACTTAATCCTGGAGCTCGTCTCCGAGGATGGGAATGGCGTCCACGAAATGGAGCTACCGGTGAAAGCTCAAAACACCGCGACGCGACAAGTGCTCGCACGCGCATTTGAAGGACGACTGGCTTTCGGTTGGCCAACCCAAAGTCGTGGGCCATAATAATCTCGTACCAACACAAAATATTAAGCGGAATAGTATTTGTGTAGTTACGTTCGAAAACACTCAAAATAAAAAGAAAAGAAATCTGTTTCAGTACGAAACATGCCGCTCACCTTAAAAGACTGTAAGTTCTTTTAACACGAAAACTCAATGAACAGAAAGTTATTCAATCTATAAACTTAAACTTGATCTAAGGTTGTTGTAAACAACTAGTATAGGTAATTAAAACTTAGGAACTAATTTTACGAATTCGTAAACAATAATCATTCTAAAGGCAGTTTACAATATTTACGATCGCTCGTTTGAATAGACTCTTGCCCGTTTGCAAAGTCACAACTCGCACCTTATTATCGGAGCCCGGATGGAGTGTATGAACACGAGCAAGTTTCCATTGGAGTGGTGGAAGATTATCGTCGCATACCACAACAATGTCGCCTACACAGATAGGAGCACCGCGATCCTTATACCATTTGCCCTGTTTCAAGATTTGATAATTCAAAGCACATTGAACAGAGTCATTTTTTAAAAACTCGTACGAATCTCTCAAATAGTTATGACAACCCTGGAAGTTTCCGCAATCAGAGTAAATGTCGCTGCACAAACCTCTGCGCGATGTAAATCGGCGCAGGGCTGCTAAGAACGCCTCAGTAGATAGCTCCGATACGAGCTCCAAGTGTATAGCCTTCACACTCATACACACGAACACGGCGACATAACATTTGATGATTTTAGCATTACGAACCCTATTAGCTCGCATGTAAAACGGGCCCGCGTAATCAACAGCTGTTTTCATGAATGGGCGCTCGGGTCGCAGCCGGACCGCTGGGAGCGGCGCCATCGCAGGCTGTAGACGTACCGGACGCACACGGAAGCAGCGCACACAACGAAAGATTTGTTTACGTATTATATCTCGGCTAGATAAAATCCAATATTTTTGTAAAAGTAAATATTGAACGGCTTGAGTGCCCGCATGAAGATGCGTAATATGGGCATCGTCAATTATTAAAATCGTAAGAGGATGTTTTTTGGGTAAAATTAATTGATGTTTTGACTCGTACGACAAAAGGGATTTATGTAGACGTCCGGAGACTCGCAAAAAACTCGAATCATCGATAAACGGATTAAGACGTCTCAATTGGTTTGAGGGCGGTTTACCCTGTGAAATGTTTTCAAAATCTTTATGAAACACTTGGTGTTGCACTAGATAAATGAAACGATTAAGCGTGAGTTTATACTCGTGGACTGTGATGTAACTAGGATAGGAACTCTTTTCCTTGTTGACGCGCGATTTAAGAATATAGTAAAAGCGAAAAATATAAGAAGTAATTCTCAATAGTTTACTCAAGGTTGAAAACTGGTTTATGACCTCAACATCGTCGATCAGCGTAGCTGATGCAGACGCGGCCGGTTGATTACGTTTCTCCTCACCAGTGCTAGGGATACTTTTAAATACTGGCCACGCAGTAGGATCCTCACGGAGCCATGCTGGGCCGTGAAACCACATGTCGTTCTGTAAGAATGTGGAGGGTAAAAGTCCCCTTGAGTCTCTTATTTTGGTTTGATGGTCATGTTCCATGGGAGCAAAGGGCACCTCTTCCCGCCGCTCACCATGAACCTCTGGCGCCTGAACCGCGGCGAGTATCGCCGGCGAGTTACTGTGCCATTTACGTAGTTCAAACCCAAGTGATTTGCAAATACCTAACAATTGCTCTTGTAATACCAGAGCGTGTGATTCATCGCTCGCGCCCGCGACCACATCGTCGACGAACACTTGGTCGGTTAAAACCTTTGCCGCTAGGGGAAAATTAGATGCTTCGTCACAAGCCAATTGCTTAATGGTACGAAGAGCTAAGTAAGGGGAAGTGCTCACACCAAACGTTACCGTCCGCAGACGATAATCACGGAGGGGTTCATCGGGCGACGTACGCCACAGAATGCGTTGCAAGTCCCTATCAGATTCTTGTACTAGTATATTTCTATACATTTGTTTAATGTAGTCCTGCAAGCACGCGTGAGACTCAATTTTAAGACTCGGGTTCCGTTGTAAACGTTGCTCTAATTTATGGAACCGAGCGAGGACAATATCTCGTGATTTACCTAGGGGCGTAGTATCAGGTTTACGTGGTAAAGCTACTGTGTATCGTCCCGTGACGTCACGATAGTGTGAGCGTTCAAATATGGATTCACATAGCCGTTCCTCGGGGATGAGTGCCTTCACCTCAGGCACTGACTCCAGTTCCCAGAATCGTTTCAAGTCGCCGTCATCGGATAATGAGCTAAAACAAGCTTGAACTGAGGATGGAGTCGGAGAGTTGAACGCTATTTTTCCCAACAACAAATAACCGAAAACGCTGTTCATAGCGATCGGCGAACCGGGCGAACCCGTTATTACGTTTCCTAAAATTATGTGAGATAGTACATCTGCACCTAACAACATCTCCACCGGCTGTGGAGTGTGAAACAAAGGATCGGCTAAATTTAAATTTTGAATGTGTGCCCACCCCATACGAGGCAGTGGTACACTAGGCATTTTAGGAATAAGTTTCGGCAATACTAAAACTTCAATCGGTATAGAAGGTTGAAGTTCATTTCTCGGAGTTATGCAACACGAAATCTTTCCCTTTGGTCGTACCGGTTTGGTGTCACCTATCCCGTAAACAGGTACATTCGCATAACAACGCTTTATACCTAGCCGCTGTGCGCACGATTCCGTCATGAACGAAGCCTGGCTTCCCGTATCGATAAGACACCGGACAGTCGAACGCTTTTCATTACCTACACATACATCGATGAGTGCGGTCGAAAGCAACACAGTATTTGTCGTGCTAAAAGGAGCATTGGACGACGCGCAATTAATTTGTGTCGCTTGACTCGCGGACATAGCGTGCTGAGTACAGGTGCTCGGAATGTTCTCTTCCCGTTCCTCCGTGAGCGGTAAAGAAACACTTCTCTCACTCGCACGGCTAGTATCACCTTCAGAAGTAAAGTGAATCAATGTATGATGACGTTTTTTACACGAACGACAAACAAAACTCGACTTGCATTGAGAAACGTTATGACCTTTGCGTAAACAATTGAAACAAACATCTTTATTTTTGATAAACGCATACCTATTGCTTGGTGACAAATTCAAAAACTTATTACATTTTGTTAATGGATGTTGAGCATCGCAACATACACAATTCTGGTTCTTGCGCGTATTGACAGAAGGTTGAGAATCGCTCGCACCCTGAGTCGAAGTGCGGCTGGCCACGCCGGCAGCCAACGCTCGACGGAACGTTGGAGCGACGTACTCTTTCCTCTGACTACCTACATTTTGAATATTTCTACTGCCAGATTCAACTATTTCGCTGGCGGTTAATTCTCGTTCTAAAAACTCGATTAACAAGTCGACGTTGGGTACATCGGATGGTTTATGCAATGTTAACTCGAATCGCATACGAATGGAAGTAGGTATTTTACGTAGTAAAATATTCAACAACAAAAAACTCCACTGCCTTGTAGGAAAATGCATTACTTGTAACGCTTTTATATTCTCATGGTAAATATTCAACAAATTACGCACACTTTGATTTGATTTCTCGGCACAGGATTGAATATCCAGAATACGATCAATATGTTGAGAAGCTATGACTCGTTTGTTCTCATATCTTGAAATTAAAATATCTAACGCGACGGTATAATTTTCGTCGGTGATAGGTATCGATTTTATTAAGTTATAGGGCTCGTTTTTCAAGGTAAGAAGGAGATACCTAAACTTCTCGTTATCTGTGTAGGCGTCATTATTATCAACCATGGAGCGAAATAGGTCATAAAATGGTGGCCAATCGGTCAATTCTCCCCCGAATGACGGCAACGGAAGATTCGGTAACCTACTACTACAACCCCCGTGAGTCGGTTGTATTGTATTGTTAAAGGAAACTCGACTCATGCGCCTACACTCCTCATCGTTTTTCTTCAGAACTTCGACATGGCTAACAATTGCGTAATAAATATCATTGAATTGAGTTCGAATACGTAACTGTTCCTCTCGGTCAAATGTCGACAATTTCATTTGTGACTTCTCAATTTTAGTTTGCAATTTAAGGAATTTTCTCTGAATAGAAAGAATATCCTTTGCTCGCGCTTTAAATTGCTGTTCATTGAGTTCGTAAAACTCTAAAGTACGTTTGACGTCGTCAAGTATAACTTCTCTTTCGAAAATATCTTGTTCCGCCATTTTTAAGGGACACGTAATGTCGCACACAAAAAATCAAAAATCGGCAAAATCAAGATGAAAAACTGGGAAATATTGTCGGGACGCGTAACGCCGCTACGACAAACACTAAAATATACTCGGATGGTTTCCAAAAATGGGAAAATATGCACTAATAACGGGATTTGGACAACGTGACTACAGCAAAGAAAATCCGCAGATCCGGCTCGAAGGACCAAAAATGTTACGGGGAGATATTATGGCCTACGAACTTACTTGGGAAATCCGTCGATGGCCTCTCGGGTGTGTAATCAGCGCTGTCTTCGGGTTAGATGGGGAATGATGGTGCACAGAGATATATCCATAGGACGCCGATGGGGCGGTTTCTTCTGATCCCGTATCACCTTCCTCCGGGATAGAGGTGTGATCAGGCAATCCACACTACACTTAATCCTGGAGCTCGTCTCCGAGGATGGGAATGGCGTCCACGAAATGGAGCTACCGGTGAAAGCTCAAAACACCGCGACGCGACAAGTGCTCGCACGCGCATTTGAAGGACGACTGGCTTTCGGTTGGCCAACCCAAAGTCGTGGGCCATAATAATCTCGTACCAACACAAAATATTAAGCGGAATAGTATTTGTGTAGTTACGTTCGAAAACACTCAAAATAAAAAGAAAAGAAATCTGTTTCAGTACGAAACACTATTCCATTCTATACTCTTTTATAAGAACCCTCATTTCTCTTGCTCCTTCCTTGCTTGCTTGCCTTTTTGTTTCCTTGCATTTATTTTATAAATATATTTCAACCGTTTCACTTTTCTGTCAGCGGAACCCTGAAAATATATTAGAACGTCCCCCAGTCACATGTGTTAGTCTGAATGTAATATTGCCGATATGATATATCGCCGTGGAGGGTGCAGGGTTGTACACCGACCTTGTAGGTTACTTAAATTATGTATGGCGAAATCAGATTTAACCGACGCGACGCGACTACTCTAATACTGACTGCTGAGCTGATGTTCTTGTCTAGCCGCGGTTACGGATCTGCACACACCGTTGTTTTCTCGTACTGCTAACACAGCAGTTGTGTTTTCTCGTACTCGCGGCAAGTTATAAAAAAACGTAATGTGTGCTGGGAATCATAGTAGAAATAAAACTTCAATAAAAAAAATGCATAAGAGATATTTCAAAAAATTATACGAAACGTAACTCTCTCTCTTTCTATCTTAACTAACTTATCTCTCAACTTCCGTTCGCCTCGCCCGATCACATTTTTCGTAACGCATTCACGAGCTTACTCCCCAAGTCAAGCGTGCGTAAAGAAGTGTTAAAAGGAATTCAAGATTACTTTAGTAGTTTTGGTTGGAAACCGAAAATGTGTCATTTTTTTAACCCCCGCCGCAAAACGACGGGGTGTTATAAGTTTGACGTGTCTCTCTGTGTGTGTGTGTGTGTCATCGTAGCTCCCAAACAGATGATCCGATTTAAATATTGTTTGAAAGTTGAATTAGTCGGGAGTGTTGTTAGCTATGTTTGATGAGAATCGGTCCAAGATGGCCGCCGCCACAAAATGGCGGATTCCATCGTTTTTCACAACTCCCTCAATATGGGTAACAAATGAAAGGGAACACTATACATTTTGACACTAACCATTGTGACACTAATTGTAAAATTTGTTTTGTTCTAGTATTAAATTTTCTTTGTTCTGTGGTGTTTCAATAAAGAGTTTATCTATCTATCTATGACAAATTTCAAATCGAAGATGGCCGCCACCGCGAAAGTCCCGGGCACAGCTAGTTTTTAGGGTTCCGTACCCAAAGGGTAAAACGGGACCCTATTACTAAGGCTCCGCTGTCTGTCTGTCTGTCACGAGGCTGTAGCTCATGAACCGTAATAGTTAGACAGTTGACATTTTCACAGATAATGTATTTCTGTGGCCGCTATAACAACATATACTAAAAATAAAAATAAAATTAATATTTAAGGGGGCTCCCATAGAACAAACGTGATTTTTTTTGGTCATTTTTGCTTGATATTGATAACGGCAACAGGTAGACGCTTGAAATTTTCACAGAATATTTAGTTATATACTCACTTTAAAAATAAATCATCACCATCATCATCATCAACCTATAACGTCCCACTGCTGGGCCGGGTCTCTCCTCACTTTCGTGAGGAGGGTTAGGCCATAATCCACCACGGGGGCCCAGTCCGAATTGGTGGATAACATACCTACCTCCGAAATAATTCTCGGGTAGGTATGTGGGTTACCTCACGATGTTTTCCTTCACCGAAAAGCGAGTGATAATTACGTATATATGTTTTACAGAAACACATTGGTACGTGCCCGCATTGGGATTTGAACTCACGACCTTCTGATTGGAAGGCGGACGTTCTAACAATAAACCGCTTCCTAAAAAAAAAAACACGCAACCGCTGAAAAAACATAATCAAATTAAAATAAAATTTATGTTTAAGGGCGGCTCCCATACAACAAAGTACGGAACCCTTTGTACACGAGTCCAACTCGCACGTGGCCGGTTTTTTTATAAACATAGATTTCTAGAGTTATGTACAATTTATGACGTTGATGTCAAGATCGTTATTGATCGGATCGGCCGTCGATCACGTAATCTAAAGATTACCCATTACAATATCTAAGGTATTAATTAAATTACTCAATAATTATCTAAACAGGAAAAAACACAGCCAGATATTCATCCGACAAGCGGTAGTGTGCAAACATTCCGGTTCCGGTTCCGGTTCCGGTTCCATTCCGGTGTTCCGGTTTAAAGAGCACTGGAGGCATACCATGACCTCTTATAGCGATTCAACTGAAGACCTAAACTGAACCGCGTCGCATAATCGTAAGGAAAGCCACCGTCCGATGTCCTATTTACTCCTCTCCGTGCATGGTTGTCTGGAAGAGATCGCTCTGAGCGATAAGACCGCCCGTTGCGACACTAATTGTAAAATTTGTTTTGTTCTAGTTTTAAGATTTCTATGTTCTGTGGTGTTTCAATAAAGAGTTTATCTATCTATCTATCTAATCGTACCATGACGTCTTATTTTTTATGTTGCTGCCATTTTGAACCATAAATGGATCCTGTTTAGGTTGAGAATGGCAGCAACATGAAAAATAAGACGTCACGGTACGATTATGCGACGCGGCTCAGTTTAGGTCCTGAACTGAATCGCTATAAGACGTCATGGTAGGCCTCTTGTTTCCAGCGCAATTACTGGGCATATGAGACTTTAGAGCCGATGTCTCAGGGTGACGAGCGCAGTGCGCCGCGCAAGATTAGGCAATGCAGGGTTCTGGGTGGTGCTGCGACTTTTACAGGCAGGCGCTTACCATCAGATGAATGATATGCTCGCTTCTTCACGCAGCTAAATAAGGGGGGTTAATCAGAGGGAGTGAGCTTACAACTCATCAGTCAAGATTTCTTTGAAAACTCTTTCCATTTCATTTTAATCCATGCTCTACCAATTCTGATAATAATTTGATAAAGTGCATTCAGTGATAAGGTAATTATCGCTCGTGCAGGCAAATCCGCGTACTTTTTTTGCTGAAATACATAAACAACTAACTGCGACTCGCGGTTTCACTCGCGTAATGCTTTTTTATTATTGAAGTGAAGCTTCTAATGCGACTTCCAACTAAGTTGCGTTTAACGTTTAACGCTACCATGGAGGGGGTATGAAAGCACTGTTGCGTTAAACGTTCAACGCTAGAAAGAGACAGAGTGAGAGTGAATGCCTGGCACTCGAACGCATGTGCGTGTTTTTTAACCTTTCCTATTTTCATTTCCACATTACGAAGTTTAATTTATTTTTTTATATTTGACTGAGAGACGATATAAGCAGGATAGGTGAAGAGAATAGAATGAGATTGAATTGGTATGTCGTAGGTAGGTTGTGGTAGCCTAGTGGGAGAACGTCCGCCTTCCAATCAGAAAGTCGTGCGTTCAAATCCAAGTGCAGGCACGCACCAATGTGTTTCTGTAAAACATATGTACGTAATTATCACTCGCTTTACGGTGAAGGAAAACATCTTGAGTACGCCACCCACCCTACTATCGAAAAATATTTTTTACTGTCCATCCAAAGGTTGTCTGGAAGAAATCGCTTTCAGCGATAAGACCGCCCATTGTACTACCCTTGTTTACCTATTGTAATTCTTCTGTACTGTGTTTATTTTTGTTTTTGGTGTACAATAAAGAGTTTTTCTATTCTATTCTTGAGGAAACCCACATACCTACCCGAGAATTATTTCGGAGGTAGGTAGGTGATCCACCAATCCGGATCTGGCCTCTACCTCTGCATGGAATGGTGACCCCCAGGATCTAAGAATGTGATCAAGAGCCGTTTTAAAAAAAATAAAGATTCCAATTCATTGCACAGTACTGCTTCGCCGCCCGGTTCCGCCCGTTCTTATAAATAAAGATCAACATAGCATCACACGCGACACTGCCTGCCAATTTTACGATTCAAATGTGAGGGTGCGAAAGAAAATGGTGATACGCCTCTTTGTGAACATAAATTATTCTTTGTTTTTAAATAAATAACGCGTCACGGCCACATTGATACATCTTGACCGCTAACTGGGACTCACTGTATCTATGGAATCTGCAATTACGACGACCATGGTCCTACAAACACGCAGACCCAGAACAAATACTTCTAGATCACCCAAATTTGTGCCGGAATTGAAATTATTGGGCATATGAGACTTTAGAACCGATGTCTCAGGGTGACGAGCGCAGTGCGCCGCGCAGGATTCTGCAATGCAGGGTTCTGGGTGGTGCTGTGACTGTTATGGGCAGGCGTAGCGCTCACCACCAGGCGAACAACTTGCTCGTCTCTTCACTCAGTTAAATCCTTACTTATATTATAAATGCGAAAGTAACTCTGTCTGTTGCTCTTTCACGCCTAAACTACTGAACCGATTGAAGTGAAATTTGGTACAGAGATAGTCTAGAGTCAAGGAAAGGACATAGGGTACTTTTTATCGCGAAAAAAGCATTGTAAGGGTTTGAAATAGGGGATGAAAGTTTGTATGGAAGTTTCGTCATTTTTGAAGCTAAAATCTGGAAATTTATTTTTTAGGCTTTTTAGATATAAATAAATTTGGCATTAAAAGTTTGTAAAACTTTACCCTTGAGGGGGTAAAATAAATATAGGGGATGAAAGTATGTATAGAAATATTTAAGGTTTCGGCTTAACCACTGCACCGATTTAAAAAAATATTTCACTAATGGAAAGCTACATTGACAGCGAGTAACATAGGCTATATTTTATCCCCATATTCCCGCGGGAACAGGAACTACGCGGGTGAAACCGCAGGGCGCAGCTAGTAAAGAATAAAAAATACCCAAGCTCACTTTACCAGTGAATCCTAGTTAATCCGGGGTCTAAGTTTGAGATGTTGAATTTTTACTTACTTTACAAATATTAATTTAACTTGCAATGTATGTAGCTTTGTTTCAAACTCAAACTCAAATCATTTATTGTAAATAGGCAAAATATTGCACTTTTACATGTCAAAAAAAATAATATCTTATACATAAGTATAGAAATACAAAAAAAAATAAGTCAAAATATTATGATCTACGAAACTAATGATTATTATCTAATTATGGTTTGAGTTAGAAAAAGGATATTTCCCTTTCAAGCGGCGACTCATGCCTGAATCTCGCACAGGAAAAGGAAAACTCCATTGACTCTACCAGTGCTTCGGAAATACGCCCGTTAGAGAAGATAGCACCAAGAAACTCTACGGCGATGTCATTTTTTTAATTTAAGTCATTCTTTTTTTTTGTTCGGGTGGAACCTTTTAACTTAATTTTGAAGCAGATATCCCCAAATTATGCACGCCTGTCAAGATACGATGTCAATACAATATTATGGTGACAGCGAGCTGACCTGATAGAGGCGGAAGGTAGACAGCGGAACTCCTCAGCGACTAACAGTAGACTGGTGGTGTTTAGACTCATTCTGATCAGCTTGCAGTACCGGATACGTATTTCATTAAAGCTTGCCTTTTACCAGAAACGTATTTAGGCATTTCTTTTGAAATGACAGACAGATGTTTAAATTTTACTATAGGTACGGGTACATCACAGTTTACAAACGTGTTTTGGATCATTACTATAAGAAAGTCAATCCGGTATCAATAATTAAAAAGAGATATGGCCATGATTGATACTCATGTAAATGTCACTTATGAATTGAATTATTGTTTTAATTGTAAGTACCTAACTTCCTTATCTATGGAAAAGAAATTGAGTCATCAATATTTTTTAATATAATTTAAAGGTTTATATTATACAACAACATTGACTATTTCTGAAGAATAACTTCTTTACGCGCGCTTGACTTGGGGAGTAAGCTGGTGAACGCGTTACGAAAAATGTGATCGGACGAGGCGAACGGAAGTTGAGAGGGAGATATAAGTTAGTGAAGTTAGAAAGAGAGAGTTACGTTTCGTATATTATTAAAAAAATCTTTTATGAAAAATTTTGGACTGCTCACGGAGGGGGGTTTTAGTGGGTTTGATTTCCACACACCCCCCTCAGTCAACTCCGTGGCAGAGGGGACCGAGTGACGGTTAATACTATCCTACTAATATTATAAATGCGAAAGTTTGTGAGAATGAATAGATGTTTGTTCCTCTTTCACGCAAAAACTACGGAACGGATTCGAATGAAATTTGTAACACAGATAGTTTAAAACCAGGATTGAGTAATAGGGTATTTTTTATCCCGATAGTATGTTCCCGTGGGACGAAACGGGAACTACGCGGGTGCAGCTAGTATTCTATAAATATAATTATACGAGCATATCCATGCTAATCTTACAGCGAGAAAGCAATTCAAAGTACACGAATGATTCAATCGTGTATATTCTAGTCTTTTTTTCCTCTTTCTTTCCCTTTTTCATGGAAGAAATGCAAATTTCGAATTAAAATTGAAGACATATTCGGTTGGAAATTTGAGGAAGAATCTCGCATTGTCTGCCGCCGAAATAATTCTCAGCCATGTGGGTTTCCTCACGGTGTTTTCCTTCACCGAAAAGCTATAGTATTACCTACATAATATGTTTTTACGAGAAACACATTGGTCGGAATTCGAAAGTTTCTTTTTAGATTCAGGACCAGATTTCAACAAAATGTTAAAATTTTGGTTGCTAACGCAAAGTTTTTATAACTTAAAAGAATTCTTTTCTATATAATAACTATGTTTTTAAATTCCTAACAATTTATTTAAAATATGGTTAATTGTTTTGTTTTCCAATTTTATCTAGTGTATAAGTAAGTTAATTATTGTGCGCCCGAAATGGGCAAATTGTTGAAACTTCTTATTGTAATAACAACAGCATAATGTACACAATTTATACAATAAAATATTCTGGTTCTGATAGATTCGTTTTGTGGGGGGCCCCTCTCTTGTGGAGGCCCCGGACGCCCTCCCCTAAGTCCGGCCCTGTCTGTAGGACATTGTAAACTTTCCCCCCTGAAGTTTAACATAATAGTCATTATTTTCTTAGATCAAACTCATAACGGCTTGTCCGTAACTTGTGATTCTATAGCCGTGCAACCAGCTATAAAATGTTCTTTGTAATTAGAGTTTTTTTAACTTTTTTCCTTTTCTTTTAGACTTTGATGTGTGGTCTAAGTCAGGAGAGAAAATAATACTGTACGTGTAGTGTGCAGACGTTACTGTGTTCCGGTTTGAAGGGCACTGTTTCCAGTGACATTACTCGGCGTTTGAAAGGGTGACGCGCGGTGCGTCGCGGA
The DNA here is from genome assembly GCA_912999815.1 of Campaea margaritaria. NCBI lineage: Eukaryota > Metazoa > Arthropoda > Insecta > Lepidoptera > Geometridae > Campaea > Campaea margaritaria. Next base: position 3,749,266 of record OU538818.1, read on the forward strand.
AGATTTTGAAATGTAAAGTTTTAGGTGGCGCTGTAACTGTTATGGGCAGGCGTGGCGCTTTCCATCAGGTTAATGACACGCACTTCTCGTGAAACAGTAAAACAAAATGTGTGCTGGGATACATGGTAGAAGAATAACTAAAAAAATATTAAAAAAAAAATATTTCATAAAAGTAACATTAAAAATATACGAAATGTAACTCTCTCCCGCTTTCTATCTCCACTAACTTTTTGACCCTCTCGACTGCCATTCGCCTCGGCCGATCACACTTTTCGTAACGCATTCACCAGCTCACTCCCCAAGTCAAGCGTGCGTAAAGTAGTTTTACTTCAGAAGTAAGTCAAGAGAATATCTGTAGACGTTTATTAATGACTAGCTGCGCCCTGCGGTTTTGCCCGCATGATTCTTGTTTTCCCGCAACAGCTCTGCATTCCCGGATCAAAAACTATTATGTTACTAAAGAATAGCTGCAGATTTAATTCAAATTCGTTCAGTAGTTTTTGCGTGAAAGAGGAACAAACATCCATCCATCCATTCTCACAAACTTCCGCATTTATAATGCCACCATCCTATCTCTATGTTGCTCTTCCATGCATGCTTGTCTGGAAGAGATCGCTCTCAGCGATAACACCGCCCATTGTGACATCAATTGTAATTTTTTTTTTTTTTTTTTTTTTTTCTTTCTGGGATATTTCAATAAAGACTTTATCTTTCTATATAGTACCTATCCGCCAATCGCTCGTGACTGGTTCCCAGCTACAACAAGTAAGGGAGGTCTGTCAAATGTCCTTCGGATCTCTAATAAGCATACAAATGGGTGCCGGAGCTTTGCGCTAATCACTGTTTTCTTAGAAGGGGGATGGCACGGAAATCTCTTGATAAATTTCGAGATTGTATTCCAGTAAAGTTTTTCGAAAGTGCTGTGGAGCCTGAAAACACAGACCTTGTGTTTTTTATAATTTTACGCGGGTGCGGGAAAACACAGCTGTTGTGCTAGCGCAGCTCACGTGCCGGCTGTGCGGCGAAACACAGACGTGTGTGTGTAACGCGGCGCTACTACAGCGCGGCTCACACAGACGGCACGCCAGTGCTGGGAAACGCACACGGTCCGGAACGGTGCCCAAATGTAAAAACCGGTATGCAGATAGCTACACTTAATTATTATTTTATTTATTTTTGTAGCAGTAGTGTGAAAACATTACTGTGTTCCGGTTTGAAGGGCACTGTTTCCAGCGAAATTACTGGGCGTGTGAGACTTTAGAGCCGATGTCTCAGGGTGACGAGCGCAGTGCGAAGCGCAGGATTGCAATGCAAAGGTCTAGGTGGTGCTTTGATTGTTATGGGCAGGCGTGGCGCTTACCATCAGGTGATAGACTTAAGCTAGATTCACATTTGTTTGACGTGTCATGTCGTGATGCATCAGAAAGTCAGAAGGTTTCATACATTTAATATGGTAACGTTCACATTTATTCTCCGATGCAGTGTGTTGTGACGGCTTATGTTAAATGTATTAAACCGATACCTATCTGATGCATCACGACACGACACGTCAGACAAATGTGAACCTAGCTTTACTCAACACGCTACTCAGACAAATAAAAAAAAAAAAAAACAACCGACATCAAAACAAAAAAAAAGGCACGCAAAAGAGAAAAAATTCTCATGGATCCCATTGTCAGAACTGGACGTAATTGAAATGGGACCACTAGGGAGGCATAAGAAAAATAAAGAATAAAAAAAAATATATTAAATTAAAAAAGAATCATCAACCATATAAAAAAAAAAGTCGAATTGAGAACGTCCTCCTTTTTTGAAGGCGGTTAAAGAAAACCACTCCACGCCAAACAGTATTTTATCTGTGGTCAAGCCTCGTCCGTGGAAGCTTTTGATAATATTTTCTTTGCTTAGCTGCGGCCGGTAGATAGGGTGTAGATCCGAACGCCTATTTTTATTGGTACGGTCAGAAGGAAAACTTTTTGGTGAATTTCAAATGTTTTTTTTTTTATGAAAAATATCAACTTTTTTTTTAAGTAAAACTTCTTTACTCACGCTTGTATTGGGGAGTAAGCTGCTGAATGCGTTACGAAAAGTGTGATCGGGCGAGGCCGACGGAAGTTTAGAGGGAGATATATAGAAAGAGAGAAAGTTATGTTTCGTCTAATATTTTTTTTAAATAACTTTTATGTTCTTTTTTTTTAATTTTTCAATAAATTTTTCACACATTTTTTTGATTTGACTGAGTTATGAGGCGTGCATGTCGTTCGTCTGATGGTAAGCGCCACGCTTGCCCATAACAGTTACAGTGCCACACAGAACTATGCATTGTATTATCGGCGCGGCGCACTGCGCTCGTCACCCTGAGACATCGGCTCTAAAGTCTCGTATGTCCAGTAATTTCGCTGGAAACAATGCCCTTCAAACCGGAACACAGTAAGGTTTGCACACCGCACACAATGGGCGGTCTTATCGCTTAGAGCGATCTCTCCCAGACAACAATGCATGGAGAGGAGCAACTAGGAGATCGGACGGTGGCTTTTCGTATATCATCATCATCAACCCATAACGTCCCACTGCTGGGCACGGGTCTCCCCTCACTTTCGTGAGGAGGATTAGGCCTTAATCCACCACAGGGCTAGATCCGGATTGGTGGATCACATACCTAACTCAGAAATAATTCTCGGGTAGGTATGTGGGTTTCCTCACGATGTTTTCCTTCACCGAAAAGCGAGTGATAATTACGTACATATGTTTTACAGAAACACATTGGTACGTGCCCGCACTGGGATTTGAACTTACAAGCTTCTGATTGGAAGGCGGACGTTCTCCCACTAGGCTACCACCGCATGTAATGCCTTTTCCACCCGTCTGTCCCGACCCACCCTTGTTATGACAGGTCGTCTGCTTGACCTCAGATAAGGGGACAAATATTACCACTTACCATCCTGAGACGTGGGGGAATAGAGCCGTTAGCCCGCGGGTTTACTCGCGGTTTCAATTTTACGAGTCTATCATAGAATACATAATAATTTAGCTCGGTCATAATTTTTTTTTATGTGACTTTGTGACGAGACGAGCAAGTCGCCTGATGGTAAGCGCTACGCCTGCCCTCAACAGTAACAGTGCCACCCAGAACTTAGCACTACATAATCCTGCGGCGCTGTACTGCGCTCGTCACACACAGTAATGTTCGCACACTACTGCTTGGCGGATGAATATCTGGCAACGGTGTGGTACTTCCCCAGGCGGTCTCTTGCAGAAGAGGCCTCCCACTACACGTGAAGCTAAATAAAAACTATCAAAAACATAACTCTATAACGGAAGTATTTAATTTAGTGTTTATAAAGTTATGTAAGTACGCCACCCACCCACTACCGAAAAATGATTTTTTACTGTCCATCCAAAGGTTGTCTGGAAGAAGTCGCTTTCAACGATAAGACCGCCCATTGTACTACCCTCGTTCTCCAATTGTAATTTTTCTGTACTGTGTTTATTTTTTTGGTATATAACAAAGACTTTTCTTTTCTTTTCTATTTCATTCTATTTCATTCTAATTCTCCCTTCTAGCTTTACCGCAGCCCTTTATCCATTTGATAAGCCCCGCCTACAACCTGATTAACCATCCCCTTATCATATTTTAAATGATTTTAATTTATCATTTATTTTAGTTGATAAATTATCGAGTCGGCACAGACTTTGTGTTATTTTGCGATAGTCCATGATGAAGGTCGCTGTGTTTTTGGCGTTCCTCTATGTTGCATCGGGTAAGTCGATATCATGGTGGAGTCTAAACTGCAGTAATGCAGTCATGCCGCTCGGGGGCCATATTACAAACTCTCATTTCCAAACACTCCCTTAATCAATCTCTCTTCTATTGTTTTTTTTTTAAGCTATTGCATAGCTTCTATCGCGGGCCTTGAGCGCGGAGACCGAATCCAGAAATTCCGTAACGAAAATAACCTAACACCCCCCACTCCGACCGGCACCACGGTGATACATTTTAGTTTTGCCATCTGTCGATGAATAGCAGAACTTTTAATGACTTATTGAAATATCACGCTTGTCTCTTTAGTTCTGCAAATCGCCTCTAGGTGGCAATGGGTGTATCGGCGTTACTGCGCATGCGTAAAAAAAAAACAGAATAAATAAAATAAACAAATAATTATAATTACATAAGTTGATAAAAAATGCTATGCAATAGCTTTACCGCGGCCACACTTCTTTTTTTTTTATTTGAGTGACGAGACGAGCAAGACATTCGCCTGATGGTGAGCGCTACGCCTGCCCATAAAAGTAACAGTGCCACCCAGAACTTTGTATTGCATAATCATGCGCGGAGCACTGCGCTCGTCACCCTGAGACAACGGCTCTCTTGCTTTTTCGTCACTCAAACAAATAATAATAACCAACTTATGCCCAAATCTGAATAAAGTCACAAATAAATGATTTATTGCAATTAGGTAATTATAATGCACTTTTACCAGTCAAACGCTTAATTAGTCTCATATACATAGTAAAAAATCCTATTTCCCTACTTATATAATTACTAGCTGCGCATAATTCAAGTTTTCCCACAATAACTCTCTTAAGAGCAATATTTTTTCCTGTTTTTACCACATTCTTCATTGATACTCCGCTCCTATTGGTCGTAGCGTGATGCTATATAGCCTATAACCTTCCTCGATAAATGGACTATTCAACGCAAAAAGAATTGTTCAATTAGGACCAGTAGTTCCTGAGATCCTAGCGTTCAAACAAACAAACTCTTCAGCTTTATAATATTAAGTATTATCCTTACTTATATTATAAATGCGAAAGTAACTCTGTCTGTCTGTTACGCTTTCACGCCTAAACTACTGAACCGATTTAAATGAAATTTGGTTCAGATATAGTCTAGAGCCCAAGAAAGGACATAGTTTACTTTTTAATGCGAAAAAAGGGTTGTAAGGGGTTGAAATCAGGGGGTGAAAATTAGTATGGAAGTTTCGTCATTTTTGAAGCTAGAAGCTTGAAACTAATTTTTTAGGCTTTTCATTAGATATAAATAAAATTGACATTAAAATTATAAAAATAGGGAATGAAAGTTTGTATGGAAATATGTAAGGTTAAGGCTAAACCACTGCACCGATTTAAAAAAAATCATTTTGATATAAATCATCATCATCAACCCATATCGTCCCACTGCTGGGCACGGGTCTCCCCTCACTTTCGTGAGAGGAATTAGGCCGTAATCCACTGCGGTGGCCTGGTCCGGATTGGTGGATAACATACCTTAGAAATCATTCTTGGGTAGGTATGTGGGTTTCCTTACGATGTTTTCCTTCACCGTGCGAGTGATTAAAGGATAGAGAGATAATGCGAGATTTCATAGACATATTAATAACAAACAGTATCTATAGATATATCTTATCTATTAAAACCTGCTTAAAAAGATTTATTACTGTGATTTCATTTATCTCACTGACGTAAACTAATAATTAATAACGTAAGGTATTTTATCGAAATAGGATAAGCAAATAGATTATTATTTATATAAATTTATGTAGGTATATTAAATTTTTTTTGGCTGAGCTTCGTGACGTCGTTCACCTGATGGTAAGCGCTACGCCTGCCCATAGCAGTTACAGCGCCACCCAGAACTTTGCATCGCATAATCCTGCGCGGCGCACTGCGCTCGTCAACCTGAGACATCGGCTCTGAAGTCTCACACGCCCAGTAATGTCGCTGGAAACAGTGCCCTTCAAACCGGAACACAGTAATGTTTGCACACTATTGCTTGGCGGATGAATATCTGGCAAAGGTGTGGTCCCCCCCCTTGCTGAAGAGGCCTCCCTCTAACCAATTTGTTTGTCATCAGCTCTCCCAGCCAACGACCCTGTGATCTCCAAATGGGACCCGGAAGGTCCTCGCTTCTCCTACCTGGAGGATGACCAGGGCAACGCGCACCTGGTCGACCACTGGCTGAAGCTCAGCGACCTGGAGAAGATGGCTCGCTACAACCCTGACGTCTCCAATCAATATCATCTATTTACCAGGTCAGAACCTCATTAACACGTTGACTGCTGAACCGGTTTTTACTTTTAGGCACTTTTATGGACAGTGTGTTTTCCAGCACTGGCGTGCCGTCTGTGTGAGACGCACTGCAGTAGCGCCGCGTTAAACACACACGTCTGTGTTTCGCCGCACAGCCGGCACGTGAGCTGCGCTAACACAACGTCTGTGTTTTCAACAGTGAACGTGTTAAAAAGCCTTTATCTTACTCACTGTATCTATAAATAGATACATAATCAAAAGCACAACCCCACGCTTTGCAGTCGGCTATTTAAGAGATCAAACCACACCACCACTATTTCAGTTACACCTCCAGGATGACTGGTAGAAAATGCTACTTAGCATTAAGTGGTAGAAAATTTGCTTTCCTACACTGCGGGGGGGTGCGGGCTGGCCTCAGTGAAAATACGGGCTGTTTCAGCCGGGAATCGGATGGTCTCCTGAGGTTGTCGAGGGGTAGCAGTAGTTATGTGTATAAAAATGCGGAAAAAGACTACGTACCAATCTAGCACCTCAAGGGGGTCCGTCTCCAGCTACTGTCCATCCAAGTTATCACCCACAGTTCCGTTTTGCCGGCCGGCACACGTGAAATCACGTCACTGCACTATCGTTGCGGTTTGTTTACACAAGCGAGCGGGGGTGAGTTCGACAAACGAGATTCCTATTATAATAAATGCGGGGGATGAAAACACGACACGTTTAATGTTAAATTACGTCGTCGCGGAGCGGAGCATGTGCGATGCGGCGCGTGTGGATTTCGAACTGCCCGTTGGAGTGAGTCAACACGATGCACTTCACTCTTCCGGCACAGATGCGTAAATTGATGCGTTTTGTCTATTAGCCACAGAATATACACATAAAAAGAGCCATCCCCCCGGCCTTCAGGAGTTAAAGAAGACTCCTGAACCAACAAAGAGAGAATGATCACCTAAATTGTGTTATCTAATGTCTAAGGATGCGGAAGCGGATGCGGAAGTAATCCGTCTAATAAAAGATAGGAAAACTTGAAAGATAAAAATAAACTATGACTAAAATTGCGGGTGAAAAATGCGGGGAGGGGTTAAGAATGTAGGTTATTGAGAAGGTAAAACACATAGTTTTACAACAGGGCGAACATAGGTACCATTCTTAGTGCGCACCGTTACCACTCTGACGATTCCGTCAGATGAAGGATGTATATCCTCTACTATGCCTAAAGGCCATTGTAACGGTGGTGAATTTTCAGTTTTTAGCACAACGACAGCTCCTTTAGTCACCGGATTAGACTTAGTATTCCATTTGGCGCGTGTTTGTAGGGTATTAAGATATTCTTGTCTCCAACGATTCCAATATCTCTGAACAACCTGGTCAGTCAAATGTTTACTGCGGACTAAATCTGTCAATGTAGGTTTGTAACGTGAGTCATCATGAAATGACTCAAGCGGACCCATAGTCAGAAAGTCAGAAGGACAAAGTGCCTTGGGCTCTGCGGGGTCAGAACTTAAAACAGCGGTTAGCGGACGACTGTTGAGAAGCGATTCAACTTGAGTTAATACGGTAAGCAGCTCCTCATAAGTAAGCAGAACATCACCGATCACGCGCTTTAAAATCAACTTTACACTGCGGACGTTAGTTTCCCAAATGCCACCGAAATGAGGTGCACTGGGCGGGTTCAAATGCCAAGATATGCCTTGAGATATCGTTTCCTCAGCGAAGGAATCACAAAAGGCCTTGGATTTGAGAAAGCCATTCAACTCGTCCAGCTGGGCTTTAGCGCCTAAGAAGTTTCCACCATTGTCTGAGAACAACTCCAGACAATTGGAACGCCTCGAGATGAATCGACGGAAAGCGCGGAAAAATGAGTCCGTACTCAAGTCTACTGCCAATTCCAAATGAACGGCGCGCGTCACTAAACATGTAAACAAACAGATATATGCCTTTTCTTTGCGGGCACCGCGGTATCTGCTTATCAATATGTTTATTGGACCAGCGTAGTCGACGCCCGTTCGTAAGAATGGTTTAGCCTCGGTGACGCGAGAAGCGGGGAGGGGTGCCATGAAAGGCGCCTCATTACGGGGATTTACTTTAAAACATTTATTACAAAGTCGAAAGCGTTGTTTTACTGTAGTGCGTCCGGAAATTATCCAGAATTTTTGTCTCAACAAAGATAGTAATAAATGTGGTCCGGCATGTAAATATTTGCGGTGATAATAATCTATTAAAATGTTAACGATATGATCCTTTTTAGGAAGCAATATCGGATGTTTAGCGTCAAAACAAAGCGAAGATTTTTCTAAACGTCCCCCGGTGCGAAGCAAATCATTTTTTAAAAATGGTGAAAGCGGGATTAGCGATTTTGAAACCTTGCGATTGTTTGAGAGGGCGTTTATATCGTCTTTGAAATATTGTTGTTGAAGAGATTTTACAATAATATTTTCTGCATATTGTAAGTGTGAAAGTTCGATTCTATTAGAACGCGGAATTTTTCCTAAGAAGCGGTATAAATATACTATAATGCGGAGAAGCTTGGACCAAGACGATACTTTCTTAGCAAGCGTGCATAGAAATTGCGGTTGTTCATCGGTGGTGATGAAAACATTAGCGCGTTTTTTGATTTCCAACAGCTTTTCATCAGCTGTGGAGTCGAAGGTGAAGCGATTAATAGGCCACGTACGTAGATCGTCACGTGCCCAGGGCGGACCGTGGAGCCATAGCGGATGACTCAACAGTTGAGCGGGAGAAAGTCTGAATTTTAAAATGATTGCGGTTAAATCTGCCTGTAAGTTTGGCCCCGAGTGTAGAATGTCGTTTAAAGCTACTTGAGTGCTTGACTTCGCGCTAGGGTCACATACAAGTCGTAGCGGCTTTTCTGGTCGGCAGACTCCATGATGAGGGATTACATAATATTTGTTATCGGTGTTCAAAGCGGGAGCGGGGGAAACAATACCACCTTTTAAATAATCCGTCATTACCTTGTCGTATTCGCTCTTTAATGTTTTGTTAGTCTGGAATTTATGATCAAGATAAGAATAACGGCGCGTGGCTGTCGTCAAGGAATCTCCTAACAAGTGCGGGGATTTCGAAAATGGCAATGCGGTTACATAACGTCCTGAATTAACGTCGCGGTGCGTATTAGAAACATAGAAATGTTCACATTCTTGGTCAGCTGTCGACATATGTTTTTGTGTAGGTACCGACTCGAGCTGCCAAAATTTAGTAACTAAAGCCTCAATTGACTCGTCACTCGATGTAAAGAACGCGCGGTGAGTTTGATTATGTGCGGGTTTATGATTATCGGCGGGCACTGAGGCCGTGGACCCCATTACTATATATCCAAAGGCGGTTTCTAACGCGTCAGGTTGTCCTGCAGGGCCCAGCGATTTTCCAGGCCGCAAGATTTCGACAAAGACCTCGGAACCCAATAAAACGTCGATGGGTCCGGGCGCGTAAAAATGCGGGTCGGCGAGCGGTAGGTCATAAAGGTGCGTGACCGCGGAAGTGTTTAGAGAACAGCTCGGTAAATCTCCAGAGATTGTTTTAATGACTAGCGGTTGAATCTTCAAGCAAAAGTTCGGATCAAGGCGTGAGTACAATGTTAGGTCAGTAATGCCTGATATAGGCTGGGAGGTGTCACCTATTCCCATTACCGATTGATTACTGGAATCATTAAAGACACGGAGACCCAACTGTTTGCAGGCCTGCTTTGTTATAAAATGGTTTTGAGAACCATTATCGATCAAAAAACGAACTTTCCTAACAGATCCATCATTTGATTTTACGTCAGCGAGGGCTGTACCTAGTAGTACATTTTGTGATTTCCGCCCGTGACTAGCATGCGAGTAGGTATTCATACTGCAAAGTGATAAGGTTCTATCGTCTGACTTAGAAGAAGTCGAGTTACGTGAATTTTCCCTTCCGTTAGCTCCCTCACTACAGCGGGAGGTATTTGTATCGAGCTTCGACGATAAGGAATGCGGGTTTGCATAATCGGATTCAAGAAAATGTAACATACTGTGATGTTTTTGTTGACATTGTTTACATGTGTTTATGGATTTACAAGATTGAGCGGTGTGTGTTTTACTAAGGCAATTAATACAGGCGTTACAACTTTTGATGAACTTGAAACGTTCGCGGGGCGACAGTTTTCTAAAGGTCGAACATAAATAGAGATTACTGTGATCAGGTTGTTCACACAAAGAACATTTGTTAGCGGTGTTGTTGTTTACAATAAAAGAACGTACATTAGTTTTTGATGCAATTGTATTCTGGGTCTTAGAACCCGATTGGTCACCAGTACGAGTGAGGACCTTTACGCGGTCGCGGACAAATGAAATTAACCCGTTTAAGTTCGGTAATTCTACACCTCGATTCTCCATTTCAAATAACCGCGCGGACTCTTTGTCTAACTTTTGCAAAAGGGTGTAATACATAACAAAGTCGCATAGATCAGGTATGTTTAAGTTATTCAATGCTAAGTAGGCATTGGCGAATTGATCTATGAAAGATTCAAGGTTACTGGCGGTTGCGGAAGCGATCGGTTTAAGGGAGAACATCTGATCTAGTATGTAACGGCTAGACTGCGTTTATCTTCGTATTTCGATATAAGCGCGCTATAAATCGCGTTGTAGTTTTCGGCGCAAGGAACAATACCTGTGCAGATGGATTTGGCTTTACCACTTAGTCTACCAACCAAATAATACATTCTTTCGGTATTAGTTAAAGATGCATTTAAATGTACAGCGTTATGGAATGTGGCATAAAACAATGGCCACTGAAGCCGATCTCCATTAAATTCTGGCATTTCTATCGGCGCTAACCTAATTAAAGATTTAGCGGGGGTAGGTTTAAATTCTGCTTTTGGCGGTGTAAACATGGATAATTTACGTTTAATGCGGCAATACATGTCTTCGAATGATAACCAGCTTTGAGAGTCAGGTACACTTTCTTTATCTATTTTCAACAAGGTTATATTGTATTCTTTCGCGGTTGATTGGAAGTTAGTTCTTACGTCTTCTAAACTTTCAATGGAGCATAGAAAATTATCCAGGGCTTCTGGATCTTTTAAATCGCAACATGAATAGTCGTAAATTGTTTGTAGGCGTTGGAAAAATAATTCCCGTTGAGATTCTAACAATTTCAACTTCTGTTCATTCGCGGCCATTATTATGTAGGTATGTACCTATTGTTCGTAGTGGTGTACAGAGATATTGAAATTGAAATACGCTTATGTAGGTTAAGTTTTTAGCGAAATATGCGGAAATAAATATAATGCGGTTGTTATAGGAGCGTAGTTAGTGTTTTTAGTTAAAAATATTAAAGTTTCGAAGAGATTTTAGCGGATGGCAATATGACGCGTGCGCACTAACAAGGGCAAAAAAAAATGGCGGGGGTGTCTAACTTGAAATGTTTGTTAGAAACAGCTAATTTTCACGGAGAATCCGGCTCGAAGGACCATAAAATGGTAGAAAATTTGCTTTCCTACACTGCGGGGGGGTGCGGGCTGGCCTCAGTGAAAATACGGGCTGTTTCAGCCGGGAATCGGATGGTCTCCTGAGGTTGTCGAGGGGTAGCAGTAGTTATGTGTATAAAAATGCGGAAAAAGACTACGTACCAATCTAGCACCTCAAGGGGGTCCGTCTCCAGCTACTGTCCATCCAAGTTATCACCCACAGTTCCGTTTTGCCGGCCGGCACACGTGAAATCACGTCACTGCACTATCGTTGCGGTTTGTTTACACAAGCGAGCGGGGGTGAGTTCGACAAACGAGATTCCTATTATAATAAATGCGGGGGATGAAAACACGACACGTTTAATGTTAAATTACGTCGTCGCGGAGCGGAGCATGTGCGATGCGGCGCGTGTGGATTTCGAACTGCCCGTTGGAGTGAGTCAACACGATGCACTTCACTCTTCCGGCACAGATGCGTAAATTGATGCGTTTTGTCTATTAGCCACAGAATATACACATAAAAAGAGCCATTAAGTACTCCTTGTACTCCATTTGTGTGCTAAAGAATGTTCAGTAAGCGTTGTCCAGCTGGTCATGACGATGACGATGATTGTCAGAAGACCATCCAGCACCCCAATACGACAATCACATCCCAAGCTATCTGGTGACTTAATAAATTGTTGTTGAACAGGGCTAACCCCAGCATTAGCCAGCCTCTGGTGCTGAACGACGCAGATCGCGTTAGGAACTCCAACTTCAACCCTCGGGCCAGAACAGCTATCTTGATGCATGGCTTCTTAGGCTCCATCACCTCTGGCTTCAACACCGTGCTGGTGCCAGGTTCGTTTTTAGGGTTCCAAAGGGTAAAACGAGACCCTATTACTAATAGAATAGAAATAGAATAGAAAAACTCTTTATTGTCCACCAGAAACAAAAATAAACACAGTACAGAATAATTACAATAGATAAACAAGGGTAGTACAATGGGCGGTCTTATCGCCGGTCGGTCAAATAATTATGACTCGTTAAAAAACATACATGATATTAGCTTTCTGAACAACAACTATGTTCATAATAACCACTATGGTAAAGATGGGTCGCACCGACACTTCAAAGCACTCATCACCTCACAAGCACAATGTGACATATTTAATGATAAGTCGTCAGTATTTGTAAAATGCTCTGGAGGCATACCATGACCTCTTATAGCGATTCAATTGAAGACCTAAACTGAACCGCGTCGCATAATCGTACCGTGACGTCTTATTTTTGATGTGGCTGCCATTTTCAACCTCAACTGGATCCAGTTAAGATTGAAAATGGCAGGAACCTAAATTGGGTCGCTAATAAGCCATTTTCAACCTAAACTATATTTAGTTCAGGTTGAAAATGGCAGCAACATAAAAAATAAGACGTCACGGTACGATTATGCGACGCGGCTCAGTTTAGGTCCTCAACTGAATCGCTATAAGACGTCATGGTAGGCCTCCTGTTCTCTAATGTGAACGAGTTTATTTGTAAGTTTGTTATTCATTTTTAATGTACATTTTCTATTTCATGTTGTTTTTTTTTATGCTATTTTGTTTTCTTTAATTTTATTTTCGTAGTTTTTTAAGTAATGTGATAATTGTAACAATGTTACAATTAATTCAGCATGCAATAAATAAATAAATAAATAAATTAATTAAAAACAACAAGACTAAGACTCCGCTGTGTGTCCGTCTGTCACCAGGCTGTATCTCATGAACCATGATAGACAGTTGAAATTTTCATAAATTATTGTGTTTCTGTTGGCGCTATAACATTAAATACTAAAAAACAAAATAAAATAAATATTTGAGGGGGCTCCCATACAACAAATGTGATTATTTTTTTGCTTATTTTTGCCCGATATTGATAACGGCAACAGATAGACGCTTGAAATATGTACAGAATATTTAGTTATATACCTATTCACTTTAGAAATGTATAAATAATTTAAAATTAAAATAATATTTAAGGGGGGTCTCCCATACAAAAAAGTACGGAACCCTTCGTGCGCGAGTCCGCCTCGCACTTGTTTTTTGTTACTATGTAACAACTAAACCCACATACCTACCCGAGAATTATTTCGGAGGTAGGTATGTTATCCGCCAATCCGGACTGGGCCCCGTGGTGAATTACGGCCTGACCCTCCTCACGAAAGTGAGGGGAGACCCGTGCCCAGCAGTGGGACGATATGGGTTGATGATGATGGTTTCTTTTGTTTCTCAGTGACAGCTTTCCTTTGATTACAGCTTTCTTGGCTGCGGACAACTGTAACGTCATCGTTGTCGACTGGAGTGCAGGGTCCGCTTGGGGACCGCGCGCTGCACAAGCTGGTGAGGTTTCGTTCAACTTCCGCTGATTTCTCAAATATTTGTCAACTGTCATAGTTTTTTGAAGTGAAACTTCTTTACGCACGCTTAACTTGCGGGGTAAGCTAGTGAATGCTTTACGAAAAATGTGACCAAGTGAAAAATAAATCAAATATGATCTACTAAACTAGTTTGAGTTTGAAAAAGGACATTTCCCTTTCAAGCGTTGACTCATGCCTGAATCTCGCGCAGGAAAAGGAAACTCCGTTAACTCTACCAGCGCTTCGGAAATACGCCCGTCAGAGAAGGTCCAAGAAACTCTACGGGGATGTAAATTTTTTTTATTTAGTCTATTCTGTCTGTTTTGGAGGCCTACCATGACGTCTTATATCGATTCAGCTGAGGACCTAAACTGAGCCGCGTCGCATAATCGTACATGGACGTCTTATTTTTTATGTTGCTGCCATTTTCAACCTAAACTGGATCCAATTTAAGTTGAAAATGGCAGCAACATAAAAAATAAGACGTCACGGTAAGTTTAGATCTTCAATTGAATCGCTATAAGAGGTCATGGTAGGCCTCCTGGTCTCAAATGAGGGTAATATAGAATTTCCAAGACTTAATTTTAAGTTCAATTTGCATTCAGGTGAAGCGGCAGGTCGGTTCATCACATGGCTTAACTCCGTTACGGGAAGTACTCCGAACCTTTACCACATCGTGGGATACAGTGTGGGGGGGCACGGCGCCGGCATCATCGGCAGAACTGTCACCGGAAACGTGGGTTATGTCACTGGTAAGTCACAGATGAGAGCGGTGTCGGTAGCCTGGTGGGGAATACTGGATAGTCTTTTAATTGAAGTAAAACTTCTCTACGCACGCTTGACTTGGGGAGTAAGCTGTGAATGCGTTACGAAAAATGTGATCGGGCGAGGCGAACAGAAAAGTGTGACGATTGCTATAAAATGTCTCCCGTATGAAGATACAAAAATCCACTTCAAAAACCCTGTTATATCTGGTTCAGTTCGTTTGTTTGTTTGTTTGTAAGAGGTAATCTCCGGAACTACTTGTCCGATTTTGATAATTCTTTCACTAATTGAAAGCTACTTTATCCTTGTGTTCTATTGAAAGAAAGAAAGAAAGAAAAAACATTTGTTCTGACACAACTGCACACAACAGCGAACAACGTACATATTGAGAGACAAGACAAGAAAAAACTAAAACACACGATGAACATAATAGTATACGGAAATAGCCGGCGCGAGGTGATGTCAGACAAGGCCTGACAAGGCCTAGGTTATTTCTTTATGTTTTATTTCGAGAAAATGCAAAGTTTTTGTGAAAAAACAGGAATTCTGCAGGCGAAACTCTAAAACCAGTATTTTTTTAAAAGTCTGGATTAGTAATGTTTTTTTTTCTGGTTTTCTAGGTCTTGACCCGGCAGAACGTTGGGATGCAGCTACTCTCTTCCGGCCCAGTGATGGGCTCTACACTGAGGTTATTCACACTAGCACCATGGGCGAAATGCAGCCTATGGGACACGTGGACTTCTACCCGAACGGCGGATCTGGCATGCCCGGATGTATGACCGCCCTTTGCGATCATTACAGGTGAACAAATTCTAAACCTTAGAGTCGCGTATGAACGAGGTAGGGAAATAAAACACCTTCATAAACTCGTTGGTATAATTTGAATTTGGCGGCTAATGGTCTTAGGTTCCGCGAACGAAACGCTTGCTTGTTTTAGAGGTAGTCAACGACATCTAGTTACAATTAAAGAACTATAATATTACTAGCTGTACCCTGGCACGCTTCGCTGTGGCACATTCGCACATTCGCTTACTGATGAAAAAAATAGATAAAAACAATCCTCGAGGCGGATTATATCTCATGCTAAAATTTCAGCTCGATCTGTGCAGAACTTTTTGAGTTTTTAAAGCGTACACAAACCAACATAACATTTTTATATATATGTAGATACTAATAGTGACAGTTTTAGTGAATTGACAGATGATGGATGACAGTTGACAGATGCAGACATCATGACAGTAATTTATTAGGCATACCTCCAATTACATTAAACAACAGGTGACATCCTCATGCTATAATTAGCTTAAAAAAACGAGTGCCCTTTAGACCACACGACTGAAGTGAAACTTCTTTAGCACCATCTAAATTGTTATAACTGGCTATGAGAGAAAAAGAGATAGAAAAGGAATGTTCGCACCTCTCTCTTGCCCCTACAGTAATATACGAAACGTAACTCTCTTTCTATCTTCACTAACTTATTATCTCCCTCAACCTCGCCCGATCACACTTTTCGTAACGCTTTCACCAGCTAACTCCCCAAGTCAAGCGTACCAAAAAACCAGACAAAGATTATATTAACATCTTCTTTACAGATCGTATTACTTCTTGGCGGAATCTCTCCAAACTGGCGGGTTCACAGGGAGGCGCTGCTTGAATCTGCAGCAGGCCACATCAGGCACCTGCACCGGCACTGGCATTTTGAGGATGGGAGGTCTCCAGCCCAAGAACGGGTAAAAATATTCTAGATTACATCATCGGCCGGTTAAGACGTGGCGTGGGCAGGTCACAGCCCTAGAAGAACCGCCAACTGAGGGTAAACGAGTTCTAGAGTGGAGACGCGAGCAAACGTAGTGTGTGTGGGACGCCGCCGGCGGTGGAGTCGCGACAGGCGACTGCTGGCGGAGACTGGAGGAGGGCAGTCGGAGGTAGGGCTCAGTGGCGTTCACTAGGAGAGGCCTACGTCCAGCAGTGGACGGATATAGGCTCAAAAGTTCTCAGCTAAAATCTAGCATATAAATACAACCGAGATGCGAACCTCTTACTTTTAAAGTCAGTTAAAAAAAGATCCAAGCCACCTGCGTCTACCGTATGTGTCGTTTCTTCTGTTCCAGGAACACTGGTCTATTCCACCTGACAACTAACCCCCTCCGCCCCTTCTCCCAGGGGTAGGGCGAGTACAAAAAAAAACATAACAAATGACTAAAAGATTGTTAAAAAAACCTTTAGTTTTATTTTAATCATCAACCCATATCGTCCCACTGATGAGCACGGGGCTCCGGTCCGCATTGGTGGATAAAATATGTTACGGAAGCGCCGAGCGAATCCGCGACCACCTCCACAATGCGGAGAGGCGAACACCCCGGGGTTTTAGTGGGTAAACCCCGCCAGACCGATCTGGCAGGGGAGTCCCACATACTAGGAGGAACTACGCGGGTGAAACTGCGTGGCGCAGCTAGTTTATTCTTAACCTATAATAGGTAGGTAGGCGTTATAATAATATAAAGAACGTAGCGACTTCCATAGTCACGTAATCGCCATAAAATGAGCCAAAAGTAGCTTTATTATAGCGAAGGAGGCGCCTCTCTTACCACTCGATATACAGGGTGATGTGAAAATGATAAATTCGAAGCTAGAAATGCACAGTACTTGCACACAACTTATGTTCATTAAAACATAATCATGTCCATTGTCGTGTCCATTCATTCCATATTGTCTCATGTTATTTTGGTGTATTCTCTTATGTTGCTGCCATTTTCAATGAATAAATGAATTATCGAAAACGGTCCAGTCGTTCACACGTGATGCCATGACCGAGGTAAATAGGGACTCATTTTTATATAATAATATATAGATATATATATATATATATATATATATATATATATATATATATATATATATATGAAACTCGCAGCTTACCATAGATAATACACACAAAGCAAAAACAAATGTTGCCTCCCTCAATTTTCCTATTTTTTTTTTTGTAATGGAAAATGCACCACCCTGTATACATCAGGTGTAAGAGCAAGCACCCTTTATTCCTGCCGTAAATTCCGTGCGATGAATATGTTACGACTTTTGAACTTGTAACTCTGAAATAATGCTTTCAAGTGTTACTTATATTTCGAAACCTATATTCCAGTAAAAAATTAAAGAGTGTAGGACTCATTCCAATACCCACTGATCCCTGCTAATTCCTACTTATATTATAAATGCGAAAGTAACTCTGTATGTCTGTCTGTTACGCTTTCACGCCTAAACTACTGAACCGACTGAAATGAAATTTGCTACAGAGATAGTCTAGAGTCTGAGAAAGGACATAGGCTGCTTTTGATGCGAAAAAAAGGTCCGTAAGGGGTTGAAATAGGGGATAAAATGTTGTATGGAAGTTTCGTCATGTAGCTAGAAGCTTAAAACTTTTAATTTGATAAAAATGAATATGACATCATTAAGGGGGTAAAATAAAAATAGAGGAGAAAAGTTTGTATGTAAATTATGTAAGGTTTCGGCTAAACCACTGGGTCGATTTTAAAAATTCTTTCACTAATGGAAAGCTACACTATCAGCGAGTAACATAGGCTATGTTTTGTCCCCGTATTCCCACAGGAACGGGAACTACGCGGGTGAAACTGCGGGGCGCAGCTAGTTAACGAACAAGAACAAAAATAGTTGTTTCGTATTTTTAACCTGGCATTGATTCAATTTTTTAAACGACTTCAAAAAATGGGGAGTTTATGAATTCGACTGTATTTTTTTTTTACTTCTGTCACGTGGTCTTACGCACCCTTTTTTTTTTATTAATACCAGTGTCAGTGTTACCTACACAAATTAAAGTTTCACCCTCTGCCCCTGCGTGCAGTAACGTTTTAAATATTTCGCTAGGGGATGGGGTAAGTCTATAAATCTGCCAAGCGGCTGAAACTACACCGTTCACCACTCCGAGGAGGCCGTTAATAGAATACTTGGTACAGTCAACTTCAAAACTAAACGATGATCAGGCAAGTTACAAAAACTGTGATCGGTATTTCGCGCTTCAACACTTTCGCTGCTGAAAACACACACGTTTGAGTTTTTGAGTTCCGTACCCAAAGGGTAAAACGGGACCCTATTACTAAGACTCCGCTGTCTGTCCGTCTGTCACCAGGCTGTATCTCATGAACCGTGATAGTTAGACAGTTGAAATTTTCACAGATGATGTATTTCTGTTGCCGCTATCACAACAAATACTAAAAAACATAATATAATAAATATTCAAGGGGGCTCCCATACAACAAACGTGATTTTTTGCTCGTTTTTGCTCGTGTTAAGTCCAGTGTAAGCTGGTGAATGCGTTACTAAAAATGTGATCGGGCGAGGCGAACGGAAGTTGAGAGGGAGATATAAGTTAGTGAAGCTAGAAAGAGAGAGAGTTACGTTTCGTATATTTTTTTAAATATCTTTTATAATTATTTTTTAGTTGAAGTTTTTGACTATGTGGCCCAGCACACATTTCGTTTTTTGACGTGACAACGTCTTATAAATCAATGAACGCCGGCTGCATGCACGAAGAAGTTGACACATTGTCCCGTTATGCTCATTGTACGCTTGCGCCGCATCTATCTCTCTTCTCTTCTTGACGGGTTAATTATTCTTGAATTTAAAAAATCTGATTACTAGTATAATTTCAAGTAATTATTCTTTTATTATTAAAAAATTATTCAATTTTATTCATAAAAGTATGCAATCATTTCACCGATGTTTTTTTTTATTTATAAGGTTACTGGTTATAAAAAAAAAAATGTAAGTGAAGCCACGGCAAGTAATGAATACGGGTACAGATGCGGGAAATATCTATGAATAAAATTACAGTATAAGAATTTATAACGCATGCAAAACGAATGTAGGATCCAACACGAGAAGAAAGTTTGCATACATCATTGTACTGAATGGAACTGTGTCTGTGTGTGTTTGGAGTAAGCTGGTGAATGCGTCACGAGAGCGTTACGAAATGTGTGATCGATGAAGTTGAGACGGAGATAATAGTTAGTGAAGATAGCAACAGAGTTACGTTTCGTATATTACTGTAGGGGCAAGAGAGAGGTGCGAGCATCCATTTTCCTTCTCTCTTTCTCTCATAGCGAAGTTTTACTACAGTCGTGTGTTCTAAAGCAAAAGTTTTCATTTAACCGACTTTAAAAACAAAAAAAAACAACAGCAAAGCGGTGGTAGCCTAGTGGGAGAACGTCTGCCTTCCAAGCAGAAGGTCGTGAGTTCAGATCCCAGTGCAGGCACGTACCAATGTGTTTCTGTAAAACATATGTACGTAATTATCACTCGCTTTTCGGTGAAGGAAAACATCGTGAGGGAACCCACATACCTACCCGAGAATTATTTCGGAGGTAGGTATGTTATCCACCAATCCGGACCGGGCCCCCGTGGTAGATTGCGGCCTAATCCTCTTCACGAAAGTGAGTGGAGACCCGTGCCTAGCAGTGGGACATTATGTGTAGACATGTGGGTTTCCTCACGAACCGTGTGGGTTTTCTTCTGGTTTTTCGGTTTCAGCTTTTGGTTTTGTGGGTTTCGTTTTATGTAATATGTACTAAAAATTATTTAACTATACATTACGAAGTAGATTTTTTAATGTGTTACTTATTAAAGTCCTACGAAAAAAATCCAAGTAACAAAAAACAATAAAATACTCGATGCGCCCCGCAGTTTCACCCGCGTAGTTCCCGTTTTGTCCCACGGGAACATACTATCGGGATAAAAAGCACCCTATCACTCAATCCTGGTTATAAACTATCTGCGTTCCAAATTTCATTCGAATCCGTTGAGTAGTTTTTGCGTGAAAGAGGAACAAACATCCATCCATCCATTCTCACAAACTGTCGCATTTATAATATTAGTAGGTTCAGTTGTCCCTGTAACCGTATTTTCAAACCACAGATAAAATATCGCACACGTCACTGATAGTAAGCGCTTCTGTTTTACCAGAGGTCCTTCTAAGTGACCGGATCTCAATAAATCCTTCACCTAGTCAAGATTTAGACACTTTTACGATACTGCAAGGAAACGGAAGGGATAGTTTAGGCGGCGAACCGAAAATGTGAAGCCGTTGTAGCAATTCATATTTAAACCTGTATTTCAGTTCTTAAACCTGTATTTCTTCGTTTGTTGTGTCGTTTTGACGTTTAGACTGCAATGCCTGCATTTCACGGTTCAATTTGGTTCGCAATCGATTCTTTTTTTTAATTTTTTGTAGCGTTATGATAAACCACGCGTAAGGGGCCGTCCATCGCGTTATGTTTCTTTTGTACCATTTTGTAAGTGTCGACGCTGAAAAGGAGATGGGCAGGACACTTGGCAAGAGACCAGAGGTGGATAAAAGAAGTTACGGAGTGGTGGCCAAGAGGAGCGCAACGGCTGCGAGGCGGACCACCAGCCCGATGGTGGCGCAGGACCGGAACCAATCTCCATGATAATGATAAGTAACGTAATTTATACAATTTCAATAATGCAATTTAATAGTTTGGTAATGATGTTATATCATAATATTGTCAATACAATAATTTATTTTTATATTGTATATTATGGCTTTTAAAAAAAAAAAGAATGACTAAAATATTAAAAATGACATCCCCGTAGTGTTTCTTGGTGCTATCTTCTCTGACGGGCGTATTTCCGAAGCACTGGTAGAGTCAATGGAGTTTTCCTTTTCCTGTCCGAGATTCAGGCATGAGTCGCCGCTTGAAAGGGAAATATCCTTTTTCTAACTCAAACCATAATTAGATAATAATCATTAGTTTCGTAGATCATAATATTTTGACTTCTTTTTTTTGTATTTCTATACTTATGTATAAGATTTTTTTTTGACATGTAAAAGTGCAATATTTTGCCTATTTAAAAAAAATGGCGTAAACTAAAATAGAAAAAAAAATGCGCTGCAAAAAAATGCTGGTAGAAAATTCTCTTAGCGTTAAGACTGCCATTTGTACTAATAAGTTAATCTGTGAATCAATAAAGAATTAAATAAATAAACAGAGGAGGTTTATATCCAGCAGGGGCTGGATACGGGCTGAAAAGATAAATAGATAGCTGTGTTAACACGGTCGATGGTGGAGCATGCTTGCCTAGAAGATACCTATTCCCTCTCGATATGAAGACTTCCAGATTATAGCTCCCGGGAAACAAAGCCGCTGGTATACCCAGTGTCAGTCTCACAACAATTCGGAATCAAAATCAGAATCATAATATATTGCTTAAACTGTGAATACAGAGATGGTAAATCTTATATATATAAAAATGTTATGTTGGTTTGTGTACGCTTCAAAAACTCAATAAGTTCTGCACCGATCGAGCTGACATTTTAGCATGATATATAATCCGCGTCAAGGATTGTTTTTATCTATTTTTTTCACCAGTGACATATCAGCGAATGTGCGAATGTGCCACAGCGAAGCGTGGCAGGGCACAGCTAGTTGTTTATAATTATAGAAACAACAGTTTATCCATTTCGGATGTACAAGAATAAGAATTTATTACAAAAACCAATTCTTTCTTAAATTTTAAAAATGTCACAACATTTATTAAAAACTAGCTGCGGCCGGCGGTTTCACCCGCGTAGTTCCTGTTCCCGCGGGAATATGGGGATAAAATATAGCCTAGTTTACTCGCTGTCAATGTAGCTTTCCATTGGTGAAATAATGTTTTAAATCGGTGCAGCGGTTTAGTCGAAACCTTACATATTTCCATACAAACTTTCATCCCCTATTTTAAACCCTTACAATGCTTTTTTCGCATTAAAAAGTACCCTATGTCCTTTCTCAGGCTCTAGACTATCTCTGTACCAAATTTCATTTCAATCGGTTCAGTAGTTTAGGCGTGAAAGAGCAACAGACAGACAGACAGACAGACAGACAGACAGACAGACAGAGTTACTTTCGCATTTATAATAATATAAAGTAGGGATATTAATTATTTACTTCGAAATATTCTTTTATGTTATAAAATACGTTAAAAATAAGCCAAGCTTTTAATTTATTCTTCAATTGAGATTCTTTCCATAGCTTTAATTCTAATGGTAAGTGAAGACAAATCTGACACCTTCTCAAGCTGGGGAGCGGCTGCATGGATTTTTCTTTTTTTTTCTACTGAGCTGCCAAAGAAACTTACATAAATTACACACTCACTTACGGACTTACACACACACACTTTGCCATAATTCATGAATGTTAATTTAGTACTAACTAAAAATTAATAATTGAAATAAGTAATCCTGTATTTGTCATAGTTTTATACCAAACTTACTTCAATGTATATATTTATTTATTGTAAAACAAAAAAAAAAAAAAAAATTACATACATTTTTTTTTTTTTAAGTTGCGGTTATTTTATGACTTACCTTTTCACCAACTTTGACAGACTGCTTCATGATATAGGGTATCCCCGCGACGTGTCCGAATATAGAAGACATCATGGCCGGAGCGAAGATCACTTTCACAGGCTTTGTACAGTGACAGCCACTTTGACAGTCACTCTTCAGCGGCTCCTTGTGACAGCAGCAGTGATGGCACTTCGTGTCACCCTGCGTATCACTTTGACACTTCGCCGTATCGCTGTCATTCAGTTTCACAGTGTCACTTTGACAGGTGTCAGTGATCTCCTCAGTGTTGGCCGGTTTTGGTGTTTTTGTGTGTTTCATGTCACCAATTTCTAGTGGTTTGGTAGCTTGTTTAGCGTACAGTTTTGGTTTCTTCGAGAACTTTTCCGGGAGTTCTAGTAATGGGGTCTTTCTTTTTAATTCCTTCGGTGTTTCCAGAAGGTAGGCTTTGTTCCGGGATTCGGGGTTTTCATTGGATTTCGGAAAAGGGTGGACTAGTAATGTTCTCCGGGGCTGCCCGCTTGAGGCCCTTGGGAGGGCCCCGGATGGCGTTCTTGTTGCATCCAATTTGACAGATTTTGACACTATTGGCGGAATTTTTGGCTGATTCTGTACTTGAATTATCAAAATATGTGCAGCATTTGCGTCGTTCTAAGAAAGCTGGTTATTTGTCCAAGTTTTGCATCACAATGTTCACTGCTATTTTGGAATAGTTTTTTTTTAGTATTTTAATTTTTTCTTTTTTTTTATTTTTTAAATAATGTTCACTTAATTTATTTGCACTTTCATAGTTTTTAAATTCAATAAGATTCGTTAACGGAAATTGTCACAGTTTCTAACTTACATTATAATTATATTTTTATAAACGTCAACAAATATTCACAAAAATGTCCTAATTAAAATTCACTGTTACCAAAATAGTATGAATGTTATTTAACTGTTTTTATTAGTCATATATTTATTTATCTATATAATTAAAACGGTTTCCACCAATGACAGTTTTTCTGCAAATATAAAAAAAGAAACTTTCTCTTATATTATTTCCGGAAAGTTTCTAAAGCCCGTTCATTTATTTAAATAACTTTTAATGCCAACACTAATTATTGTCCTGACCACTTCGCACGCAAATCCAGAAAAAAAAACCCAAACGTCAATGTCTCTAATAATTGTTAAAAAAATATATATTGTATATCCGAAATGGATATAGACTGTTGCTACATAAATAATTATAAGATCTTTATACACAGTATTATACAATAAAATTTATTCTTATTCTTATTCTTATTCTTAAAAGCGTAACCCAAACGTCAATGTCAAAAGGTCAAGGGCCACCCACGTGACGTATGTTTACAAACAAACAAAATAGCAAACAACCTATTTTGGACAAACTTCTTTGCGTAGTTAAAGCAAGCACTGTCATTAGAATCCCTGTCAATTTTGACACTGTAACTGGCGACAGTTTTTTTGGAAATTTCACATTTGATGTCTAAAAGTAGCGCGTTTAGACGAGACACGTCCGTTCGGTTCGGAGTTTGGGAACGAACTGCAGTCGTAGGAGGGTAAGAGGCGGTTTTAGTGGGAGTGTCTTAAAAGCCACGCCTATCGGAGTGTTAGATTCTTTCTTGTCTAGACTTAACCAAGATGGCTGGAGTCTATGGCGGAACTTTTAAGTCAGAATATAGGAAGCGTTTTGTGCGCTTTGTGGGCGACCGCCCTTAAATTATTTCAAAGCTTACAAGTAGGCAAAAATATTGCACTTTGTCAATTCATTAAACAATAAAAAATAAGTCAAAATGGGTTTTTTTTTGTTATTTGAATGAGTGACGAGATGAGCTAGTTGTTTACCTAATGGTTAGCGCTACGCCTGCCCATAACAGTTACATTACCACCTAGAACTTTGCATTGTAGAAACCAGCGGTGAACTGCACTGCGCCCGTCACCCTGAGACATCGGCTCTAAAGTCTCATATGCCCAGTAATTTCGTTGGAAACAGTGCCCTTCAAACCAGAACACAGTAATGTTTGCACACTGCTTGGCGGATGATGTGGACCTATTCTTTACTATTATTTTTGGCAGTAAAATGTTTTATTTGTTGCGGCGAATTTCTGAAAATATAATAATTATGTATCAATGTATCAAATTTCATCAAAATCTGTTTAGCCGTTACGACGTGAAGAGAAGCCTAACACTCAATAAACGGTGACGGAAAACATGGAAATCCACACAACTACCCGAAAATTGTTCAAAGTTAGGTACGTTATCCACCAATCCGGACCGGACCCCTGTAGTGGATCAAGGCCTAACCCTCTTCACGAAAGTGAGAGGAGACCCGTGCTCAGCAGTGGGACTATAAGCCCTCGCAGGACGCCTGGCATAATTATGTCAAACATGAAAACTATTTTGTATAGAAAATGTGCATAAAAGAAGGATTTATTACGGTTTCATATTTTTTAAACCAAAGAGTCGATATACGTTGATACTGGCTGGATACAAAAAAAAAACTCTAACTGCCATACTCGCCACGCCAACAGCCGGTCTGACCCGCCGCATTAGATGTTTCATAATTATCATCAAAAACATTCCTTTAATCACACAACGTACATAATTATATCTAACATACTAACACAGGGAGTAAAATAATATCTTGTCAAAATGCTAATCACACCCTTTAATCAGCATCAAGGCTGAAACACAAGGCACCCCTGTAAAATAAAAATAAAAGTTGTAAACCAACCCTCCTCCAATTTGTCAAATTAAATAAAAATTTCCCGAACTTTGTCCCCGTTTTAAAATTCTAAAGGTGATCGGTGAATCGGAAAAATCAACAGGACTCTTTGGAGCGATTGTTTTAGAATTTATAAACAGTGAAAACTCTTTTAAGGAGTTTTGGGGGGAAAGCGAAATGTGACGTTATTGTTTTTTTTTTTCACAATCTTGTGGATTTTATTTTTTTGTTTTCACTTCGAAAGATTATTGTATGTAGCCAGTGTCAAGTTAGTATAGAATGAGTTTTTAATTATTTTTAAATAGTCAAAAATATGTCGAGCCACAGTCAGTCAGTAGATAGTCTCGTGAAAGTCACGGGTGCTTTTTAAAAACTTTTTGGGAATTTTAGAGAGAACATAAAATTGCACGTTTTTTTTGTTTTGCGTTCATTACTGACATAATGGCAAAAATTCCAATATTACACAATAACACACGAAGAAACAAAATTAAATGTTTGAGAAAAAAATACTAAAAACATCAACGTCAAATCTTCGGTTTCCCGCCAAAAGTCACTAGAACGGTTTTTTTTTGCATTTAGCCAGTATCAAGTATTTATGTTGTTTTTTTTTATCTCTTATTTTTCTTATTAGTGACAAACCTATTCAGTTTTTGAGCAATATAATCGATTAAATCATACGTCAATTACTGATTAAAATTCACCTTGCATTACCCCCTGGCCTGCGACCTCAAATGAACCTTCCCATAACTGCTAATTGAGTTTAACCCTTCCGTTAAGCTCCGGTTAACTTCGGACAAGTCGTTTAGTTTTATAGGACGGTTGAAATGGTCACCGGGCTTGTAGGGCTTTACCTATAGTGGGTACCTAACTTAACAAGTTTGGAATTTCATCTTTTGATTACTTGACAAGCGTAATTATATAGATGAAATAGTAGAATTTAAAATTAATACAAAATTTAAATCGGGGATAACTAATCAAGTCATTGATATGGCTATATATTACTAGGGGTTGGTGATAGAAGGGTGGAAATTTTGGGTGGTACGTATTTTGTAATGCCACTTATATCTGTATATATAAAAATGTTATGTTACTTTGTGTACGCTTCAAAAACTCAAAAAGTTCTGCACCGATCGAGCTGAAATTTTAGCATGATATATAATCCGCATCAAGGATTGGTTTTATCTATTTTTTTCATCAGTGACATATCAGCGAATGTGCGAATGTGTCACAGCGAAGCGTGGCGGGGTACAGCTAGTACTTAATAAAAATAAAATCGTAAAAATAACTGTGCTCGTCACGCTGAGACATCGGCTCTAAAGTTTCATATGCGCAGTAATCTCGCCGGAAACAATGCCCTTATTTATTTATTTAATTATTCTTTAGCACACAAATGGAGTACAAGGAGTGCTAAATGCTAAGTAGCATTTTCTACCAGTCATCCTGGAGGTGTAACTGAAATGGTGGTGGTGTGGCAAAACGAGAGAGCAGAGAAAAGTTTATTTAAAAGATATTTAGTGATAGAATACCCCTTCAAACCGGAATAGTATTGTATTGTTTGCACACTACTGCTTGTCGTGTTAGGTGACAAACATACGTACAGAAGAATTTTACCAATATTATAGAAGCGAAAGTTTGTGAGAATGGATGGATGTTTGTTCCTCTTTCACGCAAAAACTACTGAACGGATTCGAATGAAATTTGGAACGCAGATAGTTTATAACCAGGATTGAAGAATAGGGTACTATTTAACCCTTGTTTGTATTGATTTTTTTATTTCTAAGAGTCATGGTTTTTTTATTGTAAGGTAATCATGAAAACTTGTGTTTTACTGAGACGGATAATAAATGATATTCCATTCAAACACACTACACCATTCATTCATACACTCACTCACTCCGCACGTGCCTAGTTGAAAGCTCTTCAGCATCACTGACCTTTCCTTTGAGTCTTTGGACGATAACTCCCGCACTCCCTGTGGTATAACTTAGGGGTGAAAAAATTCGCTTTCACACTTGCTACTAGTGCACGCAGCGAATTCACCCAATACTTTCACGCTAGCGTTTTTTAGTACGATTGTGTATCTAAATGACAATAAAAAATGGCCAACATCGATCAGCTAACAGGAGGCATACCATGACCTTTTATAGCGATTCAATTGATGACCTAAACTGAGCCGCGTCGCATAATCGTACCGTGACTCTTATTTTTTATGTTGCTGCCATTTTCAACTTAAACGGGATCCAGCTAAGGTTGAAAATGGCAGGAACCTAAATTGAGTCCCTAATAAGCCATTTTCAACCTAAACTATATCTAGTTTAGGTTGAAAATGGCAGCAACATAAAAAATAAGACGTCATGGTAGGCCTCCAGGACTAGGAACAGTAATAATATTATCAGTAACATAAGGACATCGGACGGTGGCTTTCCTTATATACGTAGAATAAAAATTAATAGAATAGAATGAATCTTTGAATGTGTATTTTGTAATATCTGCATTCTACTGTGCTTTGTGTAATCGATTGTTGTAATTGACTGCGGCCGTTTCAATTGAATAAATAAATAAATAAATAATAAATAATAATAATATGTTTCTCGCTATCAAACGCTTATAATGGGCTTATAGTAGTATTGCCAACACAGCAATCTATTTTATTATGTTTAAATTGATGGCGCGGAGCGAGAGGCGGTGCGCTGGTGGCGATCTTGGCCGAGCGCATCCGAAGGCGGCCGAAGACGTCACGTGGTGTTCGGACGCAGAAAGCACGCCACCCCCGCCATGTTTTTCTAGTAGTGTCGCCTCGCAATTTCGAGAGTGCGCGCCCGCGCGGTCAAAATCGCCACCGGAGCACCCCGCTGCTCACCTCGGGCTTCGACCGCCCCTTGTTATTTGTTTAGTGTTTGTATCGTATTTCTCGTGTGGTGTCGTGCGTGTCACCGAACTTCTTTGATTACAAGTTTTTTCGTGATCGGACTGTCTCTATTTTCACAAATCCCCTGAACCCTGCGCCAATAATCTACAATAATAAGTAGGGTGTTGGCTTACATAAATCAATGTCACTTTATCAAACAGTTATAATTTTCTAAGAGCTGTAATAACTTTTTATGTATGTAACAAAGTGGATGACACTTCATTTAGTTTGTACAGTTTGAATTTGCCGCGTAATAAACTCGATGTATAATTTATCTGTGAATTCGTTAGATTCTATGGAGTGGTCTGCCATATTGAATGATTGCAGCATGATAAAATATGGAGATTCCGTTAGGTTATCGAAATATGAATTATTTTGTAATTTGAATGTTTAAACGATAGTAATTAATAAGAACTGGTGAAACAATAGCTTTAAATGTTGTTTCTCTTTTCAGGTAAGATTTGTGACTAATTAATATACGGTTTTGTAAAAGTGTTAAAACTAGTTTATGTAGGTACTTATTATAATAAAATTTACTCTTTTCAGAGCAACTCAATTTTGGTTATAGTTTTACTGTTCACCATAATATCCAAGGATAAATAGAAATAGACACATTATATGAATAAGAATAAAACAACAAAATTAAGTCAAAATAAATCTGCAAAAGTAATTTAGTTTTTTATTTATTGCATGATAAAATAATTGTAACATTACAGATGAGATCTAATGCGCTACAATTACCACATTACTTAAAAAACTACAAAAATAAAATAAAAAAAAAAACAAATCAGCATAAAAAGAGACAACATGAAATAGAAAATGTACATTAAAAATAAATAACAAACTTACAAATAAACTTGTTCACAGTAGTGCACAGAGCATTTTACAAATACTGACCGCTTATCATTAAATATGTCACATTGTGCTTGTGAGGTGATGATTATCTAATTATGGGTTGAGTTTGTAAAAGAACATTTCATCAAGTGGTGACTCATGGCTGAATCTCGCACACAAACTCCATTAACTCTACCAGTGCTTACGTGTCCCAGCAGACATTTCGTTTTTTATCTATGTGTGTTTCGGGACCGGGCCCCCGTGGTGGATTATAGCCTAATCCTCCTCACGAAAGTGTGGGAGACCCGTGCCCAGCAGTGGGACGTTATGGGTTGATGATGATGATGACGTGATAATTATTGTATGTTCGAAATGAACAGGCTGTTGGACCTTTTTTAAATTTTAAGACCACAATATTGAATAGAATAGAATAGAATAGAAAAACTCTTTATTGTACACCAGAAACAAAAATAAACACAGTACAGAAGAATTACAATAGGTAAACAAGGGTAGCACAATGGGCGGTCTTATCGCTGGAAGCGATTTCTTTCGATATTGTTTTGTACCTACACAGTTTTTAACAATAAACGTATTGTATTGTATTCTATTATGTATAAATTGTAAGAGTGCATTAGTTTTGCTGACTTACAATAAACGATTTCAGTTTCGAGTGCTTACAAAGCGCTAGTGTGAAAGGCCAATGTTCGAGTTGATGAAAAGCAAGGGTCCGTGGCGGTATAACTGTGTTAGCTACAAGAGCTTGCAACTGACACCATTGTCAAAGTTTGACATGGGTGCTTAAGGGCTATCGAAATATTTATTTATTTCAATATACAGTGCCTTAACAGGTGTTTCCAAAGCGACACCGTACTTACATGTAACTAAGAACCAACACATTTAAGGGCAACATCCGTAAATGTCACTAATGAACATGTAAAAATGTCCAGCTCGCTGTGCTCAGCGCAGATTCTATTCAACAATCGAAGAGCCCTAGTAATAGGTGCTTGGTGGAGCGCATTGGTTCTTCCGACTGACACCGCGAACAATTTGTGGCGTCGCGCGCGCAAATAGTTGTCAGGCACGTTCAACTTCAAGCACATTAGTACAAGAGGGTTGTGTACAAAACCTCGTAGAAGTTTAAAAATATACGTAACCAATACGAGGTCCCTCCTGACTTCCAACTTGTAATACCCTACCATTCCCAGGACGAAAAGAGTAGGATACATCAACGGATACAAAGGATAAACCCCGTACCCCATATATATGGTTTTCGAGCCAATAATTACATATGTTATTAGAGCTGTCAATCAATAAACATCTAGATAGATAGAGAGTTAAATAAACTCGTTATTGAAACACCACGGAACAAAGAAAACTTAAAAACTAGAACAAAACAAGTTTTACAATTAGTGTCACAATGGGGCACCATGCACGGAGAGGAGTAATTAGGACATCGGACGGTGGCTTTCCTTATATACATAGAATAAAAATAAATACATAGATACATATTATACACAAAATAAACTTAAATACATAGTAACATAATAGATAAACTTAATATATCCCATAATATAATAAGCATCATCATCATCATCAACCCATAACGTCCCACTGCTGGGCACGGGTCTCTCCTCACTTTCGTGAGGAGGGTTAGGCCATAATCCACCACGGGGGCGCCCAGTCCGGATTGGTGGATAACATACCTACCCCCGAAATAATTCTCGGGTAGGTATGTGGGTTACCTCACGATGTTTTCCTTCACCGAAAAGCGAGTGATAATTACGTACATATGTTTTACAGAAACACATTGGTACGTGCCCGCATTGGGATTTGAACTCACGACCTTCTGATTGGAAGGCGGACGTTCTCCCACTAGGCTACCACCGCTAAACAAGATAATAGATCTACCACACACAGAAAGTAGTGGGAGGCCTCTTCTGCAAGAGACCGCCTGCGGAAGATATTCATGCGCCAAGCAGTAGCAAACATTACTCTGTTCCGCTTTGAAGGGCATTTTTTCAGGGTTTTAGAGCCGATGTCTCAGCAGGGCGCCGCGCAGGATTATGTAATGCAGTGTTCTGGGTGGTGCTGTGACTGTTATGGGCAGGCGTAGCGCTTTCCATCAGGTTAACGACAAGCTGCGCTTTTAGCACTTTTTGGGTAAATAAAAATCATGGAACTTGCAGCATCGTCACCGAACGCTTTCCATTAGCTTTAAGTACCTATACTGTTTTTAATAATTATGAGGACTTATTGGGTAAACAAAAAAAAGATAGAAAAAGAAAGTTAAACAAAAAGTTCTTATTAGAAAGCAACTTCTTCTTGTAAATTAAATCTCATTAGAAAAGGCTGCCCACAGTGTTTATTAATCCTTAATCATAAGCACTTCTTTACAATATATTATTATAACATTGGCTATATTTTATCCCCGTATTCCCACAGGAACGGGAACTACGCGGGTGAAACCGTTGGGCGCCGCTAGTGTTAAAAATGTGAAAGTTTGTGAGGATGGATGAATGTTTGTTACTCTTTCACGCAAAAACTAATGAATGGATTTGGATGAAATTTGGCACACAGGTAGATTTTTTTATTGTGTGGAACCATGATCTTCGTAGTTCTTCATTCCCTAGATAGGTATAGGAGTTCTTGGTTGTGTCCCAGGATTTATGCCACAGCATGGATCGTAAAAAGAAAATACGTCTTATAGCTAGTATTATACTACCAAAAATCAGAAAGTCTCAGTAATACATCAAACTATACCCAAACGTGACGTTGATTGCAATATATACAACTAGAATAATTATTATCTAATATTTAACTTCAACAATGCAAAAAAGCGCAATGTCGAAACAAAAAAAAGTCCGTCAGCTGGCTGCAAGCTGTCAGTTCCTGCTGTCAAACGTCAGCTGGTTGGCCGTAAATCAAATAAGTGCGAAAAGTTCGATTGCAGTTTTTTTGTTTATAAATTTTCCTTAATCATTAGAGAACTTCAAGACGAGGAAGAAAACCAGATTTGTGTAGAAAATCTTCAACATAAAAGTAAGAAAATGTATACTTACAGTACACTACACCGTTTAGCAAGGAAGAATTTGCGACGCTTCGAACCGGCGCTGATTGCTGACCGCATGTTTTCTTTATGTTTTGCAACTTTAATCAATAATCAGGGCGATACGTAGCTTCTACAATACACTATCCAAATACATCAACATCATCATTGCGTGTTTCCATTTGTGGAATTTACTTAGTCAAGTTATTAATTATTATATAGCTTTAGTTTATTACTTTGTGCTGTACGCTCGATTTTGAGTTACAATCCAGATTTTAAAAATTTCTTTAACTATCTCATAAGTTACGACGATTGTAATTTGTTTTGTGAATCAAATAAATAAGTAACATTAATTTTAGCATTATATTATTTTTATTTATTTATTAAAGATTAGTTCTTAAAATTATTGTTATAGGTGAACAAAAATGCCCCAATCAAGGAGAAAAACCCCCTTCAGCGGGAAAGCTAAGAAGCAACAGCTGCAGAGTAAGAAACAGAACAAGGTCCTGCTAATGCCAAGTATGTATAATTAAAAAAAAATAAAGAAAAAAAAGCGTCATCATCATTCATCAAGAGGAGAGCACCGAGAAACTTTACGAGGATTTCATTTTTTCAAATTTCCTGTAATTTTCTTATGTCACTTCTAAGGTACAATATCTTCTTCTTCGCATCGATGGTTCAGCATCCACCAGACTATCAAATGAATTAAACTGCTAAATAGCTTTAGAGCAATGTTCGGCTATTGCCACCCCAGGAGGGGAAGCCTCATGCAGGTCGTTCAACGTGCATGTGTAAGGGCAGTGCGGGCACGGCAGCAGATGCCGCATGTCTTGCTCGGGAGCGCCACAAGCACTGGGCCGAACTCGGAGCAGAATAACCCCATCCGGCCGTATTCGACCTACAGCAGCCCTCTTGGGTCGGATGTTGGTTAAGCAACTAAACACTTTATAAAAATAATCTATTCTAATGACAGTATTGTAACATCGTATTTATGTTCTTTGTTGCAGCGACCTCATCATCGGAAGCATATGATGTGGTCTCTATGAATTACCAGCCGAAAACCCGAGGGGGCCGCGGTGACTCCAACCGGTACGCCCTCAAGTTCTACCGGGAGTCCGATATGGAGGTGGAGATGAAGAAAGAGGATGCTTTGTAAGTATGCTATAGTTGCAACTCATGACTACTCAAAACTAATTTTGACTGCTAAGTAAGTACCAAAACTAATATTAACATTTTCACTGTTGAAAACAGACGTGTTTTTTATAACTTTATGTGGGTGTGGGAAAACACAGTTTTTGTGTTAGCGCAGCTCACGTGCCGGTTGTGCTGCGAAACAGACGTGTGTGTGTAACGCGGCGCTACTACACTACAGCTCACACAGACGGCACGCCATTGCTGGAAAACGCACACGGTCCGTAATGGTGCCCAAATGTAAAAACCGGTTCAGCAGTCAATGTGTTAACATAAATACTTTGTTAGCATGTTTCATCAATTTCCTTTAATATTCCAGAAAGGCTCTGAACCCCGTTCCTGAGAAGGATCTAGAAGTGAATCCATCGGAATACTTTCCCGTAGAGATATCCTTCCCCAAGAGGCCCCCGTGGGACTTCAAGATGTCCCCGGCACAACTAGATGCTCATGAGCAGAGGTATTTCAAGGTAAGGGTTTTAAAAGAGCACTGGTAGAGTCAATGGAGTTTTCCTTTTCCTGTGCGAGACTCAGGCATTAGTCACCACTTGAAAGTGAAATATCCTTTTTCTAACTCAAACCATAATTAGATAATAATCATTAGTTTCGTAGATCATAATATTGCGACTTTTTTTTTTGTAATCTATACTTATGTATAAGATATTATTTTTTTTGACGTGTAAAAGTGCAATATTTTGCCTATTTACAATAAATGATTTGAGTTTGAGTTTGAGTTTAAAAAAGAACATCATACATCCATACATACAGTCATATCTTTCTCCCGTTGGTATCGGCGGAGACTAAATCTTAACCCATCTCCTTTTTTTTTTCTTTATTTTATTAACACGTTCACTGCTGAAAACACACACGTCTGTGTTTTCATAACGTTACGGCAAGCGAAAACACGCCTATAGTGTGAACCTACATTGCTGTATTGTCAATTTTATCACATCAGTTACACCACAGCTGATTTAGTTTAGTTACAACACAACGCCAGTAAACACACAAGTTGTGTGTAAATTCGCAAAAGAGCCAAAAAAAGTAGACGGTTCAGCAGTGTACGTCTTAAGTAACGAGATGAGCAAGTCGTTAACCTGATGGTAAGCCCGACACCTGCCCATTACAGCTGCAGTGTCACCCAGAATCTAGTGCGGCACTGCACTGCGCTCACCACCCTAAGACATCAGCTCTAAAGTCTCATACACCCAGTAATTTCGCTGAAAACAGTGCCCTTCAAACTGGAACACAGTAATGTTTGCACATTACTGCTTGACTCTGCTTTATATAGCTTTTTCATCAACAACCCATTACGTCCCACAGCTAGGCACGGGTCTCCCCTCACTTTCGTGAGGAGGATTAGGCCATAATCCACCACGGGGGCCAGATCCGGATTGGTGGATCACATACCTACCTCCGAAATAATTCTCGGGTAGGTATGTGGGTTTCCTCACGATGTTTTCCTTCACCGAAAAGCGAGTGATAATTACGTACATAGGTTTTTTTTTTTTTTTTTTACTAGAAACACATTGGTACGTGCCCGCACTTGGATTTGAACTCACCACCTTCTGCTTGGAAGGCGGACGTTCTCCCACTGGGCTACCACCGCTTGCACCGCACCGCTAGCTTCTTGAGTCTAGATTAAAAAATTAAACCTGTTTCAGAAATATGTAGATCGCCTGCAAGAATCCGAGCACTGGAAGGACATGTCCTACTTCGAGCTGAACCTCGAGACTTGGAGACAGCTGTGGAGAGTCATGGAGATGTGTGATATACTCCTACTCATTGTGGACGTCAGATATGCAGTCAGTTAACATATATATACCTTTTGACTCTCAGGAGTTGGCCAATATGGGTTGATGATGATGACGAGGAGTTCTATATTACAGGGCATGATGTTCCCCCCGTCCCTCTACGAGTACATTGTCAAGGACCAGCACAAGGACATGATCCTAGTGTTGAACAAGATAGACCTGGTGCCGGGGGCCGTGGTGGCAGCGTGGAAGGAACACTTCTCCACCACTTACCCTGGGCTGAAGGTGGTCTACTTCACGTCGTGTCCTGGGTACAATCTGAGGGGTGCCACGAGTGATAAGGCTGGTGAGTAAAGCCCACGCTATATGGGGTGGTTGCTTTAGAACCAATGTCTCAGGGTGATGAACGCAGCGGTGCTATCTTCTCTGATGGGTGTATTTCTGAAGCACCGGTAGAGTAAATGGAGTTTCCTTTTCCCGTGCGAGATTCAGGCATGAGTCACCTGACAATGACACACCTGTGTGACAGTGAAGCGAAGTTTTACCATTTTTAAGTCGAGCAAATCATTCAGCTGATGGTAAGCACCGTGCCTGCCAATAATACTCAAAATCCTACTAGTCCCTACTTCCCAACTTTAT
Organism: Campaea margaritaria; assembly: GCA_912999815.1. Lineage (NCBI taxonomy): Eukaryota > Metazoa > Arthropoda > Insecta > Lepidoptera > Geometridae > Campaea > Campaea margaritaria. The sequence goes on from OU538818.1 coordinate 3,785,337, forward strand.
ATTATAAATGCGAAAGTAACTCTGTCTGTCTGTTGCTCTTTCACGCCTAAACTACTGAACCGATTGAAATGAAATTTGGTACAGAGATAGTCTAGAGCCTAGGAAAGGACATAGGGTACTTATTAATGCGAAAAAAGCATTGTAAGGTTTTGAAATAGGGGATGAAAGTTTGGATGGAAGATGGAAGCGAGTAACATAGGCTATATTTTATCCCCATATTCCCGCGGGAACAGGAACTTCGCGGGTGAAACCGCGGGGCGCAGCTAGTTATATCATAAATGAGAAAGTTAATGAGGATGTATGGACGTTTGTTACTCATTCACGCAAAAACTACTGAACTGATTTTGATGAAATTTAGCACAAAGATAGTCTATTACCTGGATTATCATAAAGGATAGTTTTTGTCCTGTAAAAATTAACGGTTCTAGGTAATAATTGACATACTGCAGGATTGCAAGTACGGCGACGTAAAGGCAGACAACGGATGTGCGTTGAAGGGACCACGCAGCTTCTGCAAGCTTGCAAGGAGCTGGTCAACGGAGAGGTAGACCTCGCACCCTGGGAGGAGAAGATCAGAGAGGAGATGCAGACGGAGAGAGAAGACGACGAGGTCGAAGTAGGTACGTAGACAGAGGAAGCTAGAAGGAACCATGCAGGTCTTGGTCCTGGCTGGTCAACGGAGAGGTAGACCTGGCACCCTGGGAGGAAAAAATCAAATTTTTTTATTTGACTGAGTGGCGAGACGAGCAAGTCGTTCACCTGATGGTAAGCGCACCCCATGCCCATAACAGTGACAGGACCACCCAGAACCCTGCATTGCATAACCCTGCGCGGCGCACGTCAGCCTGAGACATCGGCTCTAAAGTCCTTCAAACCGGAACACAGTAATGTTTGCACACTACTGCTTGGCGGATGAATAACTGGCAAAGGTGGTGATGGTGGTCTCTTGCAGAGGAGAGCTCCCACTACGACCTATCATCCACCAGGTTTCTTCAACAACGAGCCATATTCTATTACTCATTACTATTGAAATTTCAACAGCGGAAACAATAATTGAAAAACCCGACACTACGTTTTACACGCACGAGCGTTACAAACGCGGCGTGTTAACCGTCGCCTGCTGCGGCCAACCCAACGTGGGGAAGTCGTCGCTTATGAACGCGGTGTTGGGGAAGAAACGGCTCAGCGTGTCGCGCACCCCGGGGCACACCAAGCACTTCCAGACTATATACACGACGCCGCAGGTGAGTGGACGAGGTGGGATGTGAGTGTACGAGGTAGTGTGTGAATGTACGACGTACTATGTGACTGTACGAGGTAGTATGTGCACGAGACAGTATGTAAGTGTACGACGTGGGATGTGTGTGTACGAGGTGGGATGTGAGTGTACGAGGTGGGATGTGAGTTTATGACAGTGGGAAAGGTAAGGAAGTCTTCATTTATGAATGCAGTGTAGTGGAAGAAACAGCTCAGGAGGCCTACCATGACATCTTATAGCGTTACAATTGGAAGACCTAAACTGAACCGTTATAGTACCGTGACGTCTTATTTTTTATGTTGCTGCCATTTTCAACCTTAAATTGATCCGGTTTAGGTCTTCAATTGAATCGCTATAAGATGTCATGGTATGCCTCCTGTGGATTGTGCACCCCCCGGGCACACCAAGCACATCCAGACTATAAGCATAACGACGAGGTGGTCAGTGATTGATTAAATCTTATATATATAAAAAAATGTTATGTTGGTTTGTGTACGCTTCAAAAACTCAAAAAGTTCTGCACCGATCGAGCTGAAATTTTAGCGTGATATATAATCCGTATCAAGGATTGTTTTTATCTATTTTTTTCATCGGTGACATATCAGCGATTGTGCGAATGTGCCACAGCGAAGCGTGGCAGGGCACAGCTAGTTTTGATATAAAACTGTTTGGTTGCAGGTTAGGTTCTGCGACTGTCCCGGGCTGGTGTTCCCCTCAAAGGTGCCGCGGCCTATACAGATTTTGATGGGTTCTTACCCGATTGCGCAGCTTCGAGAACCGTATACTACCATCAGGTGACGTACAAACATTTATATAATTCTTTGTATGGCATGTTAAGCCATCGGTCTGGTCTGTTATTGGCAGTTGATTAAGTCATATCAGATGCCTTCAGCGGCCTGATATACTGTAGTGGGAGGCCTCTTCTGCAAGAGACCGCCTGGGGAAGTACCACACCGCTGCCGGATATCCATCCGCCAAGCAGTAGTGTGCAAACATTACTGTGTTCCGGTTTAAAGGCCACTGTTTGTAGCGAAATTACTGAGCGTATGAGACTTTAGCGGAAGCGGTGGTAGCCTAGTGGGAGAACGTCCGCCTTCCAATCAGAAGGTCGTGAGTTCAAATCCCAGTGCGGGCACGTACCAATGTGTTTCTGCAAAACATGTGTACGTAATTATCACTCGCTGTTCGGTGAAGGAAAACATCGTGAGGAAACCCGCATACCTACCCGAGAATTATTTCGGAGGTAGGTATGTTATCTACCAATCCGGACTGGGCCCCCGTGGTGGATTATAGCCTAACCCTCCTCACGAAAGTGAGGAGAGACCCGTGCCCAGCAGTGGGACGTTATGGGTTGATGACTTTAGAGCCGATGTCTCAGGGTGACGAGCGCAGTGCGCCGCTCTGAGACATCGTAACTTGTTATGGGCTGGCGTAGCGGTTACCATCAAGTGAAAGACTTGCTCGTCTCATCAAACAGTGGAATAAAAAAAATTTTTTTTTGTCAATGGAATTCAGGTGGCCTGACATTCTGACGCTTTCACAACTTACCATAACAACATTTAAATATAAATTTCCAGATACATGGCTGAACGTATGGACCTGCCTCGCTTGCTTCGTATAGAACACCCGGAGAGAGACGAGACCTGGTCTCCGAGAGACATCTGCGACGGATGGGCGAAGAAGCGGGGATACCTCACCGCTAAAGCAGCTAGGTACGTTCGAAGACAAGGCATATGGATTATTATTTATGGGTTATTTTTTCTTATCTTTTACTATTTAAAATGCCCTAAATATGTTATATATAATACGACATTTGTTGAAGTCTTTATTAAGTCCGTGTGTCACCAAAGGCAAGAGCTGAAAATCAGCGTTGTGGTTTGACCACAGCATCATGCTGAGCTCAGGCCTTGTCTGACATCACTGCGCGCCGGCTATCTGCGTACGCTATTATGTTCATCGTGTGTTTTCATTTCCTCGTCTTGTCTCTAAATAAGTACGTTGTTCGCTGTTGTGTGCAGTTGTGTCAGAATAAATGTTTTTTCTTTCTTTTCTTTCTTTATATGATTTTTTTTTTAATTTTTCCTGGTGAGCAAGTCGTTCACCTGACGGTAAGCGCCAAGCCTGCCCATAACAGCTACAGTGCCATCCAGAATCTGTTGCGGCACTGCACTGCGCCCGCCACCCCGAGACATCGGCTCTAAAGTCTCACACGCCCAGTAATGTCGCTGGAAACAGTGCCCTTCAAACCGGAACATAGTAATTTTTGCACACTACTGCTTGGCGGATGAATGTCTGGCAAAGGTGTACTTTAGAACCGATGTCTCAAGGTGACGAGCGCAGTGCAGTGCCGAGTAAGATTTTTTATTGTAAAGTTCTGGATGGGGCCCCGTAGCTGTTACAGGCAGGCGTGGAGCTCACCATCAGGTGAACGATTTGCGTAGTGAGTGATGAGCGCATTGTGAAGAGTGTGGTTGCAGGTTTGATTCCCGCACGGGGCATAGATTTGTGTGAACTACGGGTATTTGCTCTGAGTCTGCGTGTTTGTGGGAGCACGGTCCTCGCAGTTCCTGATTCCCTAGTACTGGGAGTCCTAGTTAGGGGTCAGGTGCTTTATAATGGTTGTGAAAAGAATAATTAGAATAGAACAGAAAATAGGTTATTGTTCACCAGTTCAATGGTGGTAGCCTAGTGGGAGAACGTCCGCCTTCCAATCAGAAGGTCGCGAGTTCCGTACCAATGTGTTTCTGTAAAACATATGTACGTAATTATCACTCGCTTTTCGGTGAAGGAAAACATCGTGAGGAAACCCTGGAATTATTTCGGAGGAAGGTATGTTATCCACCGATCCGGGCCGGGCCCCCGTGGTGGGTTATGGCCTAACCCTCCTCACGAAAGTGATGGGAGACCCGTGCCCAGCAGTGGGACGTTATGGGTTGATGATGATGATTATGATGACACCAGTTCAGAAATACACGAGGTACAAGGAATAGAACTTATTCAAATAAATATTGTACAATGGGCGGACTTATCGCTAAAGCGATCTCTTCCAGTCAACCTTTGGATGGAGTGAAGCAATGGAGCGTCACATGTTGGTTAATGTTTTCTTTCTTTTTTTTTTTCAGATTGGATACGTACCGAGCGGCAAATAGCCTGCTGAGGATGGCATTAGATGGGAAATTATGTTTATGGCTACGACCGCCCGGATTCACACAACAAAAAGGTAACTTTTATATTAAAAAACGAGTGTGCTTTAGACCACACGGCTGAAGTAAAACTTCGCTATGAGAGAGAGAGCAAGAAAATGTGTGCTCGCACCTCTCTCTCTCTCGCCCCTACAGTAATATACGAAACGTAACTCTCTTTCTATCCTCACTCACTTATATCTCCCGCTCTACTTAATTTCGCCTCGCCCGATCACACTTTTCGTAACGCTCTCGTCACTCATTCACCAGCTTACGCCCCAAGTCAAGCGTGCGTAAAGAAGTTTTACTTCCAAAATTTATATTTCACCAAACAAGCTTTTATAAAATACGCATCCGCTACTGCAAGCTGATCAAAATGAGTCCAAACACCATCTGTCTACTGTTAGTCGCTGAGGAGTTCCGCTGTCTACCTTCCGTCTCTATCGGATCAGCTCGCTGTCACCATCTTTTTTTTTTACAGAAAAATTCGAGTCCTCGGACGAAGTGAAGTACGTGAAATGGGTCCAGGCTCTAACCAAGGAGGTGGGCGATGTAGATCCGATATCTGACGTCGAATCCGAAGACAACGACGCACCCGACGGTCCGTCGGACGAGGCCGACGAGTCGTCCGACGACACAGAGTATACCACCGCGATGGCCAATAAATTCGCCGCTTTAGTTAGCGGCGATGATTAAAAAAAAGAAAATTAATTAGCTAGGTTCCAGGCCCATCTTGTTTCTGTGCTTGGAATCGGCTAAATGCAGCTATTTTAATGGTTAATTAGCGTTTACGTGTTTGAGCACGGCATGACTAAAGCTTCACATTATGCAATTATAGTTTTGTACCACGTTTCTTCTTAGAGCAAACGTGATTTTGTTATTGTTCGTTATGTATGTATTTATTAAAAAAAAAAATTACGAGTGTCTTTTTTTATTTACCTATTGGCATCCTTCAATATTGCCCTAACTAATTCTAATTTATAAATCTGAGTTTTAGCAATAACTACTTTTTTGTGGACGGGGGAGTGCTAATACCGACCGGGATAGTAGAAAAAACACCGAACATAAACGTCACCAGAACTGTCAAATGTCATTGTCAAATCCATAAAACTGTCAATGTGACGTAAAAATAACCTCAAAAGTTCCAAACAAACAAATCAATTCGAATGCAATCGAAAAATAAATTAAAAATTCTGTTTTACGCTTCAAATATATTGAAGATTTGATAATCAAGAACCAAAATGCTGCCTTTATCGTTACTGCGGACTGCGCAGAACCACCCAATGCTGGTCGAACTGAAAAACGGCGAAACATACAACGGTCATCTTGTAAGCTGTGATAATTGGATGAACATAAACTTACGAGAGGTAATTTGCACCTCCAGAGACGGCGACAAGTTCTGGCGCATGCCCGAATGCTATATCCGAGGTTCCACCATCAAATACTTGCGAATCCCTGACGAAGTAATAGACATGGTGAAAGAAGAGACCCAAGTGAAAGCTAGAAGCCGCACGGACGTCTCAAAAGGCCGCGGAGGCCAGAATATGCGAACAGGACGCGGCGGCAGTCGCGGGGCCTTCGGTAACCGCGGTCGGCCCGCACCGCTGGCCCGGGGCGGCGGCGGCGGCGGCGGTGGCGGCGGCAATAACCCAAGAAACCAGAACAAAAATAAAAAGTAATCTCCATTTATTGTTTCTAATTTAATAAATAAGATTTGGCTAAGGATTTCATGTTTTATTGATACCTTTTTAATAATAAGCATTACGGACTGACCACTAAACAAGGCCAGTTTCATTTCTGTTTCATCAACAATTTTTTTTTGTGTGAGGAGTCGTGTAAGTCGTTTACCTGCCCATAATAGTTACAGTTTACAATAATAGTTATATTTCTTCTCTTCGAACAATCCCCTTCATTTGAGTCTGTTTCGCTACACAACACTGTCCAAAATCATAGTGACCTATCCACCACACAAACCCTTAACACTTTCACTATTGAGAACACAACTGTTGTGTTTGTTGTATGGGAAAACACTATGGCGCGAGCAGAGCCGCACCCGTGGCTAGACAAGCAAAATAGCTCAGTAAGTGTTAACATGTTCACCGCTGAAAACACAACTGTCGTGTTTTTCATAACTTGCCAGGAGTGTGGGAAAACACAATTCACGGAACCAGCAAGTTCATCACCAATAAAACAGCTCTCTTCAAATTCATTGCTTTTATTTCCTTATTATATACAGGCTTTGTAAAAGGAGTTAAAACTAAAAAACTTAAAAATCTAATAAAAAATACTTTCGATTATGGCATTTCATTGTAAAAAAAAAAGTACACACATGGTGTGAAAAAAGTAGGAAAACAGTGTGATGTAAAAATTATCAGGTGCATTGTCACACACTAACTTGTTCACTGCTGAAAACACTGACATTGTGTTTTTTATAACATGACGCGGGTGCGGGAAAACACACCTGTTGTGTAAACGCAGCTTACGCGCCGGCTGTGCGGCGAAACACAGACGTGTGTGTAACGCGGCGCTACTACAGTGCGGCTCACACAGATGGCACGCCAGCTGCCATTTTCAACCTAAACTGGATCCGGTTTAGATTGAAAATGGCAGCAACATAAAAAAAGACGCCACGGTACGATTACGCGACGCGGTTCAGTTTAGGTCTTCAATTGAATCGCTATAAGGTGTCATGGTAGTCTCCAGATATTACTTCTGACATTTATACAACTATTACTGGGTGCGATGTTAGAATTGTTCACGGGGCTTAAATCACATGCCACTCGGCACAGTCTGATGCGACATCACGCCCGGCGCGACCGCGATGTTCTGCTGGTAGTACATGCGGTTGAGATCTGCCTCGGAGTACGGATCTTGCTTCTTCACTGGTGCCGGTCGAGGTGCCTGCGGACAGTAAAGTCATTTTAAATACATTATTAATAATCAAAATGTGTTACGATCACATACATAGCTCCCGACCCCTAACTAGGACTCCCAGTACTAGGGAATCAGGAACTGCGAGGACCGTGCTCCCACAAACACGCAGACTCAGAGCAACTGTGGTTCACACAAATCTTTACACTGTCGCTTCGCAGTCTTCACAGCAGTATATTGGGGCATAATAATAAATCTTTTTTTGAGGAAAATTTAATAAATGACATCCCCATAGAGTTTCTTGGTGCTATCTTCTCTGACGGGCGTATTTCCGAAGCACTGGTAGAGTTAATGGAGTTTCCTTTTCCTGTGCGAGACTCAGGCACGAGCCACCAATAGAAAGGGAAATGTCCTTTTCCAAACTCAAACCATAATTAGATAATCATTATAGTTTAGTAGATCATAATATTTTGACTTATTTTTTATTTTCTCTACGTCTAAGAGATAGATAGATAAACTCTTTATTGAAACACCACAGAACAAAGAAAACTTAAAAACTAGAACAAAAAAATTTTACAATTAGTGTCACAATGGACGGTCTAATTTAAGTTTTTGACTAGTAAAAGTGCAATATTTCTGCCTACTTGCAATAAATAAATGATTTGAGTTTTGAGTCAGCTTGTTACCCACTACACTGCGGAGGCCACCCAATGTCTTTAGCCATTCAAAGTACCTAGCATAGTTCAAGCATTATTCAACAGATGGCGTTGTTTAGAAGTGAAACTTCTAAATTTATGCGACTTCCAACATGGTTCCGTTAAACTTTCAACGCTCTTTAGTTATCATAACCCCATTGTAAATGTTAGAGATTTGGATATTGTCTCCACTCGAAAATGATAATTAAAAGATGCGATCAATTGTGAATCGTAAGCAATGTTAATAAAGTTTGTCTTAAAGAAACAATATGATTTCACTAAAAATCAATTTCTACCTCTTGCTATTTTCATTTCCACATTACGAAGCTTCACTTGTTCCACGCACTATTTTTTCTTATAAATAAATACCAGCATTATTCAACAGATGGCGTTATTATAAATACCTTAGTTCTAGTGTTGTCGTGCATCATCCGGACATGCTTATAGATAGAGGTCTGCCAGAGGAAGGTGGCTGCGCACAGCTTGCATTTGAAGTTTTTCGTCGCCGACCGCTGGGTGTGCATGGCCCATACGTGCCCTTTGAGACGTTTCACCGTCTGCCAATCGGAATAAAAATTGTACATTAGTGTCGATTTATCTAGATTCTAGGCCATCGTGAAGTGTCGCCGCAGAAAGCGTCATAGCATTCGCATTTTGGAAGCGAGTTAGGATTTGGCCAGTTAGCGTTGGCCGCCTGGCATTTCCCACTGTTCCCCACCTACTGAGAACAAGGCAAGGCGCACTGAAACATTTCTTCGTGACTGCATGCGCAAACTCTCCGAGGGCCTGCGTTCACGTTGGCCTAGATCCGTCGACACTACTATAACTGTGGTATTTTTTTTTTTATTTGACTGAGTGACGAGGCGAACAAGTCGTTCACCTGATGGTAAGCGCTACGCCTGCCCATAACAGTTACAGCGCCACCCAGAACTTTGCACTACATAATCCTGCGCGGCGCACTGCGCTCGTCACCCTGAGACATCGGCTCTAAAGTCTCACACGCCCAGTAATTTCGCTGGAAACAGTGCCCTTCAAACCGGAACACAGTAACGTTTGCACACTACTGCTTGCCGGATGGCGGAAGTCTCTTGCAGAAGAGGCTTGCTCCCACTGCAAATATGTAGATAGATAACTCTTTATTGACGCTAACAAGTTCTGAAAAATACCCTGAAATGTTCTGTTATGGGAAGGCGTGGCGCTTACCATCAGGTGAAAGACCTGCTCGCCCGGTTATAAAATTAATAAAATTTGTTTTCTTTCTACCTTGTATGACTTCCCGCAGATATCGCACAGGTGTTCTCCTTCCGCCTCGCGTTTCTTCCCATCATGTATATTACTCATATGCGCCACCATTATTTTCGCCGTTTTGAAGGCCTGCGGAGCATAAGTCACAATGCAGTCAATATTATACAGCTATACTATCTAGAACCTCCTATAATGGCCACTTCCTTACAATGCTCAAATGTAACGCTAAATAAAACGGCGCTCCACCACCACACACAATATGTTTAACTAGCTGCGCCCCGCGGTTTCACCCGCGTAGTTCCCGCTCCCGTGGGGATACGGGGCTAAAATATAGCCATTATTAAATTCTTTCACTAACTGAAAGTTACATTATCGGCGAGTAACTTAGGCTATATTTCATCCCCGTATCCCCACGGGAGCGGGAACTACGCGGGTGAAACCGCGGGGCGCAGCTAGTAGGTTATAGTAGGACGGTGCCCAGGGGCTGATTTGAGTGTGCGGGGGTCCTTATGTTAGGGTTTGTAAATTTTTAACAGTTAATCGATATCAATTAACTAAATAGTTACTTAATACCTCTTTATGCTGACAAGTTTTTGGTTGAGCAGTCGGACCTTAGTCGGACGAACAGAAAAAGGGAAAAAAGGAGGAACTTATGTCAGGAGGCCTACCATGACGTCTTATAGCGATTCAGTTCAGGGCCTAAACTGAGCCGCGTCGCATAAGCGTACCGTGACGTCTTATTTTTTATGTTGCTACAATTTTCAACCTAAATTGGATCGAGTTAAGGTTGAAAATGGTAGCAGCCTAAATTGAGTCGCTAATAAGCCATTTTCAGCCTAAACTATATCCAGTTTAGGTTGAAAATGGCAACAACATAAAAAATAATACGTCACGGTACGATTATGCGACGCGGCTCAGTTTAGGTCCTCAACTGAATCGCTATAAGACGTCATGGTAGGCCTCCAGTGCGGCATTCGAAAATAAGAATCGAGCTAACGACTTTGTTATTTTAAAATATATAATTTGCTATGAAAATTAAAAATAAAAACAGTGAACGTGTTAAGTAATGCTTTATCATTTACTAGCTGCGGTTTCACCCGCGTAGTTCTTGTTCCCGCGGGAATATGGGGATAGAACATAAAAAAGTACCCTATGTCCTTCCCTAGGCTCTAGACTATCTCTGTACCAGATTTCATTTCAATCGGTTCAGTAGTTCAGGCGTGACAGAGCAACAGACAGACAGAGTTACTTTCGCATTTATAATATAAGTAAGGATTAAACTTGCTTCGACGGAGCCTAGATTAATGGTACCTAGTCTTAGATAAGTGTACCTTAAAACAGACGCTGCACTGGTATTTGACCCTTTTCAAGTGGTCCCAATCGATATGGTCCACCATACACCATTTAGTTGGGAATTTCTTGCCGCAGTAATTGCATTCATGTCTGAAACAATACAATAACAATAACCACAGGGTCTGTAGTAACTTAAAAGTTACTTTATAATGTCACGCACCCCCGCTTTTATAACGTAAAGCTAATTATATCTCTACATATAAGTTGGGCTGGCTATTAAAGTTGGAGAGTAAGCGGGTGAAGACGTTACGAAAGATGTGATATCGGGCGTGGCGAACGGAAGTCCTTAAATATTTATTTTATTCTGTTTTTTAGTATTTGTTGTTATGGCGGCAACAGAAATATATTATCTGTGAAAATTTCAACTGTCTAACTAACGCGGTTCATGAGATACAGCCTGGTGGCAGACGGACACACAGCGGAGTCTTAGTACAGTGGTGTCGTCGGATGTAAGCCAACGTGAACGCAGGCCCTCGGAAAGTTTGCGCATGCAGTCACAAAGAAATGTTTCAGTGCGCCTTGCCTTGGTCTCAGTAGGTGGGGAACAGTGGGAAATGCCAGGCGGCCAACCCTAACTGGCCAAATCCTAACTCGCTTCCAAAATACGAACACTTTGACGCTTTCTGCGGCGACACTTCACTATGGCCGAGATAAATCGACCCTTAGGGTACGGAGCCCTGAAAAGGGTGTGTCGGTACGCACACGTAGGTGTTGGGTCCGGCGTGGCGCTTGCTGAGGCGCATGTGGTTGTTGTAGCAGTCGCGGGAGGCGAAGCTCTTCCCGCAGGCGCGGCACTCGGGCGCCGCCCCCGCCGCGCGCTCGCGGTGCGCGCGCGCGTGGCGCGCCAGGTTGCGCTTCCACTGGAACAGCTTGCCGCACGTGGGGCACGGGTACGACACGCCGTCGTGGATCACGCTGCAGGAAAAAAAAACTTAATGCAATAATCTTGCGAAGTCAAATCATAAAAAAAAAAGCAGTGACACTGGCTGAATATAGATTAAGCTAGATTCACATTTGTCTGTGACAATTTTTTTTTTTTTTGTTCATGGCTTCGCGACTTGTATAATATTCAGCCAGTGTTTTTTTTTTTGTGTTTGTGTCACTCTTTGTGCATCCAGCCAGTGCCATTTGTCCAGATATTTTTTCTATTTAATTATTGAAGCGCTATTATAGATATGTAGCGCTAATATAATTTCTACTTAAGCTTATGAAGTTTTATAAATATCATCGTCATCATCATCAACCCATAACGTCCCACTGCTGGGCACGGGTCTCTCCTCACTTTCGCGGGGGAGATTAGTCCACGGGGACCAGATCCGGATTGGTGGATCACACAATCATCATAATTTGTCTAATCTGACAGACGTCAGAGCGGCCAATCTCCGCCGCGCGGACTGTAACTCACACATGCGCCCTGTAACTCTTCTTCGAGTGGAACACCTTGCTGCAGCCCTTGCATGGAATGTAGAGTTTCTCTTTCGGCTTCTCTTCTTTATTCTGAGGCACTATTCTGAAAAGAACATTTTTTTTTTATTTCATTGTTTGGCGAGACGAGCAAGTTTGTTCACCTGGTGGTAAGCGCTACGCCTGCCCATAACAGTCACAGCACCACCCAGATCCCCGCATTGCATAATCCTGCGCTCGTCACTCTGAGACATCGGCTATAAAGTCTCACACGCTTAGTAATTTCGCTGGAAACAGCGCCCTTCGAACCGGAACACAGTAATGTTTGCACACTACTGCTTGGCGGATGTGTATCTGGCAAAGGAGTGGTACTTCCCCAGGCGGTCTCAGGATCTATGTACGTGACATTTACTTTAACACATTCACTGCTGAAAACACAGACTTTGTGTTTTTTATAACTTGCCGCGGGAAAACACAGCTGTTGCGTTAGCGGAGCTCACGTGCCAGCTGTGCGGCGAAACACAGACGTGTGTGTGTAACGCGGCGCTACTACAGCGCGGCTCACACAGACGGCACGCCAGTGCTGGGAAACGCACACGGGCCGTAACGGTGCCCAAATGTCACAACCGGTTCAGCAGTCAGCAGTCAACTCACTTGAGGTGGTACTTAAGAGTCATTTTGTTGGCGAACACCTTCCCGCAGCAGTCGCACTGCGGCCGCTCCTGGTGGCACACGCTCTTGTGATATAACAGCTTGGACTTCGTGCTGCGAAAGAACAGATTTCATATAAAAAAGGAATCATCAAAATCGGTTCACCCAGTCCAAGTTCAGAGGTAACAAACATAAAATAAAAAAATAGTACCTGGATGACCGAGCTTCGCTCAGTATTTTTTTTTTATGACATTTTCTAAAAATGATTCCTAGCTAGATCGATTTATCGCCCCCGAAACCCCCTGTATACTAAATTTCATGAAAATCGTTGGAGCCGATTCCGAGATTCCAATTATCCCTACTTATATTATAAATGCGAAAGTAACTCTGTCTGTCTGTTGCTCTTTCACGCCTGAACTACTGAACCGATTGAAATGAAATTTGGTACAGAAATAGTCTAGAGCCTAGGGAAGGACATAGGCTACTTTTTATCGCAAAAAATGCATTGTAAGGGTTTGAAATAGGGGATGAAAGTTTGTATGGAAGTATCGTCATTTTTGAAACTAGAAGCTTGAAATTTATTTTTTAGGCTTTTGATTAGATATAAATAAATATGACATTCAAAGTTTGTAAGAATTTACCCTTGAGGGGGTAAAATAAATATAGGGGATGAAAGTTTGTATGGAAATATGTAAGGTTTCGACTAAGCCACTGGGCCGATTTTAAAAATTCTTTCACTAATGGAAAGCTACATGGACAGCGAGTAACATAGGTTATATTTTATCCCCATATTCCCGCGGGAACAGGAACTACGCGGGTGGAACCGCGGGCGCAGCTAATTTTTATATATATAGATTATATTATATTGCATTTTATTTGTTTTTGTATTAAGCTTTATATTTGATTTATATTATTTGAGATATTTTGATGCACGCCTATAACACCCCTCTCTCCTTCACTACGGGTGGTTGACAGGTAGAAAATGCTCTTAGCGTTAAGTCCGCCATTTGTACTAGTTAGCTAATCTGTGCAATAAAGTATTAAATATATAAATAAGTGTCGCCGCAGAAAGCGTCACAGTATTCGTATTTTGGAAGCGAATTAGGATTTGGACAGTTTCACTTCAGTTGTGTGGTCTATAGCATACTGGTTTTTTTTTTATTTTTCTCTATGTTTATGAGACATAAGTGTTCGACTTGTAAAAGTGCAATATTTTTGCCTACTTGCAATAAAGACCACCACCATGCGAAATCCAAAACTGAACATTCTCAACGTTCATTCATTTTCACATTAAATTTTTTTTTTTCTGATCATTCTTGGTTCCGAGTGGTGCTGTGACTGTAGTGGGCAGGCGTAGCGCTTACCATCAGGTGAACGATTTGCTCGTCTCGTCACCCGGACAAGTAAAAGAAAATAAAAAAAAATCACAAAAAATTTACTTAAATTTAAAAAACTCTAAAATTACCTGAACACTTTGTCACAGTTGCCGCACTTGTGGTCCTCGGAGACGCGGCGGGCGCACTCGTGGGAGCGCATGACGCGCTTCAGCGTCGTGGTGAGGGCGCACCGCGCGCAGCGGTAGGCCGCCGCGTGCAGGCCGCGGTGCACCGACAGGTTGTCCTTGGTCAGGAAATAGGCTTTGCAGACATCGCACTGATGCGCTGTGCCACTTTTCTGAAATAAAAATAAAAAAATACATTTAAGATGGTTCGTTCCTGTTACGGAGGGAAATTTAAATTTCAAACAGTTTTTTTCGTTTTTACAGCTACACCGGCTCACTAATACAAACGAGGCTGTATTTCGCGCCAACCGTAAATCAGTCTTTTCGTTTTTATGTTGAAATATTTAGCACTAATGCACCGTATCGCTCAAATATGTCAATAAACCGTCAAATTGATGATTTCGGTGTTTATTGACAAATTTGATCTTTACGTGCGATTGAAATTAATCTTCTATGAAGTCGGTGAAAAAATATTTAAAAGTACCAAAAAAAAAACTTCAAACTGTCAAAATTTCTCCATTCGTATAGTGTCTTCGTATGCTTTGACATTATTGACATTTAATAAATGTGACAGCTGGCAAGTGACAGTTGTACCTTCAAACGAAAGTTGTCACTAACTGGCTATGAGAGAAAGAGACAAAAAATGTGTGCTCGCACCTCTCTCCCTTGCCCTTACAGTAATATACGAATCGTAACTCTATCTCTTTCTATCTTCACTAATTTCTTATCACGCATTCACCAGCTTACTCCCCAAGTCAAGAGTGCGTAAAGAAGTTTTACTTAACAAATGCCCATACCGGCTTATGTTTCCCATTGAGATGATAGTCCCTCAGTTTCTGCGTGTTGAACCCTATGACGCAGTCGGTGCACTTGTACCGCAGCCGGCTGAACTCCTGGCTAGCGACGTCGCTGGCGCGCACCGACCACATCTCCTCCTCGCTCAGCGTGACCAGTTCCACTATCTCTGTGGGTAAATTCTTGAGCTTGCGACTGGATTTGGGCGGCTTTGGCTGGCGGACATAGAAAACAAATTGAAGAATAGACAAAAAAAAAGGCGAAGGAAGAAACTGTTCGGTTCCTCCGCCGAAAGAAATACAATTTTCGAAAAAAAAAAGTCAACAACCATATGTTCGAAGCCAAAACTTAAAATATAAAAACAAACTATGTTTTGGCGGGAAACGGAAAATGTGACGTATAGTTATTTTTTTTTTTATGGATTGTGTGATGTCATCGTTCAGCCCAAGAATTACCTTTACTTTCTTTTTTTCTTTATATTTTTTATCTTTCTTGTCTTTCTTCTTTTTTAGTTTGGACAGCTGTATATCCTCGTCGGAGGACCCGTTGTCTCCCTCGTTGTGGTCTTGAGAGAGGAAACCTTCCGAGAATTGAGTGTCGTCGAAAAACTCTGGCTCATTTTTGGGTTGCAATTCTGAAAAAAGTTTAATTGATGTCTAAGCATTATAATAGTACTAGCAGCGCCACCCGTGTTAACTATTATCCCACAGGAACCGTAGATTTTTATGAGATCAAAAGTACCCAGTTCTATTCCAGGACCTATAGACTAAATTTCATCAAAATCCGTTCAGCCGATTGCACGTGGAAAACGAACTGACACACAAACTTTGCCATTTATGTTTTTCTTTTATTGACTTAGATACGAGACCAGCAAGTCGTTCATTCAAACTCAAACTCAAATCATTTATTGTAAATGTACTCAAATCATTTGATGGTAAGCGCTACGCCTGCCCATAACAGTTACAGTATCACCCTGCATAATCTTGCAGGGCACTGCACTGCCCTCGTCACACTGAGACATCGGCTCTAAAGTCTCATATGCCCATTAATTTCACTGGAAACAGCGCCCTTCAAACCGGAACACAGGAATGTTTGTACACTACTGATTGGTGGATGATTATCTGGCAAAGGTGTGGTACTTCCCTAGGCGGTCTCTTGCAGAAGAGGCCTCCCACTACACTACTATAATATGAGTAATCATTCCTACTTAACACTTTCACTGCTGAGCCGATTTGCTTGTCTAGCCACGGGTGCGGCTCTGCACACTCCATAGTGTTTACCCATACAACAAACACAACAGTTGTGTTATGCCACACTAGCGCCAAGTTATGTGTCATATGTCAATGTTGGTAGGTTATTTATCAAGATAGATTTAGCTGGTGTGAAGGTACATTTCTACTTTATTAATAAATAAGGTTTATTATGTGGGTAGTAATAAAACTATATGGCATCCTCACTTCTCTGTAATGGCTACCTAACTGAATACACGATTTACATTTCACAATGTGTTTTAATTAACTTCAGGACTTAATATTATGAATAACACAACAGTTGTGTTTTCAGCAGCGAATGTGTTAAACAGTGACATACCAAACTCTAGAAAGTCAGTGTCCACACCAACTTCTTCCTTGACATCTTCTTTGACCTCAATTTCAAAGTTAATGGACGAGGAATCGTATGAGTCGAGTGCTGCTGAGACAAGTCGAGTGGAAGCATGCCTCGTAAAATCCTCCGGCGAGTTAAGGAAAGTGTGCTGAAAGAATGAAATAACATGATCAACGCTCAACACTCTCTTGGGCTCCAGTCCTAAGACAGATCTGTTCGTGGATGGATGGTCGGAAACATTGTCTGTTTGTCTGAAGTTTTGTGAGAGCGATGTGTGAATGTGTTTGGAGCTGTTAAATTTAAAATTGTTTTTATTTTGATGTTTATATCCTTGTTTCTTGTTTCGTTATTATTGTGTACTATTAGTTAATATAATTGGTTATGCCGTATTAATTAATTAAATAAATAAATAAAAATATTTGATGTAATAATTCTCTGAACCAAAAATCAGACTTTAACATGTTCACTGATGATAACACAACAGTTGTGTTAGCGGTAAGGGAAAACACAATGGTGTGTGCCGATCCGTTACCGTGGCTAGACAAGAAAGTCGGCTCAGCAGTTAAAGTGTTAAGTATTACAGATTTACTGATAAAATCACAGAAAAACAACATAAATGTTTTTTACTGTCCATCCAAAGGTTGTCTGGTAGGAATCGCTTTCAAAGATAAGACCGCCCATTGTACTACTCTTGTTTGCCTATTGTAATTTTTCTGTACTGTTTTAATTTTTATGTTTTTTGATGTAAAATAAAGAGTTTTCTATTATACACAATTTCAGATTCTTGGATGAGATTTTTTCCAGTTATTTTTATTTAAAAACCAAACTACTAAGCCGATTTTGATGAAATTTCTACGGGACCAATTTAAAAATCTGTCACTCACTGAGCTTATAGAAAAAAATATATATTCCACTTGGTTCAGGCATCATCATCATTAACCCATATTGTCCCACTGCTAAGCAAGGGCTTCCCTTCACTTTCGTGAGGATTAGGCCATAATGCACCACGGGGGCGTGGTCTGGATTGGTGGATAACATACCCACCTCCTTAATAATTCTCAGGTAGGTATGTCGGTTCCCTCATAATGTTTTCCTCAACCGAAAAGCAAGTCATAATGCTTTACAGAAACACATTGGTACATGCCCGCACTGGGATTTGAAATCATAACCTTCTCTTTGGAAGGCAGACGTTATTCCACAAGGCTACCATGCGGTCTACGATGGAACAGTCTTACCTAGAAGTAACCTATTCACTCGCGACTTGAAGACTCCCAGGTTGTAACTATCGGGAAACACAGACTCCTGCAAGGAGTTCCACTCTTTTGAGGTATGCAGAACTGCAGCAATGATATAGCTAATATACTCAGAGAACAATTAATTTACCTGTTGAGAATACCCAATAAGTACATCGTAGGAATTTAGTATTTGGTTCTGGAATCGTATGATATTTTTGACAGCTGCCAGGCACTCCCAACAAACCTGGATAGTCAGACCATCTGGCACCTGAAATTGCGACGAAGAAAAAAGGCTTTTTTTAGCACAAAATATTACATAATGAGATTTTTCTCCTACAATCACCATTAGTGGAGATAGTGAGCCGTACCGGTAAGTTTAGCCAACCGGCTTGAAAGTTATGATCGAAAAAAAAAAAAGAAGACGTAATGAATGGCCGATCCAAGGTTTTCTGTTCTTGTTTACATCTTGGTTTATAGCGATTTGATGACTTAAAATAGGATGCCAATCTTTGAATTAATGTGTAAATACACTTTTTGGACGTGGTAAGTTAATTCAATAGCAGTATTGCTACTTACGTCGATATCTCCAATTAATTTGAAACACTCTTTCACATCATCATCGTAGAACATTTTACGGTTATAGTTCAGACAGCCTACACATATGCCGTTCACATTGTATCCTTCAATATTTATGTTGATTTCCTTCATTTTTAACAGAGATATGGGCGATTTTCCCCAAAATAATATAAAAAAATAAATTATTTTATGGGAAGCTGCATTCCTTTCCTTCGGCCATTTTGTTTGGCGTTTGTGTTTCACTTTCCGCCGGCATGTAGAGCGAGATAGCAAAGCAGAGGTATTCACCTAATCCATACGTGTGACGGAGATCGATAGTTGGGAATATTTATGCATGCATCCTACATTTATACAAACGTCAGATCTGGAATACAGTTTGACATCAACTTTTTTTTCAAATTTGTCATGCCTTGCACTCATACAACATTCAGCCAATTATTTTTGTCAAGTTTTGAAAACTTTTTATCCCTCGTACGCAAAACGCAAAAAATCGTAAGACAGGCCGCTACTGTACTTTGCCGTCATCAAGGTGACAGAGAGAAAGTAGATTATTAGACTAGCCGACGGATCGGCTGCCGTATTCCAGAGTGCTCATGAGTTCGCATAAGTTAGTTGATCATTATGGATTTGACAGGTGTCGTGGCAATCAAGTGACAGCTTAGACAAGCAAGGGAAAAAAAAACAACTGTTTTGTCTAAAAAAATATGTTTATTATGGCACTAAATAGTTTCCTAACGCTTCTAAACTTTTTGTTTGCTATAATGCGCTTGTGGCGACCTACAGACCTCTGTGGTCAGCATCATGTAAAACCTAAATTAAAAATAAGAATAATTTGTCAAACTGAGAGGTGGCATGTCAGTGGAAAATAAAAGACAGAGATTTTCTGGAAGTAATCTGAAGCGTTGTATTTATTATTCATGATTCCCAAAATCCTAAAGCATCGGATCAGACACCAAATTGGTGACCCCGACGTGATCGGAAGGCAGCGGTGACCAACTATTGGTAACTCCTTCCGACCAAGCAGCGCAACGAAGCTCGAAGAGCTATCGCCGAGTCCGACAATCACAAGTCGCTCATCGCGACGAACACCGTTTTCTGCCAATGCTGCGACGCAGTCGACGCGCGACGCAAGGAAGCCGTCTCCTCACATTTTACACATCGTGGGACATTTTCACTGATCGCGCTACCACCGCGTCAGCTGCGCGGCGACGGAGTTCCGGAAGATTTGGACTGCCAAGACGCCCGGCGATAGGCCGCTCAGGCTTTCAGGTGATCTGATCTAGCTCTAATCACGACGATCGTGATTTTTGGATTGCAAGAGGTACCTTCTGAACATATTTTTACGTCGAAATTATTTTGTCGTTACCCCGACTACAGTCGTGAACGCAAGTGCTAAACTATAATTATAAGTGAGTGTTATATTTGTTGGGAACATTATTTTACCTAACTTGTTAACTGTATAGCCTTTCTTTAGTGCATGATAACATCGCATATTTTTACTTTTTTTTTTTTTTAACAGAATTTTTTTCTTTAATTTTGTTTTATCGTTTGCTTTATATTTTTGTCGCCGATGTTCTATGCCTGACTTTCCTTCCTGGTTTCTTTCTTTCCTTCATGAGTGACAGTGAGATGGAAAATTTTGAACAAGCTTCTGCATATGCAGCGGAACGCAGCCAAGCTAATGCTGGCCCGAGCGGTCAACATTTTGCATCTGCTGTTGAAGCGACAGTGGACAATATGTCAATAGCTAGAGAACGTAGAGAATACGTTAGAGAACTTCATAAGAAGGTGGACGAGCTAACGCGCATAGTAGCTTCACTCACTACTAACAATTCTGGTGGAAATGACCAACGTGGTCGTGCATGCAGTCGCAACTCTAACCGGAATCGCAGTCGTTCTCGTTCTCGCAATGCCCAGCTTTGCTTTTACCACGACCGGTTTGGAACAAAGGCACGAAAGTGTGTGAAACCATGCAACTGGTCTGGCCCATCAACCTGTAATCAGGAAAACTCAAGCAGCGCTCGGTAGAGGCGACAACCGATCGCTCTCCAACAAGTCGCCGTCTCTTTGTAACTGACTGGTATACCAAGCAAAAATTTTTGGTTGATACTGGCTCAGACTTGTGCTGCATTCCTCGGCATTATGTAAAGGGACGAACGCACCAACATCAACCATACGACTTAGTTGCTGCAAATGGCACTAAGATTAAAACGTATGGGTTGCAGCAACTTAACCTGAATTTAGGACTTCGGCGAGAGTTTAAATGGAATTTTGTGATTGCAGATGTGGAAAGTGGCATAATTGGTTCCGATTTCCTATCGCACTACTATCTCCTACCTGATTGCACACAAGGCAGACTTTGTGACGGGAAGACAGGATTGTTTTCCTCCGCAGACCTTCGTGCAGCAACTCAGCCCAGCGTTAAGGTAGTATCTCTTCCCGACTCGCCGTACTCCGCGATCTTAGCCAAATTCCCAAGTGTGACGCGACCGCCTGGAGCACCTAGGGACCCAAAACATACAACCGTGCACTTCATTAACACTACGGTTGGTTCCCCCGTTACAGCAAGACCTCGCCGTCTGGCACCGTCGAAACTACGCATCGCTCAGAAGGAGTTTGATGAGATGGTCCGCGCTGGTACTGCTCGACCCTCGAGTAGTGCCTGGTCATCTCCTCTACACCTCGCTCCTAAAAAGGACTCAACGTGGCGTCCATGCGGTGACTACCGCGCATTAAATGCCCGTACTGTCCCCGACCGGTATCCCGTTCGGCATATTGGTGACTCATACCAAAATTTGGCAGACTCAACTGTGTTTAGCACAATAGACCTTGTCAAAGCTTACCAGCAGATTCCCGTGCATCATGCAGACGTCTGCAAGACCGCCATCATTACCCCATTCGGTTTGTACGAATTTCCGTACATGGCGTTTGGTTTGCGTAATGCGGGACAAACGTTTCAGCGATTCATTGACGAAGTCGTGCGTGGCCTTGATTTCTGTTTCGCATACGTTGATGACATTTTAGTACACTCTCCTGATCAATCTCAGCATGCAGCACACCTGGAAATATTATTTCAGAGACTGCACGATTATGGCGTCGTTATTAACTTGGCCAAAAGCCATTTTGGTGCTGATGAGGTTACCTTCCTAGGGTACAAGATCAGTGCAGCAGGCACACGTCCTCCCGAGGACAGGATTCAAGCCCTACTAGAATACCCGCCACCCAAAACCGTTCAAGGTATGCGTCGATTCCTCGGCATGGTAAATTTCTACCGCCGCTTTCTACCGGAAGCCGCAAAATACCAGGCACCTCTCATCGATGCTGTTGTTGCCATTCAAGGTAAAGGTGCAAAACCTTTTACTTGGACGGCAGAGTTAGAAGAGTGCTTTGAAGCTTGCAAGAAAAGTTTGATGTCCGTGACGACTTTAGCTCACCCAAATTGCAACGCCACCCTCGGTCTCTTTACAGACGCATCTAGCACACACGTAGGATCATGCCTACAACAGCGTAGCAGCGATCAGGATGACTGGCAACCGTTGGCCTACTTCAGTAAAAAGCTAAACAGTAAGCAGTCAGAGTGGCCAGCATACTACCGCGAACTCCTCGGTGTCTACGAAAGTGTGCAGCATTTCAGGCATATTTTGGAAGCTCAGCATGCAACGATCTACACTGATCACAAACCGCTCACTTACGCCTTTATACAGAAACGAGAAAAGCTGCCACCTGCCCAACTTAACCAGCTTTCATTCATTAGTCAGTTCACTACGGATATCGTTTACATCAAAGGCGTAGATAATGTCGTAGCAGACGCAATGTCTCGAATTGAATCGATCTCTCTTGAAGATGATTATGCTGCACTCGCCCACTCACAGCACGCCGACGAGGAGCTAGCCAGTGCGCGAGATAATTCTTCGTTAAAACTAGAACCGATTCTCATTCCTGGCACTAACATCACTGTGCTCTGTGACACATCCACAGGTCGTCCACGACCATATTTGACGCCGTCATTTCGTCGTGCAGCATTCGACCGCTGTCACAACCTCAGCCACCCTGGTGCGCGAGCAACCGTTCGCCTGGTGACTGAGCGTTATGTTTGGCCGCAAGTAAACAGACAATGTCGTGAGTGGTCGCGCCTCTGTCAGCACTGCCAACGCAGCAAAGTGAGCCGACATATTGTGTCGCCTCTTGGTACTTTTAAGCCTTCTGGCAGATTTAGACACGTACACATAGACATCATAGGTCCATTGCCTCACTCTAACGGATTTAATTACTGCCTTACCGCGATAGATAGATACACGCGGTGGCCGGAAGCGTGGCCTATGACAACAATCACTGCCGAAGAGGTAGCAGAAAAATTTGTTACGGGCTGGATATCCCGTTTTGGCGTTCCTAACTTATTAACTACAGATCAGGGACGCCAATTCGAATCAACTTTATTTCATCGCCTTATGAATGTGTGCGCCACAAAACGTGTTCGCACTACTAGTTACCATCCCTGTGCGAATGGTATGGTTGAGCGCATGCACCGCCAGCTGAAGGCCTCTTTAATGTGTCACGCCAATACGTGGACCAAGGCCCTTCCGCTTGTCCTGCTTGGTATGCGAACGGTGCTGAAGGAGGACCTGAAGACTTCATCCGCTGAGCTCGTTTATGGAGAAGCCCTTCGATTGCCCGGCGAGCTTATTGTGCCACCAGAAGAGCCCAGAAGCCCATCCGATCAAATGGACTTCGTTACAGAACTTAGAAGCCGCATGGAAATTCTTCGTCCCATTCCTGTTTCACACCACGCTCAACCATCATGTTTCATTTTCAAAGATTTAGAGAAGGCAACGCACGTAATGCTTCGCGACGACAAAGTGCGTCGGCCTTTGCAACCTCCATACTCAGGTCCCCATCTCATTCTGAGAAGAAGAGACAAGACGCTCACCATTGATGTAAATGGCAGGGAGATTACTGTCAGCATCGACCGCGTGAAGCCTGCTCACATGGATCCAGTTACTGGCGTTTCAATGGGCGGTGCATCATCTTCACCGTCCGTGCCAGCTACAGCTACGTCACGTCCTGCGTCAGTTCAAGATTCTCCTATTCCACCGCCTACTCCTGTTACCACTAGGTCCGGAAGGGTAGTCAGATTCAGGGATGTATTAGATTTGTAACTTTACTTTTATTTTATTTTATAATTGTTTGTTAAATTCCTATATCCTTTTCTTCTCCGTGGGGGGGTGGTGTGGCGACCTACAGACCTCTGTGGTCAGCATCATGTAAAACCTAAATTAAAAATAAGAATAATTTGTCAAACTGAGAGGTGGCATGTCAGTGGAAAATAAAAGACAGAGATTTTCTGGAAGTAATCTGAAGCGTTGTATTTATTATTCATGATTCCCAAAATCCTAAAGCATCGGATCAGACACCAAACGCTAAATGGTCGCATTCTCTCAGCTTCCCGGCGGCTTGCTCCGGCGTGAGGTCGCGCTGTACTTGGGCTAACAACTCGTATCCAACCATGAACTTCTTGACTGACGCGGAGCGGAGCAAGGGGGGGTAGTACAGCGCGTGCAGGAGCCAGTGGGGCGAATCCCCGGCGGCTGTGGATGGACCGGTCGGAGCGCCTGGAATTGGAGAGAATTCGTATCGTTACTTAGAATAGAATAGAAAACTCTTTATTGTACACAAGAAAAAAAATTAATACAGTACAGAAAAATTACAATAAACAGGAGTAGTACAAGGGGCGGTATTATCGCTGAAAGGGATTTCTTCCAGACAACCTTTGCGAGTTCGAAGTTTACTAAGTTTCATTTCACTGTTTAATTATATATAGCAATTTCAGAGATCTAGTAAATCGATTTTCATTGTGCGTAGAATACCGCTCAGACATCATCGCAAGCTGTGAATCGGATCTAGAATAGTCTATCTAGTGAAGTTGCCACACATTTTCCAGTAATTCAACCATTCCTTGGGTAAAAAAAAGGGCAGTGTATCATGGAAAATGGTTGGACATTGGAAACTTTAGAACTACCAGTGCTGCGCTAGATTTTGCAATACAAAGCTATGGGTGGCTCTGCATCTATTAGGAAAGGTGTGGCGCTCACCATAACGTGAACGGCCTGCTCCTCTTATGACCATACTGAATAAAACTCACCATGCCATCCCATGCTATACGGGAAGCTGCATTTGAACAAGTTATCATACTTTGTGTTTAACCCCTTCATGATCTCAGCTAGTCCCCCTTTCTGGGCCTCACTAAGGTCAGTCAACCTTTGGGGCTGACCCTTCAGGGGGAGGAGCATCGTTTCGTAAGGCCAGGCGGCCCAGTAGGGCACTAAGGCCACCCATTCTGAGTTCTGGAGGACTATGCGCTCCTGGAAAGAGAATTGTGTTGTTGTCATGAGCACGTCCTTCGGGGCTATGCAGCACGGTGCGGATGAGCTTGAGTTCTTTTCGTTTTGACGTTTGATTGCCACGGGGCTCGTCACTACAATACAAATGGCGAGCCCCGTGGCAATCAAACGTCAAAATGAAAAGAATATAATTCAAGGGACTTTGAGGTAGGGTGGCAGTTTTATATAATGTCTAAAAGTCCTGGCATATCTTTAAAAAAAAGAACCCCATACGTGGGACAAATATCGAATAGGGACCTTACCATTTGCGAAATCTGGCCATAAAATTAAGCCGAGGTTTCGTTATATGGTGGATAGCATTAATACCTACAGCTATTAGTGGTCGGTATTCATAACTACGTACTACAAAATAGATTACTTGCCTTCTTCTCAACCTCATTTTGCAAATAATCCACCAGCATTGGTTTTCCGAATTTAATGTAGTATTCTTTTTGGCACCTGAGAATAGAAAAAGCCTTACTATTATACTTTACCATATTGGTTTTGACAATAAACATAGGTACTAAATACTATTCGTAAGGCATTATAGAATTTGACAGCTGTCGTGGCAATCACGTCACATTTTTTTTTTTTTAATTTGGTTTTGTGCTGTTAGTGCGTTATATAATTATTAGTCCAAATGCTACCTTTCTTTAACCCTAGCTTCATTGGGCAGGAAGCTGGAAGCCCATATTTGACAGTGGGGGTGAGGGTTGGAGCACCCCATGACGGCGCCTTTATTCTCGAATATCTGAACCCACACGTACTTCCGGCCTAGCTCGGTTAACTGGTTAATCCATCTGGAAAAATCGGAAAAAATCTGTATTAAGTTCATCATCATCATCATCAAGCCATAACGTCCCACTGCTGGGCACGGGTCCCTTGCCCTGTATTAAGTTAATAAATAAATATAATATCACGTATGCTACATCTCACTATATCTGTAACTAGCTGCGCCCCGCAGTTTCACCCGCATAATTCAAGTTTTCCCGCAATAACTCTCATAAAAGCAATTTATTTTCCCCGTTTTTGCCACATTCTTCATTGATGCTCCGCTCCTATTGGTCGTAGCGGGATGTTATATCTTCGATAAATGGACTATTCAACACAAAAAGAATTGTTCAATTCGAACCAGTAGTTCCTGAGATCCTAGCGTTCAAACAAACAAACAAACTCTTCAGCTTATTAAATTAGTAACTAATAAGCGCTTTGTGACATCTGCCTATTATTTCCATGCATTTATTTCTGTATGATCAATTTGAGTTTTCAAGGTAGAAACCGCATATTATTATGAAATTTAAGGTAAATCCGGGACAAACCTATCCCGGATTTTACCTGTATTTAACTATATAAACCTATATTTGAATACTTATCAACCCATATTGGCCCACTGCTGATCTCTGAAATTATCTACTTACTCAGTAACAACGGCCTTGATTTCGTCCACAGACATCAAGGGGATCGTCATCGCTGAGTCTGGATGGAAGCACATCACTCTGGAATGATAACGGCATGATAATCATTAGCACCACCAGCCATGGAATCTTATTGACTCTGTGGCAGAGTGCTTTTCAGTTCGGTTCAATATTTTCGCCCAAATTCCGTCCAACGAAAGAAGTGTCTCTAGTTTCTATGCGAAAGCAGAACTTTCCTAGGCGTTGCATATAGTTCCACTTATTGTCGCGGGCCTTCTCATGAGACTAGCCTTAACTACATGCCTAAGCTGTGACTTGATTGCCATTGATTGCCATGACAACTGTCAAATAGATACAAAATTTGAGCAACTCACCGAACTGAACTGAATAGCACTCTAAGCAAAATTAGGTGGCTAATCATAATTAAAGCCACCAGACTTTAATCTGTGTCCACACGTTACAGTGTTTCGGTTTGAAGCGCACTGTTTCCAGTGAAATTGCTGGTCATATGAGACTTTACAGCCGATGTCATTGTGCAGTGCCGCGCAGGATTATGCAATGCAAGGTTCTGTAACTGTTATGGGCAGGCGTACCGCTTACCGTCAGGCGAACGCTTGGTCGTCTAGTCACTAAGTCGAATAAAAAAAAACACCGGTGACCATAACGGTAAATCTGTGACCTTAATAAAATATGCGTGACAAATTTTTATTTTTTTGTTTAACTAAAATAACGAGACGGGCACGTCGTTCACTTGTCCTTAACAGCTACAGTGCCACCTAGAGCTTCCATTACAAAATCTTGTGCGGCACTGCACTGCGCTCGTCACACTTGTCTTTTGTCAGGGGCGTTTGTCGCAGAACCTGACGTCTGCTCTCACCTGCAAGTGCCCTTCGCCTGAGCTGCTTGGAACAGCGGATGTTCAGACGCAGGCGGTTCTGGCACTCTCTCCAATAAAGCTGGGAAGTCGTTTGGGAATACGTATGTCGACGTGTAGTTTGGATTACGCTGTGGATGTGAAATTAGCTTTCTGTTATATTATAATATGTTATTATAATGTGATAGAATATTATTAAGCCGCCGACACATTTGTCTGAGGTGTCGTGTCGTGATGCATCAGAAAGGGTATCGGTTTCATACATTTAATATGGTAGCGTTCACATTTCTCCGACGCGGTGTGTTGTGACGGCTTGTGTAAATGTATGAAACCGATGCCTATCTGATGCATCACGACACGACACGTCAGACAAATGTGAACCTAGCTTTATGGTGTGTTTTCCCAAGGTTTTCCCGCACCCACGTAACGTTATAAAAAACACAACGTCTGTGTTTTTAGCAGTGAACGTGTTAATAACGCGTCAGTAGGGGTAGGCTTTAGTTGTAGAAGTCTAGAAGTGAATATACCTGTCCATTGGACCTGATAGCGCCAGCTCGCAGTGGATTGTCGGGATCTGGAGACTGTTCCTCTGGAGGCGCCTCCGTCTGCCCGCTCCAGGGCCGGCGGCAGCGGTGGGGCGACACCAGGATCCACTCGTCCTTGAGGGGGTTGTAGCGGACGTGCTGATGCTCTGGGATAGGGAGGAAGTGAGGCAGTTTTTTTTTTTCATGAAATTGCAACCGCCACCCTTTATATTAATCCTAGCAGACTTTCGTCGCCTTAACAACCCTTTATTCCAAAGTTGCTGAATCAACATTGATTAATGGAATTAGATTGAATTTATGGCCAGAAAAAAATATCAAAGACACATCTTTGGTATGAATAGTTCAAAACACGACAGGTATATTATGGTACTTTGCCCGTTCGATAAAAAAAATTAACATCTGATTTATCACTAACAAAAAAAGGTGTTGCTTACAAAAAGGTTTGTCGTTTTATTTTCATAATGCAGCACGAAATAATAAAATTTATTTACACTAAAAGATAATTTTATGATAATAGTTTTTTATAAAACGCGTAAATAAGTAGTGAAACGACGCGCACGGTGACACCCCTTTCCTGTTTCTATACGGAAAAAAAAAACTTAAGAAAGCGTGCCATTAAATTATTATTTACCTAATAAAATTCTAGGCTTAGTACAAATTCAAAACTCTAAGTAGGTATTGCATGTAGGCAATAAATTGCACAAATTGAATGAATTAATCAGTAACTAAAATTAATATAATTATGTAAGTAGGTACATTTATAATTAAAATTTCCTTACCAACGGGGTCAAATTTCTTCATTTTGTTGACGTGCAATCGGCTCCACACTTGAACGTCAACTGGCGGCTATCTCCGTGTCAATTAACGCAGATAAGGTTTAAACGGGGCATAGACTGTCAAGGTTATGTTTGTCGAGGGATTGGTAGATCATTAGTTACTTCTGTGGGGAATTTTAATATTGTGTACGCCATAACAAGAAAAACATACTAATTAGTAATATTTCAACATAAAAACGAAAAGAATGGTTTACGGCTGGCGCGAAATACAGTCTCGTTTATATTAGTGAGCCGGTGTCAGGGATGTTAGACGGCCACTTAGAAATCCTTGTACCGAGCTGGCTGAAAGCTGGTATTGAAAACGAAAAACTAGTTCGCCTGTGCTCCGCTGCGGCGCTGCTTACACTGATATATAAACTGTGTCGGAAATCGCATCCTAGTGAAAAAAAAAAAAATTTCAATTTCGTATACCGTTAACAGAGGGCAGTATTTATCGAAAGCACCGAAGAAACATCACTTTAAACCTTTATTTTTGATATCATATTGAAATGGAATGATGGAATGTTTTTTTTTTCATATGCATCTCTACAATTTGTCGGTTTTTCAGTATTATCGGTGTATTTTTGTCGATTAACGGCCAATCTTGGTATTTTTGCATACAAGGACCGAGTAGTCTTGGTACATGGTACGTGATATTAAAAACTAGTATGTTTACCAAGAAGTTGGTACGTCTGACATCCCTGCCCGGTGTAGCTCTAAATTCGAAAAAAAACTGTTTTTAAATTTAAATTTCCCGCCCAGAAACGAACCTCCCGCGCTTCATCGTAAAATTACCCTGCGACATCTCCTATTTTATAACAATTAATTAAACACAATCGACGCATATCCCATCTGCACTATAGATTTATTTATCTTTGACTGTCCAATTGGAAAAGATCACACACGCTGTTGTAAACCGATATTGATCAAAAACAATAAAATGTTGTTGATAAAACTAAACCCGATTAATTGTTTTTCTGATTACTGTCATATTGGCGATTTGTAATCATAACTTTTGTTTTAGGGGTTACGACTTAGGTTAGTCGGAGATTTTTTAATAAACCACAGATTCCAGATAAAAAAGACTAAAATAAAAAAAATATTGCTTAACTTGTTTACACACAGAATTTTGACTAAAAACTTTAGAAGGAAAAATAAAATGCAAAAGTTCTCTTTCACGTCTAGTAATGCAGCGTAATCGAGAGTGAGTGAAACAGAAAACTTTCCGTGGTTTAAATTTTTTCATGTATGGTCCACAAGATGGTTGTGTTTGGACCAACTTCAAAAAGGAGGAGGTTCTCAATTCGACTTTTTTTTTTTTATGTCATGGCTCGAAGCCGATTCCGTTCTGGAAATAAGTATGGATTGATCTAAGTTCTAACCCCTAATCGACCTCTAAACATCGCAATGTCAAATGGATAAAAGTTATAATTTACTGAAATTTCTCTACCTGTTTGACGTACTTCTAGCGCACTCTATATATAAATTTGTCGAACTACTGTTGCTAAGGATAAGCGTTATTTTTGATTGTTTCTATGAACTAATTTAATACCTTAGCGCCCAATAGTGACATATCTATGGTTTTTTTACGCTAAACGTTAAAAAACGCTAAATAAACGTTGAGAGAATAATTTGTTGAAAAAACTACAAATTCTCTCAACTTTTAGCGTCTATGAATGTTTCCAAGAACTACAAATTTCCTCAACATGCAACGCCATCTATGATCATGTTCTCAAACTATAAACTACTTTTCAAAAGTGACATTTTTTTGAAACTAAAAGCTCTATAATTTATTTTTACGCCATCTATGGACATTTTCCCAAACCATAACTGGTTTAAATTCAACAGCTAGTGCCACCTGTGTTTATTTTCTCGAACTTGAAATCTTCAGTTTTCACAGCTGGACCGCGGTAGGTAACGATTTACGACGCTCTCAATGTAGCTAGCTATACGTTTGTATAATTTGACACAGTAACATAGTTTTCTTGTGTTGTAATGTATATATGGACGGGGGGTGTTTGTGTGTGGGTGTTTCCTACGCCATAGCGACGCCATTTTGACTGACGATGGGTTGAATTGAACTGAATGACTGAACATTCGACACTTAGGTACAGTTTTAAGTGGAAACTATGATGAAATAGGTAACGTAGGTTTCCACCTATGTTCTTCAGTTGGTAGGTTCTTGTGGCATCATGGTACCTACTCGTTATTAAATCCTGATTCCCTAGCAGGAAATCCTTGTTACGGAAATAAGTATTTAGGGTGACAAGCGCAGTGCAGTGCCGCGCAAGATTATGCAA
Organism: Campaea margaritaria; assembly: GCA_912999815.1. Lineage (NCBI taxonomy): Eukaryota > Metazoa > Arthropoda > Insecta > Lepidoptera > Geometridae > Campaea > Campaea margaritaria. The sequence continues at coordinate 3,816,034 of OU538818.1, forward strand.
TGCAGTTATTGGTGGCGCCGCAGCTGTTATGGAAAGACGTGGCGCTTACCATCAGGTGGACGACTTGCTCGTGTCGTTACTCAGGGACATTAAAAAAAATTTTATGTTGATGACGTCTTCTGCTAGGGTGATGCGGACATTTTTATATACCCGACTGCTAAAAGGAGGGTTTTGTTTTTAGGATGTATGTACTTATGTTTTATTTTATTGTGATTTTTTGTATAAGTTTTTACTTTTTTGTATCAGATAAGTTGACAGTGGTAGGCCTCTTCTGCAAGAGACCGCCTGGGGAAGTGCCACACCTTTGCCAGATACTCACCCGCCAAGCAGTAGTGTGCAAACATTACTGTGTTCCGGTTTGAAGGGTACTGTTGCCAGCGACATTACTGGGCATATGAGACTTTAGAGCCGATGTCTCAGGGTGACGAGCGCAGTGCGCCGCGCAGGATTATGAAATGCAAAGTTCTGGGTGGAACTGTAACTGTTATGGGCAGGCGTAGCGCTCACCATCAGACGAACGACTTGCTCGTCTCGATAAGCCAAATAAAAAAAAAAGTTAGTGTAGTTATGAACTGTTGTATTTTATATTCTACTAGCTGTACCCTGCCACGCTTCGCTGTGGCACATTCGCACATTCGCTGATATGTCATTGATGAAAAAAATAGATAAAAACCAATCCTTGATGCGGATTATATATCATGCTAAAATTTCAGCTCGATCGGTGCAGAACTTTTTGAGTTTTTGAAGCGTACACAAACCCACATAACATTTTTATATATATAGATTCTATTTTCTTTCAGTTTTTGGCTTCGAGAGATATTTTTAATCTCTGCCAGCCAATATTTCTCCTACAGTTCCGTTTCAGAAACCTGCATAAGCTTGCTTAATACGTAGGAGCCATGCGCAATTTTCACCCACTGCGGTAAACCTTCAAAATAGGCAGGAAATAGGTAAAAAACTGTCTTTTTAACACGTTTTATTAACTCTTTAACACGCTTATATTAGCTTGGTATGTGGTGTCTATGTAACGGAATCTTTGAACGCATTTTTTGTAATTTGGTTTTATTTGTGGAAGGCCTCTTCTGCAAGAGACCGCCTGGGGAAGTACCACACCTTTGCCAGATATTCATGCGCCACGCAGCAGTGTGCAAACATTACTGTGTTCCGGTTTGAAGGGTACTGTTGCCAGCGAAATTACTGGGCGTGTGAGACTTTAGAGTCGACGTCTCAAGGTGACGAGCGCAGTGCAGAGCCGCGCCAGTCAATGCAGTGCAGTTCTAGGTGGCACTGTAAATGTTATGGGCAGGCGCAGCGTTTACCATCCGGTGAACGACATGCTCGTCTCGCTTGAAATCATCATCATCAACCCATAACGTCCCACTGCTGGGCACGGGTCTCCCCTCACTTTCGTGAGGAGGCTTAGGCCATTATCTACCACGGGGGCCCAGTCCGGATTGATAGATAACATACCAACCTCCGAAATAATTCTCGGGTAGGTATGTGGGTTTCCTCAAGATGTTTTCCTTCACCGTAAAGCGAGTGAAAAATATAAATTCGCTTGAAATATTCACAGTATATTAAGTTATATAACTATTCAATTTAAAAATAATGTAATTAAATTAAATCAAACAAATATTTGAAGGGGGCTCCCAGTCATGATTTTGATGCCGTTTTTATAGATAACTAGCTGCGCCCCGCGGTTTCACCCGCGTAGTTCCCGTTGTGTCCCACGGGAACATACTATCGGGATAAAAAAATGTTCCAAATTTCATTCGCATCCGTTCAGTAGTTTCTGCGTGAGAGAGGAACAAACATCCATCCATCCATTCTCACAAACTTCCGCATTTATAATATTAGTAGGATGGTACGGAACTCTTTATGCGCGAATCCGACTCGCACTCGGCCTGTTTTTTTTCCTGGCAGCCAATTGACCTTGATCTGTTATCTACTTTTAATAATATGTTACTGCAAACGATTACACTGTTAGTGGGCGTATCTCGCTATCATAGACCACTACATTATAGCTATATCTATCCACTACCTGCTTCCCGCAGTTCCACCCGCGTAGTTCCCGTTCCTGTGAGAACACGGGGATAAAATATAGCCTATGTTACTCGCTGATAATGTAGCTTTCCATTAGTGAAAGAATTTTTAAAATCGGTGTTTTTTTTTTTTTTTTTTTTTTTATATTTTTTTAGCCGAAACCTTACATATTTCCACTTAGGATTTCATCTCTTATTTTAATTTCACCTTAAGGGTATGGGTAAAAATGTCATAATTATTTATTTCTAATCATCATATGTACGTAATTATCACTCGCTTTTCGGTGAAGGAAAACATCGTGAGGAAACCCACATACCTACCCGAGAATTATTTCGGAGGTAGGTATGTTATCCACCAATCCGGGCTGGGCCCCCGTGGTGGATTTTGGGCTAACCCTCCTCACGAAAGTGAGGGGAGACCCGTGCCCAGCAGTGGGACGTTATGGGTTGATGATGAAAAGCCTAAAAACTAATTTTCAAGCTTCTAGCTACAAAAATGACAAAACTTTTATCCCCTATTTCTACCTTTCTAAAAATCAACCATTGAAGGGGTCACGTAACACTTTGACTGCTGAGCCGTTTTGCTTGTCTAGCCACGGGTGCGGCTCTGCACGCGCCATAGTGTTTTCCCATACAACAAACACAACAGTGGTGTTTTGCCGTACTCGCGGCAAGTTGTGAAAAACACGCCAGTTGTGTTTTCAGCAGTGAACATGTTAAGAAGCGCTTGGTCGGCTGACAAATTGACATAGAGGGTGCGTCTTCAATTGAACTGGCTCTTTTTTTTCTTATTATTATAAATAGGTTCGCGTTTGACCACTATCTCACCTGATGGTAAGTGGCAATGCGGCCTACGATGGTGCACGCTTACCTAGAAGCAACCTATTCACTCGCAACTTGAAGACTCCCAGGTTTAACTGTGTTTATTTTCTCGGTTTATAAATTGTTTTGATTTGTTGACGTGACAACGTCTAATAAATCGATGAACGCTGACTGCATGAACGAAATAGTTGACACATTGTCCCGTTACGCTCATTGTACGCTTGCGCCGCGTCTATCTCTCTTCTCTTCTTGACAGGTTAATTATTGCATTTTAAAAATCTGACTACTAGTATAATTTCAAGTATTTATTCTTTTATTATTAAAAAAATATTCAATTTTATTCATAAAAGTATGCGATTATTTCATCGATGTTTTGTTGTGACGTTGTCACGTTAAACTATCGACCGTAAACCAACTTTACAGACAACCAATTTGTTTAGTTGTTAAGTTTTCTTTATTCTGTGGTGTCAATAAAGAGTTTATATAACTATGTAAATAAAAATAAGAAAACACAAATCTATCTCCTCCTATTACCTCTTCGGCAAACAGAATCCAGTGCACCCTCCTACAATGTCTTACGTGGCACTGCACTGCGCTCTGAAACAAACTTAATGTTCCCGTAAGCCACCTATAAAATTAGAAAAAGAAAGAGGTTGGAAGGCGGTGCGCGCGCACCCTATCGATCCGATACGCGTTATCGGCAGTCGTCGACCAACGCTCACCGCGAGCGGACGCGTCGATGGGAGAACTCCAGTACCCTGGCGCACCAAGCGTCGTCGATGATGAGCGCCAGTACCGTGCTCCGTTCCGCCGGGCGCCGCAGTACAGGTGGCCCGCGCCGCAGCCGCCGCAGCCCTCGGCCTTCGCCCCGTGGCGGAGGGCGCCGGCGCCCCCGCGGCCCCCAGACTACAGGCGGAGCGCTTCCTACCCTGGGAAACCAGATGAGACTTACCAGGTAAGGCTGCGGTATTTCAACCCTGTTTGGATTTTTATTTAAAACTGCTTCATTTAGAATCGTTTTGTGAAAAATATATACATTTTACGTGGTTTCGTTAGTTCTTGCTAGGATATTTAGACCGCTTTGAACTGAAAATCGGATTTCAAAGGATTTTCTGAAAAGCCGTGGAAGTTATTTTTAGATTATCGAGTTTTTCGTTAAATTCATTTCTTTCGTTTCATTTCGATTTCGTGATATTTGATTATTAGTGTGATTTGAACTGTTTTTGAATGAAAATCAAATTTTAAATCCATTTCCCGAAAAGTGCTACGTAGGCATTTCAGTAACGAAATGTGGAAGTCGAACTGCAATATCGTTAAAAATACATTACGTTGGAAATAATTCAGCCTGCTTTGAACTAAAAAGCCGATTTCCGAAATCCCATAAAAAATTTACTTGCCATAAAAATGGTGTAATTTATAAAAAAGCGACATCCCAACCTTACGCTGTTGAAACATTGGATATTTACGGAAACACATGGAGATTGGAGTTACAAATTTTTACCTGTCATCCGTGTTATTAGCCTTTAAATTTTATTAAGTCCATGGTACAAATTTGAAGCAATTATTTCTTTTTTCTACGCCGCTGGTGACAAGAGGGCTGGCTCATTTCTCGCACAGAGAACAGCTATTGCTATTCAACGTGGAAATGCAGCCAGTGTTCTCGGCTCCATGCTCCATGGACACCCCTTTTCTTAGATTCTTAACACGTTCACTGTTGAAAACACAACTGTTGTGTTTTTTATAACTTGCCGCGAGTACGGGAAACGGTAACGGTAAAGTAGCTGTGTGAGAAAACACAATAGTGTGTGCAGATCCGTAACCGTGGCTAGACAAGAAAATCGGCAAAGTATAAAAAAAGACGGGATAAATATTTTTTGATCTTTTTTTAACAGTTTTAAAAAGGTGCACCTTTACAATGTAGCCTTAAATATCGCTTATAAGTAATTCAAAATAACTTAAACTTTGAAAAAATATTGGGTTTTTTTTTAATAGTGCATACCAAGGGCGTAATCTATTGAAATGTATTTGAAATGAACAGCGGAAAGATGAATGAACGTTTTTAAGATATTTTCCATAATTTTTGAATAAGAATTTAGGATCTGGTGCTAGTGTCGATGGTGTCGAACGTGGTAAACGTGCTGAGTCTAGAGGAACTGGCTCTCAAGGACTGCCGGAACACCAGATGGTTCGGCGAGGGATTTTCTACTCGGGGGCGGAAGCCAGAGGGACGCCATAGCGCCCTGCCAAAAGCTTTCCCAATATTTCCCTTCACCGGAAGCTCATGCAAGTTTCAATAGTAGTAGGCCTCTTCTGCAAGAGTCCAGCTGGAAGTCACCACACCTTTGCCAGATATTCATCCGCCAAGCAGTAGTGTGCAAACACTGCTGTGTTCCGTCTTGAAGGGCGCTGTTTCCAGCGTAATAACTGGGCGTGTGAGACTGTAGAATCAATGTCTTCGGAATGTGGAAAGTTCGGGGCGACATTGTAGCTGTTATGGGAAGGCGTGGCGCTTACCATCAGGTTTGTGGCTTGCTCGTCACGTTCCCCTTAGTAACTTAAATGGAAAATATGCAGTTTTTTCTATGCTTTAGGTACAGTTGCCCTCAAAAATAGCGGAAAAAAATACCGAAATAATTCTTGTTTTTATCAATAGCGTTAGAAATCCGCTAAATGACAAAAATTAAGATTAGATATTAATCGAAAAAGAACTAAAAGTTTTCAGTGTATTATATCAGCGTATTTTTTGAAAAATAGAAAACGTACCCTATATTTTAACTTAACCTTTTTCTTTTTGAAAAATAAACTTAAAGTTGAACCGACTACAAAATTAACTAAATGTTAGTTGTAATTTAGAATTTTTTCGTGTCGATTCTTGATAATGGCAACACTAATTAGTAATTACTTACGTGTTCAGTAAACAATGCCTTGTTACGACATCGTTACGTGTTTGTCCTTGCTGGAATTTCATACATTTTCAGTAATTTTTCAGCTTAGAAATCTTTTGAAAAAATAAAAGTAATTCTGTTTGCTCTCTTTTGACGGCTGAACCGATCTTGATAAGATTTGGTATGGAGATAGTTTAAACCCCGGTAAAGGACATAGGATATGTTTTATCGCGATCGCTGAAAATCAGCGTTGTGGTTTGACCACAGCATTATGCTGAGCTCAGGCCTTGTCTGACATCACTGCGCGCCGGCTATCTGCGTACGCTATTATGTTCATCGTGTGTTTTCATTTTTTTGTCTTGTCTCTAAATAAGTACGTTGTTCGCTGTTGTGTGCAGTTGTGTCAGAATAAATGTTTTTTCTTTCTTCTTTTCTTTCTCGATTGTCTGTTATCTGTTTATGGCCTAACCCTCCCTCCTCACGCAAGTGAGGGGAGACCCGTGCCCAGCAGTGGGACGTTATGGGTTGATGATGATGATGATCTGTTAGCTGCGTAGACGAAGCCCCGAGGAAAAGCTGGTAAATTTTATTTTTCGACTTTATGGTAAGAAAAAATGTCCTGAAATGTCTTTTTATACACAATTTTTATGACATGTCAATTACTTCACTAAATTTCGGATTTGCTATTTCGGACTTTATCGGAAATATTCATTTTATAGTGAAAATAATAATTAAGGAATTGTAATGTTTATACCTTTCGACTCTATCTATCAGTTTTGATCGGCAGAGTTTGAAATGAAACGTTTAATTTTTTTATTAAATTAATTAATTTAAAGCCAAATAAAAATTTCCAAAAAAAAATTTTTTTTTTTTAAATCTGTAGTGCCTTTGGGGTTCCATGTTGTAAGAATTCTAAACTGTATTATCAATGTAAACAGAACTTTAATCGAATGAATGAACAAAACAGTCGAATTAAAAAAAAAACTAAATGGAACAAACTTATTAGAAGCAAAACTTCAAGTAAAAAATAATAAAAAAAAAATATCGTTTCACATTTCGTTTGTTTTGAGAAATCGCTTTCAGCGATAAGACTGCCCATTGTACTACCCTTGTTCACCTATTGTAATTTTTCTGTCCTGTGTTTATTTATGATTCTGGTGTACAATAAAGAGTTTTCTATTCTATTCTATTCAACCCGGTTATCGTCCACGCAGCCGCTTGTTGCTAATGCGACAATCGACCCAAAGCAACGATGAAGATCTCTGCATAAACCACCACCACCCATACAACCACCACCATAGGCGACCACCCTTACAAACCGAATACGTATTTTACCAAAGACTGTCTGGAAATATACAATTTTCCGCGAGAATCTTACTATATTGCGAAGAAAATTAATTCAATTCCGTCCAGCAGACACTATAAAACTGTGGCTGCATTTTGTCGCAAATATCTTGAAGTAAAGTCGTAAGTAGAAGTTATATCGAGTTATATAAACCAAGGGAGTTTTACTAAACTGTATGGAGTCCATACTAAATTAGCAGCTAGTTGTTCAGTCGTTTTGTTCACTAAACCCTCCACAAAGCTTCCAAGGCATACCATAATATTATATACTGTTAATTTTAAAATTGTTTTTATTTTGATGTCTATGTAAGTAAATCATCTACATAAGTATTAAATGTATTGTGTCTGTTAAATACTGTAAGTACGCCACCCACCCTACTATCGAAAAATGTCTGTCCATCCAAAGGTTGTCTGGAAGAAATCGCTTTCAGCGATAAGACCGCCCATTGAACTACCCTTGTTTACCTACTGTAATTCTTCTGTACTGTGTTTATTTTTGTTTCTGTTGTACAATAAAGAGTTTTTCTATTCTATTCTATTATATATTCTTGTTTCTTGTTTTTATGTTAATTTTGAATGTGTCTTGTCTACTATTAGTCAATATAATTATGCCGTATTAATTAATTAAATAAATAAACAATAAATAATATAGAATAATAGACTGAATGCTTCGGATCTGCATGGTGAGCTGTCTCGACTTTTCATACCTGACAACTATACTCTCATATGCCCAGTAATTTCGCTGGAAACAATGCCCTTCCAACCGGAACACAGTAATGTTTGCACACTGCTTGGCGGATGAACACCTGGTGGCGGTGTGGTACTTCCCCAGGCGGTCTATTGCAGAAGAGGCCTGCCACGGGCCGGCAAAAAATCAGCTGTAATTTTTTATATAACAGCAATAATTCAATGCTGATAAAAAATTATAATTAACCATCATAGAATATGTGTCATCCAGCATAGATTACAACACAGTAAACAATGATTATAATGGCAATAGGTATATGAAAATAAAAAATGACGTGTCGTCGAACTTAACACATACTAGCTGTGCCCTGCCACGCTCCGCTGTGGCACATTCGCACATTCGCTGATATGTCACTGATGAAAAAATAGATAAAAACAATCCTCGATGCGGATTATATATCATGCTAAAATTTCAGCTCGATCGGTGCAGAACTTTTTGAGTTTTTGAAGCGTATACAAACCAACATAACATTTATATATATATAGATAGATATAGATATCTTACATTAAAAATTTAATTTATCTATTAACACGTTCACTGCTGAACAGTTTTATATTTTTCGCTTATTGCGAATCTTCACACAACGTGTGTGTTTACTGTTTACTGGCGTTGTGTCGTAAGCAAACTCAATCAGCAGCGCGGGCGCACACAACCGGTGTGTTAAATTGTCAATACAGCAGTGCGTGTACGCACGCCAGGCGAGTTTTCGCTTGCTGTAACATTATAAAAACACAGACGTGTGTTTTCAGCCGTCAACGTGCAATATTTTTCAGTTTTTTTTTTATCTAATACGTATTCTATAATGGAAGCTGATCAAAATTATTCCAAACACCATGAGTCTACTGTTAGTCGCTGAGGAGTTCCGCTGTCTACCTTCCGTCTCTATCAGATCAGCTCGCTGTCACCATGATAGCGAATTGTCATCGGAACTTGACAGGCGTACAAGAATTCAACTCAATTAAACAAATGGGTTGAAACTATCATTAAACGGACATCGGCAGAATTGTGACAACTCTAGTCACAGAGACCATAATCAAGAAGTCAAACAAATGGGTCAAAATTTATTCGACCACTGTCTCGTAAGAGTTGACACTTTGACATGAAGGTTTATTGAAAGAAGGTTTAAATAAGACAAAGAGTTCGGGAGTAAGAGGTCGTCATAGAGTATGCAAAGGTTTAAAAAGGTTTTGTATTGCCATCTCTCCTCAGCTCTCAGTTTGAGCGCAGACTTTAACCATAATCAAAAGAGTATTTCATGAAAGGTTTTTCTACTTTCATGATGCCTCGACAAGGCCTCGACATAGAACATTGACGGGTCGGAATGAGATACCAATAAGAAGGAATAGTTTCAGTTTTTCTTCACTATTACAAACAAACTGTTTATCTTTGTTATAACAAATATCCGGGAGTACTAAGCGGAATCGATCCCAAATTAAATGTTATATAAGGAGGTTAACTTAACTATAAATGCGCCCTCTTTGGTGACCTACGTCATTAAAAATGAGTATTCCAAAGTCGAATTCCGAAAACATCCAAACTCATTCCGCAAAATCCAACAAAGCGGCTTCCCTCGGCGTGTTTTGAAAAACACGTAACAATCTACAACACAGGTATTGTTTGTCACTTGTTATCGTTTACGCCCGGACGGCGGTAATGGCAACATAAAAAATTATGCATTCTTTGTGGGAGTTTCCAGCTGTATGGCAACATTGCCGGCTCTAAAATCTAATTGTGACGTTTCCTTTTTGGCGCGTTGCGTGGGTTTAATTTTTTTAAAGGGTGTATTTGAGGAGGCTAAGGTGAGCTATTATATTCTGCCTGTGAACGGATTAGAATAAATAAACGAAAACCTTTCTCTATTTCGCCGTGGTTGTGTAAAAAGGCATAGAAAAGAATAGAATATATTTTACTAGCTGCGCCCCGCGGTTTCACCCTCGTAATTCTAGTTTTCTGGTTTTCCAGGTTAAAAACCACCATGTTACTTAGGAAGGCTGAAGATCGCGAAAAAATCCAATGTCGTATCGACATAAATCATCAAAAACGTCATAGAAAAGATCATTTTCAGTTTTTCCCAAATTCTCCAATTTTCCGGGCAACTTTTCCAATTTTTCTCTTCATAGGAACCTTCCCTGGATCTCTTCCAGACAACCATGCATGGAGTGGAGTAACCACAAGATCAGAAGGTGGTTTTCCGTTTATATAAAACCCATGGTCCTACAAAATCCTAGACTTAGAGCAAATGTCCGAGGTCCACACAAATATTTACCCTGCGCGTGATAAGAACCCGCAACCTCACTCTGCAATCGGCTAATTACAAAGTTACACCACGGATGCGGTCTAATTTGGTTAGATATTGGATATCGACGATCAAGGGATGGCTACATGTTGGATTTGCATTTATGAAGGGTAGCTACATTTGGAATTCTAAATAGTTTTAATAATTATTGCGTATTGACGTCGCTGGAACGTCCATGCCTACAAATAAAATATGTCATACTAGCTGCGCCCCGTGGTTTCACCCGCATAATTCAAGTTTTCCCGCAATAACTCTCTTAAAAACAATATAATATTTTCCCCGTTTTTGCCACATTCTTAATTGATGCTCCGCTCCTATTGGTCGTAGCGTGATGTTATATAGCCTATAACCTTCCTCGATAAATGGACTATTCTACACAAAAAGAATTGTTCAATTAAGACCAGTAGTTCCTGAGATCCTAGCGTTCAAACAAACAAACAAACTCTTAAGCTTTATATATTAGTATAGATTACTATTTCTCCAGTATCTTACAAGACTTTAGAATGAGCCAAGCTATAGACGGAAGATTGAAGGCAACAGCTGTCTCACAGCTCTTGTATTCACATCTAGTAATACAGCGTGCACGAGAGTGAGCGAAATAGAAAACTTCACATGGTTTCTGTTATTTCCAGTATGATCTACAAGATAGATATGTCAGGCTGTTTACTACTCAATTATGTCACGGCTCGAAAGCTTTGTGGATAGTTTGGTGACCAATACAAGTGAACAGCTTGTGACAAATTGGCAATTAGCTATGAATTCCTTATGCCTTAGTAAAACTTCCTTTCATCATCAACCCATAACGAAAGTGAGGAGAGGACCCATGCCCAGCAGTGGTGCTGGGCACGGGTCTCTCCTCACTTTCGTGAGGAGGGTTAGGCTTATAATCCACCACGGGCGCCCAGTCCGGATTGGTGGATAACATACCTACCTCCGAAATAATTCTCGGGTAGGTATGTGGGTTTCCTCACGATATTTTCCTTCACCGGAAAGCGAGTGATAATTACGTACATATGTTTTTACAGAAACATATTGGTACGTGCCCGCACTAGGATTTGAACTCACGACCTTCTGATTGGAAGGCGGACGTTCTCCCGCTAGGCTACCACCGCTTAAAGACTTCCTTTGCATAAACTAAACCACGGTTGAGTTTAATAGCTCTGATATCTCATATTGATATTGGCGTCTCATATTTTCCCGATAACATGTGCACAAAATGGTAAATGCAAGAAAAACGAGTGTCCTTTAGACCACACGACTGAATTAAAAATTCTTTAATTATCTTGTTTTTAATAAAAAAAATTATTTACCTCTCAACTGGCGATCGCCTCACCCGGTCACATTTTTCGTAACTCATTCACCAGCTCACTCCCCAAGTCAAGCGTGCGTCAAGAAGTTTTACTTCAAAAAGGTTAAATGGCAAAGTGGCGCGTAGACAGTTTAAAAAAAAAAACACCGTAAGCGTATCACCTTCCATTATATTCTGTGGTATCACGCTTGAAGTTGACGGCCTATAATCCTATTGACCTCTCCTAGATACGATGGTCACAAAAGGAGGGCATCACAAGTGAAAAAATAAGTAGCCAGCACCTCCCATCGGCGCGCCCTGCCTCATGATGACCCAGTTATAAAACTAGCTGGTTTTTCCTGCTGAATTTACTTTCCGACATTTGTGAGCTTAAATTCGAAGGCTGAGTATGGTATTAACCCAGCGGCACTGCGCTTGTCACCCTCACACATTGGTTCTAAAATCTCATATGCCCAGTAATTTCGGTGAAAACTGTAATATTTGCCCTTCAAACAGGAATACAGTAATATTTGCACACTACTGCTTGGCGGTGTACATCCCCAGTCGGACTCTCGCAAAAGAACTTGGCTGGAACTTTCGTCCCTTGAATGAAATGAAAGCCATAAGAAACTACATTATAATTTCCTTAAAATGGAAATAATTACTCCAATGTCAAATAGTTTCGTTTCCTTCCCATAACATTCCATGGCAAAAGCCATTTTGTTTTTACTAACCATTCGGATCCCACTGAGAGAAATTAAGGCAAAGACAAACAAAACAATGAATTACAAATTAACTACACACAGAGGTTCAATGTGGTTTATAAGAGAAGTGTAGAACCTCTATGCTGCAACCACAATTCACCATCCAGGCATTTAGAAAACTTTTGCATTCGCCGTGCCCTGGAAAAAAGTAAAAAAAAAAAGAAACAACAGGCCGCCTGCCGCAGCCCACGTGACCTAGTTCGGGCGCTCGATGCTCCGCAGTGCGACGCCCTGATTGGCTGCCGGCAGTGTTGCTCGCAGCAAAAAGTAATTACCCCTACAATTCGGGAGTTGTAATTTGGGGAGATAAATAAATGAGTAGGAAGCGATTACGTTGTTTTCGAAATGGGGATGCGTCCAAGTACATTCCGAAATTATGTATGGATGTGTCAATTATAAATAGAAAATACTTATAAATAGAAATTAAACATTAGAAATTAATCAAATTGGCTATAGTGGTACGCTTCTTCTGCAAGTCTGCCTGGGAAAGTACCAGATATTCATCAGCCAAGCAGTAGTGTGCAAACATTACCTACTGTGTTCGGGTTTGAAGGGCACTGTTTCCAGCGAAATTACTGGGCGTAGGAGACTTTAGAGCCAATGTCTCAGGATGACGAGCACAGTGCGCCACGCAGAATTATGCAATGCAGGATTCCGGGTGGTGCTGTCACTGTTATGGGCAGGCGTAGCGCTTACCATCAGGTGAACGACGTGCTCGTCTCGCCACTCAGTCAAATAATATAAAATGTGTTCTCTAGAGGTCGTTAACTCACAGCGCTATCGAAATGTTATAATTTAAAATTTTATCAAACAGTTAAAAGGCCAGATTTTGCGATAACGCGGCCAATTATACCTAACGATTGATAAGAAACGTTCCGCTATTATATTAGTTATTTATATTTAACACCTTGAATACTGAAAACACGCACGTTAGTGTTTTTATAACGTTACGGCAAGCGAAAACACGCCTGGCGTGCGAACCCGCACTGCTGTATTGATCATTTTATCACAACAGTTGTGGATCAATTGATTGGGCTTAGCAACGACGCAACGTCAGTAAGCAGCAAACACACATGTTGTGTGAAGATTCGCAAAAGTGCCAAACAAATATATACCGGTTCAACAGTCAACGTGTTAATTAAAGCTGTCACGTAACTCCAGTTTACTCCGTAAAAATTCTGCATTTTCCGAATTTAAAACTCAAATCATTTAAAGCAAATTGGGAATTATATTGCACTTTTACAAGTCATACGCTTAAGTCTCATATCATCATCATCATCATCGACCCATATCGTCCCACTGCTGGGCACGGGTCTCCCCTCACTTTCGTGAGGAGGGTTAGGCCATAATCCACCACGGGGGCCCGGTCCGGACTGGTGGAAAACATACCTACCTCCGAAATAATTCTCGGGTAGGTTTTTTGTTATTGTTTGTCGACATACATATTTTTTTTATAAGTTTAATCGATCATAGATGAAAAAAAAAATACAGATAAAACAACTTTTGGAGCAATCGAGTTTTTTCCTTTTGTCATCTCCCATTTAAAGTCTTTTACTCGAAAAAACCTATGTTTTTGTGAACGAACATGGATATTTTGTTATACCAACCTACACTCAGTAACTAAAATAATATTCTTTAAACTAATTTACCGCATAACCAGAAAAAAGGCAAAACCAAAATGGCCGCCCTGACAAATTGCTACTTAGTATCATATGACATGTCAAGCTATTCCCGCCAGCCGCGGAATATCCAAAACAATGCAAAACCATGTAAATAAACATTCTCTATATTTTCTATAGCATGCGAAGTAACTTACTTCATTCCTTATCAGAGGCATTTTCAAGGTTTTTCAGCAGCCCACCATATATTATTCTTGCGTAAGCCTTGTGCGGCCTCTCGCTCTGTCGCCGGACGAGCGAGCGAGACGGCACACGAGACTTTGATTCCGACATGAAAATTAAATGTACGTAGGCCTGTATAGGAAAATTGATTTGATTGCCTATTTTATGGTATCTTGAATGGCGCTCGCGGTTATTGTTTTGGACTGCTCTCGGATAATAGTGTGGATGGAGATTGTTATCCTACTAATATTATAAATGCGAAAGTTTGTGAGAATGGATGGATGGATGTTTGTTCCTCTTTCACGCAAAAATTACCGAACGGATTGGAATGAAATTTGGAACACAGATAGTTTATAACCTGGATTAGGTGATAAGTTAGTTTTTAAAGCGATTAAAGGGTTGTAAAGGGTTGAAATAGGGGATAAAATTTTGTATGGAAGTTTCGTCATTTTTGTAGCTAGATGTTTGAAAAATATTTTGTTTTGCCTTTTGATTAGAAAATAAATAAAATATTAAAAATTTTACCCTTAAGGGGGTGAAATTAAAATAGGGGATGAGAGTTTGCGGGCACCAGCTATAGGCTTTATTTTATCCCTGTATTCCCACAGGAACGGGAACTATGCGGGTGAAACCGCAGAGCGCAGCTAGCAGTGTAATAATTGGAGAAATTTTACCCTACCGCTAGATTTTCCATTTTACCGCGGGAACTCTGAATTTTCTCGGTAAATATAGCCTACGGGAACAGTGTAGCTGTCGATGATTGAAAGAATTTATTAGGAATGATCAAGTATACCGTTTCAGAGATTACTTTTTCACCAGCGAAATTCTCGTTTTCCCATAGGAACTGCATTTTCCCGGATGAAAACATTCTATGCCGCTTGGGAATAGTGGAGAAAGCTTCAATTAGTAAAGAATTTATAGTATCAGACCATTAGTTCCAGAGATTATCTCATACAATACAATTAAATATTTACAAGCTTTATATCACATCAAATAGAGCTGTTCACTATATTTTTTTATCCCGGGAAAACGAGAATTTCTCTGAAAATCCACTGGACACATCTAGTACCAAGCTTACAAAGCTATAACTAGGCATTCCCCAAGTCACTGCTAGCTTGCTTCTCAAATAAGTCCGAGCTCCTAGTGTCTCTGACGCCTGTCAGAGCCTGTCAGGGCACCCAAGGGGCTCTGACGTGGCTATTGCTATCAGTTGATAACAACCGGGACCGATGGCTTAACACGTTCACCGCTGAAAACACACGTCTGTATTTTTATAATTTCCAGCAAACGAAAACACGCCTGGCGTGCGAACCCGCGCTGCTGTATTGACCATTTTATAACAACAGTTGTGTGGGCGCACACAGTTGATTCAGTTTAGTTACGGCAAAACGCCAGTAAACAGTAAACACACACGTTGTGTGAAGCTGTCGCAATAGAGCCAACAAAGTAAAACGGTTCAACAGTGAACGTGTTAAAGGTCCTCCGAAGCGATGAAAATCTACACATAACTTACGCGAAGCCATAGGTGCGGGGTCGGGGGTGTCGCTGGATTGGATTGGACGAGACAAGGAACTCGTTCACGGATCTAGGCCAACGTGAACACAAGCCCTCGGAAAGTTTGCGCATGCACAGTCACGAAGAAATGTTTCAGTGCGCCTTGCCTTGTTCTCAGTAGGTGGGAAATAGTGGGAAATGCCAGGCGGCCAACCCTAACTGTCCAAATCCTAACTCGCTTCCAAAATACGAATACTTTGACGCTTTCTGCGGCGACGCTTCACGATTGCCTGGATAAATCGACACTGTATGCGCTACGCCAGCCCATAACAGTTACAGTGCCACCCAGAACTTAACACATAATCTTGTGCGGCACTGCACTGCGCTCGACACCCTGAGACATCGGCTCTAAAGTCTCACACGCCCAGTATTTTCGCCCTTCAAACTGGAACACAGTAATATTCTCACACTACAGCTGGGCGGATGAATATCTGGCAAAGGTGTGGTACTTCCCCAGGCGGTCTCTTGCAGAGGCCTCCCATTACTAGTAGCTATTCTGTGACACAACTGGGTTATCATAATCATCCACCTGTTACAACATACAGCTCAAACACGCTTATCAAGTGTTTTGGTGAAAATAAACACATATTTATATAGGTGCGTCCGTTGGATGAGTCTCGCTTTCTCGCATCATTAGCTGTCTTTTTACATTGGGATTGGGAGAAATTATTAATTAATACAATAAATAACGCGATCACATATCTACATATTATTAACTAGGTTTACCTGTATCTAGGGAATCGGGAACTTCAATAAAATCGAACCATGAAACCGGAACGGAATTTTTATTTCTTGTAGGCCTCTTCTGCGAGAGTCCGCCTAGCAGTAGTGCGCAAACATTACTGTGTTCGCTTTGAAAGGCACTGTTGCCAAAATTACTGGGCATATGATACTTTAGAACCGATGTCTTAGGGTGACGAACGCAGTGCTGCGCAAGATTATGCGATGCGAATTTCTGGGTGGCACTGTAGCTGTTATGGGCGGGCGTAGCGTTTACCGTCAGCCGAAAGACTTGCTCGTCTCGCTACTTAGTAACATAAATAAAGACTGAATGCTTCAGCTAACTGGAAAATTAGAAATCGGTATCTCAAACTTTTACCGCTTAGGCTCGGCACGTCTCATTATTCCACAGGAAGCAAGGTTTACATAGTACTAACATTGAGTCGCGCAAAATTAGCAAACTTATCGGGTCGCCGACTCCATTTGCCGGTAAAAATATTGTAGCGTGGTTTTTGAGGTTTCCACGCCAACGTCATTATGGGAAACTGTATAAACTTATGTTTTCATAGGTAGAGCGCTGACGGATGGGTGCTAACTTGTGCAATCTATCTATATATATAAAAATGTTATGTTGGTTTGTGTACGCTTCAAACACTCAAAAAGTTCTGCACGATCGAGCTGAAATTTTAGCATGATATTTAATCCGCATCAAGGATTGTTTCTATCTATTTTTTTCATCAGTGACATATCAGCGAATGGGCGAATGTGCCACAGCGAAGCGTGGCGGGGCACAGCTAGTATTGGTACATTTCCATAGCACTGGTAGAGTTAATGGAGTTTCCTTTTCCCATGCGAGATTGACTAAGCATACACGCCGGCGGATCTGCCCGACAGACGTGCCTGACAGGCAAAACTGCTGGTGTATGGTGAAAACAGATCGGGCAGATCTGGGCGTGTATGCTTAGCTATTCAGGCATGAGTCACCACTTGAAATGGCCATGTCCTTTTTCCAACTCAAACCATAATCAGTTAATCATTAGTTTAGTGGATCATATTTGTTTTTTTTTCTCTCTATGTAACTATATGAGAGGTGTTTACTTTATTTTTGCCTGTTTGCAATAATCGAATTGAGTTTAAAGTTTTCGGTTTCACCCGCATAATTCAAGTTTTCCCGCAATAACTCTCTTAAAAGCAATATATTTTCTCCGTTTTTGCCACATTCTTCATTGCTGGTCTGCTCCTATTGGTCGTAGCGTAATGTTATATAGTCTATAACTTTCCTCGATAAATGGACTATTCAACACAAAAAGAATTGTTCAATTCGGACCAGTAGTTCAAACAAACAAACTCTTCAGCTTTATATATTAGTATAGATTCTCGTACCGTTCTCATTTTATGTGCGAATTCCCATCGCTCCGTGCTTCGTACGGCGCGTTATGCCATCCTTCCCGGCTATTGTCAATTACCAGCAGTCATTAAGTCACGTCAGAGGCCCTGACGAACTCTGACACTGGATTCTTGTAAAGGTAGACCTCTTCTAAAAGAGTTCTATCATGCAAACCCTCGACTAACTGAGCCTGTGATCTTTCAACCTACGTATGATCTTGAAAAATCGTGACCAATTTAACACATTCACTGCTGAAAACACACACGTCTGTGTTTTTATAATTTTACGGCAAGAGAAAACACGGCTGGCGTGCGAGCCCGACAATTTTATCCGCCAGTTGAGTGCGCCCGCGCAGCTGATTGAGTTTAGTTCCGACACAACACCAGTAAACAGTAAACACACACGTTGTGTGAAGATGTCGCAAAAAGCCAGAAAAAGCAAAACGGTTCAGCAATGTGACCAAAGCCACGCAAATAACCTGCTCAGTTTACCCGATGTAAAAAAAGTCTGCTCTGCATATCACAAAAAACATTAGACACCATATCTTATCAAAAGCGGTACAGCATTGACAACTGTGACCGATCTGTCGCGTTATCTCTAACCCAGTTTGTGGTTACAGTGACAAAAATAACAGAATAACATGTGACAGAGGCTACATTTGAATATTTGTCTGGCAGTTCGGGAAATGAAAACATCGTGAGGAAACCCACGTGCCTAAGAATTAGTTTGGACGTTCCTGATCCACCTCATCATCATCAACCCATAACTGCTGGGCACGGGTCTCTCCTCACTTTCGTGAGGAGGGTAAGGCCATAATCCACCACGGGGGCCCAGTCCGGATTGGTGGATAACATACCTACCTCCGAAATAATTCTCGGGTAGGTATGTGGGTTTCCTCACGATGTTTTCCTTCACCGAAAAGCGAGTGATAATTACGTACATATGTTTTACAGAAACACATTGGTACGTGCCTGCACTGGGATTTGAACTCACGACCTTCTGATTGGAAGGCGGACGTTCTCCCACTAGGCTACCACCGCTGATCCACCTACTCAGACCTAATCCTCTTCAAGTTCCAATCCAAAATTCCAAAATCGGGTCTTCCAATGCATTATTAGTCTAGCGTCATTGCTCTACCCTACATATTTCAACTAGACCGAGACAATTTGAGACAAAACACTAAAACTAAATGCGATGTGGACTGAAAAAGCTTGGGATTTGTGTGGGGGGGGGGGTCTCATAATAAGCCTAAGGCGGTCAGAATTCTTGATCAGCCGCTGCTCAAGAAAGTGAAGAGAGACCCGTGCCCAGTAGTAGACGGATATGGGATGATGATGATGACGATGATGAATAAATGTCACGTTCACCTGATGCTAAGCACCACCATAACAGCTACAGCGCCACCCAGAACTTCCCATTACAAAATTTTGCGCGGCACCGCGCTCGTCACCCTAAGACACCGGCTCTAAAGTCTCATGCCCAATAATTTCGCTGGAGACAGTGCCGTTCAAATCGGAACACAGTAATATTTTCACACTGGTGCTTGGCGGCTGAATATCGGGTAAAAGACTCCCAGACAGGTAGCCTGATGGTATACCCACTAAACCCCAGGGTGTTCCACCGGGACGCCTTTTTTGTCGGGCTATGGGAACGTAAGACGTCTTGCGCGGCCGGATTTGACCTGCCTAAATCATCATCATCAGCCCACTTCGGCCCACTGCTGAGCACGGGTCTTCCCTCATTTCCTTGAAGAAGGTTAGGCCATAATCCACCACGGGGGCCAGATCCGGATTGGTGGATCACATATTAACCTCCGAAATAGTTCTCAGGTCGGGTAAATAGATATCCAAGAAAATATTGCTATGTATTTCCTAAACTACAGAATACCTTAACGTGGCATACTTTACGGTTATCGCACTGATAACGGCAGATCATCTGATTCATCTGGCTATGTGTGATAACAATGATAACAGTTGATAAGGGAATACTGTGAGGACAGTAAATAAACCAGTTTTTTGAAATGTTTTTTTTTTTCTTAATGTTTTTTTTTTAAGTAAAACTTCTTTACGCACGCTTGACTTGTACTTTAAGCTTGTACAAATGACAAGCGCTAAAACCGGCCTTAGCACCGATGTCTCAGAGTGACGAGCGCAGTGCAGTGCCGCGCAAGATTATACAATGCAAAGTTCTGAGTAGCCATATATTATGGGCACGAGATCAGGTGAACGACATGCTCGCCTTGTTATTCAATCAAATTGATAAAAAAAGGATTAATTTAACACCTTTTTTTTTAACCAAACACCAGCTAAGATCACGTGATCAGGTATGTTAAGATTTTCATATAGCACTCTGTAATCGCAAGTTATATTTACAAAAACGAATCAATCAGCACTTGTCAACCACTTGACAGCTACTAGCTGACAGATTAGATACTAAACATTACGTAGAAGGACTCCGGTAACTTGTACGTTATAAAATTATCATAGACTAGGAAACAATAAAAAAAAATCGAGTTTGCTTTACACCACCGGACCGAAGTAGAACTTCGCTATGCGAGAAAGAGAGAAAGAAAATGTGTGCTCGCACCTCTCTCTCTTGCCACTATAGTAATATACGAAACTTAAGTCTCTCATTCTATCTTCACTAACTTCTCCCTCTCAACTTCATCGATCACACATTTTGCCACACTTACTTGAAAAACGTGTGCTTAGTTATAAAAGAAAACAAAAAAAAACCGTAGCTTAATTCCCTCTAATGGCGTCGCAGTAATGTAGCCTCCAGATTCAAATCATTGTGGCATGCTTTCAATCGATTGAAGATCGCCTGTCATTATTGCAATAGCAATAATCCGTGGAAGAGTATTAGAAATTATTCAGGCGTTTTGTCAACTGTTTTACTCTTTTTTTGGCTCTTTTGCGAATCTTCACACAACGTGTGTGATTACTGTTTACTGGCGTTGTGTCGTATCTCAACTTAATCAGCAGTGCGGGCGCGTACAGCTGGTGTGATAAAATTGACAATACAGCAGTGCGGGTTCGCACGCCAGGCGTGTTTTCGCTTGCCGTAACGTTATGACGTTTGTGTTTTCAGCAGTGAGCATGTTAAAACAGAAAGTATGTCGTATTTCCCATTCTTTCAGTTATAAGTTAATATGACGATAAGGTCAAACGCGAACCTTTAATTAATAAAAAAAAATTGCAAATGTCAGGAATTTACAACAAAAAAAAATGTAAATCAAAAATAAAATCTAGTAATTAGCATTTAATTAATTGATTATTCATCTGAACCTCGTATTCTAATCTCACACGCACATTGAAGCTCGCCCGCGACTTTTTAAAATAAGATTCTTATGCAGCCGAAATTTCAGGAAAATTAGTCTAAAGCAGGGATTTTCCGTGAAAACTTTTTTCGCATCTGGTAACCCTTGTCCGGTTCTACCATCTTAACGAAAACATAAAAAATAACTTAATTTACTTACAAAATATGAACTCACGACCTCCTTGGAAGGCAAACGTGCTGCCACCGCTACTACACGCGCTAATGACTCATACATTTATGAGCAATCCGGTGTATTAGTGCTAAATATCTCTCCAAAATAAGGTAAAGAATGGTCTACGCTTGTCGCGAATTACAATCTGATTTACATTACTAACCCTGTCTAGCACCAAAAGTGAAAAAACTGTTAAAATTATATCCCGCCATGAGTGAAACGAACCTCCTTAGGATCATTTGAAGAGGAAACTCCTTTGAAGCCGGTAGCTTTGCCCTACTTCCGGAGCTCTAATGTGATTTTAATGGACACTAAGTCAGTATTCCAATGATTCTAACTTTTGTCCATCTAAATCCGGATCGAAGGGCGGAGTAAACGGAGAATTAGTGGATTTTGGACAATTTAACTTCAAATAGATAAAAAAAAACACATGGTGACGACCGTGGACAATGCTGAACGAGATTTAGCAATGCATAAGTTTTGGGCGGCAAAAAAACTGTTGGTGAAGTTTTACTTCAAAAATTCAAAATGTCGGTCAGTTCAGACAGGTAGAAACTTCCTGTTTCAACTGTTTGGAGAGAACACGAAATGATCCGCTTTTTGTGTTTGCTTAATTTTAGTTTTTTATATTAAATCACGCACGCTCACGAACGTATAATCCTATACGTCAGCACTGGAAACAACACAGGTGAAAGAAATAAAAAACAAATAATCATTTATTTATGGTTTCCCGCCAAAACTCCTTAGTTGACATTGACATTTAACTTCCTTCGACATTTGATAACCAGAAATTTTGTAAGTAACACCATAAAGTTTTAACTCTAAATTAATTAATAAGATTTCCTTGAAACCCTTTAGTTTCTTAAATCTATAGTACTCTGAATTCCCCACACTGTAAGGGAATGTAGGTTATGTATGTGGGCCATTCCAATTTGAATGACGTATTATTCTCTCCGGGACCCAAGGTTTACGCATTGCCGTATATACGGGTAAACTGCCGTATTCTGTCGTACTGCCGTATACGGCAGTAGGCCATTGCAGATGCAATTTTGGCCGTAATGCGGGTTTGTACCTATCACAGATTAAACAGAGATGCCGCAGATTAAATAAAGTCAAAAGCTACACACCGAGATTTATGATAATTCTTATTTATAGATTTATGTATTTTGCTTGCATTGCTTTTATATAAATGAATAGGTGCTGGTTTGACCACCATCACAATTGATTTTAGCGACGATGCGTTCTACGATGGTGCACGCTTACCTAGAAGCAACCTATTCACTCGCGACTTGAAGATTCCCAGGTTGTAACTATCGGGAAGCAGACTTCGAACTTTTTCTTTCAGATATTTAGGTAGCTAGATGCAATGAGTTTCAAAATTAATAAATCCTTAGCTGAACATTTGCCTGATTAGAAATTAAAGAGCAAGCTAGATCGTGTATTGCTAAATGCTACACGTCACCGCAGTGCGCTTGTCAACTTAAATAGTTGATGCAAGATATTATATTTAGGCACAAAAGAATAAATTATTCATAAATCGGGCGTAAATGTCACCTAAATATATGTAGTAACTTTCCAAGCCATCTAGACATTAATTTTATTATAGGCAGCGACGCCATTTTAAGGTCACTAGAAAAATGTCGCCATTTTGATTTATCACTTCCACAGTTCCACACGTAACTTTTTTTATGTTTTGGCTTCGCACTAGCTATTTATTCAGCCAGTTTCAAGTACTATAAGTCCAGTGCCAATGACTAAGCGACATTTATACGGTGAAATACTCCCCTCTCTGATTGGCTGAAAAGGATATACGGGATATTAAAAAACAAATGATTAATGATGAGAGTTTGAAATTCGAATGGTCGCAATGCGGTCGACCCCGTGACCTTATAGTGCACCATTCTAGATCAAAAATTACAGCAAAACTCTTTGGTAATTTTTAAGGCTCTTTTTAGACTATGCACAAGTAAATTTAACGCTTACAGGTTCCGCCATAAGGTTCAAATTAAATTTAGCTTCCTCATACGTTTGACGATGCTCTTTTGGTGGGATACTCGACCTTGTTTTTTGTGCTTTAAGACTGAGTTTAGCTTGAAGATGTGCCTACGTTATGGCGCATTGCCGTTGTGACGTCACACTGCGTAAGGCGGGAAAATGGGTCAGTAGGTTTACAGTAGGGGAACCAGTATAAAGGGAGCTCTATTGTTGTGGGTTGTCGATTGAATAATGCGGGGTGGGCGGGTCTTGTTGTTTTGGTCGCTTAGTACGCAAGTTTTTTGCGATGATAGGGTCTGTAGGATTGATTTATCAAATGATAGATGTCTTTGAAAATTTCCCGCGTTTAACAGAAGGGACTCTGTCTCTTTCTCTCTCGCTCTTGTTTCCTGGCTCTGTCTCTTTTTATTTTATACGGTGTTTTGTTAAGTCAGTTATTGGGTGTTGAATTGACTAAAATCGATAATTTCAAGGTCACAGAAGTGACAGAATAAAATTAGTTGTTCAGTTTTCTGTTACCATTGAAGCTTAA
Organism: Campaea margaritaria; assembly: GCA_912999815.1. Classification (NCBI taxonomy): domain Eukaryota; kingdom Metazoa; phylum Arthropoda; class Insecta; order Lepidoptera; family Geometridae; genus Campaea; species Campaea margaritaria. The sequence goes on from OU538818.1 coordinate 3,839,742, forward strand.
AATACCTACTTCAGTAATAATAATATACTACTAATATTATAAATGCGAAAGTTTGTGAGAATGGATGGATGAATTGTTCCCCTTTCTCGCAAAAACCACGGAACGGATTCGAATGAAATTCGGAACGCAGATAGTTTATAAACAGGATTGAGTAATAGGGTGCTTTTTATCCCGATAGTAGGTAAATTCCAGTGGGACAAAACAGGAATAACGCGGTAGAAACCGCGGGGCGCACCTAGTTGTTTATATATTTACCCTACACAGCCTATTATGCGAGTATAGTAATTTTTTGTCCTACAGAAAGCTTTTTGAAGTAAAGTCTCTTTACGCACGCTTGACTTAGGGAGTAATATGGTAAATGCGTTACGGAAAATTGTGATCGGATAAGGCGAATGGAAGTTGAGAGGGATATAAGTTAGCGAAGATAGACAAAGAGAGACAGTTACGTTTCGTGTATGTATTACTGTAGGGGCAAGAGAGAGGGTGCGAGCACACATTTTCTTTGTCTCTTTCTCTCGTAGCCACTGTTTAGTTTGAAAGTATAACTGTCACTTGCCAGCTGTCATATTTATTAAATGTCAATAATGTCAAAGCATACGAAGTCACTATACGACCGGCGAAATTTTGACAGTTTCAAGTTTTAAATTTGTTTTCTTTTTTATTGCAGGAACGCAGCGGTTTGGACAACATGCGCTCGCTAGAACACTATCTCACAGACATCATGAGAGCTGACGTCTCTGAACACATGAAAGGTGAGTCACTGAAGCAAAAATGATCCAAAACTCTATTGAAATAACGTTTATATTCGTGTTTGCTGTAACGTGGTAGTTATTACGAATTTTCACTTTTCGAAGTGAAACTTTTTTATCAAAGTACTAGCTGTGCCCCGCCACGCTTCGCTGTGGCACATTCCCACATTCGCTGATATGTCACTGATGAAAAAAATAGATAAAAACAATCCTTGATGCGGATTATATATCATGCTAAAATTTCAGCTCGATCGGTGCAGAACTTTTTGAGTTTTTGAAGCGTACACAAACCAACATAACATTTTTATATATATGTATATAGGGGAGAAATTTTATAGCAATCGTCACACTTTTCTGTTACACTCCACCGTCACGTAAGAGTTGACATTTTGACATGCAGGTTTATTGAAATAAGACAAAGAGTTCGGGACTAAGAGGTCATCATAGATTCCGACCCGTCAATGTTCCATGTCGAGGCCTTGTCGAGCCATCATGAAAATAGAAAAACCTTTGAATCCTTTGTAATACAAAGGTTTGAAAAGGTTTTGTATTGACATCTCTGCTCAGGAGGCCTACCATGACCTCTTATAGCGATTCAATTGAAGACCTAAACTGAACCGCGTCGAATAATCATACCGTGACATCTTATTTTTTATGTTGCTACCATTTTCAACCTAAACTGGATCCAGTTTAGGTTGAAAATGGCTTATTAGCGACTCAATTTAGGTTGCTGCAATTTTCAAGCTTAACTGGATCCAGTTTAGGTTAAAAATGGCAGCAACATGAAAAATAAGACGTCACGGTACGCTTATGCGACGCGGCTCAGTTTAGGTCCTGAACGGAATCGCTATAAGACGTCATGGTAGGCCTCCAGTTCTCAGTTTGAGCACAGACTTTAACCATAATCAAAAGAGTATTTCATGAAAGTTTTTACTACTTTCATGATGCCTCGACAAGGCCTCGACATGGAACATTGACGGGTCGGAATGAGAGACCAATAAGAAGGAACAGTTTCACTTCTTACGTGTGTACACTGTGTACACACGCCCTTTTTTTTACTACTTAAGCTTTATTACACGAATGTGATTTAAAAAAAAAACATATTGCATCTTGGCAATATTTATGATTATAGGTCAACTGAAACTACCCTATAGGGTTCTGATTCCCTTGTGAAATCGTAAAATATACGACATAAACGGTCATATCTTTTGAGCGCATTGACTTACAAGCTTGAATTTTTCACAGCTGAAAGAGACTGTAGACCCGCGTATTTGATATAAATTTCAATTTGATAACTCAACGCATTCCTGAGAAAAAGGGTCCTGACAGACAGACAGACGGACAACAAAGTGATCCCATAAGGGTTCCTTATTGTTTTTGAGATACGGAACCCTAAAAATTGTATTGTCTACGTGCATCATCGAAACAAGCTCTCGGACTAGTCCGCCTACCAACTGTCACAGTGTAAATACCAGCAGCTACCAAATGCGCTAACCATGACTTCCTTTTTAGCGGTTGGCACAGAATAATGAGTAGAATCATTCATTACCGTCAGCATAAAAACTCCAATCCGTATAATATTGTCAACCATAAAACTCCAATTTAGAAAATATTGTCAACCATAAAACCCCAATCTAGAAATCATTGTCAACCCTAAAACCCCAATCTAGAAATCATTGTCAACCCTAAAACCCCAATCCAGAAAATATTGTCAACCCTAAAACCCCAAATTAGAAATCATTGTCAACCCTAAAACCCCAATCTAGAAAATATTGTCAACCCTAAAACCCCAATCTAGAAATCATTGTCAACCCTAAAACCCCAATCTAGAAAATATTGTCAACCTTAACGCTTGTTTCACAAGACCACGACAGAACCACAACAACAACACGTAGGGCGGCGATACTTTGCATAAAAATGAATACACACGCACCACTTATTTTTCGTTTGTTTTTATAACGTTCCGGCAAGCGAGAACACGCCTGGCGCGCGAACCCGCACTGCTGTATTGAAAATGTCATCACACCAGTTGTGTGCGCTCGCACTGCTGATTGAGTTTAGTTACCACAACGCCAGCGCTAGCAAACACATACGTTGTGTGAAGATTCGCAAAAGTGGAAAAAAGATAAACCGGTTCAGCAGTATGGGTTGAGTTTGAAAAAGAAAACCTTTCGAGTGGCTGACTCATGCCTGAATCTCGCACGGGAAAAGGAAACGCCATTAACTCTACCAGTGCTTCAGAAATACGCCCGTCAGAGAAGACAGCACCAAGAAACACTACGGGGATGTAATTTTTACTGTCCTAAAATTTTAATCTAACCAATACCGAAAAGGGGCCGTTCATTATGCACATGGTGTTTTTTTTTTGCATTATGTAAGACTAGGTATCACTATTCTAGGCCCCGTCGGAGTAAGTTTATTAAAAGATAAAACATTACTTAACACGTTCGCTGTTTTTATTTCTTTTTTCAAGACAATCATATATTCTTTCAAATAACAAAGTCGTTCGCTCGATTCCAATTTTCGAATGCCGCACTGACATACATTCCTCCTTTTTCCCTTTTTCTTTTCGTCCGACTAAGGTCCGACTGCTCAACCAAAAAGTTGTCAGCATAAAGAGGTATTAAGTAACTATTTAGTTAATTGATATCGATTAATTGTAACAAATTTACAAACCCTAACAATTGTTAACCCCCCCCGCCCCCCATCTCGCGTATTGTTTAGTAGGTACCTACGAGAGTCTTCAAATTTTTTAAATATTATTATCTTGTTAAATTTTTTGAATAGCCGCTTTTCGGTTTATAAATCGCGCGTTTGACGAAAAAAAAAACGTGTTATCTTATACTATACACGTCATTTCATATCCCTTGTGTTATTGGGCGTATTTTCCCCATTAAATTACAACCTGGGAGTCTTCAAGTCGCGAGTGAATAGATTGCTTCTAGGTAAGCGTGCACCATCGTAGAACGCATCGTCTCTAACATCAACTCAGATAGTGGTCTTTGTTCTGCGGTGTTTCAACAAAATAGTCTCTATAGATCTATCTTTCTATTGAAGACGACAAAAAATCCATCAACACAAAACTTTATGTACAAAATCAGCAGTTTGATTAGCTACAGGTAGCGTTGGAAGAACGAAACGTCGTGAGACGTAATTGGTTTAAACTTGACATAGTTTGTTTTGTTGACCGTATTCGTCAGCATTGGAAAGATATTGCGGAGGTAGAGATGCTAGATGTGGCAGCGGATAAAATAGATCAGTGATGTGACTGTCAACCTGAAGCTCCTTTCGGGGTGTCCATTCCATTAATCCGTAACACTCAATTGAGCAATTATCTTCCGCCAATAGTCTAGAGTAGAACTACATACAAGGGTTGTCAGGAAGAAATCGTTTTAAGCGATAAGACCATCCATTGTACGATCCATTTTTTTATTGTTTTTTTTTAATTATGTTTCTTTTCGGGGTACAATAAAGAGTTTTCTATTCTATTTTATTAGATTCCATTCCATTCTAGGTTGTTATTCAATTGTATGACCCTCTAGCTTTGTCCGAGGCACGCTAACATACATAATTCCTGACATTTAGGATTCCTGTATAAAGGGAATCAAGAACAACGAGAACTATGCTCCCAAAAACACCCAGGCTTAGGGCAAAAGCCTGTAGTCCACACAAATATTAACCGTGCGCGCAGCTACGCTACACAGCCGATTCATTACCAACATACGCCACGGATCTCAATCTTCCTTTCTCTTACATTAAAAATAAACGAATTTAAAAAAAAAAAAACACGCCGAACTAAAAAGTAGAAAAATAATTAATGTTATGGTAAAAAAGCTGTCAAAGGTTCCGTCACAGATACATACCAAGCTAATACAAGCGTGTTGACAATTACGCTCGCAATTATTCCGCAACCACGCTCAGCGTAGCTCCGCGCGTGCGCCATCCAGTATCACTAGCCATACTAGTTACGCAACGAGCATTATGATGCCGCGGCCTTGAGCTGCGTTGTTAAACAATTGTTAGAGTCGCACAGATTTCTGTAGCGTTTACTAAACTTACTGTGTGATGGCCGAGTGGTTACTTCTGCGCTTCGCAACTGGATTCCGCGACTCCGCGCCACAATAGCCCCGCAGACGCGGCGCTGCAGTCCTGAGACATTTCTCCAGCTAAAGTAGCTAGTCCGGGTAACTCTTGACCTTACTTGAACGTATAAACGGAAAAATTCAAAGACAAATTCAATAAAATAAAATAAATAAGACAGGGAGAGGATCTAGGGAGTTTGTTTCAGAATTTGACCGCGAAAAGGTATACTTCTTAATTTTAGTTCCTAGTTTTGACGCGGGAAAAATTCGAGATTCAAAACAGATAGATAGTACATATTCGAATAAATAAACAGAGATGTATCAAGGATTCCAAAGGAGTCACACTTTTTCTTTAATATATCATAAATAGGTAAAGATTATTGTAAGTTATTTTTTACGACAAATCTCTGAAACTACTGATCCGATTCTGCAAACCCTTTTACGGAAAAAAGCTAAGTTACACTACTCCTGAGTGACATAGGTCTTAATTATGTATTATTTCATGAAATTTCCGAGTTTTCTCTGGAAAACGAGAATTCTGCGAGGAAATAGGTATTTTCTACTGTTCAAGTCTCCGATTCTGAAAACTATTTCTCTAATAAAACTCTACAATAATCCATCTGCATTTAGAAACAATGCAGAAACACTGGAATTACGCGGGCGAAACAACGGAGCGCAGCTAGTTGTATTAAAACCTGTGTGGCAGTATAATTATAATTATGTTATATGCCACTCCGCGGTATTTTGATTAAATTCGGTACATAAATACCATTTTAGATCCCTAAATAACACTTCAAATACTTTTCATCAGCGAGTAAAACCACAGAGCGCAACTAGTGCAGTATAAAATTAAATATAAAAGCAATCACTATTTATTGCATCTATCTGCGCTGTTACCATTAACACTGCAGCGTCTATTTGCTTGACATTTCAACATTTGGCTCCACTAGACGAAACGCAGTCAAAAATAACCACAGGGCATAGACAAATCTAACTGAAACATCTCGTGACAAACGCCTACCTATACCTATAGAAAACAAATAAACAGACCAGCGTAACCAGACCCCTCATCCTTTTACTACTAAACTAAATCACATTTCCATGCTAATTGGCCACGGAAGGACGCAAGGTGTAACTAACAAAATTACACTGCTGAATCAGGTTGTCGTCCAAATTTAATCTTACGTCAACGAACAGGTGGATTTTCAAAGCGGTCGTGCTGCAACTACATTATCAAGCGGCGCAATCTGGAAGGTGCGTCAACGTTGTATTTTGGGCAGTGGGACGGTGACTTCTAAATTAGCCGGCTAAAATCGATAGTAGCGCGGCATCTCTACGAGCCGATGTCAGTAGGAAAAAGCGCGCGAAGGTAACGCATGCGGCGCGTTTAACTTTTGAAAAATACAAATTTAGAAACGTGGGCGTATCGCGTTCGGTCTATTTTTGTAAAAAATATATATTGTGCGTGCTTACTGGAGTGCAGTGACCCCTGTTTTATATGGTGTGTGATTTTTTTGAATGATTCAAGGTAAAGAAAAGTGGAAAATTCGCTTCTCATATTACGTGGCTCTTTGTATTTATTTACACAAGCCTGAAACTGCCTTGGCACGTGACAGCTGAAACATTTAGATTCAAAAAGGTTCATTAAAAAACCTATTTAAACACTTTTTAATTTGCAAATAAGAAAATAAATTATTTTAATTACGATTTTAAACACTTCTGTTGCGTAAATATCAGCTCTACCATTTGGCAAATTTTTTTTCAAGTTCTAAAAGAGTTAAGGCTATTTGACTTCTTCGTTTTCAAATTGTATAGAAATGTATAAAACTGACTATGCCCAATTAATATGTTTAATACTATAATACGATGTTAAAACAGACAATAAACAACCTCCAATGCGTTAATAACATTTGCACTATACATTAAAAAAAAAAAACGAATCTTTGCCGTGTAAATGTTAACTATAATATTTTTTTAATTTGCATGATCAAAAATTGGTATTAAAGTTGGCAACTTGCTTACTTTTGTAGTCTGTGTGTCTCTAACGTAGCTAATTACCGCTGAAAGACGTCCTATTACATGCTCAAGGTCAGAAAAAATAATGGTTGAGAAAAAAACGTGAGGCTGTGACATTGAATTCTTCATAATCAGATGTCTTTGTATATTCAAATGCAGAAAGAAGATTGAATTTTAAATCTGCAGTTGTCATTGCTATTACAATACAACTGCTATGCATTTAGGTACGACCTTCGTGGACAATAATAATGGTAAATTTTAAACTATAGGTACTGAAAATAGTGGCATATTATTTCTGTACTTACCTAAATTATTACAGGAGATGAAATGAAACTTTTATTTAACAAGTAAAAAAATTAATTGAGGATGTATGACGATGTTGCCGTTTGCCAAAAGTTCAGTCATTGAAAAAAAAAAGGGTCGCCCTTGCGCGTTCTAATTACTTCCCTGTGTATAATGTCAAAATTCAAGCTTCGAAGATTGCTTTTTTTTTACATTTTGGCCTCGCATGATTATTGCGTTTAAAATGCAGAGTCAAGCGAGGAACACTGCCATTGAAATGTTTAAAACCTTATTTGAAACTGTATTTTTAAACGAATGAGTTTTGAACAATGAAGGTTGAATTTGGGGATCCGCTGTCAGCGAGGATTTACGAAATATTTTGTCCCACTCATGTTCCATACGAAGCAACGGGAAAGGATAAAGAGCGTGTAGTATTGACTGTCGGTGATTGCGGGGAGAGGCGTGGGGGCGCCGGAGGCGGAGTGTCCCTTCTGTAATAATAGTCCTACTCTATTCTATGCCTAAACAATAAATTAAGTTATTTTTTCCGACAAAATGGCCGCCTTGTCAGCCATGTCAAGGATCATTACCCAATCACCGATAGAGAGGTACTGTTTGTTTAATAATTAGACTCTACCTAATTTGTATGGTCGGTCCTCCAATGTTCACGAAGAACACAAGTTTGAAAAATTTATAGGGCATCGTTGGAATTCCCGTTTTCCGAAGAAATTTTGCATTTTCCCGGGATCGAACATAGCCGCTATAGCAAACAGGGACTCGTGAAGCATTCCTGTGTTACGGTTTGAAGGGCACTGTTTCTAGAGAGATTGCTGGGCATATGAGACTTTAGAGGCGATGTCTCAGGGTGATGAGCGCAGTGCGCCGCGCAGGGTTATGCAATGCAGGGTTCTGGGTGGTGCTGTGACTGTTATGGGCAGGCGTGGCGCTACCATCAGGTGAAAGATTTGCTCGTCTCGTCATTAAGTTTAATAAAGAGAAAAAAATGCATAATTTACACTTTCCACCCCGCGCGTTGCCGCGTTCCCTCACCTCCGACAGTCGACACTACACGCCCACATGCAATAGACAAACACGCGGTATGAACCTCCATACTAGCGGCCTGTCTTTTGCTTCGGTCGCATAGTATCTTTAAGTACTTACACACGCATTTAGTTCGTGTACACACGTCGTTTACATGTGTGAGTTGTCGAATTAACTTCAGTATGGAGCGTCCGAGGTTTGGTATAATATGAAAGTTAATTTTTGAGAAAAACGTTCTGAGAATCTCTGAAAATAACCCCCAGTGCACCAGTTTTCCAATTTCATCGAACCAATCGGTATCATTCAGAATCAGAATCATATTTATTGCTTAAACTGTGAATACGGAGATGGTAAATTGTGTATAATTTTAGAAACAACAGTTTATCCATTTCGGATGTACAATATTATAAGAACTTATTACAAAAAAAAAATACTTTCTTAAAATTTAAAAATGTCACAACATTTTTAATGATATTAAAAATGAGTAAGTAATGTTTTACAAACATTCTTTTCAAGAACAAATATATACAAGGGTTTACTTAGGTAGGTAGCAGCATATTATCAACCCATATCGTCCCACTGCTGAGCACGGGTCTCCCCTCACTTTCGTAATGAGGGTTAGTCCAGATCCACCACGAAGGTTCAATCTGGATAGGTTTTTTTTTTACTGATTGACGTGGAGCAAGTCGTTCACCGGATGGGAACCTAGTGTCATCCTGAACTTTGTATTGCATAATCCTGCACTGCGCTCGTCACCCTGAGACATCGGCTATAAAGTCTCACACACCCAGTAATGTCGCTGGAGACAGTGCCCTTCAAACCGGAACACGGTAATGTTTGCACGCTACTGCTTGGCGGATGGATATCTGGCAAAGGTGTGGTACTTCCCCAGCCGGTCTCTTGCAGAAGAGGCCTCCCGCTACTAAAATCTCAACACAAACATCCGACACTGTTCTCTGGCTACTTGGTTTTCCTTCACCGAAAAGTCAGTGATCGTTACAGACAGAATGCTTTACAAGATGCCAGTGCCGGATTAACCAAGTAGCAAGAGGAGCAATTGCTCCGGCCCCGCGCGAATGGGGACCATATTTAAACCCCCTTATCTCTGCCTGGGCGTAATTTTTTGGGTGAAACTTACTAAGACGTGGTATATTGAATTTACTTGATGCCACAAAACCGTGAAACGTTACAACTTTTCCTACTAAGACAATTGTTTTTTTACCACATTATACTTAAGAACCCAGAGTAGATCAAGAGCTCTGAAGGAATTGGCTACGGGCCGCGCGCTTGTTTAATCCGGCACTGCTAGTACCTAACACATTGGTATAGTAGTGTCGACGGATCTAGGCAAACGTGAACGCAGGCCCTCGAAAAGTTTGCGCATGCAGTCACGAAGAAATGTTTCAGTGCGCCTTGCCTTGTTCTCAGTAGGTGGGGAACAGTGGAAAATGCCAGGCGGCCAACCCTAACTGGCCAAATCCTAACTCGCTTCCAAAATACGAACACTTTGACGATTTCTGCGGCGACACGTCCGCAGCGGGATTTGATCGCGCAGCCCTCTGCTTGGAGGTGGACGTTCTCGCACTAGGCTGCCCGTGCCAATGATTAAGCTGACCTCGCGTCTCTTACGACACAATTGCTCCACGTTGGTTGCCGATGGATACCCTCTAGCTAGGTCAAGGTAGGTAGGTGTATCGGTATATTAAATGTTTTTATTTGTTCCAAGTGTCCATTGTTATATATTAATGGTCCATCAACGATAATTGAGTGACCCTAAACTGTTTTCTAGCCTTATTGGGGAAAGGAAACAAAAAACAAAAAAAATTAGGCCAAGTGCGAGTTGGATTCGCGCACCGAGGGTTCCGTACAAACATGTAGGTCTTAGGAAAGCATCTAACATTGTAGCTCTAACTGAGAAAGTGCGAGGGGGCGCGCGCACGAAGTGTTCTGTACTTTGTTGTATGGGAGCCCCACTTAAATATTAATTTAATTATTTACTTTTAAAGTGAATAATTCAATATTCTGTGAATATTTCTACCGTCTACCTGTAGCCGTTATCAATATCGAGCAAAAACAAGCAAAAGGAAATCACGTTAGTTGTATGGGAGCCGCCTTCGATATTTATTTTATTCTGTTTTTAGTATTTGTTGTTATAGCGGCAACAAAAATACATCATCTGTGAAAATTTCAACTGTCTAACTGTCACGGTTCATGAGATACAGCCTGTTGACAGACGGACAGACAGACAGACAGCAGAGTCTTAATAATATGGTTCCGTTTTTCCCTTTGGGTGCGGAACCCTAAAAAATTAAAGATGCCCATTAGATGGTCTGACGAAGTGTCCAAGCAGTTGACACAAAGATCTATGTGGCAATATAGAGTAGCCGAAATCGTCAAAGATGGCGGCGGAACGTGCAGGAAAAAGTTTTTTTCTTTATTTCACGAGTTTAGCAAGACGTTCTCCAGATGGTAAGCGCTACGCCTGCCCATAATAGTTACAGTGCCACCCAGAACTTTGCATTGCATAATCCTGCGCGGCGCACTGCGCTCGTCACCCTGAGACATCGGCTCTGAAGTCTCACACGCCCAGTAATGTCGCTGGAAACAGTGCCCTTCCAAGCGGAACACAGTAATGTTCACACTGCTTGGCGGATGATTATCTGGCAAAGGTGTGGTACTTCCACAGGCGGTCTCTTGCAGAAGAGGCGTCGTACATAACGATGCTCAGTGAGCAAACGAATCAAGGAGGAAGATGAAGCAATATTATAATAAATACTAAAAGCTTACCTTGAAACTGTCGTTAACTGGATCATAGGCAAGTTTCGAGATATCGCTTTCTTAACGGCGTTGTGTAATTTATCGTTTTGATTCAAATAATAATGCGTCCCGACCCCTAACTAGGACTCCCAGTACTAGGGAATCAGGAACTGCGAGGACCGTGCTCCTACAATCACGCCCAGATTATATATTAAGACAACTCTTCATTGCATTCCCAGACAAGTAAAAAGTAAATTAACGGCCATATCTTTTGATCGCATTGACTTTTTTTGTCAATTTGCTCGTTTTTCCAAGACGTTCACAATTAGTAGTGCAAGAGATCGCCCGGGGAAGTACCACGCCTGTGTGCAAGCATTACTGTGTTCCTGTTTGAAGGGCACTGTTTCCAGCGACATTACTGGGCATGTGAGACTTTAGAGCCGATGTCTAGGGCGACGGGCGCGGTGCAGTGCCGCGGAAGTTTATGCAATGCGAAGTTCTGGGTGGTGCTGTAACTGTTATGGGCAGGCCTGGTGTTTACCATCAGGTGAACGATTTGCTCGTCTTACTAAGTTAAATAAAAAAAAAAATACTACGCGACCGAAACAAAAGACAGGCCGCTAGTACGAAGGTTCACACTGCCCGTTTGTCTATTGCATGTGGGCGTGTAGTGTCGACTGTTGGCCATTGCGGGGAAAGATGAGGGGGGGGGGGGGAGAGTGTCCATTCTGTATGTAGTAATAATTTATTCTATGCAGGTCTTTAAGTACTGCCAGTAAACTAGAATGATTACATCCGTGATTTTACTGATAGCCACATTGCTATCAGCAATATCGTTATCTTTGATATGTTATCATGATCCTACTCATGTATAATAATATTATTAGTAAATGCGAAAGTTTGCATGTTTGTTTCGTTTTTGAATCACGCCAAAGCGGTTGGACGGTTTTTGATTAAATTTGATACGAATATACGCTATGGGTTACGTAAAAGGTTTATTGTGACGGCTTTGTGGTCTTTTTATTTAAAAATCAATCAATCGAAGAGCTAATAGGATGTCAAGGTTTATAAAAAAAACTAAGTGTTCTTGTTTAAATAAAAAATTGAAACCGCAGGACGCAGCGTTTTCGAATTAAATAAAAAAATACATAACATTGTAATCGATTTAAAATCTCGCAAAATATCAGACAAAAGTTACAAACGAATCGAGAATTCACCATTGTAGTGTAAGACTAGATATCACTATTCTAGGCCCCGTCGGAGTAAGTTTATTAAAAGATAAAACATTACTTAACACGTTCGCTGTTTTTATTTCTTTTTTCAAGACAATCATATATTCTTTCTAATAACAAAGTCGTTAGCTCGATTCCAATTTCGAATGCCGCACTGACATACATTCCTCCTTTTTCCCCTTTTTCTTTTCGTCCGACTAAGGTCCGACTACTCAACCAAAAAGATCTCAACCAAAAAGTTGTCAGCATAAAGAGGTATTAAGTAACTATTTAGTTAATTGATATCGATTAATTGTTACAAATTGACAAACCCTATCAGTAGTGACATAAAACACTAAAATTTTCCACTTTTCTTCACAATTATAATACGTTTTTCATTGCCAGTGCCGGGATAGTGTCGAAATGTGTCAGTGAAAAGTGACAGTTCATCGAAAAGTTCCCTACATGATTAATATTCAGTGTACAATGATCAACGAACACTTAGTGAGCAATATGGCGTATTATGGTAAGTTGTCACCACCTGAAGATGCTGCTGATGATAGCAGCATCTTCATCATTGTCATAATTTTTATCATCAGTCCTCTATGTATTTACATCGAATTTAGACAGAAAGTTGAACATGGATTGGTTTTGTATTATTAGGGTTCCGTACCGTAAAAGGAAAAATTAACGCTTGTAGAATCACTTTGTTTTTCCGTCTCTCTGTCAAGACCCTTTTTCTCAAGAACGCGTAGAGGTATCAAAGTGAAATTTATATCAAATAAGCGGGTCTATGGCCTCTATCAGCTGTGTAAAAATCTAACTTGTAAGTCAATGCGATCAAAAGATATGACCGTTTATGTCGCATATTTTATTTACGACTTCATAAGGGAATCAAAACCTGTAGGAACTTCCTGTTGACCTAACATAGAATAATGAAATTTGGCAAGAAGCTATGTCTTACAGCACATGTAAAGCAAAAACACTAAAAACCGTAAATAAAAACACATGCAAACATTACTGTGTTCCGGTTTTTCCGGTTTCAAGGGCATTGTTTCCAGCGAAATTACTGGGCATGTGAGACTTTAGAGCCGATGTCTCAGGGTGACGAGCGCAGTGCAGTGCCACGCAAGATTATGCAATGCAGTTTTCTGGGTGGTGCTGTGATTGTTATGGGCAGGCGAAGCGCTTACCATCAGGCGAACGAATTGCTCGTCTCGTTACTCAGTCAAATAAAAATAAATAAATAAAGTTAAATAACAAAAAAAAAAGATAATTCACTTACTATTATTTGCAGTTCATGCAATAACCGTGTCTAGGGATCGAACGGCAAAGTTAACTTTGTCCTTTAACCTAGTTAGTTGCAATAATGTTAGATGCTTGCCTAAGATCTACAAGTTCGTACGGAACCCTCGGTGCGCGTCCAACTCGCACTTGGCCGCTTTTTTTATAAAGGGGATTTTCTAGTTTTTTCAGATGTTTGGTCCTGCAATATCATTACACTAACATGTAGTAGGAACGGCAGGAAACATACTAGTAACAGGATTATCTCAGAATAGACAGCAAGACGCTGTAAATGGATTAAGTTACACGACATGCTAATGTGTACCAGGGATGTCAGACGTACCAACTTGTTGGTAAACATACTAGTTTTTAATATCACGTACCATGTACCAAGACTACTCGGTCCTTGTATGCAAAAATACCAAGATTGACAGTTAATCGACAAAAATACACCGATAATACTGAAAAACAGACAAATTGTAGAGATGCATATGAAAAACAAACATTCCAGTCAGAAATTAGATTTGCTTTATGATATCAAACTTTATAATAGCAAGCCGTCTTGATAAATGGTGAACCATTTTCCATCATACTTATTACTAGATGTTCGGTGGTGTAGTGGTAACATTACACATACATTTTATATCCGAAATGCAATATAATATCAAAAATAAAGGTTTAAAGTGATGTTTATTCGGTGCTTTCGATAAATACTGCCCTCTGTTAAAGGTATACGAAATTGAATTTTTTTTTTTTTCACTAGGATGCGATTTCCGACACAGTTTATATATCAGTGTAAGCAGCGGCGCAGTGGAGCACAGCCGTACTAGTTTTTTGTTTTCAATACCAGCTTTCAGCCAGCTCGGTACAAGGATTTCTAAGTGGCCGCCTAACATCCCTGATGTGTACCCCGATGGCGACACATTGGCTGGTTACTTTGTCCTTTATTCTGTTAGGGTTCGTAAATTTGTAACAATTAATCGATATCAATTAACTAAATAGTTACTTAATACCTCTTTATGCTGACAACTTTTTGGTTGAGCAGTCGGACCTTAGTCGGTCGAAAAGAAAAAGGGAAAAAAGGAGGAATGTATGTCAGTGCGGCATTCGAAATTGGAATCGAGCGAACGACTTTGTTATTTTAAAATATATGATTTTCTATGAGAACAAGAAATAAAAACAGTGAACGTGTTAAGTAATGTTTTATCATTTAATAAACCTACTCCGACGGAGCCTAGAATAGTGATACCTAGTCATACAATTCGTACACTGTTAACCGCTTCCATCCAGTGTCAAGTGACGTTGAGTTCAAAGGACTCGCGAAACTAAAGAACTATCAAAAGTTCATTCCCTACTAAGACTCGGTTACGGAGTTTTTTTTAGTATTGTTGCAATTTAGAAAAGAATTGCCTATAGACTATATTAAAAAAAAAATTGGTTGTCTGTAAAGTTGGTTTGCGGACGATAGTTTAACGTGAAAACGTCATAACAAAACATTGATGGAATGATTGCATACTTTTATGAATAAAATTGAATCATTTTTAATATTAAAAGAATTAATACTTGAAATTATACTAGTAATCAGATTTTTAAGTGCAAGATTAATTAACCTGTCAAGAAGAGAAGAGAGATAGATGCGGCGCAAGCGTACAATGAGCGTTACGGGACAATGTGTCAACTTTTTCGTGCATGCAGCCGGCGTTCATCGATTTATTGGACGTTTAGACTCATGTCAGCTACAGCGCCATTCAGAACTCTGCATTGCATAATCCTGCGCGGCACTGCACGTCACCCTGAGACATCGGCTCTAAAGTCTCACTCCCAGTAATGTCGCTGGAGACAGTGCCCTTCAAACCGGAACACAGTAATGTTTGCATACAGCTTGGCGGATGAATACCTGGCAATAGTGTGGTACTTCCCCAGGCGGTCTCTTGCAGAAGAGGCCTCCCACTATTAAAATATAACTATTTCTATAAGACTTCTGAAATAGTTGACATTGATGGATGACGTATCTATTTTTTTCTTCCTTTTGACAGCGGGTGGTGTAGCAAATGACAGGTCGTTGACCCCACCACGCGGTCACTGAGCATGCGTAGTGGAGTTACAAATTATCAGGTTTTTTTTCCTTGATAAGAACGAAGCAAAAATCAGCTGCTCGATTCGTGTCAGTGCAAAACCGATCAGAATTTATTTGGAATATGGTTGATATTAGCTCGTGATGTGACGTGGTAGTTACGACAAACGCTGGCGCCCAAGCAGGGCTGACGGTTTAGCTTTCTTTACTAGACTGCACCAGAAAGAGCGTTATGTTTTTAGGTGGATATGACGAGTGAGGAGACGAGCATGTCGTTCACCTGATGGTAAGCGCTACGCCTGCCCATAACAGTGACAGCACCACCCAGAACTTTGCATTGCATAATCCTGCGCGGCGCACTGCGCTCGTCACCCTGATACATCGGCTCTAAAGTTCGTTTGCACACTACTGCTTGGCGGATGAATATCTGGCGGCGGTGTGGTACTTCCCCAGGCGGTCCCTTGCAGAAGAGGCCTCCCACTACTGAATTTAACAATTAGTGTCACAATGGGCGGTCTTATCGCTCAGGGCGATCTCTTCCAGACAACCATGCATGGAGAGGAGTAACTAGGAAATTTGATATGCATATAGGTAGTCGACGATGATTATGTGAATAAATTAGTTCGCGCCAAACTCACCCCTATTGACTTGAGCATAAGTCCATAACATTTCAATGGTATTTACACCCCATTAAAGCTGATCCCAATACCATCTGACCTAGATTGTCGGCGCATCTAACTGCATGATCTCAGCTCTGTTGGGGACACTTAGGCAGACATTACACGTTCCATTTAGCGTCAAACGAGCGTTCCGACTGTCATCCCTTTTTTTTTCATTTTGGCATCGCAAGTTTAGTGCCTTTAGCCAGAAATTATCAAGTTTTTTGAAGTGAAACTTCTTTACGCACGCTTGGCTAGGGGAGTAAGCTGGTGAATGCTTGACGAGAGCGTTACGGAAAGTGTGATCGGACGAGGCGAATGGAAGTTGAGAGGGAGTTAGTAGAGTTAGAGTAGTTATAAGTTAGTGAAGATAGAAAGAGAGAGTTACGTTTCGTATATTACTGTAGGGGCAAGAGAGAGAGGTGCGAGCACACGTTTTCTTTCTCTCTTTCTCTCATAGCCAGTAAGTGGCAACTTATAATATATTTTTTAATAATCAAAATGTCGACTCCCAGTCAGTAGATTAAGATAGTCTAGTCAAAGTCATGATTCTGTAAAGTGACGGGTGCTTTACTGAATCTTCCTAGGAATTTCAGAGAGAAGACGAAATGGCACGTTGTTTTGGGGTTTAATCATTTGCCCGCACTGGTACACGTTAACAAACACTTAGCGGTCAATATCCCACCAATATTACACATTAATACACAAAAGTTAAGAAAATAATAAAAAATAAATCATTTTTTCGCTTTCCCGCCAAAATTCCTTCCACAGACCATAAAGATTATTAATATCCATAGACCCTAAAGTACATGCTAAAATCGATATGAAACCACCTGACGAGGCTCGCCAGTATCGATATTTCTAACCCAGCGCGCCATGGCTGCCCCACAGTCCGCGCTTCTAGGTCACTGCGGGAAAATCAATAGACGCCATTGCTATAACGTGCTATTACGTTGTACGCTATACGTTGCCGTTGTCGTTATAACGGTTTATGGCTATCTGGTGATGTAATAATACATTATTAGCGTGTTAATGTGATGTGTTTTTCTAGTTGATATCATTTTATCTATTCTAATAATAAAACTTAAGTGTCAGCGTTTGATTGAAAAATTAATGCACCTTCACAAATCAAACATTTAAGTTTCTTAATCAAATCAACAACCCATAACGTCCCACTGCTGGGCACGGGTTTCCCCTCACTGTCGTGAGGAGGATTAGGCTATAATCCACCACGGGGGCCAGATCCAGATTGGTGGATCACATACCTACCTCCGAAGTAATTCTCGGGTAGGTACGCGGGTCTTCTCACGATGTTTTTCCTTCACCGAAAAGCGAGTGATAATTACGTACATATGTTTTACAAGAAACACATTGGTACGTGCCTGCACTGGGATTTGAACTCACGACCTTCTGCTTGGAAGGCGGATGTTCTCCCACTAGGCTACCACCAGTTTCTTCTACTGACAGGAAAATAAAAAATTATTAAAATATCATCTACTAAACTAATGATGAAAGTTTGAATTTGAAAAAGAATATTTCCCGTTCAAGTGTGATTCGTGGTTTTGTTCATCATGCCGAATTGAAACGGCTATTTAGACGATGCCTAATCATAAATTACCTCAGAATTATGGTCTGTCTGTCTGAAAGTATATCTCCAAAAGGCTCCGAAACGGCTCAATTTAATTAAAATTTCAGGAATTAAAACGAAAATTTTAACTTAAACTTTTGTGTATGTTAACATTAATATTAGCGGGCACCGCTTGTAGATTATAATTTACTTGCAACTCTTAAATATTATACTTAAAGCAAATCAAATGATATTAAAATTTTATCCATACATTTATTGACGTGACGACGTCTAACAAATCGATGAACGCAGGCTGCATACACGAAAAAGTTGACACATTGTCCCGTTACGCTCATTGTACACTTGCGCCGCCGCATCTATGTATGTAAATACATACATGACGCTAAATTTTGCGTCTTGCCAGTGCAAAAAATGCTCCCAAAACAATCGCACCTAGAAATTGCATCGCATAATCTTGGACGAAAGGAACATCGCAGGAATGTCCACGATATCAGCAACGGATAAGCGCGCCTGTGTGGTGGCTGCTTTAGACATGACTATGACATACGTACATTAGACTAATAGGCAATGCGTTCGAGGCCAGCAGTAATGGCCCACTTCCTCTATGACAATTGCACGCTTTACCAACTTCCTAAAAGGGGAATGCAGTATATGAGGTACACAGGTTTCGGATGTGGAAACTGGGTTATATTTTTTTATAACTAGCTGCGCCCCCGCGTAGTTCCCGTCCCTAGCGCTGATAAAGTAGCTTGCCATCGGTGAAAGAATTGAAAAAATCGGTTGAGTGGTTTAACAATCTCACATCCTCATTTTTACTGGTAGACGAGACGAGCAAGTCGTCCACCTGGTGGTAAGCGCTACGCCTGCCTATAGCAGTGTCACCCAGAACACTGCATTGTATAATCCTTCGCGGCACTGCACTGCGCTAATCACCCTGAGACATCGGCTCTAAAGTCTCATATGCCCCGTGGTTTCGCTGGAAACAATGCTCTTCAAACCGGAACACAGTAATGTTTGCACACTACTGCTTGGCGTGTGAATATCTGTACTTCCCCAGGTGGTCTAATGCAGAAGAGGCCTTCCACTACTAAAATTAATTACTATACTATACTTTAGAGACTTTAGAATTGATGTCTCAGGGTGACGAGCGCAGTGAAGTGACGCGCAATTTATTGCAGTGCCGGTTTGGGTAACACTGCAGGAGGCCTACCATGACGTCTTATAGCGATCCAAATCGCGAAAATGGCAGCAACATAAAATATAAGACGTCATGGTACGATTATGCGACGCGGCTCAGTTTAGGTCCTGAACTGAATCGCTATAAGACGTCATGGTAGGCCTCCAGTTGCTATATCGTTTGTGGCTAACGCATCTCTTACCTAACATACAAAAGATACAACAGATATATTTGTCAAAGAACAAACTTTTTAAGGACTTATCATAGACGGACTCAGAAAAACGGAAAATATATTTAACAGACCTATGTACTCAAAATACTCAGCCGTTAAATAAACTTTCATGCTATTATCCCAAAAGAAAATAAAATGCTCTCCTACCTACCTAAATTTAACGACCTTCGCGATAGAAAGAGACACCCAATCCACGGGCCGACGTCACTGAAAAACGTTAACTCGGTCAATCAATAACAGTTAAAATGAATAACGAATAATTTATATACTTGGAGACTAGTAATAGCATGCTATTTGTTTGCATTATTTAGTAGCTGCAGGCCGTTTATGCAGGTAGAGGTACAGCCTTATTGATTTTGTCGAGTGACCTAGTTTGAAGCCTGGCAGGAGACGCCATTCTCACCCCATAGCTTGACTAAGAATTTGTCGTTTTTAACGTGCTTTTAATATCTTCACGTGTATGTTAGTTAACTTTATATGTAATGGAAACTTTGAACGTAATTTCGACCCCCTTCAAAACGTCGGATTAAATCGAAATATTGCGCACTTGTCAAAGACCGATGACAATACAATAATATTTAAAAAAAAAACTTCATCATCAACTCATAAAGTCCCACTGCTGAGCACGGGTCTCCCCTCACTTTCGTGAGGAGAGTTAGGTTATAATCCACCATGGGGGTCCGATCCGGATTGGTAGATCAACTAGCTGCCTCCGACATAATTCTCGGGTAGGTATGTGGGTTTCCTCACGATGTTTTCCTTCACCGAAAAGCGAGTGATAATTACGTACATTGGTTTTACAAGAAACACATTGGATACGTGCCCGCAGTGGGATTTATACTCACGACCTTCTGATTGGAAGGCGGAAGTTCTCCCACTAGGCTACCACTGCTTAAAAAAAACCTAAGATTTGGTATAAAAAAAAACTTCAATATTACACTTTGGTTTTAATAAAAACTTACCTATCTTTAAATATGTACCTACTACAAAAGAATGGAACTCTTTGCTAGAGCCTTTTTCCCGATAGTTACAACCTGGGAGTCTTCAAGGCACGAGTGAATAGGTTACTTCTAAGTAAGCGTGCACCATCGTAGATTTCGACAAACATTTGATGTTAAATATTAATTCTAAATGTATAGCAAAAAAATTGGTTGTCTTTAAAGTTGGTTTACGGGTGATATTTTAACGTGACAATGTCATAACAAAACATTGATGAAATAATTGCATACTTTTATGAATAAAACTTGCTGTGCCCTGCCACGCTTCGCTGTGACACATTCGCACATTCGCTGATATGTCACTGATGAAAAAAATAGATAAAAACAATCCTTGATGCGGATTATATATCACGCTAAAATTTCAGCTCGATCTGTGCAGAACATTTTGAGTTTTTGAAGCGTACACAAACCAAAATAACATTTATATATATATATATAGATTAATTAAATAATCATCCTCTTTATTTGTCGCCAAATACCATGTTTTGTTTATGGGTTAATACATACGTGACGCTAAATTTTATGTCTTGCCAGTGCAAAAAATGCTCCCAAAACACTCGCACCTTGAAAGAACTATTTCAACGTTTAACCCACAGCATTGCGCCATCGTTTGGCGCATTTGTGCCTATTCTGCAATATGACATTGGCAGGTATGCCAATTATGTACAGTGTATAAATTAAAGCTGCTCAAAGAATAAACGACCTTACCCCCTTGTAATATAGTTCACTGTAAACGGCAACATGCATCCTTTTTGCTACTTTTTTAATTTTCAATTATTATCTGTGATATAGAGCTAATTTATTATTATATAGTTTCACAATGTTTAATTTTTTTCCCACGTTTAGTTACTACTTACGTACGTATGTATTATAATTATATATGTGTTTAATACTCATCAAAGGATAACAAAATATATTCTTAGTATTATAATAAACCTTTTTAATAATATTTGGCGCGAAACTAAACACGTTTTTTTTAAATTAATCTCAAAATAAATATTATATTAGATTACGATATTTACAATAATTATAGATAAAAGAGTTCTGTTATTTAATTATAATTACGCTTTAACTTTTATTAAGTTTTTAGGTTTACCGGCCCTCAATCTTAAAAAAATCACACCATATATACTAAAGGAGGTTCAATCACATTAACCCCGGCATAGCTATCTAGATTTAATTAAAAAAAAAGAAATATAAATCAAATATCGAAATCGATCGCCGATTTTTTCATTCGCTTTTTCCGTCCCGTCGGCCTCTCGCGTCACAAGGAAATATACGTGTCAAAAGAAAATTTATTCGCAATTTTCTCCGCGTGTGATATTATGTCGGTGCATACGATTCCACTGGTCACACCTTTTATCAGAGGCCCGAGATTCCCGTATAGAAAGAGTGAGTACTAAAAAAAATTATTATTCTTTTAAGTGTCCCCTATGTGTTTTTAATTTAGCCTCATCAGCCCTCAATTCAATTTTAAAGGAACTTAAGAGATACGTAATTGTTGACTAAAAAACACATTTTTTTTTCATTGAAATTTTCAGTTTTAAATTCCTTATTTTTTTAAAGGCCACAGACGGAAAGTCAAGAGTTTTTTTTGTTACTGTCACTTTTTCTATCAGATCAATGACCCTCTAGCTAGAGGGTGATTTCTAAACCTATCCTTAAATATAACACACTACTGCTTGGCGGATGAATATCTGACAAATACTTCCACAGGCGGTCTCTTGCAGAAGAGGCCTCCCACGCCCTAACCTTATACGTCTATTGCAATCTAAAAGACTTAGGTATTTATGCAGATGGAAGAATGCAGTTTTCTCAATTCCCAATCGTACCAACTACGAGCGGAAATGCGCTATTTAATCGTAGTGTGACAGTCAAAAATCGGAGCGTCCCATCAAACGTCAAGCGAACTATTGGCTATTGACCCGTGACCTATGACCCTGGGGTCAAAATGGCGGTTCAACACCCTAGGGCCCGTGCTCCCGGTTATATAGTAACTCTGACACTCTACGCTGCACTGGCTGTTAAGTTGCGGATACACTTGGCACTGAGTACCACCACTCTTTCTACTCCTACGTCTTTATATTATGAAAGTTTGTGATAGGTGATTCTTATTTTTTCAACCAAAAACTATTTTTCACATTGGGGGCCGTCCATTAATCACATTTTTTTAGCATTTAACCCCCTCTCCCCCTCCCCCTCTCGGTGGTACGTGGTGAGGTTTAATCCCCGCCCCCAAAATCACGTATATTTTTACAAAGAATCTTACATTTTTTAGAATAGTTATTATCTATTTTAATATTTTTAGAATAGCCGCTTTTCAGTTTAGAAATTTCACTGTGTTTGGTTCTTTTGCAATTCTTCACGCATCGCGTGTGTTTACTGTTTACTGGCGCTGTGTCGTAACTAAACTCAATCCGCTGTGCGGGCGCACACAACTGCTGTGATAAAATTGACAATACAGCTGTGCGGGTTCGCGCGCTAGGCGTGTTTTCGCTCGCCTTTACATTATAAAAACATAAGCGTGTGTTTGCGAGGATGGATGAATGTTTGTTAGTATCAATAGAATAGAATTATACAATGTCAAATATTGTTTAAGTATATATTTCTTTGTACGAAAATCGTGCATAGCGTTAATATGTTATTTTGTCTCTGAGCCAAGATGATTTTTAAATCGTACAAACTCTTTAACAAACTGCATCATCATCATCAACCCATGCCGCCCCACTGCTGAGCACAGGTTTCCCCTCATTTTCGTGAGGAAGGTTAGGCGTTATTCCACCACGGGGGCCCGGTCCGGATTGGCGGACAACATATCTATCTGCCTCCGACACAATTCTCAATATATTTTTTTTCTAATTTAATGTTATTACAATAAAGTGTGTACAAATGTAAACTCTGTCTTCCACTCAGTATATTCCAAGCTTTACGCAAACGTCCCCGTATTTGAAGCGGCAAATCCCAACTTTTCTACATTTTCCTAGCTCCAGTGTCGTCTTTATTGCGGGCCATAGAGCTACATACATACATACATTTGTGGTGATCTCGGCTAATGAGGACAGCGGTAATTTCAAGACATTTTTATTTATATTAAAGCTTGTGTGAGTTTCTGCTGGTTTATTTATACCAAACTCTAACCATGTTCTTTTTACTGAATAGACGAGTCGTTCACCTCACGGTCAGCGCCACGCCAGCACATAAAACGTGCCACCCAGAACTTTGCATGGCATAATCCTGCGCGGCATTGCATTGCGCTCGTCACCCCGAGAGATCGGTTCTAAAGTCTCATATGACATACGTGGATCCTGACCCCTAATTGGGACTCCCCGTATCTAGGGAATCGGGAACTACCAGGACCATGGTCGTATAAACACCCAGACTCGGAGCAAATGCTTGTGGTTCGCACAAACCTTTGCCCCGTGCGGGAATCTAACTCGCGACCTCACGCTTTGCAGGCAGGTCGTCACGGAGGCCGTCATAAGCCCGTCATATGTGAAAACGCTCGATGCGCCCCGCGGTTTCACCCGCGTAGTTCCCGTTTTGCCCCACGGGAACATAGAATAGAATAGAAAACTCTTTATTGTACACCAGAAACAAAATTAAACACAGTACAGAAAAATTACAATAGGTAAACAAGGGTAGTACAATGGGCGGTCTTATCGCTGAAAGCGATTTCTTCCAGACAACCTTTGGATGGACAGTAAAAAACATACTGTCGGGATAAAAAGTACCCTATTACTCAATAGTAGTTATAAACAATCTGCGTTCCAAATTTCATTCGAATACGTTCCGTAGTTAGTTTTTGCGTGAAAGAGGAACAAACATCCATCCATTCTCATAAACTTTCGCATTTATAATATTAAATTGGATTGAAAACATGCCTGGCGTGCGCGAACCCGCACTGCTGTATTGACAATTTTAACACAACAGCTGTGTGCTGATTGAGTTTAATCACTACGCAACGCCAGCGCTAGCAAACACACGCGTTTTGTGAAGATTCACAAAAAAATACCGATACAGCAGTCTTAACTAGTTAACAACGCGCCATACACCATTCGATAACCAATTGACAAGCGTATGGCGATTGCCGTAGTCGATGAATGTTGCCTAAAAAAGAAGGTCGTTTACCTACTAGATCGATCCAGTTGGTCATGCGTTGTAAGAGATACAAGGACGCTTCGTTTTCAGGGCATCAGGGTTGTTGACAATACCAATATTATAGCTGTTTTTGCCATGGATTCTACTTAATAAATAGCGCGTCATGAATTCACTATCATAATAATTATTGTACACACGTCCTGATCTTTAGATTCCTAGGCAATCGGGAACTACGAAGGCCATGTTCCCACAAACAAACTCAGAGCCTGTGTTTCACGTTAGTCTTTGGCCTTTCATTATCAACCCATATCGTTCCACTGCTGAGCACGGGTCTCCCCTCGGTTTCGTGATGAGAACATGATCGACCACGGGGGCCCGGTCCGGATTGGTGGATAACTTATACACCTCCGAAATACTTCTCGGGTAGTTGTTTACTCACGATGTTTCAGTTCACCGAAAAGCGAGTGATAATTACGTGCATATGCTTTACAAGAAACACATTGGTTGCACTGGGATTTGAACGCACGACGCTCTGCTTGGGGTTGCCTGGGAGGCGGAGTCAAACTATGCCAGTTGGTAATATTGTGGTATGTCCCATGAAGTCTCTCATTTAGCTTGGTGGTGTTGCGTGATATGGCGTAACAAATCATTCACACTACACAGCTTCCAAATATTTGCACCCGGTTGGCTTGCGGCCAAATAGTTGACTAATATTTCATTTAAATGTCGTTGACTGGACGCTGCCTACGCGAAAACAAGTTGATATTTTTGGGCAGCTTTCTGCGGCTTCTAGGGTTGCTAGATCGAACAGTAAAAGGGATTTGGAATAGGCAGTAATTGTATTATCCGTGGTTTCATTTGCGGTGGTATTTTATTTGTTAACGACTAGCTGCGTCTCGCGGTTTTACCCGTGTAGTTCCCGATCCCATGAGAATACGGGGATAAAATATAGCCTATATTACTTGCTGATAATGTGGCTTTCCATTGGTGAAAGAATTTTTAAAATCGGTTTAGTGGTTTAGGCATGACAGCGTAATAAACAAACTTCGCATTTATAATATCAGTTGGGATATGCTCTCATTTCTAGTATTTTTGTTTGTCTGAAAGTTTGTCCCTATTAGGCACCGAAACGGCTCAATTGATTTTAATAAAACATTTGGTTATACTTTAGGTCCTAGAATAAAAAATAGGATACTTTATATCCCGTAAAAATTAACCGTTCCTGCGGGATACTAATCAACGCGGATGAATCGCCTACGCTCAGCTTGTTTGATAAACCCAAGTACTGGCAAACCTGAGCTCTTGTAGCTCTGAAACCCTTCCGCATCTCTCGCGAGGCTCTTTGCCTATTTCGGGACCATTGTTGTACAAAGCACCGGTCCAGAAATACATTCTGTCTAGCGACAACTTGACTTTACACCGCTGCGAGTTGTCTTGAATTGAGAGATAGCCGCCAGCCTCTAATGAGTTCGCTTTTGAAGCGCTTTTTCGTTGATAAAATAGCTAATTTTACAGTTTTTTGACTAGTACATCTGCGGTGGGAGCCTAGTGGGAGAACGGCCGCCTTCCAATTAGAAGGTTGTGAGTTCAAATCGCAGTGCAGGCACGTACCAATGTGTTTCTGTAAAACATATGTACGTAATTATCACTCGCTTTTCGGTGAAGGAAAACATCGTGAGGAAACCCCACATACCTACCCGAGAATTATTTCGAAGGTAGATATGTCATTCACCAATCCGGACCGGGCCCCCGTGGTGGATTATACCTATGCTCAGCAGTGGGCCGATATGGCCTGATGATGATGATGATGATGCTAAAGTGTTTCAGATTCTGACAGTCCGTTTCCATTGTCCACAGGCAAGTCGCCGTTCTTCCCCGGCGTGGAGGACGCAGGAGTGGCGGGCGGCGTGGCGGGCGCCGGCTCGCCCTCCATGCCCGAGCAGGCGCAGGATGTGGTCTCGAGGCTCAGCGCCGCCGGTGAGTGCCAGGGCAGGAAGCAGCGCTGACAGCACCCTTGATCTTCAGGCTTGATGGAAGCCCGACTTGACGGGAACGCCGCTGAGCGCCAGGATCTAGGTCCGGGAAGCAGCCACCAGCAGCCTTGATCTTTCGGACTTGTCTTAACGAATACGCCGCCACTAAGTGCCAGCGTCTAGGTTTTTGAAGCAACGCCGCCAGCACCCTTCTTCACGGTGAATGTTAGGCTCCGTTAGGACGTTAGGTCCAGCAGGAACCGGTGCCAATAGCGCCCTATGTTCTCCAGGCTTGTCTTGACGAGTGTGCCGCCGGTGAGTGGGAGGATCTAGGTACTGGAAGTAGGCGCCAGCACTCTTGGTCTCGGCTTGACTTGATGAGAGGCACTCCTTGTCTGTGGCTTTTTTTCCTGATATAAAGTCACGAGTTCAGGGTTTGCTTACCTTTGCTGGTCCACTGCAGGGTAGGCTTACAGAGAATTCTTAGACAAACTCTATCCCAAACAACAGCTAGCTGCGCGCTCGTCTCCCTGAGACATCGGTTCTCAAGTCTCACATGCCCCCTAATTTCCTTGGAAACTGTGCCCTTCAAGCCGAAACACAGTATTGTTTTCACACTACTACTTGGCGGATGAATATCTGGCAAGGGTCCCCACCTTTGCCAGATATTCATCTTCATCTTTACTTCCCCAGGCCGGTCTCTCGTAGATGAGGCCTACCACAACATTTAAAAAAAAAGCTGCTAATGTTTTCCGTTTCCTATTTCCAGGTCTGTCGATGTGCGTGAGCGCGCTCGGGTCGCCGGCGCGGTCGTCGCCGGTGTCGGCCGGCTCGGAGCACGGCGAGCGGTTCAGCCGCAAGGTGTTCGTGGGGGGCCTGCCGCCTGACATCGATGAGGGTGAGTGCTGTCGAGCTTCCAACGCGCTAGGGGCTATCGTGTTTCTGTGTGTCTTGTAGGTAGTTTGAATCCAGTGTCGGCTTTAGCACTACCAGCGCCCAGCGCCCATGGACTTTCAGCCAGTGCGTATGAGGTCTTTTAGAGGAACGTTGAACTTCTTTGCAGTGCGTATGAGACCTTTCCGGCCTCACAAATTTTGTTTTTCAAAAACACCGATAAAGCCACCATGCTCGTGTTTTGTATTCACAAAGACCGGTGACAAACGTTAACGACGTAATCAATCTAAGTGGGCAAACACCCAACACCACGACCACGCCACTATGCTCATCAATGTACTAGAAAATAACACCGGTAAACTCAAATCTGTATTCAGCAGCACCCAGTGTTTTGCCACCGGCCTTGGTGGATTGCATCTACTATTTCATAGATTTATTAATTCATAGATACTATGAGAATCATATCCCAGCCGTGAAAATTGTTTTGAGGGCTTGAATGAATCATGAATCGACTGGTCTAATTACCAATATCTCTATGGGATATCTACTTATTAGAGATATTTCTAGGTGTGTGTCGTTGATGTAGGTTTATTTTGGGAATTTTGCAACTTAATAACCAAGGCCGCTCAATAAGCGAAAGGACGTAAAGGGGCGCCTGTGGCGCTACTTTATATCTCGCGCCCTGGGCAGTCGCCCAGCCGCGCCCTACCGCTACTGAGTCTTATGGTTGAATGGAAATGGGAGAACTACTTGACTGCCTGTGGTCGGTTTGCTGTTGACCTGTGTTGATAATTTGACCAATTTTAACAGAATTCGTAGACAAAACTATCGACTGCATCGACGAGGGTAATCGATAGCTCTAAGCTGCTATGGGGGTTTCATTTTTCCATATCTGAGTAGGTTTTGTTAACATGTTCGCTCCGGGCCATTTTTCATTTGATGTCATTTACAGGCAAAATTGAACATCTTATTCGACTTCATAATGCAGTGAAGGTGTTCTATACCTAATGCGACACAATCGCATACTTAGATCCGACCCCCTTACTAGGATTGCCTGTATCTAGGGAATCGGGAACCACGTGGACCATGCTCTCACTAACACATACAAATGCCTGTGGCTCTGCCTTGTGCGGTAAACCAACTATCAACTTCAAGTTTCTCAGTCGGGTCATCACACACTTATGCCACGGGGGCGGCTCCTATTTAGCACCCCAATAATACCACCCTAAAACTGACAAGGGTTCCCATTCTATAGCCGTCTAGCGTCCACGACGTTTGCAACATATCTGCATTGGCTGGATTCCTATCTGCTCATTGTGCCGTCAATGGGCTGCCGCGGCTCGCGTCTGATTCGCATTGTGGGGAAGTGGGTCGCTCTGCGATTAGCTATCGCGATCTTTTGTCAGCCCCGCGTTTTGTTTGCACAGACTCTCGGATTTCAATAGCTGGCTGTTTTTGCCAAGGTTGGGGCATGATTTGTTGAGTGCAATTTGCTCGGAGATGTCGTCTTTTGTCTCTTGAGGAAACTGTGTGCGGATCTTTTTGCGTAGCTGTCATATTATATTGTGTCAGTTTTATGTTTATCTTCTTATTTGTCTGAGTAAGGAGACGATAAAGTCGTTGATCTGATCGTAAGCGCTACGTCTGCCCATACTCGGTACAGTGCCACCCAGAACTTTGCAAAATCTTGTGCGGCACCGCACTGCGCTCGTCACCCTGAGAGATCGGCTCTAAAGTCTCATATGTCCATTTCGATGGAAACAGTGCCATTCAAACCGGAACATCGAATTGCTTTCATACTTCTCCTTGGTAGTTGAATATCTGACACCGAATTGACTACAATAGCATGTTTTAGAACCTTTAAAGGGTTAGTTAGTACGAATGTTATATTATGTTTGGGGTTAAATTTGGAAAGCCGATTTTGAAGGTTTGTAGTGACCGACCCGTTCGTCGTAGCAATGGATCTTTTGACTCAGTTTTTGTTCAATTGGGTAGAAATTTGGCTTTGGCATCAGTCCAGATGTCAAGAGAATATTTTGATGACAGCAGGCTGATCTCACGTCGCACGTCGGGATTGAATGGATGAGACTGGCACAGGACCGGAACAAATGGCGTGAAACAGAGGAGGCCTATACCCAGCAGTGGGTGGATACGGGCTGAATAGATAGATAGGCTGATCTCATGATAGGGGCGGAAGGTAGACGACTAAACTCCTCAGTGACTAACAGCAAATTGAATTTAATTTGGGCTCATTTTGATGCGTTTTCAGCATCGAATACGTATTTCCTCAAAGCTTGCTTGGAAAAAAATATGTATATCAGTAGTAAACATTAAAAAAAGAATATCAAAGCTAATAATTTTTTTGAAGTTCTCAACCTATGAAGATTGATGTCTAAATTAGCTCTCGGAGTCTTCAGATCAGGGGGTCTACCATGACCTCTTATAGCGATCAATTGAAGACCTAAACTGAACCGCGTCGCATAATCGTACCGTGACGTCTTATTTTTTATGTTGCTACCATTTTCAACCTAAACTGGATCCAGTTAAAGTTGAAAATGGTAGCAACCTAAATTGAGTCGCTAATAAGCCATTTTCAACCTAAACTATATCAAGTTTAAGTTGAAAATGGCAGCAACATAAAAATAAGACGTCGCTGGACGATTACGCGACGCGGCTCAGTTTAGGTCCTCAACTGAAACGCTATAAGACGTCATGGTAGGCCTCCAGCTGTGTTTTGACGCACATCTAGCGTAGGTTATACAGAATATTATCACGAACGCCAGCAAAGTTGAGATAGAGCGGGTTCCGGCCTCGCATTTCCCCGAAGCATCCTCCAGTGGCGGATCGATAGCCGCACCCATAGATTAAAGTAGATATACACCGCCGCACCATGCTGACGTCACAGCCGCCCTAGATACAATCGACTTTTCAATAATGGGCCTCGAATCGTTCACATCCCTGACCCGCTGCAGCTTATCCTTGGGCGATCGGGTCGTAGCTACGCGACCGCGGTGCCAACAAAATACCTCATTCATTAGCCACCTGGAGGATTCTCGGGGGTCGATATTGGCTTTGATGGAAGCCTACCTAATGTTAGTTGATTTGTTTGAGTGAAATTCTCTACTACGCTACATGGGATTCCTTACTGAAAACGCGTGATGTCATAATGCTCTCAATCATTATCATCATCATCCTCATCATCAACCCATGATGTCGGCCCATTGAGCACGGGTCACCCCTCAATTTCTGGATTCGTGGATAACATACCGACCTCCGAAATAATTCTCGGGTAGGTTGGGTGTATGTGGGTTTCCTCACGATCTCCAACTCAATATGGCTTTTAAATAATTAAATAACCATACATACCATACGTAGATCCTGACCCTTGATTTTCTGTAATTAGGGAATCTGAAACTACGAGGACCTTGGTCACACAAATATATATCTACCATTACCCGATTGTGTCATTTTCAGATGAGATAACATCTTCGTTCCGTCGGTTCGGCCCGCTGGTGGTGGACTGGCCCCACAAGGCCGAGAGCAAAAGCTACTTCCCGCCCAAGGGTTACGCGTTCTTATTATTCCAAGTGAGTAGACCTTTACGTACTGCGGATTGATGAGAGGAGCAGGTGGTTCACGTGATGGTAAGCTCCAGTATATAATAACAGTCAGTATCCAGAACTTAGTCACGGACGTTGTGTTGGAAAATCTTAGTGTCATGTCCTGTGCCCTAGTGTGCTGAGATGTCCAACTTTTTTTTTATACTGCTAAGTAATGAGACCTGCGGGTTCAGCTGATGGTAAGCGTCACGTCTGCCCATAATAGTTGTTGTACCTTTCGTTGCACTACTGCTTGACGCGGTGTATATCTGGCGGCAATGTGGTACTTCCTAAGCGGACTCTCGCAGGAGAACCAACTAGGTAGTGTCCCTTAAAATGTGAAAACGTTTGGAAACCAGAAACTCAGGAGCCTTGTTAATGCATTTTATTGAATAGAGTAAAACGATATTGTGATTAACTGCCTAAAAACACCGTGTGCCTTTCGAAATAGAGCACTCTTTCGCTTATCCCAAAAGAAACTTATTCAAAATGAATGTTCCAGGACGAGAGCTCGGTGGCGGCGCTCATGGAGGCTTGCATCACCGACGAGGACAAGCTGTACCTGTGCGTTTCCTCGCCCACCATCCGCGACAAGCCGGTGCAGATCCGCCCGTGGAGGCTCGCCGACGCGGACTTCGTGCTGGACGCGAGCATGCCGCTCGATCCGCGCAAGACGGTGTTCGTGGGAGGGGTGCCGCGTCCGCTCAAGGCTGGTGAGTTTTGGAGGGCTTCTCAGAAGGTTTCAGTAGATTCCGGGGCCCCTGTCCACTATGCCACATGAGATTCCTTGCTGAGAACGCGTGATGTCATAACGCGTTTAAACTTTTTTGAAACTTTTACACGCTATTTTGACAGTTCAAAACGTGCGCGTGTCGACTCTGGGTGGCCATAACGAATAATGACCCCGAGGTACCTAGACGCTTACAGAGTTTTCCAGCAAGATAGGATAGGTTTGGGAGCAGAAAGTGTGAAAATAACCAATGGAACTGATGGCTGACGTTTCGTTTGGGCAGCTCCGAAGAAATATAGTGAGATTTCTCAAAATTTCTGAAGGTTTCACTACAACTAATGGTATCTTCAATCGATGAGAGCAGATTTTTCCACGAGGCGCTTTTCTACAAGTTACCAGGTGAAGACTCGTGAGTTTTCGAGGGGTTGCTAGGGACTTAGAGAGGCCTCCAGAGATTTTCGGGGGTTTTAGTAAGGTTGACAGGTTTGGCAGCATGAAGAGAGAAATAATCCAATACAACTTATGGTTGATTTTTCATTTTAACAGTTACGTTGAACGCTGGTAAGATTTTCCATGCTTTCTAAAAGTTTCCAGGACTACTGGAGAAGTTTGGGAGCTGGGATTGTTAGCCAGTGGAACCAAATGGCTCTCATTTCTTTCTGACAGCCACGATAAATCTGATGGTGAGTTCAAGGTTTCTGAAGGTTTCTGAAGGTTATTTCACAAATTAACACCTGAGAACACCTGATCGATCAACTCGCATCATGTTACCACAATGACGGGAAAAGAAACAAACTCTGCTATGTGTTGCCACAAGCAGAGCCTGACTCAGCCAAACCTAAGGCCTGATTTAATTCCGGTAGTTCTAAAAGTGAAGTGTTATGGTGTTCCAGTGGAGCTGGCTATGATCATGGACCGGTTATACGGCGGCGTGTGCTACGCGGGCATCGACACCGACCCTGAACTCAAATATCCCAAGGTAAGAATACAATAGAATAGAAATACAATTAAAAGTTAACAAGATGGATAGATACTCTTTGTTGAAACACCAAGAAAATTATAAAACTAGAACAAAACAAACTTAACAGTTAGTGTCACAATGGGCGGTCTTATCGCTGAGAGCGATAGGTACTTCTAAAAGAAGATAGGTACTTCTTTAAAACATAACTGCATCATCCAATGGTGCTACATACAGCCACATCTTTTTCTCATTGGGGTAGGCAGAGACTACATTTTCCCACATGCCACGATCTTGACACACCTCTTTTGCTTCTTCCACTTTCATGAGTCCCTTCAAACGTGCTCGCCATTTGCTCCACCCTCCGACGATGACCATAAGTATTTGCTCTGAGTCTTACGGGAGCATGGTCCTCATAATTCCTCATTCCCCTAGATACAGGGACTCCAGGTTCGGGGACGGGATCTAGGTAAAAATATACGAGGCTTAATTTTGATGGCCCCCAAGGGGTAAGTTAGTGATGGGCCCCCTACTGTGAAGCTTGAGGTTGGGGGTTTAATTCTCAGAGCAAATATTTGTGTGACCCTTAGGAATTCGCTGTTTGTGGGAGCATGGTCCTCGTAGTCTCGTATTCTCTGGATACAGGGGAATTATCTCGTGTCATGGTATTATGAAATTTAATTATGCTGGATACTTTTGGCTTGACAGTTTTAGGATTTTTTTTAATAAATTTCCAGGGCGCGGGTCGCGTAGCGTTTTCGAACCAGCAATCCTACATCGCGGCCATTTCTGCACGGTTCGTACAACTGCAACACGGCGACATCGACAAACGTGTTGAGGTACGTTCTACGCGGGGTAGTAATGTTCTACATGGGGTAGTATTGAGCTATTATGCGGGGTAGTTTTTTTATACTAACATAAGTAGTAACGGTTAAAATAGTTTAATGGGAGATACCAAATGATAATACAAGATTTCATTAGTTCATAAGTTTTCATTAGTTGGTTTTCCAATTTGTTAATGTTAGTTTGTGAATAAAGATGACACCTAAAATATTAGAATATGACTTAAACATTTTTGAATGTCTAACTCTAGTCACTATCAAGGCAACGCAATTACAAGTTAAGAAATATTTAAATAAGACCAATATTCATAGTTAACTTGTACATATTTCAGGTTAAGCCGTACGTGTTGGACGATCAGATGTGTGACGAGTGCGCCGGCGCTCGCTGCGGCTCCAAGTTTGCGCCGTTCTTCTGCGCGAACGTCACTTGCCTCCAGGTTAATATTTTATCTTTATTTTTGACTAAAATTTCATTTAGCCAAAGGAAGATTAAGCTGTAATCCACCAAGGGGATTTGGCCTGGATTGATGGATCACGTACCTACGAAATAGTTGTCGGGCATGTGGGTTTCCTCACGGTGTTTTAGTATTATCAAACTATCATGATTAGCTATATTTTTAACTTCCGATACAGAAGACTGTTGTTGTTATAAGTTGGTGTCTATCTGTGACTCTGTGTCTTTGGTATCGTAACTCCCAAACGGATGAACCGATTTTGATTAGCTTTTTTTGTTTGAAAGGTGACTTGATCGAGAATGTTGTAGAAAAATCTGTTCAGCTGCTTTGAAATTATTAGCTCCTTTCTAGAGGGGTTATTTAAAAAAAAATATATCTCTTTCCAGTATTACTGCGAGCACTGCTGGGCGACCATCCACTCGCGGCCGGGCCGTGAGTTCCACAAGCCGCTCGTGAAGGAAGGCGCCGACCGCCCGCGCGCCGTGCCCTTCCGCTGGTGTTAGTCCCTCGCGCGCCGGGTAGTGCACTTCTGAGCTGGGTAGTGTGTTCCGAATAGGACAGCGGAGTTATCTGTATCGGGTAGTGGAGTGTTCTGAACGGGGTAGTGTAATGTTCTACACCAGGTAGTTCTAATGTTCTGAAATAATACAGTATTGTAATAATGGTAGATCTGGGTTCTGAGTGGTATCGAGTTTTAAAGTGGAGGTGTTTTCGTTTTGAGCTATTAACTTAAATCTGAGACCGGGTACGAGGTAGAACATAAAAAATAAACATGCTAGTAAGAACATGATAAGATTAGTCAATAACGGAAGCTGGACAGTATTTGCCCCGATAAAAACTTTACTACCCATACTATTTAAAATCTGAACTTACAAACACTCAGAACAACTCGCCTCAACTACCCAGCCGCTATAGTTACTACCCCACCCACGCCGCAGTTCCGCAAAGCTGAAATACGTTACAAAGTGCAAACGTCACTTAGTAAATTCTCTCGATGTTTCTCTTTGGACTTATTTCAACGTTGCGTTTCGGTCAACAAGTCGGATTTGATGAAGGAACGAGGAATTCTTGCCTAAGCATCGGCTTAGCAAAATATTTTTAATGCAGTTTCTTAGGATGTTTAACTATTATTTTAAGATAAGTAAACACTACCCTTTAACATTATTCTAGAATGGGTAGTACCCGATGGTTAGGCAAGCGTTTTTCTCTATGAAAAAGGACATGCACCGTTTTGGTGGATTTTTCTACTGAATCGGGAGACTTGTTTTTGGACGGCAACACCAACGGACATGACTCGCGAACGGCATCCTCTGATTGGTCGATGGCGGACGCCATATTGTAACGGCGTCCACAATTAGTAAAATTTTGAAATGCAACTTTATCCAACGGTATTAATAAGCAAAATATTATAAAATTCAAGTACACGGAGTTGCCGCTGGATTTCTTCTTCGAGTCCTCGGAGATTTTTGGCAGAAGAAGTTTAGGTGATGACGTAGATTCGATATAAGCGAAATATGTACGCAAAATTACTTAGCTAGTTGTCAGTTGGTTTGGTAAGTTGTATCTAAGGGTCGAATTAGATTTATCGACGCGGAATGCGAATGAGTCGATCTGGATGTCCAATGTCGCGTTCTGAACGCTCCTGGGCCGCTTAAGGTTGTCCCGAAGTTCCGCGTCGACAAATGTGGTGTGACCCTAAGCGACGCACTATTTCGATTTGTCGCACGAGTGTTCGCTCTTAAGATTTAAGACATAAATGGATTGTCTGATTTCTTGCAACAATTTGTACCTGTGTAGCTAGATTGAATTTCATACATTTAAGACTAGTATTTTTTCCTACTTGGATATTGTTGCTGGTTTATTGTAAGTCCCCGTTGTTCGTTTCAGCATAGTTTGTGCCTTTGGATTTTTAATGTTGGCAATAAGATGATTGGGATTTTTTATTTGCGTGTAGCAATACAGGCTGTGAACGATACTTTTTGAATGAGGCAACGTGTTTTTTAATATATTTGGTAGTTTTCAAATTTTCGTCTATTTGGATGACTTCCGTGTAAATTGTGTAGGTTTAGAATGCCTTTTGTTATTTCAAGACAAAAATGGTTCGATTGTACGCGTTATTTTGTCCAATTACAAAGATG
The DNA here is from genome assembly GCA_912999815.1 of Campaea margaritaria. Lineage (NCBI taxonomy): Eukaryota > Metazoa > Arthropoda > Insecta > Lepidoptera > Geometridae > Campaea > Campaea margaritaria. Next base: position 3,875,579 of record OU538818.1, read on the forward strand.
CAGATATTTTTCAGTCAGTATTAGATGTTATCAAACAACTGTGCTTGTGTTTGAAAAAGTTTATTTTGTTGATGAATCGAATTTCAGTTCACATGGGATTCCTTTTGTTTTGACTTTAAACATCGGGAGGTGGTAGGGACCGGTATGGAGTACAAAATGAGAGTTACCAATCGGGCTGTAATGTGTTGGAGACATTTGTATGCATGAGACTGTGACAATCGATCGAGACACGCAATCGAGACGAGTAATCGATACAATCGGTCGGGACACGCGAGTGAATGTCAAAGCTGTTCACATGGGTCCCAAGAGGCCACTCGTGAAAGCTCACTGACTACCACCGGATCCGGAATACCGGATTCCCATCGAGAAGGTCCGGCTACAAACTCGCTGGCTGTTTTTCAATATGTTTTCATAATATCTAAAGTCAAGTGAAGACAAAGTGCCATTAAGATTGAGTTCTCTAGCCTTTTGGACACTGGTTTACACTGTAGGTCATGGATTTGTTTGACACCGTTGGTTTATGTCTCGACGTCCGCAGCTTGTCTTTGTCTCTATGTCGATAGCTTGTCTCTATCTCGTACATGCTGATGTCGTTCCCAGCGCAACATTTAATTTTATTAGTTAAAAGAATAATAGTAATATGTATATTATACAATTATATATATATTATATAGGAAAATATTTTTTTGGATACGCCGGGATAGTGCAATAGAGCGTAGATTAGAACGTTTTTAAGTATTATAATAATAAATTTTAATAACATTTAATAAAACTTAGTGTAGAAGTATGGATCTTTCACAGACGGCTTTGGCGGACACTTGTTTTTTAGTTTTTCATTTATAAATGGATTGTTTATTTCCAAAAGCGTTGTTGATGTTTCGACGTGAACATGGATTTGGATGATAGTGCAAACCGACATTGGCCATCAGCGTGTAGACATTGGGCACCAATAAGTTGGGATGTTGTCACCAATATTTGCCATAGGTCGCCGATATATCGCCAATTGGTCACGCATATCCTACGTTTTTGGCCATGAAGATGTCCATTATATTTTTTTTATAGATATTGACTGCATACGGACCAAGTTGCGTGAATCAATATGAAAACTGTGAGAGCGTTATTCGAGGATATTTTGAAAGCAATATAATAAATATGTATGTACTTAAAATTGTATCAGAAGATACCGAGTGTGGTGGTAGACAATCGGGGTCGAATCTGGAATGGGGTGATTTCTGGAGTCCAATTTGAAGGTTCCAATGTTGCTAGAGTGGGACTTTCCACGAGCTTTCAAGCCATTTCATTGAACGCAGTTTCAAAAAGTTTGGAATACCTACCTAGATAGATTTCGAACAGATCTCAACTGTCATGAAAATTTTATTCCTGTTCATAAACTCCCGAGCATTGTCCTCAGCGCCAGGTACTTGGGTGACCGTTGAGCGGCATAACATCTGCGAGTTTTCGTCAGTCCCGGCTGCTATGCACTGATAGCAGTCGTTAGCTCGTGTCAGAGACCCTGACTAATTCTGCCATAACATCATTCGCACGTGTGAAGGGATTTGTTATTCCACCACCTGGCAACATTTTACTACTAACAGGAGGCATACCATGACCTCTTATAGTGATTCAATTGAAGACCTAAACTGAACCGCGTCGCATAATCGTACCGTGACGTCTTATTTTTTATGTTGCTCCCATTTTCAACCTAAACTGGATCCAGTTAAGGTTGAAAATGGTAGCAACCTAAATTGAGTCGCTAATAAGCCATTTTCAACCTAAACTATATCCAGTTTCGGTTGAAATGGCAGCAACATAAAAAATAAGACGTCACGGTACGATTATACGACGCGGCTCAGTTTAGGTTCTCAACTGAATCGCTATAAGAGGTCATGGTAGGCCTCCAGAACAAAATTCAATCGCTACAATCCTAGATTCGACCCTGTCAGACATCGTATCCCGAAAGACCACGGACATTTCATAATAGACTGTAGTAAAAAAGACTTGCGCGAATTTTTTGATATAATTTTTTTGATTGTTTCGAAGCGGTTATTTCGTGTCGTCTCGAATCGTTTTCGAAAATTTAAAAATAACGGTGAGTGTAGGCTTGATAGTGCCTTGTTGCGGCGTATGAGTCTGGTGACCCCTCCCATAACTAAATTTCCATCAATTTTGTTAAAAAAGTTGACATTATTGTATTCATTTGAAGTTCCTTTAATGCCGATTTTTAATTTAACAATTGGTGTAGTCATTTCTTTTGTTCTTGGCACGCGTTTCGGTCCGAATGTTTTATATTTTTTTTGGTTTTTTTTTCTACCATTTGGTAGTTTTTACCCTCCACGTTGTAGCTGTTGTTCGGGGTTTCCCTTCAAATGGCCCCGCGTTTGCGCAATAAATAGTGGTAACGGTTATTTTATATCTATAGCTCTGGCGGATAAATAAGCCAATAAAATCTACAAATTTTCTAAAGGATAAGTAGGTACAATTTTTAATAGTAGAGCATTTTAGTGAAATTATTTGCCATAAATAAAGAGAGCGTTGCGAGCTTCTCTGTCGGCTGTTGGAGGACACAAATGTTCGAGTATTATTCAATTAGTAGAGAAAATATTGGAAAAAATATAATTAATATAGTATTTTAGATATGTATTTATAGTAAAATTTTGTGATAGAGAAGCTCGCGGCGACGAATCTTGCAAAAAAAGCACATTGGAACGTGTTAAAAGTCTATTGTAATTGTATGATGATAGTTTCAGTATGATAGAAAGTTACTATACGGAGCCGGGAGTTCGCGATTTTCTCTAATGGTAATAAATAATTATACCTAGTTAGTTTTTATCCTAGATATTTTCCATACACGCCTTGAATAGCGCCCCGTGAACACACCTATAACAAACCACCTTCACCGCGGCACTTTGAATTTTCTCTTTAATATAACTATTATATTATTTTGAAGTACCCACCATTTTTCTTCCGTTTTAATTTCGACTGCATTTTCTTTGGTAGTTTTTTCGTTTATGTGGCAACACTGTGTAAATTTAAATCTTTGGTTTGTAACGGTTTTTTTTTTTATAAAAATTTGGATGTATACGTAAATTGTTTTTAATTATTTTGACCGGTATGTGTGTGTGTGGGTTCTTTTTTTTTTTTGGTGGTTCTTTTGTATGAAATTGCTCAATGTTTTTTTTTTTTTTATTAGTAAAGACAAATTAATGTTGGCCCCTACCCTCCTAGTTGAGAACACGATGAGAAGGGCTTGGACGCGTGAGTGTATTAGTGTGTTGTATGGTCGCACTGTCCCATTTTGTATTTTTGTATTTTTATAAAAAACGACTAATAATTGTGTAATTCGGATCGTGATTTTTTACTTTACGCGCAACGTTGTAGCTGTGAGACGCTTGGCCGGGGCTCGTGCAAACAATCGTGTTGGCGATTGGCGGCGGATCTTCATGTGTTACCAGTACAGGCCTATTCTTTACGCAGAGCGCAACATTTTAATTACCCATATCTGCCACCGATCATGGCACCACTAAATCTGTGCTTAATGGCTCGAATGTCAGTACCTAAGACGTTTGGAAAATTGAAGACTTTCTTCTTTGCAGTTTTGTTTGGTTATTCAAAAGCCGTGGAACAGTTGGTTTGGTTATCGATATGTTTCACCCTCTGAAATCATTGAGCATTAATTTGTATAACTTAGAAGCTACAGTTGCAAGCTGCGTGAGGAATGTAGGCCACGATAGTCACAATAAAAGCGCCTTGAAGGTCCGCGCCGGCCCGGCCTCTAAATAAATATTAATTGGTGTTAGATTTTTATAAACCGAGGTGTGTTTGGGATATGTGGTCTGTCTGCGAGCGGGGTGGGTGGGTCTGCTTATGCACTATGCCTAGAAGCTTGGGTCGTCGCCGTGTAGTGCCGGCCTTCCTTCCCATAGCCGGCTGAATAGTGGCATTAGGACTTGGTATTATTGGAGAAATGGTAGTTTTTGTGGAGTGAAGAGCTGGCAAGCGTAGGCTTGTGTTACTGGGTCTGATTGGTCAGAAAACGGTGCGATACTCTGCCCAGGGGATCGTGGACTAGTGCAGTGTTGTTCAGTACGTCGAGAACGGGTGTTTTCAAGGGGAATGCAACTGGGAGCATGTGGAATGTGGTGTGTTCGTCACTTGGAAGTCGGTCTTTGTAAACGTTAGCTATATTCTAGGAAGGCTGTGCCGCTAATGGCTTATCAAGACGCGTAGTGTGGAGGAGTTAGTACCAAATTTACGTTTAGTTAAATCCACGGGAGAAAGTTTCAATTCTCCCAACCTTTCGCTTTTTGTCTGTTTCTCTTGTTATGCCTTTTTTTTTTCGTCTTGATGTCGCCCCGCAGGTTTTTGGTTTTCGCTGTTTTCGGATTTGGAAGAGTTGCGGCGTCGGAGGAGTTGTTTAAGTTTGTTTTCGAGAAGTCGAGGGTCGGTGACGCTGCGGGGTGATCGTTTTTAAGTTTCGCGGTTGGTTTAGTTCGTTAGTTTGTAGGGTTGTTTTTTGTCTATAATCTCGTTTTGAGCGCCTCTAGGCGTGCTCTAGTTGTTGTCTGTTTTCTATTGATAGGTGTGCGAGGCGAAGCGAATAGTATATTTTCATTTTAGATTGTAATTTTGTCGTTTGGCATATCACTGCGTGATACACAAAACGGGGGCATCGCGGTCGAACGTCGGAACGCTCTGGGACGAACATTATTCGAAGGTGTCATTTGTACTTTTTTGAGGTATAGTAGCTAAAGTAATAATTATAAATGAATTGTTGATGTTTTTCGAAATAAATTGAAGTCGATGTTTCCCCCTCGTCGTCGTTCTCCGAGTGAGTTTTTTTCGCACTATATTTCACTTGCATGTACATAGTGAATCGTTGGAACTTTCCTAGTGAATAAAAAAAAAAGAAAATCCGCAAAAAAAAGAACTTTTTACGGTTTGATTCGGTGGCGGGCCGGAGTTAGAGAAATTTTCGTGTTAGCGCCGCGGGCGCCCGCGCGCCGCGCGCCCCTCGCGGGCTCTAGTGAAATTAATACATAATTTTTAAAATAGCGAAAAGTAGCGCAATTCATTAAATACCTACCTAGTTGAGTATATTGTATAATGATAAATAATAGTACCTAAATACCTTATAACGTTGCTAGACAATATTTGGGTTTGTAAAAATGAAAATTTCTTGCACCGTCGTCTTTTTCTGGTGTTTCTAATGAACCCCTCACTGTTTTCCGAGTTTTTGGAAGTGTACCGAGCGACGCTGTGTTGGTGCATTGAATTTATTATTAAAATAGATTTTTCTAAATGGTAACCGCCGAGTCGCGTCCCGCTGCCTCATTACGTAAAGCTTTGCGGTAGCAAAGCGACAGCCGTGTCTGCGCGATCGCTCGCAAAGTGTCACTAGAAATGATATTACGGAATGCACTTCCGCCATGGATAGGTACTAGCCGCGCCGCTAGCGACAGGGCTGCGGTAGATGGAAACAAATTACAGCAGTGTTTGTGTTGGCAGTTGTTAAAAGTGACGTTTGACATGAAACGATGACGGGACTCGCGTCTGTCGCAAGCCTGCCGCGAGTTTCGTAATAAGGCAGCCGCCATCTCAGCTTGGCTGCTCGCTACGATGCGCGACGCCGAGCCGGCGCTTGCCATCATTTGAATTAATTTGAAATAAGATTTATATATTTTTATAGACAGTTGTTTCAGTGAATTGTTGAATAGAATCAATTTTGTTGTTAAATTGATAATTTGAATAGTGAAATTTCCGATATATTTTTTTGCTAATTATAATTACGTACTTGTTGAACGCTTTTCGATCCGGCATGTACCTAAGGTTAAACTAGTGACAGCTGTAGTGAGACGTTAGTTGATCGAAGACCTTTAGTTGTTCTCCGATCTTAATTTAGGGTAATTTGTTAAGCTTTCCTTTAGAATTAAGCACATTTTCGTGTGGCGCGGGCGGTTGTTTAACGACGCGGTTGTTGTGGCCGTTTACACTTTGGTTAGCTAGTTTTAATACTGCAATGTCCTCCTCTTGAACGGTGGACTTGACATGCCTTAAGAACCGCATTCAGTAATCTTTAACAACGGAATTGCGTTTACTAAACATCAGCTGAGAATGCGTATTGATTAATCAAATTTGAAGTGACGCTTCCAAAAACCCCACTTGTAGAATGCAAATTGCAAACGGCTAACGCGTGCAACAGTGCCTACTGTCAAAGTCAAAAGAACTACTTATCAAGCTACGTACATAAAACAAAACATTTAAGGAAATAATAGAATAGAATAGAAATGGAAAACTCTTTATTGTACACCAGGAACAAAAATAAACACAGCACAGAAGAATTACAATAGGCGAACGAGGGTAGTACAATGGGCTGTCTTATCGCTGAAAGCGATTTCTTCTATAGTAGGGTGGGTGGCGTACTTACAGTATACTATAATTCTAATCTATTAAGCGAGATGAAGACGGTCAAAGTGTAATTGAGGCGTCCAACTTGCTTCCACCTTAGGGGCATAATTCATTGCTGTCTGCAACACGAACCAATAATTAGAGTAAGTGTTTAATGTAATCTTGGAAGCTAATCGAAGTGTAAAAGGCCCCTCCCCGTCCGCCAAACGCGCCCGGCGACCCGCTGGATTGAAAAGCGTTTGCAAATCATTTGTTTATAATAATATATTGATTGGAAAATTGATTTTGATGTTTTGAAACTGTTTCGCTCCGCTTTTATATCCGTTATAGTCCCCTTTGTTTAAATGCCTATGAATTATTTTAGACCTATTGTGGAGATATTAAAATGAATTTGAAACTTTCTTTCTGTGTTTGTCTTGTAGTTTGCTTTCTGGGATAGTGCAATTTGTTTATTTGGTTCTCGGTGTTGTCACTGACTCGCTGGTCCTAATTTTGTAAGTGCACTTTTGTTTTCAAGTTGTAATGGTAGCGTGTCTGCTGTGCCAAGATAGTGTTTGGTAACATCACGTAGAGACGGTCACCTGTTTCTTAAGTTTTATTATTATTTTCAAAAGATTATAATTTTCGCATCCAATTACAATTGTTCGTGCACGATTATAATGATTATAATTGTCTGCGAATAATTGTCGTTGGGTGCGAAAATTATACTATTTTGAAACTCATAATAAAACTTGAGGAAATGATATTTATAGTGTGCAATTAATTTGTTATTGTGCACTGATAATTATAATTAGGTACGAGCAATAATTATAATTGTGTACGAATCAGTATAATTATTACACTTGCCTAATTATAATTATTGTGTACGCATAATTATAATTAGCTAAAAGTAATAATTATTATTTACGTGATAATTATAATGATTGCTAAGGACTATCTTGCCACGGCTGCCATGGTTACTGCACTGCATTATTTTTGTCTCTGTTCTAGTGTTGACCAAAGACAAGCGTCCAAAGGCGCGCCTACCAAAAAGACAGAGTGAGGCGACCATCGTCGTCTCACTAATTCCTATTTTTTTACTGAGTCCTTTATTGATTGTCAGATGGTGTTCAATATTTTTCAGCGCTGTTTGTCATGTATTGCTGAACAACTTTTGGTCTGTTTTTTTTTAGTTTTTGTTACTCTCAAAGTTAACCCTTGTTATGTGAGTGGTCAATCTGGATTTCAAATTATTTGTATTTTTTGGAATACGGGTCAAAAGTTGCTCAGTTTTTAGCGTTACAAAGCAGGGAGTATATTGAACAGTTTTCTGATAACTTGGCGGGATCGTGTTATGTACTAAAACAATTTATCAGTTTGTTATTTTTATTTTATCACAAGCTTGTTTTGGTATTTTTAATGTTTATTTCTATTTATTTATTTTTTACCTGTTTTGTATAACTTTTTTTTATAGTAGCTATATTTTATTCACGTTAGTTTAGAGTTGTTTATTAATTATTGTAGATTTTAATAATTTTTCAGTATTTTTTTTTCGATGTTTTTTTTTCTTTACTTTTACACTGCATCTAGAGTAAGCTTTCGCCAATTTTAAAATTGCACATTGGCAATTAATATAAGAGTATTTATGTATATTTAATATTATGAATAAATAGTAAAATGAGATGTAATAATCTGTTTTATCAAGAGCATCGCAAATGTAGATACAATTTTGTTTTTAGGTCGGAGCTTTACTCAAAATTTAATAAATATTGATTTTTTATTCACCTTTTTGGTTAGAAATTTAGTAAAATTATCGTTTGTTCATTTTATATTTCCTTTTTATTTACAATAATTAAAGGTAGAATAACTGTAGTTTGCGTTTCTTTATTTTATTTTTTAAGAGTGAATTTTATTTTTGTTGTTTGGATAGTATTACTTAGAATTATGAAATAATTTGTCGGGAGTTCAGTGATAATATTGGGAGAAATAATTTTGATTAACTTCAAATTGGATATTTATGATTTTTGGTTGGATTCGATAAACAGTGCATGACTCGAAACAAAGTCAGTATCAATAATTAACTGGTACTTTTAAATTGTAATTGTTGTATATTTAATAATATATATTAATTATTATCGACTAGCTGAATTATCGTGCTATTTAGCAATAATAATTTTAGTGGATTCGTTGATCTAAGTCACTTAGGTAATTTTCTCGAATATTTTTTCCGACAGGCAGTTTTCCGTCTAGAATTGATTTTTGCGATATCCAAAATTGTTTAGTCCCATATTAATATATTTAGAAATGTATCGCACGTAGGTACGTACATAAGTATATAGTTTTTTTTTTTTTTTCAAAATTTTTACTGTTATCTCGCTAAACCCTCGACAAGTTGTATTAGGTATTGTTTAAAACTGAAATACTTGAATTTTTATATGAATTTTATTATTATAATATGGTATTTTACTAAATATTAGTCCAATATTAAATCTTTATATCACTTGTTTTATTTTTACTTTGATATCCCAGTATAAACCCTAAATCCTAAACCCCCTCTACTTTCTCTTTAAATAAAACGATTAATTATTTAAACTTAGGTAGTATAATTAAGCTGAATAATTCTCGATAAATCCATTGTAAAGATCCATAATGGATTTATTGAGAATTTGATCTCGTGAAATAAGTAAAGTTTATAAATACTTAGATAGGGTATCCAGATTTATAAACTCTAAATCCTAAGCCCCCTACTTTATCTCTAATAAAAAGATTAATTATCTTTACTTAGGTAGTTAAGGCAGTATAAACTGAATAATTCTAGATAAATCCATTGTAAAGATCCATAATGGATTTATTGCGAATTTGATTTTATTTAGGTAGGTAGGTTTAGCCGTGAGGTGGTGATGTAGCCTATGACGGACTACAACGGCCAAGTTATAGTTATTGGTACAGTGGGGTACTACTTAGCTGGTCGATGGCGTAGTAAATAAAATGTCCAAATCCAAGTTAGGTTTGTATTGTCTTTTCATACACACACAATAACTGTTTATACATAAATGGAAGGATGAAACGACAAGCGAGAAAGATACAGGCACAAGAAGAAATGGTAGCACAGAATGATAGTGATAGTAAGCGCGAGATGAAAACAATTAAATGCGAGCAAGCGAGCGAGGCTCAAGCAGCGTGCGTTCGACGGCAGAGGTGAGGTACCGACTGGTGAGACGGCTGAGGCGGTGCGCGGTGCGCGCAGCGGTCGGGAGCTGCGTCGGAGCAACTACGTCACACCCGCGTAGACAATAGAACCACTTTTATAGCGCGCGGGTCCATACTACGGACGGCGCGCGGCGCCTAGCCGGTGCACAATGACGGATGTTATTGTGGTGAATTATTGTATGTATCTAATATGTATGTATGATTGTGCGTGAATGTATGGATGCTAATGTGTGTAATTATTTAGTGTGTTTAAGTATAGTATGTAATATGTAGTCAGTAATTGTTTAATATTAATTTATTATGTAACTACATAAGTTAATGTGGGGATAGCCCACATCACTCCCCCCCAAAGACCTGGTTAGGGTCGATAAAAATCGGGGAACCTGACACGTCTACCGGAACGTGTAGTTTTAGGTACTACGATGTCCGGAGATGGACATGGTGGTGCAACCTTAGGTACGGCAGGTGGAGGTGAGGGTGGTAGGAGTAGGATTCGTGGAGATGGGATAGGCGGAGGTGGTTTACCTGAGTTACCTGACAAATCTTCCTCATCGGTAAGTATATACGCAGGTTTTAAGCGGTCTATGGTGACAGTGACGGGTTTTCCTTTTACGAGGAGCTTAAAGTACTTGTCACTTCTCTCTAGTACCTTATGTGGACCTGTGTATGCTGGTTGAAGCGGGGCTCGCGAAGCGTCTTCACGTAAAAAGACGTTTTCAGCGGTAGCCAGTTCTTTAAACACAAAAACTTTGTGGTTGCTGTGGCGTGATGCTGGGACTGGTTTTAGCTTCTCGGCGAAACCGTGCAGGCGCGCTGTGAAGTCTGACAAGTCAGAAGTACAGGGTGTGCTCGGGTCGAAAAATTCGCCGGGAAGTCTCAGCGGTTCGCCATACAGCAGCTCAGCAGAAGAACTTTGCAAGTCCTCCTTGAAAGCACTGCGAATGCCTAAGAGCACAAAGGGTAGGACGTCTACCCAATTGTGGTCAGCATGGCAAGTGATGGACGCTTTGAGCTGCCTATGGAAGCGTTCCACAAGTCCATTACAAGCCGGATGGTAAGCGGTGGTTGACTTGTGGTGGAATCCAGTGGTTTTTGCCAGGTATTGGAACAGTGCGGACTTGAACTGCTGGCCGCGATCTGTCACAATCTCTGTGGGGCAACCATATCTGGATATCCAGCCGGAAATGAGTGCCTTAGCCACTGTTTCTGCGGTTATGTCTGGTATCGGCATAACCTCTGGCCACCGAGTAAAGCGGTCAATGGCTGTGAGGCAGTACCTAAGACCCTGTGAGACAGGTAAGGGGCCGATCAGATCGATATGGACCTGTTTGAAGCGTGCACGGGGTAGGTCGAAAGTGCCTAAGGGTGCAGACACGTGTCGACTCACCTTTGCGCGCTGACATGGCAAGCAGGTTCGGGTCCAGTCTCGGCAATTTTTCCTGACGCCAGGCCAGACGAATCTTTCAGCTACCAGTTTGGCAGTCGCGGAAGCGCCGGGGTGGCTCAGGGAGTGGAGACTTTGGAAGATTTGTTTCCGGAAGTCCTTAGTGACGAATGGCCTGGGTGTTGGTGTGCTGATATCACAGTACAAGGGTGTCCGACTCCCAGGGTATTCCATCTTTTTGAGACGGAGGGATGAGCTGTCTGCAAGGAACTGGTGAAGTTCAGGATCTTCATCCTGCGATTTGGCCAGGTCAGTCAGACATACTGGAGCGCCCAGTTCTTCGACGCGAGACAAACTATCGGCAACGACGTTATTTTTGCCGGAGATGTGTCTTAAGTCGGTCGTGAACTGGGAGATGTAGTCCAGATGTCGGTACTGTCTGGGCGAACAGTTACGCTTCCTTTCGTGGAAGGCGTATGTGATCGGCTTATGGTCTGTGTAGATCGTGAAGTGTCTTGCCTCGAGCATATGCCGAAAGTACTTAATGGCTTCGTAAATAGCAAGAAGCTCTCGATCGTACGGGGAGTACTTTTGCTGGCACGGGCTCAGCTTTCGGGAGAAAAATGCCAGCGGCTGCCACACGTCATCTTTTAGCTGTTGTAAAACAGCGCCAATAGCCACGTCGGATGCATCTGTGACCAATGCAAGCTTTGCCCGGCAATCTGGATGTGCCAGAAGAGCTGCATTAGAGAGGCTTTCTTTGGTTTCTGAGAAAGCCTTCAGAGCATCGCCAGTTAGGCTAATGGGTGTGGAACCTTTGACTGCTCCCATAAGAAGGGTGTTGAGAGGTGCTTGGGTTTGGGCGGCATTTAGCAAGAAACGCCTGTAAAAATTGGTCATGCCCAAAAATCGTCGAAGTGTTCGGACGTCTTTAGGTGGGGGAAATTCGCGTATGGCGTGTACCTTTTCGTCCAGTGGTTTGGTGCCGCTCTCCGAAATGCGATAACCCAGAAAGGTTACCTCGGGAGCCCCGAAAACGCACTTGGACACGTTAATGACCATGCCATAGTCCCGAAGCCTGGTAAACACTTGACGTAGGTGATCTTCGTGCTGGGCCTCCGTGCTGCTGAAAATCAGGAAATCGTCGAGATAGCAATACACGAAGTCCAGCCCACGCATCATCCCGTCGACAAATCGTTGAAAAGTTTGGCCTGCGTTGCGCAGACCAAACGTCATGAATGGGAATTCGAACATACCGAAGGGAGTGGTGATCGCCGTCTTCGGTATGTCCTCCACGCAGACAGGTATCTGGTTGTAGGCTTTTACAAGATCGATCGTACTATATACCTTACAACCAGCGATGTTATGGGTGAAGTCATGAATATGACGGATCGGATACATATCCGGGATGCTACGGGCGTTAAGCTGCCTGTAGTCGCCGCAAGGACGCCAACCGTTGTCCTTTTTCGGCGCGAGGTGGAGTGGTGACGACCAGGGGCTGTCAGAAGGTCGAGCGGTGCCATTTGCAAGCATGGCTTCGAACTCGGCCCTTGCCACTTTCAGCTTGTCCGGAGCTAAGCGCCTAGGGGCGCATGAAACTGGAGGACCGGGTGTAGTGCGGATGTGGTGTTGTGTGTTGTGAGGTATGACGCGTTGTGTACCAGCTGGGCGCGTGATTTCCGAAAACTCACGCGATAGTAAAAGATGGTAACGAGAATCGCCAGTTTGTACCTTTACCGAAAGAACATCATTACAGTTACGAGCCAGTGAAGCTGGAGTAGATAGAGCTGTAATATTATCTACCAGTTTCTTATGTTTACAGTCTACAATTAAACTATAGTAACACAAAAAGTCTACTCCTATTATTGGCTTCGTAACGTCAGCCACCACGAATCGCCAAGGGTAATTACGGCGCAGTCCCAGATCCAGGTTGAGGTGCGCGTAGCCGTAGGTGTCGATGGTCGTCCCGTTGGCTGCGGTGAGTTTGTAGCTCGTCGGTGCACGGCGCTCTCGTAGCTGGGATCGTGGGAAAACGCAGAGGTCGCTACCGGTGTCGACCAAAAACTGCGTTCTCGTGCTGCGATCAGTCACGAACAGGCGACCTGGAGAGGTAGGGCAATCTTCGGTCGCCATCACCGACTGCCCGCTGCGTTTCCCGACTTCGTGTAGTCGCACGGCTTTTGACACGCACGTGCCCTCGATCCGAACCTCTCGTGGTACCAGCAGATGGGAGATCGTCGATAGCTGGAGGCTGATCGTGATCTGCTGCGCGAAGTTCTGCGTTGCTGCTGCGGTCTGGAACGATCGTTATTGTTGGAGCGATCGTTGCGGCTGTAACGATTCGAGGTGCGCGTATGCTCGTCGATCTTCAGCGCAAGATGCTCAACCATCTTTCTCAACTCCGCAATCTCACTTGATGGGTGAGCGTGTGCGGCACTAGACGACGAAGGCGAGGTTGCTGCCACATTGTATGGCGAAGTGAGCTCTTGGATGCGATCTGCCAGGTCGGATAGCTGCTCCAGAGAGTGAGTCGGCTGCGACGCTAGCACCGTCTGGATGTTGGTTGGTAGCCGGTTACTCCAGATTGTTCTGATGAACTCCTCGGGCACGGATGGTCCAGCGAGGTCCTGGAGGTGTCTCAGGAACTGTGATGGCTTGCGGTCTCCTAGCTCTTCATGAGTCAGCAACTGCTTTACTTTCTTCTCATGAGAAGCAGACAGGCGGCGGATCAACTCTGCTTTAATTTTATCGTAACGGTTTCTCGATGGTGGGTTTACGATCACATCTTTGACGGCCTTAGCGTGGGTTATGTCCAGGTTGGTTATCACATTATTAAATTTTATTGCGTCTTCCGTTATGCCAAAATTGTCAAACTGTCCCTCTAATAATGCGAACCAAATCTCCGGGTCATCTGGTGAAAACGCCGGAACTTTCAAATTAAATCTTCGGACGTCAACCGATTCTCGTCCGCGGTCAGTGGAAACGCGCATTTTTTTGGGCCGCACGGTAATTCCTTCGTTACCCCCAGATTTAACTGTGTGGGCAGAATCGCTACTGTCGCTCATTATGGTGTTCTTCCGGGGTCACCAATTTAGCCGTGAGGTGGTGATGTAGCCTATGACGGACTACAACGGCCAAGTTATAGTTATTGGTACAGTGGGGTACTACTTAGCTGGTCGATGGCGTAGTAAATAAAATGTCCAAATCCAAGTTAGGTTTGTATTGTCTTTTCATACACACACAATAACTGTTTATACATAAATGGAAGGATGAAACGACAAGCGAGAAAGATACAGGCACAAGAAGAAATGGTAGCACAGAATGATAGTGATAGTAAGCGCGAGATGAAAACAATTAAATGCGAGCAAGCGAGCGAGGCTCAAGCAGCGTGCGTTCGACGGCAGAGGTGAGGTACCGACTGGTGAGACGGCTGAGGCGGTGCGCGGTGCGCGCAGCGGTCGGGAGCTGCGTCGGAGCAACTACGTCACACCCGCGTAGACAATAGAACCACTTTTATAGCGCGCGGGTCCATACTACGGACGGCGCGCGGCGCCTAGCCGGTGCACAATGACGGATGTTATTGTGGTGAATTATTGTATGTATCTAATATGTATGTATGATTGTGCGTGAATGTATGGATGCTAATGTGTGTAATTATTTAGTGTGTTTAAGTATAGTATGTAATATGTAGTCAGTAATTGTTTAATATTAATTTATTATGTAACTACATAAGTTAATGTGGGGATAGCCCACATCGGTATCTAGATTTGTAATGGACCTACGGAGAATTGAATAAACCTTTTTCTTAAGATGTATTATTAAAAATGTAATTTTGTAAGCCTATGCATACAAAATTGACTGAGTCAAAATTGAATCACAATATTTGACTGAAACAAACTAATTTATATACTTATAATTATTGAATTTAACAAAATCAAAATTGGTGCTTCCGTTTGGGAGCTACGATGCCCCAAACAGACACACACAGACACGTGAAATTTATAAAACCCCGTCGTTTTTTCGTCGGGGGTTAAAAATAGAAATAACAAAAATATCGATTATTAACAAAATGTTTATTTATTTTTGTATACTTAAAGTACCTAAATAAATAATTATAATCAACTACTTAATCCTAAATAAGATACACCTTACTAATTGTAGATTACATCTTCAGAAATCGAAACTATTTAAGGCTTTGTTATGCCCGTTTTCACTCACTCTAAGAGACACTTAACACGCTCACTGCTGAAAACGCAACTGTCGTGTTTTTCATAACTTGCAGCGAGTGCGGGACAACACAACTGTTGTTTGTTGTAGGAAAAAATACTATGGATTGTGCAGAGCCGCACCCGTGGCTAGACAAGCAAAACGGCTCAGCAGTCAGTGTTAACATTTTCACTGCTGAGCCGATTTGCTTGTCTAGCCACGGGTGCGGCTCTGCACGCGCCATAGTGTTTTCCCATGCAACAAACACAACAGTTGTGTTTTCAGCAGTGAACGTGTTAACATCTCGGCCTCACCTATCGCTACGATATATAATTATAGAATGAAACAACTCTTACACCAAGTTCTTCATCATAACTATCACATAGACATTAAAGCATTAGAATTACTTATTATTACATTATCTATTTAAATGAAACCGATGGAAATTTGGAGGAAACTTTATAACAACTGAAAAAACCAACATTTTAGACAAGGCTTAGACAAAATCTATGAAAACTGTTATGTTGGTTTGTGTACGCTTCAAAAACTCAAAAATTTCTGCACCGATCGAGCTGAAATTTTAGCATGATATATAATCCGCATCAAGGATTTTTTTTATCTATTTTTTTCATCAGTTACAGGTAGCGTTAAGCGTTTAACGCGCCCTTGTTGGAAGTCGCATTAGAAGATTCACTTCAAAAAACGTATTAAATAAACAAAAAAAAAACAAATTTTACACGATAATTTGCTAAAGAATAACATATGTTATCAATTTTTAGTTTACCTAAGTCGATGTAGTTAGTTTTAATTCCAATCAAAAGGCACTGCCTTCCAAGCGTTTTACGTTCAGTCCTATCCTACTAATATGATAAATGTGAAAGTTTGTGAGAATGGATGGATGGATGTTTGTTCCTCTTTCACGCAAAAACTACTGAACGGATTCGAATGAAATTTGGAACGCAGATAGTTTATAACCAAGATTGAGTAATAGGGTACTTTTATCCTGATA
This sequence comes from Campaea margaritaria, assembly GCA_912999815.1. Taxonomy (NCBI): domain Eukaryota; kingdom Metazoa; phylum Arthropoda; class Insecta; order Lepidoptera; family Geometridae; genus Campaea; species Campaea margaritaria. The sequence continues at coordinate 3,891,772 of OU538818.1, forward strand.
GTATGTTCCCGTGGGACAAAACGGGAACTACGCGGGTGAAACCGTGGGGCGCAGCTAGTTAAACATATTATTTCGAGTGGTAGAGCGCCGTTTTATTTAGCGTTACATTTGAGCATTATAAGGAAGTGGCCATTATAGGATGTTCTAGTTCTACTTTATGGCAGTAGGCATTTTGGGAAATAGACATTACGGGGCTAGTCATTGTAGGAAGTAGACATTATGGCAGTAGTCATTCTGAGAATTTTACTTTATGGGGGTAGTCAATGTGGGAAACAAACTTTGAGGAAGTGGTTATTGTGGGAAGTGGAATTTAAGAGAGTGGTCTTTACGATACGAACTACCTACCAATGGCTGTTGCAACAAATAGATACTACTGAGAAAGCCTATATTTAAGCCTATACAATTCCTTTTCTACAAAAATAATCTTAACAAAAAATTAACTAAATACATGAGTATACGAAATTAAACCTATTAATGTACTATTAATAAATTAAAGTATGAACTAAAATTAATATAGATTAAGTACCATACTAAGTTCTGATCAAGGCACGATATAGAAACAACCTATTATGGAAAATTTACAGAATTATAGGCAGTTTCACGTTTCTCTAATAAGGTAGGCCTCTGCTGTCACAGTTTGGCAGGCCCACATTCACTGAAAACACAACTGTTGTATTTTCTATAACTAGCCGGTAGTCCGAAAACACAACTGTCGTGCTAGCGCAGCTTACGTGCCGCGAAACACAGACGAGTGTGTTTAACGCGGCGCTACTACAGTGCCGCTCACAGACGGCACGCCAGTGCTGGAAAACAGACGCAGTCCGTAACGGTGCCCAAATGTAAAAACCGGTTCAGCAGTCAACGTGATAACGACTGCTGTGAATGGATAACAATTGAGACAGACAGCTTAACGTGCCCTCTGAAGGACGGAGCAATGGAAATCTGCACTTAGTATTGAAAGTCATTGGTGTAGGCCGAGAACCGAAGTAGGCCTAGTTAGATTGGAAAGCGCACCACCAATCCACCTCACGTAACATTTTTATCTTATTTTGGCAGAATTATTGTTTACAATGCTAGTGTAGAAAACATTTTTAAATGGCGGAAACAAACAAACATGAACAGGAGACAGGTGATTATAGAAAGGTAATTTTAAACCAAATAGAATTCCTTAAAAGGCAGTATTATGATAAATGACATGACATGGTTAAGATTAAAATTCGGTTATTATTTAGAACACATTTAACACCATCAAAATTGGTCAAGAGTTACTCTTAAACGGAAAAGAAAATCCTATATAATAATTACAATACAATTTAGACCTTTTATCATCTAGAATATTAGTCGAATCAACATTTAAAGCGATTGTTAACATTACATACAAAATACATACAAAACAGTTTGTGGATTCGTAAATAACTAGTATGTTTTTACAAATATTTCTTATCAATAACATAGTAAAAACAGAAAAGAAAATCATCTTCTAAGAATGGTATTCAACATAGCTTGTATTTGAGTATGCCAGAACGCACACACACATGAACAATTATTAACTCTGGCGTAGCTACAGGTGCCAGAATAATTGGACGTAGTTACACTTTGACTGCTAAGCCGATTTCTTGTCTAGCCACGGGATCTGCACACACCGTTGTGTTTTCCCATACTCTTTGCAAGTTATGAAAAACATATGCAGGTGTGGGAAGACACAGCTGTTGTTTTAGCGCAGCTTACGTGCTGGCTGTGTGGCAAAACACAGACGTGTGTGTGTGTAACGTGGCACTACTAGTGCGGCTCACACAGACGGCGCACCATTGCTGGGAAACCCATACGGGCCGTAACGGTACCCAAATGTAAAAACCGGTTCAGCAGTCAACATGTAAATGCCTGCAAACGAAATTATACTTAACCACTACCGCATAGCTCTGATTTCATCTCGTAAAGTACGAAAACTAAATAATAATATCCAAAAATCATAATCTCTTATGGACTCGAGTCAGATGACTCCGCAGGGACTCCGGAGCCTTGAACTTCAGCGAGCACAGATCACACTGAAACGTAACATTCTTGTACGTGTGTTTGTTCATAACGTGTTTAGCCAGTCCATCTTTACTCGGAAACGTTTTCTGACACTTTAGACACGCGTTCTCCTGCATCAGCTGCTTCAGTTTCAAGTGGCGCCGCAGACAGTACCTCGACTTGAATGTGATCGCACAAGTCTCGCATTTGGACTTACTTCGAGCTTGATGGTGGGTCTGACAATGAAGGTCGAGGTTTGCCTTCTTAGAGAACACTATTTGACACTCATTGCACTCGAAAGTCGCCGCTTTCTGCTGCACTTCGTGGTTGGACGTCATGTGACGGAAGAAATGACTGTTCTGGGAGAATTTTAAACGACAAAACTGGCATGTGTAAATGTATTTAGTTTCGTCGTCTTCAGCTTTAATTCTGGCTGGCCTCGTCACCCTGATCCTGGGGCCGGTGCGGTTGAGTTTTTTATTCATTACTGGGCAGCTAAGTTGTCTGGTGAATCACTGTATCATAACTTTGGATGACTTTGTTTTTTGACAGCACGGCAAGTTGAAACGTTTGGTGGACGGGTTGGTAGCTAGAGTTTAGAAAAGCTCGACGCAATTCCTTGTTTGAAGCTATTGGATGCTGTGGTTTCTGTAAATCGCAGGGTAAATCGCGATAGTTTTGTTTTTCTTTCAAGTTTTGAAGATTCTCCCAGTTTCTTTCACACACGATTATTTTTTGGAAACGTCAAACGTAAGTTTTAGTTGCGTTCAGGAATTTGGATATGAAACAATGAACTTTCACTTTTTGATAACTTCAATTAAGAAATAAAGTCTAGATAATGAAAATATCTGTATTGTTATTCCTCATACATCCGAAATTAATAAGTAGTTATTACTATAATAGTAACTATATATAATAAATTTTGACAATAAATATTTTTCTGCTAACTGATGAAACTTTTGAACGAAAAAAGGGTAGCCAATACCTAAAAAAAAGTCAGGGAGCTTTGGCGGGAAACCGAAAAAACGTCTTGATTTATTTTTCTTCCCAAGTTCTGTTTTTTATGTATTATTTATTTATTGGTGGATGGAATATGCCAAAATCTTTTGATCTTTTATAAGACTAGATAGTGAGATACATAAATGTATTTATAAGACATTCCCATGGTGTGTCTGTCAGTTTGTTTTCGCATCTCGTCACAATTATTGAACCAATTGCGATGAGGTTTTCACTGTTTGGTAGCTTAAAAATCGATAAATAATACATAGGTATATTTAAATCTAACGCAAATATCAATATTCAGTCACAGTAGATATTTGTTGCAATAAATATTGCCTTGTGAAGGATTCGAACCCACACCCTCACGCTCCTGTTTTGTATTAATTAATGTTATAGTAGGCAAGCATAATTATTCACAGATAGATATCTACATAGGCATACAGTTAGGCCTTCTCCCGTTGGGATAGGCAGAGACTACATGCCGTCGGGGCCGCGGAAGTCCACTCTCGCACCCGTAGCCCAGACAAAGGCGTCCCGGTGGAACACCCTGGGGTTTAGTGGGTATACCCGTCAGACTGGCGGGGGAGTCCCACATAACCACCCGGCCCTCACCCGGGTCTGGTGGTATGCATAATGCATGCACCAGGCAAAAAAAAAAAAAAAAAAAGGCAGAGGCTATATCTTTCCACACGCTATGATCCCAGCGGAAAGCAGTACACCAACTCCCTGACACCCTCTACTGACAGCCTGATCCTAGTTTTCACCATCATCATCATCAAACCATATCGTCCCACTGCTGAGCACAGGTCTCCCCTCACTTTCACGAGGAGGATTGGGCCATAATCCACCACTGGTGCCCGGTCCGGATTGGTGGACAATATAGCTACTTCTGAAATAGTTCTCCGGTAAGTAGATAATTATGTGGGTTTTCTCACGATGTTTTCCTTCACCGAAAAGCGAGTGATAACTCCGGTTCGGGTTGGTGGTTAACAAACTTACCTCATATGTTTTAAGATTTTTACAGAAATATAAAAAAAAAACAGTGCCGGTACCTATATAAGTAAAATATGTTAATAATGTATGATTTAACTCAATTCTATTTTCGATAAAGCAAAAATTCTAAAAATATCTAAAAAAAAACAAAATAAAATTCATTTAAATATACCTACTATTAACAATAATTTATTTTAAATGTTACATTACAGAGTACTCTAATGCATTGCTTTGCCGTTAGAGTAGTATTTTTTCTCGAATCCAAAACATAATCATAAGTACATTACATAACTTTCTATTTTGTTCTTATCATAAAATCTATTTCACATAAAACACTGCAATAACATATCATTTTACAATCAATAAAAATCACGTTCAAATCGATTCAGAGAAAGTTATTATCGACTATCGATAATGATTCGATTGTCACGTAGATCTGTGAAACAATTGAAATCAGTTGTTAAGGTGATTTAGACTTTAAAGTTAGATGTAAGAGTTCAAATCAGAATAGCAATTTGAAAATGGCAGTTGCCATTATCTGTGTTTGCTATAAAAAGCGCGGGAAACCATAAACAAACTGTAGTGTGAGAGAACATTCGAAGCGAGGGACCACAGACTATGCAAGGGATGGGGCTATTCAGCCGAGTTGTGATTTTCTCCGTATTATGTGGTGTAGTGTTATGTGAACCTAAAACTAAAATTGTACAAACTAAACAGGGGAAAGTTGAGGGGAAACTAGCTGCCAATGGGGGGTACTACGAGTTCTTGGCGCTGAGATATGCAACCCCAGTCAGATTTCGGGTGAGTTTTCTTTTATTTTTCTTTATTATTATTGGCGCTTCGGTTTTTAATATTAGCATGCCCAGTGCTAAACATAAAATTGTGAACTAATGTAATATTCTCATAATTATTTTCCTTGGTTTGCATTGCATCAAAGATTTTTATTTATTATATTCAAATTTAAAAATAAATAAGTAGTATGGTTTCTTCCCTTTTCTCCCATCTGTAGGGAAAAAGTGAACAATTGAAAATTTTGGGTTTTCTTCCCCGTGGTAGGACTAATGTCTGATATACGTGCTTATTTCACCTGTCGTTAGATTCCTAAATATTATTTATTGTTTCCAGGCGCCGAAAGAGCCGCCATCTTTCTCCGGCGTCTACCAAGCGGACAACCGCCTCGTCGTCTGCCCTCAATTCATCACCAACGACCCCTTATCTGTCCCCAGCAACAACGAGGACTGCCTCGTCCTTAACATCTACACCCCCTACAACAAAACAGAAAATGCCAACACCACCTACCCCGTCATGGTTTACCTCCACGGAGGTGACTTCGGAGTTGGCTCCGGTTCGCCCGTCTTTTACGGCCCCCAATACCTCGTCAGCCATAACATCGTCCTCGTCACTGTCAACTACCGACTTAACGCTTATGGATTCCTCAATTTGGGCCTCAAAGGAGCCCCTGGCAATGCCGGCTTGAAGGATATCAGAGCTGCATTGCGATGGATTAAGGTTAACATTAAGAACTTCCATGGCGATCCTAACAATGTGACCGTTTTTGGACAAGGCAGTGGTGGAGTAGCTGCTATTTACCTAACCCTGTCAGAGTCTACAAAGGGGCTGTTCCACAGAATCATTTCCCAAAGCGGCTCCATGTTTACGCCGCAGTCGTTCGACCACGACGGTGTAGAAACTGCCCAGGAAGTAGCCAAGGCTTTGGGTCATATTCTAGACGAAACTCCTGATGACATGTTGAAATTATTCAATAACACCTCATTCATTGCTATGGAAGAGGCGATAGGCAAACAGGTTCACGCGAAATCTCTCTTTTTGCCGACGGTGGAGAAGCTTTTCGATGGAGAGGAGCCGTTTTTGGTTGACACTCCATACAATATCATATCTTCGGGGAAGCTGCATCCGTCTTTCAACCCTGTGCCAGCCATTTTAGGACTCAATACTGTCGAAGGCTTGACCATCACCTTGGATTACCATACCATCACCGATTCCTTGGATAAACTTGAGCACGTGGACTACACTGTACTGGACCAGAGGAATTTTGTGGTTCCTCCAGAAGAAATTCAAGATTTCAGATATATACTCAAACAGACATACTTTACTAATGTAACCACAGAGGAGGCGCTGATCGGTGGACTCATCAACTTAAATTCAGACTTCTCATACGTTGGCCCTATGAGCCTGTTCGCTGAGCTCTACGCGAACAGCTCAGGACTTCCTGTCTACGAATATATCTTTAATTATATAGGAAATAGGAACTTTGGCAGGCATTTGACGAATACGACTTTACCCGCGACTACGAATCAAGACGAATTGTACTATATCTTCGATTCGGAACGTACGCCTTTGCCTATGTCCACGGATGATGCCCGCATGGTCACCTTTATGACCACTATGTGGACAAATTTCGCTAAATTTGGGTAAGTGTCTTATAGCATCCTTTTATTTCCTGCAACTTCCGTCACGTAAGAGTATGAAGAGCTGACTGCGAAGATTTGTTAACCGCAGGTATTTGCTCTGAGTCTGCGTGTTTGTGGGAGCATGGTCCTCGTAATTCCTGCGCTGGGCCTGATTAATCCTTAGGCTAATTAGGCTGCAGCCTAGGGCGCGAGGATCGGGAGGGGCGCTGAAATCGTGTCTTCGCATGCAATTTCAGACAAACCGAGACAATTTGGGAGGGGGGGGGGGGTCCTCATAATAAGCCTAGGGCGGTCAGAACTCTTGATCAGTCGCTGTTCCTGCCGGGCTATGCAGCACCATTTCTATACATTACCTTACCGGCACGAGACTCGTCATTTCAATACGAATGACGAGTCCCGTGGCAATTAAACGTCAAAATGAAACGAACTCGTGCTGATCCGCACCGTGCTGCATAGCCCCGCTGGTTCCCTAGAAACAGGGAGTCCTAGTTAGGGGTCAGAATCTATAAATGTGATCGTGACGCTTTATTTATTAAGCTCCGTATGTTAAGGTCTAATATTGCAAATCAATTTTCATCCAGTTCCCTTTGTCCCAGACATACCATGATTACATACGGTGACGCCTTTTTTCCCATTGGGGTACGCAAAGATTACTACCACTCTTACTGCCAAGTCCCGACAGGCAATACAATATTATGGTGACAGCGAGCTGATCTGATAGAGACGGAAGGTAGACAGCGGAACTCCTCAGCGACTAACAGTAGACTGGTGGTGTTTGGGCTCATTTCGATCAGCTTGCAGTACCGAATTGCGTGTATGATTCGTTCGATATTATTGAGAATCGATATTAACGACCTTGATACTATCGATTTTGATTCATTCGATATATTTACGTAAAAAACGCGTTTTATTTCATAGACTATACTTACACACGTAGCTTATGTAGTTATTAAAAAGCGAAAAGCTATCGTCAAGTTTCCGCGTATTTCGTAATCTGTTCACTTGAATAGGTGATTAGGCACTTGCCTATAACATTCAGTCATTCAACGCCGTTTTCTTTTTAGAAATGAGCATCCATTGTTAATTCCCCAGTGTTTACGTAGGCCTACCATTATCTAACTAACGACTCATTTGTAGGTACCTACCTACTTACATAAAAAGAAAGAATCGAGTAGTGACTTCATTTTATCTTATCGTACAGAGAGATGGTGGCCAAGCGGTAGCTTGTGCGCTTTGCAATTCTATGGCACCGGGTTCGATCCTCGGCCCGCACCTTAAGTTATGTGCGGATTTCCATCGCTCCGTGCTTCGGAGGGCACGTTAAATCATCGGTCCCGGTTGGTAGCAGTCGTTAAGTCACGTCAGAGGCCTTTGGGCGGCCTGACAAACTCTGACCCACCTCATTTGACAATCAAACCAATAACAATATAATTAAATGCGAAAGTTTGGGTATTTGATACTTTCCTTGGCTGGTTGGCTTAGTGCCCAAGCTTATTTTTTTTTATTTTCTCTATGGAATTGGCTGAATGAATTATCGACCTATTACCCAGACCAAATTTTTTTTTTAAATTATACTCTATCGGCTTAGCCGAATTAAGTAAAAAAAACTATGCTTATTTCCACAGAACACCAACTCACGAAACAGACAGCGGTTCCTGGATACCTCATCCCCACCACTTGGCCATATCTCTGGAGCCCCAGTACGTTATCCCGCTCACTCCCGAACGCGCCCACTTCTGGCGCTCATGGTACCACAAATATGGCGCCGAAATTGCGCGCGCGTAGAAATGTCAATTGACAGTTTTTTGTTTTTGTCTATGATAGGATATGTCTAATTTATTTTTATTTATTACCGCTTTTTGAGATGAAATTAAAGTATTCGTCACTTTTTTTTTGCTTTTTTTTTAATTCTTCGGTAATTTGAATTTGTAGTGAGGGAGACCCGTGCTCACCAGTGGGACGATATGAGTTGATAATGATAATGATGAATTGGAATTTACCATATACAAATGAAGTTCTAGGTATAATACATTTGATTGAAGTCATATATCAGCCAAAAAGCGAAAAAAACCACAAGTAACTTCTATTATTACTATTTTTATTAAAAATCTACAAATTTAATATTCATTAGAAACTTTTAATCCACAAACATTGTGCGTGCCTCGTCTAGGAATATCATAATAACAATAATTAGACAATATTATATAGATACATTCTCGTTTAACACGTTCACTGCTGAAATCACAACTGTCGTGTTTTTCACCACTTGCCGCGAATGCGGGAAAACACAACTGTTGTGTTTGTTGTATGGGAAAACTCTATGGCGCGTGCAGAGCCGCACCCGTGGCTGGACAAGCAAAACGGCTCAGCAGTCAAAGTGTTAAGGGAAAAGTTAGATTTTTTTTAATTATATAAGAAACTTTACATGTCACAAAGACCGTAGGTAACATTGATAATATTAAAGGTAGGTTTGTGGTCAATTCTCAATCTTCCAGTAATACATTGGTGTTACTGGAAGATTGAGAATTGACTTGATTTAATCATATCTACTAAAAAGGCCATCGTAGAGATCGATCGAAATTATCGACCCATTTAAAAATCCTCCATTTAAAAAAAACATTTCTCTAAAAGCTAAGGCACTTATTTTGCTTTCCCATTTTTAGAAAATACTTTGTTGTAATATATAATATCTAATAATAATATAATATTATATTCATTAATATATAAAATTACGCATGCAATCATTATGCATTTTCATTAATCTTGCATATTTTTGCTAATAAATCTACGTTGCAAATACGATATTATTTCTTATACAAAATAATTGACTAGAATCATTAACTGACAGCGAATCATGAATGATTCAACAAGACTGAATCATGCAAACATAAAAACTCTTATGTCAACGGAAACACTATGAATGTTGTCGAACATTTAAAAAAATTAAACGATTTACTTAAACCAACAAATAACATAAGTTAAAAAAAAATAATACCGTAAGAATAGTCAATGTAAATCGAATGACCAATTGGTCCTACGATTGATAATCACGATTCGTCATCACGATTATTTTACTAGATATTTACATTGGAAACATTTACTAAAATGTATATCGTCTAAATACACTTTTTTATACAAGATTAATAATAATTCTACATTATAATTATTCAGTGATACGTTTTATCATTTTAACGACGGCTTTTCAATGACATAAGTATTTTTATCAATCTTCTCTTAAACTTTTAGAGTCTATTAATAAAAGTGAAACTCGAAATTACGTCGGTATAAATCCATCTATAAAAACCACAAACCCCACCTTTTAAGTCATGGAAAACCCGTCAAAAATCAAAACGCTCAATAATTTGAAGATGGCACAATGCGCAAACCGCACCATTGCCATAAAAAACTCCGAAAATTTCCCGCCAAAACGTCAACGTCAAAATCCCAACAACGCTGCAAAGGCGTATCCCTACATTCGGCCAACCACAGACAATATTTAGGCAAAGACACTGAACTACATTCGGCCTCTTCAACTCGAGCTACCGGAATCGCTGCTAGAGTCCCGTTTCCGCTTGCTTTTCTTCTTGTCTTTGTGTTTGTTCGAGTGCTTGTCGCGGCGGGGGCTCTCGCGACGGACCCGATGATGTCAAATACCCGAGTCGTCGGTCGTATGGTGAATGTTATTCTGGGATTCCTCTGACGACTCGGATTTCGGTTTTTTCTTGCCTCTGAAAGTATAAAAATTACTATTAATTAAAAATACTTTTTTTAATCGAGATGTGTTTAATTGTTTTCAATTAATACAGGAAAGGCTAAATTAAAAAAAATACTAAGATAAGGAAAGAAAAGGATGTATTCAGATAAAATACTTTTAATTTTAACTTCTAATACGTGTACGTAGATACAAAATATAGTGTATGTTATTAGCTGATAATGTAGCTTTCCATTGGTGATGGAATTTTTAAATTCAGTTTAATGGCGTTAAAAAACAAACAAAGTCACATTCGCATTTATAAAATTAGTTATAATATTAATATGTGTCCAATATTGTAACATACCCTTTCTTCTTTTCATTTTCTGTAGTAATTTGGTCTTTGAACAGTTTTGACAGCTCTAGCTCTTTGATTTCGTCGGTGTTCGTCAGAATTATTGCTCTGTAAAAGAAAATTACAGTTAATACTATTAATTATGCTAAAACGGGAAAATTCAATTAACACGTTGACTGCTGAACCGGTCTTTACATTTGAGCACCGTTACGGCCCGTGTGCGTTTCCCAGTACTGGCGCGCCGCCCGTCTGTGTGAGCCGCGCTGTAGTAGCGCCGCGTTACGTCTGTGTTTCGCCGCACAGCCGGCACGTAAGCTGCGCTAACACAACTGGTGTGTTTTCCCGCACCCGCATATTCCGTGTATTCCGTGTAATATTCTCAAATGAATTATAGAGAAATACTTACAAATAAATCAACTATGATGTACTAAACTAATGATTAACTGAATATGGTTTGAGTTTGAAAAAGGATATTTCCCTTTCAAGTGGTGACTCATGCCTGAATCTCGCACAGGAAAAGGAAACTCCATTAACTCTACCAGCGCTTCGGAAATACGCCCGTCAGAGAAGATAGCACCGAGAAACTCTACGGGGATGTCACCTTTTAAATTTCCGCCATTTTTTGTTTATGACGCATAAATTGGTATAATATAAAAAAATAATCTATTCTAATGACCATGCTCAAGTTGTTGACTCCGATAAGGTACCTATGGCTGTAGGCACGAGGGGACAGTCGGTTGTATACCATAGTCATTTAGCCACACCCTAGTACCCTTGCCGTAGGGAGGGGTGAACGTCGATAGCAAAAATAAAATGTCGGAAAGTTTTTTTTATTTTTGAAGTGATACTTTTTTATCGACATGGTAGAAATTTTATAGCAATCGCCACACTCTTCGTGTCGTAAGTGTTGACACTTTGTCGTGAAGGTTTCAAATAAGGCAAAGAGTTCGGGAGTATAAGAATAAGAATAAGAATAAGAAGAGGCTTTCGCTAGACGGCTGGATTAAGGGTCGGATGCACGCGGCAGTACTCCTCGACACGGCGCGTATTGTCAGGAGGTTCCTCTCTCTGCAGCCCTAACCATCGGTAGCCTGGGCCTTGCTCCGCTACCGGTGGTATCCTAGGTTTAAGTTTCTTTTATAATATTTTTAGTTGACTGTATTTTTATTAGTTTTGTGAAAGTATTGTAAAAAAATTGAAATTTAAGAAGTAAAATTCATAAAGTGAAGAATAAGAATAAGAATAAGAATAAATTTTATTGTATAAAACTGTGTGTATAAAGATGTTAAAATTATTTATGTAGCAACAGTCTATATCCTATCTATAGTCTATAGTCTATATATAGTAAGAGGTCATCACAAAGTATAAAAAGGTTTGAAAAGGTTTTGTACTGACATCTCTGCTCAGGAGGCCTACCATGACCTCTTATAGCGATTCAATTGAAGACTTAAACTGAACCGCGTCGCATAATCGCACCGTGACGCTTTATTTTTTACGATAACCTAAATTGAGTCGCTAATAAGCCATTTTCAACCTAAACGACGGCAACATAAAATAAGACGTCACTGTACGATTATGCGACGCGGTTCAGTTTGGGTGTTCAATTGAATCGCTATAAGAGGTCATGGTATGCAACCAGACTTTAACCATAATCAAAAGAGTTTTTCCTGACAGTTTTTGAAGTTAACTTCTTTACGAACGCTTGACTTACTATCCCATCACTATCGAGGGCGACCGGCGCCCCGCTGGTGTCAAGGTGACCCGCGACCCCTCTGCCCTCTATCTATGTGTGTATCCGTGAAAGGGGTCGTGGAAGAGTTGAACCTGCTATAAACGGACGAAAAGACTCCAAGTATAGAAATACCGATAACCGTGTAGCGTTACCCAGCGTACCCACACATCATCTATACTTCTACGCTATGCCGCTAGTGGGAGCACGTCTGCCTTCCAAGGAGAAGGTCGTGAGTTCAGCGGGGCTATGCAGCACGGTGCGGATCAGCTCGAGTTCGTTTAATTGCCACGGGACTCGTAATTCGTATTGAGAAAGTCTGCCTTCTAAGAAGTACGTTTGACGTTTCCAATTTTGACGTTTATTCGCTACAATCCAACGTCAAAATGAAATGAACTCGCGCTGATCCGCACAGTGCTGCATAGCCCCGCAGATCCCATCCGTTTCGCTGCGTTACATAACTTCTGTTTAGACAAAATTTTGATGTGAAGCCAAGTCGTCGTTTTCAGAGAAAACACAGCCGCGTCCCCAACAGAGCTTCACCACGATTTATATATTATGAGATACCCGCTCCGGGTTCTCACAGTACAACCATGTAATGAAATCTCACGACATGTCTTAAGACACACTGAAAAAAGAAAAAAAATGACATCCCCGTAGACTTTCTCGATGTTATCTTCTCTGACGGGCGAATTTCCGAAGCGCTGGTAGAGTCAATGGACTTTCCTTTTCCTGTTCGAGATTCAGGCATGAGTCAGCGCTTGAAAGGGAAATGTCCTTTTTCAAACCCAAACCATAATCAGTTACTCATTAGTTTAGTTCTAAGATTATGTTTTATTATTTTTGCCTATTGCAACAAATGATTTGAGGTTAAGGTTAGACCTCACCTGATTCTTCCGTCACCGCGGTCGTGTCTGCGATCGCTAATAACAGATATCGATGTTTCTCCAATCTCATGCTTCCTCTTATGTTTCTTACCCTTGTGTTTTCTGTAATAGGAAAAGGACTTAATATGTACCTACAAGCTATTGAATATTTCTAAAATTCCTTAGAACACGTTGACAGCTAAACCGGTTTCACATTTGGGCACCGTTATGGACCGTATGTGTTTTCCAGCGCTGCCGTGCTGTCCGCACTGTAGTAGCGCCGCGTTAAACGAACAAAATCAATGCACGTGATATCTTACTGCACCCCCCCCCCCCCCCCCCCCCTTTCAAGCCTCACGTGATTAATGGTCAGTCCCTTAAGCAGTCAGGTAAAAAACAAAAATAAACAGCTGCATCTTCTCGTAAACTAGAAGCTAGAGGAGAAGGAGAGAAGCTAGAGTTAACTCACGAATGCTTCTTGTCTTTATCCTTCCTGTCGGCCTTGTCCTTATGCTTGTGCTTCCGGTAGACGGACTCCCCGTTACCCTCGTCTACCGTTTCTAGATGTAGCACGTAGAGACGGTAAATTTGCAGAAGAATTACCTATAGACAAGGACGCACGTTACATATTTTTTATACTTGACTAGCTGCGCCCCGCGGTTTCACCCGCGTAGTTCCCGTTTTGTTCCACGGGAACATACTATCGGGACAAAAAGTACCCTATCACTCAATCCTGGTTATGAATTATCTGTGTTCCAAATTTCATTAGAATCCGTTCAGTGGTTTTTGCGTCAAAGAGGAACAAACATCCATCCATTCTTACAAACTTTCACATTTATCATATATTAGTAGGATGGAACCGGCACGCATCTAACTGCAAACATCATTGCCAGATATTCATCCACCAAGCAGTAGTGTGCAAACATTACCGTGTCCCGGTTTGAAGGGCACTGTTTCTAGCAACATTACTGGGCATATGAGACTTTAGAGCCGATGTCTCAGTGACGAGCGCAGTGCAGTGCCGCGTAGGATTATGCAATGCAAAGTTCTGGGTGGCGCTGTAACTGTTATTGCTAATCTCGTCACGCAGTCAAATAAAAGAAATGTGGGTTTCCTCACGGTGGGTTTTTTATAACACTTTCCCTGCTGAGCTGATGAGCAATGCGACTGCGACACTGCGCACTCCATAGTGTTTTCCCGCATTCGCGGCGAGTTATGAAAAACATGACAGTTGTGTTCTCAGCACTGGAGGCCTACCATGACATCTTATAGCGATTCAATTGAAGACCTAAACTGAACCGCGTCGCATAGTCGCACCGTGACGTCTTATTTATTACTAGCTGTGCCCCGCGGTTTCACCCGCGTAGTTCCTGTTCCTGCAGGAATATGGGCATAAAATATAGCCTATGTTACTCGCTGTCAATGTAGCTTTCCATTAGAGAAAATTAAGCCGAAACTTTACATATTCCTATACATACTTTCATCCCTTATATTTATTTTACCCCTCAAGGGTAAAGTTTTACAAACTTTGAATGTCAAATTTATTTATATCTAATCATAAGCCTAAAAAATAAATTTCAAGCTTCTAGCTTCAAAATGACGATACTTCCATACAAACTTTCATCCCCTATTTCAAACCCTTACAATTCTTTTATGGCATTAAAAAGTACCCTATGTCCTTTCTCAGGCTCTAGACTATTTCTGTACCAAATTTCATTTCAATCGGTTCAGTAGTTCAGGCGTGAAAGAGCAACAGACAGAGTTACTTTCGCATTTATAATATAAGCAAGGATGTTTGCTGCCATTTTCAACCCAAACTGGATCCAGTTAAGGTCTTTAATTCAATCGCTATAAGAGGTCATGGTATACCTCCTGAAAGTGTTAAGGCTATGTTCTAGAAACTCACCAAGGTGTTCTTGCAAGTGAAGAAGATGTTCATATAGTTGATAATCTTGTAGTGGGCAATTATGAGGAGTCGGAAGGCGAGGAACGGAGCGTCCTGCAGCGCTATATTCATCATTATAGCGCAAACTTCAATGGAGCAACAGCAAGCGCGGTTGTTCCTAAACAAATGGAGGGACAATCAGTGAACTTTGCGTTACATCGCCAACTCCCCGACACCCTCTACTGGTTGCTGGAATTCCAGACCAGAAATAGGCTGTGTAGTGTCCATGTGTATATAACACAGGCGCAGTATTATCCTCCAATAATAACACGACAGTAGGAAGTAGATTTTATAATAAAAACAATAAAAAAAAACATCAATAAAGCTGTGCAAAAGCGTACTGTTATTGGCAGGCGTGACGCTTACCATCAGGAGAATGACCAAGTCCTCTTAGTTAAAAGAAACAAAAACAAAATAAATGTGGAAGTGAAAAAACATTTTATAACATAAAATGAAGCAGTGAAAAGCTAACTTAAAATTTGTTTATTAAAGTTTTTGTTGAATAATTTATATTTCCAGACAAATTTTATAAAATACGTATCCGCTACTGCAAGCTGATCAGAATGAGTCCAAACACCACCAGTCTACTGTTAGTCGCTGAGGAGTTCCGCTGTCTACCTTCCGCCTCTATCAGATCAGCTCGCTGTCACCATTATTAAAGCGCCGAGTAGATAAGAATGCCTGAAGCATGCCGAAGGTTCAATGATAGGAATAAATGGTTCGGATGTACAAGACTCAATTCTCAAATAATTTCTCCCGACAAGATTGTGGTAACTTTTTGAAATTTCAGTTTCCGGTCATAACGAAAACGGTCCACATTAATGAAATAAAAAAAAATGAGCAGGTGCGTGCGTGCGTGCGTGCGAAATACGTACATGTCAGACCTATTGGCAGTTCCTCGCGACTTCCGACTCTTGGTGGCGGTGAGGACGACCGTGAACTGCATCAGGGACCATGACCAGATGGCCAGGGTTAAGAGCACCAGCACCTTCTCCGACGCCACCTTCTCGTCCTTGAAAGAGTCGAAGAACTCGATGATGTCCGCGGCTGTGCCTATAATGGAATATATATTTTGTAACTATTGTCTAAAATTAAAAAAAACACTTAAGCCTCTTATTCATTGTAGTAGTGGGGGGCCTCTTCTGCAAGAGACCGCCTGGGGAAGTACCACACCGCCGCCAGATATTCATCCTCTAAGCAGTATTGGCAAACATTATTGTGTTCCGGTTCGAAGGGCACTGTTTCCAGCGAAATTACTGGGCATATGAAACTTTAGAGCCGATGTCTCAGGGTGACGAGCGTAGTGCGCCGCGCAGGATTATGCAATGCAGGAATCTGGGTGGCGCTGTGACTGTTATGGGCAGGCGTAGCGCTTAACATCAGGTGAACGACTTGCTCGTCTCGTCACTCAGTCAAATAAAACCAAGGACATTTCCCTTTCAAGTGGTTGATGGCTGAATGTGGCACAGGAAAAGGAAATTCCATGAACTCTATCAATGCTTCGGGAATACGCCCGTCAGAGAAGATAGCACCGAGAAACTCTACTCTCTCTCTCTAAAACAAGCTCACCAATATACACCAGCAGCAGCTGACTGAGCTGGTCCCTGGTGAGGTCTCCCTTGGGCAGCAGCCAGCGGCCCACGATGAGGGTCAGCATGAGGAACTGCTCGATAAGGGTCACCCACATATCTGTAGGGATCTTGTTTGCCATGGGGAGTGGAATGTCGGCCGCCGGCGTCTGTGGGTGCCAAGGTTTATTTTTATCATCATCGACACCAACAACTTTCTTGAGGTTAGGCCATAAGCCACCACGGGGGCCCAGTCCGGATTGGTGGGTAACATACCTCCGAAATAACTCTCGGGTAGGTATGTGGGTTTCCTCACGATGTTTTCCTTCACCGAAAAGCGAGTGATAATTACGTGCCTAATGCTTAACTGAAACACGTTGATTTACCTATTCATTGAGACCATTTCAATGAGCCCAAACCAGACACCTCTTCTGTAAGTTGGCGAGGAGTTGACCCGTGCTCAGCAGTGGGACGATATGGGCTGATGATAATGATGACGATAATGAGTTTGGCGATTATATTGTAGAATTATGGCGCAGGGGTCTTGGAGATACCACGTTCTTGACGCAAATGAGCGATTCATGATTACCGTAAGTTGCAGCTCCACATAATTATTGTGGTTTGTGTTGTTGTCAGCTGTCTTCGCTTGCTTCGCCAGCCTCTTGTCCACCTTGTGGAGCTCCAGGAGCCATATTGCCGGCACCGTGAGGGCGAGGTACAGGAACACCGACGGGCAGAACCTGGAGCGAAAGGAGGCCGAATGTAAAACAAATAATCCTTACTCCTTACTTATATTATAAATGCGAAAGTAACTCTGTCTGTTGCTCTTTCACGCCTAAACTACTGAACCGATTGAAATGAAATTTGGTACAGAGATAGTCTAGAGCCTGAGAAAGGACATAGGGTACTTTTTAATGCGAAAAAAGCATTGTAAGGGTTTGAAATAGGGGATGAAAGTTTGTATGGAAGTTCCGTCATTTTTGAAGCTAGAAGCTTGAAATTTATTTTTTAAGCTTTTGATTAGATATAAATAAATATGACATTCAAAGTTTGTAAAAAATTACCATTGGGGGGGTAAAATAAATATAGTAAAAGTATGTATGGAAATATGCAAGGTTTCGGCTAAACCACTGGGCCGATTTTAAAAATTCTTTCACTAATGGAAAGCTACATTATCAGTGAGTAACATAGGCTATATTTTATCCCCATATTCCCGTGGGAACAGGACATACGCGGGTGAAACCGCGGGGCGCAGCTAGTTGATAGATAAATCACCATTGGGCTGTAACCTCTTTTCAAAGATGGCAGCCCTGAAAATCGAGTAGGCCGAGGGGTTTTTTGGTTTTTGGGTTTTTATGAACAATAGCGGGAATCCTTGATATATAAAGCTGTTGGATGGAAGATAATATTTATAGAAGTAGTATAACTAAAGGTTTTATTGGTCTGCAGAAGCTAACGAGGTTGGATTATCATAAACAACCTCAAACTTTTTGAAGTAAAACTTCTCTTGCACGCTTGACTTTGGGAGTAAGCTGGTGAATTAGTGGCGAGAGCGTTACGAAAAGTGTGATCGATAGTGTTAGTGAAGAAAGAAAATGAGAGAATTACGTTACGTTTGCTACTGTAGTGGCAAGAGAGAGGTGCGAGCGCAGATTCATAACAGTTACAGTGCCACTCAGAACTTTGCATTGCGTAATCCTGCGCGGCGCACTGCGCTCGTCACTCTGAGACATCGGCTCTAAAGTCTCACACGCCCAGTAATGTCGCTGGAAACAGTGCCCTTCGAACCGGAACACAGTACTGTTTGCACACTACTGCTTGGCGGATGAATATCTGGCAAAGGTGTGGTACTTCCCCAGGCGGTCTCTTGCAGTAGAGGCCTTCCACTACATAAATGCTCCAATCTCCATGATAATAATAGAATAGAATAGAATAGAATAGAAAAACTCTTTATTGTACACCAGAAACAAAATTAAACACAGTACAGAAGAATTACAATAGGTAAACAAGGGTAAGTTAATAATTAATGTAACTTCTACAATTTCAATGTCATTTAATATATGAGGTGACTCATTTCGATCTGGTAATTTTTGCTTCGTTCTTGGCTTTATTTAGTTTTCCCCTTCATTACGTCAGCAACCTTCCGTAGACGCCATAAACAGTCTAACCAAAGGACCGCGCATGTCTCTCTCACCCCCCTGCCAGTTATATGACCGATTGTTCGTATAACGGTAGTAAACTGGCGATCTCTGACCATTTTTACCTAACTGAGCGACGCAAAGGAAGGTATTGTATTCGGTAATTTTTCGCATTCACTAGTGTAACTTCTTTTTAGAGTTCCGTACCCAAAGGGTAAAACGTCACCCTATTACTAAGACTCCGCCGTCTGTCTGTCCGTCTGTCACCAGGCTGTATCTCATGAACCGTGATAGTTGTAAATTTGAAATTTTCACAGATGATGTATTTCTGTTGCCGCTATCACAACAAATACTAAAAACAGAATAAAATAAATATTGAAGGGGGCTCCCATACAACAAACGTGTTTTTTTACTTGTTTTTGCTCGATATCGATAACGGCAACAGGTAGACGCTTGAAATATTCATAGAATATTTAGTTATATATTCACTTTAAAAATAAATAATTATATTAAAATAATTTTGCTGTTTTTATGGATAGTGTTACGGAACCCCTCGTGCGCGAGTCCGACTTGCACTTGGCCGTTTTATTTAGGGTTCCGTACTTCAAAGGGAAAAAGGAACCTCTATAGGATCACTGTGTTGTCCGTCTGTCTGTCTGTCCATACTTTTTTGGCAGGAAAGCGTAGAGGTATCAAGTTAATCAAGGTATTTATCAAATACGCGAGTTCACGGGCTCTTTAAGCTATGAAAAAAAATCAAACTTGTAAGTCATTGCGATCAAAATGACCGTTTATATAGCATATTTCACGATTTCATAAAGAACTCATTTTGTCATACCGGGTGTGTGCGCCCGCACTGCTGATTGAGATTAGTTACGGCCAGTAAACAGTAAGCACACACGTTGTATGAAGATTCGTAAAAGCTGAAAATCAGCGTTGTGGTTTGACCACAGCATCATGCTGAGCTCAGGCCTTGTCTGACATCACTGCGCGCCGGCTATCTGCGTACGCTATTATGTTCATCGTGTGTTTTCATTTTCTCTTGTCTTGTCTCTCGATAAGTACGTTGTTCGCTGCTGTGTGCAGTTGTGTCAGAATAAATGTTTTTTCTTTCTTTCTTTTCTAAAAGTGCCAAAAAAAAACCGGTTCAGCAGTCAACGTATTAAAAAAAACTAAAGAAAGCACGTTTTTCTACCATTAAATTAAATTCTTTTCTACTTTTTAGTTTAGCTTAATATAAAAGCGTGTTTTTTTAGTTTTTTAACTACAATTATTTGCAGAGTTAGATGCGTGCCGTGTCCATAGAGTATATATACATATTATAACGTCCTTGGCAGTTCATTGAGGCGTTAGACTTGTGTCGGAAGATGCCCTTAACACTTGCTAATCAGCGTTACAGTTGGATGAGCTTTCACAAAACATTGTAAATGCCATCCCCAGGGTCAATGCCATACCCCTGAAGGGTTGGCGCAGGCCTCTAATCTTGGGAATCGATAGCGGGGGATGTATTGTATAGCCAATGTCGAAACGTTTTTGAAGTAAACCTTCTTTACACACGCTTGACTTCGAGTAAGCTGGTAGCGAGAGCGTTACGAAAAGTGTGATCGATAGAGGCGAACGGAAGTTAAGAGGGAGATATAAGTTAGTGAAGATAGAAAGAGAGTTATGTTTCGTATATTACTGTAGGGGCCAGAGAGAGAGGTGCGAGCACACATTTTCTTTCTCTCTTTCTCTCATAGCCATTTCTCTCATACATTACATACATAAAGAAGGAGCTAAAGAAGTTTTACTTCAGTCGTATGGTTTAAAGCACGTTTGGTTTTTTGAAGGGAAAACCTTTTTAGATGCTTCGAGCACAAAAAAAATGAGTGTTAAAATAACAAAAAGTTCTTATTACAAATTAAGTTGTTCTTATAAATTAAACCTCATTAGAAAAGACTGCCCACAGTGTTTATTAATCCTTGAGCATAAACACTTCTTTACAAACCAAATATAATTCGAAAAATATAATCTAACTAGCTGTGCCCCGCGGTTTCACCCGCGTAGTTCCTGTTCCCGCAAAAATATGGGGATAAAATATAGCCTATGTTACTCGCTGTCAATGTAGCTTTCCATTAGAGAAAATTAAGCCGAAACTTTACATATTCCTATACAAACTTTCATCCCCTATATTTATTTTACCCCTCAAGGGTAAAGTTTTACAAACTTTGAATGTCAAATTTATTTATATCTAATCAAAAGCCTAAAAAATAAATTTCAAGCTTCTAGCTTCAAAAATGACGGTACTTCCATAGAAACTTTCATCCCCTATTTCAAACCCTTACAATGTATTTTTTGCGATAAAAAGTAGCCTATGTCCTTTCCTAGGCTCAAGACTATTTCTGTACCAAATTTTATTTCAATCGGTTCAGTAGTTCAGGCGTGAAAGAGCAACAGACAGAGTTACTTTCGCATTTATAATATAAGTAAGGATAACTCGACGACACGATTGGTCGAAATGGTAGGCCTCTTCTGCAAGATACCGCCT
Organism: Campaea margaritaria; assembly: GCA_912999815.1. Taxonomy (NCBI): domain Eukaryota; kingdom Metazoa; phylum Arthropoda; class Insecta; order Lepidoptera; family Geometridae; genus Campaea; species Campaea margaritaria. Next base: position 3,913,028 of record OU538818.1, read on the forward strand.
GGGGAAGTACCACACCTTTGCCAGATATTCATCCACCAAGCAGTGGTGTGCAAACATTACTGTGTTCCGGTTTGAAGAGCACTGTTTCTAGCGAAATTACTGGGCGTGTGAGACTTTAGAACCGACCGAACCGATTTGTTGTTTTTTACAACGTTACGGCAAGCGAAAACACGCCTGGCGTGCGAGCCCGCACAGCTGTATTGACAATCTTATCACAGCAGTTGTGTGCGCCCGCACGGCTGATTGAGTTCAGTTACGACGCAACGCCAGTAAACACATACGTTGTGTGAAGATTCGCAAAAGAGCCAAAAAAGTGAAACGCTTCAGCAGTGAACGTATTTCCACCGTACCTACGTGTAACTAAGAACTAATATCCATAAATGTCACCAAAGAATATCCTACTAATATTAAAAAAGCGAAAGTTTGTGAGAATGGATGGATGGATGTTTGTTCCTCTTTCACGCAAAAACCACGGAACGGATTCGAATGAAACTTGGAACGCAGATAGTTTATAACCAGGATTGAGTGATAGGGTACTTTTTATCCCGATAGTATGTTACCGTGGGTCAAAACGGGAACTACGCGGGTGAAACCGCGGGACGCAGCTAGTATAATCTAATTTCTTGATAATGTCGAAAATCACTCTCCCTCACTGAATCCTGTTCAATAGAGGAATAGAGAGAAAGAGGAGTTTCGATTTTAATATATCAACTTGTTATGTTAATAAGGGCATTTACACCATAATAGGTAATGACAGCCCTCTACAGCGCACCGGATGTAGGGTTGCCAGATGTAAAATTCCGAAAACCACATTTATCGCCCTGTTTGGCCGGACATTTATATGAAAAGGCCAGAAATTTAAAAATGTATGGCACATCTCTTATTTCTAGGTAAAGACTATATAGACTATATATTATTATGATCTATGGTTTGAGTTTGAAAAAGGACATTTCCTTTCAGCTTTCAGAAATCGCTTTCAGCGATAAGACCGCCCATTGTACTACCCTTGTTTACCTATTGCAATTCTTCTGTACTGTGTTTATTTTTGTTTCTGGTTTACAATAAAGAGTTTTTCTATTCTATTCTATTCTATTTCCCTTTCAAGTGGTGGCTCACGCCTGAATCTCGCACAGGAAAAGGAAACTCCATTAACTCTACCAGCGCTTCGGAAATACGCCCGTCAGAGAAGATAGCACCAAAAAACTCTACGGGGATGTATTTTTTTTTCAATTTACTTTACTCCTTTTTTTTGCCGCAATAAAAAAAAACTAATCTGTCCGGCTTTATCCGGACGTCTGGCATCCCTAGCCGGAGGTGAGGTCATAGCATTAGGGCGCCTCCGGAACTGGCGCCATTAGGCGAGAATGCTAATGTTCTTTGCATTGGTACCTATCTGTGTGATTCCAGGGAATTGCGCGATGCAAGTTTTCAAATACATTGTTATAGCTTAAACCTAAACAAATGGGCAGTTTGGTTAGCAAAGCGTGAGGTTTCAGGTTTGAGGTTTCAGGTTTCCGGTTTCAGGCGTATTTGCTCTGAGTCTGCGTGTTTGTAGGAGCACGGTCCACGTAGTTCCTGATTCCCTAGTACAGGGAGTCTTAGTTAGGGGTCGGGAGCTGTGTATGTGGTCGGGACGCGATATTTAATTGCCTTTGTTAGCCAACTCCCGCTTCGTTGTTTCACCCGCGTTACTCCCGTATTCCTGCTGGAGCTTATGATATTTTTTTTTCTTTTGAAATTACTGGGCATATGAGACTTTAGAGCCGATGTCTCAGGGTGACCAGGGTGACGAGCGCAGTGCGTGTGAGGATTATGTAATGCAAAGTTCTCGTTGGCACTGTAACTGATATGGGCTGGCGTAGCGCTTACCATCATGTGAATGACCTGCTCGTCTCGTCACTCAGTCAAATAAGACCATTAATAAATCCCGCTATAAAATATAGCCTATAGCACTCTAGGATAAAGTTGCTTCCTAAAATTAGACAAAATTAAATATAAAACTCAAACTTAATAATCTAACAAAAGTCCATAAGGAAGGCGCCAAGAGCACTGGCTGCATTTCCACGTTGAATAGCAATAGCTGTTCTCTGTGCGAGAAATGAGCCAGCCCTCCTGTCACCTGCAGCGTCAAAACATAATCAAATACAAATAATTTGTAATCAAAAAACAGCTTCCTGTTAGTGAAAGAATTATCAAAATCGGATCAGTAGTTCCCGAGATTACCTCCTTTTAAGTTGATTAAAAAGAGCTAAATCAAAAATCACCAATAGATTACAAACTAGAAATGATCTGATTAAAACTTACCACTTCCACTCCTGACTCTCCTTGATGGTAAGCGTGAACACCCCCTCAAAAATCAGCAGCAAAATCGGTGCTGCCAGATACCAATACTCAATGTTCCCTTTGAATTTTGTCACTTGCCATATGGCAATAATGCCGTGACAGGCGAACACTAGACGAGTGATGACGGCCTTTATAGTGGCCAGCACTTTGCCAACGTTAGCCATTTTGTAGCTGATGGGCAGTTGTTTAGAATACTTTGTTGTATTTTGTCATCTTGTTGGTAGGCACTTTTGTTCAGAACACTTCGTTGATCTTGTAGGCCCTTTTGTTTAGAATAATGTGTGGATGACTGTCTTCTTGTTTAACATAGACACGTTTGTTTAGAACACTTTGTTGTGCTTTGTCATCTTGTTAAAGTAGGCAATTTTGTTCAGAACACTTCGTTGATCTTGTTTAGGGTAGGCACTTTTGTTCACAATACTGTGTGGATGACTGTCTTCTTGTTTAACGTAGGCAGTATTGTTCAGAACACTTTGTTGTAGTTTATAATAGTGTTAATAATAAATAGTTATTATTGTTCAAAAGACTGCGTGAATTTTTGTCATTATATTTAAGATAGTTACTAATTATTTTTCAGAACACTTTGTCAATGTTTTCATTGTATTGTAGATAATTGAAATTGTTCAGAACACTTGGTTGACGTTTGACATCATGTTGGAATATTTACCTATAATAAATACTATTTGTTAGCAACACGAACCTCTTTAGTATAACAATCCTTTTTTGGTTATGAAAACCTTTTTAGTTTGAAAGATTTTTGAAATTAGAAGAAAAAAGATAAACAAAAAAGGCCTTTTTTCACGTAGTTTTTAGTCGTTGTTTTTATTTTCGCCAAACTAAGTTCTTTACTGATTATAATTATATAATTTACATCCGTAGCGCTTACCACCAGGTGAACGACTTGCTCGTCTCGTCAATCAGTAAAAAAAAATCTTCAAAAGGCATAACACAGTTTCTTGAAACAGCTAAGAAATCAATGAAACAATGTAGCCCCAGCATTATGATACTCCGTTGAGTTCGCCTCGTTCCGAGCTCGGCTCGTATATATGTGGACCGACAGTGGACCTGCCATAAATCACGCCACTCTGTTTCCACCGTAATGAATTGAACCAATCCCTAGAACTGGGGGACCACCTTTGTTTTCAATTGGGCGATGACGTCATGGCAAGACTCCCTACGCCGGACTGTGACTAATAAAAGATACTAATGTGCTTTTTGTGGACTAATCCGGGGGACTTTTTAGTGCCTATTGCAATGGATACTTTCATCCAAAAAGTACCTAAGTCACACAATTTTCGTGATTTTTGACACCTCCCCCGTCCTTGTCACACTTGATCACACTTGTGAGACCCCCCCCCCTCCTCCTAGTGTGACGTCACATATTTTGCAATTTTATATGTAGAAATCATTAAATGAAAACAGCAGTTCCGAGGTTAGTTTTATTTGGCATTTTAACACTTAGGTTTTGAAATGTGACGTCGTGAAATTGAAGAACCCTCCCACTCCTTGTCACATAATGTCACACTTCCTCGACCCACCCCCTTAACGTGTGACGTACATAATATTTTTGAATTGTACAAATGAAATTGTGGATTTTAAATGAAAAATCATAAAAGTATTTTGAAATATAAAAATTATGTTTTTGGAAAATTCTAATAGAGAGATGTTTCACCAGTTCTATAGATCTACATATATAAAAATGTTATGTTGGTTTGTGTACGCTTCAAAAACTCAAAAAGTTCTGCACCGATCGAGCGGAAATTTTAGCATGATATATAATCCGCATCAAGGATTGTTTTTATCTATTTTTTGTGCCACAGCGAAGCGTGGCAGGGCACAGCTAGTAGATTATAAAAATAATCTTTCATAAATTATGAACCTTTTTCGAGAGTTTTAAATCGTATATTTTTTCTTAAGAGTTATTTTTTTAAACTGTGTTGGTAAATCTAGTTTAAGAATCATAAAAGTGTATGACCAAAATTTTTTATTTTTCTTTGACAAGTTATGCGGCTAGTTTCCAATTTGTCTATAACTTCAATTCAATTAAGGCGTAATCAACTGACTTTAACCCCTCAATATGATCCCACTAGACGTAATTTTCTCATTTTGAACATTTAAACACGCCTTTTAGGATCGCAATTTCTCAATGGGCAGTTTTTTTTTATATTGTTTTAGGCATCTTTTTCGCCTAATAATAAATGCCATGCTTGTCATAAGAAAAAAAAAAAAACAAAAAATAAATAGAAACTTAATAAAGGTACGTTCGCAATATATTGACCCGAACGGGTAAGTGGGCTTCTACTGGATATTATAACCTTTTTTTTTGCTGTGTTGGCTGCGTCGCATTTGGTTAATACCAAATGTTTTGGTTTGGTTTTTTGGTTTATCTAATGATAAAAATAAAAAAGCATATATTATATGCATAATTATTATCTGAAATATTTTAGTATTTAATTCAGATAGACGTGTTTATAACTTTTAAATGATCAAAAAGCAGTTAAAATCTTATTAAAATTCTGTTTCTTATAAATAGCATATTGTAAAAGTGTAAATCGAAAAAGAAACCTAATGGATTTTTTCTACGCGGCTTACCAAATATGTTTTGATTAGATAACTATATTCCTAAATTATTATTTTTAAATTAGTTTTTTATTCAATAAAGAATACAAAGGCACTAAAATCAAGGCACGATAAAGGCATTAAGACAATGTCATGTTAAATAATCACTTTTAAATAAAATTACACGGTTGGCTTCGAATTTTCTAAGAAAACTCCGAAGCGACCGCCGGGACTACACTGAAGTAGAAATTTCTTCTCTTACGGGGTAAAGAGTTAGGGAATTGACTTTTTTCCATGAACGGTGTGCATTGCTGGTGGCTGTTGACTAGTTGCGCCGCGCGACCGCGTCTACACGTTAGTTTTTTAGGGTTCCGTACATAAATAGGAAAAAGAAAGCCTTATAGGATCCCTTTGTTGTCCGTCTGTCTGTCTGTCAGTACCCTTTTTCTCAGCATTGCGTAAAGGTATCTAGGTGAATCAAAACCTATAGGGTTGTTATATATTTGGTTTCATCACGATGATTTCCTTAACGTTTTAACTGATGAGCCGGTTTGCTCGTCTAGCCACGGGTGCGGCTCTGCACACTCCACAGTGTTTTCCCATACAACAAACACAACAGTTGTGTTTTCCCGCACTGAACGTGTTTCCTAAAAGCGAGTGATAATTACGTACATATGTTTTACAAGAAACACATTTGTAAGTACAGCTCGCACTGGGATTTGAACGGCCCTCTCCTTAGAAGGCGGACGTTCTCCCACTAGGCTACCACTGCCCAAAAGTCATGGTCACATTTAACACGTTCACTGCTGAAAACACAGACGTTGTGTTTTTTATAACTTTACGCGGGTGCGGGAAAACACAACCGTTGTGTTAGCGCAGCTTACGTGCCGGCCGTGCGGCGAAACACAGACGTGTGTGTGTAACGCGGCGCTACTACAGCGCGGCTCACACAGACGGCGCGCCAGTGCTGGGAAACACGCAGGGTCCGTAACGGTGCGCAAATGTAAAAACCGGTTCATTCAACCAGCAATGTATGCAGTCCATTGGCATATTTCCCAATTGGAAATGCGCGCGCATCCAGGGGGAATCAGGCCAATCACAGGTCCCAATAGAACGGCCAGGTTCGGGATTTGGTGTTACCACAGCACAGGAAATAGTATAGGTGCCTACGTTGCTCATCTAGAGTACCTACCTTATGCCATACAACATGGCATAATTAAAAAAAAACGAAATTTGTGCTGGGAAACAGTAGAAGTAAAACTAAAAAAATATTTGAAAAGAAATTCATAAAAGATATTTTAAAATTATACGAAACGTAACTCACGCTCTTTCTATCTTCATTAACTTATATCTCCCTCTCAACTTCCGTTCGCCTCGCCTGATCACATTTTTCGTAACGCATTCACCAGTTAACGCCCCAAGTCAAGCATGCGTAAAGAAATTTTACTTCATAAATATTACGAAAATTGAAAAAATTACATCCCCGTAGAGTTTCTCGGTGCTATCTTCTCTGACGGGCGTATTTCCGAAGCGCTGGTAGAGTCAATGGAGTTTCCTTTTCCTGTGCGAGATTCAGGCGTGCGTCGCCGCTTGAAAGGGAAATTTCCTTTTCAAACTCAAACCATAATCAGTTAATGATTAGTTTAGTAGATCATATTTGATTTATTTGTATATTTCTCTCTATGTAAGTATATATGAGACGTATTGACTTGTAAAAGTGTATTATTTTTGCCTGTTACTAAACAACGAGACAAGCAAGTCGTTCACCTGACGGTAAGCGCCAAGCCTGCCCATAACAGCTACAGTGCCACCCAGAATCTGTCGCGGCACTGCACTGCGCTCGTCTCCCTGAGACGTCGGCTCTAAAGTCTCATACGCCCAGTAATTTCGCTGGAAACAGTGCCCTTCAAGCGAGACCAGAGTAATGATTGCACACTACTGCTTGGCGGGCTTGTCTTGTTACAATAAAAAAGGCAATAGATAAAGCATTGTAGGTATTAATTATGCAAAAATTACTAATTTCACGGTTAATTAAGATATTCTCAGATAGTCAGAAATGAAGCTCAATTCTTTTTCTATTTTCTAGTGTAGAATCAAGACTTCAGTCTCGAAGGGAAGTGAGATGGTTTTTTTGTACTATTTATTGTTTTTCTGTGAGTATTATTAACCGATTTCATATTTCAACAATCCACAGGAACTGGAGGCCTACCATGACGTCTTATAGCGATTCAGTTTAGGACCTAAACTGAACTGCGTCGCATAATCGTACCATGACGTCTTATTAGCGACTCAGTTTAGGTTTCCGCCATTTTGAACCTAAACTGGATCGCAAGTCATGATTTCGTTCATTCTTTTCGTACCATGAGCTATATTTAAAACCTATTTGAACCTATACTGATCCCATTAGCTGTCAAAATTAGCGTCTCAATAAGAGTTAATATTTTCACAACCAAAGTTGAGCCTTTTTGGTTATATATCTTAATAGCGGCGGCCCCGCGGTTTCACCCGCGTAGTTCCTCTTCCAGTGGGAATACGGGTATAAAATATAGCCTCCTTCCATACAAAATTTCTTCCCCTATTGCTATTTTACCTTGTGGATAATTTTTTTACAAAATTTGAATGTCATTTTTATTTATATCTAATCAAAAGCACAAAAATAAAATTCCAGCTTCTAGCATAAAATATGAAGAAACTTCCATACTAACTTTCATCCCCTATTTCAACACTTCACAACCCTTTTCTCGCATTAAAAAGTAGCTTATGTCCTTTCTCAGGCTCTAGAGTCTAGGCTGTACCAAATTTTATTTAAATCAGTTCAGTAATTTAGGCGTGAAAGCGTAGCAGACAGACAAAACGACGGACAGTTACTTACGCATTTATAATATAATTAGGGAAGTAGGGATTATTTTGATTTCAGTGTAAAAATCATAATAATTAAGTGTGTGTATTTGTGTATGCACTGTCGCCTTGGGAGTTTAAACTTAGGGCTACTGATTCCCACAGCCGGCGAGAGTATTCCCTGGCTTGCGTGATTTTATTATAGCACGTTGCAATCTCGTTGTGCCTATTTATGAAATTCCAAAGGTGTTCAAGTTGCCCGTAGCTTACTCGTTGACGAGAAGTTTCACAGTATAATATAAAGAAAACCACTTAAAATAGCCGCTAACACTTGAGACGTAAGCTTGGGAATTTTGGAGTATAGATTCATGCGTATAAGTACCTACTTAAGAAATAAGGTTTTTATATAATATGCAAAATATTAGTCAGAATTACTGACGCCATTGTAGTGAATTTATAAACCACATAAAAAGAAATCGAAAATAGTATTTATAAAAATCAGCACAAAAGCGCGCGTATTTCAATATACGAACTCTTTTGTGCTGTATTTTCTAATTAGAGTCGAAGAACATTCATCCGTCCGTCACTCATTAATCAAATGTCAAATGTCGAAAATATAAAAGGAACATTCTAAAAAGATATCAATTCTAGGACCACAATATTTTACTCGTAATTTAATTTAAAAATGATCTTAAATAAATAATAAATCAATAAACATTATTGATACATACATCTAAATACTTAATTAAATTACTTAGGTGTTGTGTCTTCACACAAATGACAAAACATGCAACATGAAAATAAGCGTAATTTTCCGAAATATTTTTTTAATTTATTTCTGAACGCAACCAAAAGAAAGAAACACGGCTAAACGAAGTTAGCAAAGGATGTTGATATAGTGTTGTCTCTTTCCAACAGAGTGACGTCATAGCAGACGTAAGAAACTATCGTTCATTCATTCTTATTGTTAACGATCCAATAACGATTTTGTTTAGGTGTAGGTCATGGTACCAAATTATGCGGTGCAGTTTAGGAACCTAAGTTGAACTGAGCCAAAACTGAGCCGTTAACTAATAGGTGAGAGTAAGCCTCCTGTTCACGTTTACCGGATCAAAAGTATTCTAAATGTATCCACACCTTTGCCAGATATTCACCGCCAAGCAGTCACGCTTGACTTACGAGCGTGCGTAAAGAAGATTTACTTCAAAAATAAAAACTGGTCAAGTGCGAGTCGGACTAATATCCCTACTTCCCTACTTTATATTATAAATGCGAAAGTAACTCTGTCTGTCTGTTGCTCTTTCACGCCTAAACTACTGAACCGTTATTAACAAATGATATGATCTCATTAGTTCTGTAGGTTCCTAGTCTAGTGATACAAACAAATATTAATGTCAATATTAAAAACAATGTTGAATGCACCGGTTACACGTAAATAGATTGGTTGAAACTGTATGCCATGATCTGGTCTCCTATAATTAAAAACAATATATAATACTTAACCATACTTGCAACATACCAATACTTTATAACTGTTGTATACTGAAATCTCATCAACTTCGAAAAATTGTAGAATCTTTGTTTAAGAAACATTAACTTATGATAACACGATCTCATTAGTTCCTAACTTCCTAGTATTGTAATATTAAATATTTGTTGAATATAAGAAAAGCACAGTTAAATAGTACATAGTTAATAGTTTAGTCGAAACTGTATTGCATGATGTGGTCTCCTATAATTAGAGAAACACAATGTATAATAGCCATACCTAGAACATACTAATACCATGTATAGTGTAATCTCTGTTGGAGATCCAAAGTATAAATAAATAAATAAATAAACAAATAAATAAACCGATTGAAATGAAATTTGGTACAGAGATAGTCTACGTAGAGTCTAAAAAAGGACATAGGGTACTTTTAATGCGAAAAAAGCATTGTAAGGGTTTGAAATAGGGGATGAAATTTGTATGGAAGTTTCGTCATTTTTGAAGCTAGAAGCTTGAAATTTATTTTTTTGGTTTTTTATTAGATATAAATAAATATGACATTCAGAGTTTGTAAAAATTTACCCAAGAGGGGGTAAAATAAATATAGGGGATGAAAGTATGTATGCAAATATGTAAGGTTTCGGCTAAACCACTGGGCCGATTTTAAATTTTTTTTCAAAAGCTACATTGACAGCGAGTAACATAGGCTATTTTTATCCCCATATTCCCGCGGAAACAGGAACTACGGGGGTGAAATCGCGGGGCGCAGCTAGTAACTAAATATTTTATGAATATTTCAAGCGTCTATGCTGCCAATATCAATATCGAGCAAATAAATCGCGTTTATTGTATGGGAGCCCCCTTAAATATTTATCTTATTATATTTTTATAGTATTTGTTGTGATAGCGGCAACAGAAATACATCATCTGTGAAAATTTCAACTGTCTAACTATCACGGTTCATGAGATACAGCCTGGTGACAGACGGACACACAGCGAAGTCTTAGTAATAGGGTCCCGTTTCACATTTTGGCAGGACCGGATTAACCCTATCGAGGCCTTTAGGCAATCCAATTCTCGGGCCCCTTTATTTTACCCTTTTCTTAATTTTTAAAATATGTTTTCTCTATAACAAAAGTCGAGTCGATCGCCAACCAAGCATCTCATCGAGTTTGAAAAGAAGAAGCTATGATATTAGGGAAAGAAGTCCACAAATTCTCAAAAAAATAAAATTGTTCGATGAAATGTCTTTTTCCTTTGCGCGTGGCCCGCGTCGGCCGCACCGACTAGGCCCCCTTGGGCCCCTAGTCGGCGCGGGGCGCCTAGGCAGTTGCCTAATTCGCCTTATAGATAATCCGGCCCTGCCCTTTGGGTACGGAACCCTAAAAAAACGAGAAAAATATATAAACTAGCTGTGCCCTGCCACGCTTCGCTGTGGCACATTCGCACATTCGCTGTTATGTCACTGATGAAAAAAATAGATAAAAACAATCCTTGATGCGGATTATATATCATGCTAAAATTTCAGCTCGATCGGTGCAGAACTTTTTGAGTTTTTGAAGCGTACACAAACCAACATAACATTTTTATATATATAGATAATCTATTTATTTCAGTTTTCCTAATAAACATAGGTATCACATCGTCCAGGTCATTAAACTATCTCCGAAACTCTGATGATGGAAACAAGGATGCCATAAAAACTTCGCCTAAGAGAGTTACTCCACCAAAGATAAGAAAACTGTCCAATGCTTTGAGAGACGACATCCCGGTGATGAGGAACGACGAAGGTCTAATTTATGACTTCGAAGATGAACCCCTGAGAGTAAACTGGTGATTTATAAACCCTCTACTATACAGATGTGTTAATATCGAAGCGGTTTTAATATTCAATGCTAATAAATTATTCCCTACAATATTTTATTTACGTGGCTGGCGGGAACACATTGACATGTCGACATACATGTTTTTTTTTATTAGCTTTTTTACACGCTCACAGCTTAAAACACAACTGTCGTGTTTTTCATAACTTGCCACGGGTACGGCAAAACACAACTGTTGTTTGTTGTATGGGGAAACACTATGGCGCGTGCAGAGCCGCACCCGTGGCCAGACAAGCAAAACGGCTTACAGTCAAAGTGTTAAAGGTAACATTTTTACAGACTTTAAGTGGCATTTATATTTATGTCCAATTAAAAGCCTAAAAAATAAATTTCAAGCCTCTAGCTCCAAAAATGACGAAACTTCCATACAAACTTTCATCCCCTATTTCAAACTTTCACAATGCTTTTTTTGCATTAAAAAGTACCCTATGTCCTTCCTCAGGCTCTAGACTATGTCTGTACCAAATTTCATTTCAATCGGTTCAGTAGTTTAGGCGTGAAAGAGCAACAGACAGACAGAGTTACTTTCGCATTTATAATATTAAAAGTAGGGAAGTAGGAATTACCAATCCTCGAAGCTAACTGTGTACTACAATAAAAATATTCTGATTCTGATTCAAACATTACTGAATCAGAAACAGAATCATATTTATTGCTTAAACTGTGAATACAGAGATGGTAAATTGTGAATAATTTTAGAAACAACAGTTTATCCATTTCGGATGTACAATATTATAAGAACTTATTACAAAAAAACAATACTTTCTTTAATTTAAAAAATGTCACAACATTTTTAATGATATTAAAAATGAGTAAGTAATTTTTACAAACATTATTTTCAAGAGCAAATATATAGAAGGGTTTACTTAGGTAGGTAGCACCATATAAGAAAAATTTACATAATAATTATGTTATAATATTTATACGCTGTATTTAATTAACTGTGTTCCGGTTTGAAGAGGATTTTTTTCAGCGAAATTACTGGGCCGATGTCTCAGGGTGACGAGTGCAGTGCAGTGCCGAGCGGGATTAAATAATAGTAATAATAAATAATAATAATGTTTATTATCCAAAAACTTATTACATAGGAAGCTAATAAACATAATTGACAAAGATAACAGACAACACGTTCACCGCTGAAAACACAGCTGTTGTGTTAGCGCAGCTCACGTGCCGGCTGTGCGGCGACACACAGACGTGTGTGTGTAACGCGGCGCTACTACAGCGCGGCTCACACAGACGGCGCGCCAGTGCTGGGAAACGCACACGGGCCGTAACGGTGCACAAATGTAAAAACCGGTTCAGCTGCCAACGTTCTGCCAAATAACAGCCCTACGTCCTCTTAGTAGACAGGGAAGTGTGTGTCGACATGGCGTGCCCACGCGTGGAGCCCCCCGGCGAGGTCGCGGACCCTGGCGCGGTGCTCCGGCCCCAGCGCGTGGAGCACCCGCCGCGCGACCAACTGCGAGTCGTTGCCGCGCCGACAGATGAATGTTACTGGAAATATCATCAACAACCCATAACGTCCCACTGCTGGGCACGGGTCTCCCCTCACTTTCGTAAAGAGGGTTAGGTCATAATCCACCACGGGGGCCAGATCCGGATTGGTGGATCACATACCTGCCTCCGAAATAATTCTCGGGTAGGTATGTGGGTTTCCTCACGATGTTTTCCTTCACCGAAAAGCGAGTGATAATTACGTACATATGTTTTACAGAAACACATTGGTAAGTGCCTGCACTGGGATTTGAACTCACGACCTTCTGATTGTAAGGCAGACGTAAAAATATTATTAAAACATTTTTTTTTTTGCACAATTTAGTAATTTATTTTATTTCATTGTCAAGTTAACATTGGTCAAAATCAAGTCAAGATTATGCAATTCGAAGTTCTAGGTGGCGCTGTTACTGTTACCATCAGATGAACGACCTGCTCGTCTGTTTTTTTTTATAAATAAAAAAGTTTGTATATCATACCTTGATAATCACTATTTTTGATATCTTCCACGAGTTCATCAAATCTCTCTCCCGATAGCTTCTCTATTGGATAGTTTGTGCTGCCCTCTATGTTACACATGTGGAATTCCGCGTCGCTCCGCACATCGACCAACAGATGGCGTTGTAAGCAACTCTCAGTTTGGAGCGACTTGGACAGCTGTTCTGGTGAGATTCGGTGTTGCGGTGCAAGAATATCGAGTTCTATGTCCTGTAATAACAGAAAGGTTCCGTTTTTTGACTCAAAATGCAAAGTCACATCACCAACCCATATCGTCCCACTGAAAACACAAGTGTCGTGTTTTTCATAACTAGCCGCTAGTGTGGGAAAACACAACTGTTGTGTTTGTTGTATGGGAAAACATTATGGAGTGTGCAGAGGCGCACCCGTGGCTAGACAAGAAAATCGGCTCAGCAGTCAAAGTGTTAACTCTACCAGCTCTACGGGGGCCCGGTCCGGATTGGTGGATAACAACCTCTGAAATAATTCTCGGGTAGGTATGTGGGTTTCCTCACGTTATTTTCCTTCACCGAACAGCGAGTGATAATTACGTACACATGCTTTACAGAAACACTTTGGTACATGCCCGCACTGGGATTTGAACTCACGTCCTTCTCCTTGCAAGGCGGAAGTTAGGCTAATCGGGACAGAAAGGAAATGAAACCCCAAAAAACAGATAACAAAAATTTATTCACACATAATAATATCCTACTTCATTCGCTTCATAATTTAAGGCTGGCAACGCATTATGTTCACTCACAACATCACAGACATCATGTTCATTCTTTGGCTTGAAAATCCTAACATTTTTCATGCAAACAACTCTTGAGAACGTCTTCCTGGACGCCGGTTCTACACACTTCGAATTCATATCTTGCACATACATATTGTAGAGCTGAAATAGATTTTTTATATTGTCTATGGACACATACTGGTAGGCTTTGCTATCGGCTATACAGTACTGACATTTAGTTTGACACTTAGGCAAATTGTCAATGTAATGGTCCACATTTAGAGATTTCAGGGGTTGTTTTGGCCTTTTCTGTTTCTCAATATTCACTAGCCAGCATCTGAAATATAGAAAGTTTCGAGTTAGACAACAGAAATGACGTTTTCATCGCATCTATTCGAAAAGAGGCCTTTAGAAGTGCGAACAAAGCGGGCCATTCCAGCGCACTTAATAACAGTGACGAAATGAGTTTTGAATTTGGAGCACTGTTTAATTAAAAAGTTGGAACGCGATTCGCTTCAATAAAGTCCTGCGGGGATCCGCACCGTGCTGCGTAGCCGGCAATAAAAAAAACAGCGCGTGCCGACGCGGCATTGGCTATCCAAATTTAAAAACAAGATTTTTTTCTCGTATGATGAACTTTTCTCATAGCTTAGGATGAAAAGTATCGTGTACCACTAGGATTCTACTCTAGAACCCCTCGCTACGCTCGGGATTCAAAAAATCGCTCTCGCCGCAATTACATTACTTTGTTCCCTTGTGATACAATCAACTATTTCATAGCGGGCTCTTGGTATCCAAAACTCACCTGACCATTGCTTCTTTAATACCGAGAGTGTTGAGAAACATAACTCTGCAAACAGGAAGTCTGGCCTCTCCATACATTAGATGATATAACTTCGAATCGCCTTTTCTTGACACCTTCAAACAAAAATAACGAATAATTAAAAATCTATATCAGAAGTGTTGGTGCTATCTTCTCTGACGGGCGTATTTCCGAAGCGCTGGTAGAGTTAACACTTTGACTGCTGAGCCGATTTGCTTCTCTAGCCACGGGTGCGGCTCTGCACACTCCATAGAATAGAAAAACTCTTTATTGTACACCAGAAACAAAAATAAACACAGTACAGAAGAATTACAATAGGTAAACAAGGGTAGTACAAAGGGCGGTCTTATCGCTGAAAGCGATAGTGTTTTCCATAGTGTTTTCCCATACTACAAACACAACAGTTGTGTTTTCAGCAGTGAACGAGTTAACGGAGTTTCCTTTCCCTGTGCGAGATTCAGGCTTGAGTCACCACTTGAAAGGGAAATGTCCTTTTTCAAACTCAAACCATAATCATTAGTTGAGTAGATCATGTTTGATTTACTTTGTCGTAGTGGGAGGCCTCTTCTGCAAGAGACCGCCTGGGGAAGTACCACACCTTTGCCAGATATTCATCCGCCAAGCAGTAGTGTGCAAACATTACTGCGTTCCGGTTTGAAGGGCACTGTTTCCAGCGACATTACTGGGCATGTGAGACTTTAGAGCTGATGTCTCAGGGCGACGAGCGCAGTGCGCCGCGCAGGATTATGTAGTGCAAAGTTCTGGGTGGCGTGACTGTTATGGGCATAACAGTCGAAGAGAAAAAAACTTTAAATTTTACTCGTTTTTAAGTATATGAGATTTAAGTGTTTGAATGGTAAAAATGCCTTTGCCCTGTGCGGGAATCAAACCCACCACTTAACAATTGGCTGGTCATATAAGAACCATGGATCATGGCGTAATCCTCCTCGCGAAAGTGGATGGAGACCAGTGCTCAGCTGTTGCTGATGATGATGATGCTGATGACAATAAGTATAAAGATACATAGATAAACTCTTTATTGAAACACCACAGAACAAAGAAAACTTAAAAACTAGAACAAAAAACATATAAAAAGAAAAGAAAAGAATAAAAGAAAGTATTACCTCTCCTTTATGCTTCAATCTTCTTCTCTTAGCGGGCACCGAATCGACTAGCGACCTCACGTAGCTCCGCTTGCCTTTCCAATCCAGAGAGTTCCAGAAATAAGAAAACAGATGCTCGCGTTTCGCTTGGTCGAAATTCGGACATTTCTGTGAACGGAAATAGATTAAGAGAAATCATTTATTTGACACCAATTTTTGCTAAAATATCAGCTCGATCGGTGCAGAACTTTTTGAGTTTTTGAAGCGTACACAAACCAACATAACATTTTTATATATATATATATATATATATATATATATATATATATATATATATAATCCGCGTCAAGGATTGTTTTTATCTATTTTTTTCATCAGTGACATATCAGCGAATGTGCGAATGTGCCACAGCGAAGCGTGGCAGGGCACAGCTAGTTATGGTAATAAAATTAGAATGGAATTTCCTTCTCCATCGAGATTCAGCCATGAGTCGCCGCTTGAAAGGGAAATGTCCTTTTTCAAACTCAAACCATAATCAGTTACTCATTAGTTTCGTGGATCATATTTGACCTTTTTTTTTAACCTGTCCGTTCCCACTGCTGGGCAAAGGTCTCCCCCATCTCTTTCCACTGATATATTTTACTTTTTTTTTCTGTACTTATACAGTATGTATTTATTCTGTGGTCAAAGTTAAGACCTATACGAGAATTATTTCGGAGGTAGGTATGTTGTCCACCAATCCGGACCGGGCCCCCGTGGTGGATTATGGCCTAACCCTCCCCACAAAAGTGAGGAGAGACCTGTGCCCAGCAGTGGGACGTTATGGGTTGATGATTAATATCATTTATTATTTTCTTCTCAACTTCCGTGCGCCTCGCCCGATCACACTTTTCGTAACGCATTCGCCAGTTTACTCCCCAAGTCAAGCGTGCGTAAAGAAGTTTCACTTCAAACAGCAACGAGCCGCTCGTTTCGTTTTGCACAGTATATGTTAATATGTAACTTACTTTTAATTTGTTTTTGGAGCATATGTCGGAGGCGCAAGGCGGTCCCATTTTCCGTCCCGACTTGGGCACGTCCTGGACCCACTTCCGGTCCGGCCCGGGGACGGTCCGGAAGCCGTAGTAGCTCTGACCGGACATCCGCTTCTCTTGCTCGTGTTTCCGGAGCTGCGATTTCGGGCGGAATTCTTGTTTCTTCTGCAACAACATAATTATATAGATAGACAACTCTCTAACAATAACAATGCGATAAGACCGCCCATTGCACCTATTTATTAACACGTTCACTGCTGAAAACACAACTGACGTGTTTTTCATAACTTGCCGCGAGTGCGGGAAAACACAACTGCTGTGTTTGTTGTATGGGAAAACTCTATGGAGTGTGCGGAGCCGCACCTTCAGCTATTATTAAACAGCATGGTAACCTGGGAAATGCATAGTATATATATATACATGCGGGAAAACTAAAATAACGCAATATAAATTAAAAAGTATAAAAAAAAAATACTTTTATACAACGCAAAGTTCTGGATGGCACTGTAACTGTTATGGACAGGCGTAGCGCTTACCATCAGTTGAACGACTGGCTCGTCTCTTCACTCAGTCAAATAAAAAAAAAATAACCTATTATAATTTATTTTGCACCTACACAATAATAATTATACGAATTATTAAAAATCAACACCGCGAATGTTTGAATCTTTATACAAACGAAATTATTATTTTTTTTTGTTTATAAAAAATCGTAAAAATAATTTAAAAATAATTTGGAATAAAACTTACCTTGAAACATTCGCAGTTTTGAAATAAAAAAATCACAAACACATAAAAGTTTTTTATTACACCTAATTATTTTCATCATCATCAACAACCCATAACGTCCCACCGCTGGGCACGGGTCTCCCCTCCCCCCTCCTTTCACTAATTATTTTGGAATTAAAATAATAAGTAATTTAAGCAAAAATAAAAAATAAAAAAATTTTACATAACACTGGCTAAATGCAAAAATGATGCGGAGACAAAACTTTAGAAATATATATAAGATATATACAGGGCGTTACATAATACCCTATTAAGAACCGGGGCAGGGTGTCCGGGTATATCCGGCGCGCGTCTGTCCGACAGACGTGGTTAGATATTCACACCTACCCACCTTTAGGTGTGGTGCGACAGTAGGTAAACAAACATTTAGGCTCGTCGCAATTATCTAAGACAAACATAAATTATACTTTTGTATGTGAATTTTAAATACGATGTATTCAACCTTTGCACGCGTAAAACAGTTCACGCGCTTGATCGAAACAAGCCTGCTGAGTACTTACAGGGCCATTCTGTAACACCCTGTATATCCCACAATTTTGTTAACTTGGAATCTTTGAACGTAAATTTCACCAGCTACAAGACGACCGATTAACTTGAAAATTTGCTTACGTATTGAGGAACGACGACCTTACAAATAAAAAAATAAAAAAAATAAAAAACAAACTCTAAAAATATAAGAAAAAAAATTATGGTAAAAAGAAAAACACTTTTTTATTCGGCTTGCTATTAAAGCGTATTTTTTTAGTTTTTAAACTACAATTTAGTAATTTCTTAGTAACTATAATTTTAAATTTATTTAGTTTTACCTGACTACGGCAAAACTACAATTTAAAAATCAGAATTCAATAATTTTTTTTGTTAATTTTTTTTTTTTGTTTTTTTCGTCTGTTTGCTTTTCTGTTGTTAGTTGTTTTGCGTAACGTCCTTGTATAATACCTTTTCCTTGGCCTGGGAGTGGCAGAACGCCTCGTAGTCCAGGAGCTGCGTTATAGACGGGGAGTCGGAGCACGCCGCGCAGGTCGCGCTCCGCGGCCGTAATTTTACTGTAACAATTAAAAAAAAAATGCGTACTGGCCTCGCAGTTCCTGATTCCCTAGACACACTGTTTCCAGAGTAATTACAGTGGTGTCGACGGATCTAGGCCGACGTGAACGCAGGCCCTCGGACAGTTTGCGCATGCAGTCACGAAGGAATGTTTCAGTGCGCCTTGCCTTGTTCTCAGTAGGTGGGGAACAGTGGGAAATGCCAGGCGGCCAACCCTAACTGGCCAAATGCTAACTCGCTTCCAAAATACGAACACTTTGACGCTTTCTGCGGCGACACTTCACTATGGCCGAGATAAATCGACACTATAGGGGCCCAACTCTATAAAATAACTAACCTATCAATTGTGTGTCGGCAGTGTCTCAATAGGATAGTCATTGACATTTGGTATTCTATAAATTATTATTTTTGCTAGCCACACTGAAAACTATTGTACTGTCACACCACAGGCACACAATGGACACACTACTGAGACACCATTGGAGTTTTCGCAGAATGCCAAATTTGCAACAGTGGCAATATAATGTCTGCAGTGTGTCGATAGTATGTCAATGGCGTGTTGCTTTACTCTGAGTTATAGAATTGGCACTACTTTAATGGGCATATGAGACTTTAGTGCCGATGTCTCAGGGTGACGAGCGCAGTGTGTGTAACTGCTTACCATCAGGTGAATGGCATGCTCGTCTAGTCGCTCATTCAAATGAAGAAAAATAACATGGAGCCTTAATTATGCATGTGATCACTACCTCACTGCCTCACCTGTTCTGAAGGTAGCGTCGTCTGCATCGAAGAGGAGCATCCTCTCCACTAGCAACCGTTCCCGACTCTGTCCCACTATGTATTTTATAGCTTCTAAAGCTTGCAGGGCGCCTGAAATATAAACAATCCTACTTTATATTATAAATGCGAAAGTTTGTGAGAACGGATGGACGGATGTTTGTTCCTCTTTCACGCAAAAACTACTGAACGGATTCGAATGAAATTTGGAACGCAGATAGTTTATAACCAGGATTGAGTGATAGGGTACTTTTTAAATTGAAAAAAGGGGCTGTAAGGGGTTGAAATAGGGGATGAAGAATTTAGTGTGGAAATTTCGTCATTATTGTAACTAGAATCATGAAAATTAATATATTATGTATGTATTGTACTTCAATATATTCATCATCATAGATAGACAGATAGATAAACTCTTTATTGAAACACCACAGAACAAAGAAAACTTAAAAACTAGAACAAAACAAATTTTACAATTAGTGTCACAATGCATCATCAAGCCATAACGTCCCACTGCTGAGCACGGGCCTCCCCTCACTTGCGTGAGGAGGATTAGGCCTTAATACACCACAGAGACCGAGTCCGGATAAGTGGATAACATGACACGATGCTTTCCTTCGCGGAAAACCGCGAGATAACAACGTAAATGTGTTTTACAAGAAACACATTGGTACAGCCGGCACTGGGAATTGAACTCGAGGCCCTCGCCTCGGAAGGCGGCCGTTACCTATGACTCCGGGAACAGGTCCTGCGACCCCGTTGGCGGAGCAGCTCCCCACCGCCTCGGGGGGTGGGGGGGAGGGGAACACGCAACGGTAGCAAGGACCTTTGTACGTCACGTCCTGCGAACGAAAATAGAAATAGAAAAAAACAGTACAGCAAAATTACAATAGGTAAACAAGGATAGTAGAATGGGCGGCCTTATCGCTGAAAGCGATTTCTTCCATACAACCTTTGGGTGGGCAGTAAAAATCATTTTTCGATAGTAGGGTGGGTAGCATTTTACCCCCCCCCCCATGGTGAGGTTTAAGACTGACACCCTGAAACATTGTTTCCAAAGTCTCATTAATTTTTAAGCCCAGTAATTTTTCTACAAGTCGGCAAACAGTAATCTTTGCACACTACTGCTTGGTTGACGGCGTGATACTGCCCCAGACGGACTCTAGTAGAAGAGACCTACCACTACAAGAAGTAAGCATGCGCTTAAGGTAACCACCCACCTTTTCGTTTGGGTTCCCGCTGGCCCTGTACCCATAGACGGTCAATTGCCCCTCCATCTTCAACGCACTGCCCGATATTAGCGGTAACTGTGGAAGAAAGATAAACCTTTAGTAGCTCATTGGCACGAAGAAACGAAGAAACTAGAAGAAGAAACAAGAAAAAGAAGTTGAAATAAGATGAAAGAAAAAGAATATTGCCATTATATAGTACCCCGTTCGCACAGAAAGACGAATAAAGAAGACTAAAGAAGCATAAAGAAGAATGTAATACCATGCCATCACGCAAGTGTCAGTAAAATAGTACCGCATGCGCACAGAAAGTCGGTAAAAAAGACAGCAGAAGAAGCAGAAGAAAAAGAAGAAAAAAGAAGAAGAGAGAAGAAGAATACATTACAAGTAAAAAGAAGAATGAAGAAGAATTACATTACCTTAGCCATGACACAAGTGTCATTGAGAAGGTACCTAGTGGGCGCGTTGTCCGAACAGAACACAACTGTGGTGTTAGTTGTATGGGAAAACAGAACGGTGTGAGCAGAGCCGCACCCGCGGCTAGACAAGAAAATCGATTCAGCGGTGAAAGTGTTAAGCTAGACCGCATGCGCACGGAAAGACGACAAAAAAAGACAGCAGAAGAAAGAAGTAAAAAGAAGAATGAAGAAGAATACATTACCTTAGCCATGACACAGGTGTCATTGAGAAGGTACCTAGTGGGCACGTTGTCCGAACAGTCTAGCACTAGGTCGTAGTTCGAGGCCAGTTGTAAGGCGTTAGATGAATCTAACTGCGTGCTATGGACGGTCACCTTTATGTGCGAGTTGAGGCTGAAAGCACATAACACCTCTTATTAATCCTCATCGTCATCATCGTCATCATCAACCCATTACGTCCCACTGCTGGGCGCGGGTCTCCCCTTACTTTCGTGAGAAGGATTAGGCCATAAACCACCACGGTATCCAGTCCGGATTGGCGGATAACACACCTACCTCCACAATAACTCTCAGGTTGGTTATGTGGGTTTCCTCACGATGTTTTTACAAGAAATACATTGGCACGCGCCAGCGCTGGGATTTGAACTCACGACCCTCTCCTTGGAAGGCGGACGTTTTCCCACTAGGCTACCGCCGCTTTTTATCGACTTTTGTTATTGAAAAAATACATTTAAAAATTAAGAAATGGGGTAACGTAAAGGGAGAATTGCATTGCCTAGGGGCCCCGGTAGGGTTAATCCGGCCCTGTGGGCAGGCGGTTGCCATCAGGTGAACAAATTGCTCGTCTCGTCACTCAGTCGAATAAACAAAAATTATGATGATGTTTGATGATGGGTGATGATGATGATGATGATGATGGGTGATGATGATGATGATGATGATGGGTGATGATGATGATGATGATGATGGGTGATGATGATGATGATGATGATGGGTGATGGTGATGATGATGATGATGGGTGATGATGATGATGATGATGATGATGGGTGATGGTGATGATGATGGTTGATGATGATGATGATGATGATGGGTGATGATGATGATGGGTGATGATGATGATGATGATGATGATGGGTGATGGTGATGATGATGATGGGTGATGATGATGATGATGATGATGGGTGATGATGATGATGATGATGATGGGTGATGATGATGATGATGATGATGGGTGATGATGATGATGATGGGTGATGATGATGATGATGATGATGGGTGATTATGATGATGATGATGATGGGTGATGGTGATGATGATGATGGGTGATGATGATGATGATGATGATGGGTGATGGTGATGATGATGGTTGATGATGATGATGATGATGATGATGGGTGATGGTGATGATGATGATGGGTGATGATGATGATGATGATGATGATGGGTGATGGTGATGATGATGATGGGTGATGATGATGATGATGATGATGGGTGATGATGATGATGATGATGATGGGTGATGGTGATGATGATGATGGGTGATGATGATGATGATGATGATGGGTGATGATGATGATGATGGTTGATGATGATGATGATGATGATGGGTGATGATGATGATGGGTGATGATGATGATGATGATGATGGGTGATGGTGATGATGATGATGGGTGATGATGATGATGATGATGATGGGTGATGGTGATGATGATGGTTGATGATGATGAATACCTTCTGAGTTTGTTAGCGGCAGACTGGGCTTTACTCGTGTGCTGGTCGCGTTCCTCATGCAAGAACTGCCTGTGGATGTTCGTCAGGTCCACAGTATCATAGTCCACTATGCCGATCTCACCTGCGAACAAATTTTTCTTTTTTTTTTTAAGATAACAATTTTTTCATTAGCGTGAGGCGCTAATGGCTTTTGTTTAGTAGTTTCTTAAGTTTGTTACATTTCTTAGGTTACTTTACTCGCGCTTCTTAATTACTAAAGGGTTCTTAGTGAAGAAGAGTAAGTCCAGTGCATGCTCGTCAAATTTTTTTTTTTTTAGGCTAACATATATTTACTTACAATCAACCAGAATCACAACCTCATCTGCAACCTGCTTAGACAATGTTTTTTGTAACTGTGAACCTCAAAGCATGGCTATATGTGACAAGCTTAGCTCGGATCATTGTGGGCAAAGTGTTGTGTTTCCATGTAAATTGAAAAATAACTCTCAGGAGTTCACCTACAGACCCATTACTACCAACCGTATGGAACAGTTTTCAGAAAGCATTGTTAAGCATCTTAATTACGTACCGTTTGTCGAGAATCCAGATGACCTTTGCAATTCCTTGTTCAGTGTGATAGATAAAGAGTCTAACGATATATTTAAATTAAAAACATGTAGAGGTAGTTTCAGGGCGAGTTTTGATGACTGGGCTACAACTGGTATTTATAAAAGCAGAAATAAATTGTATGATTTATATTCACAAAGATGCATAAATGCACACGATATTAAATTTTTAGAGTACTTAAAACAATATTCAAAAACATTCAAATCAGTGTGCCGTACGGCAAAGTCTCTTCACCTGAGTAGGAAAATTAAGCAAGCTGAGGACAAAATCAAAACAGCATGGAAAATAATTAATACAGAAACTGGCAAAATTAAACCTCGGGACCGGAAATTTGTACTTAATATAGACCATAAAATAATTTCTAAAGATCGTGAAGTAGCCAATGCATTTGAAGATTTCTTTAACAAAATACCCATCGTTACTACGCAGGCCTTAGACTCATCTCCGGCTGAGGCCGCTTCCATATTGCTAAATAATGTTGATAAATGTGAGGATATATTTAAATTCAGACATATTGATGTAGATACGATTGTTAAGACATTTAAATTGCTTAATATTAAAAACACCGAGGATCTTTGGGGAATATCAACCAAAATTTTAACTTGTATTATTGATTCAATTGCTCCATACTTGGTTATCATTTTTAATAAGTGCGTCGATGAAGGAGTTTTTCCCGATGTAATGAAAAATAGTAAACTTATTCCTTTATATAAGTCTGGCAATAAAAATGACCCGACTAACTACAGACCAATTTCGATACTCCCCGCTCTAAGTAAAATATTTGAAAAAATTATCTTAAGCCAATTATTAATTCATTTTAATATAAACGGTCTGTTTCATAGTGAGCAATATGGCTTCACCAAAGGGCGGTGTTAAAGCCTCTTATTCAACCATTCCAAATTAAAACCTTCCCGCCCTTTCATTCGTTCCCATTATGGACGTTCAGTCCTTTCTACACATTCACTCTACCAATCCTTTTCATTCTTTGACACTCTTCCAAAACTCTAACGAACCGACACGGTGCGTCGCTCCATCAAAAACATGAAATAAAATATAATCAGTGAATAACCATCAGTGTACCATCAACAATTAGCAAAAGGGGGCCCCCAACGACGCCTCCAAAGGAAGTTAAGTGCCGACCACCGGTGAGTTTTTTTCCAACCTATTTTCCTCTTCATAACCTCAACAACCCCTAGATACAGTCCACTCGTCTTAACATCATTTTTGGTCCTCGTCGAACCGGATTTCGACTTAGAATCGGTTTCCTATGCTCAAATCGTAAACTCGTTTCAACTTGTGAAAATTTTAGCGTCATCAAGCCGCCATATTTGCACACAACAACCAAATTGCAAAACCTATAATTCGAATTATTAGCATCATATCAACATATCGATCACAACGCATATCATATTTTGTGTTTAATTCATCAAACAACCTCAGTCATTCATTTTGTGTGAGGAACTTTGCAAAAAGTTGGTGTAAAAATACCTACACTTTGTATTTCACCGATCTGCGCACACGCGCTGGAGTTTAGGTAGGTTGGAAGTATTGAGCTGTGTTCGTTCTGTGGGTGAGTCCAACTTCATATCGTGTCATTGGGAGAGTCCATTTAATCAAAACATTTGTGTTCGTGTATTCAATTTTGTGAAATTGAACATTAATTATCATTTCAATCGTTGTTTTATGTGTAACATGCGACACTTAATAATAACAGCTTATCGTGATAAATCATTAAACAATTGTGTTAATACTTACGTGTAACATACAGCGCCTAAGTAACTCAAGCAAAGATTGTGTTTGTTTGTGTGCCGACAAATTGCGTTTGTGTGCCGGAAATACGAACAAACCGAATCAAATTCGTCGATGTTCGTTCGATCATTTCATACGGTCATTCTCATAGTGTTTATGCTGTGACTTTTGACAAACAAGTGACAGTTTCGTGTTCGTTTCTGTTTGAAAACAATCAAACTCCATCGTAAAGTGTTTTTTAAAAGTTTGCGCGATAATAAGTTAGTTTAGGCGTAAAATTTCTGCTAAAAGTGATAACAACTATCAAATTTCAAAATGAGTGAGACCGTGATTGCGCATTGGGAGTCGAAACGCAGCCTGTCGCACAAGCGGCTCAGCGATGCACTTTTGTGTGCACGTAATTGTGAATCCGAACCGAAACTTATAACGCGGTTAGAGACATGGTGTTCCCGTTTAGACATTATCTTGGAGGGCTTTAACGATGCCCACATCAATTTGGTTTGTGAATTACAAAAAGCCGGTGTAGATGATAAAGAGTTGCAAGGGCAGTCCGTGTTCCAAGAGCAAGCTGATGACATGTATTTCGAAGTACTCGAAGCAAAACGTAAATACTTGAAAGAATCAAAAGTGGAGTTCGCTTCTCCTTCTCAACCGTGTCATCAACCCAACCCAAAGACTAAACTTCCACCGATTAAATTACCTACATTCACAGGTGAGTTCAAAGATTTTCCGGGGTACATTGACCTCTTTAACACACTTGTTCATCAGCGAACAGATTTAACAAACATAGAAAAGTTTCAATACCTAATCACAACATTGTCCGGGGAACCCATAAATATAATTCGTGCTTTTCATGTGTCTGAGGCTAATTATATGAGCGCTTATGAAGCTTTAGTGAATCGATACAACAACAAAAGGTATTTAGCATTCATGTGTTGGGAACAAATTAATAATTTAAAGGCCATGCCTTCTGGTTCAGCCCAGAGCTTGCGGAACTTGCTTGATGTCTACGGTGAAAACATAGCGATGCTTAGTTCACTGGGATTACCAACTTCAGAATGGGACTTTGTGTTATTTCATTCATTGTTAACAAAATTAGATAAAGCATCTCGTGAAGCCTTTGAGTTGTCTAGCACAGGCAAAGATTTCCCAAGCTTTAATGAATTAAAATCATTTTTACTAGACCGATGCAGTGCACTAGAACGCTCATTATTCTCAAATGAGAATAACAAATCAGTAGTTCAGCAACAAAATAATTATCATAACAAGCGTGTGAATTCAACCAATCAACCAAAGTCAACACCAACAATGCTTTTGGTTCAATCAAACAATCAATCATGTGTTTTGTGTAAAGAAAGCCATGCTCTTTACTCATGTCCAAACTTCTTATCAAAGACCCCACAAGAAAGGTCTCAAGTGATTAAACAATTCAAATTGTGCTTCAATTGTTTGCGTTCCAATCATATAACAACAAATTGCAACTCAACTCACTCATGCAAGACATGCAATCAGCGACATAACAGTCTGTTGCATTTTCCTAAGAGGACAGAGACTGGTGGTCCTGTCAACCCCCAACATAAACAAGCAAGTGCTGCTTACCATCAAACATCTTCGTCATCCTACTCTAATGTCAAGGAAGGTGTGATCACTCCAGTTACATCATTGTCAAATATGTCTTCAGGTTCATCATCAGGTAGTCATTTTGTCATGCTTGCGACTGCAGAGGTGGAGGTAAAGGATGGCCAAGGTACTTTCCAAAAGGTGCGCATCCTGCTGGACCCAGGAAGTCAAAGTCACATTATTACCAAAACATGTGCCCGTCGTTTAGGCTTGTCCCAATACAAGACTCAAACACCTATGTCTGGAATTGGTGAGGTTCCTGCATGTTCTACAAGCAAAGTGTTTCTGGAAATTAGACCAGTTGGAAAAGTGGAACCCACATTCACAACGGAAGCAGTGACTTTAGACAAAATTTGTGGTAACATGCCCACCCATCCGGTGAATGTTCAAAACTTTGAACACTTAGCAAATCTGAAACTAGCTGATGAAAATTACCATTCTTCTCGTCCGGTGGATATCCTCATTGGTGGTGAGATATTCCCACAAATTTTAATACCAGGAAAAATTGACGGTGGACATCATGCTGCGACGGCTATCAATACAATATTTGGATTTATTCTTATGGGAAAAACGTTGACAAATTCATCATTCCCCACTCCTTTATCAATCAATCATGTGTCAGTGGACACCAACCTGGACATTGCGGTTCAGAAATTTTGGGAGTTAGACAACATACCTACTGGAGATAACAAGCAATCTCACTCCGTGGAAGATATTCAATGTGAAGATATATTTCAATCAACTCATAAACGGGATGTTGCTGGGCGATACATCGTTAACTTGCCCTTTCGTGATCAATCACCACCATCATTTGAAAAATCATTCAGAAAACTTAACCCATTTTTGGATCAAAATCACATTTTGCGGGTGGGGGGTAGGCTCTCTCAGTCAGATCTTAGCTACGAATCAAAACACCCAGCTTTGCTTCCTCGCAAGCATCGTTTGACACAACTTATCATTCAGTGTACTCACAACGAAAATTTTCATCCTGGTTTACAAACAATGCAGTTCTTACTACTTCAAAATTTTTGGATTTTGTCTCCAAGACGAGCAATTCGTCAAGTTTTATCAAATTGTTACCGTTGTTTTCGTGTAAAGCCCCATAATTTTGAACCTGAAATGGCAGATTTGCCACGTTCTCGTGTTACTCAGATCAAAGCATTCCAGTCTGTAGGTTGTGACTACGCTGGACCGTTTAACATAACTTTTCAACGTTATCGTGGTACGCGTTCTGTGAAGGCGTATCTGTGCTTATTTGTGTGCTTCGCTACCAAAGCAGTACATTTAGAACTTGCTTCTGACCTATCAACAGAAGCATTTTTAGCTGCCCTACGCAGGTTTGTAGCAAGACGTGGTCGGTGTAATGTGATCCACAGCGATTGTGGTTCGAATTTTAAGGGCGCACAGTCGCAACTGATAGACCTCATGCGCGCCGCGTGTGAAACGGAGCGTATTGAGTTTAAATTCAACCCACCAGGAGCACCTCACTTCGGAGGACTTTGGGAGGCGGGTGTTAAGTCCGTAAAAACACATTTGTATCGCGTTGTTGGCACACAAATTCTAACGTATGAGGAACTTAACACGCTTTTGACTCAAGTGGAGTCAATCCTGAACACAAGGCCCCTCTGTCCACTTAGCTCAGATCCTTCAGATGTTTCAGTTTTAACCCCAGGACATTTCTTAACATTAGCGCCTCTCACAACAGTGCCATCTCTTGATTATTCCAACATAAGCATGAACAGACTTACACGGTGGCAACTGTTGCAAAAAATGCACCAAGACTTTTGGTCTCGGTGGCATAGTGAGTATCTTACCACTTTATCACAGCAATTGAAATGGACTAAAGCATCACCTCCAGTAAACATTGATCAACTCGTTATCATAAAAAATGAAACTACTCACCCACTGCGATGGCATTTTGGTAGAATAATTAAACTACATCCTGGGCGTGACGGTATCCCTCGATCTGCCTCAGTCAGGACTGCACAAGGTGTTTTCGATCGACCTCTTGTGAAGTTGTGTCCTCTACCAAATAATGACTAGTTTGTGTAGACATCATTTCATAATTTTTTTTAATTTTTATTATTATTTTTGTGTGTGAAAATATAGCAATTATTCATTAAGTTCATTTCAAAACAGATCATTAAATCATAATAACACTTGACATCATTTTATAACAATTATCATATGTCAAGATTTTTTGCATTGGTGGTTGTGAACAAATTTTAATGTGTTTTAGACTTTTCTGTCTCATCAATTCGCCAGCGGGGGGGAAGATAAATGTTAAAGCCTCTTATTCAACCATTCCAAATTAAAACCTTCCCGCCCTTTCATTCGTTCCCATTATGGACGTTCAGTCCTTTCTACACATTCACTCTACCAATCCTTTTCATTCTTTGACACTCTTCCAAAACTCTAACGAACCGACACGGTGCGTCGCTCCATCAAAAACATGAAATAAAATATAATCAGTGAATAACCATCAGTGTACCATCAACAATTAGCAAAAGGGGGCCCCCAACGACGCCTCCAAAGGAAGTTAAGTGCCGACCACCGGTGAGTTTTTTTCCAACCTATTTTCCTCTTCATAACCTCAACAACCCCTAGATACAGTCCACTCGTCTTAACAGGCGGTCTACTACAGATGCAGGGATAAGGCTCTTAAAGCATATATTTGATGCTTGGGAGAAGTCACAGGATGCTATTGGTGTCTTCTGTGACCTTTCCAAAGCATTTGATTGCGTTAGTCACGAAACACTAATTTGTAAATTAAAACATTACGGGGTTCAGGGGAAAGCTCTCGATCTTGTCTTCTCTTATCTTAGTAATAGAATTCAGAAAGTTGATGTGAATGGAGAGAGGTCATCTGGATCTCTCATCTCTATGGGTGTCCCCCAGGGTTCAATATTGGGTCCATTTTTGTTCTTGGTCTATATTAACGATCTTGCCTTCTTTGTTAAAAACTTATGTGATATTGTTTTGTTTGCTGACGATACTTCACTTATTTTTAAGATTGACAGAACTCAGAAAAATTTTGACGATGTTAACAGAGCAATCACGCTAGTTCTTAACTGGTTTACAACCAATAATTTAGTGTTAAATTCTAAAAAGACCAAATGTATAAAATTTTCGCTGCCCAATGTCAGAGGGGACCCCACTTTAAGTATTTTAATGAATGACGAGCCTTTGGACCTCATACAGTCAACTACATTCTTGGGTATTAATCTAGATTCAAAATTGCAGTGGGGTCCTCACATATCGTCTATAGCTGGAAGATTGAGCTCTGCAGCTTTTGCTGTACGCAAAATTAGACAGTTTACTGATGAAGCCACTGCAAGATTAGTATATTTCAGTTACTTTCACAGCATTATGTCATATGGTATTCTGTTGTGGGGTAAAGCCGCGGATATCCAAACAGTATTTGTGCTACAGAAGAGAGCAATTCGTTCCATATATAATATGAAATCCCGCGATTCTCTCCGGGAACGATTTAAAGAGATCAATATTCTTACAGTGGCTTGTCAATACATATATGAAAACTTATTGTACGTTCGGAAAAATATCAACAACTTTGTCAAAAATTGCGATATTCATAACTTTAATACTAGAAATAGAAATAAACTGAATGTACCTAGATTTCGGTTGCAGAAGGTTAATGGTTCATTTATGGGGAACTGTATACGCTTTTATAATAAGTTACCAGAGGGAATTGATCAATTGCCCATGCAGAGGTTTAAAACATTTATTAAGGTTAATCTCATAAAGAAAGCCTATTACACTATTAATGACTATGTTAAAGACAAAAATGCATGGCCTCAATGTCCCAATCTCCATGATAACGATAAGTAACGTAATTTATACAATTTCAATAATGTAATTTAATAGTTTGGTAATGATGGTATATCATAATATTGTCAATAGAATAATTTATTCTTATATTGTATATTATGGCTTTAAAAAAAAAAAAGAATGACTAAAATTTAAAAAATGACATCGCCGTAGAGTTTCTCGGTGCTATCTTCTCTAACGGGCGTATTTCCGAAGCACTGGTAGAGTCAATGGAGTTTTCCTTTTCCTGTGCGAGACTCAGGCATGAGTCACCACTTGAAAGGGAAATATCCTTTTTCTAACTCAAACCATAATTAGATAATAATCATTAGTTTCGTAGATCATAAAATTTGACTTATTTTTTTGTATTTCTATACTTATGTATAAGATATTATTTTTTTTGACGTGTAAAAGTGCAATATTTTGCCTATTTACAATAAATGATTTGAGTTTGAGTTGAGTTTGAATCACTATAATTAGCGTTGCCAGACGGCCCTGGAGGCCTACCATGACATCTTATAGCGATTCAATTGAAGACCTAAACTGAACCGCGTCGCATAATCGTACCGTGACGTCTTATTTTTTACGTTGCTGCCATTTTCAACCTAAACTGGATACAGTTTAGGTTAAAAATAGCAGCAACCTAAATTGAGTCGCTAATAAACCATTTTCAACCTAAACTGGATCTAGTTAGGTTGAAAATGGCAGCGACATAAAAAATAAGACGTCACGGTACAATTATGCGACGCGGCTCAGTTTAGGTCCTCAACTGAATCGCTATAAAACGTCATGGTAGGCCTCCTGGTTTCAATTGTCATTTACGCCAACCTAGGTTCTTTTCTGATTATATAATAATTTTATTTTACTTCCTGAACAATCTGTTTTTCATTCATTTCAGACCTGCATCTTCTACAGCTACCATATTAAATGTATGAAACCGATACCCTGTCTGATGCATCACGACACGACACGTCAGACAAATTTGAACCTAGCTTAACACACATCACTAAATACGTATTAAACTTGAAACTGACGAAATGCAAAAATCATGCAAAGCCGAAACATAAGAAAAAATTGGGGATTCCTCGATACTGGAAACTCAATCACGGGGAGTTCCCAATTGAAGACTTGAGCTGTCAAGCCTTTGTCGCTCGAACAAGTTATCTTGCATTTTGACTTTTAAACCTTCATTTATAAGGTTCATATCGAACTATAGATACTTAAGACATTATGGCATGGTTAAAAAACTCTAGTATAATATGCAGATATGGAATAGATGGATTGTTTATTTTTTTGTATTCATGGTGGCTTTTAATAAAGCTGTATTGTTTCTGATAAGCCATACAAGGCTAGTGTGGGTACAGTGAATGCATTGAACAGTGACCTAGGTAAGGAAACCCTTGAGTCACACAAATTGTTAATTTTCCATACAATAATTGCATTGTTGTGTGTGCGAATTATATGTGAGTTTATATGGACTCCCGCTTACATTATATCGACGCTAGAAAGCGTAAACGCTGTAACCTTGAAACGAAAAATTGTTCACCAGAGACAAAAAACTTTTTTTTTGTTGAAAAAAATTATAACTCAATATCTACTCGACCTATAAACATAAATTTTGGATATTTGGTGTGTTTCATACAAAGCTACAATACTGCTACCTTGGTTATATCCTAAAGTTCCTAGGGGACGTTGAAATGTGGGTTACAGCGTTTGTTTCCAAATATGTAAAAAAAGTATTTTCGGGTCGGTCAAAGGGTTACAGCGTTTACGCTTTCTAGCGTCGATATGGTCGAAAGTCCTACATCCACATGTCACATACAGAGACCTTGACCCCTAACTAGAGCTGCCTGATACTGTTTCCAGCGACATTACTGGGCTTATGTGACTTTAGAGCCGATGTCTCAGGGTGACGAGCGCAGTGCGCAGTGATTTTGTATTTGGGAAACTCTGGGTGACACTGTAGCTGTTTTGGCGGAAGTGGCGTTTATTTTTTTTATTTGACTGAGTGTCGAGACGAGCAACTCATGCACCTGATGGTAAGCGCTACGCCTGCCCATAACAGTCACAGCACCACCCAGAACCCTGCATTACAGAATCCTGCGCGGCGCACTGCGCTCGTCACCCTGAGACATCGGCTCTAAAGTCTCATACGCCCAGTAATGTCGCTGGAAACTGTGCCCTTCAAACCGGAACACAGTAATGTTCGCACACTACTGCTTGGCGGATGAATATCTCAGAGGTGTGGTACTTCCCCAGACAGCCTCCCACTAGACTAGTAAACATCTTAACACTTTGACTGTAAGCCGTTTTGCTTGTCTAGCCACGGGTGCGGCTCTGCACGCGCCATAGCGTTTTCCCTTACAACAAACACAACAGTTGTGTTTTGCCGTACTCGCGGCAAGTTATGAAAAACACGACAGTTGTGTTTTCAGCAGTGAACAAAACCCAATGATTAGCATGGGTTGTTAATTAGGTAAATAACATACTGACCCACCCCAGCTCCTGCCAGGTATATCGCCGCTGGGCAGCCGAGCCCGCCCGCTCCAACAATAAGCACCCTTGCTGCGCACAGCCTCTCCTGACCCTTGACACCGATCTCGGACAGAAGAATTTGTCGGCTATATCTGAAATTTGCATTTATTTACAAACAAGAAGCATAACTCAAAAACTCATATCATTTATAGCGAGGAAGCAGAAATATTGCACTTTTACATGTCAAACACTTAACATCAACGAACCAAGAACACACATTGAGACACCTATACCATTATTGCACCTATTACTAGGGCTCTTCGATTGTTGAATCGAATCTGCGCTGAGCACGGCGAGCTGGACATTTTTACAAGTTCTTTAGTGACATTTACAGATGTTGCCCTTAAATGTGTTGGTTCTAAGTTACATGTAAGTACGGTGTCGCTTTGGAAACACCTGTTAAGGCACTGTATATTGAAATAAATAAATAAATAAATAAAATAATAAAATAAAATCCTTACTTATATTATAAATGCGAAAGTAACTCTGTCTGTTGCTCTTTCACGCCTGAACTACTGAACCGATTGAAATGAAATTTGGTACAGAAATAGTCTAGAGCCTAGGGAAGGACATAGGCTACTTTTTATCGCAAAAAATGCATTGTAAGGGTTTGAAATAGGGGATGAAAGTTTGTATGGAAGTATCGTCATTTTTGAAGCTAGAAGCTTGAAATTTATTTTGTAGGCTTTTGATTAGATATAAATAAATTTGACATTCAAAGTTTATAAAACTTTACCCTTGAGGGGTAACATAAATATAGGGGATGAAAGTATGTATAGGAATATGTAAAGTTTCGGCTTAATTTTCTCTAATGGAAAGCTACATTGAAAGCGAGTAACATAGGTTATATTTTATCCCCATATTCCTGCGGGAACAGGAAGTACGCGGGTGAAACCGCGGGGCACAGCTAGTAAATAATAATAAACATGTTCACTGCTGAAAACACAACAGTTGTTTTATTCATAACTTGCCGCCAGTACGGGAAAACACAACTGTTGCGTTAGCTGTATGGGAAAACACAACGGTGTGTGCAGATCTATAACTGGGGCCAGACAAGAAAATCGGCTCAGCAGTCAAAGTGTCTCATAGATATTGGAAACAAATTAAAAATAAATTATATATGATTAACTAATTATGGTTTGAGTCTGAAAAAGGACATTTCCCTTTCAAGTGGTGACTCACGCCTGAATCTCGCACAGGAAAAGGAAACTCCATTAACTCTAGCAGCGCTTAGGAAAGACGCCCATCAGAGAAGATAGCACTAAGCAACTATACGAGGATGACATTTTTCAATTATTATCATTAATTTTTTTATTCCACAATACAATATATCTGGCAGAGATGGTACGTCCCCAGGCTGTCTCTTACAGAAGAGGCCTACTCTACTAAAAGACAGATACAGATATTTGCCAGATATTCATCCGCCAAGCAGTAGTGTGCAAACATCACTGTGTTCCGGTTTGAAGGGGACTGTTTCCAGCTAAATTACTAGGCATATGAGGACTTTAGAGCCAATGTCTCAGGGAGACGAGCACAGTGCAGTGCCGTGCAGGATGATGCAATGCAGTGCTCTGGGTGGTGGTGTGACTGTTATGGGCAGGCGTAGCGCTTACTAGGTGAACAACTTGCTCGTCTCTTCCCTCAGTCAAAAAAATAAAAAAAAAGTTATGAAAAACACCACAGTTGCGTTTTCAGCAGTGAATGTGTTAATTGGTTTTTAATTACCTTTCAATCGCCCATTTTGGTAGTTTTCCACTAACTTGACTTTTTGACTTGTTTCCATCAAACAGATATTGTTGCACCGTGAAATTGTTTGCCGGTATGTCCGTATGTTGAGCCTGGAAGTCAAATCATTGTTCTTATTATCTTACACACACAAACAAAGGTTGGACATTGCGAAGACTTGTGTGAACCTCAAATATTTGCTCCAAGTCTGCATGTTTGTAGGAGCATGGTCCTCGTAGTTCCTGATTCCCTAGTACTCGGAGTCCTAGTTAGGGGTCGGGAGCTATGTATGTGATTGTGATTCATTATTTTTTTTTGTTTTAGATCTGTACATTTTGTGCATTAATGTGAAATGTTAAAATTTCTATTTTTTGTTTACATTTAAATTTTAATATTATAAATGTAAAGTCCCATTTATTCGGTAGTCTAAGCCTAAGCTATTCACAGTCGTAATTTAGTTAACACTTTGATTGCTGAGCCGATTTCCCTGTAAAGCCACGGTTACAGATCTGCAAACACCATTGTGTTTTCCGTCTTCTTCCGATCAGCACTGCAGATCTGTAACAGCAGCTAGACAAAACAATCGGCTCAGCAGTCAAAATGTTGTGGTTAATATCATTTGCCCGCATCTACTTAAATAACAAAAAATTAAGAAACACAAATATGCGATGAAAATACAAAAACAACGGTACATTTCCAGTTTCCCGCCGAAACTCATTTATCCATTACTGAATAGCCAATGATAGTTTTAAAATTTGTAACTTATACTTTTAAAATATCCAGTCGGAGCAACAACCTCTCCCAAAGTACCAGGGTAGCATATGACACAAGGAGAGTTAACCTATGAGATACTGAGTGGCTCCATAAAATTGTATGTAAATTTAATACAAGTAGGGAATTAACCCTAATTTCTTCAAGGTTGGCAGCGTTTATCAAACTGATAAGAATTAAGCACTTTTCTGGGTCAGACCTTATCTCGAAAGCATGAGTATTCAAATGTTTTACTCAGCTAGTTTCTCAGAATAATAATGCGGTGCTTACAGATATCCAGTCGTTTTTCACGCGACATAGTTCGTTCTCTTTTTCTTGTAATAATCTACGCAGGTCGGCGATTTCTTTCTCTAACCTGTCGATTTGCTCCATTACTTCTACTACAAATGGAGTTTTTACAATTACAGTGCAATGGAAATATTTTTTGTAGTAGTTACTGGTTTTTTGTTATCAAAATCACAACAATCACATTCATTCATATAAATTTCTAAACGAACGAACAATCGCTGATTAACAGTCATTCAAACTCTTCTGTGGAACACAGCAATAATATTTCAAGCATAAGAAAAGAGAGCTAACACCACAATATGCCTTAGTTAAAGTAAGATAGAAGACTCCAACTGATAATTATTATGAAGATAATGATCCATCAAAGTCGTATTGTTGACATTTGTCAAAATTAGTGTTGTACTAACTTCGATCATCTGTATTAACCAAGAAAATCGGTTTCAAAATTTTATTGATGTTTGAATAATTTAATTAACCAATCATTAAAAAAATCCCCCGATAAAAGAAATTATTTCACATTATGAAGTTTATTATTATGTTGAATCATTTGTTTATTAGCTCTGCTCAATATTTCAACAATCACACCGCCAAACTACAGCAAAAAATCTAATTGTAGCTTTTGATTGTAATATTATGGTGGAATTTAAAAAAATTAAAATAGCAGACAATAATATTTTTTATCAAAGACTAATGTAATGCCAGGTGCAGTGAGCTGTTTAAAATAATTGTATCTTTTATTTTTATTTGTATTGCATGATAGACTAGCTATTGACCACAATCTCACCTGGTGGTAAGTGTCGACACGGTTGATGATGGAGCATGCTTGCATAGAATATACCTATTCACTCTTGACTTGAAGACTTTCAAATTACAGTTTTCGGTAACACGGTAGCACGTTCAACGGGGCTATGCTATGCTAAGCTCATCCGCACCGTGCTGCATAGCCCCGCAGTGCTGAAAACACAACTGTCGTGTTTGTCATAACTTGCCATGAGTGCGGGAGAACACAACTGTTGCGTTTGTTGTATAGAAAAACATTATGGAGTGTGCAGAGTCGTACCCGTGGCTAGACAAGAAAATCGGCTCAGCAGTGAACGTAGTAAATTGTTCCATTCCTTCGCTGTTGGGATAATAAATGGGAATGTAGATGCAAACCGCTTTGTGCGGAACGGAGGAATCTATCTTCGTGATCGGCGTTAACTTGATAAGACAGGTAGGCGATTAGTGATAATATAAGAAAGCTCGTAATGATTAATTCGGATAAATAATTCTCATTATTTTATTTGTTACATAGTGGATTTAAAATAATTATATTATCATTCCAAATGACTTAAAATATCGATAACATATTAATAATTAACGACATATTTTTCTACATTATCGTAGGTTATTCACATTTATAATAAAATATGACCGATACATAATAATATCTCTCATTAGAAATATGAATAATACATCAGTAATACAAACTAATCTAGATTATAGCAACTTAGTAAGCTTAGTAAAAACCTAAAAAAGCCCCTGATATCGGTATAAATCACAACTAAGGACAATACAAAAAAAAAGCTGTTCATCCGTTTATCGGGGGTCATCTTAATGCATCTTAATCTTCATCAAAACAATATTAATTATGGTATTATGAAAAGTAAAATATCAATACAGAATGCGAGACATATATTTAAAAAAACGAAAGCGGAATAGTTAAATAAAAAATGGAGGCTTCCGCCTGGAATTATGTGAAAGACCGAAACTTTTTGCATGGAAATAGTGCGTGAAGGTTTATTACAGTTTAATATTTTTAAATCAAAAAGTTGAAATACACTATTGACACTGGCTGAGAGTGAATAAGAAACACTAACAGCCACACTCGCCACGCCAACAGCTGGTCTAACTCTTCGCATTAGAGGTTTCACATTAAAAGATAGTTTGATTTATTTGCCATTAACAAAATCTTCAAATAAGCGACTTGTAGCATAATTGAAATATCTTTCTTTGTTACAATCGTCCTGCAACACCTGCAGGCCTGAAAGATTTTTGTCTCTTTTGATAGCTCTTAACTTTTCTATTGGAACAAAAACGCACCGAGTGCGTTCATTAGCTTCAGGAATAGTACGATCAAATTGGGAAGCAGCCACGTCACCATGTGCATTAGAAAAAGAAGGAATTTGATTAGAATTTGACTTAGAAGCATATACATGGCTAGGTCGGTTTTGCAAAGTTGCCTTGTCTTTTGCTGGTTCATAGGTTTTGGTGCTTGGGTTGACGTACACTGCTTGAATCCTTTGTCTTTCATTTTCAGGGTTGCTCTTTGATGGGCCGGCATCAAGAACTAGTTTCCTTCTGAGATTTGTTTGCGTTTCCAACTCTTTCTTTCTCTTAGTCAATCGCTGCATTATTTGAGGAAGGGCGACAGCTTTCTCGTACAAAGTCGGCCCTGGAGTCAGGTTCATCTTTTCAACGTCGTTTTTCAACAGGCTTCTTTTTTGGAATATTTTTTCTTCTTTCGCGATTGCTTCCAAATATTTTATGTTATATTTTATGACCAGTTCATTGATATTAACATTCGGATAAGATTTCCGACTTTTTTCTCTGTTAGGTATTACTGTGTGATTGTTTAGATTAAAAGCAGTCGTGTTTGTAATGTTTTTTGTAATCGGAATATGCAAAGCATTGATGTTTGTAGTATTTTTTGATATCGGCATATGAAAAGCCTTTTCATTTAGTTTTGAATCAGTCAAATATCTTTCGGAAGTGAACATGCTATGTCTTGTTATGAATTCAGTAGTAATATCACTGTTTTCTGCACGCGGCATCTGAACATTATTGGAAGGGATTGGAAACTGACTTAATTTATTAGCATTGGTAAGATTACTTGGGTTTCTAAGAAGTTGATTTTCAAGATTTTTCTGAAATAGCAGTTCATCGATCAAATCTTCGTCCACATTTGAATTTTCTTCGTTGTGTACTTTGTCGAGCCTAGAATGTAATATAACAGGAGTATCTATGTAGTTCCTTGTATATACTTTTGACGAGCCGGCTTCTTCTCTTACCAATGATTCAGCTTTGTTAATATGAGCATCAGATTTCATATCGGTCTCATACCTATCGCAAAATCTTTGAAATTCTTTCTCTTGAACAGGTGTGAAAGCTTTAGACTTTAGTTTATCGCTACTGCCAGTAGTTGATAGAAACTCTTCGAGCATCTTTATTTGAAAATCAGTTATTTCTTTTTCCTTATCGAATTTTGGAGTGTGTGGAGTAACACTTAAGTCATCCATTAAGTTTATTAAATCCATTTCTTTACAGGAGTCGTTAACTTTTTTTTGCTTGGATGCGTCTCTGGTATTTGTATTTTGCAAATTGTTGATTTCGCATTTTTGAGGTTCCAGAACATCTAACAAGGTTAGACTTGGAAATAATTGGTGTTCATTAAACGGAGGGCAGTGAGCGCTTCGGTTGTTCGGGAACATAGTTCTAAGTGAGAAAAAAAGTGTATGTTAAAAAAATTAAAACTTGAAACTGTCAAAATTTCTTCGATCCAATAGGGTCTTCGTATGCCTTGACATTCAATAAATATGACAGATGGCAAGTGACAATTGTAACTTCAAACTAAAGTTGCCACTAACTGGCTATGAGAGAAAGAGAGGGAGAAAACGTGTGCTCGCACCTCTCTCTCTTGCCCCTACAGTGATATACGAAACGTAACTCTCTCTCTCTTTCTAACTTTACTAACTTATATATCAACTTCCACACACTTCTACTTTCTTCGCCCGATCACACTTTTCGTAACGCTCTCGTCACGAATTCAGCAGCTTACTCCCCAAGTCAAGCGTGCGTAAAAAAGTTTTACTTCGAAAATATTACAAGTTTTTAGACACGACATAATTATTACAAGCATTAATGTCATTGTATTGAATCATTGGTGCTCCACCAAAACATTGAATCGTGATGTTACTGTGACTCGCCTATATGACAATTTGAGTAACTGGGAATCGATATTGTTTTGACTAAAACAAAAAAAAAAAAGGGAAGTTGTAATACAACTTGACAGCACTAGCTCAATGCTAAAATAGGGCGAAGTCGGGACATAAAAATATATATAATATATAATATATATATAATAGATCTATGCAATTTTTCACTTCACTGATAGTAAAATTTTATCTCAAAATCTTACCATATAATTTTATTTACACCACTTTACATTTGCTTTTATTTAACAGTAAATAACTATGAAGTAGGTGTACTTTCTCAAAAGTTTTTGTTTTGTTTACAAAGTTTTTAGTGCAATGCGATTTTCGACCCACTCCGCCTCCACTCACACCCACTTCTAACAACCACAGAATACTCGTAATAACATTTTGCCAGAGTCTACACCCAACACGTTCCGTAGTCCGTACCACCACAGAATACTAAATTAAAAAGGGTTGCCAAGTCCTAAAAGGATTGCCCATCAAGATTAATTCTGAATACCTCTCAAAAACACAAAATAACTCTTCTTCTTTTGTTTCATAACTACTGTCTTGTCTGTGCTTGAATGTATGAAATTAAAATTACATGGCTGCCAGCAATCATTGATTTTTACCCCACGGTCGTGGATGGTAAAGTAATGGTTTGTGATTAGACTGATTATTAGTCACGTAAACTCATGTAAAGTTTCTTTGTTTTTCCCTACAAAAAAAACTGCCATTGGGAAAAGTATGTCTGACCATTAGTAGCGTAGATTTACGTCTGTAGTTATAGTAAGTAGTAGTAATTGATGTTGCATATCGCCCTACTGTCAAATCGCATTTTTCCGTAACCCGTCCTCTTTCCTTCCCCTTTTCTGTTCTATTTCTATTTTGACGTGACGACGTCTAATAAATCGATGTACGCCGGCTGCATGCTCGAAAAAGTTGACACATTGTCTCGCTGTACGCTTGCCTATCTCTCTTTTCTTCTTGACATGTTAATTATTCTTGTATTTTAAAAATCTGATTACTAGTATAATATTAAGTATTTACAATTTTATTATTAAAAAGTGACACAATTTTTTTTTATAAAAGTATGCAATCATTTCAACAATGTTTTGTTATGACGTTGTCACGTTAAAATATCATCCGTAAACCAACTTTACAGACAACCAATTTTTTTTCATAATTTTTTGGAGTTAAAATTTCATAAATAAAATTAAATATGGGTTTCCTCACGATGTTTTCCTTTACCGAAAAGCAAGTGATAATTACGTACATTATGTTTTACAAGAACAAATTGGTACGTGCCCGCATTTAGATTTAAACTTACGTCTTTCTCCTCGGAAGGCGACGTTCTCCCACTAGGCTACCACTGCTTCTTTAGAATACCTAGTACGATATTCAATATTACAGGAACAGAAACAGTTTTGGTGTAAACGAATATTAAAAAAAATAACGTGGAATCAATGTATTGTGTATTTTAGGAACATTGAGCAATTAGCTATCAGAATCGATGGCGACATCGATCGATTACCCTACCCTAACTAACTACCCTCCTTACTTAGTCGGTGCATAGCAGGGTCTCCAGATTGGAGTTTTTTCGCAATTCTGGGAAAAAATAAAATTATTGGGAAACCTTTGGGATATTTTTGGGGAAGATTATTTCAGTAGGTGTAGGTGGTTGATTGTAGGTTTTTAGTAGGTGTTCCTTCGATCAAAAATCCCCTTGATTGAAGTACCTATCGTTAAAATTGGGTGAATTGTTCATTCATCTATGCGTGAATACCTAAAGTACGAGAAAAAGACAGACAGAGACTGAAAGAAGTTTCCACCATGTTTACCTGCTCAATTGCTTTAAGCATAACCATGCTTGTTCTATTAATGTTTTAGCTTAGTGCAAAGTAAATGATATAAATGGCAAAAAATCGAGTTTGAAATTTTCGGGGAAAAATAGCTTAATCATTTTGGGGAATTTATTTTGTATTATAGGGAAATCTCATTAACATCATCTGGAGTAGGGATGGCGATTCTTTACGAAAAAGATCGATTTTTAAATCGATTCGAATCGTAGTCTAATGAATCGATTCACGAAAAAATCGAGGCCTACAAAATCGATTCTTAAAAAATCGATCTTTTTTTCAAGTTTGCGTTTACAATGTAAATTTGTATCAATTTTACTAAAAACAAGATTAATATTGCAATTAACGATATCTTATCAATAAAATCAGGGAATTCAAAAATAGCTATTATTTTTATTAGCGTATCAAACTATAAGATCAACTATAAAAAAAAAAAGTATTTATATACTAACGGCCTTACTAATAAAAAAAAGTTAAACATCTGTGTAACAACTGTATTACTATACAGTGAGTAAGCTATGAATAGGCGTTACACACTCCCTTTACTAATAATCCGTGGGTAAACAATGCATAGTTATCAATTCCTTATAACAAAAACCACTGGCAACTTTCGTCAGAAACGTTCGAAAACATTACGTCATAATATCAGAGTCTTAATATTAGTTCTAAAAACGCTCATAACTTTGATGCATTAGTAGTGAAAAATATAAATTTTATTAAATTAACTATATTTTTCGTTCTTTAATTACTGTTTTATTTTCACTTAGCCATTTAGTAAGAGTAAAGGATACTAAAAATACAGCCATCTCGCGAGTTTATGAGTAGTTAACTCTTTAACCGGCAGCACTCTTATAATTCAGGCACATTCAACTAAATGCAAATAATTGTATGGTTTATACCAAAACAGAAAAAATCGAATGTCGATTTTCAAGGGTGTTAAATCGATTCAGTGAATCGATACAGTACTTCAGATCGATTTAAAAAATCGATATTTTCTACTCGAAAAATCGATTCTTCGATTAATCGATCTCAGATCGCCATCCCTAATCTGGAGACCCTGGGTGCTAGCAAATCGCTCGACGCTCGCTCGCTTGTCGTTCGCAATATTTTCATATTTGAAAAATGTACAATCGACCAAACATACTAACGCTCGCAAATAATAACTAATAAGTAAATAAAGTGAATTATGGGATCATAAACTTGTCGTGCCGGCCGGCTACAAATAGTGTTTATGCTGTTTACTAGTCCCATTATTTTAGTTTTCGTAAACAAACTTTTTTACCGCGCTGCCCACTCTTCGTGAAACAAACATTAATTAGCGCTCCTTCCAGGAAGTTTCCAGTAATTAAGTAGTTCATATCCGGACTTTCTACAAATTTAAATTAATTTTTCATGAAGTTTCCACAATAATTCTGTGAAGTTTCCGAGTGAATGTTCCGACCACTGTATCCATACGGTTAGTGGTTTTATTGCTTTCGTTAATAATGGAGCTAGATATATTCGTGCTCTGTTGATACGAAGGGCTGACAAGCCGCTAGGGTGAGCTTTATTCACAATTTTTGCATGTTTTGATTACTAAATCCTAACCTATAACTTGCGATTTTTATATTTCTATGTTGCAAAGCCGCTATAAGTCTATTTATTTTAAACTAGATAACACCTACCCGAGAATTATTTCAGAGGTAGGTATGTTATCCACGAATCCGGACCGGGCCCCATGGTGGAATATGGCCTTACTAGACCTGCGCTCGGCAGTGGGACAATATGGGTTGATGAAGATGATTAAATAGAAAACAAAAAGTATACCTTAAAAATCTAACATAAGCAGGGTGTCCATCAAGCCAAGGACACTGGCTGCATTTCCACATTGAATAGCAATAGCTATTCTCTGTGCGAGAAATAAGCCAGCCCTCTCGTCACCAGCGGCATTGTCTAAACGAGGAATGCATTAAATAATTTTTTCATTTCAATACAGAGTTCAAAAGACAAATAAACTGTAAATCGGAGTTAGATAACAAAAAACAAAACATCGAAGGAAAACATAGTGAGGAAACCCACATACCTACCCAAAAATTATTTCGGAGGTAGGTAGTGATCCACCAATCCGGATCTGGCCCCCGTGGTGGATTATGGCCTAACCCTCCTCACGAAAGTGAGGGGAGACCCGTGCTCAGCAGTGGGACTTTATGGGTTGAAGATGAGTAAAGTCCTGGGCTTATCTAGTTACACATTGGACTCTTAAAATGCAGATGTTCGAGCCGTGCGTTCACCGGTTCACGGCTGTGGAGGGCGGAGCGCGCCTCGCAGCCACTGCAGCCGTCAAGAACACCCTCGTGACCGAATGCGGAGCCTTCATATCCAGCCGGTTGCTGCATGAGCAGGCTTATAATATCCGAGGGTAGGTTTTTTATTTTTTTATTTAATTATAGATGAGCAGCATAGATGCTGATATTTTTACATCACACAGTATTAAGCTTTACTTTCTTAATAAAATTTGCGAATTATTTGAATTATCGCCCATTGTACTACCCTTGTTTACCTATTGTAATTCTTCTGTACTGTGTTTATTTTAGTTTCTGGTGTACAATAAAGAGTTTTCTATTCTATTCTATTCTATCGTTTTTGTGTTTTCTTGTATTTTACTGCAAAGAAACACCAGGAGGCCTACCATGACCTCTTATAGCGATTCAATTGAAGACCTAAACTAATGGTATTGCGACGTCT
Organism: Campaea margaritaria; assembly: GCA_912999815.1. Classification (NCBI taxonomy): domain Eukaryota; kingdom Metazoa; phylum Arthropoda; class Insecta; order Lepidoptera; family Geometridae; genus Campaea; species Campaea margaritaria. The sequence continues at coordinate 3,957,473 of OU538818.1, forward strand.
TATTTTTTATGTTGCTGCCATTTTCAACCTAAACTGGATATACTTTAGGTTGAAAATGGCAGCAACATAAGACAAACAAGGTAAATTAGTTTATTTTGGTTACTGATTGTGGGTTGATATAACAAAATATCAATGTTCGTTCACAAAAACATGTGAATCGTTAATTTGAAATCAGGTTTTGTCAAGCAAAAGACGTTAAAATGTGAGATGTCAACAAAGGACCAAAGTCGATTGCTCCAAAAGCTATGTATATTTGGAGCTGTAATTTTTTTTTTATCTTATATCTTTAAATGAGCAATTCTTGTATATATATATATAATTGCAATCTCGGAATCGGCTCCAACGATTTTCATGAAATTTAGTATATAGGGGGTTTCGGGGGCGATAAATCGATCTAACTAAAAATCATTTTTAAAAATTGTCATTTTATTCGTTTTTTTATAATATTTTTTTTTTTTTTTTTTTTTTTTTTAAAGCTCGGTCATCCAGGTACTAAGATCTTAATGCGTTGGATCGATTAAGCTAATAAAAAGAAACATGTATGTCGACATGTCAAGTTATTCCCACCAGCCAAGGATATATTGTAATGCTGATCATTTTATTTCAGCTTACTCTCCGCTGGTCGTCAGCGCTCAGTCCGTATCTGTCGTTCTGTCAATATCAAACCTGATGCATATGAGCTGAGAATACTGACAGACCTTCAGGTCATGGAGGCCCAGCAGTACGAAGACATCAAGGACTGGGCTCAAGAGTTGGAGACTAAAGAGGTACCTTTTCTATGTAAATTTATAAAAATTGTTATTAATTTGACTGAGTGACGAGAGGAGCAAGTCGTTCACCCGATGGTAAGCGCTACGCCTGCCTATAACAGTCACAGTATATAGAGACGTGGGACAGTTCTGCTGCGTCTGCCTTTCGCTGTATCGCCGCCGCTCGCACGGTGTGCTGTGGAATGCGGTGTCACCATTATGGACCTCGGAACGGCTACATAACAAATTCAACTAAAAAACTAGAATAAAATATTATTTTATGTCTCATTATTGTTTACAGGTGTTAGTGTGTGCATCGGAGGTCTTCAAACGGATTCTAGAGGAAGGAATCCTCACCATGGCTCAGATCAACGTGCTGATCATAGATAGTTGCCACCGAATATACAAGGACGAGGATTTACAATACGTAAGTGGTGAAGTGGACAGGCTTTCTTTTTAAAACCTGCATAAATTTATTTTTTATTATAAATTTATTCGGGACTTTGAGTCGTCCAACGACAATGACAGCCTCATAGTATATCAGAAATATATTTTATAAACTCAAAAACTCAAATCATTTATTTTAAATAGGCAAAATATTACACTTTTACACATCAAACAAAATAACATCTTATACATAAGTATAGAAATACAAAAAAATAAGTCAAAATATTATGATCTAAGAAACTAATGATTATTATCTAATTATGGTTTGAGTTAGAAAAAGGATATTTCCCTTTCAAGTGGTGACTCATGCCTGAGTCTCGCACAGGAAAAGGAAAACTCCTTATATAACTCCTTAAATACTAAATATGTGGACCGACAGAGCCTCTTAGCCGCGTCCGATGTTTGCACAGCTAAAATGCACTGAAACAGGCCCACATCAAGTTGGGTCTCAGTGGTATTGTGATTTCCAAACGGATGAATTGCATTTTCTGATGTATGGGTGCAAAGCCGCACCCGTGGCTAGACAAGAAATTCTGCTCAGCAGTCATAGTGTTAATGTCGAATCTGGTGTGACAATTTAGGCAGTTTTTTTTTTAATAATAAACCTCATAGTTTTGAAATGGAATGTGTTTTTCAGATTATGAAAATCTACAAGCAAAGTCCGGAAGACAAAAGGCCCAGGATATTAGCTCTCACTTACCCCCTATTTAGTTCAACCAAAAAGGACATAGGCAACTTTGAAACTGAATCTCCCACGGATAGCATGCAGATATGCGCTAACACTGGCAGCCATGAAGCAATAGACGAAACACCCGCCGTACGCAATGTCGAGAATGCAGACAAAATTGTCATAGAGAAAGTAGAAGATATGGGCGTGTATGAAAACTTGGATGACTTCGAAATGTATGAGAAATTGGAATGGAAAATCGATCAGCTGGAGAAGGAGTTGTGCTGTGAAATGGATTTGGCTGAGGACATAGATGGTTGTAAGAGGTGAGGCCATTCAAGCTTTAACAAGTTGACAGCTGGAGGCCTACCATGACGTCTTATAGCGATTCTGTTGAGGACCTAAACTGAGCCGCGTCGCATAATCGTACCGTGACGTAACAACACATTGGTACGTGCCTGCACTGGGATTTGAACTCACGACCTTCTGATTGGAAGGCGGACGTTCTCCCACTAGGCCACCACCGAAAAAATCTTGGAGTATCGAAAATACGTATTTTGTTAATCCTTGTCTCGTTAACTTTATACAGGATATCAGGTCCGGTGATGAAGCCGAAAGAGGTGATATTGGAGTACGCTGGGAGGCCTGCAACGGAACAGCTGCCAGGAGACTATGTAGACCTCGAAGAGTTCATGAGGACCAATGCGCAAGATACCCTGGAATTCCTCAACGATCATCGGTGAGTTACAGATTAATCATCATTACAACCCATATCGGCTCACTGCTGAGCATGGGCATCGCTTCGCAGGAGGATTAGGTCATAATCCACCATGGGTGCACGTTCCGGATTAGTGGATCACATACCTTCCTGTACACGCACTACCGACCGATGCATGTATTCTTTCACCCGAAAAGTGAGTGATAATTCCCATATGTTTTGCAAGAAATACATAGCGGTGGGCCGATATGGGTTGGTGATGATGAATGGTATACATACCATCTAAATGTTACACCATCAACATGTTGGGGACTTTGCACGGGGAAGAGGTTTCGAACCCAACACTGATTTTACCAATATTTGCCTTCAGACACGACCCCACGGAGATATATGGAGACGAACTGTACGAAGAATTCAAGAACATTCCCGACCCCACCATAGAACCCAAGCAAGTGTTTAAAGAGTTCCTCTATGTGCTAGAAGAGTTAGGTAAGTAATGTAACGGATTCCAGAGACAGTCGATTGCGATTGTCAATTGTTACCTGCGGTGTTACCAATTTAGCTCTTTTAGAGTAAGCATACACGCTTTCACGAACCATGGACGCACGCACGCACGCACTCCACTCACTCACTCACTCACTCACTCACTCACTCACTCATTCACTCACTCACTAGCACACTCTCTCACTCACTAACACACTCTCTCATTCACTAACACACTCTCTCACACACTAACACACTCACTCACTTACTAACACACTCACTCACTCACTAACACACTCTCTCACTCACTAACACACTCACTCACTCACTCACTAAGTCACCCACTCACTCACACGCTTTCACATTCATAATATCATTGGAATTTACTATTTTCAGGACCGTACGCAGCAGACAAAGCAGCTTTCAACCTTCTGATCAAGCTAGAAAAGTCCAAAATCAAAGTGCCATACGAAAGGCACTTCTTACTTCTAAGGCTCTGCACCTCGGTGTTTGTTAAAATCCGTTGCTATGCCGAGGTCGTATTCAGCAAATACCCGAATGACTGGGACAAGATCCGGCTATTTTCAACTCCGAAATTACTGAGATTTGTTGAGATATTAGAGCAGTTCACCCCGCCCGATCAAAAAGTACACCAAAATGCAGACGGGACGGGGAAAAATCTGATTTCAACAGAAGATTCTACGGACCGAAGAAGCGATTTCAAATTGGAATCGGGTAAAATGTTGAACGACATAGAGAGATGTGATTTCGCAACGCTGGGGGACAGGTTAGAGGATAGGTTGAATACGTTTGAAGGCAATTTGAAGGATTTGGATTCGGAAGTCGTTCGTGAGAGTGCACCTAAGGATGGTAATGTAAGTATTTTGGTTTTTTTTTTTTGTAACTTCACATTTACCACCTGTCGAGGCTGCGTTTGAATGCTTGCCTATACTGCATTACAAAAAAAAAAACGAAATGTGTGCTGGGACACATTGTAGATGTAAAACTAAAAAAAAAATTAATAAATAAAAAATATTTCATAAAAAAAAATCTTAAAAGATATTTCATATTAAAAAATATACGAAACGTAACTCTCTCTTTCTATCTTCACTTACTTATCTACCTCTCGAATGACGTTCGCCTCGCCCGATCACATTTTTCGTAACGCATCCACCAGCTTACTCCCCAAGTCAAGCGTGCGTAAAGAAGTTTTACTTCAAAAGTGTAATTGAAACCGGTACCTTCGATTCCAGGCACCGTCGCCTCCCGGGCCGGCGGGCCGCGGCGGCTCGCGGCGCTGGGCGCGGCCCCGCGGGCGCGGGCGGCCGGCGCGGCTGGCGGCGCGGCTCCTGCAGCTGCAGCAGAACCCGTGGGCGCTGTGCGGGATCGTGTTCATGCGACACGCGCTCATGGCCAAGATCATGTTCATGTTGTGCGTGGTGAGAAACACAACATACATACACACACATACAACACAACATATTTTTTTATTTTTATTTTGGTGTCAATAAAGAGTTTATCTATCTATCTATGAAATAAAAAATATTTAAAAAAAATCATGAAAGCTATTTAAAAAAAATCTACAAAACGTAACTCTCTCTTTCTATCTTCACTAACTTCTATATCCCTCTCAACTTCCGTTCGCCTCGCCCGATCACATTTTTCGTAACGCATTCACCAGCTCACTCCCCAAGTCAAGCGTGAGTAAAGAAGTTTTACTTCAAAAATAGAACAAACAACCAACGCCCGCTTGTTTCCAGGACCTGTCCCGGTGCCGGTCCAGCCTGTCCTACCTGAGATGCCAGTACTGTGCCGTGGAGCCGGTGTCTGAACAGAAGGAGAGCCAGCGCCAGGGGAAGAGGCACGAGGAGGTGCTGAAGAAGTAAGTAAAAAGTGACGAAGATTATGCAATGCAAAGTCGTGGGTGGCACTGTAACTGTTGGCAGGCGTAGCGCTTACCATCAGGTGAACGACCTGCTCGTATCGTCACTCGCTCAAATAAAAAAAAGTATAGCATTAGAAGTAGTATATAAAAAAAAGTTGTGAAAGAGAAAAGTCCTTTTTAACACGCTTTTAGAATAGAATAGAATAGAATAGAATAGAATAGAATACTCTTTATTGTACACCAGAAACAAAAATAAACACAGTACAGAAAAATTACCATAGGTAAACAAGGGTAGTACAATGGGCGGTCCTATCGCTGAAAGCGATTTCATTAATCTTATTATCGTAATAAACCCTGACAAATTTTAATGTTTAGGGCTTAAACATAGAAAATTAAACAATTTCTCATATAATTGAATACTTAATTGTTATGAGAAATAAATATCTTAAAATCTCAAAATTTAAAAACTCAAATCATTTACTGTAAATAGGCAAAATATTGCACTTTTACACGTCAAAAATAATATCCTACACATAAGTATAGAAATACAAAAAAATAAGTCAAAATATTATGATCTACGAAACTAATTATTATTATCTAATTATGGTTTGAGTTAGAAAAAGGATATTTCCCTTGCAAGCGGTGACTCATGCCTGAGTCTCGCACAGGAAAAGGAAAACTCCATTGACTCTACCGGTGCTTCGGAAATACGCCCGTCAGAGAAGATAGCACCGAGAAACTCTACAGCGATATACTTAAAATAAATATATCTTGTCCTCAGGTTCAGAATGCACGAATGCAATCTTCTACTAACCACGTCGGTGTTAGAGGAAGGCATTGATCTGCCGAGGTGCAATCTGGTGCTGCGGTGGGATGTCCCGGCTTCGTGAGTACTAAACCAATAAAAATAAAAAAACGAATGTGAGACCACACAACAGAAGTAAAACTTCTTTAGCTCCTTCTTTATGTATGTAATGTATAACTGGCTATGAGAGAGAAAGAGAAAGAAAATGTGTGCTCGCACCTCTTTCTGGCCCCTACAGTAATATACGAAACGTAACTCTCTCTCTTTCTATCTTCACTAACTTATATCTCCCTCTCAACTTTCGTTCGCCTCGCCCAATTACACTTTTCGTAACGCTCTCGTCACGCATTCACCATCTCACTACCCAAGTCAAGCGTGCGTAAAGAAGTTTTACTTCAAAATTGTTTCAGGCGCCATCTATCGGATTTGACAGGAACTTCTTCAAAACTTTCCACAATAAGCACAAACTATCTGGAAGTCTGTTAAAGACCCCTGATTTAGTTAATAGAATCAGGCGTTATTTTGCGGAAATCCATAAACAATAAGATAATGTAGAAATATATAGTTTTAATTCCGCCTAAGTTGTCTGATGAATGTATGATAGGACTTTGTTGAATGACCTAACCCCTATGACAAATCTACCCGTTTAAAAAATCTAAATCCCTATGCAAGCAACCCTTAACCCCTGATTTGTTGTTCCCAGGTATCGTTCGTACGGGTTGTGCAGAGGGCGCGCGCGGGCCCCCCGCTCGTCCGCCGCGGTCCTCAGCGCCGGCGCGGGGGTCGCGGGGGGGAACACCGACACCATGCTTCACAACCTGGCTACATACACGGAACTGGACCAGGTGGGGACTCGAGCTTATTCTATTTATTGGTGAAATGAAAAACCCTCTAGTAAAAACTGAGATTAGAAACATAGAATAGAATAGAATAGAAAAACTCTTTATTGTACACCAGAAACAAAAATAAACACAGTACAGAAGAATTACAATAGGTAAACAAGGGTAGTACAATGGGCGGTACACAGTGATATAAAAAAATAAAAAAATGTCCAATTGCAAGAGGCCGCCTGGGGAAGTACCACACCCTGGCTAGATATTCATCCGCCAAGCAGTAGTGTGCAACCATTACTGTGTTTTGAAGGGCACTGTTTCCAGCGACATTACTGGGCATATCAGACTTTGAGCCGATTTCTCAGAGTTACGAGCGCAGTGCAGTGCCTGATTGACTGATTACCAACAGGGGAACGTGTTACTCGTCTCATCTCAAAGTCTACATAAAGTATTAAATAAAGTAATTGTGTTCCAGCTTATAACACGCAAATGCGGCTGTGGGATACAAGACGAGCCGTCAGCCGAAGAGGAATCACACGCAGACGCCTTCACCGCCTTCGTCAAGCCGTACACGCCCACACAGACAAGCGCAGAAACAACAGACGCACACACTAAAACACACTGTAAATGCAAAGACAAAGGCGAGAAAGATATGGAAAAACGAATGCGAAAGATCCAAATAGTTGAAGTGGCCAAAAGCGATGTTGCGCCAGTTGAAGATGGCGTTAATAATGTATCAAAAACAATTGAAAGTGTTTCAACAATTGTAACTGATCCGAAAACAATTGACAGTGTTCCGAAAACAGTTGAAAGTGTTCCGAAAACAGTTGAAAGTGTTCCGAAAACAATTGAAGTGAATACATGCAAAAGTAACACAGTAAATGAAATAGAAGCAGTAATAAGTGATCTAAAATCAAACCATATTGATTCAAATTTGAAACTTTCCTTTCTTTCAAAACAAATAGAGAACGTCTCCGGTATAGTTGACAGTGTTTCCAAATCGATCCAAAGTGTTTCCCAATCAATTGACAATGTTTCAGAATCAATTGACAATGTATCCCAATCAATTGACAATGTTTCAGAATCAATTGAAAGTGACAGTGAATCGACGAAAGCACACGAGTTGGAAGGGAATAACACTTCAGACGTTATGAGTGAAAACGTGAATAATATAAAAATAACAAATAATAAAGCCGATACATATATTAATAGTGACATTGTTCGTAATGTTAATAATGATGATACGTGTTCATGTATTAGTAGCCTTAATAGTAAAATTGAAAGTGAGATTGCAAGTGTGGACTTGAGTTCGGCTATTGCTCTAATAAATAGGTGAGTTACTCTTATCTTATGATCCTCATTATCAACCCATAACTTCCCACTGCTGAGCACTGGTCTCCCGCTCTTTTTCGTGAGGTAGTTTAAGCTATGGCCACCATGGGGCCCCGGTCCGGATCGGTGGATAACATACCTACCTCGGAAATAATTCACGGTTAGGTATGCGGGTTTCCTCACGATATTTTCTTTCACCGAAAAAGGCGAGTGATAATTACGTACATATAAAATAACATGAGTGAAAGTCTGGTCTATTTTAGGTTGGAATTTTGAATTGTGTTCGTAGTGCCCTTGACATAATCCTGGATCCGCCCTTCACAGGTCCTGACCCCTAACTAGGACTCCGTGTATCTAGGGAAACGGGAAATATGAGGACCACGGTCCCACATACAAACAAAAAAATATCCTACGTTCTATTCTAGGACCTAAATTGTGGAGTAGTGTGTGTTTGTCCTCTCTTCACGCCAAAACGACTGAACGAATTTTGATGAAATTTAGTATACAGATTCTTTTAATCCTGGAATGGAACATATTAGACTTTTTATCCCATGAAAATGTGAAACTGCAGGGCATTGCAATTATTCAATAACATGTCGACGCTAGAAAGCGTAAACGCTGTAACCTTGAAACGCAAAATTGTTCACCAGAGCCAAAAAACTTTTTTTTTGTTGAAAAAAAAATCATAACTCAATATCTACTCGACCTAAAAACGTAAATTTTGGATATTTGGTGTGTTTCATACAAAGCTACAATACTGCTACCTTGGTTATATCCTAAAGTTCCTAGGGGACGTTGAAATGTGGATTTGTTTCCAAATATGTAAAAAAAGTATTTTCGTGTCGGTCAAAGGGTTACAGCGTTTACGCTTTCTAGCGTCGATGCTAACACTGCTGAGCCAATTTGCTTGTCGAGCCACGGGTGCGGCTCGGCACACTCCATAGTGTTTTCCCATACAGCGAACACCGCAGTTGTGTTTTCAACAGTGAACATTAACATGTTAACAATAGCTCTCATTGCCAGGTACTGTGCGAAGCTCCCGTCGGACACCTTCACTCGTCTCGCCCCGCAGTGGTGGACGGAGCAGGTCGCCCTGCCCGGGGCGAGTCGGCACGCGTACATCTGTACCCTGAGACTGCCGCTCAACTGTCCCCTCAAATACAACATCGTTGTAAGTGCGCTGTAGTTACTGTGTTATGTTTCGGCTTCGTGTCATTTGTGCATTCAGCTGGTGTCTACTCGGCGCCGTTCACCTGATGGTAGGCGCTACGCCTGCCGTCACAGCACCACCCAGAACACTGCATTGCATAATCCTGCGCGGCGCACTGCGCTCGTCACCCTGAGACTTCGGCTCTAAGGTCTCATATGCCCAGTAATTTCGCTGGAGACAATGCCCTTCAAGCCAGAACGCAGTAGTGTTTGAACACTACTGCTTGGCGGATGAATATCTCGCAAAGGTGTTAGAGGACCGTGCTCCCACAAACACGCAGACTCGGATCAAAAACCTGTTGCACACACAAACAATTGCCCTGGGCAGGCATCAAACTGGCAACAACACTAACAATATGTTTGTCCATTTGTTCGCAGGGTCACCCTATGCCCACTCGAGTGTTAGCCAGGAGGATGGTCGCTCTCCAAGCTTGCAGAATACTGCATAAATCCGGGGAGCTAGATAATCAGCTGATGCCTATAGGTATTTATATTTGACCTCCGATGCAAAAAGAGGCGTTATACGTTAAACATTGACTGCCGAGCCGATTTTCTTGTCTAGCCACGGTCATGGATCTGCACACACCGTTGTGTTTTCCCGTACCGCTAACACAACAGTTGTGTTTTCAGCAGTGAACTTGTTGACGTTTGGCCTTATTCGCTATGCCACACGATTCCTTGCAGAAAACGCGTGATGTCATAACGCGCTTTACACTTATTTGGGGTCATCCGTTAATTCATCATCATCATCATCAACCCATAACGTCCCACTGCTGAGCACGGACGGGTCTCTCTCTTCACTTTCGTGGAAGAGGGTTAGGCCACAATCCACCACGGGGCCCCGGTTCATAATGTATACTAGTCTAGTTTATGAAGAAATGTATCTACTAGTCTAATCGATTCGACATTTCTATCCTGTTAGTTACTTCGCTGAACTTGAGATGGAATTAGTTCCGGGACCCGTCGATAGATGGCGCTGTTTTATATTTTTTTATGTTTAGTTTTATATTATCGTCCACAGGTAAAGAAAATTTCAAAGCGGCGGAACTAGAGACCGCCAACGCTTTTAATGCTGCTGGGAATATTGAGAGCGACGACTTGGGACGGCCCGGCACTACGAAACGACGCCAGTATTACTATAAACGGGTGAGTAAGAGCGGGAGGTTGAGAGAGAGAGAGAGAGAGAGAGCGAGAGAGAGAGAGAGAGAAGAAGAGCGAGCGAGAGAGAGAGCGAGAGAGAGAGAGAGCGAGAGAGAGAGAGAGAAGAAGAGCGAGCGAGAGAGAGAGAGAGAGAGAGAGAGCGAGCGAGTGAGAGAGAGAATGAGAGAGAGAGAAAGAGCGAGAGAGAGAGAGAGCGAGCGAGAGAGAGAGAAAGCGAGAGAGAAAGAGCGAGAGAGAGATAGATAGAGAGATAGGGGGGAAGAGGGCGTTAGAGAGAGGGGGTGATAGAAGGAGAGTTGATGTGAGACATAGAGGGAGAGGGTGAGAGAGATACAGAGGGTGAGAAAAAGAGAGGGTGTCTGAGAGAAAGAGACAAGGCGAGTGGGAGGGAGACATATTCTATAACACTCAGGTATAATATAGCTTCCTATTAGTGAAAGAGTTATCGGATCAGTCGTACACCCCTGTGTACCCTGTATTTAACCGCCGACGCAACAAGAGGGGTGTTATAAGTTTAACGTGTGTATCTGGACCCTTCACCCACCATGCCACGGAGGCCGTCATTCATACCTGTTCTCCATTATTTCAGACAGCCAGTGCGTTCACGGATTGCCAACCGGTATTGGACACAAGCGACTCTGAAATTGAACCGCCCGACGCCGCTGTGAAACCTAACAAAACGGACAATGGCGTCGAAACTAGCAGTAAACAAACGGGTACATTTATTTAAAACTAGCTGTACCCTGGCACACTTCGCTGTGGCACATTCGCACATTCGCTGATATGTCACTGATGAAAAAAATAGATAAAAACAATCCTTGATGCGGATTATATATCATGCTAAAATTTCAGCTCGATCGGTGCAGAACTTTTTGAGTTTTTGAAGCGTACACAAACCAACATAACATTTTTATATATATAGATTTGCTATAGAGTTTCACATATACACACATTTGTTATTATTACCACAACTGCCACACTCAATTACACATTTCGACATACATATCACGCCCATGCAAACATGCGCGTCTGGCTCGGCACGCGTCACGCGTCGAACACGGCTCGGCTCGCATCACGCTTCTTTTAACTATGGCTTGATATTTTTTTTTTTATGTGACGTTGTAGATGGCAAGCGCAACATGCTGTACGCGATCGTGTCGTCGCTGTGGTGCGCGCTGCCGGAGCGGTACAACACGCGCGGGCGCCGCCTCCACGCGCCGCAGCACGCGGCGCAGGCGCTCGGGATACTCATGGCCCGCGCGCAGCCCACCAAGTGAGTCGCGAGGGACTTCAACGTGGATACAATATAGACTTGGATGTAGACCCACATCGGAAGAAACCGGTATTGAATGTTGTTTTGTCCCCAGCTTGCAGATCCCGGCGTTTCCCGTGTACACGCGGTCGGGGGAGGTGCGCGTGTCGGTGGAGCACGTCCCCGACGCAGACGTCAGGGTGTCACCCCGCCGCGGACGGCTCGTAAGGCGGTGAGTTTTCTTTTTTCCTCTGACCTGAACTGGGGCAATTTTTTGGGGACTAAATTGAGGATACTGTTAATAAAATTTAGTTTTCTTTGTTCTGTGGTGTTTTAATAACGAGGTTGTCCATCTATTTATCTATAGCCTTAATATATATAACCTTAGTTCCCAAAGTGGTCCAGCTGGATCCCCAGGGGTCCACAGGAGACTCGACGGAGGTCCACGTTGGCGTGACAAAAAATAATAAATCGCAAAACCATTTCGAGGTATAAACTCTCTGATGACAAAAAATCGGTAAATTCGAATATTTTTGAATAAATATAATTGACCTTGATATGCCGGTGATGACATCAGCGTTGGCATTATGTTAAAATTGATCGAAACGGCAAGCATGCCTTACCCACTCAAAAACAAAGTTATCTGTCATGTCGTTAAATCACAGATGAAAATATAAACAGTTCTATTTTTTATTTTTGGCAACGGCACTAAATGGTATTATGCTGGTAGTGAGGTTATCGGGTTGATATCTTTAAAACTTATTTAAAATATAACTATCCCATCGAATACCAAAATATTTAATTTTTTTTAAAAAATGACATGAAAACAAAAAAAAACCAGAAAATTTTAACAATGCTCATTGGAATATACTCCTGGATGACGTTTGTGCCATCTTTATAAACAAACTCGACAATTCAGTGCAGTGGGTGCACGATGATGATGATGATGAAGATGAAGAAGAACCCTGTTCCTGTCCCCAGGTTCATGCGCTTCGTGTTCACGGAGGTACTACGCGTGCGGCGCCGCGGCATGAAGCTGCAGACCGAGGGTTCCACCAAGAACAACTATTACATCGTACCCACGGTCAAGAGTAAGGACTCACACTTTCCGAATCCGAATTTATTTATTAAGTGGCCACGACGACTCTTGGTGGGCGCCACCTCGAGGCATGATGTAGCTGGGCGACAACCCCCCCCCCCGAGTCGGCCGCCCTTGCCTCGTGTTATGGGAGGGGTCGGAGGAAGGCGTGATCCCCTTTTTTTTTTTTTTTTTTTTTGTTGCCCGGGGGGAAATTACCTTATTGATACCACCGGCCTTGGGGGAGGCCGGATGGTTATGTGGGGGTCCCCCGTCAGCGCGCATCCTAGTGATGCGCGCTGACTGGGTGTACCCACTAAAAACCCCCGGGATGTTCTCTCTCCGCATGTTGGGGTGGCCGCGGGCTCGCGATTGCGCTTCCACGACCACCCCTGAAGGCGTGATCCCCTATTTCAACCCTTTACAACCCTTTTTAGTTGTTGCCTAAGAAAACACAAATCTAGTTACCCTTTTTGAATAAAAAGCTACCCCTTATTTAACAATTATATAATTGTTTTCAGCAACCAAAGACGGAGTAACCAAGATCGACATCGACTGGCCGTTCCTGGAGCTGATCTACCAACACACGGAGGAGCAGAAACTCTCAGATATAGAGAAACCGATCCTCTGGTACCAGGATGAGGAGGAGACGGCCTGCGAAGTCACCGAGAGAGCGAGAGAGGCAGAGAGCGAGCGAGAGGGCGTGCTCTCCAATCCCCTGCTGAAGGCGGGAGAGACGTTCACGTTCGACGTGGACAAGTATAGCGAAGCCGTCGTGACGCCGTGGTACAGGAACCGGGATCAGCCGCAGGTGAGTGTTGGGAGTGTTGAGAGGCGGAGAGGGTGGAACACTTCTCATAGAAAACCAAAGAGAGTGGTAAGTGTTTGAAATGATTGCCAGTGACGTTGAAAAGTGTGAGTGTGATGAGTGTCACGTCGCAGAGATAGATTAGGGAGTGAGTGACACTTGCTATAAGAGACAAATAGTGTGAGAGAGTGTGAAACGATTGCCGTTGACGTTGAAAAGTGGAAAGTGTGATGAGTGTTACATTGTAATGCCGACGCTACGACAAATAGCTATGAATTCAGCTTTAAATTAAAAAAATAATGTTGAAAAAATCTTGCGAGGTCTACTGTTCGCAGAACTACTGGTTATTATTATCTATTATCTATATATATAAAAATGTTATGTTGGTTTGTGTACGCTTCAAAAACTCAAAAAGCTCTGCACCGATCGAGCTGAAATTTCAGCATGATATATAATCCGCATCAAGGATTGTTTATATCTATTTTTTCATCAGTGACATATCAGCGAATGTGCGAATGTGCCACAGCGAAGCGTGGCAGGGTACAGCTAGTACTTAATATGAAAATGTTATATTCCAGTTCTTCCTAGTGGCCGAGATCTGCTGGAACCTCAGCCCCGAGTCGGCGTTCCCGTCCGCCGCGCACTCCAGCTTCCGCAGCTACTACCGCGCCAAGTACAACGTGGAGCTCACGCAGCCCGACCAGCCGCTCCTCGACGTGGACCACACCAGCGCGCGCCTCAACCTCCTCACTCCCAGGTAACCGCGCCACCGCCGCACGTAGCCGCAGGTAATCTCGCGATCCGTCCTACGATGTATTTGCTGATGATATTGGCTGATGATGATGACGACGCTGATGATAATGAAAATGACGATGACGGTGACGATCTCGATCTCGATGACGGTGACAACGCTGATAATGAAGATGACGATGACGATCTCGATCTCGATGACGGTGACGACGCTGATGATAATGAAGATGACGATGACGATGACGATGACGATCTCGATGACGGTGACGACGCTGATGATAATGAAGATGACGATGACGATGACGATCTCGATGACGGTGACGACGCTGATGATAATGAAGATGACGATGACGATGATGATAATGATCTCGATGACGATGATGCTGATACATTGTGTGTATGTGCAGATACGTGAACCGCAAGGGCGTGGCGCTGCCCGTGTCGTCGGAGCGCACGCGGCGCGCCAAGCGCGACCGCCTCGACCAGAAGCAGATCCTCGTGCCCGAGCTGTGCCGCGTGCACCCCTTCGCCGCGCCGCTCTGGTTCGCCACCGTGGCGCTGCCCTGCGTGCTCTACAGGTGCGCCGCCCTCCGCTCTCTCTCTCTCTACTCTCTCTACACGTTCCTCATCGATTTGATCAGAAACAGATTCTAGTGCTGTACAAGTGACATAAGTTCTCTTCCTCTTTCTTTCCATTTCGCCTTTTACTTCTCCCTATTTCCCCTAACCTCGTCTTTTTCCTTCTACTTTCTTCCCATTTTCCTCTTCTCGCTACTCGCTTTTCTTGTATATCCCCCTCTCCCCTTTCTCTTTTCAGAAAATTTTCAGAAAAGAAAAGGTGTCACACATTAATTATTGCGACTCGCAAAGCCGCAATAGATGGAACGATTCCCGAAGTGGTTGCTTTCGTTTGACGCGAGCCACGTTTGTTGCAGGATCAACGCGCTGCTGATAGCGGACGAGATCCGGCGCGCCGTGGCGGCCGACGTGGGGCTGGGCGCGGCCGCCGCCGGCCTGCAGTGGCCGCCGCTCGACTTCGGCTGGAGCCTGTCCGAGGTCCTTACTGCCGTTCAAACTCGCCCTGTAAACTAGTACACGCGCAGACTAATATGCCACAGAAACAGTTGCTTTTTACAAAATAAAAAATATTATTTCATCAAATTGCGAAGCGGCGGTAGCCTAGTGGGAGAACGTCCGCCTTCCAATCGAAAGGTCGTGAGTTCAAACCCCAATGCGGGCACGTACCAATGTGTTTCTGTAAAAACATATGTACGTTATTATCACTCGCTTTTCGGTGAAGAAAAACATCGTGAAGAAACCCACATACCTACCCGAGAATTATTTCGGAGGTAGGTATGTTATCCACCAATCCGGACTGGGCCCCCGTGGTGGATTATACTAGCTGTGCCCTGCCACCCTTTGCTGTGGCACATTCGCACATTCTCTGATATGTCACTGATGAAAAAAATAGATAAAAACAATCCTTGATGCGGATTATATATCATGCTAAAATTTCAGCTCGATCAGTGCAGGTGCTTTTTGAGTTTTTGAAGCGTACACAAACCAACATAACATTTATATATATATATATATATAGATAGATATATATTAATAGTGGCAAAGTCGGTGTTTGTTTTGTAAATACACCCATATTAATTTTCTCCAGGTACTCAACGCAGACGCCGAGAAGAACGAGAAGAAGAAAGAAGAAGAGAGGGAGAAGGAAAGAGAACGAGACCAAAAGGAACGAGAAATCAAGTGAGAATTCAAAAGCTCAAAATTCCAATCATTTATTGCAATTAGGGGAAAATAATGCACTTTTACAAGTTAAACACTTGAGTCTCTTATACATAAAGAAAAAATAAATTACACTGAAATCCATCAGTTTGACGGTTTATTGACATACTTGAGCGACACGGTGCATTAGTGCTAAATATTTCAACATAAAAACGAAAAGAATGATTCACGGTTGGCGCGAAATACAGCCTCGTTTATATTAGTGACCCGAATAGCTGTAAAAACGAAAAAAAACTGTTTGAAATTTAAATTACTCGCCATAACAGAAACGAACCACCTCAAGTGTTTGACTTATGGAAGTGCATTATTTTTGCCTACTTGCAATAAATCATTTGAGTCTCGCTTGTCTGGAAGAAAAAAAAAACTAATATCTTTTTTTTGTTCCAGAGATAAGGAACATCGGAAGAATGAGCTGGAAGCTTCGAAAAGCAGAGAAGACGAGAACGAAGATGAAGGGGTGTCGAGTGGCGGCAAGACCATCAATGACATACTAGCGGAAAAAGAAGGCATTAACAGCACTGAAAGCGTGAGTTATCCCTACTTCCGTACTTATATTATAAATGCGAAAGTAACTCTGTCTGTCTGTTGCTCTGTCACGCCTAAACTACTGAACCGATTGAAATGAAATTTGGTACAGAGATAGTCTACGTAGAGTCTAAGAAAGGACATAGGGTACTTTTAATTCGAAAAAAGCATTGCAAGGGTTTGAAATAGGGGATGAAAGTTCGTATGGAAGTTTCGTCATTTTTGAAAAGCTAGAAGCTTGAAATTAATTTTTTAGGCTTTTTATTAGATATAAATAAATTTGCGCGTCGCATAATCGTACCGTGAGTCTTATTTTTTATTTCGCTACCATTGCCAACCTAAATTGGATATAGTTTAGGTTGAAAATGGCTTATTAGCGACTCAATTTAGGTTGCTGACATTTTCAACCTAAACTGGATATAGTTTAGGTTGAAAATGGCTTATTCGCGACTCAATTTAGGTTGCTGACATTTTTAACCTAAACTGTATCCAGTTTTTCGCTATAAGAGGTCATAGTATGCCTCCTGGGCCCGTGGTGGATTATAGCCTAATCATCCACGCGAAGGGAGGGGGGGGGGGGGGGGGAAACCCGTGCCCAGCAGTGGGACGTGTATGTATATATGAATTGATTAACGCTTACCTAGAAGCAAATCAGCAATCGGAAAACACAGACTCAGGCAAGGAGTTCCACTGCTTTGCGGAACGCCTTATATAATATTATATAGTGTAACGTTACACCCCTTTACCAATTTTGGCAAAAGAGTGTAAAGTACACGTTATCAAGGCTACCTCCCTATTCCTATGAGAAGGACCCAAAAGGAGACAGCTTATAATATATATATTAATATAAGAAATTAAAATTAAGGATTAAAGTCGTTATTAAAGAGTGAGCCCAGGCTAGGGCAGGCGAGGACATCGGGCAGTTCCTGATTGGCTTTGGTCTGAGCCTCTAAAACCTTGAAAATTGCAAGAAGAAGTCCTCAAGCACTTTTGAATCTTTACTTAATTGTGATAGTCTTGAAGAAGTCTTGAAGTTTAAAACATCGGAGCCCTATAACCCTCCGGTTAAGGCCGCTCTCCACGAGCGCCTCCCCGACTTTGGACACTTTTGCCAAAATTGGTAAAGGGGTGTAACGTTGCAATAAGGTATACGATAAATGGACTATTCAACACAAAAAGAATTGTTCAATTCGAACCAGTAGTTCCTGAGATCCTAGCGTTCAAACAAACAAACAAACAAACAAACTCTTCAGCTTTATATATTATTAAGTATAGATTATTGAGATGTTCCCCGCAGGGCTTCGAAATCGGCACCTGGAGTAACGACATGGCGTCCTCCATACCTGACGAGTTGGATTACGACGACATGCTGGAGCCCCTCCCTCCTAACCTCACCTTCTGCACCTCCGCGTCGGGTAAGCCAACTGGATTCCATTCCAGAAGATTCCTTCTGCCCTCGTGTCGTACCATCTATTGAGAAATGGCGTCGCACTATTCGGCTGACGGAGGGGGGTGTGTGGGACACGAACCCACTGTAACCCCCCCGTGCGCAGCCCTCCGCCGAGGTGGGGCATGATGGTGTCGCGCGCTAGCAATCACCATCTAGCCCCAGCGGCAGGCCCGGGTGGTGCTTGGACTTCGGGGAGGGGGGGGGGGGGGGGGGGGCAAAGTCACTTCCCAGACTTGTGAGGCCGTGCAAGCCAGCTTAATAATTTTGGAAGGAGGTATGAATAAATACACGCTTTGATATCAAAAGGTAATTTATAAATATAAAGTAAAAGGCACTCCCCCCCCCCTTTTTACCATAACATTAATTATTTTTCAAACTTTTTAGTTCGGATTGCTATTTAAAGCATGTTTTTAGCTATTGTTTAATTAATTAAAAATCTTATTCGTCTACAGGCGGAGTGAACTGGTGTGATCCCATTCAAAAGCCCAAGAACGAATATCACCCCAGCCGCGCGTACTCTGTGGCTGATAGCGACTGTTCGTACACTTCCAGGTAATATATTTTTTTTTTTAATTGACCGTGTGAAAGTCGTTCACCTGATGGTAAGCGCTACGCCTGCCCATAACAGTCACAGCGCCACCCAGAACCCTGCATTGCATAATCCTTCGCGGCGCTGCACTGCGCTCGTCACTCTGAGACATTGGCTCTAAAGTCCCATATGTTATGTAAAGTTCTGGGTGGCGCTGTCACTGTTATGAGCAGTCGTAGCGCTTACCATCAGGTGAACGATTTGCTCGTGTCGTTATTCAGTCAAAAAAAAGTAATAGGTTTTTTTTTTTAATTATTCTACATTTTTGTTCCAGTGACTTCGATACGGATGACTCCGACTTCGACGCGGAGGGCAGCGACGACGACGCCGACACTAGCGGCTTCTGTAGCAGCCGCACTAGCAACAGTGAGCATTCACGCCCCCCTACCGTAATTTTAACACGTTCACTGCTGAAAACACAGCTGTCGTGTTAGCGCAGCTCACGTGCCGGCTGTGCGGCGAAACACAGACGCGTGTGTGTAACACGGCGCTCAAACAGGCGGCGCGCCAGTGCTGGGAAACGCACACGGGCCGTAACGGTGCCCAAATGTCAACTGGTTCAGCAGTCAACGTGTTAAAAAAAAAATCTAACTAATATTAGAAATGAGAATGTGTTCGTTTGTTACGCTTTCACGCCTAAACCGCTGAACCGATTTTTAAACTTCTTTCACCAATGGAAAGCTATATTATCAGCGAGTAACATAGGCTATATTTTATCCTCGTATTCCCAAGGGAACGGGAACTACGCGGGTGAAATCGCGGGCCGCATACTATTATACAAATGGAAGTTTGTGAGGATGATTGTTTGTTACTTTTTCTCTTCGTTGAAGAGGATCCACCAATCCGAACCGGGCCCCGTGGTGGATCATGGCCTAATCCTCACGAAAGCGAGGTAAGAACCGAGCCGTTATGGGTTGATGATGACGATGATGGTAATTGTATTTGAGACAGGGGGCGTAGAGCGGGCTCCAGAAAGCCACTTTGCTACGATGAATGTAAGAAATTGAGGAAGTATTGCAGTAAAAGACGGATTGATGTTCTTTGTGTGAATGAGACCAGGCGGTAAGGATGTGACACCACCACGCATGGACCCCACACAGCCTATTGGTCTGGAGTTCCCGAAACCAGTAGAGGGTGTCAGGGAGTCGGTGTACTGCTTTCCGCTGGGATCGAAGCATGTGGTCAGATGTAGTCTGTAGGCCCAACGGGAGAATTAATCAAATAATTAATTTATATAATTAAAACGGTTTAAACCAATTATATTAATTACTAGCTGTGCCCTGGCACGCTTCGCTGTGACACATTCGCACATACGCTGATATGTCACTGATGAACAAAAATAGATAGAAACAATCCTCGATGCGGATTATATATCATGCTAAAATTTCAGCTCGATCGGTGCAGAACTTTTTGAGTTTGTGAAGCGTACACAAACCAACTAAACATTTTTATATATATAGATAGATTAATAGTGATATACAGTACACAATTTCACACAATCATTAATTCCTCTCACAATAATCCAAACACTCCGACAAAACAATCTGCCATCCATCCGCAAACAAATCACAGTTTGGATAGGCAGCCATGAGAGCGTGGAGTGCGGAGAGAGAGCGCGGGATGGGCGACTTCTGTCGCGCTACGGCACGACACCGTGGGACGGCAAGAAACTTGTGTTATTTGCACCAAGAAGGCGTGTCTGTATTTTGTATTTCCAATATTTACCCCACCAGCGGCAGTGGGCGTCCGCATTGAATACAAGACGGCTCACGAAGCGGAGGCGGTGGATTTGGAGCGGAAACGGAAGACCCACCCGGCGCCCCAGCGCGACCCCAGGGCCGAGGTCGAGGACCGGAGGCTACTGCTCGAACTCATGAAGAACGGCCTGCCGGATGAACAGGTTATTATTAGTTGATAAAATAGACTGAGGCGTGGCCACGCCTGTCCATAACTGTTGCTGTGCCCAGTTACTTTGCATTGCATTATTTTGAGTGGCACTGCGCTCGTCACCCTGAGACATCGGTTCTGAAGTCTCATATGCTTCATGTTTTTTTTTTTTTTTTTTTTTTTTTTATATAAAACAATTTTTAATTAATGTAATCTATTTCGTTCACAGTACGTGAAAAAGTTCAAGCAGTCCGTCGAAAACCATAAAAAGAGCATAGTCACCAAAGGAAACTTGATCGAAAAGGATACACCAATTGCCGAACTCCTGCCCGAATTGCCAGAAACCAAAGACAACAAAGCCAAAAACGCCCCACCCATAGACAGTAGACTACAGGAAATATTTCCATATAAAAGCGAAATCAAAATTGTCGACGGTCAAATAAGCATAGAGAGCATAGAGAAGAACAAAAGGATTCTTCTAGCGAAGTTGAAAGAGTCTATGGCAAGGGAAGAAATTAAAAAGTTACACTGCTTCTCTATGGTCGATGTTGACATAGACTCCCCTGGCTACGTGAACGAGAAGGTCATGAATGTCGGATTCGATTCCAGTGAGAAATATGTGGAGAAGGTGTTGAATTGCGAGAAGAGGGAAGTTAAACCTTATTTCATGGACAACAGGGGTCAGAACGGGAAGGATTTCGATTTCGACTACCAGCCGGATTTGGAGGGACACCCGGGGCCGAGTCCTAGTGTTATTTTGCAAGTATGTTTTAGCTTATACTTTTTTTTAACACTTTGACAGCTGAACCTGTTTTTACATTTGGGCACCGTTACGGCCCGTGTGCGTTTCCCAGCACTGGCGTGCCGTCTGTGTGAGCCGCGCTGTAGTAGCGCCGCGTTACACACACACGTCTGTGTTTCTCCGCACAGCTGGCACGTGAGCTGCGCTAACACAACAGCTGTGTTTTCCCGCGGCAAGTTATAAAAAACACAACTTTTGCGTTTACAGCGGTGAACGTGTTAATATATTATTCTAGAAAAGCTTTTATAAAATTCTAGCTGCGCCCGCGGTTTCAGCTGCGTTATGGCAGAACTGCATTTTCAAGGTTAAATAACACTATTTTACTAAAGAATAGCTGAAGATTGGGAAAGAGTCAAATGTTCAATCGTGAGTTCATACAAAAATCACGTTGAAAAAAGCATAATTAGATTTTACTAAATTTCCCCATTTGCTGAGCCACTTTTTTAGTTTTT
The DNA here is from genome assembly GCA_912999815.1 of Campaea margaritaria. Taxonomy (NCBI): domain Eukaryota; kingdom Metazoa; phylum Arthropoda; class Insecta; order Lepidoptera; family Geometridae; genus Campaea; species Campaea margaritaria. Next base: position 3,979,152 of record OU538818.1, read on the forward strand.
TATTTCATAAGAACCTTCTTCTGACAATAATAAAAACCAAATAAAAGACTTAGCGAAATCAGTCCAGGTGTTCACACGTGATGTCGTGACCAAGGGAAATGCAATGCAACGTTCTGGGTGGCACTGTGACTGCTATGGGCAGGCGTAGATAGATAAACTCTTTATTGAAACACCACAGAACAAAGAAAACTTAAAACTAGAACAAAACAAATTTTACAATTAGTGTAGTTAGTGTGTGTGGCGTAGCACTTACCATCAGGTAAACGACTTGCTCGTCTCTTCACTCAGTCAAATAAAAAAAAATAGAGATTCTGTTATATATAGGCGTCTAAACACACTGTTTATAAATTTTTTCTTATATATTTTTTTTTCTTTTCTATTTGTATTTCTGAACTGTAGTACAACAAAGCATTTTCTATTCTATTCTGTTCTGTTCTGTTTATTTTCAGGCATTGACAATGTCGAACGCTAACGACGGCATAAACCTCGAACGGTTAGAGACGATAGGCGACAGCTTCCTAAAGTTCGCTATCACTGCTTACCTGTACTGCGCACACCCCACCGTGCACGAGGGAAAACTGAGCCATATGAGGAGCAAACAAGTAAGTCGCCAGGGAAAACTGAGTCAGCTTAGGAAATAAACAAGCAGGCCCTTAAGGACACTGAGCCGCGTAAGGAAACAAGTAAGGTGTCAGGGAAAACTGAGTCACGTAAGGTAACAAGTCGGGAGGGAAGGGAAGTTGCGAGGGAAACTACGCCGCTTCAAGGAAAACAGTCGTGTAGGGAAACAATTCGCGAGGGAAAACGGAGCCGCGTATTAACGAAGTGTGTTTGTTCCAGGTGTCGAACCTGAACCTGTACCGGCTGGGCCGCGGGCGCCGCCTCGGGGCGCGGATGATAGCCAGCAAGTTCGAACCGCACGACAACTGGCTGCCTCCCTGCCACCGCGCGCCGCCCTCGCCGCCGCACGACGCCAGGGTACGTACAGAACCGAGTTCGAACCGCACAACTGGCTGCCTCCCTGCCACCGCGCGCCGCCCTCGCCGCCGCACGACGCCAGGGTACGTACAGAACCGAGTTCGAACCGCACAACTGGCTGCCTCCCTGCCACCGCGCGCCGCCCTCGCCGCCGCACGACGCCAGGGTACGTACAGAACCGAGTTCGAACCGCACAACTGGCTGCCTCCCTGCCACCGCGCGCCGCCCTCGCCGCCGCACGACGCCAGGGTACGTACAGAACCGAGTTCGAACCGCACAACTGGCTGCCTCCCTGCCACCGCGCGCCGCCCTCGCCGCCGCACGACGCCAGGGTACGTACAGAACCGAGTTCGAACCGCACAACTGGCTGCCTCCCTGCCACCGCGCGCCGCCCTCGCCGCCGCACGACGCCAGGGTACGTACAGAACCGAGTTCGAACCGCACAACTGGCTGCCTCCCTGCCACCGCGCGCCGCCCTCGCCGCCGCACGACGCCAGGGTACGTACAGAACCGAGTTCGAACCGCACAACTGGCTGCCTCCCTGCCACCGCGCGCCGCCCTCGCCGCCGCACGACGCCAGGGTACGTACAGAACCGAGTTCGAACCGCACAACTGGCTGCCTCCCTGCCACCGCGCGCCGCCCTCGCCGCCGCACGACGCCAGGGTACGTACAGAACCGAGTTCGAACCGCACAACTGGCTGCCTCCCTGCCACCGCGCGCCGCCCTCGCCGCCGCACGACGCCAGGGTACGTACAGAACCGAGTTCGAACCGCACAACTGGCTGCCTCCCTGCCACCGCGCGCCGCCCTCGCCGCCGCACGACGCCAGGGTACGTACAGAACCGAGTTCGAACCGCACAACTGGCTGCCTCCCTGCCACCGCGCGCCGCCCTCGCCGCCGCACGACGCCAGGGTACGTACAGAACCGAGTTCGAACCGCACAACTGGCTGCCTCCCTGCCACCGCGCGCCGCCCTCGCCGCCGCACGACGCCAGGGTACGTACAGAACCGAGTTCGAACCGCACAACTGGCTGCCTCCCTGCCACCGCGCGCCGCCCTCGCCGCCGCACGACGCCAGGGTACGTACAGAACCGAGTTCGAACCGCACAACTGGCTGCCTCCCTGCCACCGCGCGCCGCCCTCGCCGCCGCACGACGCCAGGGTACGTACAGAACCGAGTTCGAACCGCACAACTGGCTGCCTCCCTGCCACCGCGCGCCGCCCTCGCCGCCGCACGACGCCAGGGTACGTACAGAACCGAGTTCGAACCGCACAACTGGCTGCCTCCCTGCCACCGCGCGCCGCCCTCGCCGCCGCACGACGCCAGGGTACGTACAGAACCGAGTTCGAACCGCACAACTGGCTGCCTCCCTGCCACCGCGCGCCGCCCTCGCCGCCGCACGACGCCAGGGTACGTACAGAACCGAGTTCGAACCGCACAACTGGCTGCCTCCCTGCCACCGCGCGCCGCCCTCGCCGCCGCACGACGCCAGGGTACGTACAGAACCGAGTTCGAACCGCACAACTGGCTGCCTCCCTGCCACCGCGCGCCGCCCTCGCCGCCGCACGACGCCAGGGTACGTACAGAACCGAGTTCGAACCGCACAACTGGCTGCCTCCCTGCCACCGCGCGCCGCCCTCGCCGCCGCACGACGCCAGGGTACGTACAGAACCGAGTTCGAACCGCACAACTGGCTGCCTCCCTGCCACCGCGCGCCGCCCTCGCCGCCGCACGACGCCAGGGTACGTACAGAACCGAGTTCGAACCGCACAACTGGCTGCCTCCCTGCCACCGCGCGCCGCCCTCGCCGCCGCACGACGCCAGGGTACGTACAGAACCGAGTTCGAACCGCACAACTGGCTGCCTCCCTGCCACCGCGCGCCGCCCTCGCCGCCGCACGACGCCAGGGTACGTACAGAACCGAGTTCGAACCGCACAACTGGCTGCCTCCCTGCCACCGCGCGCCGCCCTCGCCGCCGCACGACGCCAGGGTACGTACAGAACCGAGTTCGAACCGCACAACTGGCTGCCTCCCTGCCACCGCGCGCCGCCCTCGCCGCCGCACGACGCCAGGGTACGTACAGAACCGAGTTCGAACCGCACAACTGGCTGCCTCCCTGCCACCGCGCGCCGCCCTCGCCGCCGCACGACGCCAGGGTACGTACAGAACCGAGTTCGAACCGCACAACTGGCTGCCTCCCTGCCACCGCGCGCCGCCCTCGCCGCCGCACGACGCCAGGGTACGTACAGAACCGAGTTCGAACCGCACAACTGGCTGCCTCCCTGCCACCGCGCGCCGCCCTCGCCGCCGCACGACGCCAGGGTACGTACAGAACCGAGTTCGAACCGCACAACTGGCTGCCTCCCTGCCACCGCGCGCCGCCCTCGCCGCCGCACGACGCCAGGGTACGTACAGAACCGAGTTCGAACCGCACAACTGGCTGCCTCCCTGCCACCGCGCGCCGCCCTCGCCGCCGCACGACGCCAGGGTACGTACAGAACCGAGTTCGAACCGCACAACTGGCTGCCTCCCTGCCACCGCGCGCCGCCCTCGCCGCCGCACGACGCCAGGGTACGTACAGAACCGAGTTCGAACCGCACAACTGGCTGCCTCCCTGCCACCGCGCGCCGCCCTCGCCGCCGCACGACGCCAGGGTACGTACAGAACCGAGTTCGAACCGCACAACTGGCTGCCTCCCTGCCACCGCGCGCCGCCCTCGCCGCCGCACGACGCCAGGGTACGTACAGAACCGAGTTCGAACCGCACAACTGGCTGCCTCCCTGCCACCGCGCGCCGCCCTCGCCGCCGCACGACGCCAGGGTACGTACAGAACCGAGTTCGAACCGCACAACTGGCTGCCTCCCTGCCACCGCGCGCCGCCCTCGCCGCCGCACGACGCCAGGGTACGTACAGAACCGAGTTCGAACCGCACAACTGGCTGCCTCCCTGCCACCGCGCGCCGCCCTCGCCGCCGCACGACGCCAGGGTACGTACAGAACCGAGTTCGAACCGCACAACTGGCTGCCTCCCTGCCACCGCGCGCCGCCCTCGCCGCCGCACGACGCCAGGGTACGTACAGAACCGAGTTCGAACCGCACAACTGGCTGCCTCCCTGCCACCGCGCGCCGCCCTCGCCGCCGCACGACGCCAGGGTACGTACAGAACCGAGTTCGAACCGCACAACTGGCTGCCTCCCTGCCACCGCGCGCCGCCCTCGCCGCCGCACGACGCCAGGGTACGTACAGAACCGAGTTCGAACCGCACAACTGGCTGCCTCCCTGCCACCGCGCGCCGCCCTCGCCGCCGCACGACGCCAGGGTACGTACAGAACCGAGTTCGAACCGCACAACTGGCTGCCTCCCTGCCACCGCGCGCCGCCCTCGCCGCCGCACGACGCCAGGGTACGTACAGAACCGAGTTCGAACCGCACAACTGGCTGCCTCCCTGCCACCGCGCGCCGCCCTCGCCGCCGCACGACGCCAGGGTACGTACAGAACCGAGTTCGAACCGCACAACTGGCTGCCTCCCTGCCACCGCGCGCCGCCCTCGCCGCCGCACGACGCCAGGGTACGTACAGAACCGAGTTCGAACCGCACAACTGGCTGCCTCCCTGCCACCGCGCGCCGCCCTCGCCGCCGCACGACGCCAGGGTACGTACAGAACCGAGTTCGAACCGCACAACTGGCTGCCTCCCTGCCACCGCGCGCCGCCCTCGCCGCCGCACGACGCCAGGGTACGTACAGAACCGAGTTCGAACCGCACAACTGGCTGCCTCCCTGCCACCGCGCGCCGCCCTCGCCGCCGCACGACGCCAGGGTACGTACAGAACCGAGTTCGAACCGCACAACTGGCTGCCTCCCTGCCACCGCGCGCCGCCCTCGCCGCCGCACGACGCCAGGGTACGTACAGAACCGAGTTCGAACCGCACAACTGGCTGCCTCCCTGCCACCGCGCGCCGCCCTCGCCGCCGCACGACGCCAGGGTACGTACAGAACCGAGTTCGAACCGCACAACTGGCTGCCTCCCTGCCACCGCGCGCCGCCCTCGCCGCCGCACAACGCCAGGGTACGTACAGAACCGAGTTCGAACCGCACAACTGGCTGCCTCCCTGCCACCGCGCGCCGCCCTCGCCGCCGCACGACGCCAGGGTACGTACAGAACCGAGTTCGAACCGCACAACTGGCTGCCTCCCTGCCACCGCGCGCCGCCCTCGCCGCCGCACGACGCCAGGGTACGTACAGAACCGAGTTCGACCCGCACAACTGGCTGCCTCCCTGCCACCGCGCGCCGCCCTCGCCGCCGCACGACGCCAGGGTACGTACAGAACCGAGTTCGAACCGCACAACTGGCTGCCTCCCTGCCACCGCGCGCCGCCCTCGCCGCCGCACGACGCCAGGGTACGTACAGAACCGAGTTCGAACCGCACAACTGGCTGCCTCCCTGCCACCGCGAAAAAGGAAAAAACCGAGAGGAAACCCACACACCTACCCGTAAATTATTTCGGAGGTAGGTGTGTTGTCCACTAATCCGGATCGGGCCCCTGTGGCCGTGGTCAGCAGTGGGCCGATGTGGGTTGATGATGATGAGGAGTTGACGGTGGTGTCCTTCCCCAGGTGGACGCGTTCGGCGCGCGACGCTCGGACACGATGACGGATATCGTCACCGGATGCTACATCCCGTACAACCTCATCACTCAGCACAGCATACCGGGTTCGTATACACATTGTATAAGTAATAGAATATGCTATGTGTGAAATAATCCTAGATGGCGCCACAGTCGCGCGGCCAATTCCTGCATCGCGCAAGCGTATTACGATTTTTTTTTTCTTTCGGAAAAGCGTTACGGTCGCGTGGGGGGGGGGGGGGGGGGGGGGTAGACGATATATCGCGTGGTGAGTGGCGGAGGAAGATGAGAAACGGATGGTGGCGGCGGAGAGAGGGCAACGGCTGTATTAGATGGATATAATGCGAAAAAAAAAAATTATGACAAAACTTTCTTGACCTTATTTTATTTTGAATATTTTTTGTTGAAATTTTATTTTTTTTCGTCAAAATATTAGTTTTCAAAATTTCTTTTTCATCCCATGTATTCGAAAAGAGGCATTTTGCTCCTCGATAAGTGCGAGCAAAGTGGGTCTTTTCCGCGCACTTAAAAACAGTGACGAAATGAGTTTTGAATTTGGAACACTGTTTAATTAAAAAGTTTGAACGCAATTTGCTTCAATAAAGTCCCGGCCGGCAATAAAAAAAAACAGCTCGTGCCGACGCGGCATTGGCTATCCAAATTAAAAAAAAATTGGTTGTCTGTAAAGTTGGTTTACGGACGATATTTTAACGTGACAACGTCGTAACATGACATTGATGAAGTGCTTGCATATTTTTATGAATAAAGATGAATCATTTTTTAATAATAAAAGAATAAATATTTGAAATTATACTAGTAATCAGATTTTTAAAATGCAAGAATAATCAACCTGTCAATAAGAGATGAGAGATAGATGAGATGAGCGTTACGGGACAATGTGTCAACTTTTTCGTGCATGCATCGATTCATTAGACGTTGTCACGTCAAAAGATTTTTTTCTCGTATGATGAACTTTTCTCATAGCTTGGGATGAAAAGTATCGTGTACCACACGGTAACAAAATTATTTAAGCTCGAGCGAAGTACTTTGACTCCCTCGCTACGCTTAGGATTCTACTCTAGAACCCCTCGCTACGCTCGGGATTCTACTATAGAATCCTTCGCTACGCACTGGATTCAAAAATCGCTCTCGCCGTAAATACATTATTTTGTTTCCTTGTGGTACAATCTACTATTATATCATTTTTAAGTTGAAGTTTCACTTCTACCATCTGTCCCAGCACACATTTCGTTTTTTGTTATACTTTGAGTTTCTGCAGTGCGTCCTCGATTCGATCGATTATTTACTTCTGCAGACAAGTCGATAGCGGACTGCGTGGAGGCGCTCATCGGCGCCTACCTCCTGGAGTGCGGGCCGCGCGGCGCGCTGCTGTTCATGTCGTGGCTCGGCATCCGCGTGCTGCCGCAGCACCGCGTGGCGCTGCCGCCCGCGCCCCACGCGCCCCACGCGCCCCACGCGCCCCTCGCGCCCCGCGCGCCCCACGCGCCCCACGCGCCCCACGCGCGCCGCGTAGGGGAGGTGGGACCGAGCTACGATTTCGTTATTCCCGGACTTTTCTTCGTTCCCGGGAACCGGGAAAATAAAAACAATTTCCCGGGAATTCCCGGAAACAGGGAAATTAAAAAAATGTTGCTAGTTTTTGTATTTTTACTTCCTAAAAGTCAAGTAATATGAAAAAACACAGGTTCGAGAACAAAAACAAAGTCCACAAAGTCAATATCCTTCTAACTTCCAGAAACCAGCTCAGAACCCGTCTCCGAAACGGACGCGCGCCTCCTCGTCCTCCTCCTCATCAGCCATGGAGTGGTCCGAGGAGTCGCAGTCGGAGGGGGAGGGGTGGGAGGGGGCGGAGGCCGAGTTCGTGGGCCCCGTCGGGGCGAGGCACCCCTTCAAAGATGCTGATGGCAACTGGGTCCAGGTGAGATAGCTTCACAACACATCACAACCTATATCCGTCCACTGCTGTGCACGGGTTGCACTGTCATTAGGCTGTAGTCCACCACGGGGACCCAAACCTGTTATGTAAAACTTCTTCACGCACTCTTGACTTAGGGAGTAAGCTGGTGAATGCGTTACGAAAAGTGTGACCGGGCGAGCCGATAATCAATAACTTATAAATGATAAGGGATAAAGTGGTAACGGTGTAAGAAGATGGGATGAGGGGATAAGGGAATAACGTAATCTATATATATAAAAATGTTATGTTGGTTTGTGTACGCTTCAAAAACTCAAAAAGTTCTGCACCGATCGAGCTGAAATTTTATCATGATATATAATCCGCATCAAGGATTGTTTTTATCTATTTGTTTCATCAGTGACATATCAGCGAATGTGCGAATGTGCCACAGCGAAGCGTGGCAGGGCACAGCTAGTAATTAATAAATAAAAAAATAATACAAAAACATTATCATAATGATATATCGATAAAAAAAAAGCAAAAGAATTTTGACTTTAGTCGTCTAGTCTAAAGCATACGTTTTTTTTTGTTTCGCTATGTTATGCCGTTATGCCCATAATTGTTACAGCCTATAAAGCATTGCATAATCCTGCGCGGCGCACTGCGCTCGTCACCCCGAGACATCGGCTCTAAAGTCTCATGTGCCCAGTAATGTCGCTGGGAACAGTGCCCTTCAAACCGGAACACAGTAATGCTGGCACACTGCTGCTGAATATCTGACGGGTACTTCCCCAGGCGGTCTCTCGCAGAAGAGACCTCCCATTACCATTAATAATTTGTTTATTAATTTATTTCACTACGAAGTTATGTTCTTCAGGTGGTGTATGGCGAGCTGAAGGCGCCACCTTCGCCTCTTCTCCGGTACATTGAAGATCCGGATGGAGAGTTAGATCAGATGCTGTCAGGTTAGTGATTTTAGAAATAAAACTTCTTTACGCACGCTTGTCTTGGGGGGTGAGCTGGTGAATGCGTTACGAAAAGTGTGATCGGGCATAGCGGACGGGAGTTGAGAGGGAGATAATAAGTTAGTGATGATAGTATGAGAGAGAGTTACGTTTCGTATATCACTGTAGGGGCAAGAGAGAGAGAGGTGCGAGCACACATTTTCCTTCTCTTTCTCTCATAGCCAGTTATATACATAAATAGAGATGGAGCTAAAGAAGTTTTACTTCAGTCGTGTGGTCTGAAGCACACTCGTTTTTTTTTTGATCATCATCATCATCATCCCATAACGTCCCACTGCTGGGCACGGGTCTCCTCTCACTTTCGTGAGGAGGGTTAGGCCATAATTCACCACGGGGGCCCGCTCCGGATTGGTGGATAACATAGAATAGAATAGAATAGAAAAACTCTTTATCGTACACCAGAAACAAAAATAAACACAGTACAGAAGAATTACAATAGGTAAACAAGGGTAGTACAATGGGCGGTCTACCTACCTCCGAAATAATTCTCGGGTAGGTATGTGGGTTTCCTCACGATGTTTTCCTTCACCGAACAGCGAGTGATAATTACGTACATATGTTTTACAGAAACACATTGGTACGTGCGCGCACTGCGTGCCTTTTTTAGCCTACAATTAGCAAAAAATCTCATCTAATCCTCCTTCTTTTGTTGACAGGTTACGATGCCCTGGAGAGGACGCTCCAGTATCGGTTCCGGGACCGTTCCCTGCTGCTGCAGGCGCTGACGCACGCGTCGCACCAAAGGAACCGCCTCACAGACTGCTATCAGCGGCTGGAGTTTCTCGGGGACGCTATATTAGGTATTGTGCTTATACCATATAAAAAAAAATGAAAAAAAATAGTCAATTGAATCAGGTGTTACTGAGAATGAGAAAGAATAATAAGGAAGGTTTACCATAGGGGTTTAGGTCATCCAACAAAGTCCTATTTTATAATCATCTGACAACTTAGACGGAAAGCTATATATTTCTACATTTTCTTATTAAAAAAAATTGTTTTTGTTAACGAAATGTCTTACGATTCATCATCAACCCATATCGTCCCAATGCTGGGCACGGGTCTCCCCTCACTTTCGTGAGGAGGGTTAGGCCATAATCCACTACAGGGCCCGGTCCGGATTGGTGGATCACACACTTACCTCCGAAATAATTCTCGGCTATGGGTTACATTGGCGTAGGCTTGTTTGCCACATCTATATATATATAAAAATGTTATGTTGGTTTGTGTACGCTTCAAAAACTCAAAAAGTTCTGCACCGATCGAGCTGAAATTTTAGCATGATATATAATCCGCATCAAGGATTGTTTTTATCTATTTTTGTTATCAGTGACATATCAGCGAATGTGCCACAGCGAAGTGTGGCAGGTTACAGCTAGTTACAAAAAAAAACAAACGTTTCTCCATTTCAGATTATCTAATAACCCGGCATTTGTATGAAGATCCGCGTCGGCACTGTCCGGGGGCACTGACAGATCTGCGATCGGCACTCGTCAATAATACTATATTCGCGACGCTGGCGGTGCGCCACGGGTTCCACAAGTGAGTGTCAACAGTCTACTGACCATAGATTTGTTATTGTTAATGGCGCCATCTAGCGAGTGGAGGCGACAACTCCGTTATAGTTTCGAAATGTCACTGTCATTGTGACAGATTCTTGTCTACAATTCTATATGAGCGACGCTGGCGGTGCGCCACGGGTTCCACAAGTGAGTGTCAACAGTCTACTGACCATAGATTTGTTATTGTTAATGGCGCCATCTAGCGAGTGGAGGCGACAACTCCAATATAGTTTCGAAATGTCACTGTCATTGTGACAGATTCTTGTCTACAATTCTATATGAGCGACGCTGGCGGTGCGCCACGGGTTCCACAAGTGAGTTTCTACAGTCAACTGATCATAGATTTGTTATTGTGAATGGCGCCATCTAGCGAGTGGAGGCGACAACTCCGTTATAGTTTCGAAATGTTACTGTCATTGTGACAGATTCTTGTCTACAATTCTATATGAGCGACGCTGGCGGTGCGCCACGGGTTCCACAAGTGAGTTTCTACAGTCTACTGATCATAGATTTGTAATTGTGAATGGCGCCATCTAGCGAGTGGAGGCGACAACTCCGTGCTGGCGGTGCGACACGGCTTGGCCTCTGTGGAAGCCATAGAATTAAGTGATAAGTGTTAATGCGGTGTCAATTAAAGTCGATTTTCCATTAAATAAGTAATGATTTCTATTTCCAGGTATTTCCGCCACATGTCGCCTGGACTAAACGACGTACTCACGAAATACGTCAAGATACAAGAGGAAAATGGACACTCCATCAGTGAAGAGGTAAGGAGATTCAACTATCGTTGGAAACGCGTCCCGACCACATACACAGCTCCCGAGCCCTAACTAGGACTCCCAGTACTAGGGAATCGGGAACTGCGAGGACCGTGCTCCCACAAACACGCAGACTCAGAGCAAATACCTATGTTTTACACGTTCATTGCTGAAAACACAACTGTTGTGTTTTATTATAATTTGAATACAAGCGAAAACACGTCGGGCGTGCGAACCCGCACTGCTTTATTGACAATATTATGACGCCAGTTGTGTGCGCCCGCACTGCTGATTGAGTTTACTTGCCAATCTAAAATGAACCTTATTGTTCCAGCATTACCTTATACAAGAGGACGAGTTGGAGCAAGCTGAAGATGTGGAGGTTCCGAAGGCGCTGGGTGATCTCTTCGAGTCCATCGCTGGTGCTATATTCCTTGACTCGGGTAAGGTTTCATTTTTAATATTTCACTAAGCGACGAGACGAGCATACCGTTCTTCTGATGGTAAGCGCCACGTCTGCCCATAACAGCTACAGTGTCACCCAAAACTTTCCATTACAAAATCTTGTGCGGCACTGCACTGCGCTCGTCATCTGACATCGGTTTTAAGGTCTCATCTGCCCAGTAATGTCGCTGGAAACAGTGCCCTTCAAACCGGAACACAGCAATGTTTGCTCACTACTGCTTGGCGGATGAATATCTGGCAAAAGTGTGGTACTTTCCTTAGGCGGTCTCTTGCAGAAGAGGCCTCCCACTGCAAAAAAGTTAGGAATAATTCTATATTTCACGGTGCGTACCTACAACGGCCTTGTAGAATACGGAGCAGATAGAAAACGCATATTTCCCGAGAAATACGCGAATTTTTTAATGCGGTCGGCAGGTATGTCCCTGGGGGCGGTGTGGCAGTCCTACGTGCGGCTGATGGGGGCGGAGCTGGAGGCCTTCAGCGCCGCCGCGCCCAAGTCCCCCGTGCGGGAGCTGCTGGAGGCGGAGCCCGACACTGCCAAGTTCGGGTAAGTCGCACCCATCGCGCACATCGTACACAAAGGCGCCGAGAGCGTGCGCCTCGTGTTGGGAGTCACGCTTGGGATCTATATCTCTACATCATTGCTTAACAGTGCTGAAAACACAACTGTCGTGTTTTTCACAACTTGCCGCGAGTGCGGGAGAACATAACTGTTGTGTTTGTTGTATGGGAAAACACTATGGAGTGTGCAGAGGCGCACCCGTGGCTAGACAAGAAAATCGGCTCAGCAGTGGAAATGTTAATAAAAATAAGGTTAAACTAAAGCTGGTAAAATTAATCTAATTATTGCTAATTACAGTAAACCCGAGCGGTTGGCCGACGGGCGCCGCGTGCGAGTGTGCGTGGAGGTGTTCGGACGCGGCACCTTCAAGGGGATCGGCAGGAACTATCGCATCGCCAAGGGAACCGCCGCCAGGTGTGCGCTCAGACATCTTAAAGTAAACCGACGGCCTTGACCGAAGAGAAGATAGAAAGAGAAGAAAGAATAAGAAAGAAGGAGTAAGAAGACAAGAGCCGGTGAAAGGAGAGAAATGGAAGTGAAAGAATACAATAATAATGCGGTGAGAGATGAATAAAGAAAGGAAAAGTCGGAGAAAGAAGGTGAAAGAAGATATGAGAATGAGAAAGCTTGGAAAGTGAGAGTAACTCTGTTTTCTCCTTTTCAAGGCTAAATGTATAAATGGATATTGATAAACTTTTGCCAATGGGATAGTTTGAACCATGTCATCGAATACTTTATGCGATAAACTGTAATTTTTTTATCCCGCGCGGACGAAGTCGCATGCAATAAGCTAGCTTTTAAATATGTATTTTTATATATGTAACTAAATAATTTCATGTCAGTTAGAAATTCTTACTGATATCAAATTATTTATATAATATAGAATGTTTGTTTTCTCTCAATCACGCCAAACGTATGCATGGATTTTATTGAAAAACTAGCTGTACCCTGCCACGCTTCGCTGCGGCACTTTCGCACATTCGCTGATATGTCACTGATGAAAAAAATAGATAAAAACAATCCTTGATGCGGATTATATATCATGCTAAAATTTCAGCTCGATCGGTGCAGAACTTTTTGAGTTTTTGAAGCGTACACAAACCAACATAACATTTTTATATTATATAGATAGATTATACTAAAATTATGACCATATTATTTAGAGTTGTAACTAGGGGGTATTTTGTTTAGAAATATATCCTGAAAGTGTGCAATAGGGTGTCACAGCGTCCGTGGCGTAGTGGGTGAGGAGCCGACTGCTCAGCGTGAGGTCGCGGATTCGATTCCCGTACGGGGCAAAGATTTGTGTGAACAGCAAGTCTTTGCTCTGAGTCTGCGTGTTTGTGGGAGCACGGTCCTCGTAGTTCCCGATTCCCTAGTACTGGGAGTCCTAGTTAGGGCTCGGGAGCTGTGTATGTGGTCGGGACGCGTAAAAGGATTTTTTTTTATCGATAAACATGCCCCCTCGAGGCGCAATAAGCTTAAGGTGGTTCGTTTCTGTTATGGTGGGAAATTTAAATTTCAAAGGTTTTTTTTTCGTTTTTAGAGCTACACCGGGTCACTAATACAAACGAGGCTGTATTTCGCGCCAACCGTAAATCATTCTTTTCGTTTTTATGTTGAAATATTTAGCACTAATGCGCCGTATCGCTCAAATATGTCAATAAACCGTCAAACTGATGATTTCAGTGTTTATCAACATATTTGAGCGACACGGTGCATTAGTGCTAAATATTTCAACATAAAAACGAAAAGAATGATTCACGGTTGGCGCGAAATACAGCCTCGTTTATATTAGTGACCCGGTGTAGCTGTAAAAACGAAAAAAAACTGTTTGAAATTTAAAATTCCTGCCATAACAGAAACGAACCACCTTAAATCGAAATATAAATAAATGAATAAACTTATGCCAGTGTTGTGATTATAATATTATATTCTTATATGAATTATTAACGTATTTAGCAAACTTAATTGAGTTCCTTTAATCATACAATTATTTCGTTAATTTAAATAAAAAAAAATGTATTCAATTTATTTTTTAAGATAGATTTAAGAAGCATGTATTTACTCTACTTAAATAATTAAGCATTATCATACAAGGCATTACCGCTCATTTATATATAAATATAGTAGGTGTAGTATTTTTTTTTTAAATTTGATTTAGTGACGAGGCGATCAGGTTGTTCGCGTGATGGTGAGCGCTACGCCTGCCTATAACGGTCACAGTGCCGCCCAGAGCTTTGCATTGTATAATACTGCGCGGCGCACTGCGCTCGTCACGCTGAGACATCGGCTCTAAAGTCTCACATGCCCAGTAATACCTCACTTAGTGTTAAGTGACGATTGTGTCGAAGGTGGTGAACTGCGCTTCTTTTGGCAGTCGTGTAAACGGAGGAGGTTCTTAATTCGGTTGTCCTTTTTTTTTGTATTGTTTGTTAGGGACCGTCCATTAATGACATGAGGCTTGTAAAGGGGCGGGGGGGCGGGGGGGGGGGGGGGGGGTAGCAAAAATCACGAAATATCATTAGGGGGGGGGGGTGTTTTAATAGATAGATAGATAAACTCTTTATTGAAACACCACAGAACAAAGAAAACTTAAAAACTAGAACAAAACAAATTTTACAATTAGTGTCACAATGGGTAATAAAATGTACTAAAAATATACGTGATTTTGGGGGGGAGGGGGGGGTAGTCTTATTCCTCACCACGTATGGGGGGGGGGGGGTAAAATACATTATCTGGTTAATGGACGGCCTCAGAAAGAATATACTGTCGGAATAGTCCCCTAGAAAATTTATTAAAATCGGTTCTGTAGTTTCGTTTTTATAATTAAAATTCAATTCCACAATGTTACGGCGAGCGAAAACACGCCTGGCGTGCGAGCCCGCACAGCTGTATTGACAATTTTATCACAGCAGTTGTGTGCGCCCGCACGGCTGATTGAGTTCAGTTACGACGCAACGCCAGTAAACGGTAAACACACGCGTTGTGTGAAGATTCGCAAAAGAGCTAAATAAGGTAAAGCGGTTTAGCAGTGAACGTGTTTATTGAATTAGATAAATGTATCTTCCATGTACAGATTTTTTATCCTTCCCTGCTTCATTGTAAGTATAGATTATGTATGAAGGCCTTGTCAGACAGGGGGGTGGCGATCGAGGGTGTTTTTGACACGTTCAGTGCTGAAAAACACAACTTTTGTGTTTTTTATATGAGAAAACACTATGAAGTGTGCAGAGCCGCACCCGTGGTTAAAGCAGATCGGCTCAGCAGTCAATGTTAACCTTATTAACCTAATTTACCCCGTAACTTCCATTCGCCACGCCCGATCACATTTTTCGTAACGCATACACCAGCTTACTCCCCAAGTCGAGCGTGCGTAAAGAAGTTTTACTTTAACACTTTGACTGCTGAGCCGTTTTGCTTGTCCAGCCACGGGTGCGGCTCTGCACGCGCCATAGTGCTTTCCCATACAACAAACACAGCAGTTGTGTTTTGCCGTACTCGTGGCAAGTTGTGACAAACACGACAGTTGTGTTTTCAGCAGTGAAGGTGTTAATAAGGTTAATGGTACAGTGTCCGGGGTAAGGACTCCTCGTGCTCGGTCCGCCGTGTGACAAGATCTTTTTTGCTTAATAGCCATCTTTGGAATTTTTGTAGATTTTCTGTATACCTACCTACATATAATAGGAGGAAATAAAAAAATGTATCATTAAACTGTGGTTTCTATTATTAAAATCCTATCCCTGCGGGTTTATTTATTATTTACTAGCTGTGCCCTGCCACGCTTCGCTGTGGCACATTCGCACATTCGTTGATATGTCACTGATGAAAAAATGGATAAAAACAATCCTTGATGCGGATTATATATCACGCTAAAATTTCAGCTCGATCGGTGCAGAACTTTTTGAGGTTTTGAAGCGTACACAAACCAACATAACATTTTTATATATATAGATTTAAGTGATACTTCTAATGCGACTTCCAACAAGGTTGCGTTAAACGTTTAACGCTCCTGGGAGGGGGAATAGGAAGAGACAGAGCGAGAGCGAATGCATGGCACTCGAACGCATGCGCGTAGTATACAATACAATTACAATTTTACTTTTAGATTGTATTTTATTTTAAAAGATGCAGTTTTTGCAAGAAATATTGAAAAAATAGAACTCGAACATTTCGTATCTTGCTTTAGTTATCATAATCCCATTGTAAATGTTATAGATTTGGATATTGTCTCCACTCGAAAATGATAATTAAAAGATGCGACCAATTGTGAATCGTAAGCAACGTTAACAAAATTTGTCTTAAAGAAACAATATGATTTCACTAAAAATAAATTTCTACGCCTTCCTATTTTCATTTCCACATTACGAAGTTTCACTTCTGCCGCGCGGAGGGACTCCACGCACTATTTTTTTTTTTTTTTTATATGTTACAGATGAATGAGACGGCTAGGTTTTTCAGCTGATGGTAATCGCCTAGTCTGCCTGTAACGGCTTGCGACGAGGCTCTTTTCGAGAGGTCCATGGAGACGGAGACTCAATTGCGTTGTTCGATACTTTAGAATAGAATAGAATAGAAAAACTCTTTATTGTACACCAGAAACAAAAATAAACACAGTACAGAAGAATTACAATAGGTAAACAAGGGTAGTACAATGGGCGGTCTTATCGCTGAAAGCGATTTCTTCCAGACAACCTTTGAATGGACAGTAAAAAACATTTTTCGATAGTAGGGTGGGTGGCGTACTTACAGTATTTAACAGTCACAATACATTTAATACGTACTTTAGTACGGGACTTGAACCCGCGACCTCCTCCTTGGAAGTCGGACGTTCTCTCACTAGGCTAAAGCTGTATGGATTTTACAAAAATTTTGATTAATGAATAAGTTTTTTTTAAATATAGACAAGCGTTCATAAAATACGCATTCGGTACTGCAAGCTGATCAGAATGAGCCCAAACACCACCAGTCTACTGTTAGTCGCTGAGGAGTTCCACTGTGTACCTTCCGCCTCTATCAGATGAGCTCGCTGTCACCGTAACACTGTATTGTCATCGGAACTTGACAGGCGTGCGAAATGTCAACGCAATTTGACAACTGGAACTGGGTCAAAAATTAGGTACTTGCAAAATTGCAGGACATACAAAAAGAATAAATGCTATTAAAAAAATAACCGGCCAAGTGCGACTCGGACTCGCGCACGAAGGGTTCCGTACTTTGTTTTATGGGAGCCCTCCCTTACATATTAATTTTATTTTAATTCTACTATTTATTTTCAAAGTGGATATATAAGTAAATATTCTGTGAGTATTTCAAGCGTCTACTTCTTGTCGTTGTCAATGTCGAGCAAAAATAAGCAAAAAAAATCACGTTTGTTGTATGGGAGCCCTCTTAAATATATATTTTATTCTTATTTTTAGTATTTGTTGTTATAAAAGCCACAGAAATACATCATCTTTGAAAATTTCAACTGTGTAACTATCACGGTTTATGAGATACAGCCTGGCGACAGACGGACAGCGGAGCCATACTATTAGGGTCCCGTTTTACCCTTTGGGTACGGAACCCTAAAAACTCCATATAAATCGTACTCATCAATATGTCTAAATAAACTTACGCTTCCAACAGAATGAAAACAATATTGATACAGATGTATTTATAATAAAATTAAATGTTAATTATGTACATACAAAACTTGGTAAAAGACAAACAAATTATATTTCTTGATAACTGTTTGTTATAATATCCCTTTCCATTTTACTACAAACGACAAAAAAATCCATTCAATCCACTATTAAGGCGCCTGCCCTCGTGAACGTCGTTTCAGATTTCTAGTTTTCGAGGCGCCACCGCGTCACTTTTCCAAGTGCTCCATTGTCAAACGCAACGCAAAGAATAAGAATTTCAATCGGACTGCAGAAAGGACATAGCAGTACCGTACATTTTATAACCTGACTTTAGCTTAGCTTGCTCAAACCAATTTATATCATTAATCATTGCTGAGAACACAACTGTCGTGTTTTTCATAACTCGCCGCGAGTGCGGCAAAACACGACTGTCGTGTTTGTTGTATGGGACAACACTACGGCGCGTGCAGAGCCGCACCCGTGGCTTGATAAGCAAACCGGCTCAGCAGTCAAAGTGTTAACATTTTCCTCTAAGGTGGGAAAAGTAATTGATTGACAATTGGAGCGTTATATTTTTATTAAGTAAAACTTCTTTACCCACGCTTGACTTGGGGAGCAAGCTGGCGCATGCGTTACGAAAAAAGTGATCGGGCGAGGCGAACATTAGGTTATATTTAATGATTTTTGCGAGACGGTCCCAAAGAGCCCTTGACCTACTATTAAAGTGATATAAAACAATTGTCTTAATAGGAAAAGCTGTAACGTTTCACGTTTTATGGCATCAAGTAAATTCAATATACCATAGTAAGTTTCACTCAAAAAATTACGCTCAGGCAGAGATGAGTGGGTTTAAATATGGCCCCCTTCCGCGCGGGGTCCGTGGCAAATGCTTCTCTTGCTACGTGGTTAACACTGACTGCTGAGCCGTTTTGCTTGTCTAGCCACGGGTGCGGCTCTGCACGCGCCACGGTGTTTTCCCTTACAACAAACACAGCAGTTGTGTTTTGCCGTTCTCGTGGCAAGTTATGAAAAACACGACAGTTGTGTTCTCAGCAGTAAACGTGTTTATGCGTAATGTAGTAATTTCTGGTATTGTTTATGGTCGAGAAAAGGGAGAAAGGATCGACTGACTCACCCGTGAATTCCTTGTAAAGCTTCTTCGATAGTAAAATGGATGGCTGGTTTCGTGGGCGAGTTGTCTTTCTCAACCATTTATGTTGAGGTGCGTTGATTTTGCTGATTTTCCTATATATGTTGAGGTTCTATGCTTGCGGAAAGGATTGCGGCGAAACAGGCTAACTGGAGCACTATTGATCGGCAAAAACTATCCTTCCTTGGATCCGCGATGTTAACGGTAGCGAAGATGGACGCGCAAGACCGATGTCGTCATAGGGCATCTGTCAGTCGATCGGGATGTGACGTAGGGAGGGAGGATACGGGTAGGTGTACCCTCACATGAAAAGATTGACGTTTAAGTATGACATTCGTACCCTCCATTTACAAGTTGAATGCTGAGGGCTGAATTTACATGTGATTGATGAATTCGTAGGCGTACATTGCACAATAAACCTACCATACCGCCCCCCAAAGAGCTACCTAGCTCTTTCAATTAATTAATATAAGTTGAGGATGAATCTAAAATTCTGTGGTGAGGTTCGAGATCAAAAATGGTGAGCCTCTTAAGTTGAGATTCTAAGTGGAAATTCTAAGTTGAATTTCCTAAGTTGAGTTTCAAACTTGATAAACTAAGTTGATTTTCTAAGTTGATTTTCCAAGTTGAGTTTCAAAGTTGATAAACTAAGTTGATTTTCTAAGTTGATTTTCCAAGTTGAGTTTCAAAGTTGATAAGCCAAGTTGATTTTCTAAGTTGATTTTCCAAGTTGAGTTTCAAAGTTGATAAGCTAAGTTGATTTACATAATAAAATTTAAGTTTTAAGTTGATATTCGACTATAGATTGGCACATGGCATCAAAGGACAAAGTTTCACTGTTGGCCTAAGAAGCGTACCAGATGAAGTTCTGAGCTCAACGACTCTCACCGTACCATCTGTACCTGGGCAGGTTCGAATGACGCGAGCCTTTCGCCATTGAAGCGGCGGCAAGTTGGGTTCCTTGATTAGTACTAGATCGCCTGGCTGCAAGTTCTGGGACTTGTGGAACCATTTGGGACGCTGCTGGAGGGTATGAAGATACTCTGCTTGCCAACGCCTCCAGAAGTGTTGGGTGATTTGGCGAACTAGTTGCCATCGCTTCAATAAGCTTAAGTTCTCTTGGCATGAGTCCTGCTCTGGCAGGGCAAGAAGAGGTTGTCCAATAATAAAGTGGCCGGGCGATAAACTCTCGAGCTCAAGGTCGTTCGGGTCGTTGGTGACCGAAAACATTGGACGAGAATTTAACGCGGCCTCGACCTTTGAAAAGGCCGTGGCGAGCTCTTCGAAGACGAGAGAGCGGTCGCCGATGATTTTACTTAAGATGAGCTTCGCGGATCTAACTGCGCTCTCCCACAGGCCACCCATGTGCGGGCTAGCCGGGGGATTGAAATGCCATGAGATTTGATGTCCGACCAAGGATTTTTGTATTTCAGTCTGGGATTCACGTAGAAACTTTGAAACCTCTTTAAGATAGTTGCACGCGCCTATAAAATTCGTACCGCAGTCACTGAACACGTCGCTCGGGAGACCTCTGCGGGATACGAATCTGTCAAAACAGGCTAGAAAGGCGGCCGTTGATAGTTCAGAAACTATTTCTAGATGACAGCATTTGGTGGTGAAACATACAAAAATGCACATGTAGGCCTTTACGCTTTTAGCATTGCGCATGCGGGAAGTCTTCAGCATGAAAGGTCCAGCGAAATCCACTCCGACCCTTTGAAATGGTCGGCACGATGTGACTCGGCTTGCCGGCAAGTCGGCCATGAAAGGTTCAATGGATTTAGGCCGCAAACGATAGCAGCGCTGACATTGAAAAATACGATTTCGAATAACCCTACGCGCAGACAGGATCCAAAATTTGCGCACGAGCAAATTCAGAAGTGTGTTTATACCAGGATGTTGGAACATCCGGTGGGAATGATCCACTAAAAGATGTGTGACGTGATGAGATTTTGGGAGCAACAATGGATGTTTGATATTGAAATCCAAATCAGACTTGACAAGTCTGCCGCCAACTCTGACGAGACCTTCAGAGTCAATGAACGGATTCAAGCGCATCAGACCAACCTTGACAACCTTGTTAGCACGCAACAGTTTCAGCGATTCTGCAAATTCCGTAGACTGGACTAGTTTGACAATGGTGCAAACACTATCGTTTAGCTCAGCGACCGATAGGTGTCCAGTACGTTTTTGAGCTGGATTGCGCGCGTTATGGATGAAGCGTTTGCACCAAGCTACAGTTGCCTGTAGTTTGGGAAACGAACTGAATCTGGTTAGCAAGTCGGTTGCAGCCTGAACCTGCTCGGAGATTTCCGTGATTTGGATAGCATGAGATGCGAGACTTGAAGTTGCGGATTTCAATCCCGGTAAATCTGCGTCATCAACAAGTTGATAGTTTCCAGGCCACGACGAAGAATCATCTTCGAGCCATGCTGGTGACCACCACAGCGGGTGGTTGACTAATTCTGAAGGCGAGAGACCGCGACTTGCAGAATCAGCTGCGTTTTGAGCTGATGGGACGTGCCGCCAAACAACGCTTGGAGTCAGCGACTGTATTTGGGACACACGATTTCCCTCATAAGTTTGTAATTTGTGAGGCGAAGTTTTGAGCCAGGATAGCACGATAGTGGAATCAGACCACGCTGTCGTGCTGTCCAATAGAATCTTACCTCCTATTATTTTTGTGACATGTTCCAACAAGCGAGCCAATAGCAACGCTCCGTTTAGTTCGAGCTTGGGGACAGTCAGTTTTTGCTTGAGCGGCGCTACGCGTGATTTAGCCAGAAGCAGCTGAACTAAAACGCGACCGCAAGCGTTTTGAACGCGCAGGTAGACGCATGCTGCGTACCCGCGTTCTGAGCCGTCACTGAAACCGTGCAGTTGACTGGACACCAGTTGATCAGTGACGACACACCGTGGTATTGAAATCTGATTTATATTGTGGAAGTCAGACATAAAGTCAGTCCACACATTGCGAATGTCTGAAGGGAGGGGGTCATCCCACCCTGAGTTGATCGACCAAAGCATTTGCATGATGTATTTAGCAAAAAATGTGACCGGGGATAAGAACCCGCACGGATCATACAACCTGGCAATGTTGGACAAGACACCGCGCTTGGTGAGGACCTTGTTCATATCGGAGACGCGGTAGATGAAGCTGTCCTTGTTTGCGTTCCACTCGATGCCCAGAACCTTGAAGATATTTTCGCCATCCTCGACGAACCTGTAAGGAGATTCGCGGTGGTCGACAGGAAAACCTTCCAAAAAATCTTGGGAGTTGCTGGACCACTTGCGCAAAAGAAAACCTCCCTGGGCGAGAATGTCAGAAATCGTTTGAGCAAGGTTCCTGGCAGAGTTGACATCATGAGATCCACTCACAACGTCGTCGACGAAGGTATCCTCCAACAAAGTTTTTGAAGCGGCGGGATGCTTGTCTGCATTGAGGTAAGCTAGCTCGTGTAGAACGCGAATAGCCTGGAACGCCGAACTCGAAACGCCATAGGTGACTGTGTGGGCAACCTTCCTACACACTTATAATAAATATAACACAATACATAATATTATACATACACATACACAATAATAATATTAACACCTAATAATCTTTATTTATTTATCGTACTATAAATGCCAGTTGATCGATATCGATATCCTTTATCGACCGGGTTGTACCCCATCTCTAATCGAGTAGCGCCACTCGCGGCGCGGGGGCATCGGCTACGTCCCGGCCGCCCGGCCGCGAAAGTCGCGGCCAGTCGAGACTGAAATATGCCGCGGAGCGCACGCCTCTCGTCGCCCCGTGCATAACAAGTTATTATATATACGCTATACGCTGTCTTGAAGCTTTCTGTTTCTCCATACACTGTGCTTGTAAAATATATGTTGTGCTTGCTTGTATCTTCAGTAATATACCATTATTGAACAGTTCCCGTGCTCTCTTGTGCTTTCGTTTAACCTACCCATAGTGCCTTCTCACTCACACCCCTACCAGGATCCACAGATCGGAGAAGGTAGGCGAAGACTTCATTTCTATAACTGTGGTTAGTTCGAACTGCTTGAGTACGTCGTCAGGAGATTCGCGCCATAATATTGCTTGATATTTGCAGTCATCGTCACGCATGCGCACCTGCCTATACATTTGTTTTATATCGCAGGTGAAAACTACTCCATGCAATCTGAAACGCAAAATGATGTCTTCGATATTTTGCTGAAGCTTGGGACCGGACATGAGCACTTGGTTGAGCGCAACACCCGAGGTACTAGGTGCAGACGCATCAAAAACTGCGCGCAACTTTGTGCTTGTGCCATGCTCCTTCAGGACCCCATGGTGTGGTATATAGTAGCGCTGACCACCAGTCGAACATGGCACTTCACGCATGTGACCGGCTTCAATATAATCCCTCATGAAGGCTACATAAAGTTCACAAAGTCGAGGTTCCCTAACCAGCCTGCGCTCCAAATTATGGAACCGCTTCAAAGCAGTGAGATGAGTGTCACCTAATGGTTTGTGGTTCACCTTAAAAGGTAACGAGACAACAAAGCGACCATCACTATCCCGTTTGTATGTTTCTGTGAAATGCTTCTCACATTGGACGTCCTCGGGATCTTGAATGCGTAGCTTGGGTGGCTCTTCAACCTCCCAAAACATCCTGAGTGCGTGATCAAGATCTATGGTGCAGGCCATCGAAGTAGCGGTGTACGTGTACTGCAATGCTGCTGGAGCTTTTCCCATGATGATCCAGCCAAAGATAGATGAGTAGGCAGTAGGCATATTTTCACCTAGACTGATCCTCTTACCATCCAGAATCTGGTCATAATATTCTATACCTAGAAGCAAGTCAATTTGTCCGGGAATTGTGAAGTTACTATCCGCTAAAACTAAATTTTTGCAAAGTTCTAATACTTTAGGATCAACTGGAACCGAAGGCATACGGCCAGTTATTTTCTTTAAAATGATGAAGTCCGATGATAAAATATGTAAATTGTTCCGTGTTGATTTGACATTGCAATGAACTATACCTCGAGTCTCGTGAACAGACGAAGCACCTAGCCCACACAAGCCGCCTGACCTTGTACGAGGCAGCCTCAACCGTTGAGCCAAGGTATCAGTCATAACTGATACTTGAGAGCCGCTGTCTATTAGAGCACGGGCTGTGTGAAATTGACCGTCAACATCCTGCACGCTGATGAACGCTGTACCTAAAATCATGGTGGATGTCACATCGACACCATGTAAGGTCTGAGACTGGACTGCGGAGCTATGTATCGACACAGCAGGCTCAGAGGGGATGGGTGCAGAAGTTGGGTCCGAATGTTGATTTTCTATTGAATTGTTGATGTGTAGCTTGCTATGGTGGCGCTTGCGACACACCTGGCATACACTTGTTGAGGTGCACTTAGAAACCTGGTGAGTGCGCAGACAATTAAAGCAAAGTTTATGTTGAATTACAAAACTCTTCCGTTGCACCGGAGTCATGTTCTCGAATTTAGAGCATCGATATATAGCATGGTTCTCCGTGCAACATGGACAAGCAAAGGCATTTTTGACCTTGTTGTGCTGTTTATTCTCATTAAAAATATTCAATGTGTTATTGCCTGACGCTGACCTAGATGTAGACCCACCAACATTTTCTAAGATCCTAAGTTGATTTTCTAAAAAATTTAGCAATTGGCTGAACGTTGGAATTTTTAAAGTATCAATTGATGATTCAAACTTTGTACGCAAATCCATCGTCAGCTTTTTGAGGATGATGTGAAGTAAAAGAAAGCTCCATGATGTGACATCAAATGTCAAGGCTTGTAACGCGTGTGTATTCTCCTTTACAATATTGATAAACTTACCTAAAGTTTTACTATTAAGTTGATTTAGATTTGGCAATGACAATAGAGATTCAACGTGTTTGTCCGCAATCATCCTGCTATTTTCATAACGATCTGTCAATAACCCATAAGCTATTGCATAATTTTCAAGTGAAATTGGCAAGTGTTTGATTAATGAAAGGGCATCTTTGTCCAAGACACTTAGTAAATAATGCATTTTTTCTACAGAACTCAAATTTGCATTGTCATGGATTAAACTATTGAAGATATTAATAAACCCAGGCCACTCTGTATGGATTCCTGCAAACCGTGTTAATGAAATTTTTGGTAGGTGAAAGCCGGTGCTGATTGTGGGTTTTGATTCTAATGGCACGTAGTGATTTTGGAGAGTTTTGATTGAATATACTTTCTCCTCACAATTGTTGAATTTTTCCTCGATTTCATGACGCTCCGCTTGTTCCGTATTGGCCATGACTACCGAGAAAGCCTTTTCCATTTCATGCCAGTGCCTATCCAAGTCCTTATACCTGGCGAAGAAACGACTCCTGTCGTGAACGGATATCGTCTGCTGAGATGTTATTTTAGTAGTTAAATTGTACAAATCTTGAATGAAACGCGCACAATAATCGAAAGCAACGTTGCTTATCTTAGGATCACTCATGTTTATAAACTTTCACTCCACTTTTCAACTTGGAAACAGTAAATTAAACGAAGTTTGAAACAAAATAACAAAACTTACGAAATGTCAAACATGTCAAACAAACTTGACGTTATGAGGTTAATGTTACCACTTGACTAAAATAATAAGATTCGCTACACACTTCAAGATGATTTACCAAAGAGATCGATTCGAACTTTTACCACAGAATATTAAGAAAAAGTGAATACAATTCGAAGTGAATGAACGAAACTCAATTTCAATGTGGGGTATATTCAAATATGGCGGATGAAAAATGCTAAGTATACCTACGATTAAGAAAAATTCAGATTGAATTTCCTAAGAAGGATGCTAATAAGATCGGGTTTTGAAGGACCAGGGAAATGGTCGAGAAAAGGGAGAAAGGATCGACTGACTCACCCGTGAATTCCTTGTAAAGCTTCTTCGATAGTAAAATGGGTGGCTGGTTTCGTGGGCGAGTTGTCTTTCTCAACCATTTATGTTGAGGTGCGTTGATTTTGCTGATTTTCCTATATATGTTGAGGTTCTATGCTTGCGGAAAGGATTGCGGCGAAACAGGCTAACTGGAGCACTATTGATCGGCAAAAACTATCCTTCCTTGGATCCGCGATGTTAACGGTAGCGAAGATGGACGCGCAAGACCGATGTCGTCATAGGGCATCTGTCAGTCGATCGGGATGTGACGTAGGGAGGGAGGATACGGGTAGGTGTACCCTCACATGAAAAGATTGACGTTTAAGTATGACATTCGTACCCTCCATTTACAAGTTGAATGCTGAGGGCTGAATTTACATGTGATTGATGAATTCGTAGGCGTACATTGCACAATAAACCTACCAGTTTATTTATTTAAATACTGTAGGGTGTTACGTCTTCTTCGCTTTGATAACGTTCCTACGCAGAAGTTAACGTATCGGTATCGGTTGCGATGTTTGTTCGGTTTTGGAGATCCGCCGTTGATGAGAAAAACCATTTGTTATCAGAAGTTCTTTAAGCCGTAGGCTAGAAATCTTCAAGGTATAAAAATGGTTTTTAAATTAAAAAAACCCATGTGTGCTGTGCCAAATATAGTAGAAGTAACTAAACGTCGACGCACTAAAGTTGAAGATGTAGGTATACGGATAGCAAGGCTTAAGTGGAGATGGGCAGGACACTTGGCAAGGCGGGATGACCAAAGATGGACGAAGGTAATAACGGAGTGGTGGCCAAGAGGAGCGCAACGCCTGCGAGGCAGACCACCAGCCCGACGGTCGGATGACATCGCAAAGCACGTCGGGATTGAATGGATGAGACTGGCACAGGACCGGAACAAATGGCGTGAAACAGAGGAGGCCTATACCCAGCAGTGGGTGGGTATGGGCTTAATAGATAAATAGATAGAAATAAAACAACTAAAAATAGGTTGTCTGTAAAGAAGTTGGTTTACGGACAATAGTTTAACGTGACAACGTCATAACAAAACATTGACGAAATGATTGCATACTTTTATGAATAAAATTGAATCATTTTTTAATAATAAAAGAATAAATACTTGAAATTATACTAGTAATCAGATTTCTTAAATGTAAGAATAATTAACCTGTCAAGAAGAGGAGAGAGATAGATGCGGCGTAAGCGTACAATGAGCGTTACGGGACAATGTGTCAACTTTTTCGTGCATGCAGCCGGCGTTCATCGATTTATTAGACGTTGTCACGTCAAAAGTTCAGTAATAATAATTATTATAAGTTACAGCGTACCCAAAAGAGCCTTGTAGAATACGGAACCGAAAGAAATCGCATATTTCCCGAAAAATACGCCGAATTTTCTACACTATTTGCTCAGCTTGTGTCCCATTCTACAGCTGTTTACATTAGTTCGATGGAAGCGGCATTGTAAATTCTCTTCATAACTAGCTTATAATAAATTATTAGTGCCTAAACCTTACAGCATGAGGTGTGTCGCAGCGTTAGTTGTTGTGGTAAGTCATATTTTATTCAATAATACATAAACTGTATCACAAGGGAACCGAAAGGGGAATGTATTTAGGAGTTGAGCGATTTATTGAATCTAGAGCGAAGCGAAGGATTCTATAGTAGAATCCTAAGCGTAGCGAGGGAGTCAAAGTACTTCGCTCGAGGTTAAATAATTTTGTTACCGTGTGGTACACTATGCTTTTCATCCTAAGCTATGAGAAAAAATCATACGAGAAAATAGTTTTTTTTTTTTTTTTTTCGTCACGGTCTAATAAAAAATACGCCCCGGTCAAAGCGAAACGCACCACCTTAACACACGAAGAAACACATATTTGAGAACAAATACTAAATTAACGAGGTCATATTTTTGCTTTCCATCCGCCAGTGCTCCTGACGTCAATTTGATATTTAATTTTAAAAAAGTGTAAAAAAAAAATAGTGCGTGGAGTCGTGAAACTTCGTAGTATGGAAATGAAAATAGGAAGGGGTCGAAATTGATTTTTAGTGAAATCATATTGTTTCTTTAAGACAAATTTTGTTAACATTGCTTACGATTCACAATTGATCGCATCTTTTAATTATCATTTTCGAGTGGAGACAATATCCAAATCTGTAACATTTACAATGGGATTATGATAACTAAAGCAAGATACGAAATGTTTGAGTTCTATTTTTTCAATATTTCTTGCAAAAACTGCATTAAATAAAATTAAATACAATCTAAAAGTCAAATTGTAACTGTATTGTATACTACGCGCATGCGTTCGAGTGCCGCGCATTCACTTTCGCTCTGTCTCTTTCTATTCCCTCACCAAAGAGCGTTAAACGTTTAACGCAACCTTGTTGGAAGTCGCATTAGAAGTTTCACTTCAAAAAAAACCCCGAGAAAGAGAGAGAAAGTGTGTGCTCGCACCTCTCTCTCTTGCCCCTACAGTAATATACGAAACGTTATAGAACTATTTATTCTAAATAAGTACGTTGTTCGCTGTTGTGTGCAGTTGTGTCAGAATAAATGTTTTTTCTTTCTTTCTTTCTGTCTATTCTGTGACGTTACTCTCATTCTATCTCCACTAACTTATATCTCCCTCCCAACTTCCTTTCGCCTCGCCTGATCACACTTTTCGTAACGCTCTCGTGACGCATTCACCAGCTTACTCGCCAAGTCGAACGTGCGTAAAGAAGTGTTAATTCAAAAACAAAAATGCTCGCTTACGTCAGACCGTAGACGTTTTCAAAGGTACATAACCAAGTAGGTATGTTGCTTACCTAATTATTATTAATATTGTAAATTAATATTTGGTTAGGTGTTCTCGATTGGCGATGTGGTTTAATAAGGTACATTAACTTAAATAAATAAAAAATCGATATGCGTGCTGGGACACAGATCAAGAAGTAACACTTCAACAAAAAAAATATTCCAATAAAATTGGGTGTCTGTAAAGTTGGTTTACGGATACGATGAAGAAGATAACAGCTCTTTATTGCACTGGTATTCAATAATATCCTTATCCAGTTGTTATTAATTAATACTTTATCTATTCACTAGTAAGAAATATATTTTAATCTTAGTTTTAAGTTCAATCCAACGTTGATACATCTTGGATTTTCTTTTATCAGCGCACGCAACAAAAGCTCTTAAAAGAAATATTTATTTCCCGTTAGTGCCACATTCTTCATGGCTACTCCGCTCCTATTGGTCGTAGCGTGATGTTATATAGCCTATAACCTTCCTCGATAAATGGACTATTCAACGCAAAAAGAATTGTTCGATTCGAACCAGTAGGTCCTGAGATTAGCGCGTTCAACCAAACAAACAAACACTTCAGCATTATATTTAATATTTTCCAGGTTTTTGTAGCGGTGGAATGTATGCCTGGTGAGTTAATATTTGTATTTTTTTTTCGGGTTGGTTCTTCTCTATTAGTCCATTTAGCTAGAGTCCAGTGTTTAAAAATCAATCTTTTTAGATTTGCCGTAGGTAGGTAATAGTTAAATGTCAAGCTTTCCTATATTTAACGTAGCAAGAACTGTGACACGGTCACGGAATCCTGGTCACGGTTACTAATGTGGACCCAGCTTTAGTGCAGAGTGCCGAACTTTCAAAATCACACAAATGAGTCTCAAAATGGTTAATTCTTGTATTACCCGCACACCCTTGTTTACTTGTATGTTTTCTTATTTTTTTGCTGTAAAATAAAAAGTTTCCTAGGTCTTCCTGCAAACTGTTATAATGTTTCAATTATGTGACAGCTGGTTTGGGTGGCTTGAATGATGTCACGGTGCCAACAAGCCCTGATGGCGACAAGAAAGAAGGCGCCGGCGTCTCCATGGACGACGGAACAGTCAAAGTGACGAAAAAAAATCAGTCTCACACCGATTCAGCATCCGAATCCAAACAACACGAAGAAAAAAGCTTTGACCACACTAGTAAGTAATGTATCATTTAGCTATACTGACACTGTCACGGTGTACGGTCACATATGTGTACCTAGCCTTTTTTTTCTTTCTTTTTTTCCTGGGGAATGCATTACGCTTACCACCAGACCCGGGTGAGTGCCGGGTGGTTATGTGAGACTCCCCCGCCAGCTAGTCTGACGGGTATACCCACTAAGCCCCAGGGTATTCCACCGGGACGCCTTTGTTGTCGGGCCTACGGGTGCGAGGTAAAAAAAAAATAAAAATAGTTAAATCGAAACTCGCGAATATCACGAGTTTTCTGTCTACTATTAGACGAATAAACAGTTGATCATGAAATCTTATATCTTTAAATGAGCAATTCTTGTATATATATATTTATATAATTGGAATCTCGGAATCGGCTCCAACGATTTTCATGAAATTTAGTATATAGGGGGTTTCGGGGCGATAAATCGATCTAGCTAGGAATCATTTTTAGAAAATGTCATTTCATTCGTGTTATATCAAATTAAACATAAACTTGGAAGAAAAATAACAAAGCGTTGGAGGCGTTTGAGTAGTCCAAATTTAAACTGAAAAATATGACTCTTCCTGACATCTTTCAAAACATTAATGCCATAAAAGCCTTATACAATGCCTTGGTGAGAAGTAAGCTGGAATGTAGTGCAATGATCTGGAGCCCCCATGAATCTAAATATAGATCCATGGTGGACAAAATACAGAACAAATTTACACGTTTTCTGTACCTAAAACAGTACGGGGTTTATCTTTTCTATCCATTGATGTATCCTACTCTTTTCGTCCTGGGAATGGTAGGGTATTACAAGTTGGAAGTCAGGAGGGACCTCGTATTAGGTACGTATATTTTTAAACTTCTACAAGGTTTTGTACACAACCCACTTGTACTAATGTGCTTGAAGTTGAACGTGCCTGACAACTATTTGCGCGCGCGACGCCACAAATTGTTCGCGGTGTCAGTCGGAAGAACCAATGCGCTCCACCAAGCACCTATTACTAGGGTTCTTCGATTGTTGAATAGAATCTGCGCTGAGCACAGCGAGCTGGACATTTTTACATGTTCTTTAGTGACATTTACGGATGTTGCCCTTAAATGTGTTGGTTCTTAGTTACATGTAAGTACGGTGTCGCTTTGGAAACACCTGTTATGGCACTGTATATTGAAACAAATAAATCTATTGGCGAATAATAATACTACTGAGCAAATCTCGGTCATCCAGGTACTTCCAGTTAATGACAGTAACATCAATGTAATACAGATTGAAAAAAGAAAATGCCATCGAGTTTCTTGCCTATTCTTCTCGGTTGTGAACAGAAATCGAATGGAACTTGAGAGGGCGATATAGGTTAGTGGAGACAGAAAGCGTTACGTCTCGTATAATACTGTAGGAGCAAGAGAGATATTTTTTCTCTCTTTCTCTCATAGCCAGCTATATACATACACTAGCTGCGCCCTGCGGTTTCACCCGCATAATTCAAGTTTTCCCGCAATAACTCTCTTAAAAGCAATATATTTCCCCCCTTTTTTTCCACATTCTTCATTAATGCTTCGCTCCTATTGGTCGTAGCGTGATGTTATATAGCCTACTAGCTGCGCCCTGCGGTTTCACCCGCGTAGTTCCTGTTCCCGCGAGAATATGGGGATAAAAATAGCCTATGTTACTCGCTGTCAATGTAGCTTTCATACAAACTTTCATCCCCTGTTTCAAACTCTTACAATTCTTTTTTCGCATTAAAAAGTACCCTATGTCCTTTCTCAGGCTCTAGACTATCTCTGTGCCAAATTTCATTTCAATCGGTTCAGTAGTTTAGGCGTGAAAGAGCAACAGGCAGACAGAGTTACTTTCGCATTTATAATATAAAGTAAGGATAACCTTCCTCGATAAATGGACTATTCAACACAAAAATAATTGTTCAATTCGGACCAGTAGTTCCTGAGATCCTAGCGTTCAAACAAACAAACAAACAAACTCTTCAGCTTTATATATTAGTATAGATATAGAAGGAGCTAAAGAAGTTTTGCTTCAGTCGTGTGGTCTAAAGTTTTGTTTTATTTATATAATTTTTTTTTTTTTATATTTTTTTTTTTGTTTGGTTTTTGTTTTTGTTTTTTTTTTAGTTGAAGTTTTACTTTTACTATGTGTCCCAGCACACATAACGTTTATATTTCTTCTTTCTTAACTTCCAGGTGGCGACGGATCCAGCTCCGTTTCTGCGCAGAGTGAACAGGACAAAGAACATACCGAGAAGAAGAGTGAGGATAAATCGGAAACGGAAACGATTGCGCTATCCAAAGATGGCATTAAAAACACAAAGAAAACGAAAACTGAAACCGACGAACAAACACACGACAAGGAAAACGACAGTTCCACATATAAAGCTACAAGTAATATTTTAATTATATCTACTAGCTGTGCCCTGCCACGCTTCGCTGCGGCACATTCACACATTCGCTGATATGTCACTGATGAAAAAATAGATAAAAACAATCCTTGATGCGGATTATATATCATGCTAAAATTTCAGCTCGATCGGTGCAGAACTTTTTGAGTTTTTGAAGCGTACACAAACCAACATAACATTTATTTATATATATATATATATATATATATATATATATATATTAAAATGTGCCCCGCGGTTTCGCTCGCGTAAAAATTTTACAAACATTGAATGTCACACTTATTTATATCTAATCAAAAGCCTAAAAAATAAGTTTCAAGCTTTTAGCTTCAATAATGATGACACTTCCATACAAACTTTCATCCCCTATTTCAACCCCTTACCACTTTTTCGCATTAAAAAGTAACCTATGTCCTTTCTCGCGCTTTAGACTATATCTGTACTAAATTTCATTTAAATCGGTTCAGTGGTTTAAGTGTAAAAGCGTAACAGACAGACAGAGTTAATTTCGCACACACACAAAATAATCAATAATAATAGGGATATTATTTTGTGTGAATACGTATTTGAATTTTCTTCCATAGTGGAAGACAATACAGAATACCGATGAAAAACAAATCTGGGGATACGTTACTGTGTTCCGGTTTGATGGGCACTGTTTCCAGCGAAATTACTGGACGTATAAGACTAGAACCGATGTCTCAGGGCGACGAGCGCAGTGAACCGCACAAGATTTTGTAAAGAAGTGATTTTGTCAGTTAATGGTGTGGTACTTCCACAGTCGGACTCTTGCTGAAGAGGTCTACCACTACAAATTATAATGATAACGCCTTCCTATTACAGATACAGGAGCCAACTCGAACAGCACTGTTGAAGGGCACTCCGAGCATGAGAAAGAGAAGGATGTCCATGACCACAAAGTCGAGGAAGAGGAGAAGCAGACGAACATTGGCCTCGGAAAGATGCCAACTCAGGAGACCGAAAAGAAATCCTCGTCCAAGCACGATGAGCATACTGCTGAGAGCGGCAAACATGTTGAGCATCGTCAAGGTATGTCCTTAACTTAAAAGGTCCAACTCTCTTACAGATTAACACGTTCACTGCTGAAAACACAACTGTCGTGTTGAAAACATAACTATTTGGCACATTGTCCAGACGAAATAAATAATAACAAAATATCAACAAAGTAATGATTTCTGGATGTAATATTGCAAAATATGTGACGTCACACTAGTAAGGGGGGGGGGGTCTCACAAATGAGAACAAGTGTTACAAAGACGGGGAGGGGTAAAAAAATGACCCCCTAGGAATGACTAGGATGGCGCAACGATCTTAAAATCATAGGCAGGAATAAGAAATCACAAAACTATGAATAATTATTAAAGCTTGACAAAAAATTATGGATTTTCTCCGTAGAACAAACAAAAGACGGGAACAAGACAACTCGCAGAGACTCCGTCCAGGGTGGAGAATACAGCCAAACCGCAGACAACTCCACGTCTACTGACACTCACACCAAAGAGAAGACGGCTGGTGATGGAGACAAGGACGCACAAGAACCAAGTGGAGACGGAGACAAAGACCAAGAAGAACACGGTGAGTGCCCCGAAGAAGCTGATGATGATGACGATAACCCTAAGAACGGGAATGATGAAGAAGGGGGAACGTCTCCTGGCTTGACGTTGTAGGAGTCAGCCTAAAGTAAAGCTACTACCACACAGGAGCGATTTTAGCGGTCGATAATCCCAATAATGAGGCTGGGTACCCACTAGCGAGCCGTAACCGTAACTTGTGTGATACGGGAACGAGGTTCCAGTGTGTGCGTTTGTTACAGGCGCCCTTTGATTCGCGGCAACAACCGACAATCGGCAGCTCACTGCGAGTCGCCCGTGTAGCGCTCGTCGCAGGTCTGTGAACCACGTACACACATGTTCTTTGGTAACAGTACACGCAACGGTTACAGTTACGGCTCGCTAATGGGTACCCGGCTTTACGTCCCCCCTTTTTAACCGACTTAAAAAAGGAAGAGGTTGTTAATTCAGTCAGTTTTTAGGTTTGTTACCTCAGAACTCTGACATTTATTAAAGGATTTCGTTCTTTTTTGTAATGTTAAAGGCATCTTTCTGAAATTTCATCAAAATCGGTTCAGTAGTTTGGTTTTTAAATCAATATTATAATGGGCTTTGTTTAAATTTCCTGACCTGTAGTTTTTATGTAACTAATTTGAATACTTTGGTTTTCCGTGGGATAATTATTTAGTGCCGTTGCCAAAATAAAAAATGAAACTGTAGATTTTATCTGTGGCTTAATGACATGACAGATAACTTATTTTGAGTGGGTAAGGCATGCTTGTGTCTTGGGCAAATGATAACATAATGCCAACGCTGACGTCATCGCCGGCAAATCAACTCTATCATAATTATTTAAAAATATTCGAAATTAGCGATTCTTTTTCAATCAAATCTGTTGTTTTGTGATCAGTGAATCTATTCCTCGCAATGTATGCAATGTATGCAATCACAGTCTTTAAAAAAAAATGCCCTTTGGAAAAAATATATCATTTAAGTCCTAAATTGGGTA
Source organism: Campaea margaritaria (assembly GCA_912999815.1). NCBI lineage: Eukaryota > Metazoa > Arthropoda > Insecta > Lepidoptera > Geometridae > Campaea > Campaea margaritaria. Next base: position 4,013,693 of record OU538818.1, read on the forward strand.
TATGGAGTCAGTTTTTTTTGTAATTTTTATATAAATATACTGAAGATAGAAAATGCACAAATGCCTTCAATATTATTGACCTATAATAACGCGCCAGTGGGCGGTAGGCTTTATGATGGTGGTGAAGTGTGCTGATAACGCGGCTTGACGCCAGTCTCCTCTCTCCAATGCCCACCTAAAGCTGTATCCACATCTGCGACCGTGACAAAACACAAGTGTAGACGGGTTTTATCATGCGTATTTGTGACGAGTATGGACTCACGCGATAATGTCACTCCCGCGGTTTCGCGGCCCTAGTCCATATTTTTTTTATAAGAAAAGGGTGAAAATAGCTCTAATGAGTAGACAATAGACAACGCAGACAATGCCCCGTCGCAGGTGACCATAAGCGGCGGTAACTGTCAACTTTATCTTATAAAAAAAGTACAGTTCCGTGACACGGCCACAGAGTCACGATCACAGATGTGGACCCAGCTTAAGTTTTACTATTAAAATTAAATTTAAAAATAAGATGTATGTTATACATACATACATTTATTTGTAACTAGTTGTAATTGGCATGTTAAATAAAAAAAAAACTGTTCATCCGATCGCTGTGAAACTCCACAGGACCACCCGCGGTGCTATTCTGAAGATTAACCGAAAACGTCATCAAAATCAGTCCATCGATTTGAAGTCCATAGAGAACACACAAACAGACAATAAAAAATATTTTTTTTTTAAGTACATAATTATCTATAAATAGATAACCTACAACTGTAAAGAAAAATAGATAATACAAACCAAAACAATAGGCATATGGTAGCGTGTTGACAAATACTCTACAGGGTGTTACAGAATGGCCCTATAAGTACTCAGCAGGCTTGTTTCGATCAAGCATGTGAACTGTTTTACGCGTGCAAAGGTTAAATACATCGTATTTAAACTTCCCATACAAAAGTATAGTTATGTTTGTTTTAGAAAATTGCGACGAGCCTAAATGTTTGTTTACCTACTGTCGCACCACACCTAAAGGTGGGTAGGTGTGAATATCTAACCACGTCTGTCGGACAGACGCGCGCCGGAAATACCCGGACACCCCGCCCCGGTACTTTACAGGGTATTGTGTAACGCCCTGTAGAACCCTTCACCATCATCATCATCAACCCATAACATCCCACTGCTGAGCACGAGTCTCCCTCGCTTTCACGAGGAGGGTTAGGCCATAATCCACCACGGGGGCCAGATCCGGATTGGTGGATCACATACCTACCTCCGAAATAATTCTCGGGTAGGTACGTGGGTTTCCTCGCGATGTTTTCCTTCACCGAAAAGCGTGTGATAATTACGTACATAAGCTTTTTACGTAAACACATTGGTACGTGCCCGCACTGGGATTTGAACTCACGACCTTCTCCTTGGAAGGCAGAACCCTTAGCAAATGTCCAGTCCATAGGCCCACCGGTCCCTGACATTGGCACGAATACGGGAACCCACAAGTGGGACGACATTTACCAATGTTTTTTTTTTTGATTAGGCGAAAATATTGCACTTTTACACGTCAGAAATATAAATCTCTAATTACACACTTAATACACATAATAATTGACTAAAAAATCTAAATATGATCGACTAAAGTACTAAAAAAAAGACATTTCCCTTTCAAGTGGCGACTCATGGCTGAATCTTGAATTCATAGATCCGGGTAAATATGTAAAATAATTTCAGGTCAACGTTCTCAAACGTATTATGTTAATATGGACATGCCTCCAGAATTCCCGCATTTTAAAATAATGAAGACATTTGTTCCGTGATTTCAAAATTATTATGTAATCCAGCTAAATTACTGGCCATATGAGACTTTAGAGCCGATGTCTCAGGGTGACGAGCGCAGTGCGCCGCGCAGGATTATGCAATGCAGGGTTCTGGGTGGCGCTGTGACTGTTATGGGCAGACGTAGCGCTTACCATCAGATAAACGACTTGCTCGTCTCGTCACTTAGTCAAATAAAAAAAAAACCTAATACAGTAATAATTACTAATGGTTGTGTGTGACTTTCGATTAGACATTTTCTTTTACCGATGATTTGTTTGACACTGTTTTACGATTCACAATTAAATATTAAATGTTATGGGTTTTCCCGCGACAAAGTGCGTAGAATATGTCATAAATTTCCACAGAGCCACTCACAAAAATTTCAAAACTCTCTGACGGCTGTTTAATACATTTGTTTTGCGCTTAACTCAAATTAATTTTTGCTTTTCTAGTTCCCACTACGTGTCGGATGCCTTCCATAAAGAGCTTTTTCCATCATTATTGCTGCTAGCACATTATCCATCACAAAATTTAAACAATCCATGCTAAAAGGAACATTGTCATCAGTTATCAAGGACATTAACTCATTATGGATCATCGATAATGGACAAAACAAATCATGAATCAAAATAAATTCACGGATCAACATTATAAAAGTCGAAAGAGATTTATCATTCAAAAGAAGTTCATTACACATGGATTCTGCATCATTCATAAGGAAAATCATTTAAGATGGACAATTCGGTCGAAGAATCATTATTTTCAGTTATTTTCTTAATCAATAACACACACATAATTAATTCACAATAATTTCTTCAGCTAACTCTAAGGTCAGCTCCCTGATTCCATATAGAGTATCGTGAAGTGCGGTTCGGCTAGTTAATAATTATGATGTATGTCAAAGGATAAGGTAATCGAGAGAGACAAGCTCACGTTCACTGCTGAATACACACACGTCTGTGTTTTAAAATGTTACGGTATGCGAAAACAGGCCTATCGTGGAACCCGCACTGCTGTAATGTCAATTTTAATCACACCTGGAGGCCTACCATGACCTCTTATAGCGATTCAATTGAAGACCTAAACTGAATCGCGTCGCGTAATCGTACCGTGACGTCTTATTTTTTATGTTGCTGCCATTTTCAAACTAACCTGGATCCAGTTTAGGTTGAAAATGGTTTATTAGCGACTCAATTTAGGTTGCTGCTATTTTTAACCTAAACTGTATCCAGTTTAGGTTGAAAATGGCAGCAACGTAAAAAATTAGACGTCACGGTACGATTATGCGACGCGGTTCAGTTTAGGTCTTCAATTGAATCGCTATAAGAGGTCATGGTATGCTTCCAGTTGTAAACAGTAAACGTTGTGTGAAGATTCGCAAAATAAGCCAAAAAAAAGTAAAACGGTTCAGCAGTGAATGTGTCAATACCGAATTCTTGCTGAAGCGAACGCAACAGCACTCTATATGGAATCCGGCGGCTGAAAGCGGAACCCTGTGGCACTGTCACACAGATTCTGATGCGATATTATCGATTCATGGCGATATTAGAGGCCGCAGTGCGTCCCGCGTCGTCGCCACTTCTGTTCAATTCATTTCATTGACAATACAAATTGCTTACATGTCAAATGATTATAAAATAATAAGAAATCGGTATTATTATATTACAATAATTGCAGATGATATCTTTTTTTTAAATACATTTTCTGGATCATTGATCAGCTTGTCAGTGAAGAACTCTTCTACACAATAGTTGGCTTTTTCGAGCAGAAGCGTCTTTAATTTCATCGCGATATAATAGCCTTTTTGGAGCAGAAGCATCTTTCATTTCACTGCGATGTAAATAGCCTTTTTTGAGCAGAAGCGTCTTTAATTTCACCGCGATATAATAGCCTTTTTCGAGCAGAAGCGTCTTTAATTTCACCGCGATGTCATAGCTTTTTTTGAGCAGAAGCGTCTTTAATTTCACCGCGATATAATAGCCTTTTTCGAGTAGAAGCGTCTTTAATTTCACCGCGATGTAAATAGCCTTTTTTGAGCAGTAGAGTCTTTGATATCATGGCGACAAAATCGCAGCAGTGTGTAAGAGGGTACGCTTTCTAATACAAAATGTAATAAAACAGGCATCGCAATAATGGCCGCTATATTATCGACAGTGGGAGACAGGCTTTAGATCTGGATTGACAATTCTAAATTGACGCTAGATTAGGCTGTTTCCAAACCGTTTACCCATTTTTTTAAAGAATGTATGATTATATTTCACTGTCTGAGGTTGATCGTCTGTAACCGGCCTTATATTGAAATTGTGTGTTTAGATTATATAATTATTTACAAAATAAACTTAACGTGTGTGTTATTTTTATTTTTTTATTTTCCCCCTTGTATTGGATTTCTCTAAATCTATAACCAATAAAATATAAAATTAATTCTAATGTAATTATGTTTTTTTTTTTATTTTATTTTATATTTATATATTTATAAATTGTAATTTGATTCCGGAATATAATTAGTATTTGAATAGAATATAATGTTATGATATATTCAATGTAACTATTTTAGTTTACGCATTTCTTCCTATTTATTAAATCTTTTAATTTTAAGACCCGTGAGAGTTTTTAGCGGAGAGAATTTTTTTCACGGTAAAATTATTCTACTGCGGAAATAATAATAGAATAATATTAATAAAAAAAATATGTAAAATTGAACTTACAGACAATTCTCACAAACTAGGTGAATTTCAAATAAGATAACCATAACTTAGATGTAATAACTAAAATATAACTATTTGGGTCTTAAAGATTAATGTAACCATGTTTTATAATCAAGCAGTCCGGTTCGAAGGGCACTGTTTCCAGCGACATTACTGGGCATATGAGACTTTAGAGCCGATGTCTCAGGGTGACGAGCGCCGTGCGCCGCGCAGGATTATACAATGCAAAGTTCTGGGTGGCACTGTAACTGTTATAGGCAGGCGTAGCGCTTACTATCAGGTGAACGGCTTGCTCGTCTCGTCACAGAGTAAAAAAATACTATCCATTTTCGTACTTAAGGATAGGACCGACGCAAACTCGTGTATTTTTAAAATCTATTATTTAATTTACTTTGTATAATAATAATATTCATAAATTACGTCACAAAAATAATTATCTGTATCTTTTGGCCTTCCTGGTCACAGGTAGTCACACTTGTGACCCCCCCCCCCAGTTTGACGTCACATAATTTGCAATTTTACATGTAGAAATGATTTTGCTAAAACAACAAATAACTCCTCCCGCCCCTTGTCACATGTCACACTTCATTGACCCCCCCCCTAACGTGTGACGCAATTTCTGAATAGCCCCTTTTTAACTTTCAGCTCAGTAACTTAGTATTTAAGTGATAAGATAATATACAGGGAGTCCTATTTAGGGGTTACAATCTATGTACTGTGATCGTGACAAAAAAAAATTAAAAAAAACCACAATACTGTAACTTTCGGCGTGGCTAGTCGTAACAGCCACGTTACAGCACGCGGTAATATAAACTTTATTCCCAAGTGATTTCGATCGATTTTTACACGACACGCATCGAGCTGCAAACTTTTGCTTCGGTCTTATCCTTAATGTAAGTAGATATAATTTTTTTTTAATAATCTGTTTTTCAAATTTACCCAAATCTCTAAGCCAAATTTTTTAACACGTTGACAGCTGAAAGCACACACGTTTGTGTTTTTTATAATGTAACGGCAAGCAAAAACACGCCTGGCGTGCGAACCCGCACAGCTGTATTGTCAATTTTAACGCACCAGTCGTGTGCGCCCGCACAGCTGATTGAGTTTAGTTACGCAAGGCCAGAGCTAGCAAACGCCAACACACGTTGCGTGAAGATTAGCAAACGAGCCAAAAGAATACCAGCTCATGAGAAGCGTGCGAGAAGCTCATGAGAAGTTTCAAGATTTATGTTCACCCAAAAAGACATGGCAAGGCAAGGTGGAGTGACGGCTCGCGGAAGCTGGCTGGCAAGGACTGGATGAGGAAAGCCGAAGATCTGGCTCAGTGGCGCCCATTGGGAGAGGCCTACGTCCAGCGGGGCTATGCAGCACCGTGCGGATCAGCTCGAGTTCGTTTCATTTTGACGTTTGTTCGCCACGGGACTCGTCACGTCAATCAAACGTCAAAGCAATGGACGAGTCTGGGCTGCTGATGACATAAAGCTCATGGCCATGTTCAACCAAAAGGTGCTGAACTTGCGTAAAGAAGTTTTCACTTAAAAAAAGCTGGTTCAGCAGTCAACGTGTTAAAATTTAGGTTAGGAGTTGGAAAAATCTGTAAGACACCTTTTTCTTTTTAGGCCACCAGCACCATCACCACCGCCACGGCCGGCTTCACCATATACCGCGCCAGGTCTTCAAGCGGCTTAACGAAGACAGCAGAAGACTAGGTCTGACACGAGGACCGGTTCGAGTGACGAACAAAGAGAGTTTCGATAACAATGCCCACCCTGAGATCCGACGAGAATTCCTTCTAGCTGTAGCCCAAAAGATCCACAATGCTAAAATAAATGGTGCACATGGCAAGCCCAGGACCGTTCTGTCACACCACAGTTCGGACGAATATGGCAACATTGGATCTCCATTCGCCGCCTTGAGCTCTCAATATTTTTCGCTAGGTTAGTGTGTTTTTTCATCATCGTCAACCATCGTCCCATTGGTGAGCACGTGTCTCCCCCCACGTTATAATCCATCACGGGGACTCGGTCCGGATGGTCCAGATTGGTGGATACCATACCTCTCTGAAATAATTCTCGGGTAGGCAAGGCTATTTCATTTCCTTCACCGAAAAGTGAGTGAAAATTACGTATATACGTTTTTACAGAAACACATTGGTACGTGCCCGCGCTGGGATTTGAACTCACGACCTTCTCCTTGGAAGGCAGAGGTTGTCCCACTAGGCTACCATCGCTAAAAGTTTTAACATGGTTTTCTCAAATTTCACCTAACAGCCACGTTGCAACACGCACTAATTTGAACTTTATTTCAAAGACCATACTACAGATATTTGCTTCTCCTTAATATTACATATTTCGATATATTTTTATTATTTTGTTTTCCAGCTCAAAAAATCGGATTTTCACCCGTGAGTTCCCACTTCGCTAATACCAAAATGGTGGAAGCTAAATTCGCCAACCCATTCCTTTATGGCAACACTGGTTACAAATACAAACAGCGCGGCACTGGCTTGCTAGGAGCTGGCAACACAGAGCTAGAGAATGGCAATACAAAGTATGGCAATGGCAAAATGCAACTGAGACGTGCTGAATGGGGGAATTCCCGTATCGATACTGGCAACAAAGACAATTATGGTTATGAATCAGAGATCAATGGTGGACGCTTCAATTATTCAGTATATGGGAGAGAAGCATTTGGTATACCAGATATAAAAAATGGTAAGATTGACATACATAAATCTTGAATGGGATTCCCTGTATCAAGGGAATCAGGAACTACGGAGACCATCGTCCCACCAACACCCATACAAAGAGCAACAACCTGTGGTTCACACAAATCTTTCCCCTGTGCGGGAATCTAACCCGCAACCTCACGCTTACCACTCAACACATCATCATGCTCCACGGATACGTCAAAATGGTCCAAACATACATATCCGTAACAGTGAAAAATTTTAAATTTCTTGAATTTATTAAACACAAATTTAATTATTTTCCAGTAATACTTTCACAAAACATGGATGTGTTGAAGAAGCGCGATGAACACCTTGGAAGGAGATATAAAGACGTTCTCAATTACCTCAATGGTCACAACAGAAGCGTAGAAGCAAACACATCAGCACCTAGAACTATTGAACTTAAAAGGAAGCACACAGGCGACGTATCTTACTCAAATGTTGATAATGAAATCACGAGGCGCAAAGAGAGTAAAGGAAGATATAGAAAAATTAAAAATTCTCTTAAAAACAATGGTTTCAAAGCTGATTTTGTTGACTCATACAGTGAACCAAGAGAATCATACATCAATATATATAATAAAACTGAACACGGTACTGATAAAGTAAAAGTTGACGGATCGAATGACAAATCTAGAGTTTCTAATGATGCCAGCAAACGTAATGATGAGAATATAGAAAGTTATAAAAACGAAGATTTTAATGATTTTACTAAACAGAGCGATAATAAACAAGATACTGATAGTAGTAACAAAACTGTAGATTCTAATGACGCCATCAAATATGATGATGTTAAAATAGACTCTGACAGCTCAAATTATGGTTCTAATACTAGTGTTAACACTGAAAGTAGTAGCGATTCTGTAAAAGATATTGATTTAAATTTCGGAGACGGTTCGAACGGAAACGGTGTTGATGATAGTAGTGTAAATATGACTCCTAAAATAAACCATATCAAGAGTATCGAAAGTAGCTCTTTTGGTGATTCTGGCTCACAAGCTGACAATTATAATTTAGAATCTTCAACTGATTATGAGGTATCAAATAATAAGACAGTTACGACAACTGATGCATCTGTCAATCACGTTTCACAAAATACAAATGATGAATCTTACAACTATGATGCCAAATCTGACGATTTAGATAAATACAGTGTTGTCAAAACTGATGATCACGAAGGAAATGACAACATGATTGTTGACTTAGTTGACGTTGACTCTGAAGTAAGAACTAAATCTGAAAAATACTCTCAAGATACTTCAGACACTGACTCAGTAACTATTGCCACTAACACAGTTCCTGGTAGATTTGACGGGACAAATGAAACTAGTACAACATCAGATAATGCTGACATTGTTAAGACTGACGACACGGGAGATTCTGATGCGATAGCAAAGGAAACTTCAGATATCGACATAGGCAATTTATATGACTCTACTTCTAATACCACTGTAGATGACATTACGAATGCGTCTGACAATACAACTGAAATTAAATCTACTGATAAATTTGATGATAATTTGAATGAATCTGATTCAACAACTTCAAAGGCAACAGAAGGATCAGAAACAAATGCTATTGACGTAACAAAAACACCTGATACTTCTACTGAGGCTACATTTACTGACATTTCTGATACAACAATTGCAACAGCACTTTTAGATGCAGACACAACGCATTCTTCAAACTTCCTTGATGATAAAACTGTGCTTGATATGAAAGATGCGACAGGTAAATCAAATATGTCTGAAACCTCAAACTCTTTAGATGATAATTCTAATAATTCTGATACAATTACAAATGAAGCCAATGCAACTGATATAAATGACTCTATTGCTAATACAACTGAAGTTAACACGACAAACGCGTCAGGTGATTTCACTGATTCTGGAACTGTAGATATCTCTTATAATCATCCTAATAATTACAATGCAACTAACGCAAAAGAAACTTCAGAATTAGATATAGACAATATTTACGTATCTAACTCAGATACAACTGTGATTGGTTTAACATACCCATCGGACAATTTGACTGATATTGAAACTACTAATTCAACAACTGCTAAATCTATTGATTCTGATAAAGAAATTTCAAAAGAACTAGCAGAACCACACAAAGACAATTATTTCAATCTTGATGATGATTCTAACAAAAGTGTTGCAAAGACAGTAACAGAATCAGTTATAGGCGATCTTGACTCTATTTCTGAGACAACTGTAAACGTAGTTAGCATTGAAAATACTAATACAACTGATTCTTTTAATGAAGCGATCGCAAAGGAAGTCGCAGAATCAAATAGAGGTGATAACGATTCCAATTTTGATACAAATGTGATTAGCATATCAAAGGCATCTGACAATTCATCTGCTATTGAAACTTCTGACGAACCCGATAAAACTGTTGCAAAGACAGTAATAGAATCAGAAATTGACGATCACGATTCTGCTTCTAATACAACTGTGATTGGCATGATAGAGGCATCTGAAAATTTAACTGAAATTGAAGCTACTAACACAACTGACGTTAATTCGAATGATCCTGATAAAGCACATACAGACGCAGAAACAAACAGAGATGATTCCGCCTCCAATCTCGAAACAAATGTGATTGGAATATCAAAGACTAGTAATTTAACTGATAGAGAAACTTCTGATGATTCTGACAAAACGGTTGCAAAGACAGTAACAGAATCAGATATAGGCGATCATGACTCTACTTCCGAGACAACTGTAAACGTAGCTAGCAATGAAAATAATAATACATCTGATTCTTTTGATAAAGCGATTGCAAAGGAAGTAGCACAACCAAATAGAGGTGATTCCGACTCCAATCTCGATACAAATGTGATTGGAATATCAAAGACGTCTAGTAATTTAACTGATGTTGAAACTTTGGATAAAACTGATGGCAATTCAGATAATTCTGTTAAAAATTCCCCAAAAGCAGCCACAGAATCAGATGATTCCGATATTCCCTTAACTCGCACTGCAAAATCAATTGAAGACCCTACTGATACTCCATTTGCTGATGGAGATGTTGCAGATTCATCAATTCCATCGATCGCCACTATTCCTTCAGATTCGGATGCAAGTTATATTAGAACAGATAGCATACCAACTGACATAAAAAGTGCACCTGGCAACACTAATAGTACAGCTGTTCCCGAATTCTACGCCAATAATGAATCTACTAATGTTACAAGTACAGCAGCAGTGTTGACAGAGTCAGTAGAAACTGATGGCATAGTTACTGCACATTCTGAAGCCAATGCAATAAGCACGGCAGAAGCAATTGACGGAAGCAATAATTCAACAACCACTGCTGAAGCTCGTGCCAGCTCTGATGATTCAGATGCATCAGTTCAAGTTATAGCAATAGCGGATGCTAACGTAAATGATTCAGGTGTTAGTTCCGATGCAGTTGCAATTGCATCGAGTGCTCCAGAAGACATAGCTGGTAGATCAGATGATGCGAACAATCCAAGTGACACGAATAGTTTAGATAACCCCGTGACAGATATGAGTCCCAGCACAGATAAAACAGCTAATGCCACTGCTGATGGTCCTGAAATAGTGACAGATGTAACCTCTATCACCAGTAATTCAGCTGATGTTACTGGAACAGTGGCAGATACAGGTCCTAGTGCAGGTAATTTGGCCGATGCTACTGAAAGAGTACCAGATACAGCATTTAGCACAGCTAATCCAGCTGATGCCATTTCTGATGGTACTGAAACAGTGCCAGATGTAACCCCTACCACCAGTAATTCAGCTGATGTTACTGGAACAGCGGCAGATACAGGTCCTAGCACAGTTAATCCAATTGATGCCACTTCTGATGTTACTAAAAAAGAAGAAGATACAGCCCCCATCACAGGTGGATTAAGCAATCCCAACCCTGAAGTCATTGGGGATGGGAATACAGGGACTCCTGACAACGCAAATATTGCTGTCGCCACAGATCTCTCTACAGCTAACGGCCCCGAAGGAGGCAGTGGTAAAAACCCACCAGCTGCCGACAGGACAGTGGATGACCAGGATATCACTGAGAATTCTATAACAGTAGTGAAACCTGTAAAATCCAAGGCTAGAAAGGAGCCAAATAGAGTGAGAGACGTTGATGCCACTGAATCGAAGAGTGATGAAACCGGGAGCAGTTCTGATGAACGTCCTATATTTACTGGATTAGATTCCCCATACGACTCCCGCTCGTCTATGGAGGATCGATAGTCTTTTGATAGGGGCGCTAATATCTATATCCATGTCCGAAATACCGGAATTTAAATAACAAAATAAATAAAAGGAAACCTAACTTAAACTAAAAACTTAAAAATCTAACAAAAGAGGTCCACGAGGCATGGCGCCAAGAACACTGGCTGCATTTCCACGTTGAATAGCAATAGCTGTTCTCTTTGCGGGAAATGAGCCAGCCCTCTTGTCACCAGCGGCGTCGACTAAACGAGGAAATAATTGCTTAAAAAATTCAAATTCAGGATATCCGTTAAATTAAAAAATTGGTTGTCTGCAAAGTTGGTTTACGGACGATAGTTTAACGTGACAACGTCATAACAAAACATTGATGAATTGATTGCATACTTTTATGAACAAAAATTAATCATTTTTTAATAATAAAAGAATAAATACTTGAAATTATACTAGTAATACATTTTTTATAATGCAAGAATAATTAACCTGTCAAGAAGAGAAGAGAGATAGATGCGGCGCAAGCGTACAATGAGCGTAACGGGACAATGTGTCAACTATTTCGTGCATGCAGCCGGCGTTCATCGATTTATAAGACGTTGTCACGTCAAAAATTATACAAAACTGTGGCGATGGTGAATTTGTTCGCCTCATAATAATCATGTCCTTGCCCAAGGTAAAAATTATCTCCATACATTAATTTTATTAAAATCGGTTCTGCCGTATTGTTGTGAAAGGAAGCAAACAGAGAGAGTTGTCAAGGAAGGCCTCTTCTGCAAGAGTCCGCCTGGGGAAGTACCACACCGCCGCCAGATATCCACCGCCAAGCAGTAGTGTGCAAACGTAACTGTGTTCCGGTTCGAAGGGCAGTTTCCAGCGAAATTACTAGGCATATGAGACTTTAGAGCCGATGTCTCAGGGTGACGAGCGCAGTGCGCCGCGCAGGATTATGCCAAGCAAAGTTTTGGGTAGCACTGTAACTGTTATGGGCAGACGCTTACCATCAGGTGAACGACTTGCTCGTCTCGCCACTCAGTCAAGTAGTAAATTTCGCTTTTATAATAAAGGATAAAATTAAAATAGATGCAATTATATTAAATGCCTCTCAAAAATCTATTAGACATTCGAATTTAAGTAAAATACAGAGAAATGGTGATAGGTATATTATAACTTATTAGTATTACATAAACTATAATTATTAATTAATGAGGGGGCGTAATTAAAGCGTTGACTTAACTAACTGGGATGGCGTAACAACCTAAAATGACTCTTCGGTCGCTTAAGGTGGGTTTAAAATCCAAACAGTTGTTTCGTTTTTGGAGCTAAAAACGGCATAATAATTAAGGTATTTAGAATTAAAATTGTATAATAAGAGAAAAATACTAATATAGAAATAAAATTTATTTTCGTTATTAATTGTTTTTTTTTAACCTTTTTGGTGCTAGCATCTATATACTTTACTAATATATAAAGCTGAAGAGTTTGTTTGTTTGTTTGAACGCTAGGATCTCAGGAACTACTGGTCCGAATTGAACAATTCTTTTTGTGTTGAATAGTCCATTTATCGAGGAAGGTTATAGGCTATATAACATCACGCTACGACCAATAGGAGCGGAGCATCAATGAAGAATGTGGCAAAAACGGGGAAAATACATTGCTTTCAAGAGAGTTATTGCAGGAAAACTTGAACTAAAAATTTTCACCCGCGTAGTTCCTGTTCCCGCGGGAATATGGGGCTATGGAATATAATAAAATATAGCCTATGTTACTCTCTGTCAATGTAGCTTTCCATTAGTTAAATAATTTTTAAAATCGGTGCAGTTGTTTAGCCGAAACCTTACCTATTTCCATACAGTTTAGGTTGAAAACGGCAGCAACCTAAATTGAGTCAATAATAAGCCATTTTCAACCTAAAATGGATCCAGTTTAGGTTGAAAATGGCAGCAACATAAAAAATAAGACGTCACGGTACGATTATGCGACGCGGTCCAGTTTAGGTCTTCAATTAAATCGCTATAAGATGTCATGGTAAGCCTCCAGGAGGCCTACCATGACGTCTTATAGCAATTCAGTTCAGGACCTAAACTGAGCCGCGTCGCGTAATCGTACCGTGACGTCTTATTTTTTATGTTGCTGCCATTTTCAACCTAAACTGGATCCTGTTAAGGTTGAAAATGGCAGGAACCTAAATTGAGTCTCTAATAAGCCGTTTTCAACCTAAACCATATCCAGTTTAGGTTGAAAATGGCAGCCACATAAAAAATAAGACGTCACGGTACGATTATGCGACGCGGCTCAGTTTAGGTCCTCAACTGAATCGCTATAAGACGTCATGGTAGGCCTCCAGGTTGTCTATTTGTTACGAAATTACGTCACGGCTCCAAACCATTGTGGACGGTTTGATAAACAAAACTAGTGACCAACTAGTGACAAGCTGCCAATTTAGTTGGTATGAGTTCCACATAATTTAGTAAAACTTAGGAAAAAACAAAGAAAAAACTTCTATTTAACTTTTTTTAAACTTTCGTTCTTAGACGGGACCCTCTAGCATTAATCAGCAGCATAGCAAGTCCCGTTCAAAGTCACGATTCAGTAAAGAGGTGGGTGCTTTACTGAAACTTCCTGGGACTTTTGAAGAGAAAGAAGAAAGAAGAAAGAAAAAACATTTATTCTGACACAACTGCACACAACAGCGAACAACGTACTTATTTAGAGATAAGACAAGAAAATGAAAACACACGATGAACATAATAGTGTACGCACGAACACGAAATGGCACGTTTTTGGGCTTGTAATATTTACTCACACGCTAACGAACACTTCATTGTTAATATTTCACCTTACTTATTTACATAATACGAAGAAACTCAAGTACGAGAGAAGAAACGTCATTATTTACAGTTTCCCGCCAAAAGTTTTTTTCTCAAGCATTACTACAGTTACTGGCCAGAAAAATCGCAAGGAGATTGGGGACAGACTAAAAAATATTATTAAAATGATATCTATTGTAGGTAGGTATATACCTAGTTAATAATGACTCCGAACTCCGAATGTAAGTAAAATTGTCCATTGGGACATCCTTATCGCTAAGTAATCTCTCCCAGACAGCCAAATGATGTGAAATATGAAGCCACAGACAAAAGCAATAGAATAACATTAAGCAGATAATAATTGAATTAACAGATATGGAATTATCATCAACGCACTCTGTTAAATAGGCCGCTATTGCAGTGCTGCCAGTTATATGTAAAGGATACCCCATTTTTGAAGTGAAAACTTTTTTAGGCGCACTGAGTACTTTATTTTGTGGGTATTAAATATTATAAAAAAATATATTAATACCCACCATCAATATAGTATAGGTGTTGTCAATCACATAAATTTGTGTTAAGAATTTGAAAGTAATTGGATTTTTTAGTGTCTTTTTTTAATTTGACTAGGCATGGCTTCCATTGCGAAAGTTGGCCTGCTAGGTTACGGGTTGTATTCCCACGCATATAAAAAATATGACCAGTTTAAAAAAGCACCAAGTGAGTTAATCTAACGCTAAATAAATAAATTAATTAATTTTCCAGGAAAAGCTACAGTAGTCTAGCAACACCGCCTCCCCTAATTCCCGCCAAATTTCAATCATCAGAATGGCGTCCTGTCAAAATATTGTGCCAAATCAATTTAGTCGTGGAAGGCGATTGCAATCCGATGTTTAGCCGATAATAATGTAATTATACAGATAGGGTGAGAAATAAGGGTGCTATTTTATTGCACTGGGGGTTGTTTGCGGTGATTAGAAAGGGTAAGCTTGTGTGTTTGAAAACAGAGGTTATAATGACTTAAAAAAATTTTTTTTATTACTTTTCGTTTTGGCTTCGCACGATTAGTGCATTTAGCCAATCTATATATATAAAATGTTATGTTGGTTTGTGTCCGCTTCAAAAACTCAAAAAGCACCTGCACCGATCTAGCTGAAATTTTAGCATGATATATAATCCGCATCAAGGATTGTTTTTATCTATTTTTTTCATCAGTGACGTATCAGCGAATGTGCGAATGTGCCACAGTGAAGCGTGCCAGGGTACAGCTAGTGTCATATATAAGTATTTAAGGAGAAACGTTTCGTATAAGGCGGGAAATTTCAATTTCAAACAGTTGCTCTTTTTCAGCATAGTTTTCACAAAGGTTGTGGCAGATGACAGGCGCGCGCTTACAACTAAATATAATATGGATTTTACACATACAGCCACGCCTTTCTCCCGTTGGGATATGCAGAGACTACATCTGTCCACATGCTTCGATCCCAGCGGAAAGCAGTGCACCAACTCCCTGACACCCTCTACTGGTTTCGGGAACTCCAGACCAATAGGCTGTGTAGGATCCATGCGTGGCGGTATCACATTCTTTCCGGCTGGTCTCAAGAATTTTAGTCTGAAAAAACCGACGGCGCGGGCGCGGCGAAAGTGTCCAAGTATTGCGGCTTGCGGCTGTTAACCTATTTAAAAATAAAAAATAAAAACGTTTCTACGGAAGTCGTTACATGCCCACTTGCGATGAATTAGTTTTAGAAAAAAAAGGTAATTAAAAATATACGCATGTGAAAAGGGCGGGAACTTTGACATGCCGAAATGTCATCCAATTATATAAGGTCCGAGGCACACTGGAAGGAATTAGAAATAGACGAGAAGTATTGTGGACAATTTGTGTTCCGGTTTGACATAATTATACCTACGTATTGCTTCATCTAGCTATAAAATAAGTGTGGCATTTATTATAATACATAATGATATTAATATTTTTTTAAATTTGGATACCACATGGTTTTTTTTTTCATTCCCATGCGAATGCTGAATCTAGTATGTAGGCCCCTACCTTCTACATTTCTAGCATTCTATATATTTATTTAGGTAAACCAACATCTAAAGAATTAGAACAAGCGGCACTGCAATAGTTATGGCTAGGCGAGGCGCTTACCATCAAAAAAGATGTGGTCCTCACATCACCCAGTGATTAAAAAAACAGTTTATCATCATAATTAAAGTAATAATTCATCTCGATGAAAGGATTAAAAGATAGATTGATAAACTCTTTATTGAAACACCAGAGAACAAAGGAAACTTAATAACTAGGTAAAACAAATCGAAACACAAAATTCACAAACACAATTGCTACGTAAAATAGAATAGAAAAAAGCTCACTGTATCCCTAACCTTTAGCAAAAAACGCGGTAAAATTGACAGCCACGGCGCGTTCCTAATTTGAATGCCATTTGACACGCGCGGTGTCAGTTTACTTTTTTTTTAGATTCCACCCTACTTTTTTGGGTAATTAACACTGCAAGGAAGGTTTGATACGCCCTAGGGGTTGGACACGTGCCCATGCGAGTAGATTTGATAAATTTTATGGCAATTTTAGTATTATTTGATTGTCTTTTTATTTATTTTTAATATGGCAAGTTGAAAGTCGCTGAACGAGCTATGTCGGAAGTTTTTCAGAACGACAGGGAACCAATGTAGGCTGCAAACAAGCGACCAAGCAGTAGTGTGCGAACATTACTGTGTTCCAGTTTGAAGGGCACTGTTTCCAGCGACATTACTGGGCATGAGGCTTTAGAGCCGATGTCTCAGGGTGACAAGACAGATTCTGGGTGGCGTTGCAGCTGTTATGGGCAGACGTGGCGCTTACCATCTGGTGAACGACTTGCTCATCTCGTTACTTAATTATTATTTTTTGCGTATTGATTTAAATTGTTAATACGCAATTACATTAGCGATTAATAAGCAATAACAACAGAATCACCGAATTCAATAGTAAATTATTTGCACAGCTGTTAGGGCCTCTGCCCATTGTGGCGGATGATTATATATTGGGCGCGGCGCTTCCGCGGTCACCATTACAGTTCCACCGTCGGCGAACAAAATGAAACTGGCAGTGTTGGTCATAGCTGGCTTTGTGAGTACTTACCACTTACCATCGTTGGACTGGGGAGTTGTCGGCACAATCCGCATCTGCCCACTGCTGGGCATGGGTCCCATGAATCACATTCCTCCGAAATAATTCTGGGGCATGTAGGTTTCCTCGCGATGTTTTCCTTTAACACAGACCTTCACAGCTGTCGTGTTTTTCATAATTTGCCGCGAGTGCGGGAAAACACAACTGTTGTGTTTGTTGTATGGGAAACACTATGGAGTGTGCAGGGCCGCACCCGTGGCTAGACGAGCAAATCGGCTCAGCAGTCAAAGTGTAAATGAAAGCAATTGATAATTAGGTATATATCAATTGCATTCGTAGATTTTTTAAGAAACCCTGTATCTAAGGAATCAGAAACTACGAGGAGCCATGGTCCTTCAAACACCCTGATTATGCCATCACGGGATCCGGAAGCGGTGATAGCCTAGCGGGAGAATGGCCGCTTTTAAAAGAGAGGGTCCTAAGTCGGGACGGGCACGTACCAATTCGCCTCGCCCGATCACACTTTTCGTAACTCGTCTCCGCCCCAAGTCAAGCGTGCGTAAAGAAGTTTTACTTCAATAATGTGTAACTCTCGTTTCAGTTAGCCACGTCGACTGTAGCGACTCCTCTGATAGAATCTGATGGTATGTACCTCCTTTCTCTTAACCTATTTTTTTCATAAATAAGTATAATTCTATGTAAAACTTTTTGGAGGTTTAATTACGTTTTGGCTTCGAAATATTTTTATTTTTTGTTTGGCAGTTGTTTTTTTTTATTTGCTTGTTGAAGATTAGTGCATGTAGCCAGTGTCAAGTGTTAGAATAATTACGTGATCCGCCATTTTGTGGGGGCGGCCATCTTGGACCGATTTTCATCAAACATAGCTAGGCACAATCCCGACTAATTCACATTTCAAACTACAAAAATAAAATCAAATTCGGTGTATCCGCGAAGCCAAAACATTATAAAACAAATGTTTTTTTTTTAATCTCCATGATAATGATAAGTAACGTAATTTATACAATTTCAATAATGTAATTTAATAGTTTGGTAATGATGATATATCATAATATTGCCAATAGAACAATTTATTTTTATATTGTAAATTATGGCTTTTAAAAAAAAAGAATGACCAAAATTTAAAAAATGACATCGCCGTAGAGTTTCTTGGTGCTATCTTCTCTGACGGGCGTATTTCCGAAGCACTGGTAGAGTCCATGGAGTTTTCCTTTTCGTGTGCGAGACTCAGGCATGAGTCACTACTTGCAAGGGAAATATCCTTTTTCTAACTCAAACCATAATTAGACAATAATCATTAGTTTCGTAGATCATAATATTTTGACTTATTTTTTTGTATTTCTATACTTATGTATAAAGTAATTTTTTTTTTTGACGTGTAAAAGTGCAATATTTTGCCTATTTACAATAAATGATTTAAGTTTGAGTTTGAGTTTGAATACCAGACCGTATTTTATCGACAGGTGATGCTATGAACTCGGTGAAGGACTTAACCGGAACCCTATCAGGGTTCTTATCGGAAGCCCTGGCAGCCACTGGAAAATTCAGAGACAAGCACTCAGACAATGATTTCTTAGGAAGTTCACAATGCGTCGCCGTTCACACCATGTGCGACAACCTGATGAAAATTGACTGGGCGAAGCATGAAAAGGGTAAGGTCGTTGTTAAGCCACTACCGCACAGGCTTTACTTCCCCACTGCTCCTCACTACCCATCTGCACCACACTCTCCACTGCCCCTACTACTTCGCTGCTCCACACTCCCCCACTGACCTCTACTTCCTCACTGCTCCTCACTACCCATCTGCTCCACATTCCCCCACTGCCCCTACTACCTCACTGCTCCATACTACCTCGCCAAACCCTACTACCCTTCTGCTCCCAGCTCCCTCAACTGCTCTTGCTACCTACAGCTGCTTTACCTGCTCTGAATACTAGCAAAAAACTATATTTAATTGTTTAAGAGTTCCGTACCTCAAAAGGAAAAAGGAACCCCTATAAGATCATTATATTTAGTAAAAAAAAGATTCATCAAAATCGGTTCACCCAGTCGAAAGTTCTGAGGTAATAAACATTAAAAAAAATAGTTGTAAATTTGGTTTACGGACGATAGTTTAACGTGACAACGTCTTAACAAAACATTGATGAAATGAGTGCATACTTTTATGAATAAAATTGAATCAGTTTTTAATAATAAAAGAATAAATACTTGAAATTATACTTGTAGTCACATTTTTATAATGCAAGAATAATTATTAACCTGTCAAGAAGAGAAGAGAGATAGATGCGGCGCAAGCGTACAATGAGCGTAACGGGACAATGTGTCAACTTAATCGTGCATGCAGCCGGCGTTCATCGATTTATTAGACGTAGTCACGTCAAAAATAAAGACGGCAATTCGGATTACTTTTTAATTATAACATTTTTTTTGACAGATCTGCAAACACTGCTGTCAAATGAACTCATAGTGAAGTTAACCAACAAAGCGACCCAGCAAATCCTGGACATGGTCACTGGCGGATTGGACAAATAAAAACTAAATCAATAAACACAACACCTTCCTTTGCGTCGCTCAGCCGGGTAAAAACCCCCGACACGCATAACAGAGCCTGATCACCGTATCTGTAACCTATTCATTGAGATTGAGGAGTTGGGTATCCTGCAGGTCCCAGGTGACGCTGCAGCATCAGGACAAGGTCACCATGATCTCGCAATGCCATTGAAGCTACAGGATACCAAACTTCGCATCAATCAGACCTTTAAGTAAAAAATTAATTTCGAAAAAAATAAACAGATATTTAAAAGAATTACGAAACGCAACTCACTCTCTCTTTCTATCTTCACTAACTCATATCTTCCTCTCAACTTCCGTTCGCCTCGCCCGATCACATTTTTCGTAACGCATTCAGCTTACTCCCCAAGTCAAGCGTGCGTAAACAAGTTTTACTTCAAAAATATTAACTAACGAAAAGTGCTCACCCTAAGATTTTTTATTTTTTTTTGTATAACAGAGTACTGAGACGAGCAAGCTATTCGCATGATGGTAAGCGCCAAACCTGTCTATACAGTTGCAAGGCTACCCTAGTCTAGCAAAATCATAGCACCTGACCCCTAACTAGGACTCCCAGTACTAGGGAATCAGGAACTACGAGGACCATGGTCCTACAAACACGCAGACTCAGAGCAAATACCTGAGGTTTAAACAAGTATTTACCCTGTGCGGGAGTCGAATCCGCAACCTCACGCTGTGCAATCGGGTCATCGCTCACTATGCGACGGAGGTCGTCCACTTCATGTCTAGTTCGTCAACTCTTCCCATTGGTGTAGTTTCTACCTTTTTAGAATTATATTTTACCGCCTACTTCTATATATATAAAAATGTTATGTTGGTTTGTGTACGCTTCAAAAACTCCAAAAGTTCTGCACAGATCGAGCTGAAATTTTAGCATGAGATATAATCCGCATCAAGGATTGTTTTTATCTATTTTTTCATCAGTGACATATCAGCGAATGTGCGAATGTGCCACAGCGAAGCGTGGCAGGGTGCAGCTAGTTTTTTATAATTTGTAAATTACCAATAAAATTTACTTAAATTCCTAAATATTTGTTTTATTTCACAAAAATATGTAGAATCAGAAAGATTTTTTTTTATTTGACTGTGTGACGAAACGAGCAAATCGCTCACCTCATGGTAAACGCCACAATTTTGCATTACACAATCCTGCGCGGCGCACTGCGCTCGTCACCCTGAGACATCGGCTCTAAAGTCTCACACGCCCAGTAATGTCGCTGGAAACAGTGCCCTTCAAACCGGAACGCAGTAATGTTTGCACACTACTGCTTGGCGGATGAATATCTGGCCAAGGTGTGGTACTTCCCCAGGCGGTCTCTTGCAGAAGAGACCTCCCACTACAAAGCTCATTAACATAGAGAAAAATAAAAAATAAGTCAATTATGATCTACTCAGCTAATGATTATGGTTTGAGTTTGAAAAAGGACATTTCCCTTTCAAGTGGTGACTCATGCCTGATTCCCGCGCAGGAAAAGGAAATTCCATTAACTCTACCAGCGCTTCGGAAATACACACGTCAGAGAAGATAGCACAATGAAACTCTACGGGGATGTCTGTCTGAAAATTTCTCCTGAACTGGGGCCTCACCACGAACAGTTGAATCCATCCAGTTTTAGGCCTGAAACTGAACTGCCCTACTAACTGTCACCACCAATATCGCTCAGCGTTCATAAGTCGACCAGAGACATTTATCCAAAGAGATCGGAACAATTTGTTTGCATTTATGGGAGTTTATATAGCTCCATCTCATTCTCTTTCCCTCTCATTCTCTGCAGTCTATTTTTGAGTGACGTCACGTCACGTATCACTTAAAGAAAGCTACATTAAAGCTTTGAATATGTGTGTGTGTACGTCATACACAAAAAAGCTCATACACTGTTTATGTTATAATTTTTAGCTAGTGTCAGATGAAATAAAAAAAATTCACATAAAATATAATATTATTCATTTATTTCATAAACAAGGTTGATATTAATAAGTCTTTAATATAAATTATTTTTTTATTTATAAGTACATTATTTCGAGTGTTAGGGAACATGATTGTTTAATTATATTTTTACATAATTCAATTTGGTAGGTTGGTAACGCTCTTTAATACAAACGTCCAACAAAAATACATAAATATTAAAAGCTTTTATTAATTTAATTCATTGTGTTAGTGAAGTGTCAATTTCGCAGTATTTTTTTCCCTTTTCCCGTTAATCAGTTGAGATAATCCCTATTTCCCTCGGTTACGCCATGATTTGAGAATGACTTAAGTGATTTGGCTATTTTTGTTAATGTTCGTCATAGTTTCGAAAACAAAAAACATTTGAAAAGTTGCCCGTAAAATTTGGCATAAACTGAAAGGGCTTTGATTCTATGGCTTTTATATTAAGTTACGGCTTTGTTTGTTTTTAATTTTGTTTTTTTTCGTGATCTTCAGACGTTCTATTTCGTGTGTTTCATGGCCTATTTTGAATCTGGGAAATGCAAGGCAACTGCGGGAAAACTGGAATAACGCGGGTGAAACTGCAGGGCGCAGCTAGTTGTATTTATAATAAGTTTATTTCCAGAAAATTGTTCACATTGCAAGCGTAAAAACATGACAAAATGGAACTGACAAGACATGACAGTCGAAATGCTGTCAAATTCCGATGGCATTACAAAATGTTACTTGCATGCACCTACAATATTAATTTGGTCTCGAGATTAGAAAAGTTTTTTAATATCCAAGTACTATACCTTTTATATATTTTTTTTAACTATTATTGGAACAATAATTATGATGAAACGAGAGCTTAAAAAGGACATAAAATAATTGCACCGTCCGCTTTGATAGACAAAATCAGATGTTTTAAAAACTTAATTCAATCACGGACATTATTTAATTGGCATTAGATTTTAATATGGTGTGTTTTGGCTTCGCACGATTTGTGCCGTTAGCTAATGTCACTGTCGTTGACATTGACGTTTATTTGACAGTCAGAAAGTTACTACCCCATCTTTTTTTAAATGACCAAATCTCAATTGAACATGCTATAAATCCCTCATTTACTAGTAATGTCCGTGCTTTTAATTAAGTAATTGATTGGTCGGTCTTACAGCTCTAACTCTTATTTAAAATATCCAAGATTCTTTCCGGCCGTTCCGTAGTTATCAGAACTGGGTGCAGCATTAGTCCACCGGCGACCACCTGAACGGTCGCCTCCAAATGATGGATAGCGACCACTTCTATATGATCCAGTCAATGATTCTGAATTATCTCCAGAAACAGCACCAGCTCCGGATCTACCTCTAGATCGACCTGTTACAGTATTATAGCCATAGTTTTCACCTATTCCACTGGAGCCAGATGAAGAGTTTGCTTCGCTGTAGACAGAATCTCGATTGTACCTAGTATTCTGGAAGGTTCTAGTCGTGCCACCAGATGCAGCTGAAGCATCTCCTATGCTGAAGGCAGAACTTGGATTGTAACCACCATTCTGGAAATTTCCAGCCGTCCCATCAGACCCGTCTGAAGCATCTCCTTGGCTGTATTCAGAATTTAAACTGGGTCTTGCATTCTGGAAGTTACCGAGTGTCCCACCAGATTCACCTGAAGCGTCTGATGCGCCGTAGATGGACCCTGGATTGTATCCAGTATCCTGGAAATTTCCAGCATTCCCTGTAGTTCCTGAGCCTTGGTATCCATTTCGAGCAGCCAAATCTAACTGTGTTCTGGCAATAGCTTGTGCGACCGACGACGTACCGTACTTTTGACTACCTGGCCTGCCAAACCTTGTTCTAGTGGAAGATCTGGTGGCTGTGGATCCAGCGCCCGCGTTTGCAGAGCTATGAAGGTTTCTGGGATAATCAGGGTAGTCAGGAGCTTCGCTATACACCTGTTGTTCAGGGTTTTGATTATACGCGGGTGATGCAGAATTTTTATCAAAACCTTGTCCTGCCGAAATGTTGTCTGCTGGTCTTCCAGCATTGTCACCGTATTCAGAGTTTCCAGAATTGTAGGTAGTGGTTGCAGCTTTGGCAGCACTACTTACATATGCATCTGTATATTGGTCTTGATTATAGGGTTCATCTGCATATGAACTTTCAAAGTCTGGCTGGTCGTCGTCTTCTGCGTCTTTTCGTTCTTCACCGCCTGGACCTCCTGCGCCTGGTGTAGTTGACCCTGATCCTATGTCATACTGTCCCGGTTCCTCTGAATCTCCGTTTGTATATTCATCGCTTGTGTCGGAGTACCCTAGGTAGGTAGGTGTGGACTTTTTATGGTAACCTGTACCAGGCTTTCCATATTTATCTGCATTTGGCTTTTTAGGTTTACCAGGTTTATCCTTTCCTACCTTTGACCCAGATTTTCCTGTGCTTTCTGATTTACCTTTTCCTACCTTTGACCCAGGTTTTCCTGCATATCCTGGTTTACCCTTTCTTACTCCTGACCCAGGTTTATATACATTTCCTCCAGGTTGGCCCTTTTCTTCTTCTGACTCGGGCTTTTCTGTATCTTCTGGTGTACTGTTTTCTATTCCAGACCCAGGCTTTTCTCCATTTCCTCCTGGCTTACCGTTTCCTCCTTCTGACCCAGGCTTCCCTGAATATCCTGGTTTACCCTTTCCTACTACTGACCCAGGTTTTCCGGCTTCTCCTGGCTTACCCTTTCCGGCTACTGGGCCAGGTTTTCCTTCATCTCCTAGTGGTTGGTCCTTGTTTACCACTGACCCAGGTCTTCCTGCTTTTCCTGGCTTATTCTTTCCGCCTACTCGTCCAGGTTTTCCTTCATCTCCTAGTGGTTGGTCCTTGTTTACCACTGACCCAGGTTTTCCTGCCTTTCCTGGCTTACCCTTTCCACCTACTGGTCCAGATTTTCCTTCATCTCCTAGTGGTTGGTCCTTGTTTACCACTGACCCAGGTTTTCCTGCCTTTCCTGGCTTACCCTTTCCACCTACTGGTCCAGGTTTTCCTTCATCTCCTAGTGGTTGGTCCTGGTCTACCACTGACCCAGGTTTCCCGGAATTCGAAGACTTTGGACTGCCTTTGCGAAGTTTTGCTGCAAACCAATAAAGAGTTAAGTCAAAGATATTGACAAGAGAAAGTGTAAATATTTAGCTTTTTCTTATGTTATTAAGTAACGGGACGAGCAATTCGTTAACAGATACAGTGCCACACAGAATCTGTTGCAGCACTGCACTGCGCTCGCCACCCTGAGACATCGGCTCTAAAGTCTCATGTGCCCAGTAATGTCGCTGGAAACAGTGCCCTTCAAACCGGAACACAGTTATGTTTGCACACTACTGCTTGGCGGATGAATATCTGGCAAAGGATATATATATAGCTGATATTATCGTTAGACCGTCAATATAATTCGATTACGATGCCGAGTATCGCGTGATATTATTAAAAGTGTGATATGTCACATTCACAATACACCACATAGAAAGAAATAATCAACTAATATAGAAAACACACACATTAACATGAACGCATCATCATCATCGTCAACCCATAACGTCCCACTGCTGGGCACGGGTCTCCCCTCACTTTCGTGAGGAGGGTTAGGCCATAATCCACCACGGGGGCCCGGTCCAGATTGGTGGATAACATACCTACGTCCGAAATAATTCTCGGGCAGGTATGTGGGTTTCCTCACGATGTTTTCCTTCACCGAAAAGCGAGTGATAATTACGTTCATACGCTTTACAGAAACACATTGGTACGTGCTCGCACTGGGGTTTGAACTTACGTCCTTCTCCTTGGACGGCATACAAATAGAGAAAAAAATATGGAAATTATTAAGCTTTTTTTTCATCCTTGTTCTTATCCTTATCCTTACTTATATTATAAATGCGAAAGTAACTCTGTCTGTTGCTCTTTCACGCCTGAACTACCGAACCGATTGAAATGAAATTTGGTACAGAAATAGTCTAGAGCCTAGGGAAGGACATAGGCTACTTTATATCGCAAAAAATGCATTGTAAGGGTTTGAAATAGGGGATGAAAGTTTGTATGGAAGTATCGTCATTTTTGAAGCTAGAAGCTTGAAATTTATTTTTTAGGCTTTTGATTAGATATAAATAAATTTGACATTCAAAGTTTGTAAAACTTTACCCTTGAGGGGTAAAATAAATATAGGGGATGAAAGTATGTATAGGAATATGTAAAGTTTCGGCTTAATTTTCTCTAATGGAAAGCTACATTGACAGCGAGTAACATAGGCTATATTTTATCCCCATATTCCTGCGGGAACAGGAACTACGCGGGTGAAACCGCGGGGCACAGCTAGTAATTCATAAAGTCCAAGAAGAGTTTACAATACTTACAAAAGAGGTTTGCTAAATTGAATAGTCCACCTGTAAACAAAAAAAACACAAAAAAGGTTTATATGGATAACATAAAGCCCAGTATTGACTGTCGGCAAATGCCTACATACTTATACCAAGTTTTATCAAAAACCATTCAGCCGTTACTACGCAAAGAGGGAACTTTCAAAATTTCAAGTAAATCCTTTTGAGGTCGAATTACCATAATAATTCTAAATTTTCAGTCACTAACCTAAGCTGTCAGATATGACATTTCCACCTTGACCCGACGATCCTCCGTTCCAGGCTTCGGGTCCAGACCCTGCACCCGGCTTTCCACCTGGCCCTGGTGCACCTGGATTATCATCTTCGAAGCCAGCTGTCCAGTTCAAACACAAAACCATTAAGGAACAGGACAAAAAAAAGAATTATTGTTGTGGAATAGAATATATAATTTCCCAGACAAGTTTATGTAAAAAACGCATTCGGTACTGCAAGCCGATCAGCATGAGTCCAAACACCACCTGGAGGCCTACCATGACCTCTTATAGCGATTCAATTGAAGACCTAAACTGAACCGCGTCGCATAATCGCACCGTGACGTCTTATTTTTTATGTTGCTGCCATTTTCAACCTAAACTGGATCCAGTTCAGGTTGAAAATGGCAGCAACCCAAATTTAGTCGTTGATAAGCCATTTTCATTTCATTCGCTGTCAATGTAGCTTTCCATTAATGAAATATTTTTTTAAATCGGTGCAGTGGTTTAGCCGAAACCTTACATATTTCCATACAAACTTGAATGTCATATATATTTGTATCTCATCAAAAGCCTACAAAATAAATGTCAAGCTTCTAGCTTCAAAAATGACGAAACTTCCATACAGACTATCATCCCCTATTTCAAACCCTTACAACGCTTTTTTCGTATTAAAAAGTACCCTATGTCCTTTCGTAGGCTCTAGACTATCTCTGTGCCAAACTAGCTGCGCCCGCGGTTTCACCCGCGTAGCTCCTGTTCCCGCGGGAATATGGTGAATATTTTCTTTTATATATATAGAAGAGATTAGATACTTACGGATAAGACTTATTAAACTAAAGAACGCATCTGTGAAAAAAATAAGGTTATTGTTAATATCTCGGAATTTCGTGTTCTCTCCAAACAACTTTAAGAAACAAATCGCTTTAAGCGACAAGGCCGCCCATTGTACCACCAGGGGCCTCACCACGAACAGTTAAATTCATCCAGTTTAAGGCCTTAACCTGGGGGCCTACTCTCACCTATTAGTTAGCGGCTCAGTTTAGGCTCAGTTCAACTTAGGTTCCTAAACTGCACCGCATAATTTCGTACCATGACCTACACCTATACAAAATCGTTATTGGATCGTTAACAATAAGAATGAATGAACGATAGTTTCTCACGTCTACTATGACGTCACTCTGTTGGAAAGAGACAACACTATATCAACATCCTTTGCTAACTTCGTTTAGCCGTGTTTCTTTCTTTTGGTTGCGTTCAGAAATAAATCAAAAAATGTTTCGGAAAATTACGCTTATTTTCATGTTGCATATTTTGTCATTTGTGTGAAGACACAACACCTAAGTAATTTAATTAAGTATTTAGATGTATGTATCAATAATGTTTATTGATTTATTATTTATTTAAGATCATTTTTAAATTAAATTACGAGTAAAATATTGTGGTCCTAGAATTGATATCTTTTTAGAACGTTCCTTTTATATTTTCGACATTTGACATTTGATTAATGAGTGACGGACGGATGAATGTTCTTCGACTCTAATTAGAAAATACAGCACGAAAGAGTTCGTATATTGAAAATACGCGCGCTTTTGTGCTGATTTTTATAAAATACTATTTTCGATTTCTTTTTATGTGGTTTATAAATTCACTACAATGGCGTCAGTAATTCTGACTAATATTTTGCATATTATATAAAAACCTTATTTCTTAAGTAGGTACTTATACGCATGAATCTATACTCCAAAATTCCCAAGCTTACGTCTCAAGTGTTAGCGGCTATTTTAAGTGGTTTTCTTTATATTATACTGTGAAACTTCTCATCAACGAGTAAGCTACGGGCAACTTGAACACCTTTGGGATTTCATAAATAGGCACAACGAGATTGCAACGTGCTATAATAAAATCACGCAAGCCAGGGAATACTCTCGCCGGCTGTGGGAATCAGTAGCCCTAAGTTTAAACTCTCAAGGCGACAGTGCATACACAAATACACACACTTAATTATTATGATTTTTACACTGAAATCAAAATAATCCCTACTTCCCTACTTATATTATAAATGCGAAAGTAACTGTCCGTCTTTTTGTCTGTCTGCTACGCTTTCACGCCTAAATTACTGAACTGATTTAAATAAAATTTGGTACAGCCTAGACTCTAGAGCCTGAGAAAGGACATAAGCTACTTTTTAATGCGAGAAAAGGGTTGTAAAGTGTTGAAATAGGGGATGAAAGTTAGTATGGAAGTTTCTTCATATTTTAAGCTAGAAGCTGGAAACTTATTTTTGTGCTTTTGATTAGATATAAATAAAAATGACATTCAAATTTTGTAAAAAAATTATCCACAAGGTAAAATAGCAATAGGGGAAGAAATTTTGTATGGAAATATATAAGGTTTCGGCTAAACCACTGCACCGATTTTTAAAATTATTTATCTAATGAAAACTACATTATGAGCGAGTAATAAAGGCTATATTTTATACCCGTATTCCCACTGGAAGAGGAACTACGCGGGTGAAACCGCGGGGCCGCCGCTATTAAGATATATAACCAAAAAGGCTCAACTTTGGTTGTGAAAATATTAACTTTTATTGAGACGCTTATTTTGACAGCTAATGGGATCAGTATAGGTTCAAATAGGTTTTAAATATAGCTCATGGTACGAAAAGAATGAACGAAGTCATGACTTGCGATCCAGTTTAGGTTCAAAATGGCGGAAACCTAAACTGAGTCGCTATTATGACGTCATGGTACGATTATGCGACGCAGTTCAGTTTAGGTCCTAAACTGAATCGCTATAAGACGTCATGGTAAGCCTCCTGAACTGCCCTGCTAACTGTCACCACCAATATCGCTCAGCGTTCATAAGTCGACCAGAGACATTTATCCAAAGAGATCGGAACAATTTGTTTGCATTTATGGGAGTTTATATAGCTCCATCTCATTATCTTTCTCTGTCATTCTCTGCAGTCAACTTTTGAGTGACGTCACGTCACGTTTGTCATTTATGAGTGTGTGGTGCCAATCTAGGTCGTTCTTTTTAAGGCTTTAGAATGAACTGCGTGGAATAAGGATAAGTACGTGGTTACCCCCCTGTTTATTAAATGTTTATTGTATTCTGTCTACTGAAGCTTTATGGCGAATAAAACAATAAAACTACACTCCTACTACACACTAATATAATTCTTTCTTTCTTTCTTTTTTCTTTTTTTTTATATTTTTTTATTCTTTATTCTTGTAGCTTCGTGACTTAGATTCGCAGTTTTGACTTGACTACCAACTGACTAGGATTCGACTGTTCGACTTTTTTTTTATATGACTGAGTCACGAGAAGAGCAAGTCAACTATCTGATGGTAAGCGCTGTGCCTGCCCATAGCAGCTACAGTACTGAGACATCGGCTCTAAAGTCTCGTATGCCCAGTAATGTCGCTGGAAACAGTGCCCTTCAAACCGGAACACAGTAACGTTTGCACACTATTGCTTGGCGGATGAATATCTGGCAAAGGCGGTCATTTTGCAGAAGAGGCCTTCCACAACTAAACTTGAAAATAGAATTATCTAAAACTTTTAAAATATTATGTACTTGACACTTGGCTAACTGCAAAAATCGAAGTCGAAAATTACAGTAAACAAGTCTTTTCTTACCAGAACTTCCGGCAGAGGCTCCAGGGCTCCCCCCTGCAGACTCTATCTCGTTCCCAAAATCTTCATTAGCTGTATCAATTTAAAAAAACAACGATATATAATAATCATCATCAACCCACATCGTCCCACTGCTGAGCACGGGTCTCCCCTCACTTTCGCGAGGAGGTTTAGGCTATAATCCACCACGGGGGTCCGGTCCCACACATGGGTTTTCTCAAGATGTTTTCCTCTAACGAAATAATAATTAATTAATAATTAACTGGGATTCGACTGTTTGATTTTTTATTTTTTTAATTGACTGAGTGACGAGACGAGCGAGTCGTCTACCTGATGGTAAGCGCTATGCCTGCCTATGACCTTTGCATCTCATATTCCGCAATTAGGTGCATATTTAGGCGAGGCCAAAAGAAGTTGAGAGGGAGATATAATTAAGTAAAAATAGAAAGAAAGTAAGAAAAAACATTTATTCTGACACAACTGCACACAACAGCGAACAACGTACTTATTTAGAGACAAGACGAGGAAATGAAAACACACGATGAACATAATAGTGTACGCAGATAGCCGGCGCGCAGTGATGTCAGACAAGGCCTGAGCTCAGCATGATGCTGTGGTCAAACCACAACGCTGATTTTCAGCTCTTGCCTTTGGCGACACACGGACTTAAAAAAGACTTCAAAAAATGTTAAAATGTCTTCCACAGAGAAAGAGTTACGTTTCGTATATTACTCTCAAGAGAGAGAGGTGCGAGCTCACATTTTCTTTCTCTTTCTTTCTCTCTTCCTCTCATAGCCAGTTACATCAAGAAGTTTTACTGCAGTCGTGTGGTCTTAAGTACACACTTGTTTTATGTTATTTTATTTGGATAAAAGCGTGTGAAAGTTGTACTTACGGAACCATCGCTTTTGCAATTTGAGTCGCAGCTTATCTGAAATTAATCAAATAATGTTAGCATCCTCTTCACAGCCACCAACCAGACTTCCGGATCTTCAACCCCAAGTGGGCCGCTGCAAGAGTAACCTGGGGGTTACCACGTACTTATTCTTATTCCATGCAGTTCATTTCAAGGCCTTAAACTGCACGGCCTAGATTTTATGATTATATATAGATTATAGATTTTATGCTGCTGCCATTTTCAACCTAAATTGTATCCGGTTTAGGTTTATGCCCACAGGAACGGGAACTACGCGCGTTTAACCGCGGGGCGCAGCTAGTCTATATATATTTAAATGTTATGTTAGTTTGTGTACGCTTCAAAAACTCAAAAAGTTCTGCATCGATCGAGCTGAAATTTTAGCATGATATATAATCCGCATCAAGGATTGGTTTTATCTATTTTTTTCATCAGTGACATATCAGCGAATGTGCGAATGTGCCACAGCGAAGCGTGCCAGGGTACAGCTAGTAATTGTAATAAAATAATGGTACTTACTTAGGAATGTCGCTACTTGGGGCTGCGATGAGCAAAATCCACCTGCACCTATAAATCATATTCATATTACTGAATAACGAGACGAGCAGGTCGTCCACCCGATGGTAAGTAATCCGGCTCGGTCCGGATTGGTGGATCACATATCATATCATCAAACCATAACGTCCCACTGATGAGCACGGGTCTCCCCTCGCTTTCGTGAGGAGGGTTAGTTCATAGTCCACCACGGGGGCTCAGTCCGGATTGGTGGATAACACACCTAACTCCGAAATAATTCTCGGGTAAGTACGTAGGTTACCTCACGATGTTTTCCTAAACTGAAAAGCGAGTGGTAATTACGTACTTACATAATATGTTTTACAAGAAACACATTGGTACGTGCCCGCACTAGGATTTGATCTCGCGACCCTCTCCTTGCAAGGCGGACTTTCTCCCCTTCTTTATAACTCAAATCATTAATTACAAGTTGGCAAAAAAGTCAACACTTAAGTCTCGTAAATGGAGAAAAATAAAAACCAAATCAATTATAACCTACTAAAGTAACGAATGGTTAGAGTTTGATAAAGGACATTTCCCTTTCAAGCGGCGACTCACGCCTGAATCTCGCACACGAAAAGGAAACTCCATTAACTCAACCAGCGCTTCGGAAATACGCCCGTCAGAGAAGATAGCACCAAGAAACTCTACGGGGATGTCATTTTATTGCCGTCTCGAATACAGATATCACAGGCGTAGCTCTTACCATCAGGTGAACGACCGGCTCGTCTCGTCACTCAGTCAAACATGCGTTCCATGAATTCAATCTCGCTCTGTCTCTTTCTATTCCCCCACGCAGGAGCGTTGAACGTTTAACGCAACCTTGTTGGAAGTCGCATTAGGAGTTTCGCTTCAATAAAAAAAAAGCGCTGCGATATTATCAACCTGTTATAACGTAGTGGGGGATAGGCTATGTTAACATGTCAAGCCAAAAATAATGTATTAAAAAATCCTTTGTTTTCCACTACCGCAGTTTTACAGCAAAATTTAAAATTAATTTATTTGGATTTCCTCATAAATAACCTCTTGTTTGTTCAATAAAATTTATATCTTCAGTGTAAAACCTGTGTAAATATGTCCAAATAAATATTTGATGTCGCGTTTATTTAATTTACTTATTACGCGTGGTTATAAACCAATATAAAAATATGAATTGATACGAATTATTGTTACCTGGCTGCGCCCTGCGGTTTCACCCGAGTTGAGAGTATTCCCCCCCCCCCAAGTCAATTTTTACGGGATATTTATCTAAGAAAAGTTTATTATTATCCTTCCTTCCTTACTTTATATTATAAATGCGAAAGTAACTCTGTCTGTCTGTTTGTCTGTTGCTCTTTCACGCCTAAACTACTGAACCGATTGAAATGAAATTTGGTACAGAGATAGTCTAGAGCCTGAGAAAGGACATAGGGTACTTTTTAATGCGAAAAAAGCATTGTAAGAGTTTGAAATAGGGGATGAAAGTTTGTAAGGAAGTTTCGTAATTTTTGAAGCTAGAAGCTTAAAATTTATTTTTTAGTCTTTTGTATAGATATAAATAAATATGACATACAAAGTTTGTAAAAATTTACCCTTGAAGGGGTTACATAAATATAGGGGATGAAAGTATAAATGGAAATATGTAAGGTTTCGGCTAAACCACTGGGCCGATTTTAAAAATTCTTTCACTAATGGAAAGCTACGTTGAAAGCGAGTAACATAGGCTATGTTTTATCCCCATATTCCCGCGGGAACAGGAACTACGCGGGTGAAACCGCGGGGCGCAGCTAGTTATATTTATATAAAAAAAATAAAAGATGCCAAGAGCCACTTCCTACCTTATTTCTTTGTTCAAATTGCATTGATATTAATTAGAACTCAAACTCAAATCATTTATTGTAAATAGACAAAATATTGCACTTTTACACGTAAAAAAAAAATATCTTATACATAAGTATAGAAATACAAAAAAATAAGTCAAAATATTATGATCTACGAAACTAATGATTATTATCCAATTATGGTTTGAGTTAAAAAAAGGATATTTCCCTTTCAAGTGGCGACTCATGCCTGAGTCTCGCACAGGAAAAGGAATTACTATTATTTGGTTTAGTTTTTTATTTTAATTTACTGCGTGACGAAACGAGCAAGTCGTTCACCTGATGGTAAGCGCTACGCCTGCCCATAACAGTGACAACGCCATCCAGAACTTTGCATTGCATAACCATGCGCGGCGCACTGCGCTCGTCACCCTGAGACATCAGCTCAAAAGTCTCATATGCCCAGTAATGTCGCTGGAAACAGTGCTCTTCAAACCGGAACACAGTACTGGAGGCATACCATGACATCTTATAGCGATTCAATTGAAGACCTAAACTGAACCGCGTCGCATAATCGTACCGTCACGTCTTATTTTTTGTGTTGCTGCCATTTTCAACCTAAACTGGATCCAGTTTAGGTTGAAAATGGCAGCAACCTAAATTGAGTCGCTAATAAGCCATTAAATAAGCCATAAAAAATAAGACGTCACGGTACGATTATGCGACGCAATTCAGTTTTGGTCTTCAATTGAATCGCTATAAGATGTCATGGTAGGCCTCCTGTTTGCACACCTCTGCTTGGCGGATGAACTTCCCCAGGCGGTCTCTTGCAGAAGAGGCCTCCCACTATAACTAGTTTGTCAGATTCGATAACCAATATAATAAAATTCGAAAGTAATTTGGCCTGTCTTCGTGTGCCTTGTTCACGGCTAATCGGCTGATCAGATCTTGATGAAATTTGGTGTGGAGACAGTCTAAGCTCATAGAATACTTTTGAAAGTCTCAGGCTTAAGCTATAGCGAGTAAGCTTAGTAATAGCTTAATCAGTTTTACTGTTCAAAGTTCATCTATGTTATCTTTTCTTATATCTTTAAATGAGCAATTCTTGTATATATATATATATAATTGGAATCTCGGAATCGGCTCCAACGATTTTTATGAAATTTAGTATATAGGGGGTTTCGGGGGCGATAAATCGATCTAGCTAGGAATCATTTTTATAAAATGTCATTTTATTTGTTTTTGGTTAAAAAAAAAAAGAAATACCGAGCAAAGCTCGGTCATCCAGGTACTTCTATACAATATAACATTCTAGTCACAGTGTTGGTTGCCCTATTCCTCTAAAACGGCTTGACTGATTTTTATGAAATTTTATATGTACATTCTGTAGGTCTGAGAAAAGATTTTTAGATATTTTTCATACCCCTAAGTAATAAGGGTGGCCCACACCAAAAATTTTCGGATTTTATTTTTTAGCTTAAAATATGTGGCATTAAAAATTACGTACACCCCAAAATTTTCACTCCCTTATCACCAACCCCTATTAATTTACAGCCGAATTAGTCACTTGATCAGTTATCCCCGTTTTTTTTTTTTAATAACCTATACAGTCCCACTGCTGGGCAAAGGTCTCCCCCATCTCCCTCCACATGTCGCGACTGTTTGCCACGTCGGACCAACCTGGTTCGTATGCATCAAGATCGTCACGCCAGCGTTTTCTTGGCCTGCCCCGGCGCCTACGCCCTTTTTCAGGCGTCCATTGTGTGACGATATAATTATAATTATATATAATTATAATTATAATTATATGTATTAATTTTAATAACCTAACCGTGCACTTTCATTGACTGTTTGACGGCACGAAGTTCAGAGCTAGTCTCAACTGTAAAAATAAAACAAAATTTTGATAATTTTAACGTTTATTAATAATTGAATATGTCTTATTATAATTACATTTGAAGGTGGTAATATTTCCAAAGCAATACAACAGTAATTTCAAACAGATGTTGTTTACAATATGTTTAACAATTCAAAATGTAAGGTTTTATTTTTACAGTTATAAACTTGCATTGACAATTATCTCACCTGTTGCTATGTACATAATTAATGGCCAAGTGGTGTCTCACAGCGCACCGCCCGCCGCCGCGGTAAGCGATAGTTGTAAAGCGGATTTTTGGCGGAACAAGGGTCAACCGCGCGGTGTGTAAAACATCTTCTACCCAGGCATATCACGAGAAACAACGGAGAGGTGTAAAATGACTCATTACATTACCTACTGGGTTTTGAGGGTGGAGCAAACCGCGCATCGCGGCGGCGGGCGTTGCCTTGTGAGATAAGCGATGAAGGTTGGCCAAGACGTGACGAGAAAACTAGACGACCTACGATACTTCAGTCGTGAGGTCTACAGTCGTTTTTTTGAAGTGAAACCCCTAATGCGACTTCTAAGAAGGTTGCGTTAAACGTTTAACGCTCCTGGGAAGGGGGAATAGAAAAAGAGACAGAGCGAGAGTGAATGCGTGGCACTCGAACGCATGCGCGTAGTATACAATACAATTACAATTTGACTTTTAGATTGTATTTTATTTTATTTTTTGAAAGAAATATTTAAAAAATGGAACTGGAAACATTTCGTATCTTGCTTTAGTTATCATAATCCCATTGTAAATGGTATAGATTTGGATATTGTCTCCACTCGAAAATGATAATTAAAAGACGCGATCAATTGTGAATCGTAAGCAATGTTAACAAAGTTTGTCTTAAAGAAACAATATGATTTCACTAAAAATCAATTTGGACCCCTTCCTATTTTCATTTTTCACTTCTTCCGCGCGGAGGGACTCCACGTATAATTTTTATTTAGTTATGACCAGGAGGCCTACCATGACGTCTTATAGCGATTCAGTTCAGGACCTAAACTGAGCCGCGTCGCATAAGCGTACCGTGACGTCTTATTTTTCATGTTGCTGCCATTTTCAACCTAAACTGGATTCAATTAAGGTTGAAAATTGCAGCAACCTAAATTGAGTCGCTAATAAGCCAATCTCAACCTAAACTGGATCCAGTTTAAGTTGAAAATGGCAGCAACATAAAAAATAAGACGTCACGGTACGATTATGCGACGCGGCTCAGTTTAGGTCCTCAACTGAATCGCAATAAGACGTCATGGTAGGCCCCCAGTTAACGTTTTTACGTAAAGAGTTCGATTGGATATTTTATCTCGAATTCAGTAAGCTGTGGCTTGGTTACCACGACTCCTGTCAAGTTCATACAAAATTGACTAACAGCTCGTTACGTCATCATTCTAATCTACGTCATCAGGGGGAATGATTACTTAATAATGCTTTACAATGATATTCCAGCCCTAAGCTACTTAATTAAATATTATGATAATTAATATATAAGTTCTTAAAGAAACATGGTCATTAACATTAATATTATAATTGGCTACGGGAATTAATTAATTATATTTTATTAATTAATTAATAAATATAAATTAATTACGGGTTTCCAGATGAAGATAAAAAAATCCCCATTAGACGAAAACAACTTAGCAATTTATTTTAAACGCAAACAACTCATTAGTCTTTCAGGGTAGATCGTAATTTTAATGATGTACTTATCGATAAGATGCATCTTTACAAAAAAAAAAAAATTACGAAAAAGTTCCCCAAAACGATACTGTTTAGGAAAGTTTTCCCCAGAAATTTTTAAACTGTTTAATTATTTTTACTATTAATTTAGTAACATTTAAATGGAACTGAAACAAATAAGTAGCATATATAACCCCGTTATTAGATCACATTTTTTTTTCTCGAAATCCAATTAAAATTCCCTTTATATCCCGTTTCCAATAATAATACAAAATAATTATATTTTTTTTTATAATTTTTTACCCGAAAATTATTTCGGAGGTAGGTATGTTACCCAGTAATGTGGACCGGACCTCCTTGGTGGATTATGGCCTAACCCTCCTCATGAAAGCGAGGGGAGACCCGTGCTCAGCAGTGGGACGATATGGGTCGATGATGACGATGACGGTGATATTGTATCTAAGAAGATTCTTTAAAATCTTCTATGATTCAGATTGGTTTTGCTGCTCCGAAAAAAATTTCGTAACCAAGGTACCCGTTTTTGCAGCCACTATTCCTGGCACACCTTCGAACCCACCTTTGTCCTTGCTGATTTCACCCAGCATTTCTGACGCCGTGCTCAGGATCTGATGGAGGACTTTGTTCGAAAACTCCTGGAACTGGAAGTTTTCGAAAGTCTCTGTGTGTAAAAAGAGAAATACTGGATTAGTGTTCCGTTTTTAGGGTTCCGTACCCAAAGGGTAAAACGGTAGTTTTTTGGAGTGGGAGGCCTTTTCTGCAAGAGACTGCCTGGGGAGGTACCAGATAATCATCCGCCAAGCAATAGTGTGCAAACATTACTGTGTTCCGGTTTGAAGGGCACTGTTTCCAGCGACATTACTGGGCGTGTGAGACTTTAGAGCCGATGTCTCCGGTCTAAAAGCACAAACAGCGCGAAGGAAAAAAAAGGAATAAAAAAAAAGAAAATGAATAAAATAAGGTTTCTTACCATAAAAATTATTCGACCAGTCACCGGCGAAGATGCTGTTGCATATATTGCCGAACTCCTTGTTGCCCTTTATCAGATTTATGAAAAAGAGGAAAGCATTTGGTCCTTCGAAGCTGGAGTCTCCAAAGCCTCCAGGCGATGGTGGAGGCCCAGCACCTGTGGACATCAATTCAGCTGAATTCAACAATTCCATTATTTGAAGTGAAAACTTCTTCTATTTTTGACTTAATGACGAGACGAGCAAGTCGTTCTCCCGGTAGTAAGCGCTACGCCTGCCCATAACAGTCACAGCACCACCCAGAACTTTGCATTGCATAATCCTGCGCGGCGCACTGCGCTCGTCACCCTGAGACATCGGCTCTTAAGTCTCACACGCCCAGTAATGTCGCTGGAAACAATTCCCTTCAAAAACCGGAACACAGTAATGTTTGCACACTACTGCTTGAGCACTTTTTGGGTCATACAGCTCGCGTCATCGTCACCTAACGCTTCCCATGAGCTAAATTTAGGTATACAGTGTAAAATAAATGAACACATTGAGAAAAAAAATTGAATTTAAATACTTACAGGGTGTTACCCTATAAGTACTCTTGCTTGTTTCGATTAAGCATGTGAACTGTCTTACGCGTGCAAAGATTGAATACATCGTATTTAAAATTCCCATACAAAAGTTTAATTTATGTTTGTCTTAGAAAATTGCGACGAGCCTAAACGTTTGTTTGCCTACCGTCGCACCACACCTAAAGGTGGGTAGGTGTGAATATCTAACCACGCCTGTCGGACAGACGCGCGCCGGAAATACCCGAATATTGTGTACCCGGTATTATGTAACGCCCTGTATAATATATATAAAAAAAGCTATAGTTACCAGGGATCGGGTTGGCTGGAATGCCGATTTTTCCCTTAGCCGCTTTCAGTAAGCCTGCTGCCGGAGCTCCTGAACACATAATACCCGATAAAATAACAAGCACAAATAGAAATCGTAAAAACATTAACCGGTTG
Organism: Campaea margaritaria; assembly: GCA_912999815.1. Classification (NCBI taxonomy): domain Eukaryota; kingdom Metazoa; phylum Arthropoda; class Insecta; order Lepidoptera; family Geometridae; genus Campaea; species Campaea margaritaria. The sequence goes on from OU538818.1 coordinate 4,052,687, forward strand.
ACTGCTGAACCGGTTTTTACATTTGGGCACCGTTACGGACCGTGTGCGTTTCCCAGCACTGGCGCGCCGTCTGTGTGAGCCGCGCTGTACTAGCGCCGCGTTACACACACACGTCTGTGTGTCGTCGCACGGCCGACACGTGAGCTGCGCTAACACAACAGCTGTGTTTTCCCGCACCAGCGTCAAGTTATAAAAACACAATGTCTGTGTTTTCAGCAGTAAATGTGTTAAAATTAAAATTGAATGAAAAAAACTGGATTATTTTCTTCATTTTTATTTATTTTAGGTAAAGTTAGGTACTATCGAATAAATCAACTTACCTAGAGAAGCAGCCGGAGTCTTACTGGCGAGTTTTTTCATGGTACCAGGCCCTAAAAATAAAAAAAAATAACAAAAATAAAAACCCCCGACACGCAAAACAGAGCCAGATCATCGTATCTGTGACCTATTCATTGCGACCACTCCAAAGAGCTCATACACGATACCTCTGCTGCAATTTGGGGAGGAGATGCACCTCCAACAGATAATGAAAAAAATGAGATACAAAAAAAAATAAAAAAAAGTTGGTTTACGGTCGATAGTTTAACGTGACAACGTCATAACAAAACATTGATGAAATGATTGCATACTTTTATGAATAAAATTGAATTATTTTTTATAATAAAAGAATAAATAATTGAAATTTAAAAAAATGATTCATTATTATTCATAAAAGTTTGCAATCGTTGTCACGTTAAACTATTGTCCGTAAACCAACTTTACAGACAACCAATTTTTTTTATATATATAAAAATGAATCCCCATTACCCTTGGTCGCGGCATAACGCGTGAACGGCTGGACAGATTTCCCTAATTCTTTTTTTATGTTTGTAATTGTCAGTAAAAGGTTCTTATGAAAGAAAAAATAAGAAAATTGCCCGGAAAATTGGAAAATTTGGAAAAAACTGAACGTGTTTTTTCTTAGCTTAATTTTTGTACGAACTCACGACTTGATATTGGTTTTAACTTTTGTGTGACATGGGCTGTTTTTGACCTGGGAAATGCTGAGTATATTGGCAGGAAAACTGGAATTACGCGGGTGAAACCGCGAGACGCAGCTAGTAAATGAATAAACATTAATAAGCTAGGCTTATCTACCATCAACCTATAGATTACGGCCTAACTCTCCTCACGAAAGTGAGGGGAGACCCGTGCTCAGCAGTGGGACGTTATGGGTTGATGATGATGATGAAGAACAAAGAACATAATAGTTACCGTTACGAGCAAGATCAGCGCCTGGTCCCAATGGATTTTTTATAGCACCTGAAAGAATTACATTTATTATACGACAAACACTCCCTTATGAATCACCTCAATTCTCTTTCCTAAAAAGTCGTTCGCTGTTGGAAATATCGACCGAAATGGTATAAAATTATAAGGTTCTCATAATTTTTTTTCCAAATCTGATTTTACAGTTGTAGCCAATGTATTTATTGGCTACAACTGTAAAATCAGATTTGGCAACAGAACAAGAAAGATATTGAGAGAAGCAACACAAACAACAGAAAAAAAATAAAATATTGAGAGATTTTATAAATCCACGATGCAAGTGAAACTTTTTTCGGATTCGTAGGCATTGCACCGCAATGCACCGTATCGCTCAAATATGTCAATGAACTGTTAAACTGATGATTTCAGCGTGTATCGACATATTTGAGCGATACGGTGCATTAGTGCTAAATATTTGAACATAAAAACGAACAGAATGATTTGTTACGGTTGGCGCGAAATACAGCCTCGCTCTAAAAACGAAAAAAAAAAAATGAAATAATATGAATGTTTGAAATTTAAATTACCCGCCTTATCAGATGTTCAATTGGTAATGAAAACATTTTAAACTCAGGTTAAAATTAGGACGTCTCCTTAACCAACAGTTGGTACGTACCGAATTGGGGGTCCGGGTCGGGGTCGGGGTAGGGGGCTGCATTAGAAGGTACGGCTAACTGTTGAATAACACACATATATTAAAAAAAATAACTTGAAGGCAAACTTCTTTGAAGTTGGTGACACGTGTATCGTGTGTGACACGTGTATTTCCCTTGGTCACGCTATGACGCATGAACCGCTGGCTAATTCTTTTTTTTAACTTTTGTTTTTGTCAGGAAAAGGTTCTTATGAAATAATAAATAAAAAAAGTTGCCCGGAAAAATGGAAAATTGGAAAAAAATTAAAATGTTTTTTTCTCACTAATTAATATGTTATAATAGTTTGTATTTGTTAAGAATTTAAAGAAGTTATTGCTACTTTGGCCTAACTGTAAATTAATATTGTATAATGTTACCACATGTTTAAAATAATTATTGTATGTTCGAAATGGACAGGCTGTTGGACCTTTTTTAAATTTTAAGACTACAATTCTGTTTTGTACCTACACAGTTTTTAACAATAAACGTATTCTATTCTAATCTGTGAGATTTTTGTTTGAATTTTGAATTTGACACTTGATATTTTGATATTATTTAGTAAAATAGTGGTTTTTAACCCTGGATTCCGAAGTCGGAACCGGATTTGTAATATCAACCTGAAGATCTAACTTAGTTAACATTACTGTGCTCCGGTTTGAAGGGCACTGTTTCCAGCGACATTACTGGGCGTGTGAGACTTTAGAGCCGATGTCTCATGGCGACGAGCGCGCGGGAATATGCAATGCAAATTTCTGGGTGACACTGTAACTGTTATGGGCAGGCGTAGCGCTTACCATCAGGTGAACAATTTGCTCGTCTCGTCAAGTCCAATAAAAAAAAAACGTAGCAAAAACGATCACTCTTCCTCTTTTATTAATAACTAGCTGTACCCTGCCACGCTTCGCTGTGGCACATTCGCACATTCGCTGATATGTCACTGATGAAAAAATAGATAAAAACAATCCTTGATGCGGATTATATATCATGCTAAAATATCAGCTCGATCGGTGCAGAACTTTTTGAGTTTTTGAAGCGTACACAAACCAACATAACATTTTTATATATAGAGAAGATTTGTATAACTCCTATGCGTTAGAAACACGCGTTTGTTAGAATTCCAGACTCCGATATCGGCCTTCGTGTCGTAAGTGGATAATGAGCCGATTGCGAAGCGTGAGGCTGCGGGTTCGATTCCCGCACAGGGCAAACATTTGTGTGAGCCACAATAATTTGCTCTGAGTCTGCGTGTTTATGGCACCATGGTCCTCGTAGTTCCCGATTCCCTAGATACAGGGAGTCAGGGAGTTAGGGGTCAGTATTTATGTAAGAGATCGACGCACGTAAAAAAAAAAGTGTTTTATTGAAAAATATACGTGATTATAACTCGCTTTCGAAAACACGTTCACTGCTGAAAACACTGTTTTTTTATATCTTGCCGCGAGTACGGGAAAACACAACTGCTGTGTCAGCGGTAGGACAATTCAATCGGATCAGCAGTCAAAGTGTTAACGGAATTGTGAGGCACCCAACATGCCCCAGAATCATTTCGGAAGAATGTGATTCCGGACCCCGTCTTGGCCTAATCCTCGAGCTGGGACCCGTGCCCAGCAGTGGGCAGATGCGGATTGAGCCGACAACTCCCCAGTCCAATGATGGTAAGTGGTAAGTACTCACAAAGCCAGCTATGACCAACACTGCCAGTTTCATTTTGTTCGCCGACGGTGGAACTGTAATGGTGACCGCGGAAGCGCCGCGCCCAATATATAATCATCCGCCACAATGGGCAGAGGCCTTAACAGCTGTGCAAATAGCTACTTAAATAATTGTATAATAGCGTCATTGTTAGCAATAATAGATTGAATTTGGATACGTACAGTTGAACTGGATTAACTTCCGCGCTTCCGTGCGTAAGCGCAGAAGCTAATGGAGTTTCCTTTTCCTGTGCGAGATTCAGCCACCAACAGCGCTTGCAAGGGAAATTTCCTTTGTGAAACTCAATCTAATAATCAGGAGCTCGCAGGCCAAATAGAGGTCAGCCTTTTGGTCGCGTGCTGTTTTCTATTTTTCACCAGAAGGCCGTTATTTGCCGTGATCACCTGGAATCGTGATGCGCTTTTTTGGACTGTCAAAATAACGTGCGGAAAGCGCGATTCGAGACTTTTTCGTGTTCTAAATTTTAGTTCTTTAACACGTTCACTACTTATGTTTTTTATAACTTGCCGGGAGTACGGGAAAACACAACTGTTGTGTTAGCGGTACGGGAAAACACGACGGTGTGTGCAGATCCGTAACCGTGGCTAGATAAGAAAATCGGCTCAGCAGTCAAAGTGTTTTTTTTTTTTATTTTATTTAAGATAACAATTTATCCATTAGCGTGAGGCGCTAGTGCCTTTTTTTAATAGTTTTTTGTGTTAAAAGGGGCCGGAGTTGATCAGGATTATTAATTAGATTATTTATTAGTAGTGCGAGGCCTCTTCTGCAAGAGACCGCCTGGGGAAGTACCACACCTTAGCCAGATATCCATCCGCCAAGCAGTAGTGTGCAAACATTACTGTGGTCCGGTTTGAAGGGCACTGTTTCCAGCGACATTACTGGGCATATGAGACTTTAGAGCTGATGTCTCAGGGTGACGAGCGCAGTGCGCCGCGCAGGATTATGCCATGCAAAGTTCTAGGTGGCACTGTAACTGTTACGGGAAGGCGTAGCGCTTACCATCAGCTAAACGACCTGCTCGTCTCGTCACTCAGTGAAACAAAAAATGTAAAGTTTATATAAACGGTCGATTATATTTTTGAAAATCCAATGATTTTACCTAAATTAATATATTACTTGTAGAATAATTGTTCTGTTGGCTTTGGAAGATTTATTGGGAAATACAAAGCAATGTTTGTAAAAAAAGATTTATTAACTTTGAACAAAAGAAGTGGAAATGCGTCACTTCTTTTATTGGAAACCGAGATTATTAACATATATTTTTCCAAGTAGTTTCTCGGGTAGGTATGTGGGTTTCCTCACGACGTTTTCCTTCACAGAAAAGCGAGTGATAATTACGTACATATGTTTTACAGAAACACATTGGTACGTGCCCGCCCGCACTGGGATTTAAACTCACGACCTTCTCCTTGGAAGACAGAGAAAGCTATAGAAGGAAGATTACAGGCGCACTCATTCTCGTGTCACGAGAGCGGGTGAAACAAAAAACAATCCTGGTTATAAACTATCTGCGTTCCAAATTTCATTCGAATCCGTTCAGTGCTTTTTGCGTGAAAGAGGAACAAACATCCATCCATCCATTCTCACAAACTTTCGCATTTATAATATTAGTAAGATCGTGGGTAGGTCCCTTATACCCAGTGCCGGATTAAGCAAGCGCGGGGCCCGTAGCAAATTCTTTAGATAGATAGATAGATAAACTCTTTATTGAAACACCACAGAGCAAAGAAAACTTAAAAACTAGAACAAAACAAGTTTTACAATTAGTGTCACAATGAGCGATCTCTTCCAGACAACCATGCACGGAGAGGAGTAATGAGGACATCGGACGGTGGCTTTCCTTATATACATAGAATCAAATAAATAAATAAAGAGCTCTTTCAAAGAGCTCTTGATCTACTCTGGGTTCTTATGTATAAAGTGATAAAAAAAAACAATTGTCTTAAAAGGAAAAGTTGTAACGTTTCACTGTTTTGTGACATCAAGTAAATTCAATATACCATAGCAAGTTTCACTCAAAAAATTACGCTCAGGCAGAGATAAGGGGGTTTAAATATGGCCCCCTTCCGCGCGGGGTCCGTGGCAAATGCTTCTCTTGCTACGTGGTTAATCCGGCCCTGCTTCTACTTCAGTTAAAGGATGTTAGAAAGAGACAGCTATATTTTTCAAAGCACCGCCTAAGGGCGGAGCTTTTCTCCGGATCTAAATGGAATAAGTGGTTTTAGATGATAATTTATGTTTTCTTTTTTTATTTAATAAAATTCCAATTTTTTTTTATTATGCGGTTACTTAATGCCGCTTTGGAGTCGTTAATTTTATAATGCTTAAGTTTTTTTTTTACTTTAACTTATTGGAATAGATATTGTAGAGTATCAATATTCTGCTCCATACTTATGTATGAATGGGCTATTCCCATAGATCCATAGTTTTGTTACCACTAGATCCACGGCTTTTTGTAGGTAGGTGGGTACTTACAATTTCCTGTCTTACCCCATACAAAATTACACTTTCAGATATCATAAAAAAAACTGCTTAACACCTTCAGTGCTGAAAACACAACTGTTGTGTTTGTTGTATGGGAAAACACTATGGCGCGTGCAGAGCCGCACCCGTGGCTAGACAAGAAAATCGGCTCAGCAGCGAAAGTGTTAAAACTTACATATCCTAGGAATGGGTTATTCCCATACCTCCATAATTTTACTCCCACCAGATAGACGGCTTTTTTTAGATTCAATTTTTGTATTTTTTCTCCAAAAATTGGCTCATACTTATTTGAAATCATTAGACTTTCCTTTTTTCCATCAGAATACCGCTTTTAGGCGGTACTTCAATACACTTCCCCTGAGGAATGAAGATAAAAATTCAAGCAATAAAATTCCATTCCCACCCACCGTTCCCACTCCTCCCCTTCCCTTCCCAGCCACGCCCCTTTCCCGCCAGGAACGCCAGTCGACATTACGATGAACCCAGTTGCGATTGGCGGGAACGGACGCCACCCGTGTCAGCTGTCAAAACATAATTTAAAATGTTTTCGCACTCTTTAACATACATTTTAGGTATTCCCCACTAAAAACCAAGAAAAAATGTGGTTAATATTTAGTGTGTAATTATTTAAATACAAATCTTTCAAGTTTGTGGTGAAATTAAGTGTTTAATTAATGATAGAAGTGTGAATTTGATCATTCAATTAATTCTGTCTTTCATCTGTCAAAAGCTAATTAAAACCTTTTTGGACTCTACGTACTCAGTAAAAAAAAATAAGTGTATTAAAAAGTATGAGAAATTCGTGGTAAAATCAAAGAAGTGTTAAATTATTTTTTAAAAAAACGTGATTTTTCAAGTTAAATAAAATAAATTAAAGTAATTGTTTTGAGAAAGTGATTAAAAAAGTAAAAGAATAGTGTTGTGTTTTGTTTTTCTATCGATGTTTTTTTAAATAAGGTTAGTAGTACTTAGGTTTTTTTCTTATATTTACTGAGCCGCGCTGTTTCACTCGTGCCATCCTTGTTTTCCATACAAACTTGTTTTAGTGGGAGGCCTAATCTGCAAGAGACCGCCTGGGGAAGTACCACACCTTGGCCAGATATTCATGGCCAAGCAGTAAGAAAGAAAAGAATAGAATAGAATAGAAAAACTCTTTATTGTACACCAGAAACAAAAATAAACACAGTACAGAAGAATTACAATAGGTAAACAAGGGCAGAAAGGTAGGGTAAAGAAAGAAAGAAAAAACATTTATTCTGACACAACTGCACGCAACAGCGAACAACGTACTTATCTAGAGACAAGACAAGAAAATGAAAACACACGATGAACATAATAGCGTACGCAGATAGCCGGCGCGCAGTGATGTCAGACAAGGCCTGAGCTCAGCATGATGCTGTGGTCAAACCACAACGCTGATTTTCAGCTCTTGCCTTTGGTGACACACGGACTTAAAAAGACTTAAAAAAATGTCGTATTATATATAACATATTTAGGGCATTTTAAATAATAAAAGATAAGAAAAAATAACTCATAAATAAATACGGAGTCTATAGTAGTGTGCAAGTATTACTGTGTTTCTTGTTGAAGAAATAACTGGGCTTATGAGACTTTAGAGCCGATGTCTCAGGGTGACGAGCGCAGTGCGCCGCGCAGGATTATGCAATGCAGGGTTCTGGGTGGTGCTGTGACTGTTATGGGCAGGCGTAGCGCTTGCCATCAGGTGAGGTGTGGTCTCGTCACTCAGTCAAATAAAAAAAAAATGTTATCGCGGGTGAAACCACGGGGCGCAGCTAGTACTTAATATTTTAAAACATTGCCATCGCTTCATAACACGTGTGTAAAGTTTTAAATATTCAGATATCTGGAAGTATGTGAAAGAAAAAAAATAAAAAACTATTGCTTTACATTACCACAACGGGAAAACCTCCGTCCGATCTTTTTGTTGCTCCTCTCCACGCATGGTTGTCTGGAAGAGATCGCTCTCAGCGATATGACCTGACTTTTCTTTGTCTATTGTGTTTCAATAAAGAGTTTATCTATCTATCTATATATTACAAGATTCTAGATTATATCATTATATAATACTAGCTGCGCCCCGCGGTTTCACCCGCGTAGTTCCCGTTTTGTCCCACGGGAACATACCGTCGGGATAAAAAGTACCCTATTACTCAATCCTGCCTGGTAGCCTAGTGGGAGAACGTCCGCCTTCCAATCAGAAGGTCGTGAGTTCAAATCCCAGTGCGGGCACGTACCAATGTGTTTCTGTAAAACATATGTACGTAATTATCACTCGCTTTTCAGTGAAGGAAAACATCGTGAGGAAACCCACATACCTACCCGAGAATTATTTCGGAGGTAGGTATGTTATCCACCGATCCGGGCAGGGCCCCCGTGGTGGATTATGGCCTAACCCTCCTCACGAAAGTGAGGAGAGACCCGTGCCCAGCAGTGGGACGATATGGGTTGATGATGATGAACTCAATCCTGGTTATAAACTATCTGCGTTCCAAATTTCATTCGAATCCGTTCAGTAGTTTTTGCGTGAAAGAGGAACAAACATCCATCCGTCCATTCTCAGAAACTTTCGCATTTGTAATATTAGTAAGATAGGAATAACGCCGTCGGGGCCGCGTAAGTCCACTGTCGCACCCGTAGCCCCGACAACGAAGGCGTCCCGGTGGAACACCCTGGGGTTTAGTGGGTATACCCGACAGACTAGCTGGCGGGGGAGTCCCACATAACCACCCGGCCAACACCCAGGTCTGGTGGTAAGCGTAATGCATTCCCCAGGAAATAAAAAGTAGGATAGTAATAGCATATACTAAACCTAGTAAACCTCCTAAAGTCTTTACAGTTTAGTAATATATTTTTCATCCCATGTATTCGAAAAGAGGCATTTTGCTCCTCGATAAGTGCGAGCAAAGTGGGTCTTTTACTCCCTCGCTACGCTTAGGATTCTACTCTAGAACCTCTCGCTACGCTTAGGATTCTACTCTAGAATCCTTCGCTTCGCTCTGGATTCAAAAAATCGCTCTCGCCGCAAATACATTATTTTGTTCCCTTGTGATACAATCTACTATTTAAAACATATAAAAACGCAACATCTGAGCACGTCAAAACATTAGAATCTGTTTGAAGCGCCACGTGTCATGCACGTGTGAAGTCGGATAACGTTTATTAAACTGTTTATATTACCGACAATGTGTAGGACAACCTTAGCCTCTAACGTCAATAAAATTTAAAACAATTAAAGTTAAAAAAAAACTCAAAAAAAATATGCTTTAATAGCAAGCTGAACTAAAAAGTGGAAATATTGTTAACTAGCTTCGCCCCGCGGTTTCACCCGCGTAGTTCCTGTTCCCGCATGAATATGGGGATAAAATATAGCCTATGTTACTCGCTGTCAATGTAGCTTTCCATTATTGAAATATTTTTTTAAATCGGTGCAGTGGTTTAGCCGAAACCTTACATATTTCCATGCAAACTTTCATCGCCTATTTTTACTTCCCCCATAAAGGGTACATTTTTTACAAACTTTGAATGTCATATTTAATTTTATTTAATTAAAAGCCTAAAAAATAAGTTTAAAGCTTCTAGCTTCAAAAATGACGAAACTTCCATACAAACTTGCATCCCCTATTTCAAACTTTTACAATGCTTTTTTTGCATTAAAAAGTACCCTATGTCCTTCCTCAGGCTCTAGACTATCTCTGTACCAAATTTCATTTCAATCGGTTCAGTAGTTTAGGCGTGAAAGAGCAACAGACAGACAGAGTTACTTTCGCATTTATAATATAAAGTAGGGATTATAGGTATGGTAAAAAGCGGGGGTGCGTTTAGGGGGTGCATACACATACTTTAGGCCATTTCGTCACTGTTATTAAGTGCGCTGGAATGACCCACTTTGTTCGCACATATCGAAGAGGTAAAGGCCTCTTTTTGAATAGATGGGACGAAAACCACATTTACTTTTCACTTCACTTTATAAACAGTCGACGAAACAGTTCACGTGTAGATGTAAGTTGTGTGCTGCCGCTGTCTTTCTTCTCCTCGGACGCATAGGCCAATCGAGTGGAAGAGAGATAGATGCAGCGCAAGCGTACAATGAGCGTAACGGGACAATGTGTCATCTTTTACGTGCATGCAGCCGGCGCACATCGATTCATTAGACGTTGTCACGTCAAAACTGTTTAAAAATGAAGACTGTTTAATGTGGATCATAGATGGCGTTGTTTAAGATTTTCTGTCATCATCAATCATCAACAACCCATCACTTTCGTGAGGAGAATTAGGCCATAATCCACCACGGGGGCCAGATCCGGATTGGTGGATCACACACCTACCTCCGAAATAATTCTCGGGTAGGTATGTGGGTTTCCTCACGATGTTTTCCTTCACCGAAAAGCGAGTGATAATTACGTACATATGTATTACAAGAAACACATTGGTACGTGCCCGCACTGGGATTTGAACTCACGACCTTCTGCTTGGAAGGCGGACGTTCTCCCACTAGGCTACCACCGCTTATTATTAAGATTTTCTGTCAGTCGAATAAAAAAAAACTAACGTTATTTCTTGTAGAATTATTGGTTGTAAATAGTTTTTTCTTCATTAAAGGATCAGAAACTTGGCATCGTTCAAGTAGGTAACCTTATCTGCGACAGATTATCTTCAAGAAACAGTTTTTGGTTTCCGATACAGTAGTCCCTTTATCTCCAAACCAACTCAAGTATGGCACTTGAATCCTACTAATATTATAAATGCGACAGTTTGTGAGAATGGATGGATGGATGTTTGTTCCTCTCTCATGCAAAAACTACTGAACGGATTCGAATGAAATTTGGCACACAGATCCCAACTTCTCTACTTCTACCTTTCTATCTATATATATAAAATGTTATGTTGGTTTGTGTACGCTTCAAAAACTCGAAAAGTTATGCACCGATCGAGCTGAAATTTTAGCATGATATATAATCCGCGTCAAGGGTTGTTTTTATCTATTTTTTTCATCAGTGACATATCAGCGAATGTGCGAATGTGCCACAGCGAAGCGTGCCAGGGTACAGCTAGTATATTACGATATAAATGCGATAGTAACTCTGTCTGTCTGTCTGTTGCTCTTTCACGCCTAAACTACTGAACCGATTTGAATAAAATTTGGTACAGAGATAGTCTAGAGCCTGAGAAAGGTCATAGGGTACTTATTAATGCGTTAAAAGCATTGTAAGGGTTTGAAATAGGAGATGAACGTTTGTATAGAAGTTTCGTCATTTTTGAAGCTAGAAGCTTGAAATTTATTTTTCAGGCTTTTAAAAAAAAAAAAAAAAAAAAAAATATAAAAAATAAATATGACATTCAAAAATTGTAAAAATGTGCTCTTGAGGGGGTAAAATAAATATAGGGGATGAAAGTTTGTATGGAAATATGTAAGGTTTTAATGTTAAGGTTAAGGCCGATTTTAAAAATTCTTTCACTAATGGAAAGCTACATTGACAGCGAGTAACATAGGCTATATTTTATCCCCATATTCCCGCGCGAACAGGAATTACGCGGGTGAAACCGCGGGCGCAGCTAGTAGCTTATAACCAGGATTGAGTGATAGGGCACTTTTACTTTACTTTGTACTTTTTGTTTTGTTTCAGAGAGGCTAGATGTCCAGTTACGGCAGCATGTCCCCCTCGGATGAGGGCTTCGACCGGTACGAAGCTCCCTTCTACTGCCAGCCGTCACACCAAGGTACGTCGTCGTCAATGAATCGACAATTACAACCTGGGAGTCTTCAAGTCGCGAGTGAATAGCTTACTTATAGGTTTGTCAGCGTTGTACCCTTAACAGTTACAAAAAAAAGCTATAAAAAAGCGGTGCTAGGCTAGTGGGAGAACGTCCGCCTTCCAAGCAGAAGGTCGTGAGTTCAAATCTCAGTGCGGGCACGTACCAATGTGTTTCTGTAATGCATATGTACGTAAATATCACTCGCTTTTCGGTGAAGGAAAACGTCGTGAGGAAACCCACATACCTACCCGAGAATTATTGCGGAGGTATGTTGTCCACCAATCTGGACCAGGCTATGAAAGTGAGGGAAGGCCAGTGCCCAGCAGTGGGACAATATGGTGGATGATGATGTATATGAAACTTGTGGAACTGCATTATTTTAGTACATTCATCTGACAACTTAAGCGGAATATAATTAAAACTATAAATAGAATAGAATAGAATAGAAAAACTCTTTATTGTACACCAGAAACAAAAATAAACACAGTACAGAAGAATTACATTAGGTAAACAAGGGTAGTACAATGGGCGATCTTATCGCTGAAAGCGGTTTCTTCCAGACAACCTTTGGATGGACAGTAAAAAACATTTTTCGATAGTAGGGTGGGTGGCGTACTTAAAGTATTTAACAGTCACAATACATTTAATACTAAAAAAAAAAACATTAAATTACCAGATTTTCTTGTTGGAGACCGTCCATTAATCACGTGGGGCTTGAAAGGGGGGAGGGGGGTCTAACAAAACTCACGAAATTTCACAAGGGAGGTAGGGGGTGCAGTAAGATATCACATGTATTTATTTTTTCTTTAAACGTGCGATTTCTAAACCGAAAAGCGACTAAAAATTTTAAGATATTTTGGCTTACTAAATAATACTCGTGATTTGGGGGGGGGGGGGGGGGGAGTCTTAAACCTCACCATGTATCACCAAGGGGGAGGGGCGTTCAAAAATTCTAAAGGAACATCACACATGTTTGATAGACGGCCACTTGGGTGGCATGGTAAAAGGTGTGTTGAAAACCCGCAGATAGTCCAATGGATGGGGCAGTGTACTGGCCGGCAGCGACTGGGGAGGGCCAGGAGTTCGATACCCAGGACTTATACCACGACAACACGCACTACATCAGCAGAAGTTATGGTGAGACACAAAAAAAGGTTTTTATTTTAAATTACAGTAATGCTCAACCTTTTTCGACGATGCCTTTTCATATTTAAAAAAAATAATAAGAAAATGTTTTTTCTTTCTGCTGACTGACAGAAGTTAACAACATTTTTTTCTTAATTGACCGAGTGACGAGACTAGCAAGTCGTTCACCTGATGGTAAGCGCTACGCCTGCCCATAACAGTTACAATACCACCCAGAACTTTTCATGGTTAATCCTGCGCGGCACTGCACTGCACCCTGAGACATCGGCTCTAAAGCCTCACACGCCCAGTAATTCCGCTGGTAACAGTGCCATTCAAACCGGAACACAGCAATGTTTGCACACTACTGCTTGGCGGATGGATATCTGGCAAACCTTTCAGAAGCTTGTCAATTGGTTAAAAGCTTTGATTTAAATAAGGAGGTGTAATGGTAAAATTAAAATATTATATTTCTTACAGGTTACGACGAAATGCAAATATCCGGTAACGAACCTTACGACGCTTACCATCACGCAGTCCACCATACGTATGCGCCTAATACCGGAGGTGAGGACAAATGCTTTTTACTTTGTTTGCGTAGTTTATATAGAATACACAGCGTCGAGAGGAGCCAGCTTTTCTTTTCACACCACTCAGTAACGAGACGAGCAAATCGTCACTTGATGGTAAGCGCCACGCCTGCATATCAGTTGCTATGCCACCTAGTTAAATGTCCTCGTGTCTGTTAAATACTGTAAGTACGCCACCCACCCTACTATCGAAAAATGTTTTTTACTGTCCATCCAAAGGTTGCCTGGAAGAAATCGCTTTCAGTGATAAGACCGCCCATTGTGCTACCCTTGTTTACCTATTGTAATTCTTCTGTACTGTGTTTATTTTTGTTTCTGGTGTACAATAAAGAGTTTTTTTCTATTCTATTCTATTCTAGTTTATGCAATGCACAATTATTCGCAGCACTGCACTGCGCTCGCCACCCTGAGACATCGGGTTGTTGTTTAATAAATTAATTTCCCCAGGTCTCGAGTGTGATATGCAGTCGCTACCGCTTCGCTATGAACGAACAGCGCCATCTTTCGTGCGGGTCGTCAAACGACGCACCACTGCCAATAAAAAAGAGCGGCGTCGGACACAGAGCATCAACACGGCGTTCACAGACCTGAGAGAATGCATCCCCAACGTCCCTCCCGATACAAAGCTGAGCAAGGTGAGCAAAACTCAAGTCATCATCATCATCATCAACCCATAACGTCCCACTGCTGGGCACGGGTCTCTCCTCACTTTCGTGAGGAGGGTTAGGCCATAATCCACCACGGGGGCCCAGTCCGGATTGGTGGATAACATACCTACCTCCGAAATAATTCTCGGGTAGGTATGTGGGTTTCCTCACGATGTTTTCCTTCACCGAAAAGCGAGTGATAATTACGTACATATGTTTTACAGAAACACATTGGTACGTGCCCGCACTGGGATTTGAACTCACGACCTTCTGATTGGAAGGCGGACGTTCTCCCACTAGGCTACCACCGCTTAAAACTCAAGTAATTTAATATAAGTAGACATTAATTTAAAAAAAAAATAAAGCTTTCGAGAATTATTTCGGAGGTTGGTGTTATCCACCAATCCGGATCGGGCCCCCGTGGTGGATAATGGCCTAACCCTCCTCACGAAAGTGGGGGGAGACCCGTGCCCAGCAGTGGGACGTTATGGGTAGATGATGATGATAGATAATAATTTATTTATTTACTAGTTGCGCCCTCGGTTTCGCCCGCGTAGTTCCCGTTTCCGTGAGAATACGGGGATAAAAATTAAATACAGCCTATTATAGCCTGCTAGTTTAGGTTGAAAATGGCAGCAACATAAAAAATAAGACGTCACGGTACGATTATGCGACGCGGTTCAGCTTAGGTCCTGAACTGAATCGCTATAAGACGCCATGGTAGCCCCCCTGGCCGGCAATAAAAAAACAGCGCGTGCCGACGCGGCATTGGCTATCCAAATTTAAAAAAAAAAGATTTTTTCTCGTAAAATGGATTTTTTCTCATAGCTTAGGATGAAAAGCATAGTGTACCACACGGTAACAAAATTATTTAACCTCGAGTGATGTACTTGGACTCCCTCGCTACGCTTATACGGTTCTACTCTAGAATCCTTCGCTTCGCTCTGGATTCAAGAAATCGCTCTCGCCGTAAATACATTATTTTGTTCCCTTGTGATACAATCTACTATTGTATAATTGTTCCAAAGTATTATTAAGTTAGTTTAAGATTAATTTTAAGTTGCTGATTTATTCCAAAAGTTATTTGATTTCCTCATGTCTTAGACCAGCATAGAGCCGATGTCTCAGGGTGACGAGCGCAGTGCGCCGCGCAGGATTATGCAATGCAAAGTTCTGTGTGGAACTTAAACTGCTATGGGCAGGCGTAGCGCTTACCATCCGGCGAACGACTTGCTCGTCTCGTCACTCAGAAAATTAAAAAAAAAAAACTTTTTACATAAATTTTTTCTCAATTTTTTTTTGACTTTCGAAATTTCGCTCTTATTTACCAATAAAATAAGTACTAGTATCGTTTGAATTAGAAACTACGCCCTTATTTAGTATTATAACCGTAACTTAGTCAATCTGAACTCTATACTGCACTTTTTTTTAAATAATGTGTATCTATCTCACTCTCGCTTGCACACCCGCCAGATGGTGCGAAAGAGAACGCAGAACATCAACACTGCGTTTTCCACGCTCAGGCAGTGCATTCCGCACGTCCTACCCGACACAAAGATGACTAAGGTTAGGCATTTACTTATTTACCTAAAAATACTAAAAATTGAGAAAAAATCATCTCATATTATTTAATAGGCAAGTTTGGTAGAATAATAAAGGCACAATGGGCATTGTTCATTTTTAACCGACTTCAAAAAAGGAGGTTCTCAATTCGACTGCTTTTTTTTAAATGTTTGTTAACTTTTGACTCAAAGCAAAGGTCTCAAAGCAGCTAGTCTTAAGTGGGATTGGGCGGGCCATGTAACTCGAATGCACCCCGACAGATGGGCCAAGATCGTCACACAATGGATGCCTGAAAAAGGGCGTAGGCGCCGGGGCAGGCCAAGAAAACGCTGGCGTGACGATCTTGATGCATACGAACCAGGTTGGTCCGACGTGGCAAACAGTCGCGACATGTGGAGGGAGATGGGGGAGACCTTTGCCCAGCAGTGGGACAGTATAGGTTATTAAAAAAAAAAAAAAACTTTTGACCGGGTGAACCGATTTTGAATATTCTTTTTTTATATGAAAGCTGTTTCTAAAGCTTGTGATTGCAAAACCATTTCTAGGAATAGACTCGCTGATCACAAAACAACAGCTTTTATTAAAAAAGAATGGCAAAATTCAAATATTTTTAAATAAATATGATTGACATTGTTTTGCCGGTGATGACGTCAGCGTTGGCATTATGTTAAAATTTACCCAAGCGGCAAGCATGTCATACCCACATAAAAAAGGTTATCTGTCATTTATGATTAAACTATAGATGAAATGTACAGTTTTATTTTTGACGTGTCAACGCTTAAGAATTCGATGAACGTTGGCTGCTTGCTCGAAAAAGATGACACATTGTCCCGTTACGCTCATTATACGCTTGCGCCGCATCTATCTCTCTTCCACTCGATTGCCCTATGCGTCCGAGGAGAAGAAAGACAGCGGCAGCACACAACTTACATCTACACGTGAACTGTTTCGTTCACTGTTTATAAAGTGAAGCGGAAAGTTAATGTGGTTTTCATTGCTTATTACAACAAAAATATCGGAAATAATGATTAGTTATTCTTGCATTTTAAAAATCTGATTACTAGTATAATTTCAAGTGTTTATTCTTTTATTATTAAAAAAATATTCAATTTTATTCATAAAAGTATGCAATCATTCCATCGATGTTTTGTTATGACGTTGTCACGTTAAACTATCGTCCGTAAACCAACTTTACAGACAATAAATTTTCACGGTCGTCTATAGGATTATTGAATATCAGGTTTTGACCTGACATGACGTTGTGATGTTTAAACACATGTTATAAGATTCCGGGGTTTTATGGAGTCTTTATATATAAAAATGTTATGTTGGTTTGTGTACGCTTCAAAAACTCATAAAGTTCTGCACCGATCGAGCTGAAATTTTAGCATAATATATAATCCGCATCAAGGATTGTTTTTATCTTTTTTTTTTCATCAGTGACATATCAACGAATGTGCGAATGTGCCACAGCGAAGCGTGGCAGGGCACAGCTAGTAGAAAATATTTTATTTCATTTTATTTTACACCAGTTCAGTTTATATAGTACAATGGGTGGACTATCGCTAAAAGAGATTTCTTCCAGTCATCCTTTGGATGGTCAGAAGCAATATGAATATGTCGGAATGTTTTTATGAAATGTCATAGTTACTGTGCTACCATTATTTTTATAAAAAACAATTTTTAGGCAACTTTATAAAACTAAATAATAATTTACGTCTAAACTTGGATTGTGACGATTTATAACTTTTGGTTTCTTCGCTGTCCCACGAGAACCATTAACTTTTACGGAATAAAAAGTATGCTGTGTTTTAATCCAGTATCTAAAGTATATACCTACCAAATAACATCGAAATCAGTTAAGCCGTTTCGGAGCCTATTCAGAGCAAACTTACTAGTGAGACAAAAATTCAAAATGGCGTCGTATAAATGTCAGTTTCTACTTCAATTTTGGCATTTACTTTAATATAACAAAAAAAAAATGGTAGAAAATGCTGCTTAGCATGACACTGCTTGTACATTACTATTGTGTGTAGAATAAATAAATAAAAAAGTAAATAAATCAGGTTCTTTTTATTTTGTATTAATTGTGGATATAAGCTGTTGTTGTTACAATAGTTAACTTATAGACTGAATAACATTGGAAAACAAAACAATAAATCACATTTTAAACTATGTTTTTAGGAATTAAATAAAAACAAATTATTAATTTTGAAAAATATTCTTGTCATTTATGAACATTTTGCGTTAGCAACCAAGATTTTAAGTTTTCGTTGGTCCTCTTTGCATCTTAACACTTTCATTGCTGAGCCGATTTTCTCGTCTGGCACGGGTGCGGCTCTGCACACTCCATAGTGTTTTCCCATACAACAAACACAACAGTTGTGTTACCCCGCACGCGCGGCAAGTTATGAAAATCACGACAGTTGTGTTCTCAGCACCGAACGCGTTAACGTTTAAAGGTTAATTGTTATAAACATGAGTATCTGTGAAGATGACTGTTTGATTTCGTTTCCTCCACCAGATCAAGACCCTGAGGCTGGCCACTTCGTACATCTCCTATCTGCTGAAGGTCTTGGAGACGGATGGAGAGCCAGCAGGGGGCTTCAGGGCAGATCTGCACCACGCACCCAGCCGGCGTAGGAACACGGATGGTACCCAGGTAATTTATTTTTCCTTATACATATCGACGCTAGAAAGCGTAAACGCTGTAACCTTGAAACGCAATATTGGTCACCAAACTTTTTCTTTGTTGAAAAAAAATCATAACTCAATATCTACTCGACCTAAAAACGTAAATTTTGGATATTTGGTGTGTTACATACAAAGCTACAATATTGCTACCTTGGTTATATCCTAAAGTTCCTAGGGGACGTTGAAATGTGGGTTTGTTTCCAAATATGTAAAAAAAGTATTTTCGGATCGGTCAAAGGGTTACAGCGTTTACGCGTCAATATATATCCCTAACAACGCCCTGCAGGAACTGTCAATTTAAATGAGTTTTTTTTTAATATCACTGAGTGACGAGACGTGCAAGTCATTCACCTGATGGTAAGCGCTACGCCTGCCCATAAAAGATACAGCGCCAGCCAGAATTTTGCATTGCATTTTGCACTGCGCTCGTCACCCTGAGACATCGACTCTAAAGTCTCATATGCCCAGTAATGTCGCTGGAAACAGTGCCCTTCGAACCGGAACACAGAAATGTTTGCACACTACTGCTTGGCGGATTAATATCTGGCAAAGGCGGTCTTTTGCAGAAGAGGCCTCCTACTACAAAACTCATCCTATGTTATATTCCAGGACCTATAGTATAGACATACGAAATCTCATCTTAACTCCGTGATCCGTTGTGAAGTAAACTGGAAATTATGTATCCTACAGGAACCGTCAATTTTTCCAGGATAAAAAGTATTCTATGTTAAACTCCAGGATCGACATTATCTGTGTCCAAAATTTTATCAAAATCCGTTAAGGCAATTTGGCGTGAAAAGAGGACAAACGCACAAACTCTATAAAAATAACGAAGTTCAAACGTAACAAATAAAAAAAAAAAAACTAAATTTAATATGTGCAATGAAGTAAGCGGTGAATGAAGCGGTGGTAGCCTAGTGGGAGAACGTCCGCCTTCCAATCAGAAGATCGTGAGTTCAAATCCCAGTGCGGGCACGTACCAATGTGTTTCTGTAAAACATATGTACGTAATTATCACTCGCTTTTCGGTGAAGGAAAACATCGTGAGGAAACCCACATACTTACCCGAGAATTATTTCGGAGGTAGGTATGTTATCCACCAATCCGGACGGGGACCCCGTGGAGGAATATGGCCTAACCCTCCTCACGAAAGTGAGGAGAGACCCGTGCCCAGCAGTGGGACGTTATGGGTTGATGATGAATGAAGTATTTAATAAATAAATAACCGCATTGAGTACATCCTCCTTTTTGAAGTCTATTAATTAAAAATGAACAAATCAATGCTTCAATTAGAGCCTTGCATCCATTTAGAGCTCATAGCCACTCAAGTGCATTCACTTGGGAACCAAATATAATCTCAGCTTCAAAGTAACCTATATCTCGCTACATGTGGCCGATAACTGACACTCGGCGGCGCCGGCGCGCGTAACTAGCGACTATTCTGCGGTCAGAATCGTGAGCTGGTGTCGTATTCTGTAACCGAGTCAAGTGCCGTGTCTTTTAAACGCACCCGTGTGAAAAAGTTAAAATATCACTTAGAGAAGAACGACTCCTTTTGAAAAATTATTGTAAAAAAAACAACGAGTGTGCTTTAGTAAAAGTAAAACTTCATTAGCTTCATGTCCATGGGGTCCAGGTACGAGGAAATTTTTTAAGCAATTATTTCCTCGTTTAGTCGACGCCGCTGGTGACAAGAGGGCTGGCTCATTTCTCGCACAGAGAACAGCTATTGCTATTAAACGTGGAAATGCAGCCAGTGTTCTTGGCGCCGTGTCTCATGGACACCCTCTTTTGTTAGATTTTTAAGTTTTAGTTAGTTTTCCTTCTATTTATTTTGTTATTTAAGTTCTGTCAATAAATATATTCTTACATGAAAAAAAAAAGCTTCATCTATATTAAGTATGTATAGAATAGAATAGAATAGAAAACTGTCACCAAAGGCAAGAGCTGAAAATCAGCGTTGTGGTTTGACCATAGCATCATGCTGAGCTCAGGCCTTGTCTGGCATCACTGCGCGCCGGCTATCTGCGTACACTATTATGTTCATCGTGTGTTTTCATTTTCTTGTCTTGTCTCTAAATAAGTACGTTGTTCGCTGTTGTGTGCAGTTGTGTCAGAATAAATATTTTTTCTTTCTTTTTTCTTTCAAAACTCTTTATTGTACACCAGAAACTAAAATAAACACAGTACAGAAAAATGACAATAGCTAAACAAGGGTAGTACAATGGGCGGTCAATGGTATGTATTTATCTAGTTATGAGAGAAACAGAGAAAAAAATATATGCTCGCACCTCTCTCTTTCTTGCTCCTACAGTAAAATACGAAACGTAACTCTTTCCCTTTCTTCACTAACTTATCTCTCTCAACTTCCGTTCGCCTCGCCCGGTCACACTTTCCGTAACGCTCTCGTTACGCATTCACCAGCTTACTCCCCATGTCAAGCGTGCATAAAGAAGTTTTACTTCAAAAACTGAAAATACGCTTTATTATCCATCCGAGCTAAAAAGTAGAAAAGTAATTAATTTTATGTTAAAAGCGTGGGTTGTTTTAATATTTAATTATTTATTCACTTTTTAGCTCAGCTTGCTCTTAAAGTTCCTCTACGTCGACCGTACCGTCTAACCCATTCCGACTCCATAAATCTGTTTTGTCAATCTTTCTTCGCCCATACACTCTATAAGTCCAAAATGTTTTAACATTTCTTGCTAAATGTCGCTGGAAACAGTGCCCTTCAAACCGGAACACAGTTATGCACACTTAGTACATGTGGAATATCTAGCAGGGGTTGTTCTTTCCCAGGTAGACTCTTGCAGAAAAGACATCGTCATCATCAATCCATATCGTCCCACTGCTGAGCACGGGTCTCCCAAATCAAAATATACACAACCCTGCCACGCTTCGCTGTGGCACATTTGGACATTCGCTGATATGTCACTGATGAAAAAAATAGATAAAAACAATCCTTGATGCGGATTATATATCATGCTAAAATTTCAGCTCGATCGGTGCAGAACTTTTTGAGTTTTTGAAGCGTACACAAACCAACATAACATATATATATAGATATAATCCGAAATAATTCTCGTATGTGGGTTTCCTCACGTTGTTTCACTTCACCGAATAGCGAGTGATAATTACGCACATACTTATGTTATACAAGAGACACATTGGTACATGCCTGTACTGGGATTTGAACCTACGACACTCTCCTTGGAAGGCGGACGTTCTCCCACTAGGCTATCACGGCTTGGCTAGAAAAGGCCTACCACTACAATAAGAAAATTACCGCTGTGGATGCTATCCCTAATACCAAACCTACATTATAATCTTTCCAAAGTAAACATAGTATATTTATTTGCAGAGAATTAACTTTTATCTGGCAGCGGGGGCCATGTGGTGCAATGTAATTATGGTATGGCGTAAGTGACGAGAGAAGCGGGTAGAACGCCCACTTTTAAAGGCGAAAGACGGAACACGTATATTTAGCTTACGTATTTAAAACTCAAAGAATATATTTATTGACAGAACTTAAATAACAAAATAAATAAAAGGAAAACTAACTAAAACAAAAACTTAAAAATCTAACAAAAGAGGGTGTCCATGAGCCATGGCGCCAAGAACACTGGCTGCATTTCCACGTTGAATAGAGGAAAAAAAAAACTAAATATTATATTAGCATATATACATGTATCAATAAACTCAAATCACCTCTGCCAGATATCCAGCCGCCAAGCAGTAGTGTGCAAACATTACTGTGTTCCCGTTTGAAGGGCACTGTTTCTGGCGAAATTACTGGGCGTGTGAGACTTTAGAGCCGATGTCTCAGGGTGACGAGCGCTGTGCGCCGCGCAGGGTTATGCAACGCAGGGTTCTGGGTGGTGCTGTGACTGTTATGGGCAGGCGTAGCGCTTACCATCAGCTAAAAGACTTGACCGTCTCGTCACTAAGCCTAATAAAACAAAAACGGAACTGCTGTTTTAATTTAGTTATTTCTAGATGTAAAATTGCAAAATATGTGACATCACACTAGGGAGGGGGTCTCAGAAATGTGACCAAGTGTGACAAGGACGGGGGAGGGGTCAAAAATCACCTTTATGATACTTTAGCGTGACAACTTAATTTTTAAACGACTTCAAAATATGAGGAGGTTATTCGTCTGTTTTTTTTTAATTCCTGCTTCCTTTTGTAAAATATTTTAATTTTTTACGCTTACCATCGGGAGAACGACCTGCACGTCTCGTCACTCAATCATGTAAAAAAAACTCTATGGTGTCTAATGACTATATTCCTTTATATTTTTATGACCTATCTTAACCGGAAGTGTCTGGCTTGCTCCACACAGCTCCGCTAGCAGACGCCCACTAATTCGATTACGGAAGATGAGTAGGTATGAAAACAGTTTTATTGGAACCATCATCTTGGATCCGGAACAGTAATGTAACGAACCGACCGGCGCGGCGCGTGGCCATTTTTTTACCGACATAAAAAGAGAAAAGCTTCTGTTCAAAAACCCTGTTGCAGAATTTGCTCAGTCCAAAAATCGATTCTTACAATGGAGAGAGAACATCTCTTAAAATATGCGTTGGAAATTTTTCCATCTGAAAATAGAAAAGAATAGAATAGAATAGAAAACTCTTTATTGTACACCAGAAACAAAAATAAACACAGTACAGAAGAATTACAATAGGTAAACAAGGGTAGTACAACGGGCGGTGTTATCGCCGAAAGCGATTTCTTCCAGACGACCTTTGGATGGACAGTAAAAAACATTTTTGATAAGTAAGAGATAAGAGTTCGAAATATTAAATAGTAGCTGCGCCCCGCGGTTTCACCCGCGTAGTTCCCATTTTGTCCCACGCGAACATACTATCGGGATAAAAAGTACCCTATTACTCAATCCTGGTTATAAACTATGTGTGTTCCAAATTTCATTCGAGTCCGTTCAGTAGTTTTTGCGTGAAAGAGGAACAAACATCCATCCATCCATTCTCACAAACTTTCGCTTTTATTATATTAGTAGGATATGCTTTCAATATGCTTTTAAATTTTCTAAGTTTAACATTTTCTAGTTAACACAATGCATGCTGTGTTCACTATTTTATAGGATGTACATTGACAATGTGTGCTAACTTCTTTTATCCTTACTTATATTATAAATGCGAAAGTAACTCTGTCTGTTTGTTGCTCTTTCACGCCTGAACTACTGAACCGATTGAAATGAAATTTGGTACAGAAACAGTCTAGAGCCTAGGAAAGGCTACTTTTTATCGCGAAAAAAGCATTGCAAGGGTTTGAAATAGGGGATGAAAGTTTGTATGGAAATTTCGTCATTTTTGAAGCTAGAAGGTTGAAATTTATTTTTTAGGCTTTTGATTAGATTAGATGAATAAATTTGGCAGTCAAAGGGGGTAATATAAATATAGGGGATGAAAGTATGTATAGAAATATGTAAGGTTTCGGCTTACCACTGCACCAATTTAAAAAATTATTTCACTAATGGAAAGCTACATTGACAGCGAGTAACATAGGCTTAATTTAATCCCATATTCCCGCGGGAACAGGAACTACGCGGGTGAAACTGCGGGGCATGGCTAGCCCTTATATAATTAGAAAGTATTACATCCATATATTAAACGAAAAAAAAAATTGGAATGGAAAAAAAAGCGGGGCGATATGGGTTGATCATGATAATGAAAAAGCCAGTTTGACTTGATCGGATCGGCAGCATGGTGTATGTATGGCCTACATTAGGGTAGGTACTCACACATTATCGTACCGAACCCAGATTTCCTGTACCTGGGTGGATGTTTACCTAATAATTATAATAAAAACAGCACGTGTCTGTACGTCATTAAGTTTACAGCTTCCCTTGTTTGTGTTTACCTCAGACGAGCGGTCTTGGTAAAAATAGGTATGTTAGGCCGCTACCACAATCGGGGCAAGGACTGCTCACGGGGGGGGGGGGGGGGGGTAGTGGGTTCATGTCCCCCCACCCTTTTTTGAGGTGGGGAAATGCCGTCCCAAAGTCCCCTCCTCCACGGGAGGTGTGTGGGACTCGAACCCACTAAAACCCCCCCGTGAGCAGTCCTCCGCTGAGGTGGGGCAAGATGGGGTCGCGCTAGCAGTCACCATCTTGCCCCAGCGGTAGGCCCGGATGGTGTCCGGGCTTCTACACCTGTGGGGGGTGACCTCGTTCACCAAGTCCACCACCCAGACGTGTGGGGGCGTGCAAGTCAGCAGGGAGTACCCCGACTCCCCACCAGTGACACCCCCCTCCGTCAATCGCACATAACCCCACGGCTGCGACGATACCCGACGGCGGGTACCGTCGGGTAACTTTGGGAAGATTTCCCCTCCGACATAAAAAAAGAACTCCCTGTATCTAGGGAACCAGGAACTACGAGGACCATAGTCCTACAAACACGCAGATTCAGAGCAAATACTTGTGAAATTTGTGAATCACACAAATCTTTGCCCTGTGCGGGAAGAACCCACACCCCCACGCTTCCCATTCGCCCCATCGCTACTTCACTGAGGCCGTTAATAAAAACAAAATTAGACAACAGCGGTGCAGTTTAAAGCCACGTGCAAAGAATTAGTAAAAGTTAACTATCGGCTTGGGACGGTAGAAACATCACAAAAAACGGTCAAGTAGTACAAACACACTCATTGACTGTCTGGGGGAAAACCTTTGAACTTTTTTTCGATGGCGAGATCTGTTCACTAGCTTTTAAAATCGCTGTCACTATAGTCCTATAACATACAGAATTGTAAATAATTAAGTTTCTAGCTACAAAAATGCCGAAACTTCCATACAAACTTTCATCGACTTTTTTTTTACCTGGGGAATGCATTACGCATACCGCCAGACCCGAGTGAGGGCCGGGTGTTATGTGGGACTCCCCCGAAAACTAGTCTGACGGGTATACCAACTAAACCCCAGGGTGTTCAAACTTCCATCCCCTATTTCGACCCCATACAACCCTTTTTTCGCTTTAAAATGTAGCCTATCACCTAATTCAGGTTATAAACTATCTGTGTTCCAAATTTCATTCGAATCCGTTCAGTAGTTTTTGCGTGAAAGAGGAACAAACATACATCCATCCATCCTCATCAACGCTTACATTTTTTTTTTAATTATACAAAGTGACGAGATGAAAAAAAAAATTCGTTCACCTGATGGTAAGCGCTACGCCTGCCCATAACAGTTACAGCGCCACCTAGAACTTTGCATTACATAATCCTGCACTGCGCTCGTCACCCTGAGACATCGGCTCTAAAGTCTCACACGCCCAATAATTTCGCTGGAAACAGTGTCCTTCAAACCGGAACACAGTAATGCTTGCACACTACTGCTTGGCGGTTGAATATCTGGCAAAGGTGTGGTACTTCCCCAGGCGGTCTCTTGCAGAAGAGGCCTCCCACTACAGAAAGCTGGCGTAAGAGATATTCATCCCCAGTAGAGGCACTTTCCTCATCATCATCATCATAGACAGCTCATTCAACCCACTGCAGGGCGTAAGCCTCCTCCCTCTTACGCCATTCATCCCGGCTTTGGGCCGATCTGGTCCACATTCCCTAACTGACCTTAAAATGTGCCTATACATTTATATAAGAAACACTAGCTGTGCCCTGCCACAGATTCGCTGATATGTCACTGATGAAAAAAATAGATAAAAACAATCCTTGATGCGGATTATATATCATGCTAAAATTTCAGCTCGATCGGTGCAGAACTTTTTGAGTTTTTGAAGCGTACACAAACCAACATAACTTTTTTATATATATAAGTCTATTTGTCTTATATCGTGAAGGCTAGCAAATAATAAACTCGTTGCGTTGCTCTGTAAACAAAGTTTTATTTTATTAGCATTACATTAACTTAATTACGTTATTTATCTATTATCTAAACCCTTACCTGTAAACAAAGAAACGACATTTAAAGTTTATTAATTCGTATGTCCTTTCCTTTACAATTTATGGGTTTCTATGAATTAATTAGTTCACCACATGGGTACCAAGTAAATGGAGTTTGAAAATACGCCATATTCTTTTACAGATACAAAATAATTATTCCACTGCTTTACTGACATTGACAGCGCCGTGCGCGTCAAAATGCAATAATAAATAAAGTAATACCAGATGTATTATCTTTACATCTCCCCCCCTCGGGAAAGAAAATTTAATCGTAAATTTTCTATGACAGCTGTTATCTCTTTTCTTCACTCTCTTCATCTTCAGTTTCTTCTTCTATTATTATTGGTATTGGGATAAGCTTTGTGATATGGAAAAGATTTGATTCAGTTTTTCTGTGGCCGGTATCAATTTTATATATTGATTTTGAAACTTTTTCAACGATCCGAAATGGTCCAATTCTCAGCTCATCTAATTTTTTCCTGTTTAGTTTGTTGCCATTTTCCACGTACACCATATCTCCTTCGCTAAATTCGTGGTATTTTCTATTTCTGTTGAATAATAGTTTGTTGTAGTTATGTGACTTTCTTGTATTCTCAAGTGCTGTTTCCCTATCTCTGATCCAGTCATTATGTGTTTTTTCTTGCTTCAACTCTTTTGGTAAAATCGTGACATCTGTACCATACAAAAGATAACTTGGGGAGAAGCCAGTAACTGTGTGAATAGTTTGATTATATTTATTTACACATTCATGAGCTATGGTAGTCCAGGCTCTTTTATTCCCATCTTCATTTATTTTGCATCTGATTTTGTTCACCAATGTTTGATTCAACCTCTCGTTTAGGCCATTCGAGAATGGTGCATTTACTGCTGTAAACACAATCGGTATCTGTCTGTCGTTTAAAAATTTCTTAAATTCTCTTGAATTTATTCCTGGATATTGGTCAGTGAGAAGCATACCAACTTCCTCTGATTCTGTTATGTCCATAAGTAGTTTAATAAAATCATTTGCACTCTGGGTTTTTGATGTTATAATAAATGCGTGTCTGGAAAAATGATCCACCAACAGATGCAAATATTTCTTTGTGGATCTAGAACCTCCAAAACCTCCAATTGTATCTATAGAAATGATTTCAAATGGTTTTGTGGCCGGACCTAGATGTGACATAAATCCGAATTTGTCTTGTCCTCTTGATTTGTTCCGTATACAGATATTACAGTTTTTACAAACTTGTTTAATGTTTTTTGTCAAATTTTTGGCTGTGTAGTATGGACTGAATGTCTTCTGCATCTGTTTAATTCCAATATGGCAAAGATTTTCATGTATATTTCTTAAAAGTGTTATACTATATTCTTCTGATAAGATTATTTTTTCTTTGTTTCTGTCCTTTTTATAGTATATATTTTGTTTTTCCATAATTTTGTTTTTATTCTTTTGTATTTCTATATTTTTGTCTTGATCTAATATAATATCTTCCAGGTTAACCAGGTTTACAATTTTCAGCTGTTCATCTGTATTTTCATTTGGTTCCAATACTGGGTTCCTACTAAGACAATCTGCTTCTAAATTGTTTTTACCCGGGGCATATTTTATGTTAAAATCATACTGTGATAGATAATAAGTTAGGTCACCGAGTTCTTCATCAGTTCTTGATTTTAGATTCATGTTTTCAAGTGGCTTATGGTCTGAATATACTGTAAATGATTTTCCTAATAACCAGTATTGCCAGTATCTCACTGCTTCCTTGATGGCTAAGCACTCCAAGTATATTGCTTTTTTCTTTTTTTGCGTTCCGTTTAGCTTCTTTGAAAAGTAAGCTACTGGTTTTTCTTTTCCATCGGGTTGAGTTTGTTTCAAAATGGCTCCAACACCTTCTAAAGAAGCATCCGTATAAATATTGATTGGTAAGTCTTTGTCATAAATCTCAAGAACTGGTTGCGAGCATAGAAGACTTTTTATTTTATCAAATGCTTTTTGGCATTCATTTGACCAAATAAATTTTTGATTTTTTCTGAGTAAATTATGTAATGGATCTAGTATTATTGCACTTCTTGGTATGTATTCATGGTAAAAATTGATTTTTCCTAGAAATTGTCTTACATTCTTTTGTGTTTTTGGGGTAGGGAAATTTCTTATTGAAATTAAGTTATCTTTTACTGGTTTAATTGAATTATTCTGTATTATGTGGCCCAGGTATTTCACAGAATCTGATGCAAACATGCATTTTGTAAATTTCAATCTGAAACCTTCTGTTATGATTGCTTCCAACAACTGTGTCAAATGATGAATGTGTTGGTCAAAAGATTCTGAAAATATTAGTATATCATCGATATAATTTACAGCAAAATCAGTAAGTTTGTACTTTCTTAGTATATTACTCAATATCCTCTGAAAAGTTGATGGTGCTGTTTTTAGTCCAAATGGTAAGCAAGTCCATTGGTAATGTCCTTCTTGTGTTACAAATCCTGTCTTCTTTCTGTCTTCTAGTCGTAGCGGTATAGCCCAAAATGCTGAATTTATATCTAAAGTTGAATAAAATTTGCAGTTCCTTGTCTTAGTCATTAGGTCTTCTATTAGTGGAAATGGTTGAGCTTGAGGTACAACTATTTTATTTAAATCTCTAAAGTCTATACATAGTCTAGACTTCTTATTTTCTTCTTTTTTGAATGCTAATGTAACGGGCGCTGCAAATGGACTGTAGGATTCTTCTATAAGTTTATTATCTAATAACTTAGCTATTTGTTCCTCTATCTCCTTTTTATCTTCTATTGTACATCTGTAGGGCCTTTTACTACAATATTTGTCTACTAATAAGTCTATTCTTGCTTCATATTCTTTAATAGTTCCGACATCATATTTATTTTTTGCAAAAACTGTACTATATGTGTTGATTAGTTTATTGATTTCTAATTTTTGATACTCATTTAAATGACTTATTTGTATCTCAAAACCTTCTTCTGTTATCTGTTCATTGAAATTAATCTTGTGTTCTTTTGTATTTGTGTTTTGTATAACATTTTTTTCTTCATTATCAGTTTTTATATTTGTTGGAATTTCTTCCACATTCCTTATATTCTCAATATTCAAGCGTTTCTGCTGAGTTATTTGTAGGTCTTCATTTTGTATTAGTTTAAACCGTTTTATCATGTCTAATCCAATCAAAAAATCATATTTGAAATTTTGTTCATCGATAATGTACAGTTCGACATTATCTTCTATTTCAAATATTTTTATTTTTAAATTTGTCAAACCGTTTGTCTTTTTGACACCATTAATTGTCACTAAACTTGCTTCATTCATACTGTTCCCTTTTCCTTTTAGTTTCAATAACTTTGAATTAATTAGAGAAACATTTGATCCAGAATCATACACTCCATTTATTTCTAATGTATCATTCAATAGTAGTTTGATGTTTATTAATGGTGTCACTATTGGTTTTTTTGAACTGTCTCATTCAACTCGGCTTCTATCACCGCATTGTTTACATGTTTAATGTATTTCCCTTTTACTTTGTCATCTTCTTTTGTTTTGAACCAGCATACTGATTCTGGGTGATAGCGAGTTCCTTTATTTAATTTTTCACAAGTCGTACATGGATTTTGGTTATTGTTTCCGCTGTTGCTTCTTGTGCTGTTATATTTTCTGTAGGTTGTATTATTTTTCTTATTTACCAAATGTTCATTTTTTCTGAGCTCATTGAACAAATCCACGGTATCCTCTAATATCTCTCGATCAATCTTGCTGAGTACAAATTCTGGTAGACCAGCTGCAATAAGATCAATCAGGGTTCCCGTATCAATCGACTTTCTCATATCTAGTAAAAGTTTTTCTTTTTTTATAGCATAATCCACCAAAAATCCATCTTTGTATTTATATAATAATGCATAGGTAACTTGGTTCCATCCTTTGTTTGCGAATGATTCACAAAACTTTTTCTTCCATATTGACCATTCTGAGTTCATGGTCAATTTGATGATCATGGAACTGTACCAATCAATACAACACTTATCCATGAAAAATCTGAGTATTTCAATTTTTTTCTCATCTTCCACAATATCGAAACGTAGGCATTCTTTTTCAAAAGTGTCAATCCATTGATTTGCATTCGAATTTCTGCTTGTAAATCTTTCAAGTATAAACTTGTCAGCGACATGTTTTACACTTTGCTGTTTAGTCTCTTGTGTATTTTGTACTAATTTTTCAATTAGTTTTTCCAGAACACTTGTTTGTTGATTCTGAGCAGCAGCGGTCTGTCCTTGAGTCACTTCCTCTAAGTATTGATCATCAAATTGTAGATTACCATCTTCATCAATGTAGGTTTCTTTAAGTTCTTCTGTCATTGTGATCCAAACCTTTCGTGCCTGGTGTCTTTTCTTTAGGCTATTTTTTACTTTGTTATAGGCTGCCGTTTTTATTAGTTCTTTATGATGACCAACAAATCGAAGCTCTTCTGGTAAGATATACACTTGATTTTCACTCGTAGCTATTGAGGTTATACAATTGATGTTCGTTTTTCCATCGCTGCCGGGTAATATTGTAAATTCAAAACGGAGTTTCTCCATCCTTTAGGCCTTTATTAGGCTTTTATAAACAAAAATGTCGTTTTATAAGTCTATTTGTCTTATATCGTGAAGGCTAGCAAATAATAAACTCGTTGCGTTGCTCTGTAAACAAAGTTTTATTTTATTAGCATTACATTAACTTAATTACGTTATTTATCTATTATCTAAACCCTTACCTGTAAACAAAGAAACGACATTTAAAGTTTATTAATTCGTATGTCCTTTCCTTTACAATTTATGGGTTTCTATGAATTAATTAGTTCACCACATGGGTACCAAGTAAATGGAGTTTGAAAATACGCCATATTCTTTTACAGATACAAAATAATTATTCCACTGCTTTACTGACATTGACAGCGCCGTGCGCGTCAAAATGCAATAATAAATAAAGTAATACCAGATGTATTATCTTTACATATATATAGATTGTCTTTTGTTACAGCAAACGTCAGCAGAAAAACGTGGTAAAGGGCGAACCGGGTGGCCTCAGCACGTGTGGGCATTAGAGTTGAAGAGCGAACAAAACTTGCAGACCTAATTTATTGACTTCAATTTTTCATTCCTTAGATAAAGCTGAGATAAAGTGCTATTCCATTGGTGGTACGAATTTGAATTTTTCAGGAATCACATAGGAAAGTGAAACCTTTACCTGATGAATCAGTGCCGGATTAAGCACGTAGCAGGAGTAGCGAATGCTCCGGCCCCGCGCGGAAGGGGCCCCGCATATTTAAACCCACTCATTTCTACCTGAGCGTAATTTTTTGAGTGAAACTCATTAACACGTTTACTGCTCAAAACACAACTGTCGTGTTCTTCATAACTTGCCACGGGTACGGCAACACACAACTGTTGTGTTTGTCGTATGGGAAAACACTATGGCGCGTGTAGAGCCGCACCCGTGGCTAGACAAGCAAAACGGCTCAGCAGTGAAAGTGTTAAAATGTGGTATATTGAATTTACTTGATGTTACAAAACCGTGAAACGTTACAACTTTTCCTACTAAGATAATTGTTTTTTTTAATACTTTATACCTACTTAAGAACCCAGTGCAGGCACGTACCAATGTGGTTATTGTAAAACATATGTACGTAATTATCACTCGCTTTTCGGTGAAGGAAAACATCGTGAGGAAACCCACATACCTACCCGAGAATTATTTCGGAGGTAGGTATGTTATCCACCAATCCGCACCGGGCCCCCGTGGTGGATTATGGCCTGACCCTCCTCACGAAAGTGAGGAGAGATCCGTGCCTAGCAGTGGGACGTTATGGGTTGATGATGAAGAACCCAGAGTAGATCAAAGGCTCTTTGAAAGAATTTGCTACGGGCTCGGCGCTTGCTTAATCCGGCACTGTAAGGAATTATTATAATTCTTCTGCTTGTTCACGCCACAGATAAGCTTATCTATGGTATAAATGAAGTTACGCGTTCGTTGTTGTACTCGTATAACTAGATTTTTGGACTAGATTTTACATTAAATTAAATTAAATAATAAGAAAAATTATAATAAATCTATTTAACTCTCTACCTACTCATGTATAAATGTATTTAATGTAAGTACCTTTATTTAAATAGCTTAAACTTTATTGTAGATAAATTGCCAAAGATTATACCAAAAATAAAACTTTTCCAAAATCCATCACTTTACTTATAATTTCGCCCTTTTTATCCAAATCGTTATAATATCGACGCTAGAAAGCGTAAACGCTGTAACCCTTTGACCGACCCGAAAATACTTTTTTTACATATTTGGAAACAAACCCACATTTCAACGTCCCCTAGGAACTTTAGGTAACTAACTAACCAAGGTAGCAGTATTGTAGCTTTGTATGTAACACACCAAATATCCAAAATTTACGTTTTTAGGTCGAGTAGATATTGAGTTATGATTTTTTTTTACAACAAAAAAAAAGTTTGGTGAACAATTTTGCGTTTCAAAGTTACAGCGTTTACGCTTTCTAGCGTCGATATGTAAGTATGACGAAATTGTTCCCCTTTAAAAGTTTAAAAAAAAATGTCCACGACAGCATGTCTTTCTTTTAATTCCTTAGTAACAGTTTTGTAGTGGGAGGCCTCTTCTGCAAAAGACCGCCTGGGGAAGTACCACCCACACCTTTGCCAGATATTCATCCGCCAAGCAGAAGCGAGCAAACATTACTGTGTTCCAGTTTAAAGGGCACTGTTTCCAGCGAAATTACTGGGCGTGTGAGACTTTAGAGCCGATGTCTCAGGGTGACGAGCGCAGTGCGCCGCGCAGGATTATGCAATGCAGAGTTCTGAGTAGTGCTGTAGTGGTGGCGCTTACCATCAGGTGAACGACTTATTCCTCTCGTCACTCAGTCAATAACTAAAAAACATACTTAGTTGTTTTTAACCCTTGAAATGCAGCGTTATTGCGGAAAAACTGTAATTATGCGAGTGAATCCGCGGGGCGCAGCTAGTTTTGTTTATATTTCGTTTCAAATTAAAATATCTTCTAGCCTAAATCTCTGTACCTGTTCGCGGACAGGTTGTATATCTAATTCTGTTCAGCCGTTTCCGTTGACGATCACCAGACGCAGGCCATGTGGTATGGCGTGTGCTGAGGACGCTGTGACCAGTACAATACAGGAAAAATGCGGACAGAATCGAATTAAATTAGATGTGTGTGTGTGTGTGTTGTCTGAGCGAATGCGGACTGAAGTGAAATCCTACTAATATTATAAATGCGAAAGTTTGTGAGAATGGAAGGATGTTTGTTCCTCTTTCACGCAAAAACTACTGAACGGATTCGAATGAAATTTGGAACACATCGACGCTATAAAGCGTAAACGCTGTAACCTTGAAACGCAAAATTGTTCACCAGAGCCAAAAAACTTTTTTTTTGTTGAAAAAAAATCATAACTCAATATCTACTCGACCTAAAAACGTAAATTTTGGATATTTGGTGTGTTTCACACAAAGCTACAATACTGCTACCTTGGTTATATCCTAAAGTTCCTAGGGGACGTTGAAATGTGGGTTACAGCGTTTGTTTCCAAATATGTATAAAATCTCTTTCCGCGTCGGTCAAAGGGTTACAGCGTTTACGCTTTCTAGCGTCGACATATAGTTTATAACCAGGATTGAGTAATAGGGTAATTTTTATCCCGATAGTATGTTCCCGTGGGACAATTATCGGACAAGGATTTTACTTCACATTTACGCCTAAACGTAAATAAGTTTTTACTATAAAAAAATTTAATACAATATTTTATTAACAACGTCAAATTTTAACCGCGAAAAACTAGCCTCGAAAGCTCTTGCTCATGGTCACCCCACGCAAAAATTCCGAGTGAACATAATTTGTTTTATAGCTACAAATGATGCTGAGCTTTCATTTAAAATGATCGATACAAAACTTATTAATAACGTATTAGCGATAAGGCCGCCCATTGTGCTACCCTTGTTTACCTATTGTAATTTTTCTGTACTGTGTTTATTTTTGTTTCTGGTGTACAATAAAGAGTTTTCTATTCTATTCTATTCTATTAATAGAGGATACATTATCAAAATAACTGTTGAGTCATCATCATCATCAAGCTATAACGTCCCACTGCTGGGCACGGGTCTCCCCTCACTTTCGTGAGGAGGGTTAGGCCATAATCCACCACGGGGACCAGATCCGAATTTTAACTTATATTTCTTCGTGTACACTTTGACTGCTGAGCCGTTTTACTTGTCTAGCCACGGGTGCGGCTCTGCACACTCCATAGTGTTATCCCATACAACAAACACAACTGTGTTTTCCGCACTCGCGGCAAGTTATGAGAAACACAACAGTTGTGTTTACAGCACTGAACGTGTTAATATCGAAAGCCACCGTCCGATGTCCTAGTTACTCCTCTCCGTGCATGGTTGTCTGGAAGAGATCGCTCTGAGCGATAAGACCGCCCATTGTGACACTAATTGTAAAACTTGTTTTGTTCTAGTTTTGAAGTTTTCTTTGTTCTGTGGTGTTTCAATAAAGTGTTTATCTATCTATCTATCTATCGATGAAACAACCATTGTTTTTTTTTAATATTTTATTTGACTAACGAGGCGAGCTAGTTCTTCACCTGGTGGTAAGCGCTACGCTTGCCCATAACAGTTACAGTGCCACCCAGAACTGCACTGAGCTCGTCACCCTGAGACATTTGTTCTAAAGTGTCACATGAACAGTAATTTCGTTGGAAACAGTGCCCTTCAAACGGGAACACAGTAATGTTTGCACACTGCTTGGCGGATGAATACCTGGCATTGGTGTGGTACTTCCCCAGGGCGGTCTCTTGCAGAAGAGGCCTCCCACTACAGAACTTTTTCGTGAATGGTGATTTTAGTTTCCAAGCATGTGGTTACTAAAGTAATAAATATCGAAATGATACTATATTTGCACAAATGAAATTCATAACGCGTTAAATTATTGGTTTTGTTCGTGAACACGGTAATATTTGTTTTAGCTTTATCATGGGTTAACAATTTATTATTTTTAAGTATTCATTTGTAACTAGGTATCTACATGCGATTTTGTTTGTTTGCCGAATGGCAAATGTGGCCTCTAGTGGCGGAGGTTTATCAAGCGCTTACCATCAAGTGAATGACTTGCTTGTCTCGTAACTTAGTAAAATAAACAAGGCAGAATTCGATTATAGCCGAATTTGAAGCGGTGGTAGCCTAGTGGGAGAACGTCCGCCTTCCAATCAGAAGGTCGTGAGTTCAAATCCCAGTGCAGGCACGTACCAATGGGTTTCTGTAAAACATATGTACGTAATTATCACTCGCTTTTCGGTGAAGGAAAACATCGTGAGGAAACCCGCGTACCTACCCGAGAATTATTTCGGAGGTAGGTATGTTATCCACCAATCCGGGCTGGGCCCCCGTGGTGGATTATGGCCTAGCCCTCCTCACGAAAGTGAGGAGAGACCCGTGCCCAGCTGTGGGACGTTATGGGTTGATGATGATGATGATAAGCAGTGCCGGATTAACCACGTAGCAAGAGAAGCATTTGCCACGGACCCCGCGCGGAAGGGGGCCATATTTAAACCCCCTTATCTCTGCCTGAGCGTAATTTTTTGAGTGAAACTTGCTATGGTATATTGAATTTACTTGATGTCACAAAACCGTGAAACATTACAACTTTTCCTTTTAAGACAATTGTTTTTTTTTATCACTTTATACATAAGAACCCAGAGTAGATCAAGAGCTCTTTGAAAGAGCTCTTTATTTATTTATTTGATTCTATGTATATAAGGAAAGCCACCGTCCGATGTCCTAATTTCTCCTCTCCGAGCATGGTTGTCTGGAATAGATCGCTCTGAGCGACAAGACCGCCCATTGTGACACTAATTGTAAAACTTGTTTTGTTCTAGTTTTTAAGTTTTCTTTGCTCTGTGGTGTTTCAATAAAGAGTTTATCTATCTATCTATCTATCTAAAGAATTTTCTACGGGCCCCGCGCTTGCTTAATCCGGCACTGGGTATAAGGCACCTCACGCACTTTGTAACACATTGTCAAAGTAAAGTTCCAATCAAAGATAAAGATTCATTTATTTGCATAAACACGTGCGATTACATGCATAGGTACAGTAAATAACAATGCGTGCAAGGTCTTATAAAATTCTAAGTAAATGTACAAACATGTTTTGCCTAATTAGGCGTGCAAAATTTTGGAGGCCCGGGCAGCCGCTGGTTAGCGCTGCAGAGAGGAACCTCCTGACAATACGCGCCGTGTCGAGGAGTACTGCCGCGTGCATCCGACCCTTAATCCAGCTTATCCAGCTGTCTAGCGAAAGCCGCTTATAATGTTGGTCGAGGATCTTCGCCGAAACAACTTTCGGGACAATGATCGTCGAGTCAACCTCGGTAAAATGAGATTAGCTCTCATTACGTCGTCATAGCGCCTTCGTACGAGAGTTTACAAATTGTGAATATCATATAAGGTTGCTGTTTAACTGTGTGAGTTTACATGAGCTGGGAGGTGGGAGACGGGAGATGGGAAATGGGAACTGGGTGATGGGAGATAGGAGATGGTAGATTGGAGAGATAGGAGGTGGAAGGTGATAGATGGGTGACAGGAGAGGTGGATGGGTGATAGCATATGATATGTATATTCATCCTCCAAGCAGTAGTGTGCCAACAATACTGTGATCCAGTTTGAAGGGCAATGTTTCCAGCGACATTACTGGCCATATGCGACATCGGCTCTAAACTCTCATGCCCAGTAATGTCACTGGAAACAGTGCCCTTCAAACCGGTTCACAATAATGTTTGCATAGGATTGTAGCTGTTCGCATCCAGCGGCTCCCCGCAGTCGCTAGGGCTCCAGTCCGTGGTCGCCTTTCGAGAACCTTTCTTCCCAATGACTCTTAGTTCTACGAGCCTCGTGGCCTGCTAATGCCACTTCGATTTTCTAGAGAATTAGTTTTTTTTCGAGTTAGCTTTTTAAGAATTAGTCCATTTTGAGAATTGTCTATGTTGAGAATAGTCCAATTCGAGAATTGGTCTTTTAAAAATTGTCCATTTTGAGAATTTTTCCATTTAAGAATTGTCCATTTGAGAATTGCTCCGCTTTAGAGCTGCCCATTTTGAGAATT
This sequence comes from Campaea margaritaria, assembly GCA_912999815.1. Classification (NCBI taxonomy): domain Eukaryota; kingdom Metazoa; phylum Arthropoda; class Insecta; order Lepidoptera; family Geometridae; genus Campaea; species Campaea margaritaria. The sequence continues at coordinate 4,090,287 of OU538818.1, forward strand.
GCTCCACTTAGGAGGTGTCCAATTTGAGAATTGGTCCTTTTAAGAAAAGTCCATTTTGAGAAAATTGATCTTTTTGTGAATTGACCGTTTTGAGAAAATTGGTCTTTTTAATAATGATCCATTTTGAGCATTTTAAATCATTCTAGAGCTTTGTCGGTAACGATCGTACATTAATACAGTTCATAGTACTTAATTACTATTAATTAGTTAAGCTGATATAACACGCAGTAAAACTTACCATTAGTTAGAGGTATGCGTACCTAACTACGATAATTACTTTACACAGCTGTTTATTTCACCATATAGAACAAAATAAACAACACATTCTTACGTCACTAGGCTGCAAAAATATGAAAACAAAGGTAATTGGACTTTGGCTTGTTAGCAATGACGTCATGGCGCTGGTCTTAGATTTGCGAGCAGGTTATATGCTTGATGGTAAGCGAGCTACTTACCAAAATTTCGACTTTGTTGATATTTTCTAATTAAAAGTACCGGTTACTTTTAACTTAGACTTTTTTACTTTACGCTCGGGATTCTATTATAGAATCCTTCGCTTCGCTCTGGATTCAAAAATCGCTCTCGCCGTAAATACATTATTTTGTTCCCTTGTGGTAAAATCTACTATTATCCCGCTGGACATTTATACGAGGTTTGATGCGAGGTTATGTACCTTTAAACTTTATCTTGATGCTGCATTCGTTATTGTTTCGATAGTTTTGCTTTATTGAAAATCCAATATGGCGGCTCACAGTTGCCATATTGAATTTCTCGACACTTTAATAACCAGTAGAGGGTGTCAGGGAGTTGGTTGCTTTCCGCTGGGATCGTAGCATGTGGGAAGATGTAGTCTCTGCCTATGCCAACGGGAGAAGGGCGTGACTGTATGCATGATTAAATATTCAAGGCGTTACGACCATCTAGACTCGTTTTGAACTGTCAAATGAACTGTCAAAGTAACGTGCGGGAAGCTAACACGTTTCGAGAAATTTCGAGGTTCAAAATAAGTTCGAAGCGCTTTATGATATCACGCGTTTCCGGCAAGGAATATCATGTCGCGTAAAAACATATGTACGTAATTATCACTCGCTTTTCGGTGAAGGAAAACATCGTGAGGAAACCCACATACCTGCCCGAGAATTATTTCGGAGGTAGATATGTTATCCACCAATCCGGACCGGGCCTCCGAGGTGGATTATGGCCCAATCCTCCTCACGAAAGTGAGGGGAGACCCGTGCCCAGCAGTGGGACGTTATGGTTTATGATGATGATGATGATAGCGAATAAGGACCTTGGACGTATCAATTTCGAGATTTAAACGAGACCTAGAACATCTCCTTTATCAAAATCCGTCCAGCATTTTAAACTATAGGAATATAGAATATTGCATAACTTGATTCCTCCATCTCCTTTCCACCATCGGACAACAAGACGCACGGAAGCACGGCATCCGTATACGGTTCACCTTCCTCCGATCAGCACAAAGCGATTTGCATCCACATTTATAATCCGAACAGCGAAGGAATGGAACGCCTTACCAGCGTCTGTGTTTCCCGAAAACTATAATCTGGAAGTATTCAAGTCGATAGTGAATAGGTTGCTTCTAACTCCATTAACTCTACCAGTGCTTCGGAAATACCCATCAGAGAAGATAGCACCAAGAAACTCTACGAGGATGTAATTTATTACATTTTCGTCATTAAGTTTTTTTCTGTTTTTAATTACTTAGCGGAAACTGCGTCAACAGGCCGTTAATATTTCCTTCCGAAAAAATAATTGAGTTTCTCTCAAGTAGTAAGAAATACCTATTACTTACTTAAAAAAAAGCGATAAAGGGACAAACATTCCTACATTCCATTTCCTTTTTGACGTGACAACAACGTCCAATAAATCGATGAACGCCAGCTGCATGCACGAAACAGTTGACACATTGTCCCGTTACGCTCATTGTACGCTTGCTCCGCATCTATCTCTCTTCTCTTCTTGACAGGTTAATTATTCTTGCATTTTAAAAATCTGACTACTAGTATAATTTCAAGTATTTAGTCTTTAATTATTAAAAAATGATTCAATTTTATTCATAAAAGTACGCAATCGTTTCATCAATGTTTTGGACGTTGTCACGTTAAAATATCGTCCGTAACTTTACAGACAACCAATTTTTGTTGCTCCTCTCCATGCATAGTTGTCTGGAAGAGATCGCTTCTAGCGATAAGACCGCCTTTTGTGACACTGATTTTTTTTAATTTAATTTGTTTTTTGTTTTTTAGTTTCTTTTGTTGTGTAGCGTTTCAATAATGAGTGTATTTATCTATGTATCTATCAAGAAGCCGTCACAACACACTGCGTCGGAGAAATGTGAACGCTACCATATTAAATGTATGAAACCGATACCCTTTCTGATGCATCACAACACGACACGTCAGACTAATGTGTCGGCGGTTAATATACTTACACCCGAAAACCATAACCCCCCCGTTAGACAGTCGGGTAATAAAGAAGTCATTCACTGATTTAAAGGTGACACTTTTATGCGATATTGATTATTCTATTAATTATGAATTAATTAGCGATTGCAATTAATTTGCTTAATTGTGTCAATAGAAAAACAGTAACGACTAGAAAAAAAATATTTGAACAGTTGATGCGTTGTTTTCTATTCTGCGCGTGATTGTTGTGTTTTGTATAAAAATTGCGGGTAGGTCGGGAAAGGTACAGTATCTACAAGGTACCGCCATGAGGATTACTGCACTTCTTCTTCTAGCGGTAAGTGCTAATATTTTAAAACTTATCATCATCATCATCCACCCATAACGTCCCACTGCTGGGCACGGGTCTCTCCTCACTTTCGTGAGGAGGGCTAGGCATAATCCACCACGGGGGCCTAGTCCGGAATGGTGGATAACATACCTACCTCCGAAATAATTCTCGGGTAGGTACGCGGGTTTCCTCACGATGTTTTCCTTCACCGAAAAGCGAGTGATAATTACGTACATATGTTTTACAGAAACACATTGGTACGTGCCCGTACTGGGATTTGAACTCACGACCTTCTTATTGGAAGGCGGACGTTCTCCCACTAAGCTACCAACGCTTATCTTATTAAAACTTATATATCCTACTAATATTATAAATGCGAAAGTTTGTGAGAATGGATGGATGGATGTTTGTTCCTCTTTCACGCAAAAATTGCTGAGCGGAGTCGAATGAAATTTGGAACACAGGTAGTTTATAACCAGGATTGAGTAATAGAGTACTTTTTATCCAGATAGTATGTTCCCGTGGGACAAAACGGGAACTACGCGGGTGAAACCGCGGGGCGCAGCTAGTAAAAAATAAATCAAATGTGATCTACCAACTGATTATGGTTTGAGTTGACATTTCCCTTTTAAGTGGTGGATTCATGCCTGAATCTCGCACAGGAAAAGGAAACTCCATTGACTCTACCAGCGCTTCGGAAATACGCCCGTCAGAGAAGATAGCACAATGAAACTCTACGGGGAATACTTTTTTGAAATTTTCTTTCTTTTCTTTTTTTTCCATAAAGTTTTGCTCATAACAGTAGAAGTGCCACGTTGTGTAGTATATTTATTATAACGTCTGTTAATGTTTTTTTTCAGGCTTTAATTGCTGTGCAAGCACTTCCGAGACGTAAGTACTATAGTGTTTTATTTATTCAGAATACATACCATATTGAATCCGAATCTTACCAAATACGGTTTATGCCCACCCCGAAGTTTTTTGAAGTAAAACTTTTTAGACTCACCCCACGCTTGACTTGGGGAGTAAGCTGGTGAATGCGTTACGAAAAGTGTGTGACATAAGTTATATAAAGATGTTACTGCAAAGAATACAAATTATAATGTTCTGTTTTTAGCATGCAGTCATAAAGGAGGTGGCGGTAAATGTGGATCAGGGTGTGGTGGATCGAGTCATGCCGTAGGCATCGCCAGTGCTAGCGGTTCATCAGGGAAATGCGGACACGATAGTCATGCTTCAAGTGTCGCTGCTACGAAGGTAACATCTGGTCACGGAGATAATAAGGATGGTAAGGATCATAAATGTGGCGGATCAAGAAGTGGTGGATCAAGTCATGCCATTGGCAGCGCCAGTGCTAGCGGTTCATCAGGGAAATGCGGACACGATAGTCATGCTTCAAGTGTCGCTGCTACGAAGGTAACATCTGGTCACGGAGATAATAAGGATGGTAAGGATCATAAATGTGGCGGATCAGGAAGTGGTGGATCAAGTCATGCCGTAGGTAGCGCCAGTGCTAGTGGTTCATCAGGGAAATGCGGACACGATAGTCATGCTTCAAGTGTCGCTGCTACGAAGGTAACATCTGGACACGGAGATAATAAGGATGGTAAGGATCATAAATGTGGCGGATCAGGAAGTGGTGGATCAAGTCATGCCATTGGCAGCGCCAGTGCTAGTGGTTCATCAGGGAAATGCGGACACGATAGTCATGCTACAAGTGTCGCTGCTACGAAGGTAACATCTGGACACGGAGATAATAAGGATGGTAAGGATCATAAATGTGGCGGATCAGGAAGTGGTGGATCAAGTCATGCCGTAGGCAGCGCCAGTGCTAGTGGTTCATCAGGGAAATGCGGACACGATAGTCATGCTACAAGTGTCGCTGCTACGAAGGTAACATCTGGACACGGAGATAATAAGGATGGTAAGGATCATAAATGTGGCGGATCAGGAAGTGGTGGATCAAGTCATGCCGTAGGCAGCGCCAGTGCTAGTGGTTCATCAGGGAAATGCGGACACGATAGTCATGCTTCAAGTGGGGCTAGTGCTGGCTCTTCCTCAGGATGTGGACACGGAGATAAAAAAGGTGGCGGAGACCATAAATGTGGAAAGAGTGGATCTTCAAGTACAGCCGTCGCTGGAGCATCAACAACATCTGGAAACAGCGGATCTGCAAGTACAGCCGTTGCTGGAGCATCATCAACATCTGGAAATAGCGGATCTGCAAGTACAGCCGTCGCTGGAGCATCAACAACATCTGGACACAGTGGATCTGCAAGTACAGCCGTCGCTGGAGCAACATCATCATCATCATCTGGAAAAGGAGATCATGATGATAAAAACAAGTGCAAGAAACCTAATACTGGTCATGGACATGGTGGCAAAGATGGTGGTTCTTCAAGTACAGCCGTCGCTGGTGCCTCATCAACATCTGGAAACAGTGGTTCTGCAAGTACAGCCGTCGCTGGAGCATCAACAACATCTGACAACACTGGATCTTCAAGTACAGCCGTCGCTGGAGCATCAACTACATCTGACAACACTGGATCTTCAAGTACAGCCGTCGCTGGAGCATCAACAACATCTGACAACACTGGATCTTCAAGTACAGCCGTCGCTGGAGCATCAACAACATCTGACAACACTGGATCTTCAAGTAAAGCCGTCGCTGGAGCATCATCAATATCATCATCTGGAAAACGAGATCATGATGATAAAAATAGGTGCAAGAAACCTAAACCTGGTCACGGGCAGGATGATGTAGATGATGAAGATGATGTAGATGATGAAGATGATGAAGACGATGAGCAAAGTGAAGAAACGGGTAGTTGGTCAAATAGCGATACCTATTCCGAAGCATCTGAATCTGAAGAGGGTGGATCTGGTTCTTCAAGTGCAGCAGCCGCCGGGGCAGCAGCCAGCTCCGGAAATAATGGAGGTGGCTCTTCAACTGCAGCAGCCGCCGGGGCAGCAGCCAGCTCTGGAAAGAATGGATCTGGTTCTTCAAGTGCAGCGGCCGCCGGGGCAGCTGCCAGCTCTGGAAATAATGGATCTGGTTCTTCAAGTGCAGCGGCCGCCGGGGCAGCAGCCAGCTCCGGAAACAATGGAGGTGGCTCTTCAAGTGCAGCGGCCGCCGGGGCAGCAGCCAGCTCCGGAAATAATGGATCTGGTTCTTCAAGTGCTGCGGCTGCCGGGGCAGCTGCCAGCTCTGGAAATAATGGATGTGGTTCTTCAAAGGGAAACAAATCTGGATCTTCAAGTGCAGCGGCCGCCGGGGCAGCCGCCAGCTCCGGAAATAATGGAGGTGGCTCTTCAACTGCAGCGGCCGCCGGGGCAGCCGCCAGCTCCGGAAATAATGGATCTGGTTCTTCAAGTGCAGCGGCCGCCGGGGCAGCCGCCAGCTCCGGAAATAATGGATCTGGTTCTTCAAGTGCAGCGGCCGCCGGGGCAGCAGCCAGCTCTGGAAAGAATGGATCTGGTTCTTCAAGTGCAGCGGCCGCCGGGGCAGCTGCCAGCTCTGGAAAGAATGGATCTGGTTCTTCAAGTGCAGCGGCCGCCAGGGCAGCCGCTAGCTCCGGAAATAATGGATCTGGTTCTTCAAGTGCAGCGGCCGCTGGGGCAGCTGCCAGCTCTGGAAATAATGGATGTGGTACTTCAAAGGGAAACAGATCTGGCACTTCAAGTGCAGCGGCTGCCGGGGCAGCAGCCAGCTCCGGAAATAATGGAGGTGGCTCTTCAACTGCAGCAGCCGCCGGGGCAGCTGCCAGCTCTGGAAAGAATGGATCTGGTTCTTCAAGTGCAGCGGCCGCCAGGGCAGCCGCTAGCTCCGGAAATAATGGATCTGGTTCTTCAAGTGCAGCGGCCGCTGGGGCAGCTGCCAGCTCTGGAAATAATGGATGTGGTTCTTCAAAGGGAAACAAATCTGGATCTTCAAGTGCAGCGGCCGCCGGGGCAGCCGCCAGCTCCGGAAATAATGGAGGTGGCTCTTCAACTGCAGCGGCCGCCGGGGCAGCCGCCAGCTCCGGAAATAATGGATCTGGTTCTTCAAGTGCAGCGGCCGCCGGGGCAGCCGCCAGCTCCGGAAATAATGGATCTGGTTCTTCAAGTGCAGCGGCCGCCGGGGCAGCAGCCAGCTCTGGAAAGAATGGATCTGGTTCTTCAAGTGCAGCGGCCGCCGGGGCAGCTGCCAGCTCTGGAAAGAATGGATCTGGTTCTTCAAGTGCAGCGGCCGCCAGGGCAGCCGCTAGCTCCGGAAATAATGGATCTGGTTCTTCAAGTGCAGCGGCCGCTGGGGCAGCTGCCAGCTCTGGAAATAATGGATGTGGTACTTCAAAGGGAAACAGATCTGGCACTTCAAGTGCAGCGGCTGCCGGGGCAGCAGCCAGCTCCGGAAATAATGGAGGTGGCTCTTCAACTGCAGCAGCCGCCGGGGCAGCTGCCAGCTCTGGAAAGAATGGATCTGGTTCTTCAAGTGCAGCGGCCGCCAGGGCAGCCGCTAGCTCCGGAAATAATGGATGTGGTACTTCAAAGGGAAACAGATCTGGCACTTCAAGTACAGCGGCTGCCGGGGCAGCAGCCGGCTCCGGAAATAATGGAGGTGGCTCTTCAACTGCAGCAGCCGCCGGGGCAGCAGCCAGCTCTGGAAAGAATGGATCTGGTTCTTCAAGTGCAGCGGCCGCCGGGGCAGCAGCCAGCTCCGGAAAGAATGGATCTGGTTCTTCAAGTGCAGCGGCCGCCGGGGCAGCAGCCAGCTCTGGAAAGAATGGATCTGGTTCTTCAAGTGCAGCGGCCGCCGGGGCAGCTGCCAGCTCTGGAAAGAATGGATCTGGTTCCTCAAGTGCAGCGGCCGCCGGGGCAGCCGCCAGCTCCGGAAATAATGGATCTGGTTCTTCAAGTGCAGCGGCCGCTGGGGCAGCTGCCAGCTCTGGAAATAATGGATGTGGTACTTCAAAGGGAAACAGATCTGGCACTTCAAGTGCAGCGGCTGCCGGGGCAGCAGCCAGCTCCGGAAATAATGGAGGTGGCTCTTCAACAGCAGCGGCCGCCGGGGCAGCCGCCAGCTCTGGAAAGAATGGATCTGGTTCTTCAAGTGCAGCGGCCGCCGGGGCAGCCGCCAGCTCCGGAAATAATGGATCTGGTTCTTCAACTGCTGCAGCCGCCGGGGCAGCAGCCAGCTCCGGAAATAATGGAGGTGGCTCTTCAAGTGCAGCGGCCGCCGGGGCAGCAGCCAGCTCTGGAAAGAATGGATCTGGTTCTTCAAGTGCAGCGGCCGCCGGGGCAGCTGCCAGCTCTGGAAATAATGGATGTGGTTCTTCAAAGGGAAACAAATCTGGATCTTCAAGTGCAGCGGCTGCCGGGGCAGCAGCCAGCTCCGGAAATAATGGAGGTGGCTCTTTAACTGCAGCGGCCGCCAGGGCAGCCGCCAGCTCCGGAAATAATGGATCTGGTTCTTCAAGTGCTGCAGCCGCCGGGGCAGCAGCCAGCTCTGGAAAGAATGGATCTGGTTCTTCAAGTGCTGCAGCCGCCGGGGCAGCAGCCAGCTCCGGAAATAATGGAGGTGGCTCTTCAACTGCTGCAGCCGCCGGGGCAGCAGCCAGCTCCGTAAATAATGGAGGTGGCTCTTCAAGTGCAGCGGCCGCCGGGGCAGCAGCCAGCTCCGGAAATAATGGATCTGGTTCTTCAACTGCTGCAGCCGCCGGGGCAGCAGCCAGCTCTGGAAAGAATGGATCTGGTTCTTCAAGTGCAGCGGCCGCCGGGGCAGCCGCCAGCTCCGGAAATAATGGATCTGGTTCTTCAAGTGCAGCGGCCGCTGGGGCAGCTGCCAGCTCTGGAAATAATGGATGTGGTTCTTCAAAGGGAAACAAATCTGGATCTTCAAGTGCAGCGGCTGCCGGGGCAGCAGCCAGCTCCGGAAATAATGGAGGTGGCTCTTCAACTGCAGCGGCCGCCGGGGCAGCAACCAGCTCCGGAAATAATGGATCTGGTTCTTCAAGTGCTGCAGCCGCCGGGGCAGCAGCCAGCTCTGGAAAGAATGGATCTGGTTCTTCAAGTGCTGCAGCTGCCGGGGCAGCAGCCAGCTCCGGAAATAATGGAGGTGGCTCTTCAAGTGCAGCGGCCGCCGGGGCAGCAGCCAGCTCCGGAAAGAATGAATCTGGTTCTTCAAGTGCAGCGGCCGCCGGGGCAGCCGCCAGCTCCGGAAATAATGGATCTGGTTCTTCAAGTGCAGCGGCCGCTGGGGCAGCTGCCAGCTCTGGAAATAATGGATGTGGTTCTTCAAAGGGAAACAAATCTGGATCTTCAAGTGCAGCGGCTGCCGGGGCAGCAGCCAGCTCCGGAAATAATGGAGGTGGCTCTTCAACTGCAGCGGCCGCCGGGGCAGCAACCAGCTCTGGAAATAATGGAGGTGGCTCTTCAAGTGCAGCGGCCGCCGGGGCAGCAGCCAGCTCTGGAAATAATGGAGGTGGCCCTTCAACTGCAGCGGCCGCCGGGGCAGCAACCAGCTCTGGAAATAATGGAGGTGGCTCTTCAAGCGCAGCGGCCGCCGGGGCAGCAGCCAGCTCTGGAAAGAATGGATCTGGTTCGTCAAGTGTCGCTGCCGCTGGGGCATCATCATCTGGAAGCGGAGGTCATGGTGACAAAAATAATTGCAACAACCATAAAACTGGTTACGGGCAGGATGACGAAGATGATGCGCAGACTGTAGGCCATGCTGGAAGTACAGCTGTCAAGGCCTCTAGCTGCAGCCACGCTTCCAGCCAGAAGAAGTCCAGCAGTTCAAGTTCGTCAAGTTACGCAAACAGTGCAGCAATTGGACAACAAGAGACCACAGGAGGACAAGAACACATAGTAAGCTGCAACGCTTGCAACAGTGAGGCATTTGAAAGCCAAAGTGAAAGCAGTAGCTCGTCCGAGTCTATGTCTGCTATCGAAGGCGACACATCTGGATCTTTGGTAGCCAGCAAAAGTGTTTCTGAGAGCAGCTCGAGTAGCAAGAGCAGCTCCAGCAGCTTCTCCGAATCTTCATCTTACTCGGATACTGACTTTGAAAGTGGAATCGAAAGCGAGAACTTCTCTCAAGGCGAGTCCTACGCGGAAGAGGCCAGCTACGAAGAGAGCCAAAGTTCTGCATCTAGCTTTGCCGCCAGCGAAAGCTATACCGAAATAGAATAGTTCACTCCATAAGACCTTACCCTTTGAATTATAGCTTACAAAGTACTGGCACATTCAATGACGGAGGCACTCGTCGGGGCATAAACACTTTATTAGAATCTCTTGCGTTTACATCTGCTAGCATAATGTAAAGTAATCTCGATCAGTCCAACTCAGGCAACTTGAAGTCATCAAGGCTGACACTAACCAGCCACTGTATAGCGGACTAATCTTCCTTGAAGTTCGCAAATCGTCCAAAAGTAGTGGGAGGTCTCTTCTGCAGGACCGCCGGAGGAAGTACCATCTTTGCCAGATATTCACCCGCCAGGCAGTAGTGTGAAAACAAAACTGTGTTCCGGTTTGAAGGGCACTGTTGCCAGCGAAATTACTGGGCATACGAGACTCATTGAGGAGATAACACGTTCTTGCCGCAGATGAGCAATGTTCTGACATCGCTCCAATCCCGCTACTAGCAAACGGCAGATGTAATGCGAATGTACCTACCTCATCATCATTATCATCATCATCGTCAACCCACATCGTCCCACTGCTGGGCACGGGTCTCCCATCACTTTCACGAGGAGGGTTAGGCCGTAATCCACCACGGAGCCCGGTCCGGATTGGTCCTCCGAAATAGTTCTCGGGTAGGTATGTGGGTTTCCTCACGATGTTTTCTTTCACCGAAAAGCGAGTGATAATTACCTATCTCCTATATCTCAGACTTATTATTAGTTTCTACCATCACTATCATTCATCATAATCATAATAAATCATTATAATCATCAGCCTTTAACACGTTGACTGCTAAACCGGTTTTTTTGGCACTTTTGCGAATCTTCACGCAACGTGTGTGTTTGCTAGCACTGGCGTTGCGTCGTCACTAAATTCAATCAGCAGCGGCGCACACAACTGGTGTAATAAAATTGACTCTACAGCAGTGCGTGTGCGTATGCCTGACGTTTTCGCTTAACATTATAAAAAACTCAAACGTGTGTTTTCAGCAGTGAACGTGTAAAGGCTTTTCGACCATTTCGACTTCTCTAATGTAATAAGAATAACGGACACCGATTTATTAACACAACACTGTTGCAAGAAAAAACCGCTTATGACGTTGCCAAGCTGAATTCAAACTAAAGACAAGCTTTTATAAAATACATATTCGGACTCCAAGCTCATCCCGGGATACACTAGGAACGATATGCCCCGCAACATGACGCGCAACACTCAGTCTACGCGTCGCTGCAACGTCGCAAAGTGTCCTGTAACAAGTTGCGCAATATTTTACGTGACGCAGGACGCTCCCGCTCCGAGAGCGGGCGCACGTGTCCCGCGTCAGTGCCGCGGCATTTGTTGCCGAGTGTAGTCGTATGCGATAATTCTCACTCGCAGAGAAGGTAATGGAGGAAATATTTATGTACGCAGCACACAACCTCCTCGGCCGACATTCCTATAAACACTGACTTGTGTGGCCTGCAAAATGTTCCGCGGCATTGTCTCTTCATGGGACATTCACGTCGCTGTCGCGTAACATGTCGCCTACTTAATAAGGAGTTTCGTTTTCTATTCGTCTCTATCAGATCAGATCAGCTCGGTGTATACAAAATTGTATTGTCATCGGAATTTGACATTGGCTTGAACAACGGGAACTGTATCAAAAAGACTTGCAAAATTTGTCCTAAACATCCGTGCATGCCCTCGTTTCCCAGAATGGTCCAGGTGGACTCCTGGGGGTCCACGGGACAATCGAGGGGGGGTAAGATAAGATAACAACTCTTTGTTGCACTCCAAGACATACATGCAAAAGTAAAAACATCTTATAACTAAAGGTACAATGGGCGGCCTTATTATGGGGGTCTAAGTTGTCGTGACAAAAAATAATATATGGTAGGAAATAAATAGAAATATGGTCGATATGTAGCTGCAGGAGGTCCATCGGAACCAGCAAAATTTTGAAAATGGTCTATGTAAAAAAAAAGTTTTGGAACCGCTGATCCATGTTAACACTGTGAGTTATTTTTATAAGCTTGTTGGTTTTCACGGCTTTGATGAGATTAATCGAAGCAATGGGGTCTTTTATTTTTATTGTATTAATTATTAGTTTGTCTCCTTAAGCTTTATTTTTCAACAGAATGTGGAATTTGTTTTGATTAAGTAAATTATGTTTAGAAGGCTGATAACTATGACTGTATAGTTTTAATTGTATGTACCTAAAATTGTTTTGGTTGTGATAAATAAAAATTTATAACGTTATTCATGTTTTTTTTTTAATTATAAATATTTAGATACTTACTACTTGTCTATAATATTTGGTGCTTTTACTTTTTCTATATTTATTATGAATTTACCAATATTTTCACTTCAGTTATAAAGTATTAAGTACTTACCATAATGTTTGATAAAATATTATAAACAAATCGGCTATAACTTTGATAAAGGTTCGGTAAGTTTAACCATTGCAACCTAATTATAGTATTTTGGGATTTTTAGGTAATTTGCTCACTCGTGGATAGTAACGAACACTAAATGTTTATTATTCCACCACTATTACACCAATATTAAACACGAACATTAAAGTTTGTGATAAAAATACGAAGATCAAATATTTTGGGTATCCCGCCTAAAAAGACCCCTGGTTTTTATTTTTTTATTCATAGACAAAAATGTTTGACAATCACATTGACAGCACCTTCGCTTTGACGTATGAAGTTTCATCTGTCAATTTGAACGTGAAACTAACATGCCCAGTGTTTCACGGCTGATCGGAAATAGGACAAAAATATTGAATTTTACACAAAAGTCACTAAAAATGAGTGCAGTAGTGCCAGAAAAATCATCCTGCATATTCTGCAACATCGCTAATAAGGTAGAAAACACGGAATTGCTATATGAAGATGAAGAAATATGCGTGTTTCGAGATATCAAACCTGCATCTCGTTTTCATGTTTTAACCATTCCGAAAAGGCATATTGAAGATGCAAGATGCTTGACTTCAGCTGATAAGGAACTCGGTGAGGCGTTTTTATGGTTTCAAGACTGAATTCCGATCTTGTTTTAATAAAATTCCATACATATCTTTGACGATTTGACATTACATTGAGTGTGGTCCAAAAGACGATAAAATTTTCGTGAACTTTGTTATTTTCCTAAATTTGCTAGGATTAGTGATTTGCTTTTAAGTTTGATCACGTTATACCTAAATAATTATAAAAAAACATATATCTATGTACCTGGACAGGTAACTAGATGTCTACCTTTGATGACATGTAAGATTGAGTGTGGTCCAGAGGAATAAATTAGTAAATAAAATATAACAGACTCATTATGATTAAATGTTTGAAACTAAATTTTCATTTGAACCTGAATTTAAGTCTGAATCCACCAGAAATTGTATTAGAATTCATGGTTTTCCCGATATTATATTAAAAAAATTGATTGCAGTTACGAAAATGGTTAGCGTCTCCAAAGAGATGTTGACAAGGAACAACTTACCACTCAATGATGTAAGGTTCGGTTACCACTGGCCTCCTTTCCGGAGCGTTAAGCATTTGCATCTACACACGATAGCTCCGGAGTCTGAAATGGGTTTCATTAGCAAGACTATATTCATGAAGGATTCTTATTGGTTTGTTTCAGTAAGTATAAAATATAATTGGAAAAAAAAAGCCTAAAAGTTTTGAAATTTGAAATTCTTATTCTTAAAATATTGAATGAATTATTATTTAACTTCTCTCATTTCTGTTTTCAGCCTGAATATGTGGACTCCAAACTGTAACAAAGACGGTGATAAAAACGACACAGGGATACCAACCACACAATAATTATTAAAAATAAATGTAGTGAGACTTTAGAGCCGATGTCTCAGAGTGACGAGTGCTGTGCAAAGCCATGCAGGATTATGCAATATTCTGGTTGGCACTGTAACTGTAACTGTTATGGGCAGGCGTAGCACTTACCATCAGGTGAATGACTTGCTCGTCTCGTCTTGTCACTCAGTCAAATATAAATGTTTATTATTATCTGGGATTTTGGTACTTTCTTATAGCGGGATTATGGGATAGTTTGCCGTTAAATGAATACACAGCGCAATAAATAATAATAAATAAATCGCTGGGAATATTCAGTTGAGTTTTATTTTATTTTTTTATATCTTTTATTCTATAATTAGAGAAACAATGTTTAGTAGCCTTAACTAGAATATACTAATACCATGTATAGTGTAATCTCTGTTGGAGATCCAAATTATAAATAAATAAAACAGCAAATTTTCGGAAAAATACCCTGAAGTTTCGTTCAAAAATTGTGAAACAGTGACAGCCTTGCGTCGATAGTGTGGCTTGATTGAACTTAAATAGTGACGGACAGACTAATGCCTGACTATGAAAAAAAAAAAGCTTTATAAACAAATAATGCGAAGCCAAAACATAAATTAAAAACAGAAACTTCAAAATCAAAAATTGGTGTGTCAACAACTGTCATTCAATCCATTCCAAAATAGGGATGGCGATTCTTTACGAAAAAGATCGATTTTTAAATCGATTCGAATCGTAGTCTAATGAATCGATTCACGAAAAAATCGAGGCCTACAAAATCGATTCTTAAAAAATCGATCTTTTTTTCAAGTTTGCGTTTACAATGTAAATTTGTGTCAATTTTACTAAAAACAAGATTAATATTGCAATTAACGATATCTTATCAATAAAATCAGGAAATTCAAAAATAGCAATTATTTTTATTACCGTATCAAACTATAAGATCAACTATAAAAAAAAAAGTTTTTATATACTAACGGCCTTACTAATAAAAAAAAGTTAAACATCTGTGTAACAACTGTATTACTATACAGTGAGTAAGCTATGAATAGGCGTTACACACTCCCTTTACTAATAATCCGTGGGTAAACAATGCATAGTTATCAATTCCTTATAACAAAAACCACTGGCAACTTTCGTAAGAAACGTTCGAAAACATTACGTCATATTATCAGTCTTAATATTAGTTCTAAAAACGCTCATAACTTTGAGTATAAGTATGAACACTTCCATCAATAAGAATTCCACATATTACTTATTAGTTATTTCAATGCTGATTATTCCTCTGTAAAAGTAAATTTAAATGATAATCACAACTAACAGAACAAACTGAAAATAATAGCGTCAAAGTAAAAAAGAGCGCTTTACTTATTTACTTACCTACTCTCAATTAGTTATTATTTCGCAACAAACACTACATGAAAATCTGTTGAAAATCAATCATGAAAATACTTTTAATACGCTAATAACAGTATTCCTTAAACGACAACAACAAATGAATAATGCAATATCAATCGTCACAGATTATAGATACATAAAGTCAAAGACTACAAACGTAACTTTTTTATTAAAGAGAGGCGAGTAAAGGATACTAAACATACAGCCATCTCGCGAGTTTATGAGTAGTTAACTCTTTAACCGGCAGCACTCTTATAATTCAGGCACATTCAACTAAATGCAAATAATGGTATGGTTTATACCAAAACAGAAAAAATCGAATGTCGATTTTCAAGGGTGATATATCGATTCAGTGAATCGACACAGTACTTCATATCGATTTAAAAAATCGATATTTTCTGCTCGAAAAATCGATTCTTCGATTAATCGATCTCAGATCGCCATCCCTATTCCAAAATCCGTGCTGAGTCCGCTCCACAATTTTCTAAATAACTTCACTTTTCCTTCCTTTGCTTGAATAAATAACTCCCTATTATTTCTCCGTAAAAATGGAAGACATCGAGCTAGATTCCTCCGAGCTTGGCACGCAGTCTTACTGGCAAAAGGCGTACATAATTGAAATAGCTAATTTCGAAGAGAATGGAGACACCGGCGATGTTTGGTTCGGCGAAGACAGCGCTCACAGGGCTATCGACTGGATATGCCAGTGTGGAAAGAGCCGGGATACTGCTGTAGTTGACATAGGTACGTACACTGTTGCCGCGGTAGCGCGAGAGCGATCCCGTGACCACCCCAACACGCGGAGAGGAGAACACCCCGGGGTTTTTAGTGGGTAAACCCCGTCAGGCGCGTCGCAGGACGCGCGCTGGCGGGGGAGCCCCACATAACCATCCGGCCTCCCCCCGAGGCCGAGGTATGCTAAGGACATTTCCCCCGGGTTAAAAAAAAAAAAAAAAAAGGTACGTACACTGTGACGGGGCTGCGGAAGACACTCCGTACTCATAGCCCCGAGAAAAGGCGTCACGGTGGAACACTGGGGTTTAGTGGTTATTGTGTTTATATGTGTGTACTTAGAATAGAATAGAAACCTCTTTATTGTACACCAGAAACAAAATAAACACAAAGCTGAAAACGATTTCTTGTGGTAGTAGTATGTACCTATCTTTTTATTTATTTATATAAATGGTAAACCACTGTCCCATCTCTTTGTTGGTCTTGTTTGGAAGATATCGCTCTCAGCGATAAGATCGCCCAGTGTGTCACTAATTGGTAAATTACATTTGTTTTAAATTTTAAGTTTTCTTTGTCCTGTGGTGTATCAGTGATCATCTATCAATCTATAATGTCAGGCTAGCTGGCGGGGAGTCCCACTTACTTACTTATCCCTGTGGTGTGATTTGTCACAGTCGACTCATATCAGCCTACTGCTGAGCACGGGTAGGAGTCCCAGTGGCTCCTCACTTTGGTGAGGAGGATGAAGCCAACACCATCAACCTCCGGATCGGTGGATCACATATCTCCGCACTAATTCACTGGCATGTAGGTTTCCTCACGACATTCTCCTTCACCGAAAAGCGAGTGATAATTACATACATTATGTTTTATAAGAAACCCATTGATACTCGCACTGGGATTTGAACTCACATTCTCCTCCTTGGAAGGCGGACGTTCCCCCACTAGGATGAATTGTTAACACTTTCACTGCTGAGCCGATTTTATTGTCTAGCCACAGGTGTGGCTCTGCACGCGCCATACTGTTTTCCCATACAACAAACACAATGGTTATGTTTTCTCGTACTCGCTGCAAGTTATGAAAAACACAACAGTTGTGTTTTCAGCAGTGAAGGTGTTAATAAGACTTTCCAATGTTCCAGGATGCGGCAATGGCTACACGTTGACGGAGCTCGCTCGGGAAACATTCACAAACCTACTCGGAATTGATTACTGTCTGGAAGCAATCACGTTAGCTGAAAAAGTGTCCAAAGCTGAATTTCCATTGATAAATTACAAGGTACTAAGATTTGATAGAACCCCCGAGAATTATTTCGGAGGTAGGTATGTTATATAGATAGATAGATAGATAGATAAACTCTTTATTGAAACAGCACAGAACAAAGAAAACTAAACATTACTACTTACTAGTGTAAACGCTGTAACCCTTTGACCGACCCAAAAATACTTTTTTTACATATTTGGAAACAAACCCACATTTCAACAGAGACTTTTAGCCACTTATGCGTAGCCATGTCAGCCCCATAGGTACTCTCTTTTGTTTTTTTAACTAGATGTCTGAACACATCCAATAAAAATATAAATAAATAAACATTGTACTACCTATTGTAATTCTTCTGTACTGTGTTTATTTTTGTTTCTGGTGTACAATAAAGAGTTTTTCTATTCTTTCTATTCTATTCTATTATTTGCCATCACTGACGTCGGTTAACTCAGTATAGATGTTTACTGGCATTTTGTCGTAACTAAACTCAATACAGCAGTGCGGGTTCGCTTGCCGTATAAATTATAAAAACACAGACGTGTGTTTTCAGCAATTAATGTGTCAAATAATATTTTTGATATGATTTACAGGTGTTCGATATAACCAAGGATGACGTTACACAACTAGGTAAATTCGGCATTGTTCATGACAAAGGCACGTATGATGCAATCTGCCTCAATCCGGAGAATGCGAAGGACCATCGGGAAAAGTATGTTGAACAAGTCTCAAGAATGTTGGATACGGATGGTTTGTATTTATTGTACACTAGCTGCGTCCCGCGGTTTCACCCATTTAGTGCCCGTTCCCGCGGGTGTACAGAGATAAAATATAGCCTATGCTACTAGCTGATAATGTAGCTTTCCATTGGTGAAAGAATGTTTTAAATCTGTGCTGCAGTGGTTTAGCCGAAACCTTACATATATTGTCTGTTTGTCTGAAGTTTTGTGAGAGCGATGTGTGAATGTGTTTAGAGCTGTTAAATTTAAAATTGTTTATGTTTTGATGTTTATATACTTGTTTCTTGTTTCTATGTTAATTTTGAATGTTTTAATTGTTCTGACACGATTATTATTGTGTACTATTAGTTAATATAATTGGTTATGCCGTATTAATTAATTAAATTAATAAATAATAAATAATAATAATATTTCCATACAAACTTTCATCCGCTATTTTTATTTGACAACCATAAGTTTAATATTCTTACAAACTTTCAATGTCATATTTATTTATATCTAATCAAAACCCTAATAAATAAGTTTCAAGCTTCTAGCTTCAGAAATGACGAGACTTCCATACAAACTTTCATCCCCCTATTTCAAACCCTTACAATGCTTTTTTCGCATTAAAAAGTGCCCTATGTCCTTTCTTAGGCTCTAGACTATCTCTGTACCAAATTTCATTTCAATCGGTTCAGTACGAGTTTAGGCGTGAAAGAGCAACAGACAGACAGACACAGTTACTTTCGTATTTACAATATAAAAGTAGGGATTACATTTTTCTTATTTATTATTATTATTTTTAGCCGTCTTTAGCGCACTGGATTATTCTGAAAATCCCCCAAGACCGTCCCCTTGGAGGGGGATTTCCGTTTAATTCCCATAAATCCCCTAAATGGTCGAATTTTGTTATTAAATCATAATTTAATTTTCAGGTCACTTCATAATAACATCATGCAACTGGACCGAAAAGGAGCTAATCAGTCACTTTTCAAACCATATGACCCCAAAATGTGTGATACCAGCTCCGCAGTTCAAGTTTGGAGGGACGGTGGGCAGCGTCGTGTCTTCAGTAGTGTTTGTTAATAAACAGACTGATGATTAATGCATAAAGCATAAATGACGCGTCACGACATACACAGCTCCCGACCCCTAACTAGGACTCCCAGTACTAGGGAATCAGGAACTATGAGGACCATGCTCGTACAAACACGCAGACTCGGAGCAAACAGCCGTGGTTTACAGTTCACATAAATGTTTACTATATCGACGCTAGAAAGCGTAAACGCTGTAACCCTTTGACCGACCCGAAAATACTTTTTTTACATATTTGGAAACAAACGCTGTAACCCACATTTCAACGTCCCCTAGGAACTTTAGGATATAACCAAGGTAGCAGTATTTTAGCTTTGTATGTAACACACCAAATATCCAAAATTTACGTTTTTAGATCGAGTAGATAATGAGTTATGATTTTTTTTCAACAAAAAAAAAGTTTGGTGAACAATTTTGCGTTTCAAGGTTACAGCGTTTACGCTTTCTAGCGTCGATATGGAAATAGAAGCTGCAACCTTCGTTTTGTTGTTGACTCATCACGAGCATTGGTAGATATTTTTTTTGGCAAGTCGGGATTTTGGAGCTTTATGACTGAAAAAAGCGGGATTCTTTCGTCGAAAGCGGGACATAGTAAAGAAACGTATAATTATAGTTAAACAGAAATTTTCAAATATTTTCTTTTTATTTGAATTCAAATTACGTTTACGTGACAATATAATATGGCAAAAATAGCTATAGAAAAATTTAATATTTTAAATCAGATTTACACTATAGTTAAATACTGGAGTCTTATTCGCCTTCTGAATAAAAAAAATATCGGTATCCCCGAAAAGCGGGACCGAGCTTGTCCCGCGCGGGACATTTAATTTGGATTTAAAAATTGGGACGTCCCGCCATAATCGGGACGTCTGGGAACGCTGCTCAACATTCACATAGCCACGGAGACCCATAATGCCACATATTCAACCGCCAAGCAGTAGTGTGCAAACGTTACAGTTCTGGTTAAACAGCACTGCTGCCAGTATAATTAAATTACTAGGCATGTGAGAATTTAGAACCAATGTCTCAGGGTGACGAATATAGTGCAAGATTGTGTAATGCAAAGCACTGAGTGACACTGCAACTGTTATGGGCAGGCGTGGCGCTTACCGTCAGGTGAACGACCTGCTCGTTTCGCTCAGTGACATAAAAATAATTGTTATAAGTTTTATTCTAGATTTCAAATATATATTATTGATAATTTATGTCGGTGTATTATTTAGTATGTAGATTTTTATTTATTTTGTTATATAAACGGTAAACCACCGTCCCATTTCTTTGTCGCTCTTCTCCATGCATGGTTGTCTGGAAGAGATCGCTCTCAGCGACAGGACCGCCCATTGTGACACTAATCGTTGAATCTCATTAGAGTATTTTGCGAAACCCGTCAAAGCCCGCCTGGGGAAGTACCACACCCGCCAAGCAGTAGTGAGCAAACATTACTGTGTTCCGGTTTGAAGGGCACTGTTTCCAGCGAAATTACTGGGCGTGTGAGACTTTAGAGCCGATGTCTCGGTGACGAGCGCAGTGCGCCGCGCAGGATTATGTAGTGTAAAGTTCTGGGTGGCCCTGTAACTGTTATGGACTGGCGTACCATCAGGTGAACGACTTGCTCGTCTCGTCACACAGTCAAATAAAAAAAAACAAAATGATTTATTGTGGTAATAAATATATTAAACATCTCTTTACAATAGAGCTTATAAAATACCCTAACTAACCCAAAATACCCTTTAACAGTTTTAAGGGCGGCTTGCACCGATTAAGCAAATTTAGAATGAACCCAATTTAAACTTAGCTTAACACGTTCAATGCTGCGAACACAGCCGTCGTGTTTTTATAACTTGCCGCGAGTGCGGGAAAACACTATGGAGTGCGCAGAGCCGCACCCGTGGCTAGACAAGCAAATCGTCTCAGCAGTGAAAGTGTCAAGCTCGTTGCACGACGTTTAGTGTAAAACTGCACAAGAGGTGAGGCCTGCGGGGCTATGCAGCACTCTCAGCATTTTCATGTATTGAAATAACGAGTCCCGTGGCAATCAAACGTCACAATGAAACTAACTCGAGCTGACCCGCACCGTGCTGCATAGCACCGTTGAATGGCGATAATGATGATTTAAAATCTTTTTTACTGTCAAAATCACCCCTTGAGGGGATTAGGACAGTAAACCGATCCAAACAAACGTCAAACCTAACCGAGCTTAGCACTAAATCTAAAAGTAGCGGAATCTAGATGGAATGTTGGAGCAAGACACCCCTCTGTCACTAAGCATTCTAAAAAACAACCCCCATCTAGAAAGAAAATGAAGTTAACCAGTGTGGGTCAACGTCAAAAAACAGGAACAAAATTCAAGAAAAAAAAAAACTTAAAGGCGTTTAAATGCCACCATTATTCACCAAATGCAACTAAGAATAAGTAGGTACACATTTATTACATTTAAAATGAAATTTACACTGTTTAATACAGAACAAGTGGTTATTTTTCATAGACAAAATTCCCACAAAATTGCGTCTCCTGGGATTATGACAGTAACCAATTTGTCAGTTGTCAGTTGGTCGGGATAATCAACCTACTTTTGACACGAACTAGAAGCGTTTCTCACATAAACCATTCTAGTACAAAAAAAGCTTTAAATGTTTAAGTAAAGGACTAAACACAAGCTTACGTTTTTCTTAATTTTTTGATTACTAGTGTCTCGTCTCCCCCCTCCTCGACCACCGCTTCAACTGACGGAATATTTGTTTGCGCCACAAAAAAGTCCCGCAGACGCGGCGCTGCAGCCGCGATTCATTATGTTCCCAGCTCACCAAGTAACTAATCCGTCTAATTATCGATCTTACTTTAACGTATAAATCGACGCTAGAAAGCGTAAACGCTGTAACCCTTTAACCGACCCGAAAATACTTTTTTTACATATTTGGAAACAAACGCTGTAACCCACATTTCAACGTCCCCTAGGAACTTTAGGATATAACCAAGGTAGCAGTATTGTAGCTTTGTATGAAACACACCAAATATCCAAAATATACGTTTTTAGGTCGAGTAGATATTGAGGTATGATTTTTTTTCAACAAAAAAAAAGTTTTTTGGCTCTGGTGAACAATTTTGCGTTTCAAGGTTACAGCGTTTACGCTTTCTAGCGTCGAAATAGAGACATTCAAAGATAGGGAGAGGATCTAAGGAGTTTGCTCCAAACTTTGTCCGGGGAAACGTCCTCATTCATTTTAGTTCCTGGTTTTGCCGCGGGACATCTTTCGTGGCGCTGACTCTATGAAATATGACGTCACGTATCACTATTACTTGTTTTATGGAACGTCCGCCAGAATAGATGGATAGTAAAATTGTTTAAAAATAAGAATAAAAACTTGAGCTACGTGACTTACTTATCATCTTAGACAATATTTCATTTGTGCTATGGAATTTACAACTACTCTTTACTAATCGTAAGACACGTACTTCGCAGGTGCTACTGATAAGCGACGGTTTATAGCAAAACTGATTATATTCTATAAAATCCGGCCAAGTGTATGGAAGCCCCCCTTAAATCTTTTTTTTTCTATTTTCTTATAGCGTTGTTATAGCGGCAACAGAAATACGTCATCTGTGACAATTTCAACTGTCCAACTATCACGATTCATGCGATACAGCCTGGTGACAGACGGACAGGCAGACAGCGGTGTCTTAGCAATACGGAACCCTAGAAAGAGAACCCAAAATGGGCCGGGCCAAAGACAAATGGAATCGCCCAAAGTTACCGCTCGGCCCTGAACTACATTTGATTATATCTAATTGATAAATATAGGCTACATATGACATATAATTATAGATAATTTCTAACACTAACGACTTAATTAGATACTGAAGGCAAAGCGAAATCGCAGCGCTAATTATCAGAGACCGATCCCCAATTGAATTCACATTAACACGTCGACTGCTGAACCGGTTTTTACATTTGGGCACCGTTACGGACCGTGTGCGTTTCCCAGCACTGGCGCGCCGTCTGTGTGAGCCGCGCTGTAGTAGCGCCGCGTTACACACACACGTCTGTGTTTCGCCGCACAGCCGGCACGTGAGCTGCGTTAACACAACAAGTGTGTTTTCGCACCCGCGTAAAGTTATAAAAAGCACGTGTTTTCAGCAGTAAACGGTCAATGTAACTTGATCGAAACGTCGAGGGTATTCCAAATGATATTTTGATAACAATGTAACAACAAATGGGAGCAAACTAGACCCGTTTATAGTTGTGTCGGCGGATCTAGGCCAACGTGAACGCGGCCTGCGTTCGGAAAGTTTGCGCATGCAGTCACGAAGAAATATTTCAGTGCGCCTTGCCTTGTTCTCAGTAGGTGGGGAATAGTGGGAAATGCCAGGCGGCCAACCCTAACTGGCCAAATCCTAACTCGCTTCCAAAATACGAACACTTTAACGCTTTCTGCGGCGACACTTCACGATGGTCTAGATAAATCGACACTATTTATGCTTAATAAACACAATACATAATAATCTACATACATACTGCAATATTCAGATACAATATTTTCACAACTTCCTTCAATTATTACCCGTTGCAACCTGTTTTCCCAAAAGTTTCCCAAACAGTCAGACCTGGAGTATAACAGTATGACCCGATGGGTAAAAATTCCCAACAAGACACGCTGACTCGTTGAGGTCATCGAGATGAGCAGGTAGTTCAACTGATGGTCTACGCCACGCCTGCTCATAAAAGTTTCAGATATGACAATTAGCGCCAATTGGAATTAACATCAGTCAAAATCCATAGAAAAACAATTTGACGCCAAATAAGATAAATAAAATAATAACATGATATAACTATCTTTAAATATGGCAGTTAATTAATCAAGAAATAATATACTTATAAAAAAAAAAAAACATTTGTTATGATTAGGTAGAAATTGTTACACACTATTAAGTCTTCGTTATTGGTTGTGTACTATTGCTAAATTAAAAAAAAAAAGCAAATAAATAATAATAATTACATCCTTCTTACTGGATAAAAATGAAAACCAGAGGCTTTAGAATACCAACTTACAGAAGGTAGGTTTCCAAAAAAATTCTTCTCATAATCTCAAACAGGGTATTTTCTACTTGTTTCGCATTTACTCACTATGATTAAAATTTTAAACAATATAAACAAGAAAATTAATTAATAGCATACTTGTGGGGGTGAGAGACCAGACCTCAGCTGCTTTCCGGTTAGGTTGTGGCACAATTTTATGGATTCCCAAGTCAATTATGTCATTTTAACACGTTCACTGCTGAATACACACCTGGAGGCCTACCATGACATCGTAAAGCGATTCAATTGAAGACCTAAACTGAACCGCGTCGCATAATCGTACCGTGACGTCTTTTTCTTATTTTGCTGCCATTTTCAACCTAAACTGGATCGCTTTAAGGTTGAAAATGGCAGCAACATAAAAAATAAAACGTCACGGCACGATCATGCGACGCGGTTCAGTTTAGGTCTTCAATTCAATCGCTATAAGATGCCATGGTAGGCCTCCTGTTATTTTAGCGCAGTTCACGTGCCGGCCGTGCGGCGAAACACAGACATGTGTAACGCGGCGCTGCTACAGTGCGGCTCACACAGACGGCACGCCACAGCTGGAAAACACACGGGCCGTAACGGCGCCCATATGTAAAAACCGGTTCAGCAGTGAACGTGTTCACTGTTAATTGATACAACCTTTTTTCCCAAAAGCTTCACAACATTCAGACCCAGTGGTGACACTGTGACGCATTGGGAAAAAATACCCAATGAGTCACACCACAGAATATATTTATAACATTCTTAATTATATCTCAATTTTTATATTACAATGCACACGGACAATAATTATAGTAATTTAGCAACACAATTTTTAAGATAATTAGATAAAAACTCCCTTTAACATAATATGTTTTTACTAATTTCTTTTTTCAATACTTATATTTATTTTCAATATCAATTTTAATACATACATACATATTTTACACTGCGTTTCATGTTTTATATTAATTTTTATAAGGAATGTTTTTTTTTATTTTACACGACTCTTTGTTTAAATGTATTTGCTTCTAGCTACAATTTAATGACAGTATAAATATTATTTTCCCGAACTTCCCTTTCTTTTTCCAAAGGCCGTTTAATTTGACATATTTCTTTTTACATATAAATACATATTAAGAGGAATCAACATACTATTATAATCTTTAATGGAATATGTTATTTTCACAAGCAGTCAAATTTCTTTCTACCAAAAAGAAATTTCTAGATAGAAGGCAAAATTATGTGATGGAGGATAACCACGCCCTGCCACATTAGTTGCAGAAAAGTTACAATAGACCTAACCCCACTTAAACCACCCGGCGTCCACGTTATTAAAAACATGTGACGGGTTAAAATTGTTTTGTGTTAACCACTATTAACATTAGATACAGTCCATAACTTTTTATTTAAGCTAACAACTGTTGTATTATGCTTTCACATAAAATTCCTAATAATTAAATAACACATAGAAATAAACAAAATCTTATAGAATTATTATATAAAAAGGACATTTCTAATCTGTCCCTTTTGTTTAACTTTTATCACGTTCACAGCTAAAAACACACTTTTGTTTTTTTTAATTTTACGAACCCACACTGCTGTATTGTCAATTTTATTACACCAGTTGTGTGCGCCCGCACTGCTGATTGAGTTAAGTTACGATGCAACGCCAGTGCTAGCAAACACACACGCTTCGTTAAGATTACCAAAAGTGCCAAAAATAAAACCGGTTCAGCGGTGAACATGTCAATATACGGACAAATTGCTTGGACGCTGATGAGTCTACAGCACAGTGTTGAAAGTCACTTCACTAAATGTTAACTTTCGTAACAATCATTTATTCGTTCGTAGCCAGTCATAGAGTCCATTTCTTAAACCTGGTGAATGAGATGGTAGAAACAACATTGTCCGGGATCCATCAATCCATCATCAGCCCATATCGTCTCACTGCGTTGCACGGGTCTCCCCTCCCTTCGTGAGGAGGGTTAGGCCATAATCCACCATTGGGCCCGGTCCTGATTGGTGAATAACATACCTACCTCCGAAATAATTCTCGAGGGTATGTGGGTTTCCTCACGATGTTTCCCTTCACCGAAAAGCGAGTGATACTTACGTACAAAATATGCTTTTTACATACAAACATTGGTAAGTGCCCGCTCGGATATTCATTAAACTCCATAATTTTTTCAAGAGCTTTCTTAATCCTCCTCATGAAAGTGAGGGGAGACCTGAGCTCAGCAGTGGGACGTTATGGGTTGATGATGATGATGATGAAGCGTTCATTGTCCACACTGTGGGCAGTACACATCAGCATCTATGCTGCTCGTCCATAAATAAACAATTCCACAAGAACGTATTTATAAATATGAATTATTATAAATATGCATTTTCTCCACTACATGCTCGAACTCACTATATATGTAATACATAACAATGTTTAGAAATAACAATACAGATAAATAACATGCGACCATCATGTCAATGTCTAGAGTGGTTCCGTAAACCACCAGGGTCGAGGGCTACATCCGCTCGCAGTAGCCTCCTTGGTCACTTGTATTCTTATAGATCAGGTAGCCAAACACAATGGCGACTCCAGTCATAAGAAGAGTTAGAAGCTGGAATATCTTCAGCTTTTGAACTTGATTGTGCAAGATATCATAGTTATTTTGAAGGTTATTTAGTGCGTTCGAAATATTATCCGGTTTATCGTGAATCTTGTCAATGATGCTACCGTTTTTAGCGATATCTTTCTCAGGGAAGTGGCACTTAAGCCGGTACTCGTCAACTTTGCTGCCGGTGGAATTGGACCAGACGTCGGCGAGTTCTTTCGGAGTTAAATCCGCTTTGGGGATCTGTACTGACATGACAAGGAACCTGTCTTTGGTAACGGTTTTTATATGGAACCCTGGCTGGACCACAATTAGGATTGTCTGCGTAGTGCCAGGAGCTAAAGTACCAGAGCTGGGTCTAACTCGGAACTTTTCCGGAGACGTCGTCCGGATTTTATATGAAATAGTACTTTCATCCATGTTGGTTAGAATAAATTGACCGGATAAGTCTTCATTTTCAGCCTTGAATATTATGGTATCATTTGGAACTATACGGAGCATTTCCCCTGGGGAATGCTGGCTGTCCCCTTGCTCGGCAAACGTGACTTTCTTTGGCGTGTGCTCTGGATAAGATCTATTTTCTGGAATAAACTCGAAGACATATTCGTCTTTGCCGCCCCAGCATTTCAAAGCTTGATCCGGAGCCACAATGTCTTTCAATGTATCTTTGTTGGCAAACTTCATGCGTTCAATAGCTTTCGCGGGAAGAAGTGACTTTACAACTTTAAATGCCGCACTCAACACCCAGGGCATGTTAAAAATGACTATGTAATTTAGGAAATTAGGGTAGTAAAGCTTAAATAGCATGATCAGGTACTTGATCAGCTCCATGTCCATGTTACTGAGGCCTGCGCCATCCATATCGAAGAACATCGTGATTTTATTACCACATTCCTCTCGTTCAACTCTATCAAACCAATAAATCATAATTTTTTTCAACTCCTCATAGTCTTTTTGGCCTTTCACGTGCATTTTTGATTTTAGAATCAAGAGTAAGCAACCGTCTACGTCTCGGCCGCGGGGGAAAAACATACCTTCTTTTATATATTCCGTGCGGATTGTCGATTCGGTGATGTCGCTGGCTCCGACATTTTTTCGCCACGTTAGTATGTCCCAGAGCATGTCCGCCGCTTGTTTCGCATCCTTGTCGGAGTGTATGAGGACTCTTTTCAAATATTTCTCGTCCTTTGCCCGCTCAAGGTCCAAAGGGTGAAATAATTCCGTTGGGTTGGAAGTCGCTTCGTACAAACGAGTTTCGAACATGGAACGCACGTCCGCTGGCGTCGCCATTCTTGCAGAACTCTGATTATTTCATAGAAAAATTGCGTGAGAGTATTTAGAGAATATTTCAATACGAATTCTATAAGAAATATTTCGACGATGATGAATCAATCGAAGAACCAACTGATTGTTTTTTTTTTTTGTAGGTAAATGTCAATCTTCAAATTCCAATATCCAAATGTCACGCACAACTTCAAAATGTCACAGAAAACATGATTTTGTCTTTGGTTTTGTAACAATTTGGACATAAATCCGAACAAACTTAATTCATTTCTGAAATCTTTACGTAGAACGGAACGTTAACAAATGACGTTTTAGTATTAGTGTTGCAAGCTTGTATTTATTTTTTACATTTGGTAGATTTTGTATGAACGTGTGTATCTGGGCTAAAGTTAGAAACTTAGAAACTGAAAAAATATATATTCTCTAAGATTTTATCAAATTACAAATGACTTAACCGAGCACAGATTACAAGAGAATACTAATTCGTTGAATAATTTGATTTGCAAGAAAAAATTAACTAGTAGCAATATCAATGTCTGATAGCAGCACTACCACATAACTGTCAATTTTTTCTACCACTACAAGTAGGTCACATAAATACCTACATTTGCTTTAGCGAGTTGTGATTCCTCGCTATTTTATTCAATTTACTTGTTTATTCGTTCAATTAACATCATGTGACTGAGTGCACGACCGCAAATAGATATTCTGAATGTGTCCGACCACTACAAACAAAGCTAAAACAAGACTGTACCGTTAAAAAAAATTGATAAACTTGGCAATGTGTCTTAGGGAAGAATCGATAATTCCTATATTCTGCAGAATTGCCGAAAGTGTTGTCGAAGTCAGCTGAATTCTGTGTTGCTGCGCTGTTATATTGTGATTAGTAAACAGTAATTACAGCCGCCGTTGTTCAGTGAAGTGATCGATTGGAAAATAAAATTAATATTTATGAAACAACTGCGCGGTTTTATATAATAAACTCGTTTACCTAACTTGCGGCAGTGGGTTAGTGGGGAAGCGATGTTCAACTGCTAATTTGGTGAGTAAACACAACAACAATTACATTACTACTACAGTTTAAACCGCTAAATTCGATACTGTAAGTTGAATTATTATTACGACAGAAAAATTATAAACAATCGTTATAAAACTCACTCAAGACCACCCAATATGGATTATTATGTTTTTAAATTCCTATTGTCCACTAAAAACCTTAGAAAAAATCGAGAAAATGAATCGGTGTAAGATTATCGACAATATGTGCGTCGGCGAAGAGGATGTCGAAATGTTAACATGTAGGTAGGTAGTAATGAATGCCGTGACTCAAGAGCTACGACCGTGACTTATTAGAGGTCTCTTTTAGTAGAACAAATAAAGTAAAATGTTTTTTGTTTAAACTATGCATAAAGGCTGGGCAAAAGCTCAAGATCAAACGTACTGTAGGTCATGTTGGGAGGCCTTCGCCCAATAATAGGACAATACAGGCAAAATAAAGTAAAACAAGGGCGAGGCGGACTCGTGCACAAAGGGTTCCGTACCATTATCTATAACAACGGCTTAATTACTTTAATTTAATAATTTATTTTTTTAAGTGAAAATGTAACTCAATATTCTGTGAATATTTCAAGCGTCTAGTTGTTGCCATTATCAATATCGAGCAAAAATGAGCAAAAACAAAAGGGAATGCGAGTATTTACTTGGACATGCCTACTCTTTAAATATAGCTTAACCGGCTCCGGACCCAAGTGGGCTGTTGCAGATCGAACATGGCCACATGGGGTTATTCTGCTCCGAGTTCTGCCCAGTGCAACTGTGGCGCTCCCGAGCAAGACATGCGGCATCTGCTGTCGTGCCCGCGCTGCCCTTACACCTGCTCATTGAACGACCTGCAAGAGGCTTCCCCTCCTGGGGTGGCAATAGCCGAACATTGGGCTAAAGCTTTTAGCAGCTTACTTTTTTCAATAGTCTCGTAGAATAGAATAGAATAGAAAAACTCTTTATTGTACACCAGAAACATAAATAAACACAGTACAGAAGAATTACAATAGGTAAACAAGGGTAGTACAATGGGTGTAGATGCTGAACCATCGATAGAAAGAAGAAGAAGGATATAAAAATAAAAATATATGTATGAAAAGAAAGAAAGAAAGAAAAAACATTTATTCTGACACAACAGCAAACACCGTACTTAGTTAGAGACAAGACAAAAAAATTAAAACACACAATGAACATAATAGTGTACTAGTGTAGTGTGTAAAGCTACTAAGACAAGTTCAAATCCCAGTGCAGGAGGCATACCATGACCTCTTATAGCGATTCAATTGAAGACCTAAACTGAACCGCGTCGCATAATCATACCGTGGCGTCTTATTTTTTATGTTACTGCCATTTTCAACCTAACCTGGATCCAGTTAAGGTTGAAAAGGGCAAAGTTTGTAAAAAGTTTACCCTTGATGGGGTCAAGGGTAAAATTTTTACAAACTTTGAATGCCAAATTTATTTTTATCTAATCAAAAGCCTAAAAAATAAATTTCAAGCTTCTAGCTTCATAAATGACAAAACTTCCATACAAACTTTCATCCCCTATTTCAAACCCTTACAATGCTTTTTCCGCATTAACTGATACCCTATGTCCTTTCTTAGGCTCTAGACTATCTCTGTACCAAATTTCATTTCAATCGGTTCAGTAGTTTAGACGTGAAAGAGCAACAGACAGACAGACAGACAGACAGAATTACTTTCGCATCCCTACTTATATTATAAAAACTTACCATTGAGGGGGTAAAATATATATATAGGGAATGAAAGTATGTATGGAAATATGTAAGGTTTCGGCTAAACCACTGCACCGATTTAAAAAAAAATTCACTAATGGAAAGCTACATTGACAGCGAGTAACATAGGCTATATTTTATCCCCATATTCCCGCGGGACCAGGAATTACGCGGGTGAAACCGCGGGGCGCAGCTAGTTTATAATATAAGTAAGGAAGTAAGTATAGATAAAATAAAGATAAAAAAGATAAAGGACAGGCAAAATATAATTCATGTCAAAGGGCTGTCAGCGGGCCGGATTAAATGCTTTCGCGGGCCGCACGTTGGTTATCACTGATCGAGATATTGGTATTAATAATCCACTGGTTTACCCCTTTATCTGCCGAATGTGAAAAGATAACCACTTTTGAGTCATATCTTGTTGGAATACAGTTATTTATCTCTCCATTTACACTGTCATCCAGTGTAAAGCCACTTCCACACGGGCGCGCGTAATATCGTAATTTTAATGTTTCTATGTTATTAACTCATTGTTTTATTCATGATTCTGTAACTTATCTGAGTACTTTAACGACATTTTATTAATAACTAGCTATACCCTGCCACGCTTCGCTGTGGCAGGGTATAGCTGATGAAAACAATAGATAAAAACAATCCTTGATGCGGATTATATATCATGCTAAAATTTCAGCTCGATCGGTGCAGAAATTTTTGAGTTTTTGAAGCGTACACAAACCTACATAACATTTTTATATATATAGATTGTAATTGGCCACGGCCGTCTAACTAATAAATAAATCGCAGTGTTATTCTGATAATTCCATCCGGGTGGGGGTCTAGCGAAAATCACGAAATATCACAGGGGGGGGGTGGGGGGGGGTTAGTAGTAACCTATCACGTTTACTTTTTTTCGTCAAACGCGCGATTTCTAAACCTAAAAGCAGCTATTCTAAAAGCGGCTATTCTAC
Organism: Campaea margaritaria; assembly: GCA_912999815.1. Classification (NCBI taxonomy): domain Eukaryota; kingdom Metazoa; phylum Arthropoda; class Insecta; order Lepidoptera; family Geometridae; genus Campaea; species Campaea margaritaria. The sequence goes on from OU538818.1 coordinate 4,121,898, forward strand.
AATATTCAAGGTACTTTCCCTCCATGTGGCATATCCGTGGGACACCCTGTATATCTCTAACCTTCGCTCTATTGGATACGAAATCATTTTAATTACGTTAGACGATCTCCATCAGTGATGAGCCAAAGCGTGATGTTTTTGAAGTAACACTTCTTTACGCACGCTTGACTTGGGGAGTGAGCTGGTGAATGCGGGACGAGGGCGTTACGAGAAGTGTGATCGGGCGAGGCGGACGGAAGTTGAAATGCAGATGTACGAGTCAGTTAGTGAAGGTAGAAAGAGAGAGTTGCGTTTCGTATATTTTTTTGAATATCTTTTATAAAATATGTTTAAATATTTTTTTAGTACACTATATATGTCCCAGCACACATTTTTAGATTTTTATTTTCATTTAGCTGAGTGACGAGACGAGCATGTCGTTCACATGAATGCCACCCAGAACTTTACATAGCATAATCCTGCGCGGCACTGCACTGCGCTCGTCACCCTGACACAGGCTCAAAAGTCTCATATGCCCAGTGATGTCGTTGGAAACAGTTCCTCTTTCACGCAAAAACTACTGAACGGATTCGAATGAAATTTGGAATACAGATAGTTTATAACCAGGGTTGGGTAATAGAATAGAATAGAAAACTCTTTATTGTACACCAGAAACAAAAATAAACACAGTACAGAAAAATTACAATAGGTAAACAAGGGTAGCACAACGGGCGGTCTTATCGCTGAAAGCGATTTCTTCCAGACAACCTTTGGATGGACAGTAAAAAAAACATTTAACAATAGGGTACTTTATATCCCGATAGTATGTTCCTGTGGGACAAAACGTGAACTACGCGGGTGAAACCGCGGGGCGCCTCTCCCCGCAATCTCCGACAGTCAACACTACACGCCCATAAGCAATAGACAAACGCGCAGTATGAACTTTCGTACTAGCGGGCTGTCTTTTGTCTCGGTCGCGTAGTATCTTTAAGGACTCACACACGCATTTGGCGCGTGTACACACGTCGTTTACATGTGTGAACTGTCAAATCCGACTTTGTATGGAGTGTCCGAGGTGTGGCGATAGATGGGGAGAGGTCGCGTCGCGCCATTCGCCGTGCATTATAACATTCTGTTTAATAGTTTTGTAACTCCACATGGCTTCTCCTGTTACATTGATATTAAAATTACATATCTACATATATATATAACACGTAGAAACCTGATAATACACACGTTTAATAGAATAGAAGAATAGCATAGAATAGAAAACTCTTTATTGTACATTATTTTTTTTTATATTATCAACTAGCTGTACCCTGCCACGCTTCGCTGTGGCACATCGCACATTCGCTGATATGTCACTGATGAAAACAATAGATAAAAACAATCCTTGATGCGGATTATATATCATGCTAAAATTTCAGCTCGATCGGTGCAGAACTTTTTGAGTTTTTGAAGCGTACACAAACCAACATAACATTTTTATATTTATAGATTTAGGTACATACATAATGTTTATAGGTGTATATAGGTTACTTTTTATCCCGGAAAAATAACAGTTTCTTTGGAATAATAGGTGAAGCCGCGCGGCGCTTCTGGTCCTCTATTTATACGTACGTGGATATAAAATTGTTTCCACCGATAAAATGTAATGTAAAACTACGTCAATTTCACAATTGCACTAATTCTGCTCGTTCGTGTTATTAAAAACCGGACGGAGTCGGGTGTGCTAACTAACTATGTGTTATTAACGCGTTTTTTATTACTTTGACCCTTAAGGTGTGAATTTAAATGACTTATGACATATTTCAATTCACGTTGACTCCTGAACCGGTTTTTCGGTCGGGCACCGTTACGGCCCGTGTGCGTTTCCCAGCGCTGGCGCGCCGTCTGTGTGAGCCGCGCTGTAGTAGCGCCGCGTTACACACACGCGTCTGTGTTTCGCCGCACGGCCGGCACGTGAGCTGCGCTAACACAACAGCTGTGTTTTCCCGTCCCCGCGTCAAGTTTTAAAAAACACAACGTCTGTGTTTTCAGCAGTGAACGTGTTAAGGTAGTACATTTCGCTTCAACAGCTCATATCGGCCCAGTGCTGAGCACGGTTCTCCCCTCACTTTCGTGAGGAGGATTAGGCCATAATCCACCGGGTCCCACCCGGTCCGGATTGGTGGATAACACACCTCTGAAATAATTCTCGGGTAGGTATGTGGGTTTCCTCATGAAGTTTTTCTTCACCGAAAAGCGAGTGATCATTTAATTACCTACGTACAAATTCTCATTCGCTTTTATAATTAGTAAGCATTAATTAAAAATAAGTTCACCTATACCTAGATTGCTGCTTTTTAGGGTTCCGTACCCAAAGGGTAAAACGGGACCCTAATAAGTACTATGGCTCCGTCATCTTCTGTCTGTCCGTCTGTCACCAGGCTGTATCTCATGAACCGTAATAGTTAGACAGTTCAAATTTTCACAGATGATGTATTTCTGTGGCCGCTATAACAACAAATACTAAAAATAAGAATAAAATAAATATTTAAGGGGGCTCCCATACAACAAACGTGATTCTTTTGCCCATTTTTGCTCGATATTGATAACGGCAACAGGTAGACGCTTGAAATATTCACAGAATATTTAGTTATATATTCACTTTAAAAATCAATAATTTAATTAATATAAATTTAACATTTAAGGGGGGCTCCCATACAACAAAGTACGGAACCTTTCGTGCGCGAGTCCGACTCGCACTTGGCCGGTTTTTTTAATTAGCAAGCATTAATCATAATCACATGTCATTAATTAAAAATAAGTTTACTGCGTAGTTCGCGGGTTTTTACTTTCTTTTATTTCCTCTGCATATTATGTATTATTTTTCCCTCTGGATATTGCAGTTAGAGGCCTCTTCTGCAAGAGACCGCCTGGGGAAGTACTGAAGTGAAACACGCAAGTTGGTTGAACACTGTTTTATTCCCATATAACATACAGTGAGGGTACACCGAGTAGGTCTACCCTCGTAATTAATATACTACATCTTCCCCCTTACACAAGGGGAAGAAAAAAAAAACAAAAAAAAAAAAACAAGTAAAGCAACTAAGTAACAAGTATTATACTATAAATAACTAGGATGTTATTGTTTACTAGAACCAAAAATTAAATTTGACAACATTCGTGTAGTTCGTTCCCTTGACCTCGTTACGGGAACAATTGGTGAAGATGGAACAGACTCATCCGAAATGCTTTCATATGTATAACCGTCATCGCGCGCTGTGGCCTCGGCTTGCTCATCCGCGTGTGTTATCTGCGGTGATGGCGTATCACGCCCCGACTCATTTACTACCTGAGTCTGTGACTCACTCACTGGTTTTGGTCTGCGTCTAGGTACAGCTGTCATAAAAATCGAACTTGTATTGCCGCCTAGTCCCGTAGTACCAGTTGTGCGGCTCGGAACCTGCGCTGCACCTAACCGAGATCGCGACACCAGCTGACTCCGACTACGTCTGTACCGACCGCCCCGCTCATCTTCCACCACATACGAACGCGGTTCGGGCGCATGACTAACTATTGAAACCGGTTTCCTGGTGCCATTGCATACTAACGTCGCTTTATCACCTGGAGACAAAGGATCGAGCGATCTCGCTGCCCTCACTATTATCAGCATAGTCAACGCTTAAATTTAAAACTTCACGGATTGCTTTCTTTTGCTCACACACTCGCGAAAAATGACCTTTGCGATCACAAACAAAACACAACACATTACGTGCCGGACACCGCTCGCCACCGCTGCAGCGGTTGTTACCACAGGTGCGACAGGGCGCCCTCGCACCCGCCGCTGCCGCCGCCACCAGGTCGGCGCTGTCCGCCGCACGCCGCACGTACCGGGCTGTGCCGGCGAAGCCCCCGCGTCGTCCGCTTGTACGACGTGCGCCGCGCACACCGCTGCCACTTTGCACGGCATTCACTTGCACGCTATCTGATGCATTACTAATACACTGACCTTCTTCTTTTGACATTTCTGCCGCCTGACAGATTTGTATCGCTTTCGATAACGTTAGATCATCCGTACGAAGTAATCGATCCCTTACAGTGTTGTTATTGATCCCACAAACGATCTTATCTTTTAATAAGCCCTCGTTCAACTGGCTGAATTCGCACTGCTGACTCAACAGCCGCAAAGCTGTCACGTATTGGTCGATGTTTTCTCCATCTTCCTGACTACGTGTGAAGAACTTATAACGCCGCACTGTGATATTCGGTTTCGCACCAAAATACGAGTCAAATTTCTTCAAAATGCAATTAATGTCATCCTCACTTTCACCCGTGTCAAAAGTAAAAGTCGTAAAAACTTCGTAGCCCGCTGATCCAATGAGGTTTACCAACAAACTAGCCTGTACTTCCTTAGGCTCTTTGCTCACTCCAGACGCCTTGACAAACACCTCGAATAGCTTCCGCCATTTGCGCCACGACTCAGACCGCGCGGCCGGACCGCCATCAAGTGATAACTCTGCTGGAGGACGCGCGTGTTCCATATTTTACGATCGACTACGACACACACACGTATTTTAACAATATTTCACAGGTTCGAGTACTCTTTACCACTAAAACGATAAAAATACTTTCACCGCTGTCACCATGAAGTGAAACACACGCAAGTTGGTTGAACACTGTTTTATTCCCATATAACATACAGTGAGGGTACACCGAGTAGGTCTACCCTCGTAATTAATATACTACACCACACCGCCGGCCGCCAGATATCCACCGCCAAGCAATAGTGTGCAAACAGTACTGTATTCCGGTTTGTAGGGCACTGTTTCCAGTGAAATTACTGGCCATATGAGACTTTAGAGCTGATGTCTCAGGGTGACGAGCGCAGTGCAGTGCCTCGCAGGATTATGCAATGCAGGGTTCCGGGTGACACTAGACGAGCAATTCGTTCACTTGATAGTAAATCCGTAAGCCTGCCCATAACAGTTACAGTGCCACCCAGAACTTTGCATTGCATAATCCTGCGCGGCACTGCACTGCGCTCGTCACCCTGAGACATTGGTTCTATAGTCTCAAATAGTAACTATTTATTACAAGTTAATAAGGATAATCAAATGGCTAATGACCAATTTAACGATAAACAGGCCCGGTAAATCGGTAGGTAATTTCCAATAACCAACTTCCGGTTTATAACGAGCTAATGATCGCATTAGGTATAATTTGTACGTAATATCCCTATCATGTGATTTTTTGCAAGGTGACGTGGCTAAGCAGGTAGGTCTGCACTTTTTTTTATTTGGCTTACGAGAAAGTTGTTCGCCATAGTGTTTTCCCATACAACAAACACAACAGTTGTGTTTTCAGAAGTGAACGTGATTTTTTTCCTCACCTACTCGATGTAATATATCCGTAACTATGTTTATCTATTTTATATTGTACTAGCTGTGCCCTGCCACGCTTCGCTGTGGCACATTCGCACATTCGCTGATATGTCACTGATGAAAAAATAGATAAAAACAATCCTTGATGCGGATTATATATCATGCTAAAATTTCAGCTCGATCGGTGCAGAACTTTTTGAGTTTTTGAAGCGTACACAAACCAACATAACATTTATATATATATATATATATATATATTATAACGTTATATATATAGTTGTATTATAATAAAATATTCTAACACTAAATATCTTTTAAATATACTTTTCTCTGCTCTCTCGTTTTGCCACACCACCACCGTTTCAGTGACACCTCCAGGATGACTGGTAGAAAATGCTACTTAGCATTAAGTACTCCTTGTACTCCATTTGTGTGCTAAAGAATAGATAAATAACGTGTTAAGTGTAGATTCTATTTAATTTTACAGTAGTAAAACTTCCTCCGATTCGCACAACAAATCATTATACTATTATTGCCGTTGTTAAGTGAACAAAATAAGTTATCGCTAATAGCAGCAAATGCAATAGGTAACTAATTATAGTTTTTTACGTAATAGGTTACCATTATGGTGGTAATTACGTGGTATTAACACTTACCTATCTGACTGGAAGGTCTTTTGCACGTGTCTGTTTTAGTGCGGCCATGTTAAATGTCTTACATTTTATAATCGAACTAGCTACGCCCTTCTGCAAGAGACCGCCTGGTGAAGTAAGTACCACACCTTTGCCAGATATTCATCCGCCAAGCAGTAGTGTGCAAGCATTACTGTGTTCCGGTTTGAAGGGCACTGTTTCCAGCGATATTACTGGGCGTGTGAGACTTTAGAGCCGATGTGTCGGGGTGACGAGCGCAGTGCGCCGCGCAGGATTATGCAATGCAAAGTTCTGGGTGGCACTGTAACTGTTATGGGCAGGCGTAGCGCTTAGTTTGTTAGGGTTCCGTACCAAATAGGGTAAAACAGGACCCTATTACTATGGCTCCGCTGTCTGTCTGTCCGTCTGTCACCAGGCTGTATCTCATGAACCGTGATAGTTAGACAGTCGAAATTTTCACAAATGATGTATTTCTGTGGCTGGTATGACAACAAATACTAAAAATAAGAATAAAATAAATATTTGAGGGGGCTCCCATACAACAAACGTGAATTTTTTGCTCTTTTTTGCTAATTTTTGCTCGATATTGATAACGGCAACAGGTAACCGCTTGAAATATTCACAGAATATTTAGTTCATATATTCACTTTAAAAATAAATAATTATACGACTCGCACTTGGCCGTTTTTTTTCTTCTTTTGTTTATGTACTAACCGAGCGACTGTCCGACGGTAGACGTGAATGGCATGCAAGTTGGCATATTACACGCCTGTCATAAAGCAAGGTATGGCGTGCCTGAAAGGTCTAGGCCATGCCCTTGTCTTATTGTCTATGGTGCTTAAGGGCGTGACTGGTGCAAGTCCTCGTCCTCTTAAATCTATTAGTTCAAAAACTAAACATGATGGAGCCTCGAAAAAATGGATGCTATCGACTAGATTTGTCTTAACAAGTTCACTGCTGAAAACACACACGTCTGTGTTTTTATATAACGAAAACACGGCTGGCGTGCGAACCCCTACTGCTGTATTGTAAATTTTATCACACCAGGAGGCCTACCATGACATCTTATAGCGATTCAATTGAAGACCTAAACTGAACCGCGTCGCGTATCCGTACCGCGAAATCTTATTTTTTCATGTTGCGGCCATTTTCAACCTAGACTGGATCCAGTTTAGGTTGAAAATGGCAGCAACCTAAATTGAGTCGCTAATAAGCCATTAGTAAGTTTAGGTCTTCAATTGAATCGCTATAAGATGTCATGGTAGGCCTCCAGTTGTGTGCGCCCGCACTGCTGATTGAGTTTAGTTCCGACACAACGCCAGTAAACAGTAAACACACGTGGTGTGTGAATATGCGCTAAAGCCAAAAAAGTAAGACGATTCAGCAGTGAACGTGGTAATTAAATCTAAAGAAAAAACTTTGGTTGCTTACCACACCCTGTTCCCAGAATCATTTCACAAAATGATATATTAAAAAATACACGAAATGTCTCTCTCTTTCTACCTTCACTAACTTATATCTCCCGCTCAACTTCCGTGCGCCTCGCCCGATCACACTTTTCGTAACGCATTCACCAGCTCACTCCCCAAGTCGAGCGTGCGTAAAGAAGTTTTACTTCAAATACCTTGAATTGAAACGCGCGCGAAGTGCGCGCGGCGTTGGTTTATTACCGTGTAATATCTGAATAAACATGAATAACGATATTCCGTTACCTAGTTTCCAATACCCAAGTCGTTCAACCTGACCAAGGCCGTGATCAGACGTGACTTGGCCAAAGTACGTGGTATTACAAACATTACTAGCCGCGGCCCGCAGTTTCACCCGCGTAGTTCCCGTCCCTGTGGTAATACTGGGATAAAATATAGCCTATGTTGCTCGCCGATAATTAATCGCTAAAGTAGCTTTCCATTAGTGTTAAAATCGGTGCAGCGGCTTAACCGTAACCTTACATATTTCCATACAATGAATCCGACCAAAGACACACGCTTTTCAATTCAAAATTACCTGCCAGCCGCCTTAAAAGTCGAAACAGCTTCATAAAAGCCACCAACGTGGAAAGTCATCCGAGCGAATCACGACGCAAACTGTGGCAGAAGACGCATGCACCGCCACCTGAGTTTATCCCACCGGCCGAGGAACTTCCTGCAGGCTGCGACTTGCCGTGGCCCACGTGGAAGTCTCCGGACTCCGGGCCCAAGTGGGCCGCTGCAAGAGCAACCTGACTAAATGGGGTTATCTCGCCCCGGACAAGTTACAATGCGACTGTGGCGTTTCTGCACAAACGATGCTGCATTTGCTGTCGTGTATTTGCCTCAGTGCCCTAACACCTGCACCTAAACCGACCTCTATGACGCTTCTGCCCCCGGCGCGGCAGTAGCCAATTACTGCTCCAAAACGATCTAGCCGTGGATCATCGACACGACGAAGAAAATACAAACTTCCATCCCCTATTTTTATTTCACCCCCTTAAGGGTATTTTTTTTATGCCATATTATATTTAAGGCGTGTTTTCGCTTGCCGTAACATTATAAAAACACAGACGTGTGTGTTTTCAACGGTGAACGTGATAAAAACTTAATACTTGTTTAAATTCACCGTAACCTAATACATAATTCATTTTAATTTGTTTACGCAGCTGTCGGCAACGTGTTATGAATATTATACTCCGTTTAAATTCTACGACACTGTGGTTTACTTAAGCGGTGGTAGCCTAGTGGGAGAACGTCCGCCTTCCAATGAGAAGGTCGTGAGTTCAAATCCCAGTGCGGGCACGTACCAATGTGCCTTGTAAAACATATTCAATAATGTAATTTAATAGTTTGGTAATGATGTTATATCATAATATTGTCAATAGAATAATTTATTTTTATATTGTATATTATTATCTATCTATCTATGGCTTTAAAAAAAATGAAAGACGAAAATTTTAAAAATGACACCGCCGTATAGTTTCTTGGTGCTATCTTTTCTAACGGGCGTATTTCCGAAGCACTGGTAGAGTCAATTGAGTTTTCCTTTTCCTGTGCGAGACTCAGGCATTAGTCAGCACTTGAAAGGGAAATATCCTTTTTCTAACTCAAACCATAATTAGATAATAATCATTAGTTTCGCAGATCATAATATTTTGACTTATTTTTTTCTATTTCTATACTTATGTATAAGATATTATTTTTGACGTGTAAAAGTGCAATATTTTGCCTATTTACAATAAATGATTTGAGTTTTGAGTTTTTGAATTTATGCACGTAATTATCACTCGCTTTTCGGTGAAGGAAAACATCGTGAGGAAACCCACATACCTACCCGAGAATTATTTCGGAGGTAGTAATGTGATCAACTAATCCGGGCCGGGCCCCCGTGGCGGATTAAGGCCTAGCCCTCCTCAAGAAAGTGAGGGGAGACCCGTGCTCAGCAGTGGGACGTTATGGGTTGAGGTTGACTGTTTGAATTACTGACTGTTACGCATAAGGTTTGGAATTTCATTGTTTAGTTTTTCGTAGAATGTCACTTGCGTATATAAATTTTTGCGATATCCCGTCCAAGCCCGCCTGGGGAAGTAGAGTAGTGTCGGCGGATCTAGGCCAACGTGAACGCAGGCCCTCGGAAAGTTTGCGCATGCACAGTCACGAAGAAATGTTTCAGAGCGCCTTGCCTTGTTCTCAGTAGGTGGGGAACAGTGAGAAATGCCAGGCGGCCAACCCTAACTGGCCAAATGCTAACTCGCTTCCAAAATACGAACACTTTGACGCTTTCTGCGGCGACACTTCACGATAGCCTAGATAAATCGACACTACTGTACCACACCTTTGCTATAAATTCATCCGCCAAGCAGTAGTGTGCAAACATTGCGCTATGTTCCGGTTTGAATCCTGGAATCGAACATAGGGTACTTTTTATCCCGTAAAAATAACCTGTTCTTGCGGGATACTAGTCGCTGCTGGTAAAACCGCGGGTCGCACCTATCTTCCAATTAATGTTAACCGTTTAATGACGATTAAATAGATTATATTAATTTAATCGTATTAATTAACCATTATGGCCGTCTAATCTACTCTCATAAGATAAAAACTATATAAGAACAGTGGTCGTCACACTTTTCTGGTCAAGGGCCGCATACGATAATGTGAGGTAACACCGCGGGCCGCTGGGAAAAAGCCTTGTGTCGCAGAGGACTTTAGAAGCATACAATTAACGGACACAAAGAATACCCAGACGTATGAAAAAAATATCTATTAGTGGATTATACAAGTATTTTTCTCGGATGGGAATCGAATCCACTTATTCCGGCAACGGTAGTGGTGAGATGATTTAATTGCTAGACCAGACGTGCCGTCAATTATTATAAATAAAACACATACATACTTACGCCTTTTTCCGTAATGGAATAAGAAGAGACTCCAACAACCCACAAAAAAAAAAATGAAAACCTTAGTAAAAAAAAATAGTTAATATTAAAGAAAATTTGCAGGAAGATGTTTATACCTAGATGCTCGTGTTGGCGTACTTCTATAGAGTTAATTTCATGAGCAAAAATATAGTCCGCGGGCCGCAGTTTGACGACCAGTGCTGGAACCATTAAAACTGTGTTACTGATATCAGAGAAACTTTATATCCGTGTTTTTATGACATTGTTCATATCGATGGGACACGTGTCGTGTTAGGGTGGGCGCCCAATTAAAATCTGCCCCACATAGCGGCGCACGACCACGGCTACATACACGATTTCATATAAAAACTAAAGACGTCAGTTTTAAAATTAGTTTAAAAAAAACGTGTTTGACGGTCCCTGTGGTGGATTAAGGCCTAATCCTCCTCGCGAAAGTGAGGGGAGACCCGTGAGCAGTGGAACGATATGGGTTGATGCCGATATGGGTTAGTCCCGGCCCGGATTAGTGGATAACACACCTACCTCCGAAATAATTCTCGGGTAGGTATGTGGCTTTCCTCACGATGTTTTCCCTCACCGAAAAACAAGTGATATTTTTTTTATTTGACTGAGTGACGAGACGAACAAGTTACAGTGCCACCCAGAACTCTGCATCGCATAATCCTGCGCGGCACTGCACTGCGCTCGTCACCCCGAGAAATCGGCTCTAAAGTCTCACACGCCCAGTAATGTCGCTGGAAACAATGCCCTTCAAACCGGAACACAGTAACGTTTGCACTTTACTGCTTGGCGGATGAACATCTGGGAATAGTGTGGTACTTCCCCAGGCGGTCACTTGCAGAAGAGGCCTCCCACTGCAAAATTATAGAATAGAATAGAATAGAATAGAAAACTCTTTATTGTACACCAGAAACAAAATTAAACACAGTACAGAAAAATTACAATAGGTAAACAAGGGTAGTACAATGGGCGGTCTTATCGCTGAAAGCGATTTCTTCCAGACAACCTTTGGATGGACAGTAAAAAACATTTTTCGATAGTAGGGTGGGTGGCGTACTTACAGTATTTAACAGTCACAATACATTTAATACTTATGTTTTAATAATACACATACACACTATACTCAATAAATAATAAATAATAATAATAATAGTACAATAATAATAATATACACATATTTATAATATACTACACACATGATTAAAATAAAATATATACACTATTACTATTATTTATAATTACACACAATACTTGAAATTACACATTACACAATTATTAATAATATTAAATAGCAATTTAATTTTCATTTGTTTCAGTTTAGCTGCAAATCCAGTCAACAAACAAAAAACATGGAACAACGCCACCTGTCGGGTAACGCGTGAACTGCGAGCTGCGTGTGAAAATGATTCCAACGCCATCTGTTGACTGAACGCGATGCCACGTATAAAATATGGGTCTTTGGCAAGGATCGTTGTTATAATCTGCCTATTTTGTCTATGGGTGCAAATTATGCTCTCCGCGTCCAGCGGGGGGATGTTTCGAGAAGGTATATTTTTTTTATTAATACAATTTAATAGATAAATTATAATTGTTATAAATCAATAGCAACCTTTTTGAAGTAAAACTTCTTTACGCACGCTTGACTTGGGGAGTAAGCTGGTGGATGCGTGACGAGAGCGTTACGAAAAGTGTGATCGATGAAGTTGGGAGGGAGATATAAGTTAGTGAAGATAGAAAGAGATGGAGTTACGTTTCGTATATTACTGTAGGGGCAAGAGAGAGGTGCGAGTACACATTTTCCTTCTCTCTTTCTCTCATAGCCAGTTGTATACACACATATAGATGGAGCTAAAGAAGTTTTACTTCAGTCGTGTGGTCTGAAGCACACTCGTTTTTTTATGCTAACGAGGCGAGCATGTCGTTCACCTGATGGTAGGCGCCACGCCTGTCCATAACAGCTACAGTGCCACTTTCTATTACAAAATCTTGTGCGGCGCTCGTCACTCTGAGAAATCGATTCTAAAGTCTCATATGCCCAGTAATTTCGCTGGAAACAGTGCCCTTCACACAGGAACACAGTAATGTTGGCACACTACTTCTTGGCGGATGAATATCTGGCTATGGTGTGGGTACTTCCCCGGGCGGTAACTTGCATTAGAGGCATCACACTACACTATTCTTATTTTAGCTGCATGTTAACATTAACAAGCTAATTAACATTAGTTTTTAAGCTGTAGCCCTTAACAGTTTCAGATAACCCGGGATTTTCAGTCTTACGTACGAACCGTATTGTCAAAATCGAAGGTTCCTCTCTTTTTATTTACTGTGTCGTCTTTTCCATTATTCGCCTTTTTTTTTAATGTCGCTTGAACAAAAGTTTGCTTTATTTGATAAGAGATGGCGCCACTAGCATAGTAGTGACGGTAAAGGTATCTGTCTATAGAGAACGGTCCGTAACGCTTGTATGTGTGTGCGCCTGTGGCTACGCCAGCAAGAACAATTGTCTCTGTGTGCGTGCGTGCAGGGTTTGCACTCATGCAAGTGCAATTTGTACCGATCTTTGAAGATAGCTTACTTCTATGTTTCTACTGTGCCACTAGTCGTATATTGTATACACTTTTTTTGTTTATTCAATACTTTATTGCACCGATTGGAGCTATCCAAGCTAAAAAAAAGGCGTACTTAATGCTAAAAGCATTTTCTACTATTCAGACACTCAAAGTGGGAGAGAGAGGGGCATGTTTGATACAAAATGTCCAGTTGATTGTTTTGGAACATTTTTTTTTTTTATTACACCAACGTGAATTGCCTTGTGTGACAGCCCTGTCTACACAGTGGATTGGCAATTGTGAACCTTATTAATCCTTAGCTAAGATTGATTTTCCATTTACAGATACTAACACAATAACGGAGCTTAACAATTATCTGCTCGAAGGTTTAATTTTTATTTTTTTATTTTTTGTGTTTGTTAATTTTTACACTTGTTGTGTCGTACTTTTTATGTTGAAAATCCACTGAGAGAGAAATTAAAAAAACAAAAACAATTAATATTAATAACCTTTTTAATGTTTCTTATTATCGAGTCGTTTGTTCGTTGGTAAGCGTGCCTATAAAGGCAGAAAATGCAAAAAAAATCTTTAAAAAAATTATGTTCTAATATTAGTATATTTCGGGTGTCCAAGTTACATTAGATAAAAAATTGCCTAAGGTAAAAAAATAGATGGGTACAATAGTATCGATTTATCTCGGCCATCGTGAAGTGTCGCCGCAGAAAGCGTCAAAGTGTTCGCATTTTGGAAGCGAGTTAGGATTTGGACAGTTAATTATCTCTGTAATTACCTCTGTAATTATCTGGAACGTGAGTTTCCTCACGATGTTTTCCTTCACCGAAAAGCGAGTGATAGTTACGTACTTAATTAAACAAGAAAAAAAAACAAGAAACACATTGGTACAGTAGTGTCGATTTATCTCGGCCATCGTGAAGTGTCGCCGCAGAAAGCGTCAAAGTGTTCGCATTTTGGAAGCGAGTTAGGATTTGGACAGTTAGGGTTGGCCGCCTGGCATTTCCCACTGTTCCCCACCTACTAAGAACAAGGCAAGGCGCACTGAAACATTTCTTCGTGACTGTGCATGCGCAAACTGTCTGAGGACCTGCGTTCACGTTGGCCTAGATCCGCCGACACCACTGTATGTAGGAATAAGATATATAACTACCATCATGGAATTTCGTCGTCATCAACCCATATCGGCCCACGGTCGGGTCCTCCCCTCGCTTTCGTGAGGAGGGTTAAGACTGCTATGGACAGGCGTGGTGCTTACCACCAACAAAGAAACTCACATTCGCATTTATAATATCGACTAGCTGCGCCCGCGGTTTCATCCGCGTAGTACCTGTTCCCGCGGGAATATGGGGATAAAATATAGCCTATGTTACTCGATGTCAATGTAGCTTTCCATTAGTGAAATATTTTCTTTAATCGGTGCAGTGGTTTAGCCGAAACCTTAATATTTCCATACAAACTTTCATGCCCTATTTTCACTTTACCCCATCAAGGGTAAATTTTTACAAACTTTGAATGTCATATTTATTTATATGTAATCAAAAGCCCAAAAAATTAATTTCAAGCTTCGAGCTTAAAAAATGACGAAACGAAACTTCCATACAAACTTTCATCCCTTATTTCAAACCCTTACAATGCTTTTATCGCATTAAAAACTACCCTATGTCCTTTCTCAGGCTCTAGACTATCTCTGTACCAAATTTAATTTCAATCGGTTCAGTAGTTTAGGCGTGAAAGAGCAACAGACATACAGAGTTACTTTCGCATTTATAATATAAGTAAGGAAGTAAGGATGACATGAAACTGTTTTAATAATATTTTCTTCTCAGTGAGTTTTCGGTATAATTAATTTATGTTTCTTTTATTGCTTAAAACATCGGAGAAAGAAAACACGCGGAATATTTACTTAGCTTTAAAAATGATTGTCTTTAATATGTGTAAATAATTATTCAAAATATTATTTGTATGTTTAATAATTAATTAAACCCAACCTGACAAAAAAAAATTAAAAAAAAATCATGTACCTATTCGTGTATTTTAATTTGTACATTTTATTTATTAACGCCTTCAGTGCTGAAAACACAACTGCTGTGTTTGTTGTATGCGAAAACACTATGGAGCGTGCAGAGCCGCACCCGTGGCTGGACACGAACCGGCTCAGCAGCGAAAGTGTTAAATATAAAAGTTATACTTTTGTAATGACACGTTGTTTATTATACGTCAGGTTGCGGGTTCGACTCCCGCACAGGGCAAATATTTGTGTGAACCTCATAGGTGTTTGCTCTGAGTCTGCGTGTTTGTAGGAGCACGGTCCTCGTAGTTCCTGATTCCCTAGTACTGGGAGTCCTAGTTAGGGGTCGGGAGCTATGTATGTGGACGGGACGCGTTATTTTTTTTTTTATATTATATATAATTTCCAAGGATCATTTAAAAAGTGACACTTCTCAAAGTCTGTAAATCAAACCATAGCTTTTATTTTATTTGTCTGGGTGATGAATAGAGCATGTCGTTCGCCTGATTGTAAGCGCCACGCCTGCCCATAACAGTTACAGAACGTTGCATAATCCTGCGCGGCGCACTGCGCTCGTCACCCTGAGACATCGGCTCTAAAGTCTCATATGCCCAGTAGTTTAGTTATAAAGCAATCGTAACAATAGTAGTGGGAGGCCTTTACTGCAAGAGACCGCCTGGGGAAGTACCACACTTTTGCCAGGTATTCATCCACCAAGTAGTAGTGTGCAAACAATACTGTGTTCCGGTTTGAAGGACACTGTTTCCAGCGACATTACTGGGCATATAAGACTAGAGTCGATGTCTCAGGGTGACGTGCGCAGTGCGCCGCGCAGGATTATGCAATGCAGTGTTCTGGGTGGTGCTGTGACTGTTATGGGCAGACGTAGCGCTTACCATCAGGTGAACGGTATGCTCGTCTCGTCACACAGTCAAATAAAAAAACCTGAAAACATACTTTCTAAATGAATACACGCATTCGGTACTGCGAGCTGATCAGAATGAGTCCAAACACCGTCAGTCTACTGTTAGTCTCTGAGGAGTTCCGCTGTCTACCTTCCGTCTCTATCAGATCATCTCGCTGTCACCGTAACACTGTAAATGGAACTTGAGATGCGTGCAATATTCAATTCTTTGCCAACGGAAACTGGGTCTAAATTGAAATAAATTTGTTCCCACCAAACTAACACACTAATAATGATTACCAAATTTTATTAACACGTCGAATGAAAATATAAAAGCTTGCTATTTATTGTGTCTGTATCTATTCGTTCCAAATGTTCGGGTAAATGTGGTGCAATTGGCAGCTAGTGTCCGAAATCAAAACACAGATGGCGCTGTTCTCAATTTCTCGTAAATTGCGAACAGCGCCATCTGTTGTGCCTTACCGGAACTAACTGTTGTATGACGGGTGTTTAGAAAATGACTTTTTGATTTTCTACGTTTCAGAAGAGCTGATGAATGCAAATGATACTTCAGAGCAAGTTTTAGCCCTAGTGCCTCCTGAGCTTCACAAGTACTTAACTGTACACCCCAAAAATGTTACGGGTAAGTCCCATTTTAAGCCTCCCTTACACAGTTGCGATATTATCGAAAATAAGCCAAAACTTTTTTTTTTGACTGAGTGACGAGACGAGCAAGTCGTTCACCCGATGGAAAGCGCTACGCCTGCCCATAACAGTCACAGCACCACACAGAACACTGCACTAGATAACCCTGCGCGGCACTGCACTGCGCTCGTCGCCCTGAGACATCGGCAAAGTCTCACACGCCCAGTAATTTCGCTGGACACAATGCCCTTCAAACCGGAACACAGTAATGTTTGCACACTACTGCTTGGCGGATGAATATCTGGCAAAGGTGTGGAACGTCCCCAGGCCTCTTGCAGAAGAAGCCTCCCGCTACTACAAAGACCTATCCCACCTCCACACACTCCAATACCAATATTTACAAAGTTGATAATAGCGCCACCTCTTGTCCGATACGGCGCAACTTTGTCAAATTTTCGTACATTTCCAGCGAACGCCACAGAGCGGACCGGTCCCAAGAACATCACGGAGATCCGCCGCGCCGTCGAGAGGTACAACGAGGCACAAACCATTTACAACGAAGACATCTTCGGACCCGTGCAGAATGACACCATCATTATAGCCATACAGGTATGATTAATTAGTTAACTTATGTATAGCTGTTAAATTTTATACCCTATGTTTACCTATAATAAAGTAGCAAATGATAAAACAAATCGTGTATGTTAGGTATTCTGCCTCAAGTATCCTATTTTTTTATTTGACTGAGTGACGCAGCGGGCTAACCACCCGTGTAGTACGTCACTAAGCGACACGAACCTGTTTAGTGTAACGAACCTTTTTTTGATAATGA
Source organism: Campaea margaritaria (assembly GCA_912999815.1). NCBI lineage: Eukaryota > Metazoa > Arthropoda > Insecta > Lepidoptera > Geometridae > Campaea > Campaea margaritaria. The sequence continues at coordinate 4,139,236 of OU538818.1, forward strand.
AACCTTATTGGTTCAAATAAACTTTGTTTTTGAAATTAGAATAAAGAAGAGAAACAAAATGGCGAGGGGCTTTGTTTTTTTTCCGTAGTTTTTAGTCGTTTTATTTTCGGCCAGCTAAGTTCTTTAAGTAAAATATCAAATAATTCAATCAAAAGTTATAATTTCTATCAAAACTGAGGCAAAAATTTAGTTTTCGGCGTCTTCCGCCTAGCCAACAGCAAGTTGTTTCCCGTCAACCCTTCTGTAGACATCTTCTTTGGATATAATCTTGAGTCCTTAAAAAAAATAAAAAACTCAGATCATCTTTATATATAAAAATGTTGTGTTGGTTTGTGTACGCTTCAAAAACACAAAAAGTTCTGCACCGATCGAGCTGAAATTTTAGCATGATATATAATCCGCATCAAGGATTGTTTTTATCTATTTTTTTCATAAGTGACATATCAGCGAATGTGCCACAGCGAAGCGTGGCAGGGCACAGCTGGTTTATTATAAACTAGCTGCGCCCCGCGGTTTAACCCGCGTAGTTCCCGTTTTGTCCCACGGGAACATACTATCGGAATAAAAAGCACCCTATTACTCAATCCTGGTTATAAACTATCTGTGTTCCAAATTTCATTCGAATCCGTTCAGTAGTTTTTGCGTGAAAGAGGAACAAACATCCATCCATCCATCCATTCTCACAAACTTTCGCATTTATAATATCAGTAGGACAGTGGGAAGTAGGATTGTCATCTTAACTTGACAGGCGTGCCAAATTTCAACTTAACCAACACAATGGGTTAAAGAAAATCTAGTAAAAAAAAAAGACAGGGTCATGGTTATCTACTAGTATAATTATATTGACTAAGTTTCTCTAATCTACCAAATAACATTAAAGTTAATCTGATCTAAAATAAATTTAATGTCAAATGTGTGTGTGTGTGTGTGTGAGTGTGAGTGTTAGTGCGTGTGAGAGAGAAAGAGAGTGAGTGAGTGAGTGTGAGTGGTGTGCTTCAATGTTTTAATGATGTTTATTGCTAATTTGTATTAAGACTAATATCTAAAAAACTTAGATTTAGGCAACTTCCGACGCGCCAATATCAATTCCTTTCCAATTAACCCTTCTGTGGTCTCCGCCTTTGGTTTAACTAGTCTTGAATCCTTGAAAAAAATGTTTATTTTTGATAGCGCCATCTGTTGGGACTTTTTGGAAATCAAAGTTTGTGCCAGCTGTATCTTATGTTAAGCTAGACGAAATAACCAAACAGATTAAATTTAACGCCATCTACCGGCGAGAAATGGATTTTTTTTTATAGACTTATCTTGGTATGCCGGAAATGTCACTGTCACTTTGTTCTAACTAGCTGAATGTACAAATCATACGAAGCCAAACTATTAAAAAAAAAACATCATCATAAGAACCCATATCATCCCACTGCTAAGCACGGGTCTCCCCTCACTTTCGTGAGGAGGGTTAGGCCATAACACACCACGAGGGCCCAGTCCGAATTGGTGGATAACATACCTACCTCCGAAATAATTCTCGGGTTCCCTTACGATGTTTTCCTTCACCGAAAAGCGAGTGATAATTACGTACATATGATTTAGAGAAACACATTGGTACGTGCCTGCAGTGGGGTTTGGACTCACGACCTTCTCATTGTAAGGCAGACGTTCCCACTAGGCTTCCACTATAAAAAGTGACTATCCACAATTACCTTGTTTATCAAAAAGGTATAATTAATAGGTTTCCTCGCCTTCTTCTTTCTCTTAATTCCTCTCATCTGGTCCATCGTTTCCTCGAACTCCTTAGGGGTCCGTTTGATCCATATAAACTGTTTGTCTTCCGGTATCTCCTTCAGGATTATAAATTTTCTGCGTGCCTGGAAACACAAGCAGTAGTGTGCAAACATTACTGTGTTCCGGTTTGAAGGGCACTGTTTCCAGCGAGATTACTGGGCGTGTGAGACTTTATAGCCGATGTCTCAGAGTGACGAGCGCAGTGCGCCGCGCAGGATTATGCAATAAAGTGTTCTGGGTAGCGCTGTGACTGTTATGGGCAGGCGTAGCGATTACCATCAGGAGAACGAGCAGCTCGTCTCGTCACTTAAGCCAAACAAAAATTTTTTTTTTAATGTTGGTCCTTCGAACCCATAGCAACGATCAAAGTTTTCGATGTGAAAGTCGCCAATTTTGACAGTTTTAAGTAAGAGCCTAAACGTTTGTTTACCTACTGTCGCACCACACCTAAAGGTGGGTAGGTGTGAATATCTAACCACGTCTGTCGGACAGACGCGCGCCGGATATACCCGGACACACTGCCCTGGTTCTTTACAGGGTATTATGTAACGCCCTATCTATACTAATATATAAAGCTGAAGAGTTTGTTTGTTTGTTTGAACGCTAGCATATCAAGAATTACTGGTCCGAATTGAACATTTCTTTTTGTGTTGAATAGTCCATTTATCGAGAAAGGTTATGGGCTATATAACATCACGCTATGGCCAATAGGAGCGGAGTAGCAATGAGGAATGTGGCAAATACGGGGAAAATATATTGCTTTTAAGAGAGTTATTGCGGGAAAACTTGAATTATGCGGGTGAAACCGCGGGGCGCAGCTAGCATATTATAAAAAAGGTATGTATTTAGGTTTGGTACGCGTTTTCGGCAAGAAATCTCATGTGGCATGGCGATTAAAGCCCCAGAGTGGGTAAGGAAACAGACCCTGCTAAAACATTTTTATAACTTTACCCGGGTGCGGGAAAACACAGCTGTTGTGTTAGCGCAGCTCACGTGCCGGCCGTGCGGCGAAACACAGACGTGTGTGTGTAACGCGGCGCTGCTACAGCGCGGCTCACACAGGCGGCGCGCCAGTGCTGGGAAACGCATAACGGTGCCCAAATGTATAAACCGGTTCAGCTGCCAACATGTTATATTGTCTTACCAAATATTCGTTCCAGTGTTCGTTGTCGGGTATATAATGAGGTATATCTTCAGTTACCGCTGGCGGTATATTAGCAAAGAGGACCTTCGGAAAATCCGGTTTTTGATACCTACAAACGTAAACAATAATTCATCATCATCATCGACCCATAACGTCCCACTGCTGGGCACGGGTCTCCCCGTGAGCAGGATTAGGCCATAATCCACCATGGGGGCCCGGTCCGGATTGGTGGATCACATACCTACCTCTGAAATAATTCTCGGGTAGGTATGTGGGTTTCCTCACGATGTTTTCCTTCAACGACAAGCGAGTGATAATTACGTACATATGTTTTACAAGAAACACATTGGTACGTGCCTGCACTGGGATTTGAACTCACGACCTTCTGATTGAAAGGCGGACGTTCTCCCACTAGGCTACCACCGCTTTATACACAATAAATTTTATAAACAATAATTTAATAAGGAAATTTCCTTTCAAGTGCTGACTCATGTCTGAATCTCGCACAGGAAAAGGAAACTCCATTGACTCTACCAGTGGTTCAGAAATACGGAATATAGCACGAAATAACTTTATTTTTTACTTGACTGAGTGACGAGACGAGCTAGTCGCTCACCTGATGGTAAGCGCTACGCCTGCCCATAACAGTCACAGCACCACCCAGAACCCTGCATTGCATAATCCTGCGCGGCGCACAGCGCTCGGCACCCTGAGACATCGGCTCTAAAGTCTCACACGCCCAGTAATGTCGCTGGAAACAACGCCCTTCGAACCGGAACACAGTCATTTGCACACTACTGCTTGGCGGATGAACATCTGGCAAATGTGTGAAACTATACGCGAATCTCATTTATTAATTCTCGCCATGTTCTGTACTAGCTGAGGCTCGTGGCTTCACCCACTACAGTCAGCGACTGATCAAGAGTTACCGCGCTAGGCTTATTATGAGGTCCGTTTTTTTTCGTAACGCATTTACCAGCTTACTCCCCAAGTCAAGCGTGCGTAAAGAAGGTTCACTTAAAAAAATAATTGATTACCATACTGAATCCCAGTGGTCCAAATATATCGGTTCAGGCATAATTATTTTCATCCAACGAAGAACAGCGGATCTGTGGAATCAAATAACCAATTACAACCGAAAGGGTATCCAGCCGCAAATATCCCAATACCCATGGATAGACAATGTATCATTAGATAGGAATTATTTAATGACTGCTCTTAGATTACGCTCGGGACACATTCCATCAAACAAGTTTGCATTTTTAATGAAAAAAAGAGTGTGTGTACTTATGTACACGCGTTAGAAGTTAAACTTCTAATTATATTATATATATTATTTTATTATTATATTCTATTATATTATTTTCTTCTTTAAATACAAAAGGATTGAAGGGGTTATGCCACTTTTCGCTAGGTTGACGTTTGAAAAACACTCTTGGTCGTTTAATTCCAGCTCGAAGAATATTGTTATAATCTTCATCACAAGTAATATTGTTATGTTTATAAAAGGAATCTATATCAGAGTAATCATTATTTTCAAGGTTAATTCATACATTTTTATAACGTTGAGCATGTTCTTTAAAATTTGGTTCATCTTTTTGCATCGGTGATAATATTGTAGTGGATCTACTAGGCATGAAAGGTGCTTCAAATCTGCATTGTTGAGGTTTATTTGCAACTATTTTTTTGTAGCATGTAAACGTATGCTTGTGTGTTTGTAATTTAATATTGTTTGATGCTTCTTGAGATGAGACAGATATTAAATCATCAATTAATTTGATAGCATCCAATTTATTTTTGTCGAGTGCATCCAATGGAGCATTAGCTAACCACAGTAGTGTATGAGCATGTGGACTACCACGATGCTGAAACTCAATCCGTTTAAAGTAGTGGACAACATAGTACTTTCTAGTACTTCTTTAGCAATTTTTTCTGTGAATACACTTGTTGCTGGCTTGCATGTTGACTCACAATTTCTTTTGTTTTATATTGTAAATCTTATTATAATAATGTTGTGGTGAAGAATAAACGCTTACCAAGCATTATATAACTTAATTTTTTTACTTTTTTTTCACAATTTCACAGTGAACACAATACCGGTTTGTCTCATGAAATTAACTGAGCAGAGAAATTTCTGTTGAAATTTTTCCTGAATTTTCTTTGGTATAAACCTCACGGAGCCCGATACCTTTCCAACGAATGCAAAACCGTGGAAATCGGTTCGTGCGTTCTAGAGTTATAGCGTCAGGAAGGAAAACCCGACTCGTAAAAATTCACTCTCATAATTTTTCTCCATCGCGCCAAAAGAAGTATAACTTCAAAAATAAGTCAAAATATTATGATCTGCGAAACTAATGATTATTATCTAATTATGGTTTGAGTTAGAAAAAGGATATTTCCCTTTCAAGTGGTGACTCATGCCTGAGTCTCGCACAGGAAAAGGAAAACTCCATTGACTCTACCAATGCTTCGGAAATACGCCCGTCAGAGAAGATAGCACCAAGAAACTCTACGGCGATGTCATTTTTAAATTTTAGTCATTCTTTTTTTTTTTAAAGCTGTTAGCGCGGCAGCTAAGCTGTATAGGCTGAGCGCGCCTCCAATGGCGGGGGAAGGATGGCTGGTAGAAGAGTAGTACAAAGGAACTTGGCGACTAACCTGGTCTCCATGCAACTGCAATCACCTCGGTTCGGGTCCGTCTCCAAGCTGCTTGTTCCTTCAGGATGTTATGACGTTCGATGTAGTGGACTGTATTTTAGGCGGTTGGTGCGTGTCGGCAAGGAGCGTTTACGCGGCGGGTTTATAGCGGGTGTTGTTTATATTTGCGCGTCGAATTCACGTGGACCACCGCAGAGGAGCAGCAGATCCAGTACTTTGGATTCGGCGAGAGCGGCAGCCGCGAAGGACGAGGGTCGATCGCAGACTACTTGCGGCGGCAAGCAGTTTTCTCGTGGATACCACGATATGAGCGACAGAGATAGTCGCCAAGAAATGATAGGAATAGGAAGGTAGGAAGGTATTATGAGTGCCAATGTAAGTGGCGCGAACATTTGCCCCCGGCCTAAAAACCATTGGTTTTTAAAAGAAAGCGGGAAATAAAAAAAAAAAAAAAATAAGAGTTAAACTCTTAAGCGGTCAACGGGTTAAATATAACATAGCGGTTGACCGGGGAGCAAGGGGTTAAATTATTGGGTAGGTAAGATACATAAACGGACGACGGGTCTCTGGTAGACGCCGGTCGCCGTTTTTACTGACGCTACTCGACAGATGCCATCGCCGCCGACATGAGTGGCCACGACGACGCCGAGAGGCCAGGATAGCGGGGGAATATTATCAGTGATAATAAGAACAATAGAACCTATTGTAATGGGATTCAAAGGTGTATTCCATTTTCCTCTAGATTGAAGTAAGTGAAGATATTCCAACTTCCACCGTTTGGAAAATGATTGTACCATTTGATCCAATAAAGCGTATCGTTTCAATAAGTGTCCAGGTTCATCGGGAACCGTGCAAGCGGGTAAATGCTTCAGCGGTGCGGTCATTAAGAAATGTGAAGCACTCAGCGCGGTCGGCTCAGACGGATCTTCGCTCAATAACGTTATAGGACGAGAATTGATAACGCATTCTATCTGTGTGAGTACGGTTAACATTTTTTCATAGGTGAGTAACTGTGAACCGATCGTTTTATGAAGATGACTTTTAAACGCTTTCACATATATTTCATAATTCCCCCCGAAGTGAGGACTTCGCGGTGGATTGAATTTCCAGTGTATGCGATTAGCTGATAACTCATCTGAGATAGACTTATTATATTCGTCGGAATTTAAAAGATCCGTTAACGCATTTTTCGCATTTTTAACGCATTCCGTTAACGCAGAGACGGGAAGGGAGTCAAGGAGCGCGGGTGAGTTACTAGCCCATTTGACGAGATCGAAGCCCCCGGCCTTGAGCAACTCGCGGAGATCGTCTCTGAGTTGTAAACAAGCAGACAGAGTAGGCATGGAGTAGCACACATCGTCCATGTATGTGTTGTCGCTGATAAGAGATGCTGCGAGCTGGAAGTGGGCACCGTCGGCGGCGCACAGCTGTCGCAACACTCGCATTGCAAGGAACGGACTGCTACGTAGACCAAAACAAACGCGGTTGAATTGGTAGGTATCAAGCGGAAAAACGGGATCGAATCGATACAGGAATTTTTGATATTTGCGGTGGTCCTTATTTATCAAAATTTGTAGGTACATCTGTTTAATATCGGATGTAAAAGCAATTGGGTAGAGGCGGAAATCCAAGAGGATTGTAAAAAGATCGTTTTGTAAATTATCCCCGGTATATAAAACTTGATTCAAGGAGAGGCCTGAGTCAGTTTCAGCACTGGCGTCCATCACCATACGCCATCGAGTTGTTGTTTTTTGTAGTCTCGCAATGGCGTGGTGTGGCACGTAATATCCAGTAAAAGGACTATCATTGTCGATCAGTGAAATGTAACCCTTCTGAATGTACTCTTTGATTATAGCAACGTACTCTAAGCGCAGAGCAGGTATCGCGGCGAGCTTACGTTCGAGATACATGAAGCGTTTTTTAGCGATAGGGTAAGAATTACCCAGAGAGGTCGCGGGATCGCGGGAGAAAGGTAACGCTACAGAATAGCGTCCCGTAGGATCGCGGGAAACGTTATTTGTAAAAATGCGTTCACATTCTATAGCGTCTGGGCTCAAGGTCGGCGTGCATTGCACCTCTTCAAGCTGCCAGAAGCGTTGGACAAGATTATCTAAACGTGGTCCTTCCGTAAAGGTACAGAGGGAAATATGAGAGCGGCATCTATCTTCAACCAAGGGGTCAGTGATAGAAACAACGGTTTCAATATGAGCGGGCGTAACATGAGCGGGAGTAACGGGAGCGGTCCCGATTACGATAAAACCAAAAATGGTTTCAAAAGCGGTTGGAGTACCAGGCGGACCAGCGGCGCGGCCTGATAGCAATATTTCAGAAAAGAGCGGCGCGCCTATAAGTATGTCGATCTCGGAAGGCGAAGCGAAACTGTCGTCTGCCAGAGGCAGGCAGTTCAGGTATGAAAGGCAGGATACGTCAATTTTCACTGCCGGTAAATTGTCTGTTATGCGGTCGATAACATAGGCGTCAATTGCAATAAAATTATCATTTAGGCGGGAAGATAAAGTAGCAGAAACTGCTCCCTTGATTGGGTCAGATGCGGAACCTATCCCTTTAACAACGGTGTTCGTCACCTTATTGCATTTTAAATTTAATTTAGCGCAACATTTTGAAGTTAAAAAATTACTTTGGGAAGCCGAATCAATTAAGGCGCGTACTACATGGCGGCGACCATTTAAATCCGTAGCATAAACTTGTACGGTTCCCAGTAAACAAGTAGTGTCATTAGGCTGCGAAGCGGGGCGTACATTACACAGCGACACCTGTTGTTGTGATGACTGATAAGCAGTTGTAGGTAAGTTCGTCAGCTGAGCGCTAGCGGAGCCCGCGACGGGCGGCGGCGATGCCGAAGGCGGCATGTGATCCCCGGCGGCGGAGAAGTTGCCAGTTCGCGCGCGCGGAGGCGGCGCGTGCGCCTGTGACGGAGCGCTAGGGTACGGGCGATTGTCTTCACGGGAAAATGATACTTTGCGGCATAACATAGAATGATGTTTACATCCACAATAACGGCAATTAAATTTAGAATTGCAAGCGATATTTATATGCGTAGTGCTTAGACAATTAGTGCAACCTTTGCTTTGTTTTACAAAAGTGTACCTGTCGTCGATAGAAAGCTTATCAAATGCAGGGCATCTATATAAGTTAGCGTGATCGGCTTGTTTGCAAAGCGGACAGTGAGTGACGCATGATGCTGCAAAAGACTGCGTAGACCTTGCAGTACGCGGCCTGTTATCACTGCGGCTAAGAGAATCGGTCGTAGTGCGTTCCAATATTTTGCTTTGTTCGCGGATGAATTTTAAAAGTTCATTGTATGTAGGCATAGATTTACCTCGCATGTGCATTTCAAACGACCGTGCAGTACTTGAATCTATTTTCTTCAAAGCGAGCGATAGTAAAATAAAATCAGACATGTTATCGAGCTTGAGAGACTTCAAACTTGACACAGCCGTGCAGAATTTATCTAGGAATAGTTCTAAGTTTTTATTCGTCGCGGTGTTAAAAGATTTAAAACCAAGCATTTGATCAAGATAAGCGGAGGCTAGGTTACGTTTGTCGTTATACTTATCGACGAGCGTCTGCCATATGATCGGATAATTATCACCGTTAGGTACGATACCAGAACAAACTGCAAGGGCCCGGCCTGACAATTTATTAATTAAATATTGGACGCGTTCGTGATCAGTGAGATCGGGATTTTCGTGAATCGTGCGTTTGAATGACTCATAAAATATCCTCCAGGTCATCGGATCTCCATTGAAGACCATCAAATCGAGTTCAGGAATTCTGATAGATTTACGTTGCGGGGCAACATTGAAATCAGCGGTTTTTAAAGGCGGGTTAAGTTTATTATAAACAAACTGACAACGGCAAAACATATCTTCGAAGACGTTTATAGATTGGTAGTTTACCGTGTACGAAGCGTTGAGAGTCAACTCGGTGACATTTAATTTGTTCACAATTTCATTGAAATCGGAGCGTAAGCGGTCTAACGAGATCATTCCACATAGAAATAAATCCTTCTCAGTATCATCAGTGAAAGCCTTTAAAGATCGGTTAAAAATATCTTGTAAGCGGGAAAATATAATGTCACGTTTACCTATCAAGGTCAAACGTTCGACCTGTAACGTATCGAGCGCTTTTGCGTCCTCGTATACTTCACTATCTTTGTCTTTTGAACGAGTAGCCATAGACATCTTAACAAAGTATAAAAAACTAGATAAAGTATGAAATTCCTAATTTACTACAACTGCCTACAGCATTTACCTGCCGCGCGCGCGGCGTATTGAATACCCACGTGGAGACGCACGGGCGGTCGTTAGGAATACCTTCACTTTTTAATAAAAATTAAGAATTACGGAAAAATCGTTATTTTTACTATTTAGGAATGCGGAATACACGAAATAAGTATATAAGAGCGTAATAGGATAGTACAGGGTACTATCTGAACTGTAATTGCGGGCGGGAACACGATAATTATAGGAAATTATCGTTGGTAAAAATACCAATATAAAATTGCGGGCGGTTATAAAGAGGACTATATGAGGCCTAAGAGGGGCCAGAGAATAGCGGGAGGACCAGAGAAGATCCGGCGGCGGAGGACCAACAATATGTTAGCGCGGCAGCTAAGCTGTATAGGCTGAGCGCGCCTCCAATGGCGGGGGAAGGATGGCTGGTAGAAGAGTAGTACAAAGGAACTTGGCGACTAACCTGGTCTCCATGCAACTGCAATCACCTCGGTTCGGGTCCGTCTCCAAGCTGCTTGTTCCTTCAGGATGTTATGACGTTCGATGTAGTGGACTGTATTTTTGGCGGTTGGTGCGTGTCGGCAAGGAGCGTTTACGCGGCGGGTTTATAGCGGGTTTTGTTTATATTTGCGCGTCGAATTCACGTGGACCACGTTTCCAGTTTTCTCGTGGATACCACGATATGAGCGACAGAGATAGTCGCCAAGAAATGATAGGAATAGGAAGGTAGGAAGGTATTATGAGTGCCAATGTAAGTGGCGCGAACAAAAGCCATAATGTACAATATAAAAATAAATTATTCTATTGACAATATTATGATATACCATCATTACCAAACTATTAAATTACATTATTGAAATTGTATAAATTACGTTACTTATCATTATCATGGAGATTGGGACATTGAGGCCATGCATAAAGAAATTTTACTTCAAAAAAGAAAGTTTGTCAGGCCGACCATGGACTCCATAGATAACCGTGCAAAAAATCTCATTGGCTGCGATACACCAGTGAAGGCTACAACTCAGAGTCTCGAGCATCGTCGCAAGGTAGCCCGCTTATCGGTTTTCTATAAAACACATTTCGGAGTGAACCGGTGGTAGCCTAGTGGGAGAACGTCCGCCTTCCAATCAGAAGGTCGCGAGTTCAAATCCCAGTGCGGGCACGTACCAATGTGTTTCTGTAAAACATATAGTCATTATCACTCGCTTTTCTGTGTAGGAAAACATCGTGAGGAAACCCACATACCTACCCGAGAATTATTTCGGAGTTAGGTATGTTATTCACCAATCCGGACTGGGCCCCCGTGGTGGATTATGGCCTAACCCTCCTCACGAAAGTGAGGAGAGACCCGTGCCCAGCAGTGGGACGTTATGGGTTGATGATGATGACATTTCGGAGGGTGTGCCATGGAGTTGCACGACTTGATTCCTCCATCTCCTTTTCACCATCAGACAACAAGACGCACGGAAGCACGGCATCCGTGTACGGTTCACCTTCCTCCGATCCGCACGAAGCGATTTGCATCCACATTTATAATCCGAACAGCGAAGGAGTGGAACGCCTTACCAGCGTCTGTGTTTCCTGAAAACTATAATCTGAAAGTCTTCAAGTCGAGAGTGAATAGGTATCTTCTAGGCAAGCATGCTCCATCCTCGACTGCGTCGACTTTTACCACCAGGTGAGACTGCGGTCAAATGCTTGCCTATTCCAAGTGCGAAAGTGGGAGCAGCGAGTGATAATGACATACATAATGTGTTTTACAAGAAACACATTGATACGTGCACGCACTGGGATTTGAACTCACCACCCTCTCCTTAGAAAGCGCGCGTTCTTCCACTAGGCTAAAAATAGTAAATGTAAACCCGTGTTTGTCTAAAAAGGTCATATAAAAACCCGTGTTTGTCCAAAAAGGTCATATTAAAAACCCGTATCAACTAACATAGTGAAGACACCAACCTGGTCCAGTTCTGCCTGATCCCCCAAGAGGGCCCTGTGCGGGACTTGAACCAAGTGCCGTGAGCGAGCAAGGTCCTCGGAGGCAACCCGACACTCCTCACGAACCTCACGAAGTCTGTGGAGAACTCCTTCCGCACTTCAGAAGTAATTTTCTGAAAAATTTACACTTTGACTCATCATCATCAACAACCCATTACGTCCCACTGCTGGGCACGGGTCTCTCCTTACTTTCGTGAGAAGGATTAGGCCATAATCCACCACGGGGGCCCCGTCCGGATTGTTGGATAACATACCTAACTCCGAAATAATTCTCGGATAGGTATGTGGGTTTCCTCGCGGTGTTTTTCCTTCACCGAAAAGCGAGTGATAATTACGTACATATGTTTTACAGAAACACATTGGTACGTGCCCGCACTGGGATTTGAACTCACGACCTTCTGATTGGAAGGCTAGGCTACCACCGCTTACATACCCGAGAATTATTTCGGAAGTAGGTAGGTGATCAACCTATGGTGGGCTCCGTGGTGGATTATGGCCTAACCCTCCTCACGAAAGTGAGGGGAGACCCGTGCCCAGCAGTGGGACGATATGGTTTGATGATGATGATGATGATGAGAGATTTGGCTCGGGAAACGACAGTTCTTACAGGATAAAAGTATCCTATTATGTTCTACTCCAGGATCAAAGCATTTTCATCAAAATCATGTCCCACGGGAACATACTGTCGGGATAAAAAGTACCCTATCACTCAATCCTGGATATAAACTATCTGTCTTCCAAATTTCATTCGAATCCGTTCAGTGCTTTTGCGTGATAGAGGAACAAACATCCATCCATTCTCACAAACTTTCGCATTTTATAATATTAGTAGGAAGTGAGCTATCTTTACCTTAATATGATCGAAATTGTGAATATTGATATTTGGCATTTTCGAAGGGTCTTCCAACATTAGAAGCTTCATTCCGTCTATATGGTTATCTAAGACGCAGGCCTGTAACACCGTTAACATTAACAAAAATGCCGGGTTCTAACCCCAGTCCGATGATGCAATGAGCGCCGCAAAAAATCAATTTTTTTTTTTTAATAACCTATACTGTCTGCCACGTCGGACCAACTTGCTTCGTATGTATCAAGATCGTCACGCCAGCGTTTTCTTGGCCTGCCCCAATCAATCAATTTAAAAACAAAACAAAAAATATTAATAAACCCGACTGCGGACAATACAGAAACGTGAATTGCAGTTGGAGGCATCACCAATAAAATTCAACTTATAACTGCAATGCCTACGAAATAAAAAAAAAGAGCTTTAGATCACACGACTGGATAAAACTTCTTTAGCTCCATCTATATGTATGTATACAACTGCCTATGAGAGAAAGAGAGAAGGAAAATGTGTGCTCGCACCTCTCTCTTTCGCCCCTACAGTAATACACGAAACGTAACTCTCTCTTTCTATCTTCACTAACTCATATCTCCCTCTCAACTTCCTTTCTCCTCGCCCGATCACTCTTTTCGTAACGCTCTCGTCGCGCATTCACCAGCTTACTCCCCAAGTCGAGCGCGCGTAAAGAAGTTTTCTATCTATCTATCTATTAAGCCCGTATCCACCCACTGCTGGGTACAGGCCTCCTCTGTTTCACGCCATTTGTTCCGGTCCTGTGCCAGTCTCATCCATTCAATCCCGACGTGCTTTGCGATGTCATCCGACCGTCGGGCTGGTGGCCTGCCTCGCAGGCGTTGCGCTCCTCTTGGCCACCACTCCGTTATTACCTTCGTCCATCTTTGGTCATCCCGCCTTGCCAAGTGTCCTGCCCATCTCCACTTAAGCCTTGCTATCCGTATACCTACATCTTCAACTTTAGTGCGACGTCGAATTTCGACGTTTGGTATACGGTCTAGCAGGCGAATGCCTAACATGGCGCGCTCCATTGCTCTTTGAGCAACTCTTATTTTATAGATGTGCTTATGTGCTGTTGTGTGTGTGTGTTTTAAAAAAGTTTTACTTCAAAAAATTAAATTCAGTCAGTTAAAAAGCAACCGAATTGGAAACCCACGCATTTTATTGAAATGGGTTAAAAATGTGTTTTTAAGCTAATTAATTAATAACCCTGTACTCGGGGAAGCCGACGACATCTCCCATCCAATTCGCGACGTCATTCTCACTCCACTCCAGAGCTGATGGGTACTCAAGGCTGTCGACCACCTCAGCGGCCAGTTCGTACAGTGTGCGTGGCGTTCGCTGACATGGCAATAGCTTTCTGAAACAATCGAACTGTCAAGGCATAATTAAACCAAACACTCGGAGAGACGGACATCAAAGTAAACCGAAAAAGGTTCCTTTTTGCCTTAGAAGGTACGGAATCCTTGTACTGGGAGGCTTCTTCTGCAAGAGACCGCCTGGGGAAGTACCACACCGCCGCCGCCGCCAGATATTCATCCGCCAAGCAAAAGTATGCAAACATTGCCACCCATTGTACTATCCTTGTCCACCTATTGTAATTCTTCTGTACTGTGTTTATTTTTGTTTCTGGTGTACAATAAAGAGTTTTCTATTCTATTCTATTCTATTACTGTGTTCCGGTTTGAAGGGCACTGTTCCCAGCGACATTACTGGGCATATGAGACTTTAGAGCCGATGTCTCGGGGTGCCGAGCGCAGTGCGCCGCGCAGGATTATGCAATGCAGGGTTCTGGGTGCCACTGTAACTGTCATAGGCAGACGTAGCGCCTACCATCAGGTAAACGACTCGCTCGTCTCGTCACTGCTGCTTAGCGGATGAATATCTGGCAAAGGTGTGGTACTTCCCCAGGCGGTCTCTTGCAGATGAGGCCTCCCGCTACCATTGTTTATTTAATACTTAGGTCTTTGGTAAAGTTCCTCCTTTGGGAAGCAGGTGCATTCGATGCAGGTGGTTTTGTCAGGAGTAATGTAGTGGATTCCTGGTGGTGGAATGACCAGCGAAGGTTCGCGACGAGGAATTCTGACCTTCGGCCGACGGCGCGGCGGCGGTGGCGGTTTCGCTTTCTGTAATAACAAGCATTTGCAAGCTTTTGAAGTAAAACATCTTTACGCACGCTCGACTTGAAGAGTAAGCTGGTGAATGCGTTACGTAAAGTGTGATTGGGCGAGGCGAGTGAAAGTTAAGGGATAAATAATAATAAAAAAAAAGCTGAAGAAGGTTTACTTCAGCCGTGTGATCTAAAGCACCCCCTTTTTTTTTCTAATACAGGAGGTCTACCATGACACCTTATAGCGATTCAATTGAAGACCTAAACTGAACCGCGTCCAGTTTAGATTGAAAATGGCACCAACATAAAAAATAAGACGTCACGCTACGATTATGCGACGCGGTTCAGTTTGGGTGTTCAATTGAATCGCTATAAGATGCCATGGTATGCCTCCAGGGCTACATAAAGCCACTTTGATACGATGACTGTTGGAGGAGGCATGAAGGCTAAGATTGAGGCAGTATGCTAGATAATGAGCAAAATACGGAATGATGTTTTCGTGTGAATGAGACCAGATGCAAAGGATGTGACACCACACATCACGTGTGGGTGCGTTGTGGTTTGACCACAGCATCATGCTGAGCTCAGGCCTTGTCTGACATCACTGCGCGCCGGCTATCTGCGTACGCTATTATGTTCATCGTGTGTTTTCATTTTCTTGTCTTGTCTCTAAATAAGTACGTTGTTCGCTGTTGTGTGCAGTTGTGTCAGAATAAATGTTTTTTCTTTCTTTTCTTTCACCACGCATGGGTCTATGTGTGTAACATTTATATAAGCTGACGTAACGTTTTCCATCAGCTGAATACACAAACTTACCATAACGATGTCTCTCTCACTCATTATGCAAATAATATAACTACAAAACAATTAAATACAAATTGTACAAATTATTTAATCTAAATTGTTAAGTTTAAAAAAATGCGTGTACCCGATTGACAATTCGAAATCGGTCAAGCGCGGGTCTTTCGTAAATTGAGAGTTCCGTACAGTATGGCCCAAGAAAACACAAAAAAAAAACAAAATCAAAATCGGTTCATCCGTTCGGGAGCTACAATGCCACACACACACAGACACGTCAAGCTTATACTACCCCGTCGTTTTTGCGTGGGGGGTTAAAAGGAGAAGCAAAAGAAACTTGATAAACCGTTGCTTCTAAAATTATACACAATTTACCATCTATGTATTCACAATTTAAGCAATAAATATGATTCTGATTCTGATTCTTGAAAAGAGGCGCAATTTAATTCCACCAAGCCCATCCCGTCCTCCCCCCTCGCGAAAGTGAGGAGAGACTCGTGCTCAGCAGTGGGACGTTATGGGTTGATGATGATGATGAGTTATGAAGCCCATTCCGTCATCGAACAACCAGACTTACGGCGATGCGCCACTTTTACATGGTGGACATTCCCTCTGTACGCACTGTTATACGACGGTTCTAGGAGGTCTTTTTAAAAAAAGATTATTTTCAATTAAACCCATTTATTAGGATAAGCAAAATGATTTATTTTTGCTATGGTGGGAAATTTAAATTTCAAACGGTTTTTTTTTTTCGTTTTGTCAATAAACCGTCAAACTGATGACATATTTGAGCGATACGGTGCATTACTGCTAAATATTTCAACATAAAAACGAAAAGATTGATTTACGGTTGGCGCGAAATACAGCCTCGTTTATATTAGTGACCCGGTGTAGCTGTAAAAGCGAAAAAACTGTTTTAAAATTTAAATTTCCCGCCATTACAGAAACGAACTACCTTAATGTCGGCTAATAATAGTTTTCGTTTCTCCGTTTGCCTACGGAACCGTAGAAATGTCATTTTTTTTTTACTTTATATTGGCATATGGAATACAACCTTATTGTTCTTTTTGCAAAAAGTTTTTATTTCATTAAACATGAAGGTTGTATTTGATTGGTTCTTGTACAATGTACAGTGTAGTGGTCCTCGTAGTTAGGGACAAGACTTATGTATGTGATCATCATCATCATCAACCCATAACGTCCCACTGCTGGGCACGGGTCTCTCCTCACTTTCGTGAGGAGGGTTAGGCCATGGTCCACCACGGGGGCCCAGTCCGGATTGGTGGATAACATACCTACCTCGGAAATAATTCTCGGGTAGGTATGTGGGTTTCCTCAACAAGTTTTCCTTCACCGAAAAGCGAGTGATAATTACGTACATATGTTTTACAGTAACACATTGATACCTTCTGTTTGGAAGGCGGACGTTCTCCCACTAGGCTACCACCGCTTCGAAACGAACCGAACCGGCTCGAACCGGTTACACGAGAAAAATAATCAGCCTGTAGCTTTATCATACCCGATCGAAAGACTTCATTATAACGATTATTTTTTGCAAAATAACATAATGTCAGAAATAAAAGGAAGATGAAGGAATGGTATGTAGATTATTAAGGGGCCGTCGATTAATGACGTAAGGTTTGAAGGGGGGGGGAGTCTATCAAAAATCACGAAATATTAAAAGGGGGGAGGTAGGTGTTGTAAGATATCACGTGTATTCATTTTGTCGTCAAACGCGCGATTACCAATTCGAAAAGCGGTCATAAAAAAACACGAGGGGGTGGGGAGGGGGTAGTCTTAAACCTCAGCACGTATCACCACAGTGGAGGGGGGGGGGGGGAGTTAAAAATGGTTTTAACGGTTTCACTTTCACGGTTTTTTTTTTGTTTTTTAGAATGAATGGCATTTTTATTTTCCTTTTGTCTCCAGGTGCACACGAGGCTGACCTACCTCCGCCACCTCATAGTCTCGCTGGCGCAGGCGCGGGACATCGACAAGACCCTGCTGGTCTTCTCACATGACTACTACGATGAGGAAATCAACGCTCTGGTCAGGAGCATCGATTTTACGAAGGTAAGGCTTTCTTCGTCATCTACCCGTATCGGTCCACTGCTGAGCACGGGTCTCCCCTCACTTTCTTGAGGAGAAAAAAATAAGATAGCACCGAGAAACTCTACGGCATGTAATTGTCAATTCTCGTCATTCTTTCTTTTCTTTATTCTCCTTCGTCTTGGTTGTCTTCTTTCTTCTAGCAGAAATCTTTTTCCAATTCCAGGTGATGCAGATATTCTTCCCCTATTCAATACAAACACATCCCCACGAGTTCCCCGGAATGGACCCGAACGACTGCCCCCGCGATGCGAAGTTTGAGCAGTGAGTACGAATTCCCCACTAACATTTGTGGGGACGTTGGGGACAATGACGTCCCCTCTTTTAAAATAGTGTGGAAGTTGGGGAAAATATAGTCCCCACTACTTTTTAGTGGGGACTATATTTTCCCCACTAAAAAGAAAAATAATTTCCAGCGTTTACACTGGTATGTAATGTCCTCACTAACCTGTTTCATCATCAACCCATATCGGCCCACTGCTGAGCACGGATATCCCCTCACTTTTGTACAGAGAATAAGGTCATAATCCACCACGGCGGCCCAGTCCGGACTGTTGGATCACATACCTTCTAAACAATTCTCGGGCATGTAGGTTTCTCACGATGTTTTCCTTCACCGAAAAACAAGTGTGAATAATTACGTGCATATGTTTTACAATACACACTTTGGTACAAGTCCGTGGTTGGGATCTGAACTCACAACCCTCAGCTTGGAAAGCGGACGTTCTCCCACTAGGTCGCTTACATCACCGCTTACGTAACCCTAACAATAGAAAACTTACCTTATCTCCAGGGCAGTGAAACTAAAATGCAACAACGCGTTGCATCCGGACCTCCACGGCCACTATAGGGAAGCGAAATACACTCAAACCAAACACCACTGGTGGTGGAAAGCGAACCGGATCTTCAACCAGCTGCAATGCACCACTAGTCATACAGGTGAGCAAAAAGAAAAGAGTGAGCGGAGCGAAAAAATAAATGCTGAATGAGCGGAGCGTAAAATATTAGGACAATAGCATCGGAAAACAAAACACTGAGGCTAAGCATCATTAGTGGTGAAAAGCGAAGCCAGCGGCAGTGCACCAGTAGTCATACTACAGGTGAGTCGGCTCGAGGTGGTGTGAGCGGAGCGAGCGAAAAAAATAGCATGAGCGTATCAAAAACTGCTCATCACTATCATTAGAACTGGGTTAAAATAGACTTGCAAACCTTTTAATAAAGTCGGTGAATGTCAAAGTCTCGGTTCGGAGCGAGCGAATTAATTTTAACCCATTCGCTCTATTCCAGGTATGGTGCTGTTTCTAGAAGAAGACCACTACGTGTCAGAAGATTTCATTTATATGCTGAATCTCCTACGAAGCACAGTGGACAAGAGTTGCCCGCAGTGCGAAATACTTTGCTTAGGGACGTACCTTAAAACCTACCAGTACCACCATCTCAACGATAAGGTGAGCGAAATGAGCGTAAATGTTTTGGTTAAGCGGGAGTCGTGCCGCACAAATGTAACATGAGCGAAACGAGCGTGAATGTTTCGGCCAAGCGGGAGTCGTGCCGCATAAATTTAACATGAGCGAAACGAGCGTGAAAGTTTCGTCCAAGCGGGAGTCGTGTCGCACAAATTAAAGATGAGCGAAACGAGCGTGAATGTTTCGGCCAAGCGGGAGTCGTGCCGCATAAATTTAACATGAGCGAAACGAGCGTGAATGTTTCGGCCAAGCGGGAGTCGTGCCGCACAAATGTAACATGAGCGAAACGAGCGTGAATGTTTCGGCCAAGCGGGAGTCGTGCCGCACAAATGTAACATGAGCGAAACGAGCGTGAATGTTTCGGCCAAGCGGCGAGTCGTGCCTCGTTCCTTACTTGAAATACCTTAAATATTAACGTTTTGAACAGTTTCGAGTTATGTTTAAAGTTTCAAGTCTTTATTATATCGGGAATTTAGTTGAAAATCGATTACCTTTCTACTGAACAGGCAAACAAACGGACAGACAAGAAACCGAGTTAATAAAAACTAAATTTTTCGTAGATAGATAGATAGATAAACTATTTATTGAAACACCACAGAACAAAGGAAACTTAAAACTAGAACAAAACAAATTTTACAATTAGTGTCACAATGGGCGGTCTTATCGCCGATCGGTAATTACACCGAAATATTTAAATAGTTAAGATAGAAAGTATAAACGGTTTAAAACTCCCAGGCGAGGATTTTTCATTTCCCAATATTTAACCGACTTCAAAAAAGAGGAGAATCTCAATTCGGTTGTATTTTTACGTTACTTCAGAACTCCTTTACTTATAAAAAATTTTTATGCTTTCAAATTGGCCGCATAGGAATTTCATCAAAATCTGTTCAGTATAGTTGGAAAAAAAATATGTATCGAAATAACCGAACTTGCGACAAATAAAAAACATCAGCTTGTTTGCTTATAAACTTATAAGAAAAAAAACGGCCAAGTGCGAGTCGGACTCGCGCACGAAAGGTTCCGTACTTTGTTGTATGGGAGCCCCCCTTAAAAATTAAATTATTGATTTTTAAAGTGAACATATAACTAAATATTCTGTGAATATTTCAAGCGTCTACCTGTTGCCGTTATCAATATAAAGCAAAAATGAGCAAAAAAATCACGTTTGCTGTATGGGAGCCCCCTTAAATATTTATTTTATTCTGTTTTTTAGTATTTGTTATTATAGCGGTAACAGAAATACATAATTTGTGAAAATTTCAACTCTCTAACTATCACGGTTCATGAGATACAGCCTGGTGGCAGACGCACAGACAGCGGAGCCATAGTAATGGGTCCCGTTTTACCCTTTGGGTACGGAACCCTAAAAACGAATATAAATTGTGATTGTGTGTGTTATCCGTGTTGTGTGTGATTGTATTTTGTGTTGTTTGTGTTCTTGTGTGTTAATTCTATCACTAAATTATGTTTAACGTATCGTTCATTTGTGACAATCTAAAAACGTGCTGTCTCAATGTTAAACATGAGATTACAAGGTCTGGAGGCCTACCATGACATCTTATAGCGATTCAATTGAAGACCTAAACTGAACCGCGTCGCATAATCGTACCGTGGCGTCTTATTGTCTACTAGCTGCGCCCGCGGCTTCACCCGCGTAGTTCCTGTTCCCGCGGGAATATGGCGATAAAATATAGCCTATGTTACTCGCTGTCAATGTAGCTTTCCATTAGTGAAATATTTTTTTTAAATCGGCGCAGTGGCTTAGCCGAAACCTTACATATTTCCATACAAACTTTAATCCCCTATTTTTACTTTACCCCATCAAGGGTAAAATTTTTACAAACTTTGAATGTCATATTTATTTCAATTTAATTAAAAGCCTAATAAATAAGTTTAAAGCTTCTAGCTTCAAAAGTTACGAAACTTCCATACAAATTTTCATCCCCTATTTCAAACCCTTAAAATGCTTTTTTCGCATTAAAAAGTACCCTATGTCCTTTCTCAGGCTCTAGACTATCTCTGTACCAAATTTCATTTCAATCGGTTCAGTAGTTTAGGCGTGAAAGAGCAACAGACAGACAGAGTTACTTTCGCATTTATAATATACTAGCTGTACCCTGCCACGCTTCGCTGCGGCACACTCGCACATTCGCTGATATGTCACTGATGAAAACAATAGATAAAAACAATCCTCGATGCGGATTATATATCATGCTAAAATTTCAGCTCGATCGGTGCAGAACTTTTTGAGTTTTTGAAGCGTACACAGACTAACAACATTTTTATATATATAGAAGTAAGGAAAGGATGTTGCTGACATTTTTAAACTGGATCCAGTGTAGGTTGAAAATGGCAGCAACCAAAATTGAGTCGCTAATAAGCCATTTTCAACCTAAGCCGGATCCAGTTAAGGTTAAAAATGGCAGCAACATATAAAATAAGACGTCACGGTACGATTATGCGACGCGGTTCAGTTTAGGTGTTCAATTGAATCGCTATAAGATGTCATGGTAGGCCTCCTGGTTCCAAATGAGTCAATCTTTCCATAAATGGAGTATTTTTTGCGCATTACCTAAAAATTACTAAACCGATAACATTGCGGTTTTCACTGTTATGTGGCTTAAAATATTATTTAATTTATTGTGTTTTATTTTTAATGTGTGCTTAGTTTAAAAGGCTTAAAGTTACGTTGATTAAAGTCTTATTTACTGCAAAAACAGGTCTTATTTGTGAACAGAAATAAAAATAAAAAAAAATATCTAAAAAAATCATACCTTCATCAAAACATCGGCAATTACTGATATTTTAAAAATGGTATTTTTTAATTTCAGTGATGATATTTTTTTTAATGTTTTTTTTCTGTCTTCGAATAAGAACCGATTTTGTTTTATAAATACGTTTTTTTCTTTTTTTTTTTTTAGAAACTCTTTTAGTATATTTTAAATATATTTTTATGTAAATCCGTGTTTGTATGTACGTTTGTCTCGACCGTAACAGCGTAAGAAGAAGTTGACACTTAACTACATCCAGCAAGTGAAGGCGGCGAACGAGGAACGCCGGAGGCGGATGCAAGAGACGCAAGCGTGGAACTTCCAAGTGTACCCTAATCTCTACTCGAGCACCCAGAAGGTTAACACCCGGTCAAACCAGAGCGTTCGGGCAGCGGTCGCGGTGGCGAGCAATTTTAATATTTCGAGACAAAAAAAATTTTTTTTTTCTAGAAATTTTTTTTTAGTTTCTGAGACGAGCACTTCCTGCGGCCGCGGTGGCGTGCAATTTTAATATTTAGAGCCGGAAAAAAGTCCTTAAAAGTTTTTTTTTTTTTTAATACTTTCTTTATTAGTTTTTATAGTTTCTGAGACGAGAATTTCCTGCGACCGCGGTGGCGTGCAATTCTAATATTTAGAGCCGGAAAAAAGTCCTTAAAAGTTTTTTTTGTTTTTTTTATTAATACTTTCTTTATTAGTTACTTAATGGTAAGTGCAACGCCAAAACTTATCGTTACCGCGGATGTTGATTTTTTTAAATAAAAATTTTATAAAAAAAAAAATTTTTTGTCCTGAGATGAGCATTACATTTCCTAATGGTAAGCGCAACGCCGTAACGCGACCGCGGACGTTGATCGAACGCTTTGTATTACCCATAGTTTAAGTATAGACACATTACGCAGCTATCTTATAAAAAGCATTTTAAAAAATCTCATCTTAAACATTAGATAAGTACTGGAAAAACAGCCAATTATTAAATAAACATAATATCGCTCATTTGCGTCAAGATAGTGCTATCTGCTTAACGCGTTGAACGTGAGATAACGCGTTATAGTCGCAAATTAGCGAGATATATCATTAAACCAGCCAAATATTTATTTTGACAAAAAAAAAACAAACCACCTGTAAAATTAGCCAAGTATCTTTTTAACCGACTTCAAAAAAGGAGGAGGTTCTCAATTCGACTATTATTTTTTTTTGTAAAAAGCTAAATATATTTTTGTAAATAACATTTAAGTAGAGTAAAAACCAAAGCGGTGCTAGGCTAGTGGGAGAACGTCCACCTTCCAAGCAGAAGGTCGTGAGTTCAAATCCCAGTGCGGGCACGTACCAATGTGTTTCTTGTAAAACATATGCACGTAATTATCACTCGCTTTTCGGTGAAAGAAAACATCGTGAGGAAACCCACATACCTACCCGAGAATTATTTCGGAGGTAGGTATGTGATCCACCAATCCGGACCGGGCCCCCGTGGTGGATTATAGCCTAATCCTCCTCACGAAAGTGAGGGGAGACCCGTGCCCAGCGGTGGGACGTTATGGGTTGTTGATTGATGAAAAATCAAAATAAATTATC
This sequence comes from Campaea margaritaria, assembly GCA_912999815.1. Classification (NCBI taxonomy): domain Eukaryota; kingdom Metazoa; phylum Arthropoda; class Insecta; order Lepidoptera; family Geometridae; genus Campaea; species Campaea margaritaria. The sequence goes on from OU538818.1 coordinate 4,162,759, forward strand.
ATGTAAATATCATTATCATAATAAGCAATATTTTTTTATCGCTTTACTGTAAAACAGCTAATTATCATTTTGTTAATTGCGTCACTGTAAAATATAGAAATTCGGTAATTTTTATAATAAAAGGTAAGATTAGGATAGCTGCGGAAATGTGTTAATTATTATAAAATGGCCATATCCATAAAATGTAAATATTGACAATTAGTGCACTGGTGAATTGTAGATAAATATTTCTTTTTTTCTTACCAACTGGGTTGTGATTCAAAAAACGATTTAACGCGTTCACTGCTGAAAACACAGCTGTTGTGTTACGTGCCGGCTGTGCGGAGAAACACAGCGCGGCTCGCACAGACGTGTTAAGCATGAAAACAATTTGATTGGAAAATGTTTAAATTCATCAACGTGCATGAATGAGGAAGCATGGTTAGTTCAAGACAAAAGCCAAAATAAAATAAAAAACCTAACCCCCCCCCCCCCCCCCCCCCCTCCCTTAAATACACCAAACCACAAAGGAGTTTAACACGTTCACTGCTGAAAAGACAACTGTCGTGTTGTTCATAACATGCCGCGAGTGCGGGGAAACACAACTGTTGTGTTTGTTGTATGGGAAAACACTATGGCGCGTGCAGAGCCGCACCCGTGGCTAGACAGCAAAACGGCTCAGCAGTCAAAGTGTTAACAAAACTATCCATATAACTTATCGATGGTTTCTAATACCAAATGTTACTTAAATTAGAATTTAGAATGCATAAGCTTTTTAAATAGCCTTCATCATAATCATCATCAACCCATAACGTCCCACTGCTGGGCACGGGTCTCCCCTTACTTCCGTGAGGATGGTTAGGCCATAAACCACCACGGGGGCCCGGTCCGGTCGTGGTTCAAATCCCAGTGCAGGCACGTACCAATGTGTTTATTGTAAATATCATTATAATTATTTAATTTAATAAGATATTAATCCGCTTATGGTGAAAGTTAAATTAAGAATATTGTATAAGAACGGTCGCTTTTTAAGTATATTTACTTATGAAATTAAATATATGGAGAAATCCATAATGTTGAAATTATTAAGGGCGGCTAGCATCGAATCGTCCAATCTAGAATTAACACAATTTAAACTCCGTTTAAACTTAAACATAGCTTGGCATCTTTAACACCGTCAATTTATGTAATCTATAAAAAAAAGAAACAAAAAAATCGGTTGTCTGCAAAGTTGGTTTACGGACGATAGTTTAACGTGACAACGTCATAACAAAACATTGATGAAATGATTGCATACTTTTATGAATAAAATTGAATCATTTTTTTAATAATAAAAGAATAAATACTTGAAATTATACTAGTAATCAGATTTTTAAAATGCAAGAATAATTAACCTGTCATGAAGAGAAGAGAGATAGATGCGGCGCAAGCGTACAATGAGCGTTACGGGACAATGTGTCAACTTTTTCGTGCACGCAGCCGGCGTTCTTCGATTTATTAGACATTAGACATTGTCACGTAAAAAAAATATGTATGTACCTACCTATATCTAAAAACAAACGACAAAATTAACAGGTAAATTCGAGTGAAATTGAGTTCAGCACTTAACCTCGAATTAAGAAGTTTAGATGTGGAACTTTGATGCAAGCGCCCCTTAAGGCGCTGTAGTATCGACTTTATCGTATCGGAAGCCGCAAACGCAGCGTCCGCGCTCTCAAAAATGTTCAATGTTTATTTTACTTTACTTTTTTAGACAAAACCTTACGCTTTTACAAAAATCTGAGCTCACGCAATTGTTTGGATGTTTGTCGGGATAACACTCGTTATTTTTTGTAAAAATATCTGCGATAGAAACTGAATAAAGTCTCCATCGACGGAAACGTCAAAAAAGTATTTTTTTAGGAAAGTTTACGATTTTTTTCTATCGTGCCAAACTTCATTGATCGTGTTTCGGCGCTCATCACAATATAAAGTATTTTGACTACTGTTACACATTAAAATAACTGTCAATTAACCATTTTCAAAGGTATAGTTTTAAAAGTTCGTGAGGACGAATCTTCATATTTGAAGCATGCTTCGTCTTAAATAGAATTTGTTTAGGTAGTGGTTGAATTAATTTAGTCTGTTTTTAGAATCATACATATTTAAGCCATCGTTATGTCATAGTAAAAATAGAAAACTGAGTTATGTTCAAGGTAATGCCTCTACGCAGCGCACGCATTGAAGCTAAGTTTATTTTCTTTGAAGATAACTTACTATTATATTTTTACTGTGGCTATGTATTGCCCTTAGCCTTCATTTTGAAATGTGGACCAAAAATAATTATTTATATGTGAGGCAACTGCCTAACATTACTGTGTTCCGGTTTGAAGGGCACTTTTACCAGCGAAAATTCATTATTTTTTGTTATCTGACTGAGTGACGAGACGAGCAAGTCATTCACCTGATGGTAAGCGGTACGCCTGCCCATAACAGTCACAGCACCTCCCAGAACCCTGCATTGCATAACCCTGCGCGGCGCACTGCGCTCGTCACCCTGAGACATCGGCTCTAAAGTCTCATATGCCCAGTAATGTCGCTGGGAACAGTGCCCTACTACTGGTAACATTGACCCAAAGTATTGCAGGTGAACTTTTTTAAAAATAAACAGCCCTTTAAAAAAAAAAGCAATTATTTTTGGTCTATATTACGTAGCATTTAGTAATGATTGCTGTTTATAAATATAAGCCTTGCATGGCTTATGCATGGCTTCCTTAGGGAGGTCGCCCACAGCTATTTATTGCAGCGATTTAGCATCGATACAGTCGCGATTTAGCATCGATACAGTCGCGATGTAGCATCGATACAAACGCGATGTAGCATCGATACAAAAGCGATACAGTCGCGCGTTAATGAATCGCGCTACTGAATCGCTGCAAAAAGTAACCGTGGATGACCTCCCTTATACTTGCAACCCAATTACATGGTGTGGCAAAAAAAACTTACGTTGTATATTTTTTTATTTACCCGTATTGGTTTAAATTTAGAACATTAGTAAATTAAAAAAATAAGGCATTTATTAGTGGTGAAAAGATCAAAATATTGTATAACAAAACGCTTGTAAATTGCTACCAAAAAGAGATGGAGAAACACTATATTGAAACACCATTGTGACACTAATTGTAAAACTTGTTTTGTTCTAGTTTTTAATTTTTCTTTGTTCTGTGGTGTTTCAATAAAGAGTTTATCTGTCTATCTATCTATCACAGAATAAAAACCAGGAACCAGAATACCGGATTTTACCAGAGTTGCCATTATAAAAAAATCTCCCTATTTTAGGTGGAGATTACCCCGTGGCATTCCAGTATACACAACATGGGTTTCGCCTTCAACAGATCTGTTTGGAACAACATTATGGAATTACAGGTACAGTGAAATTGAAACTTTATCTTTAGCTGGTTAGAATTCGCTTTTCGACGTGAATACGTCTACGGGTTAGGCCATAATCCACCACGGGGGCCAGATCCGGATTGGTGGATCACCACCACCTTGTGGTGGCGCTGTGACTGTTATGGGCAGGCGTAGCGCTTACCATCAGGACTTGCTCGTTTCGTCACTCAGTCAAATAATTTAAAAAAAAAAGTCTGTGTTTTCAGCAGTGAACACGTTAATTCGAATATATAATAAATAGGTGCTTTTTCTCAGGAAAAGTTCTGCGCGTACGACGATTATAACTGGGACTACTCGCTGCTGCGCTTGTCCCAGAACCGTCCCAACCGGGACAAGTTCAAAGTCGCACTCTGCAAGGGACCCCGCGTGTTCCATATTGGAGAGTGGTAAGTTTCCTTCACTGTACAATACATCATCCTCATCATCCCTAATCCACCACGGGGGCCCAGTCCGGATTGGTGGATAACATACCTAACTCCGAAATAATTCTCGGGCAGGTATGTGGGTTTCCTCACGACGTTTTCCTTCACCGAAAAGCGAGTGATAATTACGTACATATGCTTTACAGAAACACATTGGTACGTGCCCGCACTGGGATTTGAACTCACGACCTTCTGATTGGAAGGCGGACGTTCTCCCACTAGGCTACAACCTCTTATTTTACTTAACACGTTCACTGCTGAAAAGACGGTCGTTGTGTCTTTTTTAACTTGCCGCGGCAAAACACAGCTGTTGTGTTAGCGCAGCTCACGTGCCGGCCGTGCGGCGACACACAGACGTGTGTGTGTAACGCGGCGCTACTACAGCGCGGCTCACACAGACGGCGCGCCAGTGCTGGGAAACGCACACGGTCCGCAACGGTGCCCAAATATACAAACCGGTTCAGCAGTCAACGTGTTAATTATTATTCAAGTAAAACTTCTTTACGCACGAAGCTGGTGAATGCGTGACGAGAGCGTTACGAAAAGTGTGATCGATGAAGTTGAGAGGGAGATATAAGTTAGTTGTTTTTACTCTTGCTTGTATGTCTTGGAGTGCAATAAACAGTTGTTATCTTATATTAAGATGAATAGAAGGGGAGTTATGTTTCGTATAATTACTGTAGGGGCAAGGGAGAGAGGTGCGAGCACACATTTTCTATCTCTCTTTCTCTCGTAGCGGAGTTTTACTACAGTCTTCAGTCAGTTTTTTTTTTATATTGTCCTCTAACGTTACGTTCAATATCTATCTATATATATATAAATGTTGTCGTTTTGTGTACGATTCAAAAACTCAAAAAGCTCTGCACCGATCGAGCTGAAATTTTAGCGTGATATATAATCCGCATCAAGGATTGTTTTTATCAATTTTTTTCATCAGTGACATATCAGCGAATGTGCGAATGTGCCACAGCGAAGCGTGCCAGGGTACAGCTAGTATATTATAATGTTTTTACAGTGGTTTCCACCATAAGAAGTCCAACTGCAATGCCTCCACTGTGATCAGCAAAGTGCAGAAGCTGCTGCAGAACGCTAAACAGTTCATGTACCCGGGCCGGGTGACGGCCACGGTGACCGCCGGCGGGGCCAAGCAGAACAAGAAGCTTACTAAGGGCAACGGGGGCTGGGGCGACCTCAGGTAATTACATCTTAGACAACGCGGCTCGCTAGTGGGCACCCGGCTTAACGTGTGTTGCTGTGTGTCAGCGTGTTCTGCTTTTGAAGTAAAACTTCTTCACGCACGCTTGACTTGGGAGTGAGCTGGTGGATGCGTTACGGAAAGTGTGATCGGGCGCGGGGAGCGGAAGTTGAGAGGGAGATATTATTTAGTGAAGATAGAAAGAGAGGGAGTTACGTTTCGTATATTTTTTTAAATATCTTTTATGTTTTTTATTTTTTTAAGTTTTACTTTTGCCATGTGATGTGCCATAGATTTCGTTTATTATCTGTCTGTAACTGTTATGGGCAGGCTTAGCGCTAACCATCAGGTGAACGACTTGCTCGTCTCATCACTGAGTCAAATTAAAATAAAAAATTATAATAAAGTACGGATTTAGGATAGTAGGATTTACTTTCAGATAGTTTCTATAGAAATATCATCAAAATCGGTTTAGTAGTCTGTTTTTTTTTAAATCAACATAACTGGATGAAATATGGTCATGTATGTATGAAGCTGCGCCTCGCGGTTTCACCCGCATAATTCAAGTTTTCCCGCAATAACTCTCTTAAAAGCAATATATTTTCCCCGTTTTTGCCACATTCCTCATTGATGCTCCGCTCCTATTGGTCGTAGCGTGATGTTATATAGCCTATAACCTTCCTCGATAAATGGACTATTCAACGCAAAAAGAATTGTTCAATTCGGACCAGTAGTTCCTGAGATCCTAGCGTTCAAAAAAACAAACAAACTCTTCAGCTTTATATATTAGGTATAAGTTGATAACCGAGATTGGGTATTTAAAGTGCTTTGTTGTTTTTTAATGTTATGTTTTCTTTTTTTCCAGAGATCAACAGCTATGCACAAACATGACGCAAGTGGGGCGCGAAGCAAGGAAATACTATTACACCTTCTAATTTAAAAAAAAACGATTAATAAAAACCATAGGACGTCCTCATCGTCATCATCGACCCATATCGTCCCACTGCTGAGCACGGGTCTCCCCTCACTTCCGTGAGGAGGGTTGGGGGCCCGGTCCGGATTGGTGGATAACATACCTACCTCCGAAATAATTCTCGGGTAGGTATGTGGGCTTCCTCACGACGTTTTCCTTCACCGAAAAGCGAGTGATAATTACGTACATATGCTTTACAGAAACAAATTAATACAGCCCGCACTGGGATCTGAACTCACGACCCTCTGCTTGGAAGGCGGACGTTCACCCACTAGGCTACCACCGCCTTTTCCTTCACCGGAAAACGGCTTACGGCTCGTATGAAACATTCGAATACCAAAGTTTTAAAGATCGTATAGTATAAGAAAGAACGAACAGTGAACGGAAAATTTAAGGAACGACAACAAGAGTGAATGATAGATATATAACTCTGTATCGAAACGCCACAGAGCAAAACTGTAAACTGGGGTAAAATTACAACGAAAATGGAAAAATACTATGGTATTATAGGTTTTTCAGTATTTTTCAAACAACACACTCCTTTAAATTCATTACGTTCAGTTGTTTTCGTTTATTTCGTTACATTTTTGTGTCACGGGGTTTTGTTCATTCGTTCTTTGTTGTAAGCCTCGCGCGGACTTGTTCGTTCGGTATTTGTTTAAAAAGAGGCGTGTCGGGATATTTTCTATTCGGTCTCTGATGCCTCACGCGGATTTTTCGTTCATTCAATTTCTGTTCCGTTCTTTAGTTCATTCTTCGAACGTCCGGTGCCTGCTTAACGCATAAAATGAAAAGACTACGCACGTATACCCGTCCTAGAAGAATTAATTATAGTAAAAGTATGAATAATCGATATCGCATTAGCTGCCGAAAGACACCGGGTTCGATCCTCGGCCCGCGACAATAACTTCTCATAAGTCACGTGCTGATAATCGGAGGCACGTTAACACGTTGACAGCTGAACCGGTTGACATTTGTGCACCGTTACGGCCCGTGTGCGTTTCCCAGCACTGGCGTGCCGTCTGTGTGAGCCGCGCTGTAGTAGCGCCGCGTTACACACACACGTCTGTGTTTTGCCGACACGTTAGCTGCGCTAACACAACCTCTGTGTTTTCGGCAGTGAACGTGTTAAGGCGCGCCTGAGGCCCTGACACATGACACTAGCGGCCGTCATTACGTCATTTGACAAGCAATATCCTTTTGTTATATAGCTAGCTAGGTAACGGGTTTGCCTATGTATAGATAATAGTTGGCATTTTGCTATTTTAAAACTAAATGATGTTCTTTTAATTCGATGCGGATTCTTCATAATTTTTAATTTTATTTTATTTGTTAAGTTACGAGACGAGCAAGTTGTGCACCTGATGGTGAACGCAACGCCTGTCCATAACAGTCACAGCACCACCCAGATCCCTGCATTGCATAATCCTGCGCTCGTCACCCTGAGACATCGGCTCTAAAGTCTCACACGCCCAGTAATGTCGCTGGAAACAGTGCCCTTCAAACCGGAACACAGTAATGTTTGCACACTACTGCTTGGCGGACGAAAACTGAACAACTAATGACAAGTTACCAAATTTAGTATGGATTCCATATAACTTACTTTAGTAAATTTTTTATACGGTTTTCTTTGAACATAACTCGAGTTTTTATTTCTACCATGATTAGAGTGTAATTTCATTCTGATTCGTAAATTACTACTTACCCAAGTATTTAATATTTTTTTTTTAGTTATTTAGATTGTATTAAAAGAGTACTTACTTTATCTACTGTTACGTTTTAAGTGATGTTTGAATATGGCGTCGACGCTTAAGAAGCAAAATGTGGTAAGTCAAAAATTTCAATTTTTTTTTTCATCTTTTTTAAGGGGAAATGCCGTCGCCATATCCCCTTCGCTGCGAGGGTGACGGGGAACCCACTAAAACCTCCCATGAGCAGTTCTCTGCCGGTCAGCAACATACCCTATATTTACGTTAATTTATACATTTAGAATTTTGTAACTGAACAAGTCACGAGCAGGGCACTTTCTTTCTAATAATCCTACTATCGAAAAATGATTTTACTGTCCATCCAAAGGTTGTCTGGGAGAAATCGCTTTCAGCGATAAGACCGCCTGTTGTACTACCCTACGTTTGCCCATTGTAATTGTTCCGTGCTGTGTTTATTTTTGGTGTACATTAAAGTTTTCTATTCAACTCTATTCTATATTGGTATATTAAATTTTTGTGTTTTTGACTTGTCAGTTTTGTGCCTTAGCCGTCGATGTTTCAATAGGTATTCGTTATTTAATAATTATTGTTTTTAAGCACACTAATGAATTATATAAAAATACAACGTCCTTTTTTTTAGGGCCGCCTTCTGAACCATATAATAATAATTACATAGTTGTGTCGTCGGATCTAGGCCAACGTGAACGCAGGCCCTCGGAAAGTTTGCGCATGCAGTCACGAAGAAATGTTTCAGTGCGCCTTGCCTTGTTCTCAGTAGGTGGGGAACAGTGGGAAATGCCAGGCGGCCAACCCTAACTGGCCAAATGCTAACTCGCTTCCAAAATACGAACACTTTGACGCTTTCTGCGGCGACACTTCACGATGGCCGAGATAAATCGATACTATTGTGGCCGTGAGCTATGTGCGGTCGGCTTAAGTGTTATATAGCAGTAATAACACTTCTGAGATGATATTTAATTGGAAATGTATTATTCCTGTACCGATTTTTAGGCCTATTTAACCAACTTCACAATGGATGAGGTGGTAAATTCGTTTTTTTTTTTAGGTTGTTTTGGTTACATAGAAAATCTCTTTAAAATCGATTTATGTAATTTTATTTTTAAATCGATTACTTAACAGGAAAAAATACTTTTTTTATTTCACTGAAAGAGGGGACGAGCAAGTCGTTCACCTGATGGTAACCGCTATGACTGCCCGTAACAGTTACAGCGCCACCCAGAACCCTGCATTGCATAATCCTGCGCGGCGCACTGCGCTCGTCACCCTGAGACATCGGCTCTAAAGTCTCATATGCCCAGTAATAATTCGCTGTCATCCAACTAACTGAAATGGCGCATTTTGCCTTCCTGATTTTTCAGACTTAATAAAGTAAAAAAAAAATACTTGACATGAACGTTTGAGCCGGTTTTTTGTTTCTTTTTTTCTATTATTAAAAAGCTGTGCGACATTCGCACATTCGCTGATATGTCACCGATGAAAAAAATAGATAAAAACAATCCTTGATGCGGATTATATATCATGCTAAAATTTCAGCTCGATCGGTGCAGAACTTTTTGAGTTTTTGAAGCGTACACAAACCAACATAACATTTTTATATATATAGATAGATATATAGAGAGAACATTACTCCATTTCTATTTCTTTACCTGTATATTCGTTTTTTTTTTCTTATCAAAAATTTGTTTGTATTAAATATGGTATGATGTACTGTTATATTAGTTTTCTCTATTATAATTATGGATATGAAATTGAAAATGGTGCATACTTATAGAGTGTAGAAATAACATCGAATCTTATAGCTTCTTGAAATAAAAAAAAAGTATAAATTAAAAATATACTTAATATAAGGTACCAAATATTTAATGATTGTTTAAGTGTTAATAAGTTACGCTGTTTTCGTTACGATAGAGAGATGGTGTGTGCGCTTTGTAAGCCAACGACGGTGGGTTCGATCCTCGGCCACCAATGGCTTCTCGTGGGATTCCATCGCTCCGTGCTTCGGAGGCGCGTTAAGCCGCCGGTCCCGGTTGTCGTTAAGCCGCCAGATGTCGGAACTATCTTTTAATACAAATAAATGAAAATTATTATCCCTCCATGGATAGATGGGTGGATTATTATGTTAATTGGTATCCATTTAACATTTCTGTTTTATTTTTTCAAATTTCAAAGCTTTTGTTTTTTTTTTAGACATAATTTATGTATTTTCTATGCTGTTGAATAATATTTAAAAAGAAATTTACTATAAAGTATTAAAGCGTTTAGTTTATCTATGGTTCAACACTATTTTTTTTTTTCAGTTTGGCTTCTAAAAGTTTTTGCATTTAGACAGTGTCCAGTATAATATTTTGCAAGTTTTACTTAGTAATATATATTTTGTTAGCATATAAACCTTTAGCCCCTCGAAAGACGCGAAGATTCCATTTAAATTCGTAAGACGAGTTAACACTTATGCCAAGTGCTGTACGTAACAATAGTTAAGTATCGCACACACTGCGATATTTAACCTTGTCGTTAGTGTGCGATGGCCTTAAGGTGGTTCGTTTCTTTTATGGCGGGAAATTTAAATTTCAAACAGTTTTTTCGTTTTTAGAGCTACATTGGGTCACTAATATAAATGAGACTGTATTTCGCGCCAACCGTAAATCATTCTTTTCGTTTTTATGTTGAAATATTTAGCACTAATGCACCGTATCGCTCAAATATGTCAATAAACCATCAAACTGATGATTTCAGTGTTTATCAACATATTTGAGCGACACGGTGCATTAGTGCTAAATATTTCAACATAAAAACGAAAAGAATGAATTACGGTTGGCGCGAAATACAGCCTCGTTGATATTAGTGACCCGGTGTAGCTCTAAAAACGAAAAAACTGTTTGAAATTTAAATTTCCCGCCATAACAGAAACGAACCACCTTAAAATAATTTATTTTCGCACAATACCTAATAATGAATACCACCATTATTAATTTAGAAGATATAACGTAAACACTAGTCAAAATAATGTTTGGAATTTTTAACAATATTTGGTCGAATTAAGCGATATTTGATTTCTAGGTCACCACTAGACCCTCAATAATATTGAATACCAAAATCTAGCATAATAATTCCCAGTATTAAGCCGGAACGATGAAAAACGTTGCGTAATGCAATATACATACTTATAAACAGTCACGCCTTTGCTCCGTTGGGGTAGGCAGAGACTACACCTTTCCACATGCCACGATCCTGACGCAGCTCTCTCGCTGCTTCCACTTCCACGGCTCCCTTCACACACGCTCGCCGGCTATAGGCACTGCTGACTTGGCCTTTCTTTAGCACGTCCTCGGTTGGATCGCGGTACGTTCGCCTACGCCGACCGCTACCGGCGGCCAATTCATACTAGATCCAGAAATCTGTTTCGCCAATCTTCCTTCATCCATCCCCTCTAGATGTTGCTATATGGTACATTACTATTATAAGTCTAGACTAGGGCAACACTGCATGCAATAAAAGACTATTCTTTAGCTCTATAAGAGCTAAGTTGGCAACACTACGTAATAATAGACAATTCCAACTAGATTGCAATTGACTCGGGGAGTCTTTGACACGTTCACTGCTGAAAACAGACACGTCTGTGTTTTTATAATGTTACGGCAAGCGGAAACACGGCTGGCGTGCGAGCCCGCATTGCTGTATTGGCAATTTTATTACACCAGTTGTGTGCGCCCGCACCGCTGATTGAGTTTGGTTACGATGCAACGCCAGTAAACAGCAAACAGGTAAACACACGTTGTGTGACGATTCGCAAAAGAGCCAAAAATAGTAAAACAGTTCAGCAGTGAACGTGTTAAAGGTGGTACGCTTCGCTTTTGCTGGATTTAAATTTCAGTTTTTTTCGTTTTTCAAGTTAGGCCGGATAACTATTCTCAATAGTAATGGAATTCGTCATAATCCACGATAAATGTTCACATTATTTTGCATTATTTAAACACTGCAATCATCAATTTAACAGTTTATCGACTCATATGAGCAATCCGGTGCATTAGTGCAAAATATCTCCGCAAAATACCCGGTCTAACGAAAAAACCGTTTGAATTTGAAATTTACCTCCATAAGCGAAACGCTCCACCTTAATCTGTATTGTTGAAAATTTCAAAGTAACTGTATTTGCTTCTAGTGAATAAGAGGATTGTTAGAATTTTAATACAATAGTTTAATAGAACACAATATTTGTAATAAATGAATTATAAACGATTTTGTTTTAAACGCGGATTTTATTTATTTCCCGACTACCTGAGCCCCGCTTTGACTGTTATCCCGCAGGAACCATATTTTTTTACGGAATAAAGGAATTTAAGATTGTCTTCCCTGATATGTCCCAAATCATATCGAGCTTCCTTGAGGGGATAATTTTAAAAAGTATTCCAGGACCTAAAGTATACTATATGCAAAATTCCTACTTTAGCACAAAATTAACATGTACAAGGACTTAATGCTAAGTAGCATTCTCTACCAGTCATCCTGGAGGAAGGTTTAGACAGACAGACTGACAAACATTCTAATGGACTTTATTTTGTATTGGTAGGTATAGAATTATTAATAATAAAGTAATTGACATAATTATGAACACATTTTTATATACAGAAAGGGTTCGATGATTACTTATTCCTAATTATTTACATAAAATACCATCATCAACCCATATCGTCCCACTGCTGGGCACGGCTCTCCCCTCACTTTCGTGAGGAGGGTTAGGCCATAATCCACCACGCGGAGTCCGGATTGGAGGAAAAATTCTGAAATAATTCTGGGGCATGTGGGTCCCCTCCGTTATTTTCCTTCACCGAAAAACGAGTCATAATTATATACTTAGGTTATTATTATATATTATAATATATAATAAATAAAAAAATTGTTTCCCACAAAAAAAAAAAATATTAAAAATATAGATAGATAGATAGATAAACTCTTTATTGAAACACCACAGAACAAAGAAAACTTAAAACTAGAACAAAACAAATTTAAAAAAAAAAATTAAAATTAAAATTTAATTAAATAATTAATAATTTAATTATTAATTTTAATTTAATTTAATTTAATTTAAATTTTAAATATAATGTTATTCTTACTTAAAATACTTTTAATTTTATTTTTTTATGTAGAAATATTTAAACTAAAGAATGGAAAGAAATAAAACAATAATAATATAAATAATATCTTAGGTAAACAGTAAAAATACGAAATTCAAGTCATCAATTTATTTGAAAAGTAAAAAAATACATTATCTGTCATTACAAATCTTTTGCAATTTTTACTACGTAGGAATACATGTATAGAAAAACTGTAAGAAATTTTCATCCCACCTTATGGCTTATGGCGGGGAATTTGAATTTTAACCAGTTTTTGCTTTTGGCAACACCGCAAACCTAATTCAAATGATAAAGGAATTTAATTTCCCGGTCTTGCTCTCAAAACGAAAAAACGTTGAAATTTAGACGACCCGCCATAAGCGAAATCGGGATATATTTCTATATACGAGTGACAGATTTTCGAATTAATTAGAATACCCATGCTTAGCTTAGTAAATTAAGTTTGGATGGCCATTAAAAACTATAAATTACATTTGGGCGTGTAGTGTTGACTGTAGCCGATTGCGGGGAGAGGTGCGGGGGGAGGGGCCATGGTGGACATAATTACATACTATGTTGGCTTCTATAAAGTTAACACTTTCCCTGCAGAGCCGTTTTCCTTGTCTAGCCACGGGTGCGGCTCTGCACGCGCCACAGTGTTTCCCCATACAAAAAACACAACAGTTGTGTTTTGCCATACTTGTGACAAGTTATGAAAACCACGACAGTTGTGTTTTCAGCAGTGAACGTGTTAATGGACACAATCTTAGCAATACTCTACTCGGCAATGTATGTTAAACTCAAATTACTTATCAGTGTTCGGGCTAGATCGTAATTTCAATGATGTACTTATCGATAAGAGGCATCATTACAAAAAAAATACTGAAAACTTCATATGAATACGGTTTTTTTCAAGTATTTTCAAAATAGCCCCATGTCAATCATCACTCATTTTCCTATAGCCGCGTTTGTCAGACATGCTAGCTTCCCACTTCTTGGCCACTGTGCAGTACAGCTGCATCGCCGCTCTGGCGTCTTCCACGGAGCTGTGCTCCCCGTGTTGTATATCTATGCCGAGTATATCTTTTGCAAGCCTCTTGAGGGACGGGGTGCTGCCTTTGGTTACCTGAAAAGAGGTTGTATTTTTATTATTCAAAATATAACAATGAGAAAGTCACTGATTTGGACAAGAATGTGTTATCTCACATTTAACACTGACTGCTGAGCTGGTTTGCACACACCATAGTTTTTCCCATACTCGTGGCAAGTTATGAAAACACAACTGTTGTGTTTTCAGCAGTGAACGTGTTAACATATTGAAGAGATGCTATTTCTGTAGCAAATGAGCGATAAATGGCTTTTTTAGTGCCTAAATTAAATAAAAAAGATAAAAAAGTGAAGCTAGGTATTTTTTTACAATTTGAATATTGATTTTCACATAGTAATGCATGCTTTCAACTGTTTAATGTTAATCAGCTCTGTTTCCAATGAAATTACTGGGCATATAAGACTTTGAACCAATGTCTTAGGGTTACGAGCGCAGTGCAGTGCCACACAGGATTATGCAATGTAAAGTTCCAGGTCGCTCTGTAAACTGTTATGGGCTGGCGTAGCGCTTACCATCAGGTGAACGACTTGCTTGTCTCATCAGTCAGTTAAAAAGAAAACAAGGAGAAAGGGGTCAAAAAAAACCACAATAGTAGCGTGATGTACTTGACAGATGGTTAAGCCCTTATGGTTAAATTATAGGTGTTATATCATATAATATAATGTGCTTACTTTTCTAAAAGGTTTATATCTCGATGTATCTCTAATATTCTTCTTAGGATGGGATAAGAATAAGACGTTCAAGTCATTTTTAAGAGAGTGACCAACTAAAATACGGCCTTTAATTAACTCTGCAACCTCCTTTTGTACAGTCATAAACTCTTCACCGTTGAGCAAATCCTCCTTTCTAACACCGCTGATACTGGTTCTATAGTCTTTGACTTCTTCCCGCGCTTTTACGAATTTATCGAAAATACAGTCGCCGAATTTGTTGACGATAGAAACGCGCGCCAACATGTGGTCGTTTCCGTCGTAGCCTATGCCCACCATTTCACAATCCATTGCTAGAAATTTTGTTAACTTATTTTTCTTATCACTTCGGGCTTCCGCTATATCGTTTTTAATTCTTTCGTCTTCGGCTCCCGTGGCCGAATGGCTGTCCTGCACCAAGTTCAAAGTTCTGACGTTTTGGACAGCACTTGAAACTTCGTCTTTAGCTTTTTTCTTCCTAGATCGACGGAAAAGGGACGAGTACGTCTCTTTCATGGTTTCTTGTACAGGTTTTTCAGTTTTCTTGTCCATAATGAGGTTGCTAGACAGTAATTTTCTCCAGTTTGCGTCTACAACACGGAACGCGTTAGATTGGTTAGGTTGCTCATTGGAGTTTCTCTTCCTTTTCTTCGATATTTCTATCATGTTTACATCAATGACTTGTTGTACTAGCAGTTTTACAGTAAACAACACGCAATTAGCAGAACAGAATACAAGTTTCAAGAGAAATTCAATGAAAATCAACAATAAATAAAGCACGTCGCGAACGAAGACATTTGTCATTTTTTGACAAAGACAATCTGAATAAATCTAATGAATGAAATTGACAGCGTCAAAATAGCAAGGCAAGCCATTTTTAACTGCTAGAGAGTTTGTGAAACGGAACGTAAAAGTAGTGTTCAAAAATCACATTATTTAATAATTATAATTTTTTTTTTTTTTTTATTTATTTACATAGGTTACTCTATTATTTTACTAAGACTAACTTTTACTGTACATAAATATATCCCATTTATTTCAACTGAAGGCAGTATTATTTTGTAAGGTACCTACAAATTTATATAATAGCCATTTCTTTAATAATCAACTTTTCTTCCAAATACAACTTCTATAATTTGACAGCTGTATTTATTACTATACTCCGAACGCACCGCCAGGGTGAATAAGAGGCGGGATATTTAAAATTAGACAAGCTGATGAAGCCGATTCAACGCCATTTATTAAAACCGAGAAAGATGTTACTGATTCTATAAACCTGCAATAACGTCTACATTTATTTATTTATTCAAAATAAGCAAGCACCTGTATAAATTAACAGCCAAATTTCATCGAAAATGTAAATAAAGCATTGCTACATATAACGTTGCGGGTGGCAAAAATGAGAAACAAATTCTCAGTATAAAAAAACATAGACAAACGTCAATATCACGAAGAAACTAGCGACACGTCAGGCAACGTCAACCGCAAATCTAAGTTTGTCGCACGCATTGCACAAAAATGTACACAACACAAATGTCTTCCAAAAATGTCAAAGCCGCGGCTACGTGTTTACCTCCCAGCGATGGTGGGAGAACCCGTGAAATGTTGACAACAAGGCGCGATTCGCGAGCCGCCAGTGTGCACTTTCTAATCGCGGCGATCGGATTGATATAACTTCTGTTGTGATAATAAGTGTTCGATATAATGTCGTACGAAAAATTGTACGAGCGACTCAGCGCTCACGGTCAAGAGCACCTTATCAAGTACTGGCCGGAATTGAGCGATAAAGAGCGGGAGCAATTGGCGGGAGAAATCGGAAAATTGGACTTAGACGAGGTGAATGAAATTTTCCGGCGCGCCACCGAAGCGTCCAAAGTCATTCTAGAGAAGATAGACGATGATTTGAGGCCCATTCCGCAGACACATTACGAGTCGGTGCCCGGCCTGTCGAATGAGAAAATCGAGGAATATGAAAAGATCGGATTAAAGGAAATATCTGAAAACAAAGTTGGTGTTTTGCTCCTTGCCGGAGGACAAGCCACTAGACTCGGTTTTGGATACCCCAAAGGTATGTACGATGTCGGTCTACCTTCCCACAAAACCCTGTTCCAAATTCAAGCGGAACGCATTGTCCGTGTCCAACAAATGGCCGCTGAAAAATACGGTAATGAGGGTAAAATCACTTGGTATATTATGACATCGGAGCACACTAAGGGTCCGACTGCAGATTTTTTCAGAAGCCATTCCTTCTTCGGCCTAAATGAAGATGACATTATCTTCTTCGATCAGGGACGCCTTCCGTGTTTTGATTTCGAAGGAAAAATCTTCCTGGACGAGAAATTCCACTTGTCGTCAGCTCCGGACGGCAACGGAGGCCTGTACCGAGCACTCAAGACTCAGGGAATATTACAGGACATAGCCACAAGAGGTGTCCAGCATTTACATGCTCATTCTGTTGATAATATCCTCATCAAAGTAGCTGATCCAGTGTTTATCGGATATTGTAAAAGTAAAGATGCTGATTGTGCGGCAAAGGTTGTGCAAAAGTCTTCCCCAAATGAAGCTGTAGGCGTAGTGTGCAGAGTTAACGGACATTACAAGGTGGTTGAGTACTCCGAACTGACGGACGAGGCGGCAGAACGTAGAAACCCCGACGGCAGACTGACGTTCTCAGCTGGTAACATCTGCAATCACTATTTCTCATCAGCGTTCCTGTCAAAAATCTGCGATTTCGAAACCAAATTGAAACTCCATGTTGCCAAGAAGAAGATACCCTACGTTGACACCAACGGCATCCGTCAGAAGCCCTCAGAACCGAACGGAATTAAAATGGAGAAGTTCATATTTGACGTATTCGAATTTGCTGAGAATTTCATCTGCTTAGAAGTAGCTAGAGACGTGGAGTTCTCGGCGTTGAAGAATGCTGATTCCGTGAAAAAGGACTGCCCGTCTACTGCTCGCGAGGACTTGCTGAGGCTTCACAGGAAGTACATTAGAGAATCGGGGGGTGTCATCGGAGACCGTGTAGATGTAGAAATTTCTCCGTTGCTGTCTTACGGTGGAGAAAATCTGACTGACTTAGTTAACGGAGAAGACTTTACGATTACACCATTCCATTTGAAGAGTATGCGGGAGTCGGCCACTAACGGTGTTAACGGTAAACACTGAAGTCTTGGTTTTGGTTTAAAACATATTTTAACAAAATTTCTAATTGACATTAGAGAAAACGCCAAAAAATTTCATCACCATGTGACTTTCAACACTGCGATGTGAACAGCATCTATTTTACTTGTCCTTAAAGTAATAAATTAAAATAAATCAATAGAGAATACATTTAATTCACAAAAAATTATATGAATTTTGGATTATAGGTTTTTTTTTTTTGGAAAGTTCTAGAAATTTTTTAACTTTTTTTTTAATAGTTTTTAATTTTGTTAAAATAATGTTCTAAATTAAATAAAAGCTAACCATTTTCAATAAGTATTATTGTACATGCCAATAATTTTAATTGTTGTTAGAGATTGTATAAAATTGCTAAAAATTAGAGCTAAATGGCGAGGCCTATTCAAATTTTTGAAAAAATATACCTTGTTTTGAAAGACTGAAAAAATAACTAAAAATCAGTTCAAAAACGTAGCTTTTTTAAAAAATATCACAATTATAATATTAGTCATTCATTGCTAATAGCAAAGATAGGCGTTAATAAATAAATAACCATTTATTTGATAATCAAATAATATAATAAATGAAATGACAGCTCTAACAGTATGCAAATCAAATTATTTTAAAAATAAATAGAGATTGTAATATTAATGTATTATAGATAGATGGAATTTTTAGGAAAAACTTAAAAATTAATCATTTTTTTTAATAAAACTGCTGTAAGTTTTTCCTAATAAAAATTTAATTAAATTTCGCTCATTTCCGGCGTTAACGTCCTACCTCCGTAAATTGTTAAACGTGAGATAATACGTTATTGTTGTAAATAAGCGATATATCCATCACAAATTATATCTTGTTAGAATTCTAACTAGAGCTAAGGCTCCATTCCCATGGTAATATAAAAAATTCAAAATATTGTTATATTAAAATTTAATTTTAGTTTTTATATGATTAAATAGTAATTTGATTACGTTTATAATTAATGAGTGATTCTGAAGTGACAAGTTTTTATTTAGATTTTGGTAATTAATTCCACAAAATTCCTTTTAATGGCCGCTTAAATTAGATTTCATGAGTTTATCTGATTTTTTGAAATTGTGTAAACATTGGTACAGTCAGCTTCACAAAGTAGTTGAAAATCTTTCTATTTTTTTTTTATCAATCAACAATTTTACGAAAATAAGCTGTTGGTGGGCAGAGGCTCGAACTCGGCGCATTTGGGCTGTAAAGCGCACAGTAGGAACTGTTTTTTTACTAACTACATACAATAATCCAAAAAAAAAAAAATCTATAAATAATTTTTGTTTCAGCATCACTCAAAATAAATAAGTAATTATAGTTCATATTATAATAAAAAGTCAGTTGATTTACATTTAGAATTATTTAAGACAACTTATCAATTTTAAAATTTATCACTTTATTGGCTTATAAGTCAGCTAGCCTATACTATGTTCCAGGAACAGATGTAAAAAAAATGCTATTACAAATCTAATAACTTCATATAAGGCGCAATTTCCATTGCACCTAGTATAGACTTACGACGTTTATGCATAATAATGTTATTCGGAAATCAATCTTATTCTTAAATACGTTAAGTTGAAATTTGTAATACAAAATACAGGTAAATTACCTATATGCTTACTTTACTTACTCGGACTTTTAACCTTATTGCTAGAGTGAAATGTGTCTTTTTTTATATTTTTACTTATAAATAATAAATAGTCAAAGAGAAAAAAGTTATTGCGACATAATTGTAAGTTTTTGTTAAACATTGAGTTTTTCTAGCCAATCTTTTATCCCATACGTATTTGGTACTGCAAGCTGATCAAAATGAGCCCAAACACCACCAGTCTACTGTTAGTCGCTGAGGAGTTCCGCTGTCTACCTTCGGTCTCTATCAGAACAGCTCGCTGTCACCATAATGTTTTATTGTCATCGGAACTGGACAGGCGTGCCAAATTTCTGGCAAAACACCGGAAACTGGGACAAGATGTGACTTAGCGAGACTTCCACCTATTTATTTACAATAAGTCATGTATAGAAATATACATAGAAATTGATTTTCGATTTGGACAGTAAGGAAACAAATATGATTACGCATTCAAAGTGGTTCGTTTCTGTTATGGCGGGAATATTAAATTTCAAACAGTTTTTTCGTTTTTAGAGCTACATTGGGTCACTAAAATAAACGAGGCTGTATTTCGCGCCAACCGTAAATCATTCTTTTCGTTTTTATGTTGAAATATTTAGCACTAATGCACTGAAACCATCAGTTTAACGGTTTATTGGCATATTACAAAATATATTGCGAAATACAGTCTCATTTATATTAGTGACCCGGTGTAGCTCTAAAAACGAAAGAACTGTTTGAAATTTAAATTTCCCGCCATAACAGAATGAACCACCCAAAGTTTGTTATCAGTAATACTGGACATTTTTAATGATATAGGAACTCTTTATTGTATATATTCCTGATTAAAGCAAAAAATAAACGTGAAGCTTATCTTTGATTTTATTTCTGATAATATTTATTATTATTGTTTATTCATTATCATCATCAACCCATATCGTCCTCCTG
Source organism: Campaea margaritaria (assembly GCA_912999815.1). Lineage (NCBI taxonomy): Eukaryota > Metazoa > Arthropoda > Insecta > Lepidoptera > Geometridae > Campaea > Campaea margaritaria. The sequence goes on from OU538818.1 coordinate 4,183,135, forward strand.
CTGAGCACGGGTCTGCCCCCACTTTGGTTAGGAGGGTTAGAAACCACAGGCCCGGTCCGGATTGGTGGATAACATACCTCCGAAATAATTCTCGGGTAGGTAACATATGTGAGTTTCCTCACGATGTTTTCCTTCACCGAAAATGCTTTTTACATACACACGTAATACCTTTTATTTGTTTACGAAACGCGATTAGATTCTAGTGCGTTATTACATCATGCGTTTTCGGCAAGGAATAGAATAGATTAGAATAGAATAGAAAACTCTTTATTGTACACCAGAAACAAAAATAAACACAGTACAGAAGAATTACAATAGGTAAACAAGGGTAGTACAATGGGCGGTCTTATCGCTGAAAGCGAATTCTTCCAGACAACCTTTGGATGGACAGTAAAAAACATTTTTCGATTTGTGGCGTACGTTTGCAGAATCGCGTGTAAGCATAGCGAATAAGGGCCCAGTTTCCGTTGTTCAATTGAGTTAAAACTTCATCTGTCATGTTCCGATGACAGTACAGTGTGGTATACCAAAATTCGAGGCTACTCACGACGCCGAAATCTATATATATAAAAATGTTATGTTGGTTTGTGTACGCTTCAAAAACTCATAAAGTTCTGCACCGATCGAGCTGAAATTTTAGCATGATATATAATCAGCATCAAGGATTGTTTTTATCTATTTTTTCATCAGTGACATATCAGAGAATGTGCGAATATGCCACAGCGAAGCGTGGCAGGGCACAGCTAGTTATCAATAAAAAAAATTACCAATAACGATTGCTTCAAGACTTCATTAATAGGATATGTAATTAAATCATTGTTTTTTTATATTACACACAATAATTATGTACTTAATTTAGTCATTAATGAGATTTCAATATATTTACGTTCCTTACAATACAATTTTAGTTTTTATTTTAATTCTTTTTTGTGGACATTTTTTACCCGACTGCCCAAAGGAGGATTATTTTTTTTAACACATGGACTGCTGGAAACAGAGACGTTTGTGTTTTTTATAACGTTACGCGGGTGCGGGAAGACAGCTGTTGTGTTAGCGGAGGTTATGTGCCGGCTGTGCGGTGAAACACAGACGGTGTGTATGACTCGGCTGTATTGCTGTGAAGTGATGAATGCAAGGCGTGTAATAAATAAGTAATTATCAATATTATTAGGTATAATAATTGTAATCTTACCAATATTGTAACTGTGAAAGTTTGTGTGAATGGATGGATGAATATTTGTTTCTCTTTCACGCAAAAACTACTGAACGGATTCGAATGAAATTTGGAACACAGATAGTTTATAACCAGGATTGAGTGACGGTGTACTTTTTATCCCGATAGTATGTTCCCGTGGGACGAAACGGGAACTACGCGGGTGAAACCGCAGGGGGCAGTTTGAAACAAAACCATTCGGTTAACACGTTCACTGCTGAAAACACAACTGTCGTGTTTTTCACAACTTGCCATGAGTACGGCAAAACATAGCGCGTGCAGAGCCGCACCCGTGGCTAGACAAGCAAAACGGCTCAGCAGTCGGTGTTAAAATTAAATCTCGAAACGCGCTGGCTTCCCGCTCGTTATTTTGACAGTTCAATTGACAGTTCAAAATGAGCTTCGAGTCCAGCTGTCTAGGTGGACATAGCTAATAGCGGCCCTGACTAGTTTTGGACAAACAGAACACGAAATGGCTTGGCTTTTGTCATACTTTTCATTCTGCCCCAAGGTCAAGGCTGTTCCGCTCAGTTAGGTCAACAGGCAGTCTGGTCTGCCTAATTTATATACATGTGGTTATGCAAAGACCAAGCGTCATGCCTAATGGATATTTCTTTGTCTGTTTATGAGATGGGAACATCTCAGAGTAGTTTTTTGTTTGACGTAGGCTTCTATGCTAACGTTTTGGTTCTAGTTTCTAAAACACTTTTTTTGCAACTCGGAGATATTTAGTAAGCCAAAACTTCATTTTTAGGGTTCCGTACCCAAAGGATAAACGGGACCCTATTACTATGGCTCCGCTGTCTGTCTGTCTGTCCGTCTGTCACCGGGCTGTATCTAATAAATCGTAATAGATAGTCGAAATTTTCACAGATGATGTATTGCTGTGGCCGTTATAACAACATAATTATACTAAAATTAAGAATAAAATAAGTATTTAAGCGGGCTCCCACACGATTAACGTGATTTTTTGCTAATTTTTGCTCGATATTGATAATAGGCAATATGTAGACGCTTAAAATATTAACAGAATATTTTGTTATATATTCACTTTAAAAATATATATATAATTTAAATAAAATTAATATTTAAGGGAGGCTCCGATACTACTAAGTACGGAATCCTTCGTGCGCGAGTCCGACTCGCATTTGGCCGGTTTTTTTCTTATTGTTCCACCCTGAAGAATCTTGTAATCTTTCGCAAAAGCTGCGCCCCGCGGCTTCACCCACGTAGTTCCCGTTCCCGTGGGAATACGGATATAAAATATATAGCCTATAGCCTTCCTCGATAAATGGACTATTCAACACAAAAAGAATTGTTCAATTCGAATCAGTAGTTCCTGAGATTGTCGCGTTCAACCAAACAAACAAACTCTTCAGCTTTATAATAATACATTAGTATAGATACTGAGCATTTTGAATCATGTATCTTAACTCATTATTGTATCTATTCCTTATCAAAGCAAAAACACATCCAAAAATAAACATGAAGCTTAATTATTTGATTTACTTTTTGATAATACAATTAATAATCTATTTATATAAAAATGTTATGTTGGTTTGTGTACGCTTCAAAAACTCAAAAAGTTCTGCACCGATCGAGCTGAAATTTTAGCATGATATATAATCCGCATCAAGGATTGTTTTTATCTATTTTTTGCATCAGCGACATATCAGCGAATGTGCGATGTGCCACTGCGAAGCTTGGCAAGGTACAGCTAGTAATTATATATATTTTTTAATTCATCATCATCATCAACCCATGTCGTCCCACTGCTGAGCACGGGTCTCCCCTCTCTACCCAGAGGGTAAAAACTCCAAGATTCTCGGGTAGGTAAGTGGGTTTCCTCGCGATGTTTTCCTTCACCGAAAAGCGAGGGATACCTAATTACGTACAGATTGTTAATTTAAAAAAATCTATGTTCCATTATTGCAGTTTTAAAATGTGGTAATATACGTTATACGCAGTTTTCGTAACGCGTCGCGCCCGTTTTCGAAACCCGTCTCACCGGTTTGCGAACAACTTTATTATGTTTTAATCGCTAACTTTGGGTTTTGACATGAATTACTTTCGGTATCTTTGGCATATCAACCGGTACTATGTAGCCGTAGAACATCTGCCTTCAGTTTATTGACAAATCTATACTTCTATACTAATATGTAAAGCTGAATAGTTTGTTTGTTTGAACGCTAGGATCTCAGGAACTACTGGTCCGAATTGAACAATTCTTTTTGTGTTGAATAGTCCATTTATCGAGGAAAGTTATAGGCTATATAACATCACGCTACGACCAATAGGGGCGGAGCATCAATGAAGAATGTGGCAAAAACGGGGAAAATATATTGCTTTTAAGAGAGTTATTGCGGGAAAACTTGAATTATGCGGGTGAAACCGCAGAGCGCAGCTAGTACATAATATAAGCACTCCGGTTGATTAGTGCTAAATATCTCCCCTTATCCCAATGTAGTATATCATTTATAACAGTTTTATCATTTACATAGGATTTATTCATTTTTTTATTTACCTCTCGATTTCCATTCGCCTCGCCGGATCACAATTTTCGTAACGCATTCACCAGCTTACTCCCCAAGTCAAGCGTGCGTAATGAAGTTTTAAGCACTTCAAAAATAAGTTATACCGGTAAGAATAAACATATTCTCGAGACAAGCTTTTAAAAAAAAGTAGTATTCGGTACTGCGAGCTGATCAGAATGAGTCCAAATACCGTCAGTCTACTGTTAGTCGCTGAGGAGTTCCGCTGTCTACCTTCCGCCTCTATCAGATCAGCTCGCTGTCACCATAATATTGTATTGTCATCGGAACCTGACAGGTGTGCACAACTCGATTCAACAACGTGAAATTGATAAAAATTTACATGCAAGGTTCCACCCAAACAAATGTAGTTACATACATAACGTAAGTTAAATTAAAGCTTGTAACAAAGTCTGTGGTAGCCTAGTGGGAGAACGTCCGCCTTCCAAGGAAGAGGACGTGAGTTCAAATCCCAGTGCGGGCACGTACCAATGTGTTTATTTAAAAAGCATAATTGTACGTATGTCGTATTGTGTGTCTCGCTTTTCGGTTATGGAAAACATCATGAGGAAACCCTACCTACACGAGAATTTCGGAGGCCTAACCCTCCTCTCGAAAGTGAGAGGAGGAGACCCGTGCTCAGCACTGGGACGAATATGGGTTGTTGACGAATGAATAAAGTCACCCTGACAAGGGAAAAATATCTCCATGGACAAGTAGACACTTGTTAAGCATTCCACAGTGCGGCGGCCGACGTGCTGTGAATGACGGATGGATATCGGTGTCTCCGCCATTTGCGCCGAGTGCGTTGACCGCCTCGACAGCAAAGAAACGTCTTTCACGCATTTAGAAAACAACCAATTGAACAAACTTTCAGATAGTTTCACTGGCTACGTATTTTACTAACACGTTCAGTGCTGAAAACACAACTGGCGTGTTTTTCATAACTTGCCGCGAGTGCGGGAAAACACAACTGTTGTGTTAGCTGTATGGGAAAACACTATGGAGTGTGCAGAGCCGCACCAGTGGTTAAACAAGAAAATCGGCTCAGCAGAACAGAACTTAAAAAAACAAGAATTAGATACAATTCAATAGAAAAGCAAAACTAAAAATTAGAAATTTCATATTAGGGGGTGTCCATGAGGCATGGTGCCAAGAACACTGGCTGCATTTCCACGTTGAATAGCAATAGCTGTTCTCTGTGCGGGAAATGAGCCAGCCCTCTTGTCACCTGCGGCGTCGACTAAACGAGGAAATAATTGCTTAATTATTTTTTTCATACTGACACCCCATAGATTAAATGTTTCGAAGCGACTGCGTGACGAGACGAGCAAGTCGTTCACCTGACGGTAAGCGCTACGCCTGCCCACAACAGTTACAGCACCACCTAGAACTTTGCATTGCATAATCCTGCACTGCGCTCACACTGAGACATCGGCTCTAAAGCCTCATACGCCCAGTAATATCGCTGGAAACAGTGCCCTTTAAACTGAAACACAGTAATGTTCTCACACTACTGCTTTGGATGAATATCTGGCGGCGGCGTGGTACTTCTCCAGGCGGTCTCTTGCAGAAGAGGCCTCCTACTACAAAACAGGGAGTCCTAGTTAGGGGTCAGGAGTGAGTATCTCTGCCGCAGACCAGCCCGAGTTCACAGCTAGGCTCATTCGAAATTGCAAAAGGCAAGCTGGGTGCTGCATTGCTTCACAGTATTCTAATAATGTTTGACCTTTGCATTTACCTTTCACTTTAGCCGCTAACAACTGAAATTGTCGGCATGAATGTTAGAGAAACTGTTATCCGTATACCTACGGTTAATATTCCCCGTACAAAGCGACTATAAGAAAATGTTTTTACTGTCCGTTCGAAGGTTGTCTGGAAGAAATCGCTTTCAGCAATAAGACCGCCCATTGTACTCAGTACCCTTGTTTACCTATTTATTCTGGTTTACAATAAAAAGTTTTCTATTTTATTTCTATTTTGTCAAATCCGGAAGAAATTCAAGGAATCAGCTTCTTTGTATCTCGAGAGCTAAAATCGGTGGTAGCTTAGTGGGAGCACGTCTGCCTTCCGAAGAGATGGTCGTGAGTTCAAATCCCAAAGCGGGCACGTACCAATGTGTTTATGTAAAGCAAATGACTACTTAATTATCACTTGCTTTTCGGTGAAGGAAAATTTCGTGAAAAAAACAATATGCCTACTTACCCGAGAATTGTTTCGGAGGTAGGTATGTACCTACCAATCCGGACCGGGCCCCCGTGGTGGATTACGACCTAACCCTCCTCACGAAAGTGAGGGGAGATCCGTGCTCAGCAGTGGGCCAATATGAATACCGCATTGCAATCGGTTACAAATACTTCAGCAATATTACACGAAGAAACAAGTTTGAGACGTCACATTTTCGATTTCCCGCCAAAAGTCTGTGTTTTAGTTTCGCATGGCTTACTTAATTTTAGTATCTAGCCAGTGTTGTGTTGAAGGAGGTATGCAACCTCCTTAACTAGATTAGAAACAATAATTACCTACGTTTCTAAAACTTATTGCCAAACTTGACTAACCTAGTTAGTCAACATAATAATATTTATACCCGTTAGAAATATTTTCTGGATTTGTGCGTACACAATTACATAAAAGTCATTCTTTATTACGAAATTCTGGTCTGATGCGATGCGTGCGATACACGGATTCTCAGGTGGATGTACGGAAAAAATAAAAGTGATTGTATCGTTCGACCTTGACATTTGAGCGACGCGCCATTTTGCCTTTTGACATTTAAAAAGCCGCGAAAGTGATTCTTGTTTTATTAAAGCTATAGAGCAGGCTTTTGTCAAAGGTCATAAGTCTAGAAACGACATTTTTTCAGTTATCTATCGGAATACTTTGTAAGTTGGTCTATTGTTAGGAATGAATGAGCGATATTAATAAAAAGAAACAAAACACAATGTCCAATATTTTTATTTTTTATACAAATCGAGCAGAGCGATCCTAATATTAGGTTTATAGTCAAAAATAATTGACCAAACCCCCAACTCAATTTATTTTACAAATCTATACTAATATATAAAGCTGAAGAGTTTGTTTGATTGAACGCTAGGGTCTCAGGAACTACTGGTCCGAATTGAACAATTCTTTTTGTGTTGAATTGTCCATTTATCGAGGAAGGTTATAGGCTATATAACATCACGCTACGACCAATAGGAGCGGAGCATCAATGAAGAATGTGGCAAAAACGGGGAAAATATATTGCTTTTAAGAGATTTATTGCGGGAAAACTTGAATTATGCAGGTGAAACCGCAGGGCGCAGCTAGTAAGTGATAAAATCAGTTTTTCTGGGAAATTATGCAAAATTCTGTTATTATTCAGGTTTAGGTTGAACTCGTTTCAAATTTCTATTTTGTTTTATTTACCTAGTACCTAATTAAAGTATTTAAGTTGTACATGAAGAAATAAATTTAAATTACACAATATTTACATCATTAATCGTAGTAAATTTAGAAATTATAACGTTTAAAAGTTAAAAAATCAACAGTAAACCCCAATTATTATTATGTCCTGAGTTCCTAAGTACCTACTTAGTTGGTTAGCAAAATTCCAGCCAAAAGCAAATATTGGGCATCACTTTAAAACTGGACCGTGTGTAGATTATGAATAATTGATTCGGTAGCAACTGGTTTTTATCGAAACAATGGCCTTGCCAATGTATATTGTTCACACTGACTTATTATTATAACATATGCTAGGTACTATAACTAATTCCTACTTCCCTACTTATATTATAATTGCGAAAGTAACTCTGTCTGTTTGTTGCTCTTTCACGCCTAAACTACTGCACCGATTGAAATTAAATTTGGTACAGAGATAGTCTAGAGCCTAAGAAAGGACATAGGGCACTTATTAATGCGAAAAAAGCATTGTAGGGGTTTGAAATAGGGGATGAAAGTTTGTATGGAAGTTTCGTCATTTTTGAAGCTAGAAGCTTGAAATTTATATTTTAGGCTTTTGATTAGATATAAATAAATTTGGCATTCAAAGTTTGTAAAAATTTACCCTTGATGGGGTAAAGTAAAAATAGAGGATGAAATTTTGTATATGTAAGGTTTCGGCTAAACCACTACACCGATTTAAAAGATTATTTCACTAATGGAAAGCTACATTGACAGCGAGTAACATAGGCTATATTTATTCCCATATTCCCGCGGGAACAGGAACTACGCGAGTGAAACCGCGGGGAGCAGCTAGTACATAATAGTTATAACTAGTGGTCGCCCAGTGGTCGAAATTCAACCATAATTCATTTGAATTTTCAGTTTGAACATTGTTAAGGTTCTATTGCCATAGACTATACTTCTATAATCATAATCACAAATCAGAACTGAGAAGAGCTGTGAATACAAAACCTTTTTGAACCTTTGTATACTCTTTGATGACCTCTTACTCCCAAACTCTTTGTCTTAGTTCAAACATCTTTCAATAAACCTCCATGTCAATGTGTCAACTCATACACACGTGCCTTTCTGTCGTATGTGTATAATTATGTAACACTGGCTGCGCCCTGCGGTTTCACCCGCATAATTCAAGTTTTCCCGCAATAACTCTCTTAAAAGCAATTTATTTTCCCCGTTTTTGCCACAATCTTCGTTGATGCTCCGCTCCTATTGTACGCAATTATCACTCGCTTTTCGGTGAAGGAAAACATCGTGAGGGAACCCACATACCTACCCGAGAATTATTTCGGAGGTAGGTATGTTATCCACCAATCCGGACTGGGCCCCCGTGGTGGATTATGGCCTGACCCTCCTCGCGAAAGTGAAGAGAGACCCGTGCCCAGCAGTGGGACGTTGTGGGTTGATGATGATGATGATGAAACGTTCAAAACACAAATGCTGGTTAAATAAGCATTTGAATTGATTTCCTTTATCATCTAATATTACTTGTAATTTCCTTTTCCGCTAATGATAATTTGTGAGTAATTAGTTCATTACTAGATAATTGTTATTGGGTTTTAATTATTCCTTTGTCCAAAACTACTTTTATATATAGGCAACATAACTTTATGTACTGGGAAATCGGAGTATCGATTTATTATCAAGGTTATATGAATGACTTTCGACATTTATTAACTGTAAATGCTATTTCCGTCTTTTAAACATAAATTTATATAGGTACCTAAATAATAAAATTCAAATGTCTGTCTATGATTTTAAAATAAATGCCAAATTCGAATAGCTGACTTAGAGGCGATGTCTCAGGGTTATGCAATGCAAAGTTCTGGGTGCTTAACTCATCTCGTCACACAGTAAAATAAAAAAAAAATGTGAGCTAGGCTATTTTTTTTTAATAAAAATTTAAGTATTGTCAAAAATATTAAAAAAAAAACTCTTTCTATCCTCAGTAACTTAAATCTCCCTCTCAACTTCCGTTCGCCTCGCCCGATCACATTTTTCGTAACGCATTCACCAGCTTACTCCCCAAAGTCAAGCGTCCGTAAAGAAGTTTTACTTCAAAAAGGATTTATTGTCAGTGAAAATGAAATCAGCACTTTTTATGTGATCTCGAATGGTTTTTTCTAACTTTTAAGACACAGTGAGAACGCACTGCTTATGAAGAATGTAACAAAACAAAATAACAACCGATCGGGTTGCATTAGTCAACTAAGGTCATTTACTTTCAACAGCGAGGTCAGCTCCGGTCCTTTCCTTGTTGTAAGCAGGTAGAGCCGAGTGATTGTAGGGTGCTAGTGGAAGGCCACTCCTGTAAGTTGTAAGTTTTCTCACTTCTGTTTTATATATGTATATACCCTTAGTTCTTAAAGTGGTCCAGCGGGGCTATGCAGCACGGTGCGGATCAGCTCGAGTTCGTTTGATTCTGACGTTTGATTGCCACGGGACTCGTCATTTCAATACGAATGACGAGTGCCGTGGCAATCAAACGTCAAAATGAAAGGAACTCGGGCTGATCCGCACCGTGCTGCATAGCCCCGCTGGTCCTATTCTCAGACCGGGTGGCATGCGAAATGCATAGTGTAGAACTAATAATTAATAGATAAATCAGCATTGGGCTGTAACCTCTTTTCAAAGATGGCAGCCCCGAAAATCGAGTAGGCCGAGGGGTTTTTTTTATACAAAAAAATGGCGGGAATCCATGATATATAAAGCTGTTGGATGGAAGATAATAATTATAGAAGTAGTATTACTAAAGGTAAATGGTTTTATTGGTCTGCAGAGGCTAACAATAGTAAGTGATCACCACTGCCTATGGAGGTCTGCAACGCCTGGGGCATTGCCACTGGTGCGTTGCATAAACTCTTTTAACTTCTTTAAGCCTATGCCTTCCTTCTCGGGAAAAATCTCGGTATTTGTTGATAGAAGTTTTTTTTTTTATTTCTGATGGCTTAGTAACTACGACTAATATAAAAACCCATAACGTCCCACTGCTGGGCACGGGTCTCCCCTCGCTTTCGTGAGGAGGATTAGGCCATAATCTACCACGGGGGCCAGATCCGGATTGGTGGATCACATACCTACCTCCGAAATAATTCTCGGGTAGGTATGTGGGTTTCCTCACGATGTTTTCCTTCACCGAAAAGCGAGTGATAATTACCTACATATTATTATGTTTTACAAGAAACACATTGGTATGTGCCTGCACTGGGATTTGAACTCATGACCTTCTGCTTCGAAGGCGGACTAATATAATGCCTAGGAAAAATTATTAATCACTGTAGGTATACATGGTTAAGTGGTTCAACCTACTTTTCAGGATGAAGCAACTATTTAGAGTGTTGCCACTATCGTGTAATGTGCATTATTCATTATTAAATACCTCTTGAGATATGAAACCGCTGATAAATATGTGTACTGATAATTTTAATGAAATCGTGATCACTGATAAGGTTCAAAAGGATCATAAATATTTATAATAACATAGCTAGGTTATTAAGTCACTTAGGTAATTAACTTCAGCTTTTCGTATAAGTAAACTAATAAACTAAGTTTTTTTTTCAGCTTGATTTTGCATGTTTTTTTTTTTGTTTGACTGAGCAAGCTTGTTCACCCCAGAACTTTGCATTGCATAACCCTGCGCGGCACTGCACTGCGCTCGTCACCAAGTACTTATTGGTTACTACTCCACCAATATTATAGATACGAAGAAACACAAGTTTAAGAAAAAAATACTAGTTACGTTTTCGGTTTCCCGCTCAAACTCTTTCATAATTCCGTATCCTTATATTTTCTAGTAAAATTAGTAAAAAGGTCAGATCGAATGTGATCGCTTTTTTTTTAATTTCTTATTAGCTAACTTCCTAAAAGCAGGCTTTATCGATATTTAAAATATGTGAAAACTATTCCAGTTTTACGTAAAAAAAACCGCTACCGCAGCGTACTGTTTTATAAACACATTCCCTAATAGGTAATAATAACAAACTGTGTATGTATCTAATCGCGACGAGTTTAAAAAAAAACCCACAATAATTCCTCAGAATTCAAATTTCGTGTAAACAATGTTGTGAAGGCAGGTAGGGTTGATAAATACATTCTTGATAAAATGTATTCGCAGTTTCTGGTATTTCAAGGCTAAAGGAGATTGCTTTACTTGTCGAGCTTTATTTTTAACTTTGGTTAATATGATATTGTATTCTAAAACTGCAGACAAGTTTCTAACCAAATAAAAAACCGAAATAAGTTTGGGTTGGAAATTAGTTTTTTTAACTTACATACTTTTATTTACATATCCTTTTTTAAAATTACGACTGGTGCTGCCATCTCTTAAAATATTTCGAAACTACTAACCAAAAAAAAAGTCAATATTAAAATATCTTACCTACCTACATAGTATTATTTTATAAATTAATTTACTTTATTCAAAACGTAAGATTGTATAATAATAATTGGCACATGAGATATAAAATTGCATCACATACAAATCACACGTACATTGTAAACAAATAACGATATATTACGTCCCGTCCGGTCCGTTCTAAAAATAGCTCCCTTGAATTGAAAGCGTTCAATAAACTTTTTGAACACATGCGCCATCTGTGCCGTATTTGTTTTTACGGCTAATATAAATAGGCTATTATTTAAAAGGTAAACTCTTGGATAATTGTATACTTTCTTTTTTGGTCGGTTTGCATTTCTATTCACTCTTGCTACTCTATCTAACACGTACCTATAGCATCTTCTATCTCATTCCAAAAAGGTTCCGAAAAACTCAAATGGCGATCGTTTTGTGACGTTTCGAGCAATTTACAAAATGTTATTAGAATTTGTGTTTTTGTGTATTTAATTGATTTTTGTAAATAAAACAAGATGATTCTTTACATTAAGATTATGCTGGTGTCTTCCTACGGCTAGTGCGAAGTGTTTTATGTATGTAAATCGTAAATAGACAACACCTAGTCAAGTGCATCTATTTAACACAAATTTATCACAAAACGTACGTTTCTAGGTGTAAATAGGCCGGGAAAAGGATTAAAACATAGTTATTTACTTCCTCACATCCGTTTTAAGTGATAGAAGTGAAGAATAAGTGATAAATAGTACCAAGTTTATTCGACCCCCTGTGTTTGAGAAAAAAATATTACTATTCTAGGAACTCCAGTAGAACTCTATAAAAAATAAGTTTTACTCCTCTGAAAACCGATGACTAATAATAAAGTGTTATTTTAAAATTAATATTACGTCTAAATTGTGTCGTGTTTTGTAGAAAATCCCCTGGACCTACAAATTGTGGGATAAGGAAAAATAATAACAGACTTGGCCATGTAAAATGAAGCAAAATAATTGAGAATGGTTTGAGCAGATGTGATGAATTTTCAAATAAATTTCTTTTGTGGTGTTTTTGATAGTGATAGTCAAAAAATGGTTACGATGAACTCAACGGAGAAGGCGGCTCAGAGGGCCTGTCAGCAAGGGCCTTCCAGGTATGTTTATTTATTAGCCATAAAAAGTTTTTGGATAGAATAGCTATGTTATATTTTTCCAGACAAGCATTTATAAAATACTAGCTGCGCCCTGCGGTTTCACCCGCGTAGTTACCGTTATGTCCCACGGGAACATACTATCGGGATAAAAAGTACCCTATCACTCAATCCTGGTTATAAACTATCTGTGTTCCAAATTTCATTCGAATCCGTTCAGTAGTTTTGCGTGAAAGAGGAACAAACATCCATCCGTCCATTCTCACAAACTTTCGCATTTATAATATTAGTAGGATGTACTTGGAAAGTACCACACCTTTGCCAGACATTCATCCGCCAAGCAGTAGTGTGCAAACATTACTGTGCTCCGGTTTGAAGGGCACTGTTTCCAGCAACATTACTGGGCGTGTGAGACTTTAGAGCCGATGTCTCAGGGTGACGCACAGTGCAGTGCCGCACAAGATTACGCAATGCAAAGTTCTGGATAGCACTGTAACTGTTATAGACAGGCGTAGCACTTACCATCAGGTGAACGACTTGCTTGTCTCATTACTCAGTCTAATAAAAAAAAAACATACATACAAACATTGCAAGTTAAATAAAAGCTGGTGAAAAAGAAACACGATTGGATTACGGCCTAATCTTCCGCACGGAGGCTCAGTTCTCATGCTCAGTTCTATTCAAAATTTTCAGAGAAAACTCCAAATGCGTCAAAGAAGACAAGGATAAAGACAAAGATCGTGACAAGAAGGACAGCACCAAGTCCAACCTTCCTGCCAACGTGCAGGCTCTGATGTCCACCATACCGTCTCCCGAAGAATCGCCCAATTATCTCATCTACAAAAAGGTAACTCTTTTACCCAGCGGTGGTAGCCTAGTGGGAGAACGTCCTCCTTCCAAGGAGAAGGTCGTGAGTTCAAATCCCAATGTGTTTCTTGTAAAACATATGTACGTAATTATCACTCGCTTTTCGATGAAAGAAAACAGAGGAAACCTACGTAACTATCGGAGAATTATTTCAGAGGTAGGTATGTTATCCGCCAATCAGGACCGGGCCCCCGTGGTGGATTCTGGCCTAACCCTTGTCACGTGAGGGGAGACCCGTGCTCAGCAGTAGGACGATAGTTTCCTCACATTGTTTTCCTTCACCGAAAAGCCAGTGATTATTACGAGTGAGTGTTATTGAAGTTGCTTATGTTAGTTAAAAAAAAATTCACCGCGGAAGTCCACTCTCGCACCCGTAGCCCCGACAACAGAGGCGTCCCGGTGGAACACCCTGGGGCTTAGTGGGTATACCCGTCAGACTGGCGGGGGAGTCCCACATAACCACCCGGCCCCCACCCGGGTCTGGTGGTATGCGTAAGGCGTTCCCCAGGTAAAAAAAAAAAAGAAAAAAGTTACTTAAATTTGAAATCCTTCTTTTCAGATGGAAGCAATTATCGAGAAGATGCAAGATGAGAATGGAGGAGTGCCCGTGAGAACTGTGAAGAGCTTCATGACAAAAATACCATCTGTAAGTATATCCGATGAAAAATTCAACAAAGAAGCAATCGAGCTCTTATATAATAAAATGCATAAGAGAATCAATATTATGTATATTAAAACTTTGACTGCTGAGCCGATTTGCTTGTCTAGCCAAGGGTGCGGCTCGGCACACTCCATACTGTTTTCCCATACAACAAACACAGCAGTTGTGTTTTCCCGCAGTCGCGGCAAGTTATGAAAGACACGACAGTTGTGTTGTCAAGCGGTGAATGTGTTAAAGATATGTTATAAACTACTTATGTTGAAGATTATGCCGTGCTAATTTATGGGTGGCACTATGGCGCTACGCCTGGGCATAACAGTCACAGCACCACCCAGAATCCTGCATTGCATAATCCTGCGCGGCACTGCACTGCGCTCGTCACCCTGATACATCGGCTCTAACGTCTCATACGCCCAATAATTTCACTGGAAACAGTGCGCTTCAAATCGGAACGTATTAATGTTTTCACACTGCTGCTTGGCGGATGAATATCTGGCAAAGCTGTGGTACTTCCCCAGGCTGCCTCATGCAGAAGAGGCCTCCCACTACTAAAAACAATACTAATCTAGTTCGATAATTGATACATATAATTTTCAGGTATTCACCGGCTCGGACCTCGTGGCCTGGCTGCACCGCCACTTCCGGTTCGAGGAGAGCTGGGAAGCGCCGCACATGGCCCACTTGCTGGCCGCGCACGGCTATCTGTTCCCCATCGATGACCACGCACTCACCGTGAGGAATGACAACACTTACTACAGGTGCGGAATTGCTGTGCCACAGTTGGGAGTCATACTCGTGAACGACTGTCGTACTTTGAAGGCTGGGTCATACTCGTAAATTATTAATCATACTCGTGAATGGTTGACTCCGACTCTTGAACGTCTTTGTCATTTGTCATTGAGTCATACTAGTGAACGACTAGGCCACTCGTAAGTTCCCGAGTCTTACTCAATATCGATTGAGTCCTACACGTGAGTGCCAGAGTCATACCCGTGATCGAAACATTCATACTAGTGAACTTATGCGTTAACTTTGTGGTTGCAGATTCCAGACACCATATTTCTGGCCTTCAAACCAGTGGGAGCCGGAGAATACTGACTATGGTAATAATAATAATAATTAATCCCATTTATTTCCAATCAAATTATTACATGCAATAAATTATACATTTATATAAAAATTTTAAGAAAATCGTTTAAAAAAACTCAGAACTTTGCATAATCTTGTGCGGCACTGCACTGCGCTCGTCACCCTGAGACATCGGCGCTAAAGTCTCATACACCCAGTAATTTCGCTGGAAACAGTGCCTTTCAAACCGGAACACAGCAACTCACTTGCACTTGCGCTTTGCAACTCTACGACACCGGGTTCGGTCCTCGGCCCCTCACCTATGACTTCTCGCAAGCTATGTGCAAATTTCAATCGCTCCGTGTTTCCGAGGACAGTTACTAATTTGTTTTTGAAGTAAAACTTCTTTACGCACTCTCGACATGGGGAGTAAGCTGGTGAATGCGTTACGAAAAGTGTGATCGGGTGAGGCGGACGGAAGTTGAGAGGGAGATATGAGTTAGTGAAGATAGAGAGTTACGTTTCGTATATTTTTTTAAATATCTTTTGTTTTTTTTTTTTTTTTTTAGTTCATGTTGACTTCCACTGTGTGTCACAGCGCATATACCTTTTTTCTCTCTCTGTTTAAACTCAAACTCAAACTCAAATCATTTATTGTAAATAGGCAAAATATTGCACTTTTACACGTCAAAAAAAATAATATCTTATACATAAGTATAGAAATACAAAAAATTAAGTCAAAATATTATGATCTACGAAACTAATGATTATTATCTAATTATGGTTTGAGTTAGAAAAAGGATGTTTCCCTTTCAAGTGCCGACTCATGCCTGAGTCTCGCACAGGAAAAGGAAAACTCCATTGACTCTACCAGCGCTTCGGAAATACGCCCGTCAGAGAAGATAGCACCAAGAAACTCTACGGCGATGTCAGTTTTTAAATTTTAGTCATTCTTTTTTTTTTTAAAGCCTTAATGTACAATATAAAAATAAATTATTCTATTGACAATATTATGATATACCATCATTACCAAACTATTAAATTACATTATTGAAATTGTATAAATTACGTTACTTATCGTTATCATGGAGATTGGGACATTGAGGCCATGCATTTTTGTCTTTAACATAGTCATTAATAGTGTAATAGGCTGTCTTTATGAGATTAACCTTAATAAATGTTTTAAACCTTTGCATCGGCAATTCCAAATCAAAGTTCAAATCCCAGTGCGGGCACGTACCAATGTGTTTCTTGTAAAACATATGTACGTAATTATCACTCGCTTTTCGGTGAAGGAAAACATCGTTAGGAAACCCACACACCTACCCGAGAATTATTTCGGAGGTAGGTATGTGATCCACCAATCCGGACCGGGCCCCCGTGGTGGATTATGGCCTAATCCTCCTCACGAAACTGAGGGGAGACCCGTGCCCAGCAGCGGGACGTTATGGGTTGATGATGAAGCGTTATATTATGTTACAGCGGTGTACCTCTGCAAGCGGACGATGCAGAACAAGGCGCGGTTGGAACTGGCCGACTACGAGGCGGAGTCGCTCGCGCGCCTCCAGAAAATGTTCAGTCGCAAATGGGAGTTCATATTCATGCAAGCCGAAGCGCAGAGCAAGGTGACTCTTTATAATCGACTCCGTTGGACTCGCGCACTGAGGGTTCCGTACAAACTTGTGGCTCTGTACGTTCACCGCTGAAAACGCACACGTCTGTGTTTTTTTTTATAATGTTACGGCATGCGGAAACACGCCTGGCGTGCGTACCCGCACTGCTGTATTGGCAATTTTATCACACCAGTTGTGTGCGCCCGCACAGCTGATTGAGTTTAGTTACCGACGCAACGCCAGTAATCAGTAAACACACACGTTGTGTGAAGAATCGCAAACGAGCCCAAAAAATTGAAACGCTACAGCAGTTAACGTGTTAAGTCCTTTACGTTCGCAGCTGAAAACACACACGTCTGTGTTTTTTTTATAATGTAAGCGAAAACCCGTTGTGTATTTGTCCTGTCTTCACGCCGTAACGGCTGAACAGATTTTGATGAATTCTTTAAAATTTAAATACTTTGATCTCTTTTTCTGTCTTTACTGTTGATACCTAATTCAAATTACTTAGTACCTGGATGACCGAGCTTTGCTCGGTATTTTTTTATTTTTTTTTATTCAAGTGTTACTTAACAACGCCATCTGCTGGTGTGTTCGTTAAAGCAATTAGTTGCTCACAAAAAAAGTGGTATTATTATTCGCCAACAGATGACAGGAAGAGTCATATTTTTCAGTTTAAATATGGACTACTCAAACGCCTCCAACGCTTTGTTATTTTTCTTCCAAGTTTATGTTTAATTTGATATAACACGAATGAAATGACATTTTCTAAAAATGATTCCTAGCTAGATCGATTTATCGCCCCCGAAACCCCCTATATACTAAATTTCATGAAAATCGTTGGAGCCGATTCCGAGATTCCAATTATATATATATGTTGAAATTGATTAATTGCAACACTGGTTTATCGCCATCTACATTTTGAATATGGAACTAAGATGCTTCCATTGATTGTCTCTTGTCTTGCCTTTTGTAAAATATACAACCACGTTTTTGCTCAGCTCGTGTATTTTATTAATTAGATTATTAGTACAGGAATTACCTACCTAGATTCTTTCTCAAACTATCAATATATATATATATATATATACAAGAATAGCTCATTTAAAGATATAAGATGAGATAAGATTTTTGTACACAGTTATTACAATAAAATATATTCTATTCCATTCTTAAACATTAACGGTTATCGCGTAATTACAGTTATCGCGGGTAAAGTCGCGGGGCGAAATTGTTTATAACATAAGTGAGGTATAATAGTAAATCCACCAATCCGGACCGGGCCCCCGCGGTGGATTATGCACTACGGACCGATGTGCTATATAATGTGTTTAATCCGTGCCATCCAAAGGTTGTCTGGAAGAGATTGCTGTCTAGCAATAAGGCCGCCCATTGTGCCTTTAGTTATAAGATGTTTTTTACTTTTGCTTGTATGTCTTGGAATGCAACAAAGAGTTGTTAACTTATGGCCTAACCTTCCTCACGAAAGTGAGGGGAGGACCCGTGCTCAGCAGTGGGACGATCCCAGGTAGGAATTTTACGTCAGTTTGACGTCCGCTTACGGTCATGTAGACGTATCTGACGTCATTTTACTACGTCGCGAGCCTCCGCAGGTGACGTCAACTTGTCACAGCCATGCGTAAAGAGACGTCGCTAAAACGTACATTCACGACCCTTAAGAACCAGGCGCTAAATTGACGTCATGATGACGTTGATTGAATCAAGTACAGCGGGGCTATGCAGCACGGTGCGGATCAGTTCGAGTTCGTTTCATTTTTTTTTTTTTTTTTTTTTTATTGCCATTAAATGCTTTTACAATAAAAATCAGAAAAAAAAAAAATAAACAAATCTAGAGGCTTCACGATAACACGACAAACTGGTCAGACAGCCCGAAACAACCTGTCATGTGATCGCGCAGCACCCAGTACTTATCTAGTTATAGCATTGCTTGGCAACTGGGGTAAGCTCAGCACTGTACTGTGCAGACTAGTCTACACAGGGCTGGTTTTCAGCATACCCCATTGCTCGAGCTCAGCTGTTAGTCGAGCAGACAGAAAAAAATTAGTAACAGCGGGATTACAGGTAAATATTCCGTCATTCGTATTGAAATGACGAGTCCCGTGGCAATCAAACGTCAAAATGAAACGAACTCGTGCTGATGCGCACCGTGCTGCATAGGCCCCGCTGACCTTAGAATGGCGTCATTTATTCGTCTAGGTTGGATTTTCCTACCTGGGATATGGGTTGATGATGATTATTATATCGACGCTAGAAAGCGTAAACGCTGTAACCTTGAAACGCAAAATTGTTCACCAGAGACAAAAAAACTTTTTTTGTTTAAAAAAAATCATAACTCAATATCTACTCGATCTAAAAACGTAAATTTTGGATATTTGGTGTGTTACATACAAAGCTACAATACTGCTACCTTGGTTATATCCTAAAGTTCCTAGGGGACGTTGAAATGTGGGTTTGTTTCCAAATATGTAAATAAAACGTATTTTCGGGTCGGTCAAAGGGTTACAGCGTTTACGCTTTCTAGCGTCGATATCTGTTAATAAGAATCTATGTGTTATGTTTATTGAATAAATTAATTGATTTGTTCCCAATTTTTGTTGCAGGTGGATAAAAAACGGGACAAACTGGAGCGCAAGGTTCTGGACAGCCAAGAGAGGGCGTTCTGGGACGTCCACCGGCCGATGGTGAGTCTGCCAACGCAAACAAACTAACTGTAAATGAATATTGTATTATGTTGTTACCCACATGTTTAAAATAATTATTGTATGTTCGAAAGGGACAGGCTGTTGGACCTTTTTTTTAAATTTTAAGACCACAATATTGTTTTGTACCTATACAGTTTTTAACAATAAACGTATTCTATTCTAATATTCGCCGTGTGCGGGAAGCGAACCGGCTATCCCACGCTTTGTAGTCGGCCACGCGTCGCTTCTCAGTGCTCTGGGTGGCATATCGGCCCATTGCTGAGCCTAGCAAAATCCGCGAATAACGACGGGGGGGGGGGGGGGGTAAGTAAGATATCACGTGTATTTAATTTTTTGTGAAACGCGCCATTTCTAAACCGAAAAGCGGCTATTCTAAAAATTCTAAAAATCATAATATTCTAATATTTTAAAATTCTTTCAAGGGACTAAAAAATACACGTGATTTGGGGGGGGGGTTAAAATGCTAAAAATACATGGCTTGGGAGGTGGGTTAAAATGCTAAAAAACATGATGGGGGGGGGGGTAAAATGCTAAAAAAACATGACTTGGGGGGGGTTAAAATGCTATTAAAACATGACTTGGGGGGGGGGGGGGTTAAAATGCTAAAAAAACATGACGTGATTAATGGGCGGCCCCTGATTGTAATAAGATTTATTATTTTTCAGCCGGGCTGTGTGAATACGACCGAAATGGATCCGAAGAAGCTGTCCCGGATCAATGCTATCAAAGCTAAGCGGCTCAAGCAATGCCAGGACCTGATACTGCAAAACAACTTGAAGGTAACCCACCCTGTCTTAAATAATTATAACTACACACACACGTCTGTGTTTCGCCGCACGGCCGGCACGTGAGCCGCGCTAACACAACGGCTGTGTTTTCCCGCGGCAAGTTATAAAAAACACAAAAGTTGTGTTTTCAGCAGTGAATGTGTGGATCTATCTATAAGTTTGTACGTAACACAATAAATTGGAATATAATCATGTTATATTATTTACAGACCAATCCCATAGTGACCATCACGAACGCGCAGGAGAGCGAAGAAGAGATCAAGAAGAATGCAGAAGCATCCAAAGAGAACGGTAATCACACACCGACCATAAATTTTTCTTAACACCCCCTCGAGTACTGGGCATATGAGACTTTAGCGCCGATGTCTCAGGCAGACGAGCGCAGTGCAGTGCCGTCCAAGATTATGCAATGCAAAGTTCTGAGTGATTAGACGAGCAAGTCGTTCACCTGATGGTAAGCGCTACGCCTGCCTATAACAGTTACAGCGCCACCCAGAACTTTGCATTGCATAATCGCGCTCGCCACCCTGAGACATCGGCTCTAAAGTCTCACACGCCCAGTAATGTCGCTGGGAACAGTGCCCTTCAAACCGGAGCACAGTAATGTTTGCACACTACTGCTTGGCGGATGAATATCTGGCAGAGGTGTGGTACTTCCCCAGGCGGTCTCTTGCAGAAGAGTATTTCTTCGATGTGTAAGCGTGTTTGTTGTTTTAGAATCAATGTTATATTTTGTTCTGGGTGGCAGGCGAGTCGTCCCAGCCGGAGGCGGCGGCTCTTGGCGCGGCGCCGCCGGGCGCGGCGGAGGGCGGCGCGGCGGCGCGGCAGGCGGAGGCGGCGCGGCGCCAGCTGGCCATGCTGCGGAACCGCCTGGAGCGCCGCAACGTGCGCGTCAGCAAGGTCGCCGACATGTGAGTGCCAAGCCGATACCGCTGTATACGATTTTTTTCTTTTGAAGTGATACTTCTTTGCGCACGCTCGACTTGGGGAGTAAGCTGGTGAATGTGTTACGAAAAGTGTGATCGGGCGAGGCGAACGGAAGTCGAGAGGTAAATATTAAATTATATAATATCGATAAAATTAAAACTAAATATGTGATGATACACACAGTAGAAGTAAAACTACAACAAAAAAAAATTTTAAAAAAAAAAACTATAATGAATATTTAAAAAAATATATGAAACGTAACTCTCCCTCTTTCTATCTTCACTAACTTATATCTCCCTCTCAACTTCCGTTCGCCTCGCCCGATCACACTTTTCGTAACGCACTCACCAGCTTACTCCCCAAGTCGAGCGTGCGCAAAGAAGTTTTACTTCAACAACGAAACACAACAATACACAATTAACATGAACATGTAGTTATAAGATGTTTTAACTCTTGCTTGTATGTCTTAGAGTGCAATAAAGACTTGTTATCTTATCTTGTCTTATGTTCAATAATGTTGGTTTGTGCCCAGGTTCATAGCCTACTGCGAGCAGTACGCGGAGTACGACGCATTCCTGACGCCGCCCGAGTGGCCCAACCCCTGGATCAACGACACCACGGAGCTGTGGGACATGGAGAAACAGTGGTCAGTCACGTGCGACAACACCACCTTACGCTTTCGTTCATTCGCTACAGAAAATTGTGTATTTGCACCAACGTTGGTCCTTCGAGCCGAACCTCAAGCTCGAAGTACCAACCCATGGATTAACGGCACCGGAACTGTGCGATATGCATGGAGACAGTCAGTGACGTTCGTTCCTTCTATAGAAAACTAATGAATATTGTCTGTGGCCATTGGTCATTCACAACATACAAATTTGGTCCTTCGAGTTGGTTCTAAGTCTAGCTCGAAGGACCAATATTAGTTTATTATTATTTACTAATAAAACTACTATTACTTTTTTTTTTGTTTTTTTTTTTTAAGTCTATTCTAGTGCCGGTGCCCATTAAAGTTTTATATTAATGTGCCTGATTTTAATATCTTCATCCCCCCTCCAGTAAGGACCCCCTCCCCCTGCGTCGCGTGCGGCGCTGGTCCTTCGGGCTCCGCGAGCTGCTGCAGGACCCGGCTGGGAAGGAGCACTTCGCAAGGTTCCTGTCCAAGGAGTTCAGCGGGGAGAACCTCAAGTAACGATACCATTATTATTTAATTTGTGTATTTTACTTCATGATTTTTTTTTTTTTTTTTAATTTTTGTTCTTAACTAAAGTATAATAAAGTCCGTTAAAAATATTAGAAAAGAAACTTAAGCCTAGGGTACAAGGCCATTATTATTATTGATTTATATGTATGCATTTGTGTGTGTGTGTGTGTGTGTGTGCGTGTGTAATTAAATAAGTACGTCCCAAGTCACAAGTATTCCGTAACGCAATTTTTGGAGATATGTGCCCTTAAGGAAATGTGCCAAGAACACTGGCAGCGTTTCCACGTTGAACAGCAATAGCTGTTCCCTATTCGATTGAAACGTATTATGATGTACGTGTTACGGGCAGGCGTAGCGCTCACCATCGGGTGAGAGCCGTGCTCGTCACGTAACGTAAAAAAAAACTACTATGTTGACAGATTCTGGCTCGCGGTGCAGGAGCTGAAGGCGCTCCCTATAAGGCGCGTGTCGGCCCGCGCGCGCGACATATGGAAGGAGTACCTCGCCTCCGACGCAGTCATGCCGGTCAACGTGGACGCGGCTAGCAGGTGATTTATTTATTACCAGCTGCGCCCCGCGGTTTCACTCGCGTAGTTCCTGTTCCCGCGGGAATATGGGGATAGCATATAGCCCATGTTGCTCGCTGTCAATGTAGCTTTCCATTAGTGAAATATTTTTTTTAAATCGTTGCAGTGGTTTAGCCGAAACCTTACATATTTCCATACAAACTTTCGTCCCCTATATTTATTTTACCCCCTCAAGGGTAAATTTTTACAAACTTTAAATGTCATATTTATTTATATCTAATCAAAAGCCTAAAAACTAAATTTCAAGCTTCTAGCTTTAAAACTGACGAAACTTCCATACAAACTTTCATCTCCTAAATCAAACTCATACAATGCTTTTTTCGCATTAAAAAGTGCCCTATGTCCTTTCTCAGGCTCTAGACTATCTCTGTACCAAATCTCATTTCAATCGGTTCAGTAATTTAGGCGTGAAAGAGCAACAGACAGACAGATCACGACACGACACGTCAGACAAATGTGAACGTAGCTTTAGTCATCGTCATAACATAATATACTAATATATAAAGCTGAAGAGTTTGTTTGTTTGAACGCTAGGATCTCAGGAACTACTGGTCCGAATTGAATAATTCTTTTTGCGTTGAATAGTCCATTTATCGAGGAAGGTTATAGGCTATATAACATCACGCTATGACCAATAGGAGCGGAGCATCAATGAGGAATGTGGCAAAAACGGAGAAAAAATATTGCTTCTAAGAGCTTTTGTTGCGTGCGCTACGTAAATGGTTAAAGTTATGCGAAAATAATGTATGACGAAATTGTTCCCCTTTACAAGTTCTAAAAAAAAGTCCGCGATAGCATATGACTACCTTTTAAGGTTAATTCACTATAACCTTTTATATGGTAAACAAAATCGTTCTAAAATAATGCATTATTTGCTAAGGTGTTTTTATAAACATGATATTAATCGTTATCCAAATAAATGCGTTATCCTTACTTATATTATAAATGCGAAAGTAACTCTGTCTGTTGCTCTTTCACGCCTGAACTACTGAACCGATTGAAATGAAATTTGGTACAGAAATAGTCTAGAGCCTAGGGAAGGACATAGGGTACTTTTTATCGCAAATGCATTGTAAGGGTTTGAAATAGGGGATGAAAGTTTGTATGGAAGTATCGTCATTTTTGAAGCTAGAAGCATGAAATTTATTTTTTAGACTTTCGATTAGATATAAATAAATTTGACATTCAAAGTTTGTAAAACTTTACCCTTGAGGGGGTAAAATAAATATAGGGTATGAAAGTATGTATAGGAATATGTAAAGTTTCGGCTTAATTTTCTCTAATGGAAAGCTACATTGACAGCGAGTAACATAGGCTATATTTTATCCCCATATTCCCGCGGGAACAGGAACTACGCGGGTGAAACCGCGGGGCGCAGCTAGTTTATTATAAGTACTTAATTTTGAACAAAATCGCCATAATATATATTGTACTAAATTAATTTATTTCCATTGCAGGGAATTAACCCGTCAAAAGGTGGAGTCTGGCACAGCGGATAGATATTGCTTCGACCAAGCGCAGGTAAACAAATGATGCTACTGTAGCATCACCGCCACCATCACCATCCTCGTCCTCATCATCAACCCATTCCGAAGCACCGGTAGAGTCAATGGAGTTTCCTTTTCCTGTGCGAGATTCAAGCCATGAGTCACCACTTGAAAGGGAAATGTCCTTTTTCAAACTCAAACCATAATCAGTTAATTACTAGTTGAATCATCCTCATCGTCGGTCCATATCGTCCCGCTGCTGAGCACGGGTCTCTCCCCACTTTCGTGTGGAGGGTTAGGCCTTAATCCACTACGGCGGCCCGGTCCGGATTGGTGGGTAACATACCTATTACCAGAATAATTCTCGAGGTTTCCTCCCGTTGTTTTCACTCGCGTAAACAAGTGTAGTGCGAGTTATTATCACTCGCTTTTTTTGTTTATTTACCACGATACGAGCAATTCGTTCACCTGATGGTAAGCGCTACGCCTGGCCATAACAGTCACAGCACCATCCAGACACCTGCCCTCGCTTTTCGGTGAAGGAAAAACATCGCGAAGAAACCCACATAGCTACCCGAGAATTATTTCGAAGGTAGCTATGTTATCCACCAATCCGGACCGGGCCCCCGTGGCAAATTATAGCTAACCTAACCTTTTTTTTTTAGACAGGAAATGCATTCCGCATACCACCCGCCCGGGTGGGGGGGGGGGGGGGGGGGTTATGTGGGACTCCCCCGCCAACCGGTCTGGCGGGGTTCACCCACTAAAACCCCGGGGTGTTCTCCTCTCCGCATTATAGAGGTGGACGCGAGTTCGCTCGGCGCTTCCGCGACCACCTCTGCGGGCGCCCTTTCGGGCTCGCTCTTTCTCCGCTGGGTGCGTCCCGGAACACACGGGCCGCACCTCAGCTCGGGATTTCTAGACTTGGCCGTTGGACCCCCCGATCCGCGGCCCAAAAGTCCCCGTTGTGGTCCTTCACTGCGCCCTCTGCTGATCA
Organism: Campaea margaritaria; assembly: GCA_912999815.1. Classification (NCBI taxonomy): domain Eukaryota; kingdom Metazoa; phylum Arthropoda; class Insecta; order Lepidoptera; family Geometridae; genus Campaea; species Campaea margaritaria. The sequence goes on from OU538818.1 coordinate 4,208,722, forward strand.
GGGGGACACACGAAGGACCTCTCCCCGCCAGGTTATTTGCTACGGCCACCAATTCCCCTAGGAGAATTGCTGACCGAACCCCAGGGTGCACCGTCCCAGCTGCTGCCCTTCCCTCCGGATGCGACGCATCAAGAGGGACGAACAACAGCCGGGCACTCGTGGAGGTTACCTGGCCCGCACCCCCTACCGTAACAAGCTAACCTAACCTTACCTTTCTCACGAAAGTGGGGGGAGACCCGTGCTCAGCAGTGGGACGTTATGGGTTGATGATGATGATGAATGATTTTTTTAATATATTTTTTTTTCTTGTTTGCAGGCACACGTTTATCATCTGATGAAATCCGACAGCTACTCGAGATACCTTCGTTCCGAGATGTACAAGGATTATCTCAACGGATCCAAGAAAAAGGTATGCCCACGCATACATTATTATGCCAGATAATCGTACGCCAAGCAGTAGTGTGCAAACATTACTGTGTTCCGGTTTGAAGGGCACCGTTTCCAGCGAAATTACACAACACGCAACACGAGCAAGTTGTTCACCTGATGGTAAGCGTTATGCCTGCCCGCCCATAATCCTACGCGGCGCACTGCGCTCGTCACCCTGAGACATCGGCTCTAAAGTCTCACACGCCCAGTAATGTCGCTGGAAACAGTGCCCTTCAAACCGGAACACAGTAATGTTTGCACACTGCAAAAATTCTATTCTTTGAATTATATGTTATTGTAATAAGTTAGATTTCGTTCGTTCGTTCCTTCCTTCCCTACCTCCTTCCTTCGTTCCTTTCTTCCTTCCTCTCTCCCTTCGTTCCTTCTTTCCTTCCTCCCTACCTCCATCGTTCCTTCCTGCCTTGCTTCGCTCCTTCCTTCCCTACCTCCTTCCTTCCTTCTTCCCTACCTGCTTCCTTCGTTCCTTCCTTCCTTCTTTCCTTCCTCCCTTCCTCCCTACTTACCTTCCTGCCTTGCTTCGTTCCTTCGTTCTTTCCTTCCTCCGTCCTTCCTTCCTTCCTTCAATAGATAAATAGCTTGTTATTAAGGTGCTTTAGTGCAATCTAACATTAAACTCAGGCATATGTGTTTTTACAGACTTCAGTCAAAGGGATTCGGTCCATCGTCTCCTTCACCGCTAGAAAAGAGCCTACGTCCAACTAGGTGACACCGGTAGCATGCAGAATTGAACCTTATTCCAAGGCGGTAAGAACTTGTTGTTAAACGTTTCTGAGGACGCAAGAGGAGGAACACGCAATATTGAATCTTATTCTAAGCTTAGAAGAACTTAAGTGTATATTATGAAGACATGAAAAACACAAAATTGAACCTTGTTGTAAGCTGGTAAGAACCTATTTCAATATAAAAGTGTGGAGATATGAACATGCAATATTGCACCTTATCCTAATGTCGTAAGAACTAACTGTAAACTTGTATGAAAAGTACAACACGCAGAATTGAGCCTTATTCTGAGGTTGTTAAAACGTAGAAAACCAGAAACAAAATATATGAAATTGAATCTTATTTCAAGGCTTTAAGGACTTAATTCGATTGTATAAGTGTATGTAGATTAAAATCATGCAATATTGAACCTTAGACTAAGGTTGTAAGATCTTATTGTAATCGTAAATGTAGAGTAGACACAATAAATTAAACCTTATTTCAAAGCGGTAAGATTTAATTTAAGTTTTAAAGTTTGTGAAGGCAAGAATCAGGCAAAATTGATCCTTATTCCAAGGCGATTAGAACTCATGGGTTTCGTTAATTAGTTAGTAAAGGTTGATATGAGACGGTTCGATCGGGTGAATGGTGAATGTTTATTTTTCGTTCATTCTACGTTCATTCCTTTTTTTTTCTTTGGTTGTCGTGAACAGAAATTGTTCTTGGAATTTGCAGGTTTTTTTACAATTGTTTTTATGAAAAAAAAAATGGCCGGCACGGTTTTTGTGTTCATACGTTTCATATTTCGTTCATTCAGAGAGAGGGAATGAAGCTAAATTCCGAATTCCAATGTCGATTTGTTCAATAATGAATGCATTCGTCACTTTTGATTCATTTTGTGTTCAGTCATTAGTGAAATGAACGAAAAGTGAAGCATCCCATATCACCTTCACATCTGTCTGTCAAGACCAAATCTCATCAAATTCGGGCCAGCAATTTAGCCGGCCACAGACTGCATATACCTGAAGCTCTCTCTTAACCAAAGGTTTTTTTTTAATTACTTTATTTTTCTAAAAAGACTGTAACCAAAGGTGACAAAAACCTTTTTTGTTTATTTAAAAAAAAATGTATAAATAACTCATTCGTTTTAATGTAAATATAGTTAGTGTTTAGGGAATAGACAATAGCCACAAATATTTAAATGTAGAATTTAAAAAAAAACGTTGCTCTATGGTGTCATAAATCTATAAAAAAAATATACTCTCTAACATATAAAAGGTTATGTGATTTTTGTTCATTCTTTACGACCTGCTTCCGCGTTTCTCCCGTTATCCCGCATCTTTTTCCGGGATAAAAAAATAAAACCGGTAAAGTGCGAGTCGGACTCGCGCACGAAGGGTTCCGTACGTTCTATATAAACGGAAAAAAATTATTCTGTGAATATTTCAAGCGTCTACCTGTTGCCGTTATCAATATTCAACAAAAACGAGCAAAAAAAATCACGTTTGTTATATGGGAGACCGCTTAAATATTTATTTTATTCTGTTTTTTAGTATTTGTTGTTAAATCGGCAACAGAAATACATCATCTGTGAAAATTTCAACTGTCTAACTATCACGGTTCATGAGATACAGCCTGGTGACAGACGGACACACAGCGGAGTCTTAGTAATAGGGTCCCATTTTACCCTTTACGTACGGAACCCTAAACATTAACCCATAGTGTAGTGTGTGATTGCGGGGAGTGGTGCGGGGACGCGGCGCGCGGGGGGAGTGTCCATTCTGTATGAAATACCATGTTTATTCTCTGACTTTGCACTGTTAGAGAGTATCGCCAAAAATAATATAATTATGGTATGTTTTATTCAGTCATTTTAATATTTATAATCATTGGTAGGAATAATATTATATGAATTATCAGAATAAAGTTTAAAATAATGGGATAAAAATAACTAATTAACGCGTCACGACATACATAGCTCCCGACCCTTAACTAGGACTCCCAGTACTAGGGAATCAGGAACTACGAGGACCGTGCTCACACAAACACGCAGACTCGGAGCAAATCTTTGCCCTGTGCGGGAATCGAACCTAAATTATAAACTTTATTAAAATTGGTTCAGGCTATTCGGTTAAAAAAATAATTAAAAACTTTATCAAAATTGGTTCAGCAACTTTGTCCCGTTATTTCAAACTGTTGTTTCGCTAGTTGTACGGCCGTTTTCAATTTTCTGATAAACTTTTTTTTTTAATAATAAAAAAAATAATTATGATGCAATAATTTAGTAAGAAGCACACATCTTTGTCATTTTTTTATGTTTCTAAGATTTGAGTTTTGTTGTTGTTTTTTTTTTAAGTGTTGCCAATAAAAAGAAAACATTTATTGCCAGTGGGCAAAAATAATGCACTTTTAGAAGTCAAACACTTAAGCCTCAATTTCATTTCTCAATATGTATGCATAACTGAAACTTAAAAGTTCTTATAATTAACTTAATTAGTTAATTGTGTTACGTAGCCAAACTTTAGAGACTGTTTTATTTTTTTTAATTTTTTTTTTATATTTTTTTTATTAGTAGGATAGTAAGAGGATTTTTCTTATCTCCCTTCGAGCTTTAATGTAAATTTATGTGATAGTTGTAATGAAATATTAGAGTTGGTAGAGGCAAATCGGATCACCGATCACATATCCGGTCATATATCATCCGCCAAGCAGTAGTGTGCGAACGTTACTGTGCTCCGGTTTGAAGGGCACTGTTTCCAGCGACATTACTGGGCGTGTGAGACTTTAGAGCCGATGTCTCAGGGTGACGAGCGCATGGCAGTGCCGCAATAGATTCTGGGCGGTGCTGTGACTGTTATGGGCAGGCGTAGCGCTTACCATCAGGTGAAGGATTTGCTCATCTCGTCACTCAGTCAAATAAAAAAATATATATATTTCAAAATCTGTGGCTAACTTAATGGAACCAATCAGCGCAACGCATCGCTTGACATTGCCTCGCGGGTCAGCGGGGCTATGCAGCACGGTGCGGATCAGCTCGAGTTCGTTTCATTATGACATTTGATTGGCACGGGACTCGTCATTCGTATTGAAATGACGAGTCCCGTGGCAATCAAACGTCAAAATGAAACGAACTCGAGCTGATCCGCACTGTGCTGCATAGCCCCACAGTTTGGGGAACGCTCCAGAGGACCGCTCTTTAAGTAAAAAGTGAACCGAATCGCCTCTGTCTTCTTTAAACTACAGTGTAAACTCTTTATAACGTTATCCTTTATAACGATAAACTCCCTATAACGTTGAAGAGAGCCCAACTTGGTTGGTTTGCGTTAAAACCCACATATTGAAACACTCACTCCATAACGATAACTCTCTATAACGACAAAAAATGCTCAGTCCCTTGAGTTTCGTTATAAAGAGTTATCGTTATATGGAGTGAGTGTTTCAATATGTGGGTTTTAACGCAAACCAACCAAGTTGGTATTATAGCTGTTAGCATGAACCTAGAAGAGAAGGACGGCGTTACAGCTCAAAATACGAATGTGATGCATCCATGGCATGTCTGTGAAAGTTTTTAGTATTGTAGTGGGAGGCCTCTTCTGCAAGAGACCGCCTGGGAAGTACCACACCGCCGCCAGATATTCATCCGCCAGGCAGTAGTGTGCAAACATTACTGTGTTCCGGTTTGAAGGGCACTGCTTCCAGCGACATTACTGGGCGTGTGAGTCTTTAGAGCCGATGTCTCAGGGTGACGAGCGCAGCGCTGGATTATGCAATGCAAAGTTCTGGGTGGTGCTGTAACTGTTATGTGCAGGCGTGGCGCTTACCTTCAAGTGAATGACATGCTCGTCTTGTCACTCTGTCAAATAAAAAAACCGGCCAAATGCGAGTCGGACTCGCGCACGAAGGGTTCCTTACTTTGTTTTGTGGGAGCGCCCTTAAATATCAATTTTATTCAGTTTTTTAGTATTTTTTGTTATAGCGGCAACAGAAATACAATATCTGTAAAAATTTCAACTGTGTAACTATCACGGTTCATGAGATACAGCCTGGTGACAGACGGACAGACAGCGGAGTCTTAGTAATAGGGTCCCGTTTCAACCTTTGGGTACGGAACCTTAATAAAAAAAGACGTTCAACTATAGCGGGCAATGACATCGTATTTATTGAAATAATTGAAATATCAACCGGCATAAACTCAAACTCAAATCTTTTATTGTAAATAGGCAAAATATTGCACTTTTATACGTCAAAAAAAATAATATCTTATACATAAGTATAGAAATACAAAAAATTAAGTCAAAATATTATGATCTACGAAACTAATGATTATTATCTAATTATGGTTTGAGTTAGAAAAAGGATATTTCCCTTTCAAGTGCCGACTCATGCCTGAGTCTCGCACAGGAAAAGGAAAACTCCATTGACTCTACCAGTGCTTCGGAAATACGCCCGTCAGAGAAGATAGCACCAAGAAACTCTACGGCGATGTCATTTTTTAAATTTTAGTCATTTTTTTTTTTTTTAATATGTATTTGAAGATGATATGAATGTGTGGTCGGATCTCGCTTGCTTCACTTTCGCATTTAGCACTGTGACGTCAACTTTTCATAGGTTCGTGGTTGTAAGGAAAAATGGGCTATTACGTGTATTGAAAGCAATCTCTCGATAAGAAATAAAAATTCTAAAAACATCTTAATGTACGAATGTTTCAAATTCAACCCATAGAGATAGATTCAAGCGGCAAGAACGCATATTAAATTCAAAAAAAAATTTGTTCTTATACAGGGTGTCCGGTAATGAGTGGATAATCCTGCAGTAGCGTGTGGGACGGGTCAAGGCCGAATTGAAAATAAAAATTAAATAAAAATATAAACCCAGACAGTGTGTGACTTACGAATTTATGTAAAGACTTCCCTTCCGAACATAATTGAGTACCATTTTAACAAATTCAGTAAATTAATTTTTTTTTATTTGGTTGTTTTGAAGAATGGTAGTACTCAACAATACGCATTAAAATATTTTGGTAGAAATCATCATCAACCCATAGCGTCCCACTGCTGGGCACGGGTCTCACCTCACTTTCGTGAGGAGGGCTAGGCCATAATCCACCACGGGGGCCCGGTCTGGATTGGTAGATATACCTTATTAATAAAAATTTATTTAAAAATTCTTAAAAAAATATATTTTCGTATCATTCATTTTATACGGCTAAATTTGAGCATCTGTGGTGTAAAAAAATTTTTTTTTTTCTATTCGGCCTTGGCCTCTTTTACACGCACCTACAGGATTATCCACTCATTAGCGGACACCCTGTATCTGTATCTCTTGGTGTCAATGAAAAGTTTATCTAATTTTTTTTTTCTGATGGCAATAGACATTGATTGCAATCAATACACGTATTCAGACGACGTAACAGACGAGTAAGTCATCTTCAAAGAACGGCTTAACACTTTCGCTGCTGATCCGACTTGCTTGTCTGGCCACGGGTGCGGCTCTGCACGCGCCATAGTGTTTTCCCATACAACAAACACAACAGTTGTGTTTTCCCGCACCCGCGGCAAGTTATGAAAACCACGACAGTTGTGTTTTCAGCACTTAATGTGTTGAAACGTTGCTTCTATTTGGATTCTATGTCATTATAATTATCTCTGTGTGAGTGCGTACAGCAGCGTTACAAGAATAAGAATAAGAATAAGAATAAATTTTATTGTATAAAACTGTGTGTATAAACATCTTAAAATTATTTATGTAGCAACAGTCTATATCCATTTCGGATGTACAATATATTTTTTTACATTATCAAAGAATTCGTTAAGACTATAGTGGACTTTACATATTAACCACTCTTTTAAACTTTTTTTGAATATATTACCACACAAACACAAGTAACGTTCCATAAAAATCACGTACTGTTGAAGAAGAAAATAAGAAAAAACATCTATTCTGACACAACTGCACACAACAGCGAACAACGTACTTATTTGGAAAACACACGATGAACATAACAACGACATATGTTCAGGTTCTTCTGTGCATTATACACGGCTGAAAACACAGCTGCTGTGTTTTTTGTAACTTGCCGCGGGTGCGGGAAAACGCAACTGTTGTGTTTGTTGTATGGGAAACACTATGGCGCGTGCAGAGCCGCAGCCGCTCCCGTGGCTAGACGAGAAAATCGGCTCAGTGGTCAAAGTGTTAAGTAAAATTTTCTTATATTTACTCCGTTCTGGATTATCACAACTCGCAAACCAAAGTAATTGTAACTAGGAAATTGTATTCACCATAGTGATGTGTTGGTGTTATGGTTTATTTCGGCCTATCGCTCTTTTGCGATAAGAACGTGATATCTTCTCATTATTACACGCGGCGTTACATAACCTATATCTATCATCATCAACAACCCATAACGTCCCACTGCTGGGCACGGGTCTCCCCTCACTTTCGTGAGGTGGGTTAGGCCATAAAACATGTGTACGTAATTATCACTCGCTTTTCGGTGAAGGGAAACATCGTGAGGAAACCCACATACCTACCCGAGAATTATTTCCGAGGTAGGTATGTGATCCACCCATCCGGATCTGGCTCCCGCGGTGGATTATGGCCTAACCCTCCTCACGAAAGTGAGGGGAGACCCGTGCCCAGCAGTGGGACGTTATGGGTTGATGATGAAGCAAGAATAATGCACTTTTACAGAAAACTAGTTAAGACGTTCACGGCTGCAAACACACGTGTAGTGTTTTTAAAATTTTACGGCTAGCGAATACACGCATTGCGTGCGAACCCGCACCGCTTTATTGGCAATCACAGCAGTTGACACAACGCCAGTAAACACACACGCTGTGTGAAGACTCGCAAAAGAGCCGAACAAAAGTAAAACGGTACAGCAGTGAACGTTTTAAATCTAACGCTGGTGACCCTGTTGGTTAAACTTAGCTGTAGTATCTTTTTCTATTTAAAAATGGGGCCGAAATAAAACTATCATAAACTGAATTTGTAATAATTAACGTGGTAATGTTTAGCAATTTAGTAAGATTTAAGATTATTTTAAATGAATCTGACACAAAATGTATTGCATTTATTAGTCGACTTTTAAAGGAGGCGGTTCTCGATTTGTCTGTATTTTTACGTAATGTTTAATGTTATGTATCTGTCAAGAATTGTATTTTCTAAATATGTCAACATTCTTTGAAAACACTTAAGTGAATAGCAGTCGTTAAGCCACGTGAGAGGTCCTTGGACGGCCTGCCAGACTAACACCAGAGACCAACCTGACAGACTGACACCAGAGGCCGACCTGACAGACTCTGACACCAGAGACCAACCTGACAGACTCTAACACGAGAGGCCGACCTGACAGACTCTGACACCAGAGACCAACCTGACAGACTCTAACACGAGAGGCCGACCTGACAGACTCTAACACGAGAGGCCGACCTGACAGACTCTGACACCAGAGACCAACCTAACAGACTCTAACACGAGAGGTCGACCTGACAGACTAACACCAGAGACCAACCTGACAGACTCTAACACGAGAGGCCGACCTGACAGACTAACACCAGAGACCAACCTGACAGACTCTAACACGAGAGGCCGACCTGACAGACTCTAACACGAGAGGCCGACCTGACAGACTCTGACACCAGAGACTAACACGAGAGGTCGACCTGACAGACTAACACCAGAGACCAACCTGACAGACTCTAACACGAGAGGCCGACCTGACAGACTAACACCAGAGACCAACCTGACAGACTCTAACACGAGAGGCCGACCTGACAGACTCTGACACCAGAGACCAACCTGACAGACTCTGACACCAGAGGCCGACCTGACAGATTTAAAAATAACTATTCCAACAGTTTACTAAGCTTGACCTCTCTAACTTTCACAGAAACGTTTATGCAAAGAAATTGACATATTTTGACATAATTTTTAAAAACAATTTTTTTCTCTCGTGTCATAGATTAGAGAAATGTGTAAATTAGTAATCGTGAATAAAGTTAATTATTGATCCATATCTAACTGTCATTTTAATTGGGTAAATATTATTTTTATATAACACTAGCTGTGCCCTGCCACGCTTCGCTGTGGCACATTCGCACATTCTCTGATATGTCACTGATGAAAAAAATAGATAAAAAAAATCCTTGACGCGGATTATATATCATGTTAAAATTTCAGCTCGATCGGTGCAGAACTTTTTCAGTTTTTGAAGCGTACACAAACCAACATAACATTTTTATATATATAGATTTCATACATACTTATAAACAGTCACGCCTTGTCCCCGTTGGGGTAGGCAGAGACTACACCTTTCCACATGCCACGATCCTGACGCAGCTCTCTCGCTTCTTCCACTTCCACGGCTCCCTTCACACACGCTCGCCGGCTATAGGCACTTCTGACTTGGCCTTTCTTTAGCACGTCCTCGGTTGGATCGCGGTACGTTCGCCTACGCCGACCCCTACCGGCGGCCAATTCATACTAGATCCAGAAATCTGTTCGCCAATCTTCCTTCATCCATCCTCTAGATGTCCAAACCATCTAAGCATCCCCTTCTTTAGTTTCCTCTACAACATTTGATGGGGTAAATGTTATTGAACTGGCTTTTGCATGCGGTTCCGTCTGCTTCAAAGCTTGACTTGGGGAGTAAGCTGGTGAATGCGTTACGAAAAATGTGACCGGGCGAGGCGAATGGACGTCGTGAGGTAAATTAGGTTGATAAGGTTAAAAGGTAGATGGAAGGTAGAAGTTAGAAGATGGTAGGTGACTGGTGACAAGTGTCAGATATACAGCTGACATCTGACAGATGACCGATGACATGTGACAGATGACATATGACGGGTGACAGCACGAAGATGACAGATGATAGATGATAAATAAAAATATATATAAATGGCCAAGAGGGACAGAGAGAGAAGTGCGAGCACACATTTTCTTTTTCACGTTTTACTTCAGTTGTGTGGTCTGAAGCACACTCGTTTTTTTTTATTTGAGTAAGTTACGAGACAAGCCAGTCGTTCAACTGATGGTAAGCGCTACGGCAGCCCATAACAGTTACAGCGCCACCCAGAACTTTGCATAGCATAATCCTGCGCGGCACTGCACGGCGCTCGTCACCCTGAGACATCGGCTCTAAAGTCTCATATGCCCAGTAATGTCGCTGGAAACTGTGCCCTTCAAACCGGAACACAGTAATGTTTGCACACTACTGCTTGGCTTACTTCCCCGGGCGGTCTCTTGCAGAAGAGGCCTCTCACTACCAAAAGTGGCGTTAGTTTGTACGCGGCCGGTTTGTGACCAATTTCGCGAATTCCGGTCAGAGAAGGCGCTTCTTAGACTTCGTTCAAACAAACTGTTTACGCAAGTGTGTCCGCCGAGTCAATGAATCTTCCTCAGACAAAAATATTGTTTTTACATTTCAATACGAAATATTTTATATTGAACTAGCTGCGCCTCGCGGTTTCACCTGCATAATTCAAGTTTTCCCGCAATAACTCTCTTAAAAGCAATATATTTTCCCCGTTTCGCCACATTCTTCATTGATGCTCCGCTCCTATTGGTCGTAGCGTGATGTTATATAGCCTATAACCATCCTCGATAAATGGACTATTCAACACAAAAATAATTTTTCAATTCCAACCAGTGGTTCCTGAGATCCTAGCGCTCAAACAAACAAACTCTTCAGCTTTATATATTAGTACTAGCTGTACCCTGCCACGCTTCGCCGTGGCACATTCGCACATTCGCTGATACGTCACTGATGAAAAAAATAGATAAAAACAATCCTTGATGCGGATTATATATCATGCTAAAATTTCAGCTCGATCGGTGCAGAACTTTTCGAGTTTTTGAAGCGTACACAAACCAACATAACATTTTTATATTATATAGATAGGTTCGCGTTTGTTCACTTTCTCACTTGATGTTATCGATGAAGCGGTCTACAATGGTGCGCGCTTACCTAGAAGCAACCTATTCACTCGTGCCTTGAAGACTCCCAGGTTGTAACTATCGGGAAACTCAGACTCCTGCAAGGAGTTCCACTCGTTCGCGGTACGCATAATTAACGTAGAGGCAAACCGCTTAATGGTGGCTTTGCTACGATGAATATTAGAGGAGGCATGAGAGAAAAGATTGCGGAAGTATGCGATATGCTGAGTAAAAGACGGATTGATGTTCTTTGTGTGAATCAGAGCAGGCGGAAAGGATGTGACGCCACCGCGCATGGAACCTACACGGTCTGGAGTTCCAGAAACCAGTAGAGGGTGTCAGAGAGTTGGTGTACTGCTTCCCGCTGGGATCGTAGCGTGTCGGAAGATGTAATCTCTGCCTATTCCAACAAGTATAAATCCTACTTATATTATAAATGCGAAAGTTTGTGAGTGTGGCTGTATGTTTGTTCCTCTTTCACGCAAAAACTACTGAACGGATTCGAATGAAATTTGGACCACAGATAGTTTATATAATCTAGATTACGTGATAGGCTACTTTTTAAAGCGTAAAAGGGGTTGTAAATGGTTGAAATAGGGGATGAAAGTTTGTATGGAAGTTTCGTCATTTTTGTAGCTAGAAGCTTGAAAAATATTTTTTAGGCTTTTGATTAGATATAAATAAATGTGAAATTAAATATTGTACCATTAAGGTGGTGAAATAAAAATAGGGAATGAAAGTTTGTATGGAAATATGTCAGGTTTCGGCCAAACCACTGCACTGATTTTAAAAATTCCAATGGGAAGCTACTTTAACGAGTAGTTATCAGCGAGTAACATAGGCTATATTTTATTCCCGTATTCCGACAGGAACGGGACCTACGCGGGTGTAACCGCGGGGCGCAGCTAGTAATATATAATTGTATGAATGTAATGAATGAATATTTATGTTGTGTGAAGCGGTGGTAGCCTAGTGGGAGAACGTCCGCCTTCCAATCAGAAGGTCGTGAGTTCAAATCCCAGTGCGGGCACGTACCAATGTGTTTCTGTAAAACATATGTACGTAATTATCACTCGCTTTTCGGTGAAGGAAAACATCGTGAGGAAACCCACATACCTACCCGAGAATTATTTCGGAGGTATGTATGTATGTAGGAAAACCACCGTCCGTTGTCCTAATTACTCCTCTTCGTGCATGTTTGTCTGGAAGAGATCGCTCTGAGCGACAAGACCGCCCATTGTGACACTAATTGTAAAATTTGTTTTGTTCTAGTTTTAAGTTGTCTTTGTTCTGTGGTGTTTCAATAAAGAGTTTATCTATCTATCTATCCATGTTATCCACCAATCCGGACTTGGCCCCGTGGCCTTACCCTCCTCACGAAAGTGAGGGGAGACCCGTGCCCAGCAGTGGGACGTTATGGGTCGATGATGATGATAAATGTAATTCCACCGCACCGAAATGTATCCAATAGAAAACTGATAGGTTGGCAACTCAGAGACTTGCTACCTACAATTATGCTCTTAGGTAAACACGCGTCATGTAAAATTACTTTAGTGGCGTCATCATGTATAATGCGCAATTATCATTGTTGAAAACTGCTAGATGTTGGCTTAACTTAAACAATGACACGTGGCTTAATTATTTATTATTATTACGGTTTTTTATTTTTGTTTCCAGCTAAATTACTGGGCATGTGAGACTTTAGAGCCGATGTCTCAGGGTGACGAGCGCAGTGCGCCGCGCAGGATTGTGCAATGCAGGGTTCTGGGTGGTGCTGTCACTGTTATGGGCAGGCGTGGCGCTTACCATTAGGTGAACGACTTGCTCGTCTCGTAACTCATTTAAATTAAAACAAAAGATATGATTGTGTGCTGGGAAAAAATTATTACAATAAAAAAATTTCATAAAAGATATTTAAAAAAATATACGAAACGTAACTCTCTCTCTCTCTTTCTATCTCCACTAACTTATATCTCCCTCTCAACTTCCGTCCGCCTCGCTGATCACACTTTTCGTAACGCATTCACCAGCTTACTCCCCAAGCCAGGCGTGCGTAAAGAAGTTCTACTCCAAAAAAAAATTAATTAAAAAACAAAAATAGAAATTAATGTTATCGGACATCGACCTCCCTACACTTAGTCATCAAATACATTTGTCAATTACCCATTCAATTCCATACAAATCCATTTAAAGCCAACAAAATCGAACGCCTAATTCTCGAATCCACATCCTCACTGCTTCCTTGTAAATCGCAATTCCAAATTGGCTGCGTAACGTATAAAGCACACATGCGCCGTGTGCTCAGGTGTGGGTTATTTACATATATTATTATATAAAATGTCTTATGGGGAGATGTAATTCAGTGGATATCAGATAACGAAGTCTGGCCACTAACGGCGGTGCTTAACATGAGGACCGAAGTGTGGTGTATTCTTTCGGCGATAATAATTGTAAGTCTATATATCTATCTATTAAGCCCTTATCCACCCACTGCTGGGTATAGGCCTCCTCTGTTTCACGCCATTCGTTCCGGTCCTGTGCCAGTCTCATCCATTCAATCCCGACGTGCTTTGCGATGTCGTCCGACCGTCGGGCTGGTGGTCTGCCTCGCAGGCGTTGCGCTCCTCTTGGCCACCACTCCGTTATTACCTTCGTCCATCTTTGGTCATCCCGCCTTGCCAAGTGTCCTGCCCATCTCCACTTTAGCCTTGCTATCCGTATACCTACATCTTCAACTTTAGTGCGACGTCGAATTTCGACGTTTGGTATACGGTCTAGCAGGCGAATGCCTAACATGGCGCGCTCCATTGCTCTTTGAGCAATAATTGTAAGTAGTTATGTTTTAATAGCTCTTCCCCCGGTTTCACACGCGATTACCGACGTGAAAATTATATTTTGTGTTAATATAGATTACTAACTATATCCTCAACAAATTTCATCAAAATTCGTTCATCCGTTGCGGCGTGATGAGAGAGCAAAACACACAAATTTCCACTTTATAATATTAGTGTAATGTGACTGGTGTGAAGTGTGACAGCACAAGGCGTTGACGAAGCGGACGAATCGACGCATCATTTCAAGAGAGAGGCACTTGGTTGTATTAGTGTGACTGAAGGCTCGGTGTTGGATTAATCAACGTAATCTAAGTGTGGTGATTCTTTATACGCTAATCTTTGTAAGATACATAAGTTATACAACACAAGGTGATAACGAAGTGGACGAATCAACGCGTCAACTCAAGATAGAACAACTCGGTAGCATTAGTATGACTTGAAGTTCGGTGTTGGATGAATCAACGTAATCTAATTGCGGTGATTCTTTTATGCGCTAATCTTTGTAAGTACATAGGTTATACAGCACAAGGCGATGACGAAGTGAACGAATTAACGCATCAACGCAAGAAAGAAGAGCTTGCTAGCATTAGTGTGACACAGGGCTTTTAACCATCAACGAAAGTTATGCAGGCCATACACCATGCTGCCTATCGGATCAAATAGGACTGGCCGTTTTGTTTTTATTTATAAATAGGCTCGCGTTTGACCCCTATCTCACCTGATGGTAAGTGACAATGCGGTCTACGATGGTGCACGCTTACCTAGAAGCAACCTATTCACTCGTGCCTTGAAGACTCCCAGGTTGTAACTATCGGGAAACTCAGACTCCTGCAAGGAGTTCCACTCGTTCGCGGTACGCATGATGAATGTGGAGGCGAACCGCTTAATGGTGGCTTTGCTACGATGAATGTTAGAGGAGGCATGAGAGAAGATTGCGGAAGTATGCGAGATGCTGAGTAAAAGACGGATTGATGTTCTTTGTGTGAATCAGAGCAGGCGGAAAGGATGTGACGCCACCGCGCATGGACCCACAGCCCTTCGTGCGTACAGATGGAATGTCTACCATGTAACGGTGGCGCATCGCCGTGCGTCTGGTTGTTCGATGATGGAATGGACTTGGTGGAATTTAACCGTGCCATTCCGTGGCACACTCCAAAATGTATCCAACAAAAGACCGATAGGCTGGCGACTCTGCGTCGATGCTCAAGGCTCTGCAGCCTTGCCCCAACTTTTTTTAATTCGACTGAGTGACGAGACGAGCATGTCGTTCACCTGATGGTAAGTGCTACGCCTGCCCATATCAGTTACAGCGCCACACAGAACTTTGCATTGCATAATCCTGCGCGGCGCACTGCGCTAGTCACCCTGAGACATCGGCTCTAAAGTCTCACACGCCCAGTAATGTCGCTGGAAACAGTGCCTTTCAAACCAGAACACAAATGTTTGCACACTACTGCTTGGCGGATGAATATCTGGCAAAGAACTTCCCCAGGCGGTCTCTCGCAGAAGAGGCCTCCCACTATTATTTCAACCTAAACTGCATCCACTTAAGGTTGAAAATGGCAGCAACATAAAAAATAAGAAATAAAAGAAGAATTTAAACAGTAAACGATTGCTTTTTAGGTCTACGAGACAAGAGCAGCTGCCAACCCAAAACGTAAGCTAATCATAACATTTTAAAACTCCAATTTGCATAACAATATAAAAGGTACTCTTCGATATACGTACTTAAGGGGGTACGTTTTGCTTATGCCGGAAAATTTCAATTTCAACCAGTTTTTTTGCTTTTAGTCCTAGAGTGGGTAACTAATTTAAATGATAATGAAATTTGCTACGGTAGGAGATAATTCTTTACGATTTTGTATAGAAATATTTAACACTAATGCGCCGGATTACTGATATAAACTTATTAATTAATTGTTAAAATTACGACAGAAGTGTTTATTGACCTATTTGACTAATCAGGTGCATGTGGTATATATCTTTAATATGAAATAATGTGCAAAATTATCTAAGTATATCGAAAATTTCATTATAATTTACTTTAGTTACCCGGTCTAGCGTCAAAAGTAAAAAAAAAACTGTTTAACACTTTGACTGCTGAACCGTTTTGCTTGTCTAGCCACGGGTGCGGCTCTGCACGCGCCAGTGTTTTCCCATACAACAAACACAACAATTGCGTTTTGCCGTACTCATGGCAAAGTTGTGAACACACGACAGTTGTTTTTTGAGCATTGAACGCGTTAAAATTTAAATTTTCCGGCATAAGCAAAACGTACCACCTTAACCATCTTTTTCTTTGTAATCTCCTGTATCTTTCTTCTCTTTTCTTCCTTTTTGCGCATTTTCTTTTCTCTTTCTAGTCTACTTGTGTGTATTTTTCTTTCTCTCTCTCACGTAACTGTGTACATAATTCACCATTCTAAATTTCTTGAGCCTCGTTCCCACTAAGATGCATAGTTTCACATAATACGAAAAATACACTATTAAAAAAACTAAATAAATAAATAATAATAATGGCCTTTTAAACTAACTCTAGGAGATGCCTAAATATTAATGATTTAAATTTTTATTTTCAATTATTTTTTTACTCTGGTCACTGTAACTTCATGGAAATATCCATGTTACTCAAAATAATATTTTTAATTAAAATATATTTTTATTAAATCAGTCCTTTTGTCTAGTAAATATGGATAATTTATCTAGAACATTTAAGATTTGTTATTCAAAGAGGGCATAAGTGTCAACAGTAAAATGAAAATCACTTCAACTGTGCACAATGTAGCTCTTATCCAATTTATTTCTAAGTTACTAAGTAACGAGACGAGCCGGTCGTCCACCTGATGGTAAGCGACACGCATGCCCATAACAGCTGCAGTGCCACCCAAAACTTTCCATCACAAAATCTTGCGCTGCACTGCGCTCGTCACCCTGAGACATCGGCTCTAAAGTCTCACACGCCCAGTAATTTCGCTGGAACTGCATTTTGGAACTATTATTTTAACTTATGATACAAACCCTAGAGTGGACAAGGCTTTAAAGTGACGACATGATAAATCTTGGGCCGCTATTCGCCATGACCACCTAGACTCGTTTTGAACTGTCAATTGAACTGTCAAAATGACGTGCGGGAAGCCATCGCGCCACGAGAAGTTTCGACGTTCAAAATAAGAATAACACGTTGACAGCTGAACCGGTTGACATTTGGGCACCGTTACGGCCCGTGTGCGTTTCCCAGCACTGGCGCGCCGTCTGTGTGAGCCGCGCTGTAGTAGCGCCGCGTTACACACACACGTCTGTGTTTCGCCGCACAGCCGACACGTGAGCTGCGCTAACACAACAGCTGTGTTTTCCCGCGTAAAGTTATAAAAAATACAAACTGTGTTTTCAGCAGTGAACTTGTTGAAGCGCGTTATGACATCACGCGTTTTCGGCAAGGAATCTCAGGTGGCATAGCGAATAAGGGCCCTGTACCTTTTCTATCTAAGTGGCATTGTAATTATTTCTAGGCCACTCTCCACATCATGTGACTGTCATACAGGAATACAATAGCCGCAGAGGTTGGTGTATTTCATTTAAGAGGCTTAGTTTACACGTTCACTGCATTATGAGGTCGAACAAGCCACATGCGTGACTTCTCGCTGGTGCGGCTGTCAAAATCGCTTTTTTCACTCTGTGCGGGGGACGGGCGGGAAAGGCTTTGTAAAGCCAGAAAGGTCTCATATGCACTGCAAAGTATTTTAACTTTGCCTCTAAAAGACCTCATACGCACTGGCTGTAAGTCCATGAAAAATGGCCCGCAGCCAGCGTGTTAAGGTGGAACGTTTCGCATACGGCGCGAAATTTAAATTTCAATCTCTTTTTTGATCGTTGGAACTAGCGACCCAACCAAGCTAAGTAACTAAAACTAATAAACGGACGACTGAAAATTCCGAAAACCGAAAAAATAGTTTGTAATTTAAATTAGCGGTGGTAGCCTAGTGGGAGAACGTCCGCCTTCCAATCAGAAGGTCGTGAGTTCAAATCCCAGTGCGGGCACGTACCAATGTGTTTCTGTAAAAACATATGTACGTAATTATCACTCGCTTTTCGGCGAAGGAAAACATCGTGAGAAAACCCGCATACCTACCCGAGAATTATTTCGGAGGTAGGTATGTTATCCACCAATCCGGACTTGGCCCCCGTGGTGGAATATGGCCTAACCCTCCTCACGAAAATGAGGAGAGACCCGTGCTAAGCAGTGGGACGTTATGGGTTGATGACGAATTTAAATTTCCCGGTTAAGCGAAACGTTCCACCTTAACACTCATTCCTTACCATACACATGTTTAATACCTTCATTTTTGCTATATTTGTCTCGTTCTCGCATCATCAACTTTCGTCATCTATTGACGCTTTTTTGTGTTAACCATTTCTAATCTTCCATTTCTGTTTTCAAATTAACACTATTAAAATTAACTAGTCTTTCGGCCATGGGCATTTCCGTAACGTAACGTGTGGATGAATACATTAGCACGAGTTGCGAAGAGCCTTTAATGTGTTTGAGGAGATATTACTGTCCTAGAATTGCGAATAAAGGGATAAGCGATGCGATGCGATCAAAAAAAAAAGGTAAAAAAAATCCAACTATTTTCTTTATTTCACTGAGTGACGAGACGAGTATGTTGTGCACCTGGTGGTAAGCGCTACACCTGCCCATGACAGTTACAGTGACACTCAGAACTTTGCATTGCATAATCCTGCGCGGCGCACTGCGCTCGTCACCCTGAGACATCGGCTCTAAAGTCTCATACGCTCAGTAATGTCGCTGGAAACAGTGCCCTTCAAACCGGAGCACAGTAATGTTTGCACACTACTGCTTGGCGAGTGAATATCTGGCAAAGCTGTGGCGCTTTTCCAGGCGGTCTCTTGCAGAAGAGGCTTCCCACTAAAAAATACCAAAATCTTTAAAATCCATCAGCCGTTTAAACTTGATTTACCAACAAACAAAAGTCTATTTCGCATCTATTATATTGGTAAGACATTCGTAGTTTCGTAACTATATTTCTATTATTATTATTATTTATTTTTTATTTTTTTATATTTTTATTATTTATTGAGTAGTTTGTATGTGTATTATTAAAACATAAGTATTAAATGTATTGTGTCTGTTAAATACTGTAAGTACGCCACCCGCCCTACTATCGAAAAATGTTTTTTACTGTCCATCCAAAGATTGTCTGGAAGAAATCGCTTTCAGCAATAAGACCGCCCATTGTACTACCCTTGTTTACCTATTGTAATTCTTCTGTACTGTGTTTATTTTTGTTTCTGGTGTACAATAAAGAGTTTTTCTATTCTATTCTATTCTATATTTCGTATCGCATCGCTTCGCACGTCGCTCATCTAGGACAGAACTTAACACTTTCACTGCTGAGCCGATTTGCTTGTCTAGCCACGGCTGCGGCTCTGCACACTCCATAGTGTTTTCCCATACAACAAACACAACAGTGGTGTTATCCCGCACTCGCGGCAAGTTATGAAAAACACGACAGTTGTGTTCTCATCACTTAAGGTGTTAACCCTATAAACACTCCATATATTTCACAGCAGGTAGTTCGGGCGAAGCAACCCACCATGCGTCCAGGGGCTTGGAGAGCCAGGAATCTCATAGCTTCGAACAGAAGCAGGAGACAGCTCCCAGCGACCTCACCTACCAACACGGCCTAAACAGCTACCAGAAGCCACCGGGTAGCGAAGCACAAGAACGGGTAGCTAACAGCTTCGCGAAGTTGGACAGCTTTGATAGCTTCGGTAAAAGTCAGAGCTTAAAGCTTGAGAGCAGTGCGTTGACAGAACAGAAGTCGATGGAAACAGTGGGTTTGATTCATGACCATGGGCCGGGTCATGACCACGGGCACGTGCATAACCATCCGCTCGGCGTTTTTGACGCGGATGGGCTGGAAGATGTCTTCGGTGACTTCAGTAAGGAAGAAAAAGCTCCCATTAAAGAGGAAGACATAGGTAATGAAAATTACTTTCATCTCAATTTTTTTTATTTAACTGAGTGAATAGACGTGCAAGTCGTTAAGCTGATGGTAAGCGCTACGCCTGCCCATAACAGTTACAGTGCCAATCAGAATTTTGCATTGCATAATCCAGCGCGGCGCACTGCACTCGTCGCCATGAGACATCAGCTCTAAAGTCTCATATGCCCAGTAATGTCGCTGGAAACAGTGCCCTTCAAACCGGAACACAGTAATGTTCGCACACTACTGCTTGAAAATATCCCTATAATGTATGTTTAATTCCGGGAAAAGGAGAATTTTTGCGAGAACGTGGAAATTTCGCAGGTGAAAAGATTCTCTTTAGAATTACTGACTGATTTTAGTTTTTTTTTTTATATATTTATATTTTTTTAAGGGTGGAATAAAGGGGGCTCACGCACAATGTGAAGTAGGTGGTGCATATTGTAAACGAAGAAACGCGGTACATAAAACAATACTTAAACAAAACAAGATGAAACGAACGAACGCCCGCGCTGCGAGTCGCGTGCTGTTGTGTATTGCGTCTCTATCGCTCTCCCTTGCTCCCGCGCGTGCGAGGAGAGGAGTTGTCGGCGGTCGGCGAATGCGCGAGGTGTCCCGAGTGACATTCGGTTTCTGATGCAACCCTGCGCGCCAAAATTAAACTCGCGCTACATCTTTTTATTTTTTATTTATATTGTTGCTGCGGGAAAACGAGAATTTTGCGTCTGCTACCGCGGGGCGTATAATTTTGTTCTAATATGTAAAAAAATTTGTTATTCCAGGACCAATATCAGAAAACATGCTGTACGTCATTGGAGTTAAAAGTAAGTAATATTTAATATTAAAATTAAAATTTAGTGGCCAAAAGAATTTAACATAGGAAACTGTATAAAAGCGCGACCTGGGGAGTAAGCTGGTGAATGCGCGACGAGAGCGTTACGAAATGTGTGATCGGGTGAGGCGGGCGGGAGTTGAGAGGGAGATATAAGTTACTGAAGATATAGTGAGAGTTACGTTTCGTATTTACTGTAGGTGCAAGAGAGAGAGGTGCGAGGACACATTTTCTTTCTCTCTTTCTCTCACAGCCAGTTATCTATATCTATACTAAAGCTGAAGAGTTTGTTTGTTTGTTTGAACGCTAGGATCTCACAATTCAATTCTTTTTGTGTTGAATAGTCCATTTATCGAGGAAGGTTATAGGCTATATAACATCACGCTACGACCAATAGGAGCGGAGCAGCAATGAAGAATGTGGCAAAAACGGGGAAAATATATTGCTTTTAAGAGATTTATTGCGGGAAAACTTGAATTAAGCGGGTGAAACCGGAGGGTGCAGCTAGTATTACATATAGATGGAGCTGACGAAGTTTTACTTTAGTCGTGTGGTTTAAAGCACGCTCGTTTTTTATTTCTAAAGCCTGTTTTATTTTCTGTTACAGCCCCCAAAGAAGCCAGCGACACAATGCTAGAACTCACAGGTTTCAGAAGTAAGTCTACGATTTATTTTACGATTTTACGGCAAGCGAAAACACGCATGGCGTGCGAACCCGCACAGCTGTATTGGCAATTTAGATGACAGTTTAATTACGACGCAACGTCAGTAAGAAGTAAACACACACGTTGTGTGAGGAGTCTCAAAAGTGTCGAAAACAATAAATCGGTTGAGCTGTAAAAGTGTTACGCTGACACCGTTTATTATAAATACTAAATCACATTAAAAAAAAACTGGTTGTCTGTAAAGTTGGTTTACGGACGATATTTTAACGTGACAACGTCATAACAAAACATTGATGAAATGATTGCATATTTTAATGAATAAAATTGAATAATTTTTTAATAATAAAAGATTAAATACTTGATATTATACTAGTAATCAGATTTTTAAAATGCAAGAATAACAATTAACCTGTCAAAACTGTCTGTACGTATTAATTCGTGTGTCACCAAAGGCAAGAGCTGAAAATCAGCGTTGTGGTTTGACCACAGCATCATGCTGAGCTCAGGCCTTGTCTGACATCACTGCGCGCCGGCTATCTGCGTACGCTATTATGTTCATCGTGTGTTTTCATTTTCTTGTCTTGTCTCTAAATAAGTACGTTGGTCGCTTTTGGGTGCAGTTGTGTCAGAATAAATGTTTTTTTTCTTTTTTTCTTTCTTTCAAGAAGAGAAGAGAGATAGATGCGGCGCAAGCGTACAATGAGCGTTACGGCACAATGTGTCAACTTTTTCGTGCATGCAGCCGGCGTTCATCGATTTATTAGACGTTGTCACGTCAAAAAAGTCGTGCGTATTATTCGCACGGAATCAGCGACTTCGCCCCCTGCGCAATAAACTGAACAAACACAGTATTGAACAAAACAAAATCGTGTTTATCTCCAATAATATTAATAGCTAATTGGCACAAGTGCGGAACGAGGCCATGGGCGTCCAATTGTACAAACAAAACGTACGAAATGAAGTAATTATATGTTATCATGTCTATTACTACAAGAGCCTAGTAGAAACAACACCATAGTAGTGGGAGGCTTCTTCTGCAAGAGACCACATGGTGTAGTAGGAGGCCTCTTCTGCAAGAGACCGTCTGGTGTAGCGGGAGGGCTCTTCTGCAAGAGACCGAATGGTGTAGTGGGAGGCTTCTTCTGCAATAGACCACATGGTGTAGTAGGAGGCCTCTTCTGCAAGAGACCGTCTGGTGTAGTGCGAGGCCTCTTCTGCAAGGGACCACATGGTGTAGTGCGAGGCCTCTTCTGCAAGAGACCACATGGTGTAGTCCGAGGCCTCTTCTGCAAGAGACCACATGGTGTAGTCCGAGGCCTCTTCTGCAAGAGACCGCCTGGTGTTAGTGGGAGGCCTCTTCTGCAAGAGACCGCCTGGTGTAGTGGGAGGCCTCTTCTGCAAGAGACCGCCTGGTGTAGTGGGAGGCCTCTTCTGCAAGAGACCGCCTGGTGTAGTGCGAGGCCTCTTCTGCAAGAGACCGCCTGGTGTAGTGCGAGGCCTCTTCTGCAAGAGACCGCCTGGGGAAGTACCACACCTTTGCAGGGCCGGATTAATCCTATCGGGGCCCCTATACTTTTCTTACCTTTTAAAATCTATTTTTTCTAATACATCGATTCGATCACCATCACCAACCAAGGATCTCATCGAGATTTGAAAAGAAGAAGGTACACACAGTATTTGAAGTAAAACTTCTTTACGCACGCTTGACTTGGGGAGTAAGCTGGTGGATGCGTGACGAGAGCGTTACGAAAAGTGTGATCGGGCGATCGACCGGAAGTTGAGAGGGAGATATAAGTTTGTGAAGATAAAAAGAGAGAGGGTTACGTTTCGTATATCACTGTAGAGGCCAGAGAGGGAGGTGCGAGCACACATTTTCTTTCTCCCTCTCTCTCATAGCCAGTTTTTTTGGTAATACGTGTTACCAACTTCAAAGAAGTTTGACTTCAATCGCGCTTAAAGATTACACGCCCACACTTTTTTTAATTGATGTTTTTTCTATCATTACTTCTAAGTTACTAATAATTTAATTATTTTAATTTACAGAGGAAGATGACGTAATAGGATACGTAATGAAAATTACGGGGATCCAAAGTAAGTACCTGGCGGCATTACCTTTTTACCATAAAATTAATTATTTTACTAGTTCTTAGTTCGGCTACCGTGTTTCTTAGTTTATTTTAACTATATTTCTTATTCCACATCCGCCCTTAACACTTTCAGTGCTGAGAACACAACTGTCGTGTATTTCATAACTTGCCGCGAGTGCGGGAAAACACAACTGTTGTGTTTGTTGTATGAGAAAACACTATGGAGTGTGCAGAGTCGCACCCGTAGCTAGACAAGCAAATCGGCTCAGCAGTGAAAGTGTTGATTCTTTATTGCAATTATAAAATAAAGCAAAAAAAAAACATGGTTAAATATTACGTACAATGGGCGGTTTCATCGCTAAAAGCACATAAGGGCAACCCCCGGCCCGCGGGCCGGATGCGGCCCGCCGAGGCTTTTGAACCGGCCCGCGGCTCACGAAACATTTTGAGTTCGCGCGCCTCAAACAAAGTGCGCCAATAAAAGAGTGCTAGATATTAAAATAAAACGACTAAAAGGTAATTTTCGCTTGTTTTGCGAACTTTTTGAGTATAAGATTGCGCTGCATAGTGTATACATGCAATGAATATTGCATTTTAATCAATAAACATTAACTATATATTACGGCCCGCGACTTCTGCTATCTGATGATAGCCCGCCACTTTCCAAAGGTTGCCCATGTCTGGTTTAAAGCAATCTGAAACTAAGGCCTATTTATTTATAATTGTTTTCGTTTTTTTGTTTTGTTTTGTCATATTATGTAGGCCTATAGATAGATAGATAAACTCTTTATTGAAACACCACAGAACAAAGAAAACTTAAAACTAGAACAAAACAAAAAAAAATATAAAGCCTATATAAAAAGCCTAGCCTATTTATAAAGTTAATTGGAAAGCTGTTCAAGTGGTGCATAAATAACAACAATTAAAAAGAAAACTAACTAAAAACTAAAACTTAAAAATCCAACAAAAGAGGGCGTCCATGAGGCGTGGCGCCAAGAACACTGTCTGCATTTCCACGTTGAATAGCAATAGCTTTTCTCTGTGCGAGAAATGAGCCAGCCCTCTTGTCACCTGCGGCATTGACTAAACATCGACTGGTGCTTTCTTTTACAGCGAAAGACCAAGCCTACAGCTTCATGAGGAAAGCTCGTGGTTCGAGAAGTTATAAGTTCGTGACCGAGTTCACGGACAGCCTCCAAGGAACCACTAGTGAGTGAATATTTCGATTTAAATAATTAAATATAGCGTATAAATATTATAACATAATTATTATGTAAATCTGTCTTATATGGTGCTACCTACCTAAGTAAACCCTTCTATATATTTGCTCTTGAAAATAATGTTTGTAAAAATTACTTACTTACTTACGTAGTGATATTTTTAAAATTTAAGAAAGTGTTGTTTTTTTGTAATAAGTTCTTATAATATTGTACATCCGAAATGGATAAACTGTTGTTTCTAAAATTATACCCAATTTACCATCTCTGTATTCACAGTTTAAGCAATAATTATGATTCTGATTCTGATTCTGATTCTGAACGATGCATCCGGCTAATATTTTACAGACACTGACAATGACACTGACAGATACTCACAGGCACTGTGACACGATTATCCGACCTTATAATTCTGTTCTTCTCTTGAGATAATTAATCGAATCAGGCGTTACTTTCCGGGAATCCATAATCAATAAGAAAATGTAGAAATATATAGTTTTTACTTAAGCAAACAGAACAGGCCTTGCAGAACTAATATATTATATATTAGTTCTGCAAGGCCTGTTCTGCAAGAGACCGCCTGGGGAAGTACCACACCGCCGCCAGATATTCATCCGCCAAGCAGTAGTGTGCAAACATTACTGTGTTCTGATTTGAAGGGCACTGTTTCCAGCGAATTTACTGAGCACATGAGACTTTAGAGTCGATGTCTCAGGGTGACGAGTGCAGTGCAGTGCCGCGCTAGATTATTCAATACATAGTTCTGGGTAGCACTGTAACTATTATGGACAGGCGCAGCGCGTACCATCAGGCGAACGACTTGCTCGTATAGTCACTCAGTCTAATAAAAAAAAAAGCTAAAATAAACCATGCACTCTTTATTACACTCCAATACATACTTACAAGTAAAAGCAAAAAAATCTTATAACTAAAGGTGCGATGGGCGGCCTTATTGCTAAACAGCGACCTCTCCCAGACAACCTTTGGTTGGAAAGGATCAAAAATATAGTAATGCATCGGTCAGTAGTCGACAAAACATCGATGTTTGATTTAAGATGGCGTTTCTTGGCATAATGCTTATGAGTTATTATTTTCCAGATATCAAAGTAATAGTGGACCTCTTAAGGGAATTCACAAATCAACAAGGTGAGGTGTTTTTTTTCTAATTCGCTATCTATTTTTAAGCGGTGGTAGCCTAGTGGGAGAACGTCCGCCTTCCAAGCAGAAGGTCGTAAGTTCAAATCCCAGTGCAGGCACGTACCAATGTGTTTCTTGTAAAACATATATACGTAATTATCACTCGCTTTTCGGTGAAGGAAAACATCGTGAGGAAACCCACATACCTACCCGAGAATTATTTCAGAGGTAGGTATGTGATCCACCAATCCGGATCTGGCCCCCGTGGTGGATTATGGCCTAATCCTCCTCACGAAAGTGAGGGAGACCCGTGCCCAGCAGTGGGACGTTATGGGTTGTTGATGATCTATTTTTATTCTTGTTATTTAATTTATAATTACGTTATTTAATACTTTAAGTAAAGTCTGTTGCATATTTCTTGGAATGTCTCAAAATGTATCTTCAAATGTGCCAGACAGTATCCTAGTATATCCCAGAATATATCCTGAAATATTTTACAATGTTTCGTGGTATTTCCCAGAATGTTTCCTGGAATACTCCAAAATGTTTCTAAGAATAGAATAGAATAGAATAGAATAGAATTAAAAAACTCTTTATTGTACACCAGAAACAAAATTAAACACAGTACAGAAGAATTACAATAGGTAAACAAGAAACAAGAAAAAACAAAGAAGAAACAAGAAGAATAAAAGAAAAGAATAAAAAAAAGAAATAAACAAGAATAATAAACAAGAATATCTCACAATGTTTCCTGAAATGTCCCAAAATGTATCCTCGAATAACCCAGAAAGTATCTTGGAATATCCCAGGATATATCCTAAAAATGTTTTTAGGAATATCCAACAAAGTTTTCTAGAATGTCCCAGAATGTATCCTGGAATATTACCAAATGTTTGCTGCACAATGTTTCCCAGAATATCCCAGAATGTTCCCCTGGCTAGCCCATAATGTTCCGTAAATGTTTCAGACGTACTTCGAGCGTTCAAGATCATGCGGCCGCTTACCGGACACGCGGATTTCGACGGCGTATTTGAAATCATGCAAAAAATATCAGGAGAAAAATGCAAGTATAACAAAGTGGTCCACAGTTGAAACAAACTCCCACAATGTTGAAGTAATTCGCTAATCACTTAAAACAGATTCGATATAACTGTAAGAAAAATTAATGACGTAAATTGGTAAAAAATGACATCCCCGTAGAGTTTCTCGGTGCTTTCTTCTCTGACGGGCGTATTTCCGAAGCGCTGGTAGAGTCAATGGAGTTTCCTTTTCCTGTGCGAGATTCAGGCATGAGTCAGCGCTTGAAAGGGAAATATCCTTTTTCAAACTCAAACCATAGTCAGTTACTCATAAGTTAAGATGGTCATATTAATTAGATTTCTTTTTTTTAATTTTACTTGCAAAAGTGCATTATTTTGGCCTTCTGCAATAAATTATCAGTAATTCACTGTTTATTAAATTTAAAAAAAATGCAGCTTCAACTTTCTGCCGCTAGAGGCGCTGGTGTCTTTGGATTTTTTTTAGTTTTTTGGCATTTTTAACCCTTTACGAGATTACGACGGGTTATTACCGG
Source organism: Campaea margaritaria (assembly GCA_912999815.1). Taxonomy (NCBI): domain Eukaryota; kingdom Metazoa; phylum Arthropoda; class Insecta; order Lepidoptera; family Geometridae; genus Campaea; species Campaea margaritaria. The sequence continues at coordinate 4,236,157 of OU538818.1, forward strand.
GTGTTATAAGGTTGACGTATCTGTGTCGGTGTGTGTGTGTAGCGCCGTAGCTCCCGAACCGATGAACCGATTTTGATACTGTTTTTTTGTTTGGAAGGTGTTTTTTTTTTTCTCAAATTCAACCGTGTTTATTTCCACAGATACCCACGAAGTAGCTGATTATTTCAAACACAAAAGCACCAACCATGTAGATGGTAAGTTCTTAACACCTTCAGCGCTGAAAACACAGCTGTCGTGTTTCTCATGACGAGATATCACGTGTATTTATTTTTTTGTCAGACGCGCAATTTCTTAACCAAACAGAATTCTCTAAATCAATAAAAAAATAAGATTCTTTGTAGGTGGTACTAAAAAATGTAAAAATTGGGGGGGGTGTAAAAATTGTGTGCAAAAAAAGGGATTAATGAACGGCCTCTTCTTTATTCGGCCTTATTATTCCAGGAATGGCCGGGGTCCGTAAAGAGGTCTCGGACATCACTGGAGGCATCGGCCCCGCCGAGTTCCCTCGCCTAATGCGGCTCATGCTGCCTGAAGTTGGTAAGAGATCCATATACTAGCTGTGCCCTGCCACGCTTCGCTGTGGCACATTCGCACATTCGCTGATATGTCACTGATGAAAACAATAGATAAAAACAATCCTTGATGCGGATTATATATCATGCTAAAATTTCAGCTCGATCGGTGCAGAACTTTTTGAGTTTTTGAAGCGTACACAAACCAACATAACTTTTTTATATATATAGATGTATAGATTATTATTATATTGTGCCTACATTTGTGGCATGAAAATCCGGACATTTTTTTTACTGTTTATTTTTTCTGGCTATTTTTTTTCTTCTCCTTATGTTATTTGTATATCGCTGACTTTTTTTCTACAGTGACACGTAAGTAAATGCGATAGAATTAATTTATTTTTAAAAATTTTCAGATATGAATGGTGCTTTCAATCTGCTGATATTGTCGACGAGAACTGGAGGTATGCTATAAAATGTTAAGAAAGCATCTAACATTATTGCTATATCTAAAAACAACCTAGGTTAAAAGACAAACTTAGCTTTGCCGCTCGATCCCTAGACACGGTTACTGCACCAACCGCAATTAATAAGTTTGTAATAGTAAAATCGTTTTTTTTTTGTTATTTCGCTACATATTTACGGTTTTCAGACTTTTTCCTTTACATGTGCTGTGAGACATTGCTTCTTGCCAAATTTCATGATTCTATGTCAATCGGAAGTACGCTATAGGTTTTGATTCCCTTGTGAAATCGTAAAATATGACAAAACTAGCTGTGCCCCGCCACGCTTCGCTGTGGCACATTCGCACATTCGCTGATATGTCACTGATGAAAAAAATAGATAAAAACAATCCTTGATGCGGATTATATATCATGCTAAAATGTCAGCTCGATCGGTGCAGAACTTTTTGAGTTTTTGAAGCGTACACAAACCAACATAACATTTTTATATATTTAGATAAGGGACATAAACAGTCACATCTTTTGATCGCGTTGACTTATTAGTTTGATTTTTTGACAGCTGAGAGATACTGTAGACCCGCGTATTTGATATAAATGTCAACTTGACACCTCTACGCGTTCCTGAGAAAAAGGGTTTAGACAGACAGACAGACAGACGGACAACTTATTCTCTTTAAGGGACGGAACCCTAGAAACATTCTCGACATGTGATTAAGTTTTTTTTTATTCGACTGAGTGACGAGACTAGCAAGTCGTTCACCTGATGGTAAGCGCTACGCCTGCCCATAACAGTCACAGCACCACACAGAACACTGCATTGCATAATCCTGCGCGGCGCACTGCGCGCGTCACCCCAAGACATCGGCTCTAAAGTGTCATGCCCAGTAATGTAGCTGCAAACAATGCCCTTCAAACCGGAACACAGTAATGTTTGCACACTACTGCTTGGCGGATGAATATCTGTCAAAGGTGTGGTACTTCCCCAGGCGGTCTCTTGCAGAAGAGGCCTCCCACGACAATTTTTGTATTATTTGTTGTGATTTCAGATATAGGCGAAGCTATTCGAGAATTCGTCAAGATTATGAAAGCCAAGTCTATCTCCGAAGCCATTATGTTGATGAAGAAAGTTACGAAGCAAACACGTAAGCGCAGAATACATAATACGTACAGAAGCTTCACTTCGCGCAACAATTTATAGAAATAGCGACTCTTGCTACTAAGCAACAAAGTGCAATTCAGCTCGCATAAAAGACACCCAGCTGCCGCCATATTAACCTAACCGTTGCCGCTCTCTTCTAACGCGTAACTCTGTCGCTGTCTGACGCGGAACGTAGTACAGTGCCGGATTAAGCAAGCGGGGGCCCTTAGCAAATTCTTTTTAAGAGCCCTTATGGGTTCTTAAGTATACAGTGGTAAAAATAGGATTGTCTTAGTAGGAAAAGTTGTAACGTTTCACGGTTTTGTGACATCAAGTAAATTCAATATACCATAGTACAACCCGGTCACAATATCTGTGCACCTGACCTCGTGACGTCATATCGGCGGTCTGGGTACGGTGCGGGTGGGTACGGTGGGGGTGCGGGTGCACCGGGGAGTGCGCGGAGAGGTGACAGGGGAAGCGGGAGAGGCGCCGCATTCCAGCGAGGTGCACAGATATTCTGACCGGGTTGTAAGTTTCACTGAAAAAATTACGCTCAGGCAGAGATGAGTGGGCTTAAATATGGCCCCCTTCTGCGCGGGGTCCGTGGCCATTGCTTCTCTTGCTACGTGGTTAATTCGGCATTGATATATAGTAGCAACCTCATTGAATGCATAACCTGCTTTTACACATTTTTTTTTAATTTTAACTAGGTATTCTGTTTTAACGGTTTTTTTCTTAATTGCAGAATTCAAATATGCCTTGGAGGAAATAACGCAAACGACGAATTGTGGAAGTTAGTATTTTTTTTTCGTTTTCGCTTCACACTATTTTTGCATTTATCTAGGTCAAGTTTTTTTTTATTTGACTTTGTTTTTATTTGACGAGATGCGCAAGCCGATCAGAATAAGTCCAAACACCACCAGTCTACTGTTAGTCGCTGAGGAGTTCCGCTGTCTACCTTCCGTCTCTATCAGATCAGCTCCATGCCATTATAATTTTGTATTGTCATCGGAACTTGACAGGCGTGCTGTCAATGCAATTCAACAACGGGAACTAGGTCAAAATTGAGTTGCAAAAGTTAACCCGAACACAAAAGCTAAAAAAAAAGCTAAAAAAAACTTGTGCTGGAACAATATCAGCTGACAAATTATTCAAAAAAAAAAACAAAAAAGAAATTTTAAAAAATATACGAAACGTAACTCTCTCTCTCTCTTACTATCGTCACTAACTTATATCTCCCTCTCAACTTCTGTGCGCCTCGTCCGATCACATTTTTCGTAACGCACTCACCAGCTTACTCCCCAATTAAAGAAGTTTTACTTCAAAAAAAAAGCTAAATACTAAAAGCTTGAAATACCTTTATTTTCCTTTAAAATGGTTATTAACCCTGGCTTTTTATAATTTAGATGAATATTTTAACACTAATTAATATGTTATTATAGTTTGTATTTGTTAAGAATTTAAAGAATTTATTGCTACTTTGGCCTAACTGTAAATTAATATTGTATAATGTTACCAGATGTTTAAAATAATTATTGTATGTTCGAAAGGGACAGGCTGTTGGACCTTTTTTAAATTTTAAGACCACAATATTGTTTTGTACCTACACAGTTTTTAACAATAAACGTATTCTATTCCATTCATTCCAGGCATCAAAGAAATAGTTGGCAATATGTTTAGCATAACCGGGGGTGTAAACATGCGCGATGTACACAAAATATGCAACGAAGTGTTTGAATCTGACAGTGAGTATCACATTATGGAACATTATTCTTTGTAGGTAGGTACCGATTGTGTTCACACTACAACTACGTAGAATAGAATAGAAAACTCTTTATTGTACACCAGAAACAAAAATAAACACAGTACAGAAAAAATTACAATAGGTAAACAAGGGTAGCACAATGGGCGGTCTTATCGCTGAAAGCGATTTCTTCCAGACAACCTTTGGATGGACAAAAAAAAAACATTTTTCGATAGTAGGGTGGGTGGCGTACGTTTGCAGTAATTAATAAACACGATACGTTTTAATAATACACATACACACTATACTTAATAAATAATAAAAAATAATAATAATATACATATCGACGCTAGAAAGCGTAAACGCTGTAACCTTGAAACGCAAAATTGTTCACCAGAGCCAAAAAACTTTTTTTTTGTTGAAAAAAGTCATTACTCAATATCTACTCGACCTAAAAACGTAAATTTTGGATATTTGGTGTGTTACATACAAAGCTACAATACTGCTACCTTGGTTATATCCTAAAGTTCCTCGGGGACGTTGAAATGTGGGTTTGTTTCGAAATATGTAAAAAAAACGTATTTTCGGGTCGGTCAAAGGGTTACAGCGTTTACGGTTTCTAGCGGTTTCTACGGTTTATACTACACACATAATTAGTACTATCTATTATCCTCAGTGTGAAAATGCTGCTACTCCGTAACCGCTGAATGTTTTCTTTTCTCTTCAAATCTTATACCGGCCGTAATGAACCGCGCGGCGCACGCGTTCCGTTTCTCGCTTTTTTTTACTGTCATGGCGGCCGCCAATCGTGTTATCTCTCTTTTGTTCCTTTTAATATTTTTCTCGCTTGGATGCCGTCCCGATTGTTAGTAAAATTCGTATTTATTCATTTATTATTTTTAATTTAACTATCATATCCTTTAGCTGGTCCAAAAATAATGTCAGTCGTAGACCGGATGCTAACAAACGGTATTGCAACAATCTTTACATTTCCAATGCATCAGCCAAAACTATTCAATGTTTTATGTACTTATTCCAAATTATAGTGAACTATACTTATTAATAAGGTGGTTCGTTTCTGTTATGGCGGAAAAGTTAAATTTCAAACGGTTTTTTCGTTTTTAGAGCTACACCGGGTCACTAATATAAACTAGACTGTATTTCGCGCCAACCGTGAATCATTCTTTTTCAACAGTACATTCTTTCAGAGATATGTTAACACTAGCCATTGTACTAGCCTTGTTTACCTATTGTAATTATTCCGTTCTGTGTTTATTTTTGATGTAAAAACAATAAAGAGTTTTCTATTCTATTCTATTCTATTCTATTCCATTCTATTCTATTCTTTGTGCGTGCGTATGTTCTTTTATTTTTTATGTACCTTGTATATTTCTGAAGTGGTTTACAATAAAGTATTTTGTATTATATTCAATCAGATTACGTAAAAAAATATTCTTCTGTTTCCAGATTTAATATCAGTTTTTAAGAAAATAAACAAAGTGACGAAACTGCAGGAACCCCTATATATATTACGTTCTTTGCTAGACGTCACTCAGGCCAAAGACCTGAGAGGTACCGGAGACGCGATCAAGGCACTCACTACTATTCAATGTAAGTAAAAATATAGATAGAAAAACAAGCGTGGTTTTTTCTAACCCCAACAAAGGCGAATATCAAAAAGCGTGGTTTTTTCTAACCCCAACAAAGGTGAATATCAAAAAGCGTGGTTTTTTCTAACCTCAACAAAGGTGAATAAAAAAAAACTGGTTTTTTCTAACCCCAACAAAGGTGCATATCAAAAAGCGTAGTTTTTTCTAACCTCAACAAAGGTGCATATCATAAAGCGTGGTTTTTTCTAACCTCAACAAAGGTGAATATAAAAAAGCGTGGTTTTTTCTAACCCCAACAAAGGTGCATATCAAAAAGCGTGGTTTTTCTAACCCCAACAAAGGTGCATATCAAAAGCGTGGTTTTTTCTAACCTCAACAAAGGTGAATATAAAAAAGCTGGTTTTTTCTAACCCCAACAAAGGTGCATATCAAAAAGCGTGGTTTTTTCTAACCCCAACAAAGGTGCATATCAAAAAGCGTGGTTTTTTCTACATTCAACAAATGTAAATATCAATATACGTATTTTTTTCTATTTTTAACAAATGAAAGTATAAAAAAACCGGCCAAGTGCGAGTCGAACTCGCGCACGAAGGGTTCCGTACTTTGTTGTATGGGAGCCCCCCGTAAATATTAATTTCATTTCAATTTAATTATTTATTTTAAATTGAATATATAATTAAATATTCTGTGAATATTTCAAGCGTCTACCGGTTGCCGTAATCAATATCGAGCAAAATCGAGCAAAAAAATCACGATAGTCGTATGGGAGCCCCCTTAAATATTTATTTTATTCTGTGTTTTAGTATTTATTGTTATAGCGGCAACAGAAATACATCATCTGTGAAAATTTCAACTATCTAACTATCACGGTTCATGAGATACAGCCAGCGGGGCTATGCAGCACGGTGCGAATCAGCTCGAGTTCGTTTCATTTTGACATTTGATTGACACGGGATTTGTCATTTCAATACGAATGACGAGTCCCGTGGCAATTAAATGTCTGGTCCGCACCGTGCTGCATAGCCCCGCTGGTGACAGACAGACAGACAGCGGAGCCTTAGTAATAGGGTCCCGTTTTACCCTTCGGGTACGGAACCCTATAAAACGTAGTTCTTTATAATTCTAACATACTATTATAATTTGACAACCTCCAAGCCGTAAGTAGGTTACGGGGAGACTGCGAAGCGTAAAATAGCGGGTTCGAATCCTGGACAAATTACATTACAAATGTAAAATTAACTCACTTGGCATTTATGTCAAATCTTACAGTCAACTTTCGACCAAATTCCTGGTCCTATTGAGTTGAAATTTGCATGCCTGTCAAGTTACTGATAGTGACGGAACGTAGACAGCGGAACTCCTCAGCAACCTACAGTAGACTGGTGGTGTTTGGACTCATTCTGATCAGCGTGCAGTACCGAATACGTATTGGATAAAAGCTTTCATCAAAAATCTTATTTCTTGGGTTCCAGTACCAGTCTTGGACATCCTGGAACAGATCCGCATCCAGTCCGGCCACGAGGATATCCTGGACTTCTTCAGGAAGCTGGTCCTCTTCACCAGCACCAAATGTGAGTTTCATCGCTTACTAGATCTTGCCTGCGGCTTGGTCTGGTTAACTAATCGAGTGTTTTATTTAAGAAACATCTTTTTTCTTTGGTTTAAACTGAACATGTGACAGTCGAGGGGTTAAATAAATACATTCGTTTATATAAAGTATATTTTAGTTTAATAGATAGGAGCATAGATTACCACTCGCTTTTCGGTGAAGGAAAACATCGTGAGGAAACCCACATACCTACCTGGGAATTATTTCGGAGATATGTCATCCACCAATCCGGATCTGGCCCCCGTGATGTATTTTGGCCTAATCCTCCTCACGAATGCGTGGGAGACCCGTGCCCAGCAGTGGGACGATATGGGTTATGATAATACAGGTGTGAATATTGTTAAACTGAATAATTTTATTCAATATCAAATAGCTTTTTAAGGCTACGGGTTCGATTCTAGCGCAGGGCAAATGTCTATAATCTATATAAACCAGGGGTATATGTCTCATCATCAAATGGATCAGCTGGATATCCAGTTTAGGTTAAAAATGGCAGCAACATAAAAAATAAGACGTCACGGTACGATTATGCGACGCGGTTCAGTTTAGATCTTCAATTGAATCGCTATAAGAGGTCATGGTAGGCCGCCTGAATCATTAATAAACAATGACAACTAGTGTTATTACTAAATTTACTAATATAATGAATAACCTATTAATTATTAAGTTCTAGTCTATGTACCTTGTGTATATCTGAACTGGTGTACAATATAGTATTTTCTATTATATTCTATTCTATTCTATGATTTATTATTTTGTTTAAACAGCGCTGCAGCAAGCTTGGGAAGTCATCAAGGGTATCACCAACATACCGGGTAAGTTAAGGAAGGAAGAAGGAAGGAGGGAAGGAAGGAAGAAAGGAGGGACGGAAGGAAGAAAGAAAACCATGTCTCCTACTGGTTTCCTATCGGAACCTATAAATTTATTTTATTAAAAAAATTACAACAAGGTTTTAGTAAATCCGGACCGAGTCCAAGTAGTGGATTATGGCTTAATCCTTCTCATAAAAGTGAGGTGAGACCCAGTGATTGAAACTATAAAGCATTTGCAACATATCACTAGTGGGAGAACGTGTGCCTTCCAAGGAGAAGGACGTGAGTTCAAATCCCAGCGCGGGCACGTACCAATGTGTTTCTGTAAAGCATATGTACGTAATTATCATTCACTTTTCGGTGAAGGAAAACATCGTGAGGAAACCCACATAGCTACCCGAGAATTGTTTCGGAGGGAGGTAGGTGATCCTCCAATCCGTATCTGGCCTCCGTAGTGGACTATGGCCTAATTCACGAAGTGAAGGGAGACCCGTGCTCAGCAGTGAGGACGATATGGGTCGTTGATGTTTGATTAATCTTACGTTTAATATGAAGTTTGAATACTATAGTCATTATCCTTAATTGTACGATAATTTTGACCCATTTTTGGTTCATATACGATATTTCTACGGCTCTGGTACGATAGGCGCCTCGCCTCGGGTTGCGAACACTGAAACGAAGTTATTCGTAAAAGCGCTAAGGATGTTACGGTGCTTCGACCCCGACTCCGATAAGTCGGAACTTCCGATTGATATTACACCTCCGGTTCCGACTTCGGCTCCGACACCTTGAAACTCAAATCATTTATTGTAAATAGGAAAAATATTGCCCTTTACACATAAAAAAAAATAATATCTTATACATAAGTATAGAAATACAAAAAAAATAAGTCAAAATATTATGATCTACGAAACTAATGATTATTATCTAATTATGGTTTGAGTTAGAAAAAGGATATTTCCCTTTCAAGTGGTGACTCATGCCTGAGTCTCGCACAGGAAAAGGAAAACTCCATTGACTCTACCAGTGCTTCGGAAATACGCCCGTTAGAGAAGATAAATCGGAGCTCTTGCTACTTTGATAGACAATTCATTTGATTTAATTTGCTAACTGTTATTGAAAACATGAATATTTTTTGCTCATGTCAAGTAAGTTTATTATTATTTAATTGAAATTGAACAGGCTGATTGAATTATGTTTGCACTATTTTATTTTATGAGGCCTGCTCTTATTACACCTGTCGTTTATGAACGCAAGTCTCATGCGTGCTATGTTATTGACCACGCACTGTATGCAATAACATTTTCAAGTTGAATTGGTTAAACTTTGGCTACCAAAATACCTACGGATTGGATTGTCCCACTATAAAACAACTAGCTGCGCCCCGCGGTTTCACCCGCGTAGAATGTCATATTTATTTATATCTAATTAAAAGCCTAATAAATAAGTTTAAAGCATCTAGCTTCAAAAATGACGAAACTTACATACAAACTTTCATCCCCTATTTCAAACCCTTCTTTTATCGCATTAAAAAGTACCCTATGTCCTTTCTCAGGCTCTAGACTATCTCTGTACCAAATTTCATTTCAATCGGTTGAGTAGTTTAGGCGTGAATGAGCAACAGACAGACAGAGTTACTTTCGCATTTATAATATAAGTAAGGATGTCTGCAATTTGGAGCTAAGTTTGTAGTTTTATTTAATTTTATTATCATTATGTTTATTTTCTTTAACACATCTGTCTTCTACCACCACCTCCGACTCCGACTCCGACTCCGGTTCCAAAAACCAAATTTAAAAATGCCGACATCGACTTCGGTTCCAATTGAACCACCTCCGTAACATCCCTAGTCTAAACGTCCACGTCTATTAAAAATTTATTGTTTCAGATATTTTCAAATTCTTGGAGACTGTATCAAAATATACAGATGTGGATGTGATCGCCTTTTTGGAAACTATAATTAGGATAACAAATTCTACCAATATCAGCGTTGCCGCCGCCATGCTCTGCAAGATATCGGACAAGAAAAGTGAGTAACACGTTCACTGCCGAAAACACAGACGTTGTGTTCTTTATAACTTACCGCGAGTACGGGAAAACACACCTAAAGAAAGAAAACTAAATTCATTTGAAACACAAAAAACAAATACAAAATTGGACAGTGCGGCCTGTTGTGTCAGCGCAGCTCACGTGCCGGCCGTGCGGCGAAACACAGACGCGTGTGTGTAACGCGGCGCTACTACAGCGCGGCTCACACAGACGGCGCGCCAGTGCTGGGAAACGCACACGGTCCGCAACGGTGCCCAAATGTCACAGCCGGTTTAGCTGTCAACGTGTTAATCAGATTTTATGTCGTGTTTTGTTTTCAGATTTCTTCGAAGTCATTCAACGCATCTCTGAAATAACCGGAATGGGTGCGTATATACAACTGCACCTTCACTAGCTGCGCCCGCGGTTTCACGCGCACTGTATCCGATAAGGACCATACTAGACTGCGCGGTCTCCTGCAGCATACAACTTTCATATCAAACGGGCAATGTTCAAAGTCTTTCACCTCTACTTATTATGTAATTTTTAAAATACAGACCATTTTAAGAAAATAATTTAAATATTTTGGTTTACCGTGGGATAGGTTATTTTTAAAATGATTTGTAAAGATGACCCGATGACGTTACTATCAGCGTAATACCATTTAGTGCCCCTGCCAAAATAAATAAAAAATGAATTGTTTATTTCATCTGTGGATTAACGACATGACAGATAACTTTTTCATTGAGTGGGTAAGGCATACTTTTTACTTCGGTAAATTTTAACATAATGCCAACGCTGACGTCATCACCGGTATATCAAGGTCAATCATATTTATTCAAAAATATTCGAAAGTAGCGATTCTTTTTCAGTAAAAGCTGTTGTTTTGTGATCAGTGAGTGAATTTCTCGAAATGGTTTTGCATTCAAAATCTTTTAAATAATTAACAATGCCCATATTTGTAGTTGCCCTAGATTTTGAGGCGGAAACTGCATTAATTCATGTTTTTTTGTTACTTTCCAGACGTTGTGAAACTCTTCGAAATAATAATAACAATTTCTAAAAGATTCTGTAAGTTTTTGCTGATTTTTCAAGCTTTTATATTTTATTATATATTTAAGCTTTTATTAGTATGTTAGTTTGTTAAAACGCGGTGGTAGCCTAGTGGGAGAACGTCCGCCTTCTAATCAGAAGGTCGCGAGTTCAAATCCCAGTGCGTCCACCTACCAATCTGTTTCTCTAGAACATATGAACGTAATTATCACTCGCTTTTCGGTAAAGGGAAACAACGTGAGGACTCTCGCATTCACGAGAAGTATTTCAGAGGTATGTGATCCACTTATCCGGATCGGGCCTCCTTGGTGGATTATGGCCTAATTGAAGCCACGAAAGTGAAGGGAGTATGCTCTTGGTTTCCTCGCGATGTTTTCCTTCACATTTATTATTATAATTATTATTTATATATATATTTAACTATATCTTTTGATTTTCAGTCTTCGAAGAAGTCGTCATTATAATGGAGGAGTACACAGATACCACAAGTAAGAAATACACATTTCTAGTAAGGTTATAAGTTAAGTTAAGCACCGGGGGCCTACCATGACATCTTATAGCGATTCAATTGAAGACCTAAACTGAATCGCGTCGCATAATCGTACCGTGACGCCTTATTTTTTATGTTGCTACCATTTTCAACCTAAACTAGATCCATTTTAGGTTGAAAATGGTTTATTAGCGACTCAAATATAAAAAGTAAGACGCCACGGTACGATTATGCGACGCGGTTCAGTATAGGTCTTCAATTGAATCGCTATCAGACGTCACGGTAGGCCTCCTGTACGACAAATGTAGTGCGCATAACTGAAATGACGTGCTTACTATTATGAGGCATTTATAATAATAAATCCGTGTATAACTAAACTTAATAAATATTTTTATTCCAGATTTCATAGACGCTTTAGAAAACTTGAAGAGGGCAACAGGGCAGGAAGGTGAATTAAATTATAACCTTAAATCTACTATCGTAGTTCTGTAATATCACCCCCTACCCCACAAATTGTTCGTTACAATATCAGTCCCCCCAATAACTCCCCACAAATTGTTCGTTACAATATCAGTCCCCCCAATAACTCCCCACAAATTGTTCGTTACAATATCAGTCCCCCCAATAACTCCCCACAAATTGTTCGTTACAATATCAGTCCCCCCAATAACTCCCCACAAATTGTTCCTTACAATATCACTGCCCCAATAACTCCCCACAAATTGTTCCTTACAATATCACTGCCCCAATAACTCCCCACAAATTGTTCCTTACAATATCACTGCCCCCCATATCTCCCCACAAAGTTATATAAAATATCACCTCTATCCGAAAAAAACTCAGCTCAATAACAGGTACAATGGGCGGTGTTATCGCTTAATGCAATCTCTACCAGACAACCTTTGGATGGTCAAGATAGAGAGCAGGAATAGGGTCGGGTCTCTTGACAACAGTGTCAAAATATTAATTATATAACATACAGACCTTCTAATAATTACATAAATATAGATTATTATATAATACTAGCTGTACCCTGGCACGCTTCGCTGTGACACATTCGCACATTCACTGATATGTCACTGATGAAAAAATAGATAAAAACAATCCTTGATGCGGATTATATATCATGCTAACATTTCAGCTCGATCAGTGCAGAACTTTTTTAGGTTTTTGAAGCGTACACAATCCAACATAACATTTATACATATATATATCGGGATAAGGGTAGACCACCCCTTTTTTAAAAAGTGCAAAACCGCTGGCCTGCTGACCACCGGCTTTGCTATTGCAATGTAAATGTCTACCAAGTTGTTAACTTTACTCACAAGGCTAACAAAACACACCCTGGAATTTAGTTTGAAATAAAAGCAGATGAATCACTGAAAATTATAATTATTTTATTGAATTATTTAGCAAGGATTTACTCACAATATTTTCGCGCCGAGAATCCAACTCAAAGTGCCGTCAAGAAACTAGCTCCGATAGTTCCCAGCCACCATTTTTTGCGCCAACCAATAAGATGGTAGCGAGTTACAAGATATGAAGATAGATGGCGCTCATGGCGGCTTCACACTATCAGAACTAGCTTATTGAATTAGCAATTACTAAGCAGAAGCTTTTAATAAGCATTACTAAGATTATGAAGCCTAGTACGGCTAGTAAATAAGCATTACAGCAATCATAATTTTAAATAGGAATAAACTTACTTTGAAATGACGATAGGAAACGATCGAACTGAGAACTATTTTAAGTTAGGTAATCATTTTGAAGGTTTTAACTGGATACAACGCAATTAGAATTTACTCTTAGATTTGATGTCATTCAAGCATACAGATTACTGATATTCAAAAACAAATCTTAACTTAATCGAGTCTTTTCGACTCGATGACGTAGGTGCCTGATTTATCATTGCGGCGGCGGATATACTCAAACATAACTCTTTTAGCTTGATAAATTAACTTAGAGATTGTAAATTGACAAAACGCTATTAAAATGGATGTTAAGGTTTAACATTATTAAAGGTTACAAATTGATAATCGTCAGAGATCAATCTTAAAAATAAATCGAAGTATCTTTGATCAATGCCGGAGATTCCCGAAAGCTCCCGATTCGTCCTCGCGGCGACATATATATATATATATATAGATACACCAATAACGTGTTTTTATGTAAACGGTAATTATTACTATTAATTTATACATTTTCAGATATAATAAGCGCAATAGAATACATTAAGGCAAACAAACCGAGGATAGAGAGGTCAACCACAACGACGACAACAACAACTGAGAAACCCACAACAACAGAAGCGCCTACTACGACGACGACAACTGAAAAACCAACCACAACCACCACAACAGAAGCAACTACAACTACAACAGAAGCAACTACAACCACAACAGAAGCAACTACAACCACAACAGAAGCAACTACAACCACAACAGAAGCAACTACAACTACACCAACCACGACTTCAACAGAAGAACCTACCACTACAACAGAAATAGAAAAAGCAATCGAAACAACAACTAAAGAACCAAAAGAACTACCGACAACTACAACAGAACAACCTATAGACGCAACAACTGACAGTTCAAATGAAATGAACCAAAACGAAATAGCAAGCGAATCTCATGAAGTGGAAACCAGTGCTGAAACGACAAATGCACCTAAAAAGGCAATTATAACAATAAAGCAAAACAGTGACGGCACTTATAGCGTTGTAGCGGAATCTATTGAAGATGAAACGGAAATAACCGCGAAATCTACAAACGAAACAGCAATCGCAACAACTTCCCACACGGAGCAAGAAGCCACAGTGCAAGTAACAACGGTACAACCTATTGAAAAACCTGTTGGGACAACTGAAACTGTAACAGATGATAGGCAGGAAATAACAACTGAAGCGGCATCACCAAGTTCTGTTACTGAGACTTCAGATGACATAACTATTGAAAAAGAACGAGATATTACAACCGAGTCTGGTCTAACAACTGAAAAAGAACCAGAAATTGCAACCGAGTATGGTTTAACTACTGAAAATGAACCAGATGTAACAACCGAGTCTGGTTTAACTACTGAAAATGAACCAGATGTTACAACCGAGTCTGGTCCAACCACTGAGTTCAATACAGAAATAGATAATTATACAACAGAAGCGAATATTGATGAACAACTAGAAACTACGGAAGACAATTCAGAACAAACACAAACAACCGAAGCCACTTTACAAACCACAGAGTCGATTATTGACGTGACATCGACAACGGAACCAACAAATCAAACTACCACATTGCAGTTTTTTCGGAACAGCAGCGGGGATTCTGCCGCACTATCAAAATCAGAATCGAAATCAAATCTGTCTGTCGACGAAACCGAAATGCATACCGAAAAAGCCAATACGGGCGTTACTGAAGCGAGTAGCCCTTGTCATGGTGAAAGCACTACGGATAGCTATACAGAGACTAGTACCACAACTGAAACAATAGATTCAGAAAAAGATGGTCAGGATTCCTCATTGACTGACTTAACCGAGCCTTACACTCAAACAACCGCTGAAGACGCAATTACAAACGAAATTATAGACTCGTACACAGATGCTACAACTGAAGCTGATGTGTCGGAACAAAGCACAACTGAAGTGACCACAGAACAAGACACATCGGCAACTTGTGAATATGAAACTGATACTGAAGAGCCAACCTATGCAGATGTCACGTGTATTCCTGATACAATTGAATACGAGACAACTGCTTTTGCAACAGAACAAACCACTGAACCCGACACAACTGAAGAAAGTAGTACAACCGAAGCTTACACAACATCAGGAGCAGAAACAACTGAATATCAACAAGAATCCGAAACAACCACTGAATCACAGGTTGAAAGTGAACAGTCTGACGAAACACAAGACATTGATGTAACAACTGAATCTGAAACTACGGAATATTCAACGACAGAAACAACTGAACCAGATGATTATGATCAAATCACCACTGAATCAGGCTATGAATCCACTGAAGATAAAGATACAGATTATGTAACTGCAACAACTGAGTCAGAAATCGAAGCGACAACCGAATCAGTGACGGAAACAACTGATTCAGAAGAGACTCCGTGTACCGATCCGACACCGCAGAGCGATGAAGCATCATCAGAGACTGAAAGCAGTGAAGAGGAAGGAAGTCTAGAGCGACCGGTTGATCAGCCGACGACAACATTGCCTCAGATGAATCAACCGCGACCGCCTGGACAACCGAGGCCGGGCGGCGAACAACCGAGGACAGAAGTTCTAACAACGCCTAAGTCTGGAGGCAAGCTGGCACTTAACCAAGGTACACGTGGTAAGTTCTTTCATAATTTTAAAGCCGAGCGTCCGCCTTCCAAGGAATGGGTCGTGAGTTAAAATCCCAGTGCCGGCACGTACAGTGGTGTCGACGGATCTAGGCCAACGTGAACGCAGGCCCTCGGAAAGTTTGCGCATGCAGTCACGAAGGAATGTTTCAGTGCGCCTTGCCTTGTTCTCAGTAGGTGGGGAACAGTGGGAAATGCCAGGCGGCCAACCCTAACTGGCCAAATGCTAACTCGCTTCCAAAATACGAACACTTTGACGCTTTCTGCGGCGACACTTCACGATGGCCGAGATAAATCGATACTACTGTACCAATGTGTCACTCGCTTTTCGGTGAAGGAAAACACTGTGAGGAAACCCACATACCTACCCGAGAATTATTTCCGGGACTCCGTGGTGGACTAACTTTCACTGCTGAGCCGATTTGCTTGTCTAGCCTCGGGTGCGGCTCTGCACGCGCCATATTGTTTTCCCATACAACAAACACAGCGGTTGTGTTTTGCGTTCTCAGCACAGAACGTGCTAAGGCCTAATTCTCCTCGCGAAAGTGAGGGGAGATCCGGGCTCAGTGGGCCGATATGGGTTGATGATGGTTCATTTTTCAGACATAATGAACGCAGTAGAAGCCAGTATGAACCTGAAAGTCCTCATCCTGCCGAATGGACCCGCCGGCAGGAACTGCTTCTGCACCTGCGATGCTGACAGCCCCCCGAAGCTGATACCGACCGCCGCTTTACCCTCTGCACTCACTCAACCTTGACTTTACTGATCTTTGTTTCTATTTAAATAAAATGTGGAATATAGAACCTCTTTGGTTTGTTTTTTATCTCCCAACTAGGTATACTTCCTCTCCATGCATGGTTGTCTTGAAGAGATCGCTCTGAGCGATAAGACCACCCATTGTGACACCAATTGTTAAACTTGTTTTGTTCTAGTTTTTGACACTTTCATTGCTGAGCCGTTTTGCTTGTCTAGCCACGGGTGCGGCTCTGCACGCGCTAGTCTTTTCCCATACAAAAAACACAACAATTGTGTTTTCCAGCACTCGCAGTAAGTTATGAAAAGCACAGTTGTTTTCCGCACTTAACGTGTCAACGTGTAGAATAGCGCTGTGCGACCTGAATTGCACTCTATTGTGACGGTGCAAAGGTAGTTTTTATTGAAATGTTTTGGCGGAGCGAAGCTTTTGCTAGTATACCGTAGCTAGCTAGTCTCAACAAAATCGGCTTAGCCGTTGGCCGTTGTAAAATCGAAGACATTCCCTTTTGATATTATTAGGAATTTTCAATAAAAGAACAGATTATTTAACAAACTAAGTATATTTTAACATAAAATACAAGTCATTATTATGCACCGTCACGGGAGTGACAATGTGCAATGGGGGACATGGACTAGGACGTTCTAGATTTCTCATTAACACTGCTGAACCAGTTTTTACATTTGTGCACCGTTACGGCCCGTGTGCGTTTCCCAGCACTACAACAGTACACACACACACACACGTCTGTGTTTCGCCGCACAGCCGGCACGTGAGCTGCGCTAACAGAACAAGTGTTTTCCCGCACCCACGTAACGTTATAAAAAACATGTCTATTTTCAGCAGTAAACGTGTTAAATTTTGACATAAGCCACTTTATTCTTAGATATATCGATTTTATATTCATTTTCCCATCTCTAGAAATGAATAGCACTCTTTCTATTTTCTATCCAGTCCATGGCACATCGTGACCCCGTCTGACGGTATTAATTAGCTTAATTTAATAATTTCTAATGTCGAAACAGCATGCGTTACTCTGAACCAATTTTTCGTTGCTCAGATAACTATTCAATAACTATTGAAAGAATCTTTGATGAGATGGATAGTTTATTTAAATTTAAATAAACATGCAGCGGATAGCAGGCAGATAGTTATTTGAAAATTAATTCCAACGCATGCAACCTCGAACAAACCAACTTCCCGCCAATTTACGCGTTAACGGGACGCAAATAGGTTACCTTACGAGTTAGAAGAAGACAGATATATAGAATTATAGATAAAAGTTTATTTTTTTTATTTCAGCCAGTATCAACAAGATATTGAAACTTTTTAGTAATCAATCAAAAGCTCAAAAGCTTCATTTATACCACAGATAAGCTTAACAAGGCTAAAGAAGCAAATAGATAAAGGTTTTATTGCGTAAAATAATTCTGACCTAAAAAAAAAATTTTGGCTAATGTAATAGATTTTTAACGGAGGAATGAAAAGATCGCGCTTAAGTATCTGCATGTTAGAAAAAAATCAATTTTTCATTAATAAAAATTCTAATTTTCGGATAAGGTAAACAAGCTTTTGTTCACAGGGGCCATTCATTAATTACGTTAAAGGGAGGGGGGGGGGGGGGGGACGAAGTGTGACATTGGGTCACAAGGGGTCATACATTTCGTGACAACACTTTAAAAATATTTAAAAAAAAACATAGATAGATATTACAGTCACGCCTTTCCCCGTTAGGATAGGCTAAGATTACATCTTTCCACAAAAAAAATATGGAAATAATAATAAATCAGATCTTCGGTACTGTTGTTTCAGTAAACCATTTCTAGATGTAAAATTGCAAAACATGTGACGTCACAGGAGGGGTGGGAGGGAGCGTCACACAAATGTGACCAGTGACAAGGGTTCGTGTGACGTAACTTATGGACGGCCCCAAATACATGATAATAAAATAAGAAATCCTCTTTTGTAGACATCCCTTTACAAAACATAAAACCTACTTACATAAAGAAGTAAAAAAAAAAAAATAATAAGTACAGGAGGCCTACCATGACATCTTATAGCGATTCAATTGAAGACCTAAACTGAACCGCGTCGCATAATCGTACGGTGACGTCTCATTTTTTTATGTTGCTGCCATTTTCAACCTAAAAAGGATCAATTTTAGGTTGAAAATGGTTCAGTTTAGGTCTTCAATTGAATCGCTATAAGTTGCCATGGTAGGCCTCAAGTAGTCTACCTACTCTCGTGTGACAAAATTATGAAAAAGTGGACTACATGGCATAGTCTTGTATGCAACCCTTTATTTCACTTTTCTTTGTCACACACTGCTGCTGAACTCACTGCAACACTCACGGCTGAAGCGTTAAACTTTTTTGCTACTTTTGCGAATCTTCACACACCGTGTGTGTTTACTGTTTACTTTGCGTTGTAACTAAGCTCAATCAGCAGTGCGGGCGCACACAACTGGTGTGATAAAATTGTCAATACAGCACTGCGGATCCGCGCGCCAGGCGTGTTTCGCTTGCCGTAAAATATATAAAACACACATGTCTTTTCAGCAGCCAATGTGTTAATTATATTTTTTCCTCGGCTTCTCCATCTTCTGCAAAGCATCTGCCAGTAACCCGTCAAAGTTCTTCGGAGGCGGCTTATAATATTTGCTCCTCATCTGTTCCAAAACGGTCTCCACCGGTTTATCCAAAAGGTGAGAAAGCGGGTTGACGTGGACATACTGTGAGCCGTTGGGGAGTCTTATAACCTCATCCCGCTCCGGAATTTTCGCGGGGGGTTCCGGTTCGACGGTCACCTCATCTTTTGTAACCTTGTTGTTTAATATGATAGGCTCCTCCGGAGTTCCTTTAACTTTGATAATCTTGTAGTAGGGAGCCTGTGATTGCAACGTCGCAATATGGATAGTCTTATAGTTCGAAGGTAGTTTTGGAAAGACAATTTTGTGCACGCCTTGCCCTTTGGGCCTCGGTGGCTCCTCCGACCCTTCCAACATGACTTCTTGAGCGACATCCGGAATTGCATTGTTCTTGTCTTCGGCATAATCGTCATAATCCTGAGTATTGTCCGTGCTTTCGTAAGGCATGTGCTCGTTGCAGTCAAACGTTGTCTGTGTGGGAGGTTGTTGAACCATCTTGACCTTTAGTTTTACTTTCTCTTCGTCCCCCTCCATGAATCTGACAGGCATTTTTAGTCTGCTGTCCAGGACAGGAGGTTCGGGAGTAAATTTTGTCATTGTTATCATGTGCTTTCTATAAAACGGACTATTATAGTGTTTTATAGTCACAGTTGCGTCTTCTGGTAGTTCTCTGGGAGTAGAATCACCGATGTCGGGCATGAAGTTCTCAATGAACTTCTTAACGGACGAATTGTCGGGAGCGGGTGTGATTTTGGCTTGTGTACTTTGCTTACCGAGTTTGACGCGCTTGATTGTTCTCAGAAACCTTATCGAGCATGTTTCTACTTGGGCGTCCAATACGTCATTTTGGGTCGAATTGGTTATTTGCTCTACCTGCTTCCGTTCACGGACACTTTTCAACGTTTCAATGAGTTTAGACGTCGCATGGTTGGTGGAAACATGCTCTATCAATTCTTTCTTAGTTCGGAAGCTCTTCGAACACTTGACGCAGTCAATGGTTTCATTTTTGCTATGAGTCTTTAAGTGATTGTGGTAGTTTTGATACGTATAGCAATATTTGTTGCACTTCTTGCAAGTGAATGGTTTCCGTGACGAGTTATGTTTCATTCTTTTCTTCCCGGACATCAATTGCCGGAACTGTTTCCTCTCAGCCCGCTTCTTAATGTTCAACAACGGCTCAGTTTCTTCATCATCGGACGACGATACGGTGTAAACGACATCTTTTTTTCTCTTTTTCGCCTTCACCTTGGCCTGTTTTGTGTTTCTACGCTTTTTGATTGGTTCTGCGTCTGGTTCGTTTTCAGTGTCAACACTTAAGGCACTCCGTTGACGAGACCCCACGTCCGTATCGCTCGCTACTGAACTTTGGCTCAACTGTTTTTGTACACCCGGTTTAACGGCTTTCCCTTTTTTCACGAGGTCTGCCTTTGTATTGGCAATGTCTTTATCAGGAAGTAGCTCTGGCACAACACACGTCGGCAAGAAAGGGTTCTCAGATTTTTTCTCCGCAAAAAAAACATGGTACTGATCATCAAACTCAACAACGCCAGCGCCTTGGTGCACCACTTTTATGTGGATAGTGAAACGCTTGCGTATCTTGAACTTCATGTCGCATATTCGGCACGTGTATGGCAGTAAGTCCTTGTGCTTGATGTTATAGTGAGCGAACAGCCTTGCCGGGTGTTTGAAGATCGCCTCACAAGTTTTGCATTTGTATTTGTAGTGAATAAACGTGTGCCGGTGAGTGCGCTCCACGTGCTTGTCTAGGGCGCTCTGCCCAACGTATTCCTTCGTACAATACTTGCATCTGGTGACGTCCAACTCGGAAGGGTGCTCCTGCAACTGATGGTGCGACAGCTGGTTGATGCATTCAAATTGGATCTGGCAAATGGCACATTTGTACGCCTTGCAGAGCTTCAGATGGAGCTTCATTTGCTTACTGTGCACTTGAGTTTTGCATGTCAGACAGGTAGTCAAGTCGCCCGCATACTCGGCGAGATCCATGCACTTGGTTGCGTGATGCAGATGCTTTTTCAAGGTATGTTTGTGTTTCAGAACTTTACCACATTTGTTGCATACGAATACTGTGCATTGGGAGTCCTTCAGGTGTTGAAGGTACACCTCTAAATTGTCGGATGTGAATCTACAGACTTGACATATTAGATCTTTCGGGCAGTAGTCCAGTTGTAGAAATGCCGGGGCGTCAAACTTCAAAAGGGAAGACAGATACGGCATACACTTCAAGATTTCACCGTCAAATTTGTTATCGTGGTTCAAAAGTTCATGAAACTCAAGTTCTTTCTGTGAAGTAAAGAGCCCTACGCACTGGGAACAGGAATACATGCCGGAATGGGGGCCCAAATGTGATTTCTGGTGTTTTTTGGCCTTCCTGCGGTCTGTGAAGCATTTTGAACAGTACTGGCAGCATGTCAGTTGCTCTAAGTGATCGTCGCGGATATGCCCAGCGTAGTCTTCGAGATCTGTATAGGTTGCCACGCAAAATTGGCACATTTGCGGACGCGAGAAACCTACGTGGACCTGGTTGACGTGAACGTTTAAGTCTTCTACGTCCAGGAATTCAGCATGGCAGATCTTGCAAGTGGTTTCGATGTCGCCATCAGGATTGTATGGGATTTCTTGGACGTCTTCGGTATCTGATACCGCCATTTTAGTTAGTATACGATAACTTCATGAAAGTTTCGCAGTGTGTGATATCGAGGTTGTTCTGAATGGTGAAAGAAAATGTTGAAGAGATTTCTTCAGCGATCGTTCACTATTTTCCACTATTTAACATGATTTAGATTTTTTTACAGACAAAAAAATCGCTTCGCTTTCGCCTACCAAACTGACGCCTTCATTTTTTGACGACACCAATGACAGTGACAGATAACAAAAAAAGGTTTTTTTTTGTGTTTTGGCTTGGCATAAATTTTGTCCACACCAGACAATATTTCGTAGTCAATATATAGGTGATTTTTCAATTAGTCAAGTTGCTTCGTCCACCTGTTAGACTAGATCATTGGCTAGGCATGATATTTGAATAACAGACAACGTTGATAGGTATTAATATCCTTCTATAAATATTTTCAGATGAAACCAGAAAATAAACACTACTAGGTAAGCTACTGGAGAAACTAACTACCTCCTACCTAGTGCCATTTTGCTTTTTTCTACTGCGTCTGTGGCTTTAGTAACATAATAAGAAGGAGTATGTATCTAACTCAAATGTTCAAAAACAAAATTAAGTTTATTACACTTAACTAATTTAAACATCGTATTATGTATTTACCGTATTGACCAAATTATTTTAATTACTTCACGCCATAATTTTGTCTATTTGAAGATTTTTATGACTCATTAAGTAAATAAAGCTGTTACAGAATAACAAGGTCATCCTGTTCATATTATAAAATTAACACATTGGCAGCTCTATTCTATTGATAACTGGTACTGTTCAAACAACTGTAATTTATAGAATGAAATACCTACACTTACATTACTGCTTTGCAGATACGTTGTTGATGTGTAATGATGATGTAAACTTTTATAGTCTGTACACAGAAAATAGGGTAGCACACACAGAACGTAGGGTAGATAGACGAAAATGTCAGTTAGTTAATTTAGTTATATTATAATTCAACCCAACTCACAGGCTTATTTTCATTTGAAATAGAAAAACATGACTTTTGTTATCAATAGGCAAATGCTCATTAACTATTTCCAAAAAATATTAATAACTATGGAACCTAATGAGCAACATAATTTACAATACATGCTAATACTATATTATAGTGTAATCTCTGTTGGAGACCCAAAATATAAATAAATATAATTATAATGATTTATGAGTCTAAATGATGCTAAGCATACCTACCTTAGCCCCGCGTGGGTGTGTGAGTGACGAATAAAGTTAAGGAAATGGTTAATGGAAATCATACCAATAAAGTTAAGGAAATTCTATAAACTTGTCACCCCAGCCACTGCGGAAAAAACCTAATGTCACAGACTGTCACTTCCATAATTTAAGGTTGTTCAATAAAATATATCGATACTTTATTCGAAATAATAATAAGTTGAAGTTCTATTTCGATTTGATTAACATTATTACAAATATTTTAAATGCGAAGATGGATATGATGTTATACGTATGTATATTTTTAGCACTCAGCGTGGATGCGACTGAATGGATTTTAATGAGTATTTAGTATGGTGGAGATATTTTAGGTCTCGGGATTAACACTTACGGTTCTTTTCTTCAATAGTTGAATTGAATCCGTAGGGCTCAAATAAAATCAAATACAAACAACGCTTGCTATTATACAATAATAATCCTGTACATATTATAATTAACAAGTGATAGATAGATAGATAGATAAACTCTTTATTGAAACACCACAGAACAAAGAAAACTTAAAACTAGAAGAAAACAAATTTTACAATTAGTGTCACAATGGGCGGTCTTATCGCTCAGAGCGATCTCTTCCAGACAACCATGCACGGAGAGGAGTAATTAGTACATCGGACAGTGGCTCTTGAAAAGCTTAGTAGCTGTATTCAATTCAACTCAGGTTGTTTAATTCCAATTTATATGTAATCAGCAAAAATTTAATTTGAATTTCGGAATTTCAAGTAGCACTTTTCTTAAAGATTTTCCCACATCTATGTTAACTCACCGTATCATTCGATATTATATCGACAATCGAATATTTTGGAAACATCGATACAAATCAAGCAAAAATCTCTCCCTAGAATCCGTACAACCCTATAACCAACCAATTTGTTGTCTGTCATGTCATGTCATCACCACCATTGTCACCGAATGCCCGTACAAAATAAAAAATATTAGGCGGTCCACGCTGCCATGCACAAAATCAAGATTTACAGGTAATTTTCAACCACATTCCCTTATCATAAACGTTGCTTTATCAAATAACGCGTAGTTAAATTCACTGTCATTCTAACCCTCAAATTATCTTGACTGCGTATGACCGCCCTCGCAACTTGTTTTCTTTGTTATTAACACTTGAAAACTTTCTTAAAGTTGTTCAACTTTAGTTAAAACAACTAGAAAGTGGTTCTAGCGCTTTGTAAATTTGTTTTTGCGTCTTTACGAGAGAAGGAATACACGGAATAAGTTATACCTACTTATTATAATACACAGATAAGTAGGTATGTCTCTACCGTGCTCGCATCTCACGTAAACACATAAGCGGAATATTTTAAATTTTTCCTCGCTAAGAGACCATATTATAGTATACATAAAATCACCATTTTTTTTTCGCAAAATGGGACATAATTCCATTTACGTCAATTAGCAGATAATCAATGAAAAACAAAAAAAAAATACTTTGTACTGGGACACATACTTAGTAGAATTAAAACTTCAACTAAAAATATTTCAAAATAAAATAAAATATACTTACCAAAAAAATATTATATAAAAGATATTTTAAAGAATATACGAAATGTAACTCTGTCTCTTTCTATCTTCTCTCCCCGATCACACTTTTCGTAACACTCCCTTGTCACGCATTCACCAGCTTACTCCCCAAGTCGAGTGCGTAAAGAAGTTTTACTTAAAAAAACATTTATTAATTTTCTTCATTTAGATGAAGTTAGATCTCTAACTTCAATTGTATTACTAATTGTATTATTAATTCATTGGTATTACAAATTAAAATTAATATATGATTATATATTTGTCAGAGGAAATAATTTGTTTTAATACTTAAATTGCTTTTTAATAAGAATACAATTCTTGGACGGGTTTTTTTTTTATATTTACCATAGTTAACATCGCCTTCAGAACTGGGACCTGTAACAGAGCTCTATAATTTTCGCATGGTTTCGGAAAACGGGACAGATTACCGAAAAACGGGACGGTCCTGTTCAAAACGGGACATATGGTCACGCTATGTATACATGGAAAACTAGTCATATTCTAATATTGAGTCTTATTTATTCATACAAACTTTTTCATGCGACCTCTAAAGTGAGTTTCTAATAAGCTGCATTTCAAATAAGATTTATGGTGTTTGGCCTCACTTCAACAGCTTGCAGTGCCGATTTCACCGTCTCTTACTGTCTATTTACATAACAGCTGCGCCCCTGCGGTTCACACGCACTGATTATACCACAGGAATGGTAATTTTTTACGGGATAAAATTTAAAAGATAAAATTGTAAAATTGGTTAATGGACAATAGTTTAACGTGACAATGCCATAACAAAACATTGATGAAGTGATTCCATACTTTTATGAATAAAATTGAATAATTTTTTTTAATAAAAAAAAAAATAATATTATTAATTGTGTCTGTTAAATACTGTAAGTACGCCACCCATCCTACTATCGAAAAATGTTTTTTAACTGTCCATCCAAAGGTTGTCTGGAAAAAATCGCTTTCAGCGATTAGACCCATTGTACTACCCTTGTTTACCTATTGTAATTCTTCTGTACTGTGTTTATTTTTGTTTCTGGTGTACAATAAAGAGTTTTTCTATTCTATTCTAAATACTTGAAATTATACTAGTAATCAGATTTTTAAAATGCAAGATTATAATTAACCATTATTTCCGAAATTGTTGTTGTAATAAGCAATGAAAACCACATTAACTTTCCGCTTCACTTTATAAACAGTCGACGGAACAGTTCACGTGTAGATGTAAGTTGTGTGCTGCCGCTGTCTTCTTCCCGACGAGAGACAGATGCGGCGCAAGCGTACAATGAGCGTAACGGGACAATGTGTCATCTTTTTCTTGCATGCAGCCGGCGTTCGTCGATTTATTAGACGTTGTCACGTCAAACAGTCTCCTATGTTATGTTCCAAGACTTAAAAGTATAGAATAGTGTGCTTGTGTGTTTGTTATCTCTTCACGCCAAAATGACTGTACGGATTTCAATGAAATTATGTATAAGGACACTTCCTGGACAAGTCCTGGAATAGAATAGAAACCTCTTTATTGTACACCAGAAACAAAAATAAACACAGTACAGAAAAAATACAATAGGTAAACAAGGGGCGGGCGGTCTTATCGCTGGGAGCGATTTCTTCCAGACAACCTTTGGATGGACAGTAAAAAACTTTTTTCGATAGTAGCATGGGTGAACAGAACATAAAATCCCGTAAAAATGTACGGTTCCTGCGGCATAAAACTAATCGCGGGTGAAGCAGTGGGCGCTGCTAGTAAAATATATATTCAACTAGCTGCGCCCCGCGGTTTCACCCGCGTAGTTCCAGCTTCCGCGGGAATATATGGGAATAAAATATAGCCTATGTTACTCACTGTCAATGCATTAAAGAAATATTTTTTCGGTGCAGTGGTTTAGCCGAAACCTTACATATTTCCATACAAACTTTCATCCCCTATTTCAAACCCTTGCAATACTTTTTTCGCATTAAAAAGTACCCTATGTCCTTTCCTAGGCTCTAGACTATCTCTATACCAAATTTCATTTCAATCGGTTCAGTAGTTGAGGCGTGAAAGAGCAACAGACGGACAGAGTTACTTTCGCATTTATAATATAAGTAAGGATTGCTAAAATTTTATTTTCCTTTAACATATTCACTGCTGAACTGTCGCGTTTTCCATAACTTGCCGCGGGTGCGGAAAAACACAACTGCTGTGTTTGTTGTATGGGAAAACGCTATGGAGTGTGCAGAGCCGCACCCGTGGCTAGACAAGCGAATCGGCTCAGCAGTGAAATCGTTTAATCTACCAATTTGCTTAAAAATATAACGAAAATTGTTTTTTATTATAATGTATGTGATTAGGTAAATAAACACTCATATATACGGAGATTAGATTTTATCAACAACCTTGAATCTTTAGATAATTCCATATCCTAGTTATATATTCAACCATACCAATATACGCTCTGAGTCTGCGTGTTTGTGGGAGCACGGTCCTCGTAGTTCCTGGTTCCCTAGTACAGGGAGTCTTAGTTAGGGGTCGGGAGCTGATTTTCTTGTCTAGCCACGAACTCGCAACAAGTTATAAAAAACACAACAGTTGTGTTTTCAGCAGTGAAGCTTTCGACGGCATTGCCTATTATACAATTTTTACGCGATAAAAAGTAAACCATATTCCATTATATCCTCTCTTCTAGGAGCTGAAGTATCGATTTTGTAGTGGTAGGCCTCTTCTGCAAGAGACTGCCTGGGGAAGCTCCACACCTTTGCTAGATATTCATCCGCCAAGAAGTAGTGTGAAAACAGTAGTGTTCCGGTTTGAAGGGCACTGTTTCCAGCGAAATTACTAGGCGTTTGAGACTTTAGAACCAATGGTGAGGAGCGCAGTGCAGTGCCAACAAATTCTGTGTGGTACTGTAGCTGTCATGGGCAGGCATGGCGCTCACCATAATGTAGTAACATATAATTTTTTTCTTATTTATAATATTATAGTAGCATTGTAATGTTTCCCTTCTATACACTGGTGGGTAGGTCGTGTTAATTGTCCTCTCTGTATTGAATAATTATTTTCCTTATCATTCCACAGAAGGACAATTCTGTTTATTATTATAATGAGTTAAATATAATACATTCCCTATGTTTCATTGTTTATGAAATTAAAATTCCAATGGAGCTTACTCATAGTGTCGTGGCTTTTTTTTATATATCGACGCTAGAAAGCGTAAACGCTGTAATCCTTTGACCGACCCGAAAATACTTTTTTTACATATTTTGAAACAAACGCTGTAACCCACATTTCAACGCCCCCTAGGAACTTTAGGATATAACCAAGGTAGCAGTATTGTAGCTTTGTATGTAACACACCAAATATCCAAAATTTACGTTTTTAGGTCGAGTAGATATTGAGTTATGATTTTTTTTCAACAAAAAAAAAGTTTGGTGAACAATTTTGCGTTTCAAGGTTACAGCGTTTACGCTTTCTAGCGTTGATATGTTGTTCACTAACAGCTATATGATCGTGGGTCCACATTATTGACTGTAGCCGTGACTCCGTGACATTGTCACGGTACTTGTTATAATCCGGACTGGACCCCCGTGGTGGATTCTGGCCTAACCCTCCTCATGGAAGTGAGGGGAGACGATGTGGGTTGGTGATGATGATGAAGAATCAAATCTCACAAAAAGAAACTAACCATATTCTCCCTTTGTTTCAGATCTTGAAATGCCGTGATATCCACCACAAAATCATATTATTTTTTTATCCAAAAATTGACAATATTGGATGCATTTATTTTCATTTCGCACTCACAAAAAAATAATTTTCGGCCATTCCAAGTACGGGCACAACAAATTCGCACATCCATCAACGCTATAGGCCCACAAGGGCCACAGCGGAGACACCGAATCTTGGCAACACCAAGACACTGTCTTAGACAAGCATCACTTTATATTATTTCCAAGACACAATGGAAGACATCACCAAAGGGTTGTCGGAGCTGACGGTCCTGTCATTCCGGAAGGTGGAGGAGATGAGGCGACTGGCGGGCCACTTCCGTTACGTCATCAATCACCCGGTGACAGAATCCAATCCGATTTTACTTAAGTATATGAAGAGTTTAGACGAGACGCATAAGAGAATTTTCACGCAGCACCGCGAAAGCGTCGAAGTTGAATATACTTTTACCACTGAGAAGAAGAGTAATTTGCAAAGACAACGCTTCAACAGTCTTCCAGTGAGCGAGGTACCTGAACTGTTAAAGGCTGAGTTGCTGACGGCAGACGATGCCAAGCAGGTGCATATTTGCACTGACTGTGACGTGGAAATCGAGCTAAATGACGAGGAACCCCTCATGGAGTCCCTGCAGAAACACTTCAACCTCCCCATTCATCTCCCCAAAATGAAACGCGAGAGTGTCGACGTGTCTGAACCGGTGTACTTACCGAACATGTCAAGGCGGCTGTCCTCTATGGCGATAGGCGAACTCCCCGCCCCAATCGTTGAAATCGTCCAACTGAGCAAACCTATGGAAAAGCTGGACAGGGGTTTCTCTGCCAAACTCAGCGCGGCGTTGATGAAGACCCTCCCTGACAATTCGGAAGCGAGCATCGGCGCCGCGGTCAAGTTTTATCAGGAAGCGTTCGATACCCTGTCCCAAGATGTGGCTAACATCGATTTCTCGACCCAAACGAGCTCCGTAGCGCCCATAATAATGAGCATCAGGGACAACGTGTACCAAAACTTCGCTGCCGATACCAACAAGAACACCGAACCGGATGACAACGACCATTCAGTCGAGAAACCTAAGGCGCAAGCTAAGAAATACCGTTATTACGGGCCCATCGAGAACTTGATCCTGAAATTGCTGACAGACCACAAACTGCTGACGTTGGTCGACGACCGCACGGGGAAGCTCGCCTTCTTCTGCATCGCCTGCGAGTATTACACCCTAAGGTTCCACTACGACAGCGTTTTGAACCACGTGTTCAGCGAGACGCACATCCACAACCTCTCATGCATCCTGCAGTCGGATAACCACGTCCCCTTCACCGTCCATAAAGAGCCATCTATTGAAACTATCAATAAAATCAACGAACATTACTTGTTAAGGCACGACGTGCGAACTCATCCCAACGGATGGCAATGCAGAACTTGCAACACCAACACTGACACCGTCGAGCAGACGATCTTACACATCTTAGACGAGAAGCACTTGGCCAGGCTCTCGGACGACCTGTACTTGCAGACGAAGAAGGCGAGCCCCGACGGCGGCATCCCCGAAGACTGGGGACCCAAAGACCTGAACTGGTCGAAGTTTTTAGCGAGCTCCGGCAAGCCCCAGAACCGCAACGACCACGTCATCATCGAGAACTTCATAAAGCCGTCGGGGAAAGTCGGAAATTACTGCACCTGCTGCGAAATGACGCTGAAAGGTCCCAGACAGGTGCTGTTCAATCACATTCGTCAGAAGAAGCATCTGCGCAACGCCGCGCCGCGCAAACTCGCGATGCTGTACAAGAACCACTGTCGCCCTTCGGAGTACTTCGCCAGTTTCGGCAATTTCTACGTCTGCACGCTCTGCCCGAACTACGTCGCGTTACCGTCTTACGCCGCCATTGTCGACCATTTCGAAAGCGACGGGCACGTGGAAGTGATCGCTAAGCTGATCCGTTCAGCTCTCTTCCCAGAAGTTGAGGATGACGTCCTGACCCAAAACAGGATAGTGAAGGACGATGCGATCAAATGCGAACTGTGTGATGAGACGTTCCCGGACACCGGCTCGGCTATCAAGCATGTCTTGTCTTCCATTGACCACCAATCGGGTATAGCCGATTCGAAGACCAGCGAGAACAAGGGAGATATAATTTCCGTGTATATGAA
The DNA here is from genome assembly GCA_912999815.1 of Campaea margaritaria. Taxonomy (NCBI): domain Eukaryota; kingdom Metazoa; phylum Arthropoda; class Insecta; order Lepidoptera; family Geometridae; genus Campaea; species Campaea margaritaria. The sequence goes on from OU538818.1 coordinate 4,266,666, forward strand.
GGGAAACTACATTTTGCACAGTGAAGGTGCGTCGTTCACCTGCATTCCCTGCAAATCCGTGTTCAACTCCATCCGCTCGCTTTTGACGCATTTAGTTTACGCCGAACATTTCCTGGTGAAGCCGTGTACCGAGGGCGTGTTCCGCTTCTACCTCGAGCTGAAACACAATTTGAATATGCTGTCGAGAAACAAATATGTGTATTATAATTTCGGTGCTCTGAAGTGCGGGGTGTGCGACGCGGACGTGGACGCCGGGGAGAACGCCAAGAGGCACGTGGTGTCCGCGCGTCACAGAGAAAATATGGGGGCCAGTTATGTTAGTGTGGACGTGTCTGCTGCTGAATAAATGTGAGTATTATTGCATTATTTCGGAAATCCCCATAGAAAGTCACCCTCGAAAGGAGCTATCCATTAATCACGTCGTTTTTTTTTTAGCATTTCCCCCCCCTTTGTTGATACGTGGTGAAGTTTAAGACTAACCCCCCCAATCACGTCTATTTTAGTACCTACAAAGAATGTTTAAAAATTTTTTAGACATAATTTTATTTTAAGAAATTGCGCGTTTGTCTTTAAAATAAATACACGTGATATCTTACGACCAGATTGTGATATTTCCTGATTTTAGCTAGACCCTCCCACCCTTTCAAGCCTTTACGTGATTAATGGACGGTCCCTAAGAGATTTTTGGATTTTCCCTGAAAATCCCCCTTAGTCAAATCGAGGTAGCTCGAGGGGGATTTCCGGGGAACATATCCCTGAGATTCCCGCAGAGCTTGCGCAGCTTGCGATTGCGGGTTCGATTCCCGCGCAGGGCAAAGATTTATGTGAACCACAAATATTTGCGTGTTTGTAGGAGCACGGTCCTCGTAGTTCCTGGTTCCTGGTGGTAGTACTGGGAGTCCTAGTTAGGGGTCGGGAGCTACGTCGATATGGATCTACGATTATTATTAACACGTTCACTGCTGAAAACACAACTGTGGTGTTTTTCATAACTTGCCGCGAGTGCGGAAAAACAACTGTGGTTTTTGTTGTATGGGAAAACACTACGGTGTGTGCAGAGCCGCACCCGCGGGTAAACAAGAAAATCGACTCATTAACAACGAACCTTTGTTTGTTTCCAGGTTACGCCTGTTGAGTTACCGCGAGCCGGCGCGGCGCACCGCCCGTCGCCGCGATTTGTTATACTTAATGAAGTTTAAGAATGTTCACGTGTAATGGCGAAATCAAATCCTTTTACAATTTTAATAAATCAAATAATTTTTTAAGGTGTTCGTTTACTTTGGAAGGAAACTGGTGTTATATTTTTTTAACTGTCTGAAAAAAGGAATTAGCATTCAATTTTGTTGTTTTTGAAGTGACACTTTTTTATCGACGTATGAGAGAAATTTCATAGCAATCGTCACACTTATATTACGCTCGACCGTCACGTAAGAGTTGACACTGGCGTGAAGGTTTATTGGAAGAAGTTTGAAGTAAGACAGAGCTGGAGAGAAGAGATTATCTTAGAGTATACAAAGGTAAAGGTTTAAGGTAAAGGAAGCGGTGGTAGCCTAGTGGGAGAACGTCTGCCTTCCAATCAGAAGGTCGTGAGTTCAGATCCCAGTGCAGGCACGTACCAATGTGTTTCTGTAAAACATATGTACGTAATTATCACTCGCTTTTCGGTGAAGGAAAACATCGTGAGGAAACCCACATACCTACCCGAGAATTATTTCGGAGGTAGGTAGGTGATTCACCAATCCGGATCTGGCCCCGTGGTGGATTATGGCCTAACCCTCCTCACGAAAGTGAGGGGAGACCTGTGCCCAGCAGTGGGACGATGATGATGATGATACAAAGGTTTTGTATTGGCAAACAGCCTATTGGTCTGGAGTTCCAGAACCCAGTAGAGGGTGTCAGGGAGCTGGTGTACTGCTTCCCGCTGGGATCGTAGCATGTGGGAAGATGTAGTCTCTGCCTATCGCAACGGGAGAAAGGCGTTACTGTATGTATGTATGGACATCTCTTCTCAGTTTGAGCAGACTTCAACCATAATCAAAAGGGTATTTAATGAAAGCTTTTTCTACTTTCATAATGCCTCGACAAGGCCTCGACGTAGAACATTAACGGGTCGGAATGAGAGAATTATGAAGGAATAGTTACACTTCTTACGTGTGTACACTATAACACACACCCTTTTTTGTTTATTTTCTATGAATGTGTAATTATTATAATACACTTGCAGATTGATCCCGTAGTAATTTTATCAAAATCGTTTCAGCAATTCGGGTTTTCATATCCAAATAACTGGAAATATGACGCCATCGAAGTAGCAGAAATCGCGTCTCCAGTGACTTTTGAATGGTGGATTTGAAGTCGGTGTTTTAGTAAAACACGTTCACTGCTGTAAACACAGCTGATGTTTTCATAACTTGCCACGAGTGCGGGAAAACAAGACTAGTGTTTTCAGCAGTGAACGTGGGAATGAGCGAGATTGCCAGGTAGCAAGAAAGGACGAACGTTTCTCAAAAAATAATTCTATTAAATTTTTAAACACAATATTGACACTTACATAGTAAACATAGCAACATTTTTTTCTATTAACTAGTGTAGTACAAGTTACAAAACAATGAATTCAATAAGATTTAGAACATACATTTCCATTTATTTCCAAAAAAATTATACAATACAAACATAACCCTCCTTTTAGCAGTCGGGTAAAAAATAAAGCTCGACGCTGGACTTAAATGACTAACATTCATTCAAGTGTTATCTATAGAAGAAGGCGGTAAGACCGCCCATTTTCAATTACTTATCAGCTAGCAAAGTTTACTGGGTACCTACTCGTCGATTTCCATTCCACCATCAGCCGGAAGACGTCCGCTGCTGAACATAGGCCTCCCCCACAGTACGCCACAGCGAGCGGTTGCTACCTGTTCGCGTCCAGCGTCTCCCGCGACGCACCAGGTCCTCGCTACGTCTTCCGATCCGCAGTCGCCATTCGAGAACCTTTCCTCCCCAACGGTTGTCACTCCTACGAGCTACGCCGCCTGCCCACTGCCATTTCAACTTGCTAATTCTTAGGGCTATGTCGGTAATATTTGTTTTTACGGATTTCCCATTAGTCCCTATAATAACGCAAATTATGCTAACACAACCTAATAATAGTTTGCTACATTAATAGTCCCCCTTAATAATATTGTGCATTGACACCTTCACTGCTGAAAACACAACTGTCGTGTTTTTCATAACTGTTGTGTTTTTTGTATGGGAAAACACTATGGAGCACGCAGAGCCGCACCCGTGGCTAGACAAGCAAATCGGCTCAGCAGTGAAAGTGTTAACACATTGCTGAACCGGTTTTTACATTTGTGCACCGTTACGGCCCGTGTGCGTTTCCCAGCACTGGCGCACAGCCGGCACGTGAGCTGCGCTAACACAACAGCTGTGTTTTCCCGCACCCGCGTAACGTTATAAAAAACACGTCTGTGTTTTCAGCAGTGAACGTGTTAAGAGTCAGCATCTATGCATGTGATCGTGACGAATTGTTATTAGTATAAACTCTTTGCGGGATTAATTTTTTGATATTTTAAGAGGGAACCGATAATCCACATCTCGATATAATTATTAATTATTACATATTTACTTACGGAAATATTATTTGTACTCTGAGAGGAAAATCGGATCATATTCTTAAAGCAAGAAGCGTAACAAACAATATCATCCTAAACATCCATCATGTAGTGGAAGACCTCTTCTGCAAGACACCGCCTGTGGAAGTACCTATCCGCCAAGCAGTAGTGTGTTCCTGTTTGAACAGCACTGTTTCCAGCTCAATTACTGTGCATATGAGACTTTAGAGCCGTTGTCTCAGGGTGACGAGCGCAGCGCAGTGCCGCAACAGATTCTGGGTGGCACTGTAGCTGTTATGGGCAGGCGTAGCGCTCACCATCAGGTGAACGACGTGCTCGTCATTCAGCCAAATAAAAACAAGGGGTTTTAAATATAGTTTTTTAGCAATATTTTCAGAATATTAGTGGATATTACATATTAGCAGTAAAATATATTCACATATTTTTATACATTTCGATACTAGCTGTGGCTCGTGGTTCCACCCACTTTCCCATGGGAACCGTATTTTTTTACGGAATTAAACGTACCCTATGTGTTAACCCAGGTAATAAACTATCTGTGTGCCAAATTTCATCCAAATCCGTTCAGTAGTTTTTGCGTGAAAGAGTAACAAACATCCATCCATCCATTCTCACAAACTTTCACATTTATAATATAATAGGATTTCATTTAGAATTCTATTGTCATAATAAACATAATAAAATTACGATAATTCCTAAGGAATCGATCAGAAAATCGAAACAATTTAACACTGAGCCGATTTGCTTGTCTAGCCACAGGTGCGGCTCTGCACAGTACACACTCCATAGTGTTTTGTCATACAACAAACACAACAGTTGTGTTTTCCCGCACTCGCGGCAAGTTATGAAAAACACGACAGCTGTGTTCTCAGCACTGAACGTGTTAACGTGGACAATCGCGGCGTTTGCTTTCAGAATATTAAGGATCCTTATAAATTTAACATTAAAAAAATATATAATGTCTTTATCGAGGTATGGATTTTACATAGTTTTACTAAATTTACTTCACATATATAAATTAAAACGTTATCACCTATATCCGAGATAAACAAACGTTCAATACAATCCGTGTACATCCGGGGTCATACACGTTTGGGGGGGTGTTACAATAAAGTGTGACAAGGAGGGGAGGAATCATAAATTTAGCGACGTCACATTTAATACTTTTATAAAATTGATTTAATTTCTCATGGTCGAAATGTTTGTCATTACAGGAGGCATACCGTGACCTCTTATAGCGATTCAATTGAAGACCTAAAATTGGGTCTTCAATTGAATCGCTATAAGATGCCATGGTAGGCCTCTTGAGCTAAGATTAGTGTGAACCGCAGGCGTTTGCTCCGAGTCTGCGTGTTTGTAGGACCATGGTCCTCGTAATTCCAGATTCCTGGGAGTCCTAGTTAGGGGTCGGGGGTGGTGTATGTCGTGACGCGTTATCAATCTGTTGGTTGATTCTAGCGGTTGTTTTAGCTGGCTGCCGTGGCGCGGTGGTGCGAGGAGATAGGCGAACTGGACGCGGATTCGATGCACAGCTCGGACGCCTGCTCCGCCAGCTCGGTTGTGATCTGTGAATTAATATAGAGTGAAATGTAGATGGATGGATGCATGGATGAACTGTTTATTTTCGTGTCGGGAATGTTTGCGGAGGTGCGTTCCTGGTGCGGAGGGTGTGGCCGGCTTCAGTTCTGCTGTTGCAGCCGCGCCAGCCGCACGTACCTTGTACTGCGCGTGCTGCGTGCAGTCGGGCGGCAGCTGCAGCGCGCGCAGGAGCGCGGCCAGCACGCGCGCCGGCTCGCCGCCCGCCAGCGCCAGCCGCGCCAGCCGCGCCAGCCGCGCCAGCCGCGCCAGCCGCACGTACCTTGTACTGCGCGTGCTGCGTGCAGTCGGGCGGCAGCTGCAGCGCGCGCAGGAGCGCGGCCAGCACGCGCGCCGGCTCGCCGCCCGCCAGCGCCAGCCGCGCCAGCCGCGCCAGCCGCGCCAGCCGCGCCAGCCGCACGTACCTTGTACTGCGCGTGCTGCGTGCAGTCGGGCGGCAGCTGCAGCGCGCGCAGGAGCGCGGCCAGCACGCGCGCCGGCTCGCCGCCCGCCAGCGCCAGCCGCGCCAGCCGCGCCAGCCGCGCCAGCCGCGCCAGCCGCACGTACCTTGTACTGCGCGTGCTGCGTGCAGTCGGGCGGCAGCTGCAGCGCGCGCAGGAGCGCGGCCAGCACGCGCGCCGGCTCGCCGCCCGCCAGCGCCAGCCGCGCCAGCCGCGCCAGCCGCGCCAGCCGCACGTACCTTGTACTGCGCGTGCTGCGTGCAGTCGGGCGGCAGCTGCAGCGCGCGCAGGAGCGCGGCCAGCACGCGCGCCGGCTCGCCGCCCGCCAGCGCCAGCCGCGCCAGCCGCGCCAGCCGCACGTACCTTGTACTGCGCGTGCTGCGTGCAGTCGGGCGGCAGCTGCAGCGCGCGCAGGAGCGCGGCCAGCACGCGCGCCGGCTCGCCGCCCGCCAGCGCCAGCCGCGCCAGCCGCGCCAGCCGCACGTACCTTGTACTGCGCGTGCTGCGTGCAGTCGGGCGGCAGCTGCAGCGCGCGCAGGAGCGCGGCCAGCACGCGCGCCGGCTCGCCGCCCGCCAGCGCCAGCCGCGCCAGCCGCGCCAGCCGCGCCAGCCGCACGTACCTTGTACTGCGCGTGCTGCGTGCAGTCGGGCGGCAGCTGCAGCGCGCGCAGGAGCGCGGCCAGCACGCGCGCCGGCTCGCCGCCCGCCAGCGCCAGCCGCGCCAGCCGCGCCAGCCGCGCCAGCCGCACGTACCTTGTACTGCGCGTGCTGCGTGCAGTCGGGCGGCAGCTGCAGCGCGCGCAGGAGCGCGGCCAGCACGCGCGCCGGCTCGCCGCCCGCCAGCGCCAGCCGCGCCAGCCGCGCCAGCCGCACGTACCTTGTACTGCGCGTGCTGCGTGCAGTCGGGCGGCAGCTGCAGCGCGCGCAGGAGCGCGGCCAGCACGCGCGCCGGCTCGCCGCCCGCCAGCGCCAGCCGCGCCAGCCGCGCCAGCCGCACGTACCTTGTACTGCGCGTGCTGCGTGCAGTCGGGCGGCAGCTGCAGCGCGCGCAGGAGCGCGGCCAGCACGCGCGCCGGCTCGCCGCCCGCCAGCGCCAGCCGCGCCAGCCGCGCCAGCCGCACGTACCTTGTACTGCGCGTGCTGCGTGCAGTCGGGCGGCAGCTGCAGCGCGCGCAGGAGCGCGGCCAGCACGCGCGCCGGCTCGCCGCCCGCCAGCGCCAGCCGCGCCAGCCGCGCCAGCCGCGCCAGCCGCGCCAGCCGCACGTACCTTGTACTGCGCGTGCTGCGTGCAGTCGGGCGGCAGCTGCAGCGCGCGCAGGAGCGCGGCCAGCACGCGCGCCGGCTCGCCGCCCGCCAGCGCCAGCCGCGCCAGCCGCGCCAGCCGCGCCAGCCGCACGTACCTTGTACTGCGCGTGCTGCGTGCAGTCGGGCGGCAGCTGCAGCGCGCGCAGGAGCGCGGCCAGCACGCGCGCCGGCTCGCCGCCCGCCAGCGCCAGCCGCGCCAGCCGCGCCAGCCGCACGTACCTTGTACTGCGCGTGCTGCGTGCAGTCGGGCGGCAGCTGCAGCGCGCGCAGGAGCGCGGCCAGCACGCGCGCCGGCTCGCCGCCCGCCAGCGCCAGCCGCGCCAGCCGCGCCAGCCGCGCCAGCCGCACGTACCTTGTACTGCGCGTGCTGCGTGCAGTCGGGCGGCAGCTGCAGCGCGCGCAGGAGCGCGGCCAGCACGCGCGCCGGCTCGCCGCCCGCCAGCGCCAGCCGCGCCAGCCGCGCCAGCCGCACGTACCTTGTACTGCGCGTGCTGCGTGCAGTCGGGCGGCAGCTGCAGCGCGCGCAGGAGCGCGGCCAGCACGCGCGCCGGCTCGCCGCCCGCCAGCGCCAGCCGCGCCAGCCGCGCCAGCCGCGCCAGCCGCACGTACCTTGTACTGCGCGTGCTGCGTGCAGTCGGGCGGCAGCTGCAGCGCGCGCAGGAGCGCGGCCAGCACGCGCGCCGGCTCGCCGCCCGCCAGCGCCAGCTGCACCAGCCGCACGCCCATCTCGGCGCGGGCCGCGGCGTGCCGCGCCGACCTGAACACGCAAATCATACACAATTACAACATTCTAAAAATACAAATATAGACCATCTATACCGATTTTAGTGAGGCTTTCGATCTGGTCGACCAGGTTTTTTTTGCCCAAATTGCAGAATCTCGAGATTCGTGGTCCACGTTTACAGTGGTTGGACTTCCTATTTCAAAAATGAATCTCAGTTAACCATTCCAAGAAGACTCAGTTGCATGAAAACAGAAATTCCCTTGGGAGTACCTCAGGGGACTCACCTGGGCCCTTTTCTATTTCTAATCTTTATAAATCAGATGTATTTGTTAGCAAAGCTCCCGGGTAGGCTATGGGAGCAAATCTTACTTAGGTTTGAGTCCCCCGAGCGCGCGGCAGGCGGCGGCGACAGCGGGGCGGAGCGCCTCCAGCCGCGCCTGCACCAGCGAGCGGTCGCGACAGGCCTCCGCCGACGACACCAGCCCGCGGATCTGGAACGAACATTCAACCGTACAATTATTTATTTAATACTATTTTACACAGACTAGATAGCTAGCACAAAATGCGGACTTTATGCCTGCCTGAATATTTTAAGTTTGTTTTCCTATTTAGGACAAAGTAACTCTTAGAAGAGTTAGAAGGACTCTAGCTGCATCGAAGCCAATATCCTACACGATTCTAAAGGAAGGTGGAGAACTCGAATTTAACTATGAAATTGGATTTTCTAATTAACCTCTGTACCCAAAAAACGGCAATTTTTTTGAGAAAATGCTAGTAACAGCATTTTCTATCAGTCAACCACTCATAGTAGAAAAAAGAAGGTTGTAGACATGGATCAAAATTACTGTTTAGATTATATTTTTTTGTTGTATATTTAATAACAAAATGACGAAAATTTAATAAACGACCCCCCGTAGAGTTTCTCGGCGCTATCTTCTCTGACGGGCGTATTTCCGAAGCGCCGGTAGAGTTAACGGAGTTTCCTTTCCCTGTGCGAGATTCAGGCATGAGTCAACACTTGAAAGCGAAATGTCCCTTTTCAAACTCAAACCATAATCAGTTAATCATTAGTTTAATAGATCATATTTGATTTATTTTTTATTTTTCTCCATCTGTAAGGGACTTGTGAAAGTGCAATATTTTTGTCTAATTGCAATGAATGATTTGAGATTTGAGTTTTGAATGTACAACGGTACAAACCTCGTCACAAACGTGCAAGTAATGATGTAGCGCCTGGCCGCCCGTCGCCCACCCGCTGAGCTCGTGACGTTGCGCGGCTTCGCTCATCTTTTCTAATAGCGGCGATATACTTTGGAGATTGTCTGAAAAAAAAAAAAGCATAGGAATCAAGTACTGGGAAAGTAGAATAGAATAGAATAGAATACTCTTTATTGTACACCAGAGACAGAATTAAACACAGTACAGAATATTATACTATTAATTATTAAAACAGTAAAAAACATTTAAAGTTTTTTTTTTTACATTTTTGAACTTTGCCAGGCATTGATCCTTCAAGCAGTAGTGTGCAAACACTACTGTGTTCCGGTTTCAAAGGCACGGTTTTCAGCAAAATTACGGGGCATATGAGATTTTAGAGCAGATGTCTGATGTGTGTGTGTTTTGTTTCTGGTGTACAATAAAGAGTTTTCTATTCTATTCTATTCTATGTCTCAGGGTGACGAGCGCAGTGCAGTGCAGTATTCTGTGTGGTGCTGTGACTGTTATGGGCAGGCGTAGCGCTTACCATCGGGTGAACGACTTGTTCGTCTCGTCACTCAGTCAAATAAAAAAAAAAGTTTTTCACATTTTAACACTTTCACTGCTGAACCGATTTGCTTGTCTAGCCGCGGGCGCGGCTCCGCACACTCCATAGTATTTTCCCATACAACAAACACAACAGTTGTGTCTTCAGCACGCGTTCAGAACGCATTAAGATCTAGGGCATGTCCTTTTTTGGACAATCCCTTACCTGCCAAAACCGCCTCCGGTAGCAAATCTTCTAGAAGCACCCTGTGCGCCGCGTTCCACTGGCCCGCGCCCACCAGGTACTCCGCCTCTAGCGCCGGCAGGTGCTGGAATTGTAGGTACGCAAAATTGAATAACTACAAATTATAATACAATAGAATAGAAAATCCTTCATCGTACACCATTAGGAGGCATATACCATGACATTTTATAGTGCTTCTTTGCGACTGAATTTAGGTTGTTGCCATTTTCAACCCAAACTGGATCCAGTTTAGGTTGAAAATGGCAGCAACATAAAAAATAAGACGTCACGATACGATTATGCGACGCGGTTCAACTTTTAACATTTTTAATAAAAAAAATAATCAATTTATTAAATGCTCAAAATGAACCCCTTCCTGTTGAATACAAAGTCGCACAGTTTTGATGTAAATATAATGTAATGTAATAAAGGTTAAAATTCATGGTCTTCCTTTTATTTCTGCCCAGAGGTTCCCAATCTTTTCTGGTTCATTTATTGTCACGTCAACGTAGACCGCCGTCGAGTCTCCCGCGGACCCCTGGGGGTCCACCCGGACCACCACTGGGAACTAAGGGGTTCAGCCGTTCATTTTTAATTTGTTTATACTGTAGAGGTCGGCCACGTACCTCGTATTTGGCCCGGTGCGCTTGAGCTAATAGCAACCAGCTCTCTGGGATCCTCAGCTTCTTCATGAGCTCGAGGCGCGCCTTCAGCTCCGGGGTGTCAGCCTTGGCCGGCGCGTACCGCGACAGTATGTTGCGGATGAGGTGGCCGCGACTGGGGGACGGTTTCTTTATTAATGAAGGGGTTTGGTAGCCCGGTGGGAGAACGTCCGCCTTCCAAGGAGGGGCGTGAGTTCATATCCCAGCGCTGGCATGTATTAATGTGTCTCGTAAGACATGTAAGTAATTATCACTAGATTTTCGGTGAAGGAAAACATGACGAGGGAGCCGTGAAGAATAATTGTCGAGGTGGGCGCGCGCTACTCATTTGCCCGCCGCGTGCTCCGCCGCCGGCTGGCCCAGCCCCGCGCCAGCGCGGAGCTGCGCCCGCCGCGTGCTCCGCCGCCGGCTGGCCCAGCCCCGCGCCAGCGCGGAGCTGCGCCCAGCCCCTGACGCTACTCACTTGGCCGGGTCGGGGTGGTGGCACAGCGCGCGCACGGCGAGGTGCCAGGCGCCGCCCGCCGCCAGCTGCGCGGCCGCGCCCGCCGCGTGCTCCGCCGACGGCTGGCCCAGCCACACGCCCAGCACGAAACTGTGAGGTGGGGACGGGTCGTCAGCTGGGGTTTGTTCCACAACTGTGGGTTGTTCTACAAGCGTGGTTTGTTGTACAAGTGTGGTTTGTTCTACAAGTGCAGTTTGTTCTACAAGTGCGATTTGTTTAACAAGTGTGGTTTGTTCTACAAGTGTGGTTTGTTCTACAAGTGTGGTTTGTTCTACAAGTGTGGTTTGTTCTACAAGTGTGGTTTGTTCTACAAGTGTGGTTTGTTCTACAAGTGTGGTTTGTTCTACAAGTGTGGTTTGTTCTACAAGTGCGGTTTGTTCTACAAGTGCGGTTTGTTTAACAAGTGTGGTTTGTTCTACAAGTGTGGTTTGTTCTACAAGTGTGGTTTGTTCTACAAGCGTGGTTTGTTGTACAAGTGTGGTTTGTTCTACAAGTGCGGTTTGTTCTACAAGTGCGGTTTGTTGTACAAATGTGGTTCATTATAATAATGGGGCTTCATATCACCAAAACAAAATTCATTTTGAAAATTGGGGATCGAAAGGAGCCTAATAACCAAAAATAGGATTAGAAATCATATATTTTTATTTTACCTTTCTGAAATCTTTTATGTAAATAAGTATATTAAAATTTAGTTGTGGAATTTTGTAAAGGATATCCGTTTTTAAATATAAATCCGGTTTCTTAACAGAGCATTTTTTTTTTGTCGTATTTATATCATTTTTCACTGACCACAGACTATGGTCCAGCGGGTCCGGCGTGAAGTGCGCAGTGCGCAGTCTCGGGCGCGTGTTGAATGCTCTCGCGCGCATTAAGCAGTACCGCAAGTCCAGCACCCGGCGCTGCTTGCCACCCTGGGGATAATGCCAAATTAATAAATAGCGGTGGTAGCCTAGTGGGAGAACGTCCGCCTTCCAAGAAGTGGGTCGTGAGTTCAAATCACAGCGCGGGCACGTGCCATAGTGTTATATAGAGAAATATTTCGGAAGTAGGTATGGACACATCAATCCGGACCGGGTCCCCATGGTGGAATGAGGCTTAACCTTCCTGACGAAAGCGAGGGGAGACCCGTGTTCACCAGTGGGCGGATATATATTATAATGACGACGATGACGATGAAGAAAAAACTCACATCATTAATGACCACGTCAAATTGACTAGCGTACGGCGGCACCGGGAACTGCATGCCCATCTCGTCCCCATCCAGGGTCTCCAGGTCCACCTCCTCCTCGCCTCCGCGGGAGAACAGCCCCTCGTATGTGCGCAGGACCTGCTCCAGGGACGGGACTTGGGGGCAAAGGAATCTAAAAATAAATATAAGTTTATTTAGTACGTTGGTAGATCATATTTAATTAATTTAGTCGTCTGGCGCACTGACCGCGCCGTGGCGTGCAGCGCGTGGCGCCAGTCGGCGGCCGCCAGCAGCGCGCGCGGCGCCGCGCCCGCCGCGCCCGCCGCCAGCCGCAGCGCCGCCAGCCGCCGCGCCGCCACCAGCGGCTCCGCGCCGCACGAGCGCCACGCGCTCAGCTGCCGGCTCACCAGCGAGCGGAACGTGGGGTCGCCTGGGGGTGGTAATACTTCACTTGTAACTTGTATTAATAGGGTTGATTTTAGCATGAGTTGTTGTCGGATTTTCCTCACTTCACGAAGTCCCTAATGTAGCCTAGAGGGGCAGGGACTTGCCATTACTTAATACTGGCTAAACGCATAAATGATGCCAACTCAAAACTCAAAAACAAGTATACTGACCGGCGGATTGTGCGAGGAGCGCGGCCAGGGCGAAGTCCCCGTGCTCCCGCGCCAGGCGGCAGGCCTGCAGCACCCGCCCGCCCAGCAGCAGCGTCCACACCTGGGCGCTGTGCCCATCGCTTTCTGGCAACAGAGTTCACGCAGATTGGTTAAAGCGCACCATCTATCAACCCACTGCGCACCGCTAGAATCTTTGAAATACATCGTTAATACATTCATCATCATCAATCCATATCGTCCCACTGCTGAGCACGCATCTCCCCTCACTTTCGTGAGGAGAATTAGACCATAATCCACCAGGGGGACCCGGTCCGGATTGGTTGATAACATTCCCACCTCTGAAAAAATTCTCGTGTAGGTATATGGGTTTCCTCGCAATGTTTTCCTTCACCGCAGAGCGAGTGTTTTTTTTTTTTTTAATTGACTGACTAACTAGACGAGCAAGTTGTTCACTTGATGGTAAGCAGTTAAGCACTGCTCATAACAGTTACAGTGCCACCTTGAATTATAATAATTACGTTCATAAGCTTTACAGAAACATAATTGATATGTGCCCGCACTGGGATTTGCACTCACGACCTTCACCTTTTTAGGCGCCAAAGCCTATATAAACCTCTTGAACCGATTATTATAATAAACCTCTTTTGAACATTTAGTTCCTAAGTTTAATAACAGATGGCAGGTTGACTTGAGCGACAAAATCCTGAATCGCGCAAGCGTTTCGTTCCACGAAACCAGCAACCTTATTTAAGTTTTTTGAATATGGTACTCATACTTTGTATCTCGGTCTGTGTTTGATTTGGGGGGCATTTTTAGGACCTCATACACCTTGCAAGGCAGACGTTCTCCTTCTGGGGTAACTTACCATCTTCGCTCTCACCCGGTCTCGGCTTGGCCAGTTCTTCATCTGTGATCTCACTGACGGATTCCGACATCCACTCCAAGAGCCTCCGGTGCCGATTGACGATCGACAGGTCGTCTGTACCCGGTACACCTGAAGAGAAACCAAATTTTAGACAGACTTGCCCCAATTTATACTCCGTTTAAACTTGAACTTAGGAGGTTAGACCACTTTCAAAATTTTGCCCGTTCCAAGGGACCCCCCGCAGCTACATTTCTACCATATATTCCTATTTATTTCCTAACATACAGTAGAATCCGGATATAACGACCTTCAAGGGACCGGCGGCGGCGATACTATCTCGTACTAACCGGACGACGCACAAAACTTAAGTACATAACTTGTACATACATAACTTACATATTATTATAATATAATTTTGGTTTTCCTATTTAGTTAAATAAGACATTTCATAGAAATCACAAATGCTTTATTTTGATAGTTCTTAAACATTACAAATTACAAACATACACCTTGGGGCAGACAATATTGCAAGAGTTGTAACGCTCAAAACAAAAAATGGAACCTTAAAAAGGCCGGTTTCAAAATTGTGTTTTTTAACGGTAGCAAAAGATTAAATGTATACCTATAATGTTTGTTAAGGAGTTAGCATCTAGATTTGCTCATTTGACAGTTATGCTATCTCAGTTATTGTAATTGTCGTATATTTTAGTTTAAGCACGTAAAGAGGCACGAGATGTTAAAGGCCATAGTTTCGACTTTGCCCTTGGGGGGCGACGTATGTACAAATTTCTACTCCAACCTATATTGTCTAGCATGTCGTAGTTCCAACGAATATTACTAGATGGCGCATCGCCGTGACCTCCAACTTTCTGCATCGCGGTGACAAGATTATCCGAAAACCCGATGTAGGAAAGTTGGCGGGATTTTTAAATAAATTGAGTTACTGTGGCAAAGATAGTTTTATTCTATCCTCAGTATATTCTACCTCGCCTAGGGTACCTTTTGGACAATTGGTTTGTTCAGGTACATTAACTTGAGTAAAGATTATCGTAGCTAAAATCGATTAGTTGTTATAAGCGAAGTCGTTATATATGAATTCTACTGTATATATTATTTCCTCATGCTAACGTTGACCCCTGTCACCGTGGACACCTGGTGGTCCATCTAGATGACTTTGGGAACTATAGATCTAGGTTAACGTCTTTTACCGAGCTTTTAGTGTTTATTTTGTTTCATAGCAAACGTCATAAGTACCTATAGAATAAGCTGGGATAAGCACAGATCTGGAATTTTCAAATTTAAGCCTAAAGAGCCTCTGCACAATTGGCAGGTTGTCCATGCCTGATGAGAAACAGAGTTTTAGACCGACCTGCGCCCGCTCAATTAATACTGCGCTTAATTTTCTAGCTCAATGAATTATTTTATTTAATAATAGTTTTTTTTATTATTTAAAAAGCTTACCATCATTCTCCAAGTCAGCTCCCCATAGCGCGTCGCACAGTTTCCAAACTTCGTAGCAGTAAGCACCGGTCACCCCAAACTGGAAAATGAAATCATGGTTTATTGTCACTTCACCAAAAATTTAAAAAGGCGCCATCTGTTGACAGCTACCGGAACCACTTCCAACGTTGAGATCAAAGTACTCTGGAATATTACATGACGAGAGAATTACCATTTACAATGTTAGTGCCTTTGGAAACGGACACGAAATCTCTCCGCGGGCACTAAACCCGCCGGCAGCTTGAGCCCTTGCGCTACCAGCTGCCGCCACGGTCGCTAAAGGGGCACTGAAAAGGCACTCACTGGCTGGCGCTGGTCCTGCGCGGCGGCGGCGTCCCGCAGCAGTCCCCGCAGCGCCGCGAGCCGCACGCTCGGCTCCTCCGCCAGCTGCAGCCGCGGACATGACCCCTCCTCTTCCACGAACGTCGAGTGTTGGAACAAGGTCTCGAGCTGACGGCCGAGCATCTCCTGGAAACAATCGTTGTATAATTGCAAACAACACTACATTGCTGCCGCGGTCTACAACAACTGCGTTGCTGGCCGCGATTACGATGGCCGAAAGCGCAGCTCCAGGCCATCACAACGCGGTCAGAATTGCAGTCCTTGATGACCGAGCTGGAAAGTCGAGGCCATGGTAGCGTGACCAGCATTGCGGACCGAGGCTTCTATAGTATTTTACTCAAACAATACGAGTAATATAAATCACTAATTGAGCTTCCTTTTCAATGTCCAGCGGTGTTCAACAGATTAGGTGATTCAACAATTCAAGAGTTTATTTTTACCAGTTTGTACAATTTCATTTAAAACATCACAATTACAATATGCTAAATGTACAGAAAATTTATCGCCCTTTTTTTTTAAATTTAGGCAATGTTTCTTGTTATACCTTGTTGTACTCACGCCTCCTCACGTGGGGAGACTCGTGCCCAGCAGTGGGACGATATGGGTTGATGATGACGATGAAAAAGGATGGTGCCCACCTGTTCGAGCGGGTCCCGCCGCAGCGCGAGGCACGCGACGGCCGGCTCGGACCAGTCGCGCTCGCCGCGCCCGCTCATGTACTTGTCTAACTCGCTCAGCTCTGCGGCTGTGGACCAACCCTTACTTCAACACATAAACAATAAAAAAAGGGTGTGTGTAACAGTGTACACACGTCAGAAGTGAAACTATTTCTTATTGGTCTCTCATGCCGACCCATCAATGTTCTATGTCGAAGCCTTGTCGAGGCATCATGAAAGAAGAAAAAACATTAATGAAATGCTCTTTTGATTATGGTTAAAGTCTGTGCTCAAACTGAGAACTGAGAAGAGACATCAATATAAAACCTTTCTACACCTTTGAATAATACTCTATGATGACCTCCTACTTCAAGTTTACTCCATGGAGCAAGCGAGTTAATTATGAATCATACTTCTAATGGGGAAGTCTGTCACAGGTCAACGGCCTCCATGGAACAAGCGAGTTGGTTATGGAGGCCTACTTCCAACAGGGAAGTCTGTCACAGGTCAACGGCCTCCATGGAACAAGCGAGTTGGTTATGGAGGCCTACTTCCAACAGGGAAGTCTGTCACAGGTCAACGGCCTCCATGGAACAAGCGAGTTGGTTATGGAGGCCTACTTCCAACAGGGAAGTCTGTCACAGGTCAACGGCCTCCATGGAACAAGCGAGTTGGTTATGGACGCATATTTCCAACAGGGAAGTCTGTCACAGGTCAACGGCCTCCATGGAACAAGCGAGTTGGTGAGGTAAGTCAATGATGAGCTGTACTCACAGGGGGGTAAGTTGGCCACAGAGTCGTAGGAGGTGGCGAAGGCGATGGTGCCGTTGGTTCCGAACCCGGCGCGACTGTGCCGCGCGCGACATATGGCCATGTCGGCGATGCACGCTGCATCGAGACGCCCTGAAATATGTACGTACATCGTAAATTATTAACACCTTGACTGCTAAGCCGATTTTCTTGTCTAGCCATGTGTGCTAAAAAAAAAACTTTTTTTTTAAAAAGGTACCTGCTATAGTATGTTTGAATGGTGGCACCTTTCTGTGATATTTGAGGACAATGTTGTGCGGCCTCACTATAAGCGGCCTCATTTGTGCTTCTGAAACATTCAATAAAATGCATGTTATAAACGAAACGTGTGCTGGGCCACATAGTAAAAGTAAAACTTAAAAAAAAAAAAAAACAATGTTAATGAATGATATTTAAAAAAATATACGAAATGTGTTCTCTCTCTCTCTTTCTATCTTCACTAATTTATATCTCACTCTCAACTTCCGATCGCCTCGCCTGGTCACATTTTTCGTAACGCATTCGCACCAGCTTACTCCCCAAGTCGAGCGTCCGTAAAGAAGTTAAACTTAAAAAAAAATCTCATTAATCCAAATTTTTTTTTCTGCTCGATGATCCGACCCTGATCACCATGTGATACGACGGTGGTAGCCTAGTGGGAGAACGTCCGCCTTCCAAGGAGAGGATCACGAGTTCATATCCCAGTGCGTACGCACGTACCAATGTGTTTCTTGTAAAACATATGCACGTATATTGGAGCGTTTTCAAGTCACGAGTGAATGGGTTACTTCTAGGTAAGCGTGTAACATCATAGACCGCCATTGTCACTTACCATCAGGTGACATAGTGGACAAAAGCAAACCTATTTACTAATTAAAAAAAAAAGTAACTATCACTCGCTTTTCGGTGACATCGTCTCCGCGACGGACATCAGCGGCGCGGACCCCGATCTCAGCTTGGATACGGAGATTTTACCTTCAGTGAGTGGAAGCAAGGCAGGCGCGGCGTCCATGTCCTCCTTCCGGTCCGCGGTCCGCGTTTGTGTGGACATCGTCTCCGCCACGGACATCAGCGGCGCGGACATGGGCACTAGCTGATCCCCGGTCGATATGGATATGTCGTCGTCCATTTCTGTGAAATAAATGATAGATTAAATAGGTTACGATACGATAAACGTTAGGCTTTTGTAATATTTTTTTTTCTAATTTGTGTTTCTTCGTGCGTAAATATATACTTAATATATAAAGCTGAACAGTTTGTATTTTTGAACGCTAGGATCTCAGGAACTACTGGTTCGAATCGAACAATTCTTTTTGTGTTGAATAGTCCATTTATCGAGGAAGGTTATAGGCTATATAACATCACGCTACGACCAATAGGAGCGGAGCATCAATGAGGAATGTGGCAAAAACGGGGAAAATATATTGCTTTTAAGAGAGTTATTGCGGGTGAACTTGAATTATGCGGGTGAAACCGCGGGGCGCAGCTAGTGTGTTATATTGGTGGAGTATTATCCATTGAGTGTTCCTTAACGTGCACGAGGGTCGGCAAATGTTGTAATAACAAAAAAATTGTGAGCGTATAATCTTGATGAAGTTGGTGACACGTGTTACCAAAACTTAGATATGCAAAAGTAAACTGGCTATGAGAGAAAGAGAGAAAAAAATGTGTGCTCGCACCTCTCTCTCTTGCCCCTACAGTAATATACGAAACGTAACTCTCTTTATCTATCTTCACTAACTTAAATCTCCCTCTCAACTTCATCGATCACACTTTTCGTAACGCTCTCGTAACGTGCCATTTCGTGTTCTCTCCAAAACTCCGAAGAAGTAGCGGGAGGCCTCTTCTACAAGAGGCCGCCTGGGGAAGTTGCCACACCTCTGCCAGATATTCATCCGTCAAGCAGTAGTGTGCAAACATTACTGTGTTCCGGTTTGAAGGGCATTATTTCCAGATGTCTCAGAATGACGAGCGCAGTGCAGTGCCGCACACGATTATGCAATGCAAATTTCTAGGTGGCACTGTAACTGTTATGGACAGGCGTAGCGCTTACCCTCAGGTGAACGACTTGCTCGTCTCGTCACTAAGTCAAATAAAAAAAAAAGATTCAATAGCGCTTACCATTGTCTGCGTAGAGCGACGCCTTCATCAGCTGCACGTGGTGGCTGTGGCGCTGCTCCAGCCGCGCCAGCTCGCTCGTCGGGCTCTTCACACCCAGCGCCGCTGCAGACACACACTTCAGTCATCATCATCATCATCATTGACCCTCATCGTCTCACTGCTCAGCACGGGTCTCCCCTCACTTCGTGAGGGGGGTTAGGTAACATAGCCATACCGTGTGACCAATTTCGGGCGGGGTCTTTAAAATGCCACGCTTGGAAACCGTCCGTTAATGACGTTAAGCTTTTTTTAAAGCATTTTCACCCCCCTCCTCCCTCTTGGGGATACATGGTGAGGTTTAAGACTGCCCTCTCCCCCCCACCCACACAATCACGTGTATTATTTAGTACCTACAAAGAATCCTTAATAGTTTTTTTTTTAATTTTTAGAATACTTACCCGTTTAGAAATGGCGCGTTTGACGAAAAAAATATAGACACGTGATATCTTACTACACCCCCCCTCCCCCCTTATGATATTTCGAGATTTTTGCTAGACACCCTCCCCCTCCTTCAAGCCTCACGTGATTAATGGACGGTCAATTGGTCATAGGGATATGGGGGGGGGGCTTAGGTTTTAATCGTGTTTCCTGTAGGGAACGCTTTTTTGAGCTCTATTTAAATTGGGCGCGCACTGTTTAGCGTTTTTACACGTTCTGTGCTAAAAACACAACTGTTGTGTTTGTTGTATGGGAAAACACTATGTAGTGTGCAGAGCCGCATCCGTGGCTGGACAAGCAAATCGGCTCAGCAGTGAAGGTGTTAAGCCCCCAGTTTATTAAGTCAAGAGATTTGCTCACCTCTATGGTCCTGGTAAAGGCTCTGGGACTCAGCATTGTCCTCGGTGGTGTCCATTTCAAAAGCTGAAACGTGAAATGACTCGTCACAATTGCAAACATAGTTCTCGACCCCTAACTAGAACTCCCTGTATCTAGGGTACCTTTTTTTTTTTTAACCCGGGGAAATGCATTAGGCATACCACCCGGCCCCGGGGGAGGGGGGGGGGGGGGGGGGGGGGGGGGGTTATGTGGGACTCCCCCGCCAGGCGGTCTGACGGGGTTTACCCACTAAAACCCCGGGGTGTTCTCCTCTCCGCATTGTGGAGGTGGTTACGGGGACGTACGGCGCTTCCGCGACCACCTCTGCGGGCGCCCTCCCGGGCTCGCCACGTGAGGCTTGGGCCTCTTTCTCCGCTGGGTGCGTCCCGGAACACACGAGGCGCACCTCAGCTCGGGACTTCTGTATCTAGGGTACCTAATGTATCCAATGAAATCCGACGTTTGGAAAGGGGGTCAAAATCATGTCCAAAGTTTCCGTTACACACTAACGTGTATGTTTTTTTTTTTTTATTAATAATGCTTCTTATCAATAAGTACATAATTAAAATTACGATCTAGCCTGAGAGACTAATGAGTAATTTGCGTTTAACATAAATTGCTAAGTAGAGTTATTGCTAAGATTGTGTCCATTAACACATTTCTTAGTGTCTCTATTAAGGCGAAGGCACTTTGTTAATGTGTTCTTTACTAGTAGATTTAACCAAACTACACTTCACTGTCACATCACTACACTAACTCGAAAGGTTTCTTCCTTTTTAGTCTTCTCACTATATCCGCGTTGTCGAGGAGCTGGATAGCCTCGACGTCACGTTAACGTGCATGTGAAACTAATAAAAGCGTCTTAATAGTAGATTGTATCACAAGGGAACAAAATAATGTATTTAAGGCGAGAGCGATTTCTTGAATCCAGAGCGAAGCGAAGGATTCTAGTGTAGAATCCTAAGCGTAGCGAGGGAGTCAAAGTACTTCGCTCGAGGTTAAACAATTTTGTTGCCGAGTGGTACACTATGCTTTTCATCCTAAGCTATGAGAAAAGTTCACCATACGAGAAAAAAAAATATTATATTTAAAATTTGGATAGCCAATGCCGCGTCGGCACGCGCTGTTTTTTTATTGCCGGCCAGGATTTTATTGAAGCGAATTCCGTTCAAACTTTTTAATCAAACAGTTTTCCAAATTCAAAACTCATTTCGTCACTGTTATTAAGTGCGCTGCAATGATCCACTTTGTTCGCACTTATCGAGGAGGCAAAGGCCTCTTTTCGAATAGATGAGATGAAAAAAAGCTTCGAAACACTACCTCCTCTGGAAGCGCCGTTGAGCAGGCTAAGCGAGGCCTGTTGCATTGCGAATATGCTGTCGGCAGTGCCGCCCGCGCCACTCAAGTCGGCAGACTTCACCCCGAGGCCGGGGGAGGACACTCCGCCGAGGCCAGGGGAGGACACTCCGCCGAGGCCAGGGGAGGACGCTCCGCCGAGGCCAGGGGAGGACACTCCGCCGAGGCCAGGGGAGGACACTCCGCCTAGGCCAGGGGAGGATACTCCGCCGAGGCCGGGGGGTGGTATCACTATACCCTGTTTGAGACCTGAAATATAACAACATTAGGTTACTCTACTAATCTCACTAATAGAATAGAATAGAATAGAATGGAGTAGAATACTGTTTTTTTTTTTTGTTATTTGAGTGAGCGACGATACGAGCAAGTCGTTCACCTGATGGTAAGCACCGCCCAGAACCCCCCTTGGAGGGGGGGGGGGGGGGGGTGTTAAAACATTACGTGATCAATGGACGGCCCTTATGCTCGTATTCCACCCTAGGGCCACGTAGGTGATCAGAACCGACCTGGTGCAGATTTCTGCAGCGCCTGGTTGGCGAGCTGCCTCTTCATGACCTCCGGGGTGAGCTCGTCTTCCTCATCGGAGTCCGTGAGGCCGTACTTGCTGAAGTGCTCCACCTGTGGGATACAGTATCATTAGTAAATAGCTCGAACACATACATAGGCCCCCGACCCTTAACTAGGGCTCCCTGTATTTTTTTTCACGACTGAGTGACGAGACGACCAAGTCGTCCATCTGATGGTAAGCGCTACGCCTGCCCATAACAGTCACAGTGCCACATAGAACTTTGCATTGCATAATCTTGCGCTCGTCACCCTCCGAGACATCGGCTCTAAAGTCTCATATGTCCAGCAATTTAGCTGGAAACAGTGCCCTTCAAACCGGAACAACTTCCCTGTATCTAGGGAATCAGGAACTACGAGGACCATGGTCCCACAAACATCCACATGATCATGAGTTACTGTGTTTCCGGGTTTCCTCACGATGTTTTCCTTCACCGAAAAGCGAATGGATAATTACGTACATATGTTTTTACAGAAACACATTGGTACGTGCCTGCACTCGGATTTGAACTCACGACCTTCTGATAGGAAGGCGGACGTTCTCCCACTAGGCTACCACCGCATGATGATGATGATGAATAAAAGCTAGTTTAGTTAGGCTCTTACCCTGAACACCCAGCTGCCAGTCTGCGGTCGGTACTCTATGAACTTTGTGTTGTGTTTGTCGCACACGCGGCGCAGTTTGCGCTCATAGTCCCACAGCCTAAAGCAAATAAAAAAGAAAAACTCTCATTGCATTGCCACCGGCCCTCAATGTGTGCAGGTATCATGACACAGTCACCGAAGTCAGTCACACGGTCACAGATGTGGTTAATTACCACTCAATCCTGGTTATAAACTATCTGTGTTCCAAATTTCATTCGAATTCGTTTAGTAGTTTTTGCGTGAATGAGGAACAAACATCCATCCATCCATTCTCACAAACTTTCGCATTTATAATATCAGATTAAGGCCAGGATGCATATCCTGTAACCTCACTAGGATTCCTTAAAGCTGTATTTAGCGTAGCAAGTATCGCGACACGGTTTAACACGTTGACAGCTGAACCGGTTGTGACATTTGTGCACCGTTACGGCCCGTGTGCGTTTCCCAGCACTGGCGCGCCGTCTGTGTGAGCCGCGCTGTAGTAGCGCCGCGTTACACACACACGTCTGTGTTTCGCCGCACGGCCGACACGTAACACAAAAGCTGTGTTTTCAGCAGTGAACGTGTTCACTAGAATTATCTAAAGCTGGGTCCACGTCTGTGACCGTGACACACACATGCGTGTGTGACCGTGACGCGTTATTACCGGTCCGGGTCGGTGATGGGTCGGTTCTCGGTCTTGTCCCTCGGCCAGATCCGGTCCAGCGTGACGATGGCGCGGCGGTTAAGGCCGGCGCCCACTGGCGGCTTCTCCGCGTCCTCAGGGTAGACGATGACCTCTTTGTTCATGAAGTGAACTGGGGAAGAGACGATAGTATAACACAAAATCAAAACAGATATATAGATATTTAGATAGATAATTCTTTATTAATACCAAAAAAAAAAAAAATGTTGTTGGGTAATGCATGGACCAGATCGGCCCAAAGCCGGGATGAATGGCGTAAGAGGGAGGAGGCTTATGCCCTGCAGTGGGTTGGATGAGCTGCATATGATGATGAATACCAAAAAGTATAAGACAGAGAGAGAAAAAAAAACAATTATAAGTACAATGGACGATCTAATTGCTTAAAGCGATCTGTGCCAGACAACCTTTGGATGGACAATTTGAAGGGTTTTTGTAGTGGGAGGCCTCTTCTGCAAGAGACCGCCTGGGGAAGTACCACACCTTTGTCAAATATTCGTCCGCCAAGCAGTAGTGTGCAAACGTTACTGTGTTCCGGTTTGAAGGGCACTGTTTCCAGCTACATTACTGGGCATAACGCAGGATTATGCAATGTAGTATTCTGGGTGGTGCTGTGACTGTTAACATTTTCACTGCTGAGCCGGTTTGCTTGTCTAGCCACGGCTGCGGCTCTGCACACTCCATAGTGTTTTCCCATACAACAAACACAACAGTTGTGTTTTCAGCACTGAACATGCTAAGGGCAGGCATAGTCAAATAAAAATAAAAATAAAACATTAGTGCGTGTAATATTGGTTCCCGGCGCCTGCGGCGAGGGGCGGGCACGCGGGCCGTGTCCGCGCAGTACGCAGCAGTACGCAGCAGTACGCAGCAGTACGCAGCAGTACGCAGCAGTACGCAGCAGTACGCAGCAGTACCTAGCGCGTCCAGGTCGAGGCCGGCGACGTCGATCGCCTCCTCGTAGTGCACGTTGCCGTAGTTGGTCCGCCCGACGGTCAGGTGCGGCACCACGCACGCGCCGTCCGGTCGGATGTGCGCTGGAACGGTCAGGTACAATTATTATTATTTTAAAGGTATATCTCAGGGCGATGGAATAAAAGGGGCTCACGCACAATGTGAAGTAGGTGGTGCATATTGTGAACGAAGAAACGCGGTACATAAAACAATACTTAAACAAAACAAGATGAAACGAACGAACGCCCGCGCCGCGAGTCGCGTACTGTTGTGTATCGCGTCTCTATCGCTCTCCCTCGCTCCCGCGCGTGCGAGGAGAGGAGTCGTCGGCGGTCGGCGAACGCGCGAGGTGTCCCGAGTGACATTCGGTTTCGGATGCAGTCCCGCGCGCCAAAATTAAGCTCGCGCTACATCATTATATTAACACATTTAATTACTTGCAATGTGCCAATTGTCTAGTTTTGCCATTCAATTTTGACCCCTCGAAGTCACCCGACGACGCCACTGGATTAGTCGCAACATAATAACACGCCATGGACTACAATGGCCGAGACTTGGAGTGGGGATGAATTACAAGTATATCGACGCTAGAAAGCGTAAACGCTGTAACCCTTTGACCGACCCGAAAATACTTTTTTTACATATTTGGAAACAAACGCTGTAACCCACATTTCAACGTCCCCTAGGAACTTTAGGATACAACCAAGGTAGCAGTATTGTAGCTTTGTATGTAACACACCAAATATCCAAAATTTACGTTTTTAGGTCGAGTAGATATTGAGTTATGATTTTTTTTCAACAAAAAAAGTTTTTTTGCTCTGGTGAACAATTTTGCGTTTCAAGGTTACAGCGTTTACGCTTTCTAGCGTCGATATAAGGATCAAACCCTGCCGCAGATCGTGGTCATTCCATTACACAAGCTTAGAAGTATCAGAAGTTACCTAGACGTATATTCTACCTTTTTATATTACTATTAAATATAACTTTTGTTTAACAAGTTAAATCTTATATAAATATAAAAATGTTATGTTGGTTTGTGTACGCTTCAAAAACTCGAAAAGTTCTGCACCGATCGAGCTGAAATTTTAGCATGATATATAATCCGCATCAAGGATTGTTTTTATCTATTTTTTTCATCAGTGACATATCAGCGAATGTGCGAATGTGCCACAGCGAAGCGTGCCAGGGTACAGCTAGTAAATTTATATTTTTAAAATCAGAGTAATTTTGACTCGCGTATCTGACTCGCACTTGGCGTGTTTCGTATAAAAATAAATAGCTATTTCCCTTGGTCACACCTTAACTAAAGAACGGCTGAACTAATGATCTAATTTTTTTTTTAATATTCATTGTGGTTTCAACTCGCTTTTCTGTGAAGGAAAACCTCGTGAAGAAACCCACATATTGTATGGGAACCTACCCGAGAATTATTTTGGAAGGTAGGTATGTTATCCACCAATCCGGACCGGGCCCCCGTGGTGGCCTTACCCTCCTCACGAAAGTGAAGGGAGACCCGTGCTCAGCAGTGGAAAGATATGAGCTGATAATGATTTATTGAAGTGTAACTTCTAATGCGACTTCCAACAAGGTTGCGTTAAACGTTTAACGCTCCTGGGGAGGGGGAATAGAAAGAGACAGAGCGAGAGTGAATGCGTGGCGCTCGAACGCATGCGCGTAGTATACAATACAATTACAATTTGACTTTTAGATTGTATTTAATTTTATTTAATGCAGTTTTTGCAAGAAATATTGAAAAAATAGAACTCGAAACATTTCGTATCTTGCTTTGGTTATCATAATCCCATTGGAAATGTTATAGATTTGGATATTGTCTCCTCTCGAAAATGATAATTAAAAGATGCGACCAATTGTGAATCGTAAGCAATGTTAACAAAGTTTGTCTTAAAGAAACAATATGATTTCACTAAAAATCAATTTCTATCCCTTCCTATTTCCATTTCCACATTACGAAGTTTCACTTCTTCTTTTTAAAATTATTTATTTATAAACGAGAACACAGAACACAGTGTTGAAAGTCACTCCACAAAATTCACCACTTTTGTAACAATGATTTATTAGTTTGTGGCCAGTTGTCGAGTTGGTTTTTGATGATGATGGTGATGGTGACAGGTGGACGTCCTTACCGATCATCTCGTCCAGGGACGGGATGGTGTAATACCCGGGGCGGGTCAGTTTGACCCCTGCTGGGTGGGGCGGGGCATCGCGAGGGGCCGCTATTTCTTCTGACACTGAAACATTAAAGAAAGTAAATAAAAACAATCATGTCTAATATAGATAGATAGATAGATAGATAAACTCTTTATTGAAACACCACAGAACAAAGAAAACTATAAATAAAAATATAGTTACAAAAAAAAAAAAAATATAATAATAAAATAAAAAAAAAGTAAAAAAAAAAAAAAAAAATATATATAATAAAATATAGTTAGTTTGTAGTAACTATAAATATAGTTTATTTTTAGAGGGTTCCGTACTCAAAGGGTAAAAAGGAACCCCAATAACTAAGACTCCGCTGTCCGTCTGTCACCAGGCTGTATCTCATGAACCGTGATAGTTAGACAGTTGAAATTTTCGCAGATGATGTATTTCCGATATAACTAATATTTAAGGGGGTTCCCATACAATAAACGTGTTTTTTTTTTGCTAATTTTTTATTTTAAGTATGTTTGAAATAACAATGTGGGATAACAAATAACGCGGGCGAAGCCGCGGGACGCTGCTAGTTTCTAACAGTTGATTATTCTTTTTTTCTTCTTCTTTAAGTTATATGGCTCTGTGATTTAATTAATAACTATCGTATGTTATATATATATATATAATTGATTTCTTTTATTTCCAATTGTAGCACTTTGCTCATCCACTGGACAATTTTCCTATAAGTAAAGCTTGTGTACCTATTACTGTATCCGTGACACATTTAAGAAACTGTTAGACTTCCGAGCAAAAAAAAATGATATTAGACAATGCAGTAACCGTCACCGTCGTTTCCGTCCCCTTGGTCCTGGGCGGGCGCGGGGGCGGCGGGGGCGGCGGGGGCGGCGCGCACGCCGAGCTCCCGCACGGAGTTCTCGGCCGACTCCGCGCTCGCGGACAGCGGCTTGCGCAGCGTCTTTGTCGTCAACCTGCGGGGACACATTACAAATAGATATAGAAAACTCTTTATTGTACACCAGAAACAAATATAAACACAGTACAGATGAATTACAATAGGTAAACAAGGGTAGTACAATGGGTCTAATCGCTGAAAGCGATTTTTAATGGGCGGTCTTATCAAACCGACAACATTACGCAACTTTTTTTCAAGTAAAACTTCTATACGCACGCTTGACTTGGGGAGTAGGCTGGTGAATGCGTTACGAAATGTGTGATCGGGCGAGACGAATGGAAGTTGAGAGGTAAATTAGGTTAATATGATTAAAAGGCAGGGGCAGTAGAAATTTGAAAAGAGCTAAAGAAATTTTACTTCATCCCGTGGTTTAAAGCACACTTTTTTTTATGGCATAGCTGGCAAACAAGCATGCGGCCCACTCGATTGTAAGTGGATGCCGCCGTCTATGAACATCTAAAACTCAATGAAGAGTTATCCTTCTATCCATCTATCCATATATGTGGGTTTCCTCACGATGTTTTTCTTCACCGAAAAGCGAGTTTAAAACCACAACAATATTTGAAATATAAAACATGTGTGCAATTCACACGTAGTAGAAATGGAACCATGAAAAATTTTAAATTTCTAAAATTTTCAATATTCTGCATTCGTATTCGGCATATTATGTACTAGCTGTGCCCCGCGGTTTCACCCGCGTAGTTCCTGTTCCCACAGGAATATGGGGATAAAATATAGCCTATGTTACTCGCTGTCAATGTAGCTTTCCATTAGAGAAAATTAAGCCGAAACTTTACATATTCCTATACATACTTTCATCCCGTATATTTATTTTACCCCTCAAGGGTAAAGTTTTACAAAAATTGAATGCCAAATTTATTTATATCTAATCAAAAGCCTAAAAAATAAATTTCAAGCTCCTAGCTTCAAAAATGACGATACTTCCATACAAACTTTCATCCCCTATTTCAAACCCTTACAATGCATTTTTTGCGATAAAAAGTACCCTATGTCCTTCCCAAGGCTCTACACTATCTCTGTACCAAATTTCATTTCAATCGGTTCAGTAGTTCAGGCGTGAAAGAGCAACAGACAGACAGAGTTACTTTCGCATTTATAATATAAGTAAGGATTTGTAGAATTTAATTATAAATACTACGTACACGCATATAAAACACCGCGCTTGTTGTGATGCCTTCTCTCAAGCTTTGTACTACGCGTGCGCGCACAAACAATAATGTTTCCTATCTCATTTTCACCCACGTTAAATCTTATGAATTTACGTGTCTGTCTCTCTGTACTGTCGCTTTTTCGTTTCATCGATTTTCAAATAACAACGAAGCTATAGAAGCTTTCATTTAAAAAAAAAACAAGGTAGTAAACTACGTACCAACTGGCCCGCCTCTCTGACCCCTCCGACGGCAACTCTTTATCTGTAAAAACCAAATAATTAATCTTATATCTTTAAATGAGCAATACAAGAGTATATATATATAATGGAATCTCGGAATCGGCTCCAACGATTTTCATGAAATTTAGTATATAGGGGGTTTCGGGGGCGATAAATCGATCTAGCTAGGAATCATTTTTAGAAAATGTCATAAAAAAAAAATACCGAGCATAGCTCGGTCATCCAGGTACTTACTATTAAACGTCTATGTAATTACTTCGAAGCTAGGTATGTTATCCACCAATCCGGACCGGGGCTCCGTGGTGGATTATGGCCTAACCCTCCTCACGAAAGCGAGGGGAGAGCCGTGCCCAGCAGTGGGACGTTATGGGTTGATGCTGTTGATGGCTAGTTGTATAACCGCACCCTTAGACAATTATTGTAACCCACTTTTCAGATACAAACGTTTTTTTTTTATATGACTGAGTGACAATGAGCAAGTCGTTCACCTAATGGTAAGCGCCACGCCTGCCCACAACAGTCACAGCACCACAGTCACCCTGAGACATCGGCTCTAAAGTCTCCTATGCCTAGTAAAGTCGCTGGAAACGGTGCCCTTCAAACCGGAACGCAGTAACGTTTGCACACTACTGCTTGGCGGATGAATATCTAGCAAAGGTGTGGTACTTCCCCAGGCGGTCTCTTGCAGAAGAGGCCTCCCACTAAAACAACACAATATATTATGTCTGTGGCTAGTTACTCACCCAAGTTCGGATACAGCTTAGGGCTTGATTCGTTCTCTACTGCCTTTTCTTTACTGTCGTTCCTTGACCCGTTCAACCTGCAATAGTAAACATTTTTAGAGATCCGTACCCAAAGGGTGAAACGGGACCCTATTACTAAGACTCCGCTGTCTGTCTGTCCGTCTGTCACCAGGCTGTATCTCATGAACCGTGATAGTTAACAGTTGAAATTTTCACAGATTATGTATTTCTGTTGGCGCTATAACAACAAATACTAAAAACCAGAATAAAATAAATATTTGAGGGCTCCCATACAACAAACGCGATTTATTCGCTCGTTTTTGCTCTATATTGATAATGACAACGCTTGAAATATTCACAGTATTTTTAGTTTTATATTAACTTTAGATATACATATATAGTTAAATTAATATTTTAAGGGGGCTCCCATACAACAAAGCACGGAACCCATCGCGCGAGAGTCCGGCTCGCACTTGGCCGGTTTTATTTATATTTTTCAATAC
Source organism: Campaea margaritaria (assembly GCA_912999815.1). Classification (NCBI taxonomy): domain Eukaryota; kingdom Metazoa; phylum Arthropoda; class Insecta; order Lepidoptera; family Geometridae; genus Campaea; species Campaea margaritaria. Next base: position 4,296,433 of record OU538818.1, read on the forward strand.
TTTCACTGCAGGGACGACTTATTTGTCTAGCCGCGGGTGCGGCTCTGCGCACTCCACAGGTCATCCCATACAACAAACACGACAGTTGTGTTTTCCCGCACTCGCGGCAAGTTATGAAAAACACCACAGTTGTGTCTTCAGCACTGAACATGTTTACTCACCAGCTGCCTTGTCGGTCAGAGCTGACTTCCAAATCTGAAATAGAAATTAAAAATTAAAATATTAAAATTAAAAAGTGTTATTTTTATTATTATTTGACCGAGTGACGGGACAAGCAAGTCGTTTACACGAATCTTTGCCCCGTGCGGGAATCAAACCCGCGACCTCACGCTTTGCAGCCGGCTCATCACCCACTTGCGCCACGAAGGCCGTCAAATGATTTCTTCCAGGCAACCTTTGGATTGGACAGTAAAAGCATTTTTCGACAGTACCATCACCGCTCCCACAGTTCTACACAGGGCCGGATTAGGCAACAGCCCCGGGGGCCCCGCACCGACTAGGGGCCCAAGGGGGCCCTACTTTTTATCTTCTCATTTTTTATATTGCTGCCATTTTCAACCTTAACCGGATCCAGTTTAGATTGAAAATGGCAGCAACCTAAATTGAGTCGCTAATAAGCCATTTTCAACCTAAACTGGGTCCGTTTAAGGTTGAAAATGGCCGCAACATAAAAAATGAAAAAAAAAAATGCAGAAAATGAAAAAAAAAATAATAGATAATGCTCTTAGCGTTGAGTCCGCCATTTGTACTAGTTAGTTAATCTGTGCAATCTTATAAGGCTCCAACGATTTTCATGAAATTTAGTATATAGGCGGTTTCGGGGGCGATAAATCGATCTAGCTAGGAATCATTTTTAGAAAATGTCATTTTATTCGTTTTTTTATAAAAAAAAAATACCTACTAAAGCTCGGTCATCCAGGTACTAAAGTATTAAATAAATAAATGAGACGTCACGGTACGATTATGCGACGCGGTTCAGTTTGGGTGTTCAATTGACTCGCTACAAGATGTCACGGTAGGCCTCCTGGTTACACTCACTGTTACTTTCAAAGCTGACATTTCGCTTGACCCGCTCTATATTGTCGGCCTGGTTCACCGAGGTGTTCTCCTTGTCCGCCGAAGCTACGTCGCCGTTCATATCTCGCGACTGCTGCTCCTCCATAGATCTAGAATAAGAAGAAAAACTAAAAAAAAATATTTAAAAAAAAAGCGAGTGCGCTTTAAGACCACACGACTGAAGCGTAACTTCTTTAGCTCCATCTTTATGTAATTGTATATAACTGGCTATGAGAGAAACAGAGAAAGAAAATGTAAGCTCGCACCTCTCTCTCTTGCCCCTACAGTATTATACGAAACGTAACCCTCTCTCTTTCTATCCACACTAACTTATATCTCCCTCTCAACTTCCGTACACGTCGCCCGATCACACTTTTCGTAACGCTCTCGTCACGCATTCACCAGCTTACTCCCCAAGGCAAGCGTGCGTAGTTTTTGGCGGGAGGCGGAAAATACGACATTTTGACCCTCTTCTGCAAGAGACGGGGAGGAGATGTCCCCTGTACTGACCCGTGCGGCGCGGCGGCGCCGGCGTGGGGGGCGCCGCGCTGGGTGGGGCGCAGCACGAGGCGCTTGCGGCTCGGCTTCAGGGTCAGCTTGTCCTCTAAACTGGCGTCCGACTCCTCCAGCCCGTCGAACAGTGATTTCTGAAACAATATTTTACCTATTTTATTTTATTTTGCACCAAAAAACTAACAGCTTCTTAAATATATCATGGATACAATAATAATAATATTAATTATAAGTAATCCTTCCTTATATTATAAATGCGAAAGTAACTCTGTCTGTCTGTTGCTCATTCACGCCTAAACCACTCAACCGATTTAAATGAAATTTGGTACAGAGATAGTCTAGAGCCTGAGAAAGGACATAGGGTACTTTTTAATGCGAAAAAAGTATTGTAAGGGTTTGAAATAGGGGATGAAAGTTTGTATGGAAGTTTCGTCATTTTTTAAGCTAGAAGCTTGAAATTTAGTTTTTAGGCTTTTGATTAGATGCAAATAAATATGACATTCAAAGTTTGTAAAAATTTACCCTTGAGGGGGTAAAATAAATATAGGGGATGAAAGTATGTATGGAAATATGTAAGGTTTCGGCTAAACCACTGCACCGATTTAAAAAACTATTTCACTAATGGAAAGCTACATTGACAGAGAGTAACATAGGCTATATTTTATCCCATTTTACCGCGGGAACAGGAACTACGCGGGTGAAACCGCGGGGCGCAGCTAGTTAGCAATAAGTAGAAGTAAATAGTACTAGTTGATAGTAATTAGTAATTAGTGGGTTCAAATCCCAGTGCAGGCACGTACCAATGTGTTTCTTGTAAAACATATGTACGTAATTATCACTCGCTTTTCGGTGAAGGAAAAACATCGTGAGGAAACCCACACACCTACCCGAGAATTATTTCGGAGGTAGGTATGTTGATCCACTGATCCGGATCTGGCCCCCGTGGTGGATTATGGCCTCACCCTCCTCACGAAAGTGAGGGGAGACCCGTGCCCAGCAGTGGGACGTTATGGGTTGATGATGATAGTAATTAGTTACATTACAGAGCCATCATATTTATAACGCAAGGATAAAGAAAAAAAAAAAGCAAAGTAAAGAAATAACAACTCAGCATCATCACCACTTTACCTAAACTGGATATAGGTTAGGTTGAAAATGGCTTATTAGCGACTCAATTTAGGTTGCTACCATTTTCGACCTTAACTGGATCCAGTTTAGGTTGAAAATGGGTTATTAGCGACTCAATTTAGGTTGCTACCATTTTCGACCTTAACTGGATCCAGTTTAGGTTGAAAATGGCTTATTAGCGACTCAATTTAGGTTGCTACCATTTTCGACCTTAACTGGATCCAGTTTAGGTTGAAAATGGCTTATTAGCGACTCAATTTAGGTTGCTACCATTTTCGACCTTAACTGGATCCAGTTTAGGTTGAAAATGGCTTATTAGCGACTCAATTTAGGTTGCTACCATTTTCGACCTTAACTGGATCCAGTTTAGGTTGAAAATGGCTTATTAGCGACTCAATTTAGGTTGCTACCATTTTCGACCTTAACTGGATATAGGTTAGGTTGAAAATGGCTTATTAGCGACTCAATTTAGGTTGCTACCATTTTCGACCTTAACTGGATCCAGTTTAGGTTGAAAATGGCTTATTAGCGACTCAATTTAGGTTGCTACCATTTTCGACCTTAACTGGATCCAGTTTAGGTTGAAAATGGCTTATTAGCGACTCAATTTAGGTTGCTACCATTTTCGACCTTAACTGGATCCAGTTTAGGTTGAAAATGGCTTATTAGCGACTCAATTTAGGTTGCTACCATTTTCGACCTTAACTGGATCCAGTTTAGGTTGAAAATGGCTTATTAGCGACTCAATTTAGGTTGCTACCATTTTCGACCTTAACTGGATATAGGTTAGGTTGAAAATGGCTACGGTCGTTCGGGCACTGAAGGAGTCGGCGGCGTCGATTAGGGCCGCGGTGGAGGCCCTACACGGCCGGACCACCACTGAGGAGACGGCCAAACTGCAGGCAGAGAACGCCCGCCTGCAGCGGGACCTGGCCGAGATACGGAAAGAACTGGCGGACCTGCGGGCAGAGTTCCGAAAGGAGAGGGCGGAGGCGATTAGGGGCCCCGCCCCCAGAGAAGCCTCACCGGAGAAGACCAAAACTCGCGGAAGGAAGAGCGAGGAGCAGCTCACGCGCTCCATCATGCTGCAGGTGGGCAGCATGATGGGCGCGCGCCTGAAGGAGCTGGAGGAGCGTCTCCTGCCGGGGAAGCGGCTGCGCCCACCGCTGGCGGCGGACAGGGCGAGCTCTGCCGCCACGACTGGCCCCCTGCCTGGGCCTGGATCGTCGCTCCCGGGGATGGCCCCCCCGGAGCCGACACCACCTCCAGGGCCCCAGAAGCCCGGACCGAAGAAGAAGGGGAAGGGGAAGAGGGCAAAGGCCGCTGCCGAAACGGCAACACCAGCCCCTCCCACCACCACCCAGAAGAAGACGGTTCCGCGCCCCGTCCCGCCGACCACTGGCGAAAAGTGGTCGACGGTGGTGAAACGGGGCGCCAAATCAAAGGCTCCTGCACCAGGCGGTGCCAAGGCGGCCAAGGCCGCCAAGCCCCGCGACCGGCCGGCCCCTGCGAAGCTGCGCCCCCCTCGGTCCTCGGCTGTGGTGCTCACGCTGCAGCCGGGGGCCTTGGAGAGAGGCATGACATATGCCGAGGTGTTCTCGGAGGCCAGGAACAAGGTGGACCTGGCCTCCTGCAACATACAGGGCCTCCGGTTTAAGAAGGCGCTAACCGGAGGCCGCATCCTGGAGGTGCCCGGGGCGACGAGCGGCGATAAGGCGGACGCCTTCGCCCAGAAGCTGCGCGAGGTGTTGGACCCGGAGACGGTGAGGGTGTCCAGGCCGGAGAAATGTGCGGATCTGCGCGTTTCCGGCCTGGACGATTCCATCGCCGCCGCGGAGGTCATCGCCGCCGTCGCCAGGGGAGGTGGTTGCCCTGTGGCCGCGGTAAGGGCAGGGGAGCCTCGCCGCGACTCCCGCGGCTCCTCCACCGTGTGGGTGCGATGCCCGATCGCCGCTGCCAAGCGCTTGGCAGAGGGCAAACGCCTCACGGTGGGGTGGACGTCGGCGCAGGTGAGGCTCCTCGAGCCCAGGCCGATGCAGTGTCACCGATGCCTGCACAAAGGGCACGTGCAGGCTCAGTGCACTGCAGAGGTTGATCGCAGCGACGAGTGCTACCGCTGCGGTCAACCCGGCCACAGGGCCTCCAAATGTACTGCGGCTGCGCCAAAGTGCTCACTTTGCGCAGCCGCCAACAAACCGGCGGATCATCGGGTGGGAAGCAAGAAGTGCGACCCACCCAAACCGGGAAGAGCCCCCGCCGCCCGAGTGGCAGCGGCAAGCGCCCCCCCCCAAGCCCAGGGGGGCGACATGATGGAAACGGCTGTCCCCCCTCCGGAGACAGCCGACCAGACGGGGGACACTCTTGTCCCCGTCCTCCCACCGGAGACAGCCAGCCAGACCGCCAAGGCGCAGGACACTCCGCTCCTGCGCCAAATGGCGGACTGGCTCACAAACGGTGGGCATTAAGCCACCACCCGCCGGCTGGCCGCTCAAGCTGAGCGGAACTGCAGCTCCCGCTGCAGCGGGAGAAAGGAGGATGGAGGGCCGTTTACACCCTCCATCCTCCGCCATAACAGGGGCTAGGGGTCGCGGATCGGGGGAATCCAAGACCCAACCAACTAGCCCCGGGTCGAGATGCGTTCTGCAGTGTTCTCCAGAACGCATCCAGTACAGATGAGGCCAGAAGCCTAGAGACGGGTCCAAGGCGGTGCCTGGACGACCGCAGGGGTGGCCGCGGAGCAGAACAGTAAGCCCGCGACCACCCCAACACGCGATGCGGAGAACACCCCGGGGTTTTTTAGTGGGTACACCCAGTCAGCGCGCATCACTAGGATGCGCGCTGACGGGGGACCCCCACATAACCAGCAGGCCTCCCCCGAGGCCGTGGTATCAATAAGGTAATTTCCCCCGGGTCAAAAAAAAAAAAAAAAAAAAAAAAAAGGTTGAAAATGGCTTATTAGCGACTCAATTTAGGTTGCTACCATTTTCGACCTTAACTGGATCCAGTTTAGGTTGAAAATGGCTTATTAGCGACTCAATTTAGGTTGCTACCATTTTCGACCTTAACTGGATCCAGTTTAGGTTGAAAATGGCTTATTAGCGACTCAATTTAGGTTGCTACCATTTTCGACCTTAACTGGATCCAGTTTAGGTTGAAAATGGGTTATTAGCGACTCAATTTAGGTTGCTACCATTTTCGACCTTAACTGGATCCAGTTTAGGTTGAAAATGGCTTATTAGCGACTCAATTTAGGTTGCTACCATTTTCGACCTAAACTGGATCCAGTTTAGGTTGAAAATGGCTTATTAGCGACTCAATTTAGGTTGCTACCATTTTCGACCTTAACTGGATATAGGTTAGGTTGAAAATGGCTTATTAGCGACTCAATTTAGGTTGCTACCATTTTCGACCTTAACTGGATCCAGTTTAGGTTGAAAATGGCTTATTAGCGACTCAATTTAGGTTGCTACCATTTTCGACCTTAACTGGATCCAGTTTAGGTTGAAAATGGCTTATTAGCGACTCAATTTAGGTTGCTACCATTTTCGACCTTAACTGGATCCAGTTTAGGTTGAAAATGGGTTATTAGCGACTCAATTTAGGTTGCTACCATTTTCGACCTTAACTGGATCCAGTTTAGGTTGAAAATGGCTTATTAGCGACTCAATTTAGGTTGCTACCATTTTCGACCTTAACTGGATCCAGTTTAGGTTGAAAATGGCTTATTAGCGACTCAATTTAGGTTGCTACCATTTTCGACCTTAACTGGATCCAGTTTAGGTTGAAAATGGCTTATTAGCGACTCAATTTAGGTTGCTACCATTTTCGACCTTAACTGGATATAGGTTAGGTTGAAAATGGCTTATTAGCGACTCAATTTAGGTTGCTACCATTTTCGACCTTAACTGGATCCAGTTTAGGTTGAAAATGGCTTATTAGCGACTCAATTTAGGTTGCTACCATTTTCGACCTTAACTGGATCCAGTTTAGGTTGAAAATGGCTTATTAGCGACTCAATTTAGGTTGCTACCATTTTCGACCTTAACTGGATCCAGTTTAGGTTGAAAATGGCTTATTAGCGACTCAATTTAGGTTGCTACCATTTTCGACCTTAACTGGATCCAGTTTAGGTTGAAAATGGCTTATTAGCGACTCAATTTAGGTTGCTACCATTTTCGACCTTAACTGGATATAGGTTAGGTTGAAAATGGCTTATTAGCGACTCAATTTAGGTTGCTACCATTTTCGACCTTAACTGGATCCAGTTTAGGTTGAAAATGGCTTATTAGCGACTCAATTTAGGTTGCTACCATTTTCGACCTTAACTGGATCCAGTTTAGGTTGAAAATGGCTTATTAGCGACTCAATTTAGGTTGCTACCATTTTCGACCTTAACTGGATCCAGTTTAGGTTGAAAATGGGTTATTAGCGACTCAATTTAGGTTGCTACCATTTTCGACCTTAACTGGATCCAGTTTAGGTTGAAAATGGGTTATTAGCGACTCAATTTAGGTTGCTACCATTTTCGACCTTAACTGGATCCAGTTTAGGTTGAAAATGGCTTATTAGCGACTCAATTTAGGTTGCTACCATTTTCGACCTTAACTGGATCCAGTTTAGGTTGAAAATGGCTTATTAGCGACTCAATTTAGGTTGCTACCATTTTCGACCTTAACTGGATCCAGTTTAGGTTGAAAATGGCTTATTAGCGACTCAATTTAGGTTGCTACCATTTTCGACCTTAACTGGATATAGGTTAGGTTGAAAATGGCTTATTAGCGACTCAATTTAGGTTGCTACCATTTTCGACCTTAACTGGATCCAGTTTAGGTTGAAAATGGCTTATTAGCGACTCAATTTAGGTTGCTACCATTTTCGACCTTAACTGGATCCAGTTTAGGTTGAAAATGGCTTATTAGCGACTCAATTTAGGTTGCTACCATTTTCGACCTTAACTGGATCCAGTTTAGGTTGAAAATGGGTTATTAGCGACTCAATTTAGGTTGCTACCATTTTCGACCTTAACTGGATCCAGTTTAGGTTGAAAATGGGTTATTAGCGACTCAATTTAGGTTGCTACCATTTTCGACCTTAACTGGATCCAGTTTAGGTTGAAAATGGCTTATTAGCGACTCAATTTAGGTTGCTACCATTTTCGACCTTAACTGGATCCAGTTTAGGTTGAAAATGGCTTATTAGCGACTCAATTTAGGGTGCTACCATTTTCGACCTTAACTGGATCCAGTTTAGGTTGAAAATGGCTTATTAGCGACTCAATTTAGGTTGCTACCATTTTCGACCTTAACTGGATCCAGTTTAGGTTGAAAATGGCTTATTAGCGACTCAATTTAGGTTGCTACTATTTTCGACCTTAACTGTATCCAGTTTAGGTTGAAAATGGCAGCAACATCAAAAATAAGACGTCACGTTACGATTATGCGACGCGGCTCAGTTTAGGTCCTGAACTGAATCGCTATAAGACGTCATGGTAGGCCTCCTGTTCGTGTTTTCAGCAGTGAACGTGTTAAAGCGAGGATGTAGCGAGTACCTTGTCGTGAGTCCGGGGCTGCAGCTTGAGGCGGATGGCGGAGGGCGACGTGACGCGGTAGGCGTCGGCGCCGTGCGAGCGGGACAGCACGGCCGCCATCGCCGCCGGGTTCGTCGGCTTCAGCACGTCAGCGCGGTGCGCGGCTGCGGGGGGCGGAGAGGGAACCGTACAACCTCTTCGTTCTTTTATTTCTTATTTTACTAAGTAACCCGATACGCTTCTGTTGCATCACGACACGACACGTCAGACAAATGTGAATATAGCTTTCGGGGTACTCACACGAGTCGGGCAGGTCCTTGAAGAGCGGGGAGTCCCCGTAGGGGCGCGCGGCGAGGGTCAGGATCTGCTCGTGGACGTTCCCCGCCGCCGCGCCCGACAGGTTGTTGCTGCAACAAACGTCACGTTACACTGGACACTATTTTAAACAGCGCCATCTGTTGACGGACACCGATAGTATTTCCTACTATGGGTTCGAAGTGCTATTACATACAGCATGCCTCCCCCCCCAACCCCCCCCCCCCCCCCCCACAAGAGTCAACACTACACGCCCACATGTTATAAACAAACGCACAGTATGAACCTTCGTACTAGCGGGCTGTCTTTTGTTTCGGTCGCGTAGTATCTCTGAATACTCACACACGCATTTGCCGCGTGTACACACGTCATATATATGTGTGAGTTGTCAGACTTATTTGCATGGAGTGTGACAGTGTTTATCATCATCATCATCAGCAGTCCAGACGTCCACTGCTGGACGTAGGCGTCTCCCAGTGAACGCCACGGAGCCGGATCTCCTCTCCTCATCCAGTCTCCGCCGCCGGCGGCGTCCTACACTACGTTCGCCTAGCCGCGGTCTCCACTCTAGAACCCGTCTACTCCATTCGGTTGTTGGTTCTTCTAGATGTGACCGGCCCACTGCCACTTCAGCACGCCAATTACACTGGCCTACAAAAAATATATTTTGTTTTGGTGCAGCTCTGTTCGCATCTGTAGTTGGTAAAGTAGGTAGTATGAACTACATTGCCGCTACTAGATGTCAGCTGACAGCTCTGGTTCACCTACAATTCTTATTTTAACTTTTTTACGGTTTCATTCAAAATCAGTCCATGTTATAACTACTTTTAATAAATTTATGATGGCAAGTAAATCAAGAAGTTGCATTAACGATCCCGATATGTTTTGTTACATATGCGGTGAGTATATAATGAAAGATCAAAGGAAACCGATTAATGACACGATAATTCGCTTGTATTCTGTATACTTTGGTACTCATGAACAAGAGCTGATATGAAAAATGTGACTAGTTTTCTCGTATCAGCTCAAATAATATACCCAAAATCAGGTCTAAAATCTTAGACACCAAAATGAGTGTGATTTGAGGCCAGTGTTATTTGAGCTATGTCGGTTCCGTTGGTTCCCAAAGTAAAGAAGGTGCTTACTTGAGCCCGCTGTTGTTTCCGAGCCCGAGGCCGAGCGAGCTCCCGAGGCCGGAGTTCCCGAAAATACCGCCGCCGAGTCCGCTGTCCAAACCTAAGTAAAAATAATATTAAAAAATAAAAAAAAAAAACGAAATGTGTGCTTGGGACACATGGTAGAAGTAAAACTTCAACAAAAAAATATTAAAAAAAAAAAAAAAAACAACAGATATTTTAAAAAATACACGAAACGCGTCTGCACTCTCTTTCTATCTTAACTAACTTATATATCCCTCTCAACTTCCGTTCGCCTCGCCCGATCACATTTTTCGTAACGCACACACACTCACACACACTTTTTTAAACCAAAAACACACACACACGCGGCAAATCTTACCAGTTCTAAAGTTGGTGTTAGCGTTAGCCGTCTGGAACATATTGGTGCCGCCGAGTTGGCCGAACGGTTGAGTGGTTTTGGTCTGGAACGCGTTCCCACCCAACCCCGTCAGACCTGGAATGGAACAGTCCTGGATTAGCTGTCCGTGCGCTTTCGAGGCCGAAAGTGCCGGGTTCGAAACCCGCACAATTGTCTTTATTTCAAAACAAAAATTAAAAGAAAAAATAGGATAAATGCTATAAATTGACCATGAATGAGCCGACCAACTGGTGAATAGCAGAAAGTCTATAACCTACAAAAAGCTTTCTACGGATCTTTTGAAACATTAACTGCTGAGCCGATTTTCTTGTCTAGCCACGGGTGCGGCTTCTGCACACTCTATACTGCTTTCCCATACAACAAACACAACTGTTGTGTTTTCCCGCACTCGCGGCAAGTTCATCCTCACGGTGGAACTTTGAATATGTATTTTATAATAAAAAAAAAAAAAAAAAAACAGAAAAAAAAACTCCCTCGGTGGATCGCGGCCTAATCCTACTCATGAAAGTGAGGGGAGACCCGTGCTCAGCAGTGGGACGTTAAGGGTCGGTGATGAGATAGACGAAAACATTCGGCCTTACCCCCGGCAGGCTGAGTGGCGCCGAAGCCGAAAGTCGGCTGAGTAGTCGTGGGCTTCCCGAATGCGTTCGCGCCGCCGAACAGGCCGCCCGAAGTCGACGTGTTCGTGCCGAACCCGAGAGCTTGCGTGCCGATGCCTGGAACGAATAATTATTTCATCATCATCATAATCTATATATATAAAAATGTTATGTTGGTTTGTGTACGCTTCAAATACTCAAAAAGTTCTACACCGATCGAGCTGAAATTTTAGCATGATATATGATCCGCATCGAGGATTGTTTTTATCTATTTTTTTCATCAGTGACATATCAGCGAATGTGCGAATGTGCCACAGCGAAGCGTGCCAGGGCACAGCTAGTAATTAATAATAATAATTATTTGCCTATTCATAAATCATAGGCTGTAGCCTACTTTAGTAAATGAATAGTGAGAGGCCTCTTCTGCAAGAGACCGCCTGGGGAAGTACCACACTTCTGCCAGATATTCATCCGCCAAGCAGCAGCGTGCAAACATTACTGTGTTCCGGTTTGAAGGGCACTGTTTCCAGCGATATTACTGAACATATGAGACTTAAGACCCGATGTCTCGGGGTAACAAGAGCAGTGCAGTGCCGCGCAGGATTATGCAATGCAAATTTCTAGGTGGCACTGTAACTGTTATGGGCAGGGGTAGCGCTTACCATCAGGCTTACTACGACTTGCTCGTGTAATCAAACATACAAATGAAAAAAAAAATGTTTTGACATTTTCACTGCTGAAAACACAACTGTCGTGTTTTGTTTGTTGTATGGGAAAACACTATGGAGTGTGCAGAGCCGCAGCCGTGGCTAGACAAGCAAATCGGCTCAGCAGTGAAAGTGGCAAGATGTGGCAGCGTGGCCCGCCCACCTTGGTTGGGCGCCCCGAAGGTGGGCGCCTGCGTCTGCAGCGGCTTGGTGCCGAAGAGTCCGCCGGGGGCGGCGGCGCCGAAGCTGCCGAAGCCGGTGGAGGCGGGCGCCGCGCCGAACACGGACGTCGCCGGCTTCGCGCCGAATAGGCCGCCTCCGGTAGTCTGTGAAATAACGATGAATAATTAATTTTTTCAAATATGATTTTATAAGCAACTAGCTGCGCCCTGCGGTTTCACCCGCATAATTCAAACTTTCCCGCAATAACTCTCTTAAAAGCACTATATATTTTCCCCGTTTTTGCCACATTCTTCATTGATGCTCCGCTCCTATTGGTCGTAGCGTGATGTTATATAGCCTATAACCTTCCTCGATAAATGGACTATTCAACGCAAAAAGAATTGTTCAATTCGAACCAGTAGTTCCTGAGATCCTAGCGTCCAAACAAACAAACTCTTCAGCTTTATATATTAGTAAGATATCACGTGTATTTATTTTTTCGTCAAACGCGCCATTTCTAAACCGATAAGCAGCTAAAAGTTCACAAAGTTTATACTTACTATAATTTTTTTTTTAAATCTTTGCATGTACTACAAATGCACGTGATTCGGGGTGGGGGGGTGGGGGGTATTCTTAAACTTCACCATATATCACCAAGGAGGGGGGGGGGGGGGGGGGGGGGGGGGCTTAAACCTCACCATGTATCACCAAGAGGGGGAGGAGGGCTTAAAAATGCTACAAAACATTACGGGATTAATGGACGGGCCCTTGGGTAAAAGGTTGGGAATCCCTGCTCTAGGGGGATGTCATTTTTTCAAATTTTCGTCATACATTTTTTTATGGCACACAAGGCACAATATATGCAGTGCAATGCTGAAACCCACCTGATTCTGTAGATTGCTGCCGAAGCCGAAGCTGGTGTTGGCGGCGCCGAAGGCGGGCGCCTGCGTCGTCGCCGGGGCGCCGAACAAACCGGTACCTGTCCCAATCAAAAACAAACTATTATTAACAGTTAGTGCATAGTGCAGTTAGTGCAGTTGCATTGCATAATGCTGCGCGGCACTGCACTGCACTACGTCACCATGAGACATCGGCTCTAAAGTCTCATATGCCCAGTAATGTCGCTGGAAACAGTGCCCTTTAAACCGGAACACAGTAATGTTTGCACACTACTGCTTGGCGGATGAATATCTGGCAAAGGTCATGAAACAGCGCCTGATGCTCTAAACACGTCATTAATCAGTGCCTGATGCCCTAAACACGTCATGAATCAGCGCCTGATGCCCTAAACACGGCATGAATCAGCGCCTGATGCCCTAAACACGTCATGAATCAGCGCCTGATGCCCTAAACACGTCATGAATCAGCGCCTGATGCCCTAAACACGTCATGAATCAGCGCCTGATGCCCTAAACACGGCATGAATCAGCGCCTGATGCCCTAAACACGGCATGAATCAGCGGCCGAGCGCAGCGGCACGCGAGCTGAGGCTCACCTGTCCCCGTGGCGGCGCCGAAGGCGGGCTTGTTGGCTCCGAAGAGGCCGCCGCTGGTGTTGGCACTCGGCTGGGTGTTGTTGCCGAACGAGAATGCGCCTGCAAATAAAAACATAAATATTTATAAGAATCAAAATTTAACGATATCTATCTATATATATAAATGTTATGTTGGTTTGTGTACGCTTCAAAAACTCAAAAAGTTCTGCACCGATCGAGCTGAAATTTTAGCATGATATATAATCCGCATCAAGGATTGTTTTTATCTATTTTTTTCATCAGTGACATATCAGCGAATGTGCGAATGTGCCACAGCGAAGCGTGCCAGGGTACAGCTAGTAATTGGATAACTATCAAAACCCATGACCGGTATTTAGTACATAGTTAATGTCAAGTTATCTATATATCTAAGCGGTGGTAGCCTAGTGGGAGAACGTCCGCCTTCCAAGGAGAAAGACGCGAGTTCATATCCCAGTGCGCGCACGTACCCAATGTGTTTCTGTAAAGCATTTGTAGCGTAATTAACACTCGCTTTTCGGTGAAGGAAAACATCGTGAGGAAACCCACATACCTACCCGAGAATTGTTTCGGAGGGAGGTGTGTTATCCATTATACACCAATCAGGAACAGACGCCCATGATGGATTATGGCCTAACCGTCCTCACGAAAGTGAGGGGAGAGCCGTGCTCAGCAGTGGGACGATATGGGCTGATGATGATGATGATATAAAGGTGTGCACTCACTGGTCTGCCCGAAGGCGCCGGTGCCGCCGAGGGCGCCGCCGCCGAACACGCTGGGCGCGCTCGTGGTGGCGGGCTGGCCGAAGCTGGCTGCAACAACGATACAAGACAATAAGACAAAACATTAAAAAAAACCACTTTTTTAGGAATAATATATAAAATAAATTAAAACAAAAAAGATCCTGTGCGAGATTTATGTAACTGTAATTACTGTTATGGTTAGGCGTAGCGCTTACCATCGGGTGAACGAGTTGCTCGTCTCGTAACTTAGTCAAATAAACAAAAGAAGATCGAGAAAAGGCTGGTACAGCCGTACCGCTTTTTTGTGCTCGACTTGGCGCGGGGGGGGGGGGGGGGGGGGGGGGGGGGTGTTACTGCCGTGCGTCCAGATTTTGCCATGAATCACCACTTGAAAGAGAAATTTCTATTTGAAATCATAATCAGTTACTCGTTAGTTTAGTAGATCATATTTGTTTTTTTTTTTTTCATAGAATTAAGTGTTACACATTGTTTTTTGACTTGGGTTACTAGACGAGCAAGCCATGCACCTGACGGTAAGCGCTACGCCTGCCCATAGCAATTACAGTGCCACCCAGAACTTTGCATAGCATAATCTTTCACAGCACTGCACTCGTCACCCTGAGACATCGGCTCCAAAGTCTCATATGCCCAGTAATTCCGCTGGAAACAGTGCCTTGACTTGTCAAGGTGCATTTTTTTTTCTTGTAATAAATGATTTGAGTTTTGAGACCTACAGTACTGACTCCGAGCGGAGAGTGTCTATCCTTTATCAATTGTGGTACTCACTGGTGCCCCCGAAGAGGGGCTTCGCCCCCTGCTGCTGCTGCTGCTGCTGGAAGGGGAACATGCCCCCGGCGGCGCTCCCCTTGCGGCCGGCCGTGTAGTCCTCCAGTCGGAGCTCTTCCAAAGATTTGGTTTCGTATTCCTGTTCACAATAAATTACATTAAATTGTTTTAAAGTGACATGCGCCTTAAGTAGAGGCCATCCAAAGCTTACGTCACACTTAAAGGGGGGGAATCTGGCCGTAAAAATTAACGGCGGAATAATAGTTCACGCGGGTGAAACCGCGGGGCGCTGTTAGTTATTAATATAGCCTATGTTACTCAGGGATTATAATGGTGAAATAAATTTTCAGTAGTTTTATGCTAGATTCACATTTGTCTGACGTGTCGTGTCGTGATGCATCAGTAACGGTATCGGTTTCATACATTTAATATGGCAGCGTTCACATTACTCCGACGCAGTGCGTTGTGACGGCTTGTGTTAAATGTATGAAACCGATACCTATCTGATGCATCACGACACGACACGTCACACAAATGTGAACCTAGCTTTAGTAACTTTTTTTTTTAATTCATTCATTACAAACATACAATAAATACAAATCTTTCCTTATAATAATATAAGTGTAGGTAGACTAGAGGTTCCCACACTTTTTTTTCTCATAAACCCCTCTCTATATTTAGCTGGTTCCTGTGGACCCCTGCAGCTACATTTCTACCATATTCCTATTTATTTCCTACCATATATTATTTTTTGTCACGCCAATGTAGACTCCGCCGAGTCTCCCGTGGACCCCTGGAGGTCCACCTGTGTCATATGTCAATGTTGGTAGGTTATTTATCAAGATAGATTTAGCTTGTGTGAAGGTACATTTCTACTTTATTAATAAATAAGGTCGATTATGTGGGTAGTAATAAAATCATATGGCATCCACACTTTTCTGTAATGGCTACCTAGCTGAATGCACGATATACATTTCACAATGTGTTTTAATTAACTTCAGAACTTAATAACCTGGACTGTGGGAACTAAGGGTGTAGACTAACCTTCATACAAGTGATGCAATGGTGTTTGATATTGATATTCTGCGAGGTCCCCGACTTGACCACCACGTCCGTGCCCACCAATGGGTTATACTTGACGTGCCCCGTTCCGGGGGCGGAGGCCTGCTGCTGCCCAAAACCACCTGCGGACGAAAGATGGGTTAAGAGATGAAGAAGTTTTTTTTTTATTTGGTTGTGTGCCTACCCAACCAAGTCGTTCACCTGGTGGTAAGCGCTACGTCTGCACATAACAGTTACAGTGCCACCCAGAACTTTGCATTGCATAATCTCGCGCGGCACTGCACTGCGCTCGTCACCCTGAGACATCAGCTCTAAAATCTCATGTGCCCAGTAATGTCGCTGGAAACAGTGCCCTTCAAACCGGAACAAAGTAATGCTTGCACACTACCGCTTGGCGGGTGAATATCTGGCACAGATGCTGTACTTCCCCAAACGGTCTCTCACTACTATTTCGGAGGTAGGTATGTTATCCACCAATACGGACCGGGCCTTTGTGGTGTATTACGGCCTAACCCTCATCATGAAGCCGAGGGGAGACCCGTGCTCAGCAGTGGGCCGATATGGGTTGAAGATGATGATAAATTTTGCAGTGGAAGCATAGTAGAAGGACGTAAGCCTAGTAGAGAAGCTTAGTAGAGCCTAGTAGGACGTCTGCCTACCAATAATGATGACAAGTTGAGAACGCCTTACCACTAGTGTTGAAGAGGCCACCGCCTCCCATGGTGTTGGTCTGCTGTCCGAACAGGCTGGTGCCGGTGGTGGAAGTGTTTCCGAAGAGGCTGGTGCTCTGAGTCGGGTTGGTGGTCGCTGCGCCGAAGCCGAAACCTGGAAAGAATTTGATAAATTAAGTTACTACGTTTCCAGCGACTGCGCATATGAGATTTTAGAGCCGATGATGTGCTCACCGTCAGGTGAACGACATGCTCGTATTTTAACTCAAGTTTTACGTAAGTGTCTTCCCCTTGATAGAGATAGTAAAAAAAAATGCCATTGGACACATTCTTAGTTAACACATTCACTGTTGAAAACACAACTGTCGTGTTTGTTGTATGGGAAAATACCATGGAGTGTGCAGAGCCGCAGCCGTGGCTAGACAAGCAAATCGGCTCTGCAGTGAGTGTTAAC
Source organism: Campaea margaritaria (assembly GCA_912999815.1). Lineage (NCBI taxonomy): Eukaryota > Metazoa > Arthropoda > Insecta > Lepidoptera > Geometridae > Campaea > Campaea margaritaria. The sequence continues at coordinate 4,313,226 of OU538818.1, forward strand.
TGGAGGCCTACCATGACGTCTTATAGCGATTCAGTTCAGGACCTAAACTGAGCCGCGTCGCATAATCGTACCGTGATGTATTATTTTTTATGTTGCTGCCATTTTCAACCTAAACTGGATATAGGTTAGGTTGAAAATGGCTTATTAGCGACTCAATTTAGGTTACTACCATTTTCAACCTTAACTGGATCCAGCTTAGGTTGAAAATGGCAGCAACATAAAAAATAAGACGTCACGGTACGATTATGCGACGCGGCTCAGTTTAGGTCCTCAACTGAATCGCTATAAGACGTCATGGTAGGCCTCCAGTCCATTTAAAATTACTTACTTCTAACCCATATTCAAGGCTAAATTGTGATAAGTTGAGAATGGCACCTTTATGGTACCGTATGAAAAATTACGAAAAAAAAAATTGAGATTGCTGTTTGGCAATAAGGCCGCCCATTGTACCTTTAGTTATAAGATACTAGCTGCGCCCCGCGGTTTCACCCGCGTAGTTCCTGTTCCCGCGGGAATATGGCGATAAAATATAGCCTATGTTACTCGCTGTCAATGTAGCTTTCCATTAATGAAATAATTTTTTAAATCGGTGCAGCGGTTTAGCCGAAACCTTACATATTTCGATACATACTTTCATCCCCTATATTTATTTTACTCCTATATTTTTTTTACAAACTTTGAGTGCCAAATTTATTTATATCTAATCATAAGCCTAAAAATAAATTACAAGCTTCTAGCTTTAAAAATGACGAAACTTCCATACAAACTTTCATCCCCTATTTCAAACCCTTACAATGCTTTTATCGCATTAAAAAGTACCCTATGTCCTTCCTCAGGCTCTAGACTATCTCTGTACCAAATTTCATTTCAATCGGTTCAGTAGTTTAGGCGTGAAAGAGCAACAGACAGACAGAGTTACTTTCGCATTTATAATATAAGTAGGGATTTTTACTTTTGCTTGTATGTCTTGGAGTGCAAAAAGGGGTTCTTATCTTATGTTATCTTACCGGCAGGCTTAGCCCCAAACGCATTATTCTGTTGCGTGTTCCCGAACAGGCCTCCGCCGGTAGTGTTGTTGGCGAATAGGCCTCCGGCGCCGGACGAGGTGCCCGCGCCGAACCCGAACCCGCTGGTGGAGGCGCCGAATGCCGGCGCCGGCGCCGCAGCCGCTGTACCACCGAATAGGCCTCCCGTGGTGTTTGCGGAGCCGAATAATCCTGTCGAATAATAAGCGGAGGTTAACTGTGGTTCATTATCAACCCCTAACGGCCCACTGCTGGGCACGGGTCTCCCGTCACTTTCGTGAGGAGAATTAGGACGTTATCCACCACGTCGGCTCGATCCAGATTGGTGGATAACATACCTCCAAAATTATTCCCGGGTAGGTTTTCCCTTCACCGAAAAGCGAGTGATAATTACGTACATATGTTTTGCAAGAAACACATTGGCACGTGCCCGCACTGGGATCTGAACTTATGCCCCTCTCCTCAGAAGGCGGACGTTCTCCCACTAGGCTACCACCGCTTTTTGGATTAATACCAACTATGGTTATAATCTATCTATGTTTACCAATAACACGTCAGTAAGTGATTTAAAAAAAAATGAAAAAAAAATTATGTGAAAACTGCTGTACGATGCATAATCAAAAATTACAGTTCTTAGAATCTATGTCTGTCTGTTTGTCTGTAAGTTTGTCCCGTTTAAACTCCGAAACGGATTTTGATGAAATTTAGTATACAGGGTGTTACATAATGGCCCTATAAGTACCCAGCAGGCTTGCTTCGATCAAGCGTGTGAACTGTTTTACGCGTGCAAAGGTTGAATACATCGTATTTAAAATTCCCATACAAAAGTATAATTATGTTTCGTCTTAGATGATTGCGACGAGCCTAAACGTTAGTTTACCTACTGTCGCACCACACCTAAAGGTGGGTAGGTGTAAATATCTAACCACGTCTGTCGGACAGACGCGCGCCGGATATACCCGAACACACTGCCCCGGTTCTTTATAGGGTATTATGTAACGCCCTGTATACTTACTTTAGATCTTGGAATAGAACACAGGACACTTTTTATCCTGTAAACATTAGCTGTTCCTGTGGGATAAAGCTGACGCGGGTGAAACCGAGGGCCGCTGCTAGTTCTCAATATAAATAACAAGCTGCGCCCCGCGGTTTCACCCGCGTAGTTCCTGTTCCCTCGGGAATATGGGGATAAAATATAGCCTATGTTACTCGCTGTCAATGTAGCTTTCCATTAATAAAATAATTTTTTAAATCGGTACAGTGGTTAAACCGAAACCTTACATATTTCTATACATACTTTCATCCCTTATATTTACTTTACCCCCTCAAGGGTAAAGTTTTACAAACTTTGAATGCCAAATTTATTTATATCTAATCAAAAGCCTAAAAAATAAATTTCAAACTTCTAGCTTCAAAAATGACGAAACTACCATACAAACTTTCATCCCCTATTTCAAACCCTTACAATGCTTTTTGGGCGATAAAAAGTACCCTATGTCCTTCCCTAGGCTCTAGACTATCTCTGTACCAAATTTCATTTCAATCGGTTCAGTAGTTCAGGCGTGAAAGAGCAACAGACAGAGTTACTTTCGCATTTATAATACAGTGTAAACTCTTTATAACGAAACTCAAGGGACTGAGCATTTTTTGTCGTTGTAGAGAGTTATCGTTATATGGATTGAGTGTTTCAATATGTGGGTTTTAACGCAAACCAACCAAGTTGGGCTCTCTTCAACGTTATAGGGAGTTTATCGTTATAAAGGATAACGTTATAAAGAGTTTACACTGTATAAGTAAGGATCATCTCTCACCTCCACCAGTAGTTGGCTGGGCGCTAGTGTTGGCGCCGAACGTGGGCGGGGCGCCGAAAGCGGCGGCAACAGTCGTGGGTTTGAACCCGCCGAACGGAGACGAGGAGGTCGACGGGGAAGCACCGAATGTCGACTGCATACCTGTTGAACAATGGTAAAATTAATCAAATTATATAAAAAATAAAAAAAAAAACAAAAGATATTAAAAAAAATATACCAAACTTATCTATCTCTTTCTATCTAGTAGAGTATGTGTATTATTATGTGTGTATTATTGTATTATTTGTGGTTGTCTGGAAGAAATCGCTTTCAGCGATAAGACCACCCATTGTACTACCCTTGTTTACCTATTGTAATTCTTCTGTACTGTGTTTATTTTTGTTTCTGGTGTACAATGAAAGAGTTTTCTATTCTATTCTATTCTATCTTCACTAACTAACATCTCCGTCTCAACTTCCGTTCGCCTCGCCCGATCACACTTTTCGTAACGCATCCATCAGTTTACTCCCCAAGTCAACCGTGCGTGAAGAAGTTTAACTTCAATTAAGTCTAACTAGGACTCCCTGTATCTAGGGAGCCAGGAACTACGAGGACCATGCTCCTCTACAACACAAACACGCAGACTCAGAGCAAACACGCGAGCGGGGATCGAACCCGCAACCTCAGACTTTTCAGTCGGCTCATCACCCTATACGCCATGGAGGGCTTCAAACAAAAACAACATAGTAGACAGAGGACAGAGTTCGGGAGTAAGAGGTCATCGTAGAGTATACAAAGGTTTTGTATATGCATCTCTTCTCAGAGGCCTCACCACGAACAGTTAAATCTATCCAATTTAAGGCCTTAAACTGAACTACCCTGCTAACTGTCACCGCCAATACCGCTCAGCGTTCATAAGTCGACCAGAGACATTTGTCCAAAGAGATCGTAACAACTGGTTTGCATTTATGGAAGTTTATATAGCTCCATCTCATTCTCTGCAGTCTATTTTTTGTTTGTCATTAATGAGTGTGTGGTGCCAATCTAGGCCGTTTGAGGCCTTAAAATTAACTGCATGGAATAAGAATAAGTGGTTACCCCCCAGTTCTCAGTTTGAGTACAGACTTTAAGCATAATCAAAAGAGTATTTCATGAAAGGTTTTTCTACTTTCATGATGCCTCGGCAAGGCCTCGACATAGAACATTGACGGGTCGGAGTGAGAGACCAATAATCCTTACTTATATTATAAATTCGAAAGTAACTCTGTCTGTCTGTTGCTCTTTCACGCCTAAACTACTGAACCGATTGAAATAAAATTTGGTACAGAGATAGTCTAGAGCCTGAGAAAGGACATAGGGTACTTTTTAATGCGATAAAAGCATTGTAAGGGTTTGAAATAGAGGATGAAAGTTTGTATGGAAATATGTAAGGTTTCGGCTAAAACACTGCACCAATTTAAATAATATTTCACTAATGGAAAGCTACATTGACATCGAGTAACATAGGCTATATTTTATCCCCATATTCCCGCGGGAACAGGAACTACGCGGGTGAAACCGCAGGGCGCAGCTAGTAAGGAATAGTTTCACTTCTTACGTGTGTACACTATTAAACACACACACCTTACGCGACTTACCAAACCCTGTAGTGGCAGCGCCGAATGTTGGCTTCTGGAACATTTTAAAGCAGTTTCCCTTGTACCGGTGTCCTGGGGATGATCCGTGCAGTTAGGTTAGTCTTCTGCCCCCCTCGTCAGGCAGTCTGGGGCATTGTGACCTGGAACAAACATTGCAGATAATTACATACGTATGTACAAACTGGGGATGTAACGGAGGTGGTTTTAAATTTGGTTTGTCGGAACCGGAGTCGGAGTAAAAGTTTTTAAATTTGGTTTGTCGGAACCGGAGTCGGAGTCAGAGTTTTTAAATTTGGTTTGACGGAACCGGAGTCGGATACGAGTTTTTAAATTTGGTTTGACGGAACCGAAGTCGGAGCCGGAGGTGGAGGTAGAAGAAAGATGACTTAAGGGCAGGCCTCGTAAAATAAAGTAGTGCAAACATTATTCAATCCTGTTTCATTTCAATTAAACAATAATAAACTTACTTGACATGAGCAAAAAATATTCATGTTTTCAATAACAGTTAGCAAATTAAATCAAATGAATTGTCTATCAAAGTAGCAAGATCTCCGATTTAAAGGTGTCGGAGCCGAAGTCGGAACCGGAGGTGTAATATCAATCGGAAGTTCCGACTTATCCGAGTCGGAGTCGAAGCTCCGTAACATCCCTAGTAGATCCATTCACTCCTTTCTCCCGTTGGATAGGCAGAGACTACATCTTGACACATGCCACGATCCCAGCGGAAAACAATACACTGACTAGATAGACAATAGGTTTTTTTTTTGTGCTGCTTCACTTTCCAAACTTCTTGTCTATGGGATCACAGTACGAAACCATTTACTATGGCCTATCTATTACTATGGCTCCGCTGTCTGTCTGTCCGTCTGTCACCAGGCTGTATCTCATGAACCGTGATAGTTAGACAGTTGAAATTTTCACAGATGATGTATTTCTGTTGCTGCTATAACAACAAATACTAAAAATAAGAATAAAATAAATATTTAAGGGAGCTCCAATACAACAAACGTGATTTTTTTTGCTCATTTTTTCTCGAAATTGATAATGGCAACAGGTAGACGCTTGAAATATTCACAGAATATTTTGTTATATATTCACTTTAAAAATAAAGAATTAAAATGAAATAAATATTTAAGGGGGGCTCCCATACAACAGAGTATGGAACCCTTCATCCGCGAGTCTGACTCGCACTTGTTTTGTCTAGCCATGGGTGCAGCCATGGGTGTGCGGGCCAGGTAACCTCCACGAGTGCCCGGCTGTTGTTCGTCCCTCTTGATGCGTTGCATCCGGAGGGAAGGGCAGCAGCTGGGCCGGTGCACCCTGGGGTTCGGTCAGCAATTCTCCTAGGGGAATTGGTGGCCGTAGCAAATAACCTGGCGAGAAGAGGTCCTTCGCGTGTCCCTCTGATCAGCAGAGGGCACAGCAAGGGATCAATAACGGGGACTTTTGGGCCGCGGATCGGGGGTCCAACGCCCAAGTTAGAAGTCCCGAGCTGAGGTGCGGCCCGTGTGTTCCGGGACGCACGCAGCGGAGAAAGAGGCCCAAGCCTCACGTGGCGAGCCCGGGAGGGCGCCCGCAGAGGTGGTCGCGGAAGCGCCGTGCGATCCCGTGACCACCTCCATAATGCGGAGAGGAGAACACCCCGGGGTTTTAGTGGGTAAACCCCGCCAGACCAGCTGGCGGGGGAGTCCCACATAGCCACCCCGCCCCCCCCGGGGCCGGGTGGTATGCCTAATGCATTTCCCCGGGAAAAAAAAAAAAAAAAAAAGGTTGCGGCTCTGCACACACCGTAGTGTTTACCCATACAACTAATACTACAGTTCTGTTTACAGTAGGGAACGTGTTAAGTGTTTTCCTTGTAAAAGTGCATTATATAGGCAAAAATAATGCACTTTTACAATGAAATTGCAATAATTAATTTGAGTTTTGAGTTTCTGATAATTAATCTGTGAAGTGACTCAACACTGTGATGTACAGTGGTGTTGCCGGATCTAGGCCGACGTGAACGCAGGCCCTCGGAAAGTTAGCGCATGCAGTCACGAAGGAATGTTTCAGTGCGCCTTGCCTTGTTCTCAGTAGGTGGGGAATAGTGAGAAATGCCAGGCGGCCAACCCTAACTGTCCAAATCCTAACTCGCTTCCAAAATACGAACACTTTGACGCTTTCAGCGGCGACACTTCACGATGGCCGAGATAAACCGACACTATTGTATATATGGCAGTTTCTGTACTGCTCGTCTATAAATAAATATATAAATAAATAAATGAATAGATAAAATACCTTTATGACTGTATCACAAAACAATCTTTAGATAACTTTTTTTTCTTTTGTTCATAGATTTACACTTTAAAAACAAAAACTATAAAAATATGGACGGCCAGTCTTATTGCTCGTTAGAGTGACCTTTTTATAGTAATAAAATTGTTATTCGGCAATCAAATTACATATAATGACCATTTCTGACTTTTACTGTGTTAGAATGTTTTGCCATGAATCAATGTATATTATTTTTTTCTTTTTTTACTTTTTTGATAATTAACCAGTCTTGGACGTAAAGCAGTATAACCAGGGGTGTGTTTGAACGTGATATGAGCGCTGGTTTCAAATATTGGAGGTAGATATAGCTTTTCAAAAATAGGGCATGAATAATCCACATTCCGAGAACTAATTTCACAATATTTACACAACATTGCGTCATTGCAATCGTTGCATTACGTTTCGCAACTTTTGTTTGGCAATTAATAACTATTTACCCCCCCTGCAGAGAAATTTAAAAAGTTTGTGTACCCAAACTTAACCTAACAATGTAACTGATTATATTATTAAAATGACTTAAAGAATAACTCGAATTTTAGTTATTTTACTGTAGAATTTAACAGATAATTTATTTTTCAAGATTAATGTGTGATAAATTGGCAGAATTTCACAAGAAATTTGCGTTTTGTTAGTGACGTATAAGCCTACCAAATTGAAGAGGTTTGAGGAAAATAGTTTCAATCATTAAATCATAAGTTTCGGTGTGACTTTTAAAGGTGATTTTTAATTGAATTGTCTAATTGGGTAGTTAAGCTATAATATTGTATGTGCGACCATGTAAGTAGCTAATAAATCGTAGTATTTATATTGTTTATTTCAAGTAACGTGACGGTTAACCTCTACGATTCCGTCGGTTATTCTAAACATTTTGAATATTACAGTGTACTTACGGAAAAAACAATCTGATACTCCCGAAATTGGGACACACAAGAAGTTTGAATAAATTAATCAAGGACACTGACTTTGTATGATTTCTATCACTTTTTAGCACGAAATAATTAGAAAACACACATGCGAACAAATCACTTTAGCGCTAAATTTACCACAGACAATAATTTTTATATCAATCAATCATTCAATTCAATCAAATAATGAGGTGCTACTTGTATTGACAGTTCGATTTTTAGTCGATTATTGCGATGATTATTGAACTCGTATGACGATCCATCCGTAGTGGTCTGTGGTAGTGAGTGAGTAATTGAGTAGATTTTTCTTTTCTTCTCTGTGCTCATCTAGCTCGGTCAGTTGAATGTAGCGGAGTGAAAAAAGAAAACGCAAAATTAACAAAAACTATCTTAGCCTCCGAAGAAATGTCCCTTGCTCATTGATTTAAATACAACTATGAACGAAAAGCTCAGTATTTATGAAATATACCGGGCCTGCCGGCTGTGCGGCGCAGGGGCCGGTTACAAGATGCCGATTATGCAAAGTGTGATAGGTTTAGAGGCAGAAGATGTCGAATTGAAGCACAAAATCAAGGAATGCGTGCAAGTTGAGGTACACTTGAACATGTACGATGTATGCTAATGTCCAGCAGACCGAACAGTTTATCTATTTTTCATCCCATGTCAAAAATCTTGGCTTTAAACTTGCATTGTTGCTAAACAAACTTTTCCATATCTCGAAGCCAAATTAATTTAAAACTGACTGGGTCCAATGTTTTCTCCCACCTAAATCCTGTTTTCCCGCAAGACCTCTGCATTTCGCCTTGATAAAACAGTTTATATCACTCGGGACTAGTCTGGTTTTCTATACACGTATGATTTTTCAGAATCAGATCAATAGTTCTTGAGATGACCAGTGGTATTGCCATTTTCCCCAGGAGAAAACATCTTAAGTCTTATAAAAATACCGTAGCTTTCTGTCAGTGATGGAATTTTCAAATTTGGTTCAGTAATTCACTGCTGAAAACACAACTGTTGTGTTAGCTGTATGGGAAAACACAATGGCGTGTGCAGATCCGTACCCTCTGCATGCACCTTTGTGTTTTCCCATACACCTAACACCACAGATGTGTTTACCTGCACTAGCGGCAAGCTATGAAAACACCACAGTTGTGTTTTCAGCAGTAAACGTGTTAATAAGGATTTGAACTCGCAACCCTCTCCTTAGAAGGTGGACATTCTCAGCTACCACCGCTTTGACGTATGAAACACTTATTTTCAGGTTAATTACAATGACAGAATGCCTCCCCTTATATGCGAGCTGTGTGTGGATAAAGTGCACGATTTCTTTGAGTTCCGGAGAATGTGCCAGGACACCAATAAGAAGACGAGGCTGAGGCTTGGTCTACCGCTGCAAGCAGCGCCACAGAAGACTGTGAGTACATATATAAAGGTTAACATATTCACTGCTGAATACACAAATACCTCTTCTATTAGCGCAGCTTAAGCTGGGTACCCATTAGCGAGCCGTAACTGTATCCGCTGTATGTACTGTTACCAAAGAACATAGTGTGTACATAGTTCGCAAACCTGCAAAGAGCGACTCACAGCGAGCCGACGATTGTCGGTTGTTACCGCTACTCAAAGGGCGCTTGTAACAGCGCACACACTAGAACCTCATTCCCGTTTCATGCAAGTTACGGTTACGGCTCGCTAGTGAGTACCCGGCTTCAAGTGCCAGCTGTGCGGCGAAACAGATGTGTGTGTGTGTGTAATGGAGTGCTACTACAGTGCGGCTCACACAGTTGGCACGCCAGTAAAGTAAAAACATAAAATTACAATAGGTAAACGAGGGTAGTACAGTATAATTCCCGATGAATAATTATTCTCGCCTACACTTTCCCAGCGGGATGCAGGAGGCAACATGCTCGATAAAATGGAAACGGTGAACGTGGACAGCGACTCGGACGCAGGTGAAGCTCTGGTGCACCGACCCGCAGCCCAAGCAAAGAGCAAACCCAAACCTAAGTCTAAGGAGTGCAATTTTAAAATGAAGGTGATTTTAATTATGTATTTTAAAACTAAAATTATTTATTGCAAGTAGGCAATAATAATGCACTTTTACAAGTAAAAGTCATAAAAATAAAATAAGAAATAAGTGAAATATGATCTACTAAACTAATGATTTATTGATTACTAGCTGTGCCCCGCGGTTTCACCCGCGTAGTTCCCATTTCTTCCCACGGGAACATACTATCGGAATAAAAAGTACCCTATTACTCAATCCTGGTTATAAACTATCTGTGTTCCAAATTTCATTCGAATCCATTCAGTAGTTTTTGCGTGACAGATGAACAAACATCCATCCATCGATTCTCACAAACTTTCGCATTTATAATATAAGTAGGATGGTTTGAGTTTCAAAAAGGACATTTCCCTTCCAAGCGGCGACTAATGCCTGAATCTCGCCCAGGAAAAGGAAACTCCATTAACTCTACCAGCACTTCAGAAATACACCGGTCAGAGAAGATAGCACCAAGAAACTCTATGGAGATGTCATTTTGTAAACATTTGATCTTTATTTTTATGGCAATTATTGTATTCCAGATTGAGAGCTACCAGACCTTAAGCAAGCAGAAGCCAAGATCACCGTCCCCCGAGGTCATAGAACGGAGAGAGCTGAGGGACCGCTCTAAGAGGACAACTCGGCAGAGCTCTGACATATCTCTAAGCGAGCTACAGGTATGTTCATACATGTTGACTGCCGAACCGGTTTTTACATTTGGGCACCGTTACGGACCGTGTGTGTTTTCCAGCCGTGCCGTCTATGTGAGCCGCACAGGAGGCCTACCATGACATCTTATAGCGATCCTGAACCGCGTCGCATAATCCTACCGTGATTTCTTATTTTCTATGTTGCCGTTTTCAACCTAAACGGGATCCAGTTTTGGTTGAAAATGGCTTATTAGCGACTCAATTTAGGTTGCTGCCATTTTTCAACCTTATCTGTATCCAGTTTAAGTTGAAAATGGCAGCAACATAAACAATAAGACGTCACGGTACGATTATGCGACGCGGTTCAGTTTAGGTCTTCATTTGGAAGTCATGTTAGAAGTATAAGGTTTTTGATTGTATGGTCTAATCATTGATATTGCATTTCAGAGTGATGTCAGCTACTCATTTGTTGCTAAAGCGAAAAAGAAACCCCTTGATGCGTCAGATGAAATGTCCCCGCCCGCTAAGAAAGTCAAGTAAGTTATCGGTTATCACCGCATACAGTTGATCGAGCAGTAGTGTGAAAACATTACTGTGTTCCGGTTTGAAGGGTACTGTTACCAGCAAAATTACCGGAATTAATAATAAAATATACTACTGAACCGATTGAAATGAAATTTGGTACAGAGATAGTCTAGAGCTTGAGAAAGGACATAGGGTACTTTTTAATGCGATAAAAGCATTGTAAGGGTTTGAAATAGGGGATGGAAGTTTGTATGGAAGTTTCGTCATTTTTCAAGTTAGAAGCTTGAAATTTATTTTTTGGGCTTTTGATTAGATATAAATAAACATGACATTCAAAGTTTGTAAAAATTACCCTTGATGGGATAGTCTAAATAGGGGATGAAAGTTTGCATGGAAATATGTAAGGTTTCGGCTAAACTACTGCACCGATTAAAAAAATTATTTCACTAATGGAAAGCTACATTGACAGCGCGTGCCATAGGCTATTTTTATCCCCATATTCCCGCGGGAACAGGAACTACGCGGGTGAAACCGCGGGGCGCAGCTAGTAATAAATAAAGGAAAAAAATTCTATTCTATGATAATGATGAATTAATTAATACCTTACAACACGTTCCAGATTTACACCAGAGCTGACGAAGCTGGACGGGTCTGCCAAGCCTGGCCCGATGTCGTCCAAGGCGCCCCCGAAGCCCCCCTCACCCCTCAAACAGGACAAGTCTAAAGTGAGCCCCAAGTCGAAGAAGGCTGAGCCGGCGCCGGTGTCGCAGGTTAAGGTACGTGGAGATGGCCAGTTGTGTGATGATAAACAGTTACAAGTGGCAGTTCTCGACCGCAAAACTCAAAATTCTATTTATTTATTGTATGTTGAGAATATAATATGCCGATATGGGTCGATGATGATGGTTCCTTTATCAGTGCTATTCGAATTTATAACCATCTACCATCAGATTTGAAATGTTTGAGTGGTAATATATTGAAGAAAAGTTTAAAAGAGTGGTTAATATGTAAAGTCCACTATAGTCTTAACGAATTCTTTGATAATGTCTAACTTAGAACTATGTCTCTAATAATTGTTAAAAAAATATATATATTGTACATCCGAAATGGATATAGACTGTTGCTACATATATAATTTTAAGATGTTTATACACACAGTTTTATACAATAAAATGTATTCTTATTCTTATTCTGTTAATAAAGAGTTCTTTTTCATTTAAGGTGTACCATGCGGCGAAGGGGAAGAAGACAGATTTGCCCGCGCCTGCGCCGAAGTCGAAGCGACCTGAACCACCGCCCACGCCCCCGGCGAAGGCAAAGAGGACCGAGAGTACGCCGATCCCAATCTCTAAGGCAAAGGTAATAAAAACCCTGCATTGCATTATCCTGCGCGGCGCTGCACTGCGCTCGTCACCCCGAGACATCGGCTCTAAAGTCTCATAATTATGCCCAGTAATGCCGCTGGAAACAATGCCCTTCAAACCGGAACACAGTAATGTTTGCACACTACTGCTTGGCGGATGAATATTTGGTACTTCTCCAGGCGGTCTCTTGCAGAAGAGGCCACTAATGTTTCACAAGAAACACATTGGTACGTGACCATACTGAGATTTGAACTCACAACCTTCTGCTTGGAAGGGGGACTAGGCTGTCACTGCAAACGCATAGACTCAGAACAAATTGTTTTAAACAAAGATTTATAACATCAAGGGCTATTGTCCACAGAACCGCGATTCGTTACCACCTGCCTCGAAGTCCAGGAAGCGCGAGGGTTCTCCGCCCAACAGTAGCAGGGCTTCGCCCCAGCCCCAGAAGTCCTACAGCTGTACAGTATGCGACTTCAACAATATCAAGGCTCCGCAGGGGCTGGCGTCGCATATGAAGATCCACACACCTTCGTACACTCCGAAAGTGTAAGTGCATACATACCAACATATGAGACTTCCTCTTTCCACGTGCCACGATCCTGAGACACCTATATCGCTGACCCTGATCACCGTCAATCTATAACCTATTCATGGAGACCATTCCGATGAGCCCAAACACGATACGTCTGCTGCAAGTTGGCGAGGAGTTGGGTATCCTGCAGGTCCCAGGTGCAGATGCAGCGTCAGGTCAAGATCATCATGTCAATATCATTGAAATAACAATACCAAATTTCGAATCGATCAGACCTGTGGAAGTTGCTACATGATGGTACAGCTGGTGCTGCAGCATCACCTGGGACCTGCAGGATACCCAACTCCTCGCCAACTCACAGCAGAGGTGTCGTATTTGGGTTCATCGGAATGGCCTCAATGAATAGGTCATAGATAAACAGTGGGAGGAATGTTTGAGGTGGATATATAGGTATTTTTGATAGTGAGAGGCCTCTTCTGTAAGAGACCGCCTGGGGAAGTACCACACCTTTGGCTGATATTCACCCGCCAAGCGGCAGTGTGCAAACATTACTGTGTTCCGGTATGAAGGGCACTATTTCCAGCGAAATTACTGGGCATATGAGACTTTAGAGCCGATGTCTCAGGGTGACGAGCGCAGTGCAGTGCCGCGCAGGGTTCTGGGAGGTGCTGTAACTGTAATGGGCAGGCGTAGCGCTTACCATCAGGTGAACGACTTGCTAGTTATCTATATATATATATATATATCTGTCTATGTCTTCTAACATAAAGTCCCCTCGGCAGGTTAGCATGCAACGCGTGTGAGCTGTGGTTTTGCAGCGCGATGGAGGCGAGCTGCCACCATCGGCAACACTTGAAGGGCATGCCATACACCTGCAACAAATGCTACGACGACTTCCGCACCGAGCAGGACTACGATCTGTGAGTGTCGGCACTGCGGCCGCTAGATGGCGCTGTTCTAAATAGTTCTGCTACTGTTAACTGAAGGCGCCGCTAGGTGGCGCTGTTCTAAATAGTAAAAACCTAAAAGTAAGCGATCTTCATACGGTATCGAACGCGGCTCGTATTGAAAACGAGAGTTACCTCTTTCATATATGTAAGAGATCATAGGTTCTGGTCGCAAAACAGCGAATTTTTTTTTATTGGAAAGAATTTCTTTTTATTCGCATGAGTGACGAGACGAGCAAGTCGTTCACCTGGTGGTAAGCGCTACGCCTGCCCATAACAGTTACAGTGCCACCTAGAATTTTGCATTGCATAATCCTGCGCGGCACTGCACTGCGCTCCTCACCCCGAGACATCGTCTGAAGTCTCACACGCTCAATAATGTCGCTGGAAACAGCGCCCTTCAAACCGGAACACAGTAATGTTTGCACACTACTGCCTGGCGGATGAATATCTGGCAAAGGTGTGGTACTTCCCCAGGCGGTCTCTCGCAGAAGAAACTTCGTTCCAACAGAGTGTTTGTATTTGCTCCTAGTCTGCGTGTTTGTGGGGAGCACGGTCCTCGCAGTTCCCATTTCCCTAGACACAGGCCGTCTTATTATCGTTGAAGGTCTAAACCTTAGTTTGCACCTAAACCTGACTTTAGACCCGAATTAGAGAAAAAATGGTATTCGCGTTACAAGTTTAAGCCAAAACCTTGGTTTTTCGCTAAACCAGGTAATCACCTAGTTTAACAGTGGTTTAATTTCATTATATTTTTTGACGTTTGATTTGAGGTTAGTTGAGTGTGTTAAACATCGTTTTAAGTCGTTCCGTTATACATGATATTTCCGTCCTGTCATTCGTGAGTATTTATTGAAAAAAAAAATGGTTCTTTTATTAGTTGTAAGTCTTGTAATCAAGCCAAATGCATTTAAAATGTTCATAATTTTTTTTACATATAATAAATGCTTCGTGTTATTTTATTTCCATTTCGTTTCAATTTTCTTTTTTATTGCTACGTTTATTTATACTAATGAGTAGAACGGAACTTATGAATGAACAGTTTTGTTAACGAATGAAGGAGACATCTTATTTGAATGTTATCTGTGGTTAGTCTCGACTTTTGGCCAGTCTCGACACCGTAATACCAAAAATGATTAGACCGGAACTAAACAAGAGTTTTCCATAAGCCAGAACTTTGAACACCAAGGTTTAGACCTTCAACGATAATAAGGCGGAGGGAGTCCCGGTCAGGGGTCCTGCACGGTGCTCCGAGCGCCCTGACCCGCCGCCCTTGCAGGCACTTCTCCCGGCGGCAGTGCCTGGCGACGTTCGAGGCGGAGGACGCGCGCTGCGAGGAGTGCTGGCGGGAGTTCCCCACCTACAAGCTGCTGGAGGAGCACCGCTGCGCCGGCGCCGCCAGCAGGCCCGCCGGTCAGTCTCTTCCTGCCACTGTTAATTTACTATTAACACGTTCGCTGCTGAAAACACAACTGTTGTGTGGGAAAACACTATGGCGCGTGCAGAGCCGCACCCGTGACTAGACAAGCCAAACGGCTCAGCAGTCAACGTGTTAAGTTTATCTATTATGGTACTAAGTAAGCGCTGGTAGCCTAGTGGGAGAACGACCGCCTTCCAATCAGAAGGTCGTGAGTTCAAATCCCAGTGCAGGCACGTACCAATGTGTTTCTTGTAAAACATATGTACGTAATTATCACTCGCTTTACGGTGAATGTAAAACATCGTGAGGAAACCCACATACCTACCCGAGAATTATTTCGGAGGTAGGTATGGGATCCACCAATATGGATCTGGCCCCCGCGGTGGAATACGGCCTAATCCTCCTCACGACAGTGAGGAGAGACTTGTGCCCAGCAGTGGGGCGTTATGGGTTGATGATGTATTTTTTTTTTTTTTTTTTTATGTAATTGTAACCAAACTGAATAATAGTAAGGTGGAGTGACGGCTTGCGGAAGACGGCTGGCGGGGACTGGATGAGGAGTGCCGAAGATCTGGCTCAGTGGCGTCCATTGGGAGAGGCCTACGTCCAGCAGTGGACGAGTGTGGGCAGGAGGCGTACCATGACCTCTTATAGCGATTCAATTGAAGACCTGAACTGAACCGCGTCTGAAAACGGCAACAACCTAAATTGAGTCGTTAATAAGCCATTTTCAACCTAAACAGGATCTATTTAAGGTTGAAAATGGCGGCAACATAAAAAATAATACGCCACGGTACCATTATGCGACGCGGTTCAGTTTAGGTGTTCAATTGAATCGCTATAAGAGGTCATGGTACGCCACCTGATGATGATATGAATATCTTGTTCCCAGGTAAATGCAACAAGTGCAGACGGTCCTATACGCTAATGAGGTATCTGGTGGCGCACGAGATGAAATGCAGTGCCCGAGGAAAAGGTACCAATCTATTTTTATCTACCCCCCCCCCCTCACCCCCCCCCCCCCTCCGCAATCTCCGACAGTCAACACCACACGCCCACATGTAATAGACAAACTCGCGGTATGAACCTTCATACTAGCGGCCTGTCTTTTGTTTCGGTCGCGTAGTATCTCTGAGTACTCACAAGTAGTTTAAAAGTTTTACAAGACACCCCCCCCCCCCCCATTCGCCCCCCCCCCATTCGTCCGTCTCCCCCCCCCCCCCAATTCGGAATATTAACTGAAATAACAGTTTTTGTAATACTCGAACGCTCCAACGCTCCCTAAGAGATAAAGAGAGAGGGATTTCAATGAAAATGATAGGAATTAAAACAGGAATTGTACTTAAATAACCGTTTTATTTGGTTTTTTTTTTTTCCCGCTGACGAAGATACGGTGCGAGCTAATATCAAAAGTAAGTATTTGTAGTGTTAACACGTTCACCGCTGAAAACACAAGTGTCGTGTTTTTCATGACTTGCCGCGGGTACGGGAAAACACAACTGTTGTGTTAGCGGTACGGGAAAACGCAACGGTGTGGGCAGGTCCGTAACCGTGGTTAGACAAGAAAATCGGCTCAGCAAACATATATACGACCAAAAAAATATGTTCCCCATTAGGACAGTCGGGTAAAAATAACCCACACACAAATAGTAGTGTGCAAACATTACTGTGTTCCGGTTTGAAGGGCACTGTTTCCAGCGACATTACTGGGCGTGTGAGACTTTAGAGTTGATGTCTCAGGGTGACGAGCGCAGTGCAGTGCCGCGCAGGATTTTGTAATATAAAGTTCTGGGTGGCACTGTAGCTGTTACTGGCAGGTGTGGAGCTTACCATCAGGTGAACGATTTGCTCGTCCCGTTACCTAGTAAGATAAACAAAAAAAAAAGAAGAGAATATATATTGATTTTCTTTTTCTAGCCCAGCCGAGAGTCGATCCCGAGGTTTTAAGCCGGATGCTGCCGATGCAAGTCAGAATAGTCAAGTGTGATTCGCTATTGAAGAACGCAAGGGACGGCCATTATGACGTCTCCGGAGTTTCCCATGTGAGTGCGGCCTATTCATAGAACAGGCGTGTCGATTTATAGAACGGGCGCGCCAATTCATAGAACACTGTTGCTATTTGATAGGACATTCGTGCCAATTGATGGAACAGGAGTGCCAATTCATAGAACCATCGTTGATCGTGTCAATTCATAAAACAGTACTAATTGATGATGCCAATTCTATGAATTGGCAATATTGTTTATAGTCGTGCCAATTCATAGAACAATGGTGGTGATTCATAGAACGAAGTTGCCAATTCATAGAACAATGGTGGTGATTCATAGAACGAAGTTGCCAATTCATAGAACAATGGTGGTGATTCATAGAACGAAGTTGCCAATTCATAGATTAGTGGAGCCAATTGTTAGAATAAAGCCAAACAAGTCCACAATTTAGTCGAGTCCTGTCAAATAATCACCTGTCATTGTCAAACATTATGACAATGAAAAGGACGGCAATAACTGCAGAGCTGTTGACACGTTCACTGCTGAAAACACAGGTGTTGTGTTAGCGCAGCTCACGTGCCGGCCGTGCGGCGACACACAGACGTGTGTGTGTAACGCGGCGCTACTACAGCGCGGCTCACACAGACGGCGCGCCAGCGCTGGGAAACGCACACTGGCCGTAACGGTGCCCAAATGTAAAAACCGGTTCAGCGTTCAACGTGTTAAAGATGTTGGTTTAGTTTAGGATCGTAGATTTAATAAAAATATCATATATCTTTTACATTGTTGCTTATAATAATAAAAATATGTTTCAGAGATTCGGTATCGATAGAAACAGCAGCTATCCATATCTCTACTCAATGGGAGATAACTACATCAAAACTGAGCCAGCCACCAGTGAGTTTAGCCACATGGTTGCTATACAAGACGAGGTTAAGGAAGAATATCTGAATAGCGACGATGCTAATGTACCCTGGGACTCTGACGGTAGTGAAGAAGCCGATGATGACCCTGGACTAATGAATCTATTCAAAAAGAAACCAATCGACACCTTATCCAATATGACTTTAAAAGCTATATTCTCACCCAAATGCCTAGGCGAAGTGCCTAAGAAGAAGCGAAAGCACAAACCCGAGCAAACGTTCGACTCGATATTGAGTATCGGCTTCCACGGGTTTAACATTAAAAAGAACATCGATAATATAATCGATAATTTGGGTGACGAATCGATGACCAGTAATAATGACGATTTCGAATCTGATCCGGTGATGGATCAGAATAAGATTGTACATACAGATGGTGCGAAGGGAGATGTGACTGGTAAAGAAACTTCACCTGCAACAGATGTAAGTGAAAATAATGGACAGGTTGAAGATCGTGATAAGACTGATGATGACAGTGATAGAATACGCAGTAGGCTTGAGGCCAGTGATGTTCAAAGTGATACTAAAGAACAAAGCGAACGATTAGATTATCAAGTCAGTAATACAAGCGAAGCCACAAATGTAACTAATGCTAGAAATGAGGAACCGGATGAAGTAGTTAAATCGAATCTACAGTCTGCCGCCGCTTCAGAGACAGAGGAACATTATAATCATGGTTCGGAATCAACAACAGATGTGAGTGTAAATTTTAATGACAACGTAATTGAAGATAATGATAAAAACTGCCATCTAGTTAGTAAGAATATTGTAAACGATAAAGAATCTTTAGCTAACGATGACAAAGTTGAAAATAGTACAACACAAGATGAAGAGTCGGAAACAATGGAAATTGTTAACGACGATGAATCATTAAGTGTTGAAAGTAAAGTTGTAAATAGTATAGCAGAGATTGAAGAGTCAGATAAAACAAATGACAACGTACAAACTGAACGAGAATCTGATGAAACGAACAAAGAAATTGTCAACGGTGAGGCCATAGATTTAGTCTCAGCTGAAAATGAAGACAGTGAAGCCAGTAATGTTGGAAATGAGAAATCATTACCTAACAACGATGAAAATGATGATGCTAACACTGAAGAGGACTCGCAATCATCTGAAGTAATAGATTACAAAAAAACAGACGACTCAAACGTTGAAAAAGATGATTCCCAATCAACTGTCGTAAATGATAACCCGAATTCTGACACTGTTAATTTAGACAACGACACTACCGACACAATGTTCAGTATTCCCAAAAGCGATTCAAATGATAGGATCAGCGATAAAAATGAAACAAGAGCATCTAGCACTATCAGTTTTTCAGATGTCTTTATAGATAATGATGTTATTGAGAAAAGAATTGAAAGTGACAAATTCAATATAAACAATCTGAACGAGGACGATAAAAGATTAATGGAAGAAATAGACGCTCAGATCGGAGAAGAATCTAAATATGGCGCGAGCACCCATGACGGAACACAGACTGACGAAGAAAAAGCAAAAAACATCATTAGTGAAAGTAAAGCCGTGATTGGTGAAAATACAGCCGTGGTTGGTGAAAATATAGACAAGTTTGGTGAAAACGCAGCGTCGATAATTGAAAACTTAGCCGGCGTTGGTGAAAATGAAGCTCCCGGTGAAGTTTTTGAAGGAAACAATGCACCTAGTTTAGTGATTTGCGACAATATAGGTTTCGATCTCACCAGTGATGAGAAGAAAGAGAAGCTATTAAACCATTTAATACAGAAGAGTAATGAGGATTTAAGATCTTTGGACCTTGATACTGTATCGGATGAAGAATTCGATTTTGATCTGTAACTTCTGCCTAATGTTACAAACACTTTGTAACTTAACGCGGATGCGGGAAAACACAGCTGTTGTGTTAGCGCAGCTCACGTGCCGGCCGTGCGGCGAAACACAGACGTGTGTGTGTAACGCGGCGCTACTACAGCGCGGCTCACACAGACGGCGCGCCAGCGCTGGGAAACGCACGCGGGCCGTAACGGTGCACAAATGTAAAAACCGGTTCAGCGTTCAACGTGTTAAATATTTAGTTATGTCTGTTAGAGATGGCTAAGTCCAAAATTGTTTGAACAATCGATTGTATAATCGTCACGCTCGTCGACTGAATCATCGATAGATTTCTTATTTATTTTTAGTTTGGATAAGTATATAAAAAAAAAAAAAATTGTAAATATTATTCTTAATTACAGCTGTAAAAGTAAGGGACCGTCCATTAATCACGTGAGGCTTGAGGGGGGGTTCTAGCAAATATCACGAAATATCACAGGGGGGCGGGGGGTAAGCAAGATATCACGTGTATATAGTTTTTCGTGAAACGCGCGATTTTTAAACCAAAAGTGTATATTCTAAAAATTGAAATAACATAATATTCTAAGAATTTTAAGATTATTTTATGTACTAAAAATACACGTGATTGGGGGAGGGGGGGAGGGGTAGTCTTAAACCTCGTCACGTATCGGGGGGGAGGTTAAAATGCTAAAAAAAAACACCACGAGATTTATGGACGGCTCCTTAGTATATACATGGTTAAGATTGAAATAACTTACCGCGGGTGCGGGAAAACACAACTGTTGTGTTTGTTGTATGGGAGAACACTATGGAGCGTGCAGAGCCGCACCCGTGGCTAGACGGGAAAATCGGCTCAGCAGTGAAGGTGTTAAAAAGCTTGTTTTTTTTTGGAACGAACGATGTTTAGGATTCATTGTGTTAACTTGGCTTTAATTTCCCGAACAAATTGTGTTTTTATTTTTTTTATTTTCTTAAAATGGTACTTACTAAGAATCGTCATCAACCCATATCGTCCCACTGCTGGGCACGGGTCTCCCCTCACTGTGAGGACGATTAGGCCATAATCCACCACGGCGACCCGGTCTGTTCACTTACAATAGTATTACGTAATTATGTAATATATTATCTATGTAGTTACTATTATATTTAAGTAAATACACTTAACTAGTAAATTATTGTGTACCCCCGACGCAAACAAAGGGGTGTTATAAGTTAGGTATAGACCTACATGCGTATGTGTGTATCTGTGGCATCGTAGTGCCCAAACGGATGGACAGATTTTGATTTAGTTAGTTGACGTGACAACGTCTAATAAATCGATGGACGCCGGCTGCGTGCACGAAAAAGTTGACACATTGTCCCGTAACGCTCATTGTACGCTTGCGCCGCGTCTATCTCTCTTCTCTTCTTGACAGGTTAATTATTCTTGCATTTTAAAAATCTGATTACTAGTATAATTTCAAGTATTTATTCTTTTCATCAACAACCCATAACGTCCCACTGCTGGGCACGGGTCTCTCCTTAGTTTCGTGAGGAGGGTTAGGCCACAATCCACCACGGGGGCCCATTCCGGATTGGTGGATAACATACCTACCTCCGAAATAATTCTTGGGTAGGTATGTGGGTTTCCTCAAGATGTTTTCCTTCAAACAAGAAACACATTGGTACGTGCCTGCACTGGGATTTGAACTCACGACCTTCTGCTTGGAAGGCGGACGTTCTCCCACTAGGCTACCACCGCTTATTCTTTTATTATTAAAAAATGATTTAATTTTATTAATAAAAGTATGCAATCATTTCATCAATGTTTTGTTATGACGTTGTCACGTTAAACTATCGTCCGTAAACCAACTTTACAGAACACCAGTTTTTTTTTGTTGTTTGAAAGGCGACTTGACTGTTCTAAGCAGAGTTTCAAGAAAATCTGTTTAGCCGTTTGAAGACCGTCGCCTTTTTTTCTAGTTAAGGTATTCTATGTCAGGGTTATTTTTTTTTTCATTACTTATACTTGTATATTTTGTTTGCATAATCTCATAGATATATTTAAGCTTGACCATTTATTATGTTTGTTTGTAAATATACACTTTATTAAGTTTTAGTAAAAGCAAATATACCTTTCTTACAATACAGTCTTTTTGTTCATATTGGGTACCAGGGGTTTTGCGGATATTCGCATTCGCATCCGCAAATGCGGAACATTCGCACTAACTCGGACATCCGCATCCGCATCTGCATCAATTAATGCGGAGCTTTCACGGACGCGGATTTATATCAACAAGGCTCAACAAGCAAGTAATGCTTACTTCCTTACTTATATTATAAATGCGAAAGTAACTCTGTCTGTCTGTCTGTTGCTCTTTCACGCCTAAACTACTGAACCGATTGAAATGAAATTTGGTACAGAGATAGTCTAGAGCCTGAGGAAGGACATAGGGTACTTTTTAATGCGAAAAAAGAATTGTAAGAGTTTGAAATAGGGGATGAAAGTTTGTATGTAAGTTTCGTCAGTTTTGAAGCTAGAAGTTTGAAATTTAGTTTTTAGGCTTTTGATTAGATATAAATAAATTTGGCATTCAAAGTTTGTAAGAATTTACCCTTGAGGGGGTAAAATAAATATAGGGGGTGAAAGTATGTATGGAAATATGTAAGGTTTCGGCTAAACCACTGCACCGATTTAAAAAAATATTTCAATAATGGAAAGCTACATTGACAGAGAGTAACAGGCTATAGTTTATCCCCATATTCCGCGGGAACAGGAACTACGCTGGTGAAACCGCGGGGTGCAGCTAGTGACATGTAAAGAAAGTGGGCGGAGCCCTAGTGACGTGTTTCGCGCGTGTTTACTCGTTTCTCTCTTCGTTCGCTATTTGTCCAATAGCCAAAAGGAAGTGATAAAATTCATCAATCGCTCAAATATGTCAATAAACCGCCAAACAGATGATTTCAGTGTTTATCAACATATTTGAGCGATACCGTGCATTAGTGCTAAATATTTCAACATAAAAACGAAAAGAATGATTTGCGGTTGACGCGAAATACAGCCTCGTTTATATGAGTAACCCGGTGTAGCTGTGAAAGCGAAAGAACTGTTTCAAATTTAAATTTCCAGCCATAACGAACCACCTTAAGGCCCCAACATAGTTTCAAAGTACTTAGCAATGTTCTTAGCTTCGTCGTTGCTAAACTCATGGACAGCTTTCATCACATGGTCAACAAAACCTTGGACTAAATCGCCTATCTCATTCCGTTTGCCAACACTCCAGTCCTTCAAACTATTTCTTATATCATTCCATACGAGAGAGTTTTCTTCGTTAGGCGGCAGCTTCGACTCCCATATGTCTAGGACCTCCAAATATGCCATTGTCTTGTTCACTCTTGAATCTGCAGCACCGATCACCCTTATCGGCTTATTTTTAGACGTTACTAAATTCATTAGGACAAAGAGCAGTGGCCGTACTGTGTCTACCTGGTAGCCTTCAAGGATGGCGATGCTCTTGTGGTGTTTCTTCTCAGTATCGGCATCGAAAATCCTACTAACGTCAGTATTCTTCATGACTTCAGTGAAAGCGTCTCTGAATTGTATGACTTTTTCGTCGTCTGAATTCAAAATGGTACTCAATAAGTCTGATATGAACATCGAAAAGCTATCTTTGCTTCGACATATCTGCATTTTAGAGCAAATGTGATTGTTTTCCAATTCCTTTTTATTGTTTACTTCGTTTAGGATTACGTTTACGGTCGGTCCGTTTCTTAGTACCCCCTTATGTTCCATTTCGTATATCAAATGGTTGACCAATCTCTCCAGAATGCGATTCGACGTGTCAACAGTGTTTAGAATCACTTTCTTCCCCCCCAATCTCGTTTTGATCTTTTGACCCTGTGTTTCTCTTACGAAGTCCCCAAATTTCTCATCGTAACTCCTCATAAGGTTGTCTACTTGCTTCTTCATTGCATAATCTGTCATTTTCCGTTTTATATTCTCGAAAACTTGAATCGATTGCTCGTATACGTGTTTGGTGAATTCTTTTATTTTCGGATCGTCTTTTACTTTGCGCGGTTTGATGTACAGTTCATTGATGCCACCTTGCTCAACGTTGCCTTCTTTAGTATAATTTTGAGTTCCATTCTTTTCAACTGGTCCAGTGTTGTTTCCTTTTGCTTTGCGTTTGATTTTCTTCACTTTCTGCCGTATGAATGCTTCGTTTCCACCTGATGATATTGAGAGAGACTCTACAGCTTCCTTGTCAGTGTCATCAACTAACCGGCCACCATTCGCATCTGCTTCGAATTCTTCTGAATTCTTATTCTTGCGAGGTCTTCTAACAGAACTTTCTTCTATAGAAAGTATTGCTTTCGTAGGTTTCATATGATAGTAATATTCCTTAACCGCAGCTTCTATATGCGTCTTCGGATGGTTTGTATTAGCTTTAAGTTCGTCAAATGCATGGCCATCTTGTATTTCAAGTTTCTTTGGTTTTGTATCAGCTAAAACGATATCTATAATTTTTGGCCAGTTGCTATGTCTACCAATATGTTTATCTGCGGCTTCTTTCTCATCGAGAAGAGTGTATACTCTTGCTCTAGGGTGTTCAGTGGTGTCCATGCGTTGGAAGCGATATTGGAAGTTCAAATTTGGACTCAGGTTTACGTTACCATCCAATTTGTAGCTCATGACTCCAAGTGCGTTCGGAGTGGTGACTGAAAATGTAAATTGAATTAACTGCCATCTGTTGACGATCTATAGAACTAAAAGCATTGTAGTGGGAGGCCTCTTCTGCAAGAGACCGCCTGGGGACCACACATCACATCATGTCTTTACGTTATGCCAAATCCTGAAAAATTTCGTACCCGCCCGACCGCTACGGACCTAAAGTTTCAACCCCAAGCGGCACAACCGTGTTTTTTTTTTATTTGACTGAGTTCCGAGACGAGCAAGTCGTTCACCTGATGGTAAACGCTACGCCTGTCCATAACAGTCACAGCGCCACCCAGAACTCTGCATTGTATAACCCTGCGCGGCGCACTGCGCTCGTCACCCTGAGACATCAGCTCTAAAGTCTCATATGCCCAGTAATTTCGCTGGAGACTGCCCTTCAAACTGGAACACAGTAATGTTTGCACACTACTGCTTGTATCTCCTATCCAAGTGCACATCACTTCAGCTTCATTATCAATCCATATCGTCCCACTGCTGAGCACGGGTCTCCCCTTAATTTCGTGAGGAGGGTTAGGCCATAATCCACTACGGAGGCCCGGTCCGGTGGGGGCCATACCTAACTCCGAAACAATTCTCGGGTAGGTATGTGGGTCACCTCACGATGTTTTCCATCACCGATAAGCGAGTAATAATTACGTACATATGTTTTACAAGAAACACATTGGTACTTGCCCGCATTGTGATTTGAACTCACGACCTTTTGCTTCGAAGAAGGACGTTCTCCCAGTCTAACTACTGCTTATTAAATACTACTGCTAACTTTATATTGTACTAGCTGCACCCTGCCACGCTTCGCTGTGGCACATTCGCACATTCGCTGATATGTCACTGATGAAAAAAATAGATAAAAACAATCCTTGATGCGGATTATATATCATGCTAACATTTCAGCTCGATCGGTGCAGAACTTTTTGAGTTTTTGAAGCGTACACAAACCAACATAACATTTTTATAATATAAGAAGATAGAACGAACTTACATAGAACCAACAACCAGTGGATTTTGAGCAACATTCTTATCAAATAAATATTATACAGTAATTTTAAAAGTTTATGCGTTTGTTTTATCGTCGCCTGTTAAATGATAACCTCGATGGCGTCGAGGTTACAATATAGACTAGGGATGTTACGGTGCTTCGACTCCGACTCCGATAAGTCGGAACTTCCGATTGATATCACACCTCCGGTTCCGACTTCGGCTCCGACACCTTTAAATCGGAGCTCTTGCTACTTTGATAGACAATTCATTTGATTTAATTTGCCAACTGTTATTGAAAACATGAATATTTTTTGCTCATGTTGAAGTAAGTTTATTACTGTTTAATTGAAATTGAACAGGCTGATTGAATTATGTTTGCACTATTTTATTTTATGAGGCGTGCCCTTAACATATCTCTCTTCTATCAACACCTCCGACTCCGACTTCGGTTCCGATTGAAACACCATCGTAACATCCCTAATATGGACTCTGCAGAGGTGTAGATTCTAACCTAGCTGTAGAAAAAAGTTATGCTTTTTAGGGTTCCGTTCGTAGGGTAAAAGGGGACCCTATTACTAAGACTCCGCTGTCTGTCTGTCCGTTCAGCTTCACCCACAGTTATGACTTTTTAGTATTGGATAAAATCCCTACTTATATTATAAATGCGAAAGTAACTCTGTCTGTCTGTTGCTCTTTCACGCCTAAACTACTGAACCGATTGAAATGAAATTTGGTACAGAGATAGTCTAGAGCCTGAGGAAGGACATAGGGTACTTTTTAATGCGAAAAAAGCATTGTAAGTAAGGGTTTGAAATAGGGGATGGAAGTGTCATCATTTTTAAAGCTAGAAGCTTGTAATTTATTTTTAGGCTTATGATTAGATATAAATAAATTTGGCACTCAAAGTTTGTAAAAAAAATATAGGAGTAAAATAAATATAGGGGATGAAAGTATGTATCGAAATATGTAAGGTTTCGGCTAAACCGCTGCACCGATTTAAAAAATTATTACATTAATGGAAAGCTACATTGACAGCGAGTAACATAGGCTATATTTTATCCCCATATTCCCGCGGGAACAGGAACTATGCGGGTGAAACCGCGGGGCGCAGCTAGTAAATATATATTTGTGTATCACATTGAAAAGTTAACTTATGTAGCTGTCCCCGCGCAGCCACGCATGTGGCTTATTCGACTTCATAACGCAGTGAACGTGTAAAAGTTAGCCGTAGCCTAACGTTGGCTTAACCATAGTTTAAATGTTAGTGGACTCCGGCCTTAGGATAAGAAATGGCCAATTAAGGTTCTAATTAGTGTTGCCAACATATAAAAATAAATGGTCAATTATTTTTATCAGTTTTTGGGTTGGAAACTGAGAACCAGTTATAATGTTAGGTGCTAGAAGCAATGGAGGATACATTAGGATTTCTCGTTTATTTTATAAATATTTTAATTTTAGTGCGAAGTGCGTATCCCCCGGTAAGTAATTCTGTTTATTGAAGTAAAACTTCTTTACGCACGCTTGGCTTGGGGAGTAAGCTGGTGAATGCGTTACGAACAGTGTGATCGGGCGAGGCGAACGGAAGTTGAGAGAGATATAAGTTAGTGAAGATAGAAAGAGAGAGAGAGAGAGTAACGTTTTATGTAATTTTGAAAATACCTTTTTTTTTGTTAATTTTGTATAGTTTCAGAGGTCATTTTTAGATATTTTTACCAGACTGTCAAAATTTTGTGTTTTTCTGTCGTACGTATGGTATGTTATGGTGTGTAACTGTTATGGGCAGGCGTAGCGCTTACCATCAGGTGAACGACTTACTTGTATCGTTACTTAGTAAGATAATAAAAAAACTGAGTGTGCTTTAGATCACACGACTGAAGTAAAACTTCCTTAGCTCTTTATTTTTATAAATTTTATTTTACTTTTATGGATTTTATTTTTTCCCTCTTTTTTCTATTATTTATTTTTTAATTATTTACCTCTCAACTTCCATTCGCCTCGCCCGATCACACTTTTCGTAACGCATCCACCAGTTTACTTCCCAAGTCAAGCGTGCGCTGCGTAAAGAAGTTTTACATCAACAATTTATCCCCAGCAAGGCGATGAAGTGCGAATGGGGAGCGTGCTTCTGCCGGCGACGCGACGCGGACGATATCTCGCCAACATCGTGAGGAGGCAAGCTGTCGTAAGTAAACAAAAACTAGTGTTGCCATCTCTAAAATTTGGCAACCATGACAAGACGCGTGAAAACCCCGGATTTTAGAGTCCAGGGGGGTAACCACGTACTTATTCTTATTCCATGCAGACTGCTAGCCTTATTCAATAGAAAGTTTGCGCTTGCCGGTCCGCTTGAAGGAAGTGAAGGATTCCGTATTCTTTGCAAAGGTAGCGTGCGGAACCTTCTAAAAACGTTGGGTATCACTATTAAAAATGTTCACAACGGACGCAGTTACGGATGAATAGGCGGTAAAATTAGGTATCACCCAGCCATTAAATGTTTTGTTCAACAATAGAACTTCTTATCTTGGCCGGGTTTTATATTGAGTTTGTATATCTGTGGGTCACTTTTGCCGCCATTTCGTTTTCACTATTATTTTTAACACACTCATAAATGCCTAACGTGGCGTGACGTCACTCAAAAATAGACTGAAGAGAATGGGAGAGAGTGAGATGGAGCTATATAAACTCCCATAAATGCAAACAAACTGTTCCGATCTCTTTGGATAAATGTCTCTGGTCGACTTATGAACGCTGAGCTCTACGCCTGTGAGGGGTGACCTGCGGGGCTATGCAGCACGGTGCGGATCAGCTCGAGTTCGCTTCATTTTGACGTTTAACTGCCACTTCATTCGTATTGAAATGACGAGTCTCGTGGCAATCGAACTTCAAAATGAAACGAACTCTTGCTGATCCGCACCGTGCTGCATAGCCCCGCTGGCTCGCCAAGGCCTTCTCCCAGACGTGTGGAACCGTGCAAGCCATTGAGGAGTTAATTTAATTAACCAATGCAACGTCACGTCACCTGCCCGTGCTGGACCAGCGCGACTGATATCGGCCTGAGGACAACGACGGACTAAGGACGGTTTTACATGTCGAAGCTAGAAAGCGTAAACACTGTAACCTTGAAACGCAAAATTCTTCACCAGAGCCAAAAAACTTTTTGATTGTTGAAAAAAATCATAACTCAATATCTACTCGACCTAAAAACGTAAATTTTGGATATTTGGTGTGTTTCATACAAAGCTACAATACTGCTACCTTGGTTATATCCTAAAGTTCCTAGGGGACGTTGAAATGTGGGTTACAGCGTTTGTTTCCAAATATGTAAAAAAAGTATTTTCGGGTCGGTCAAAGGGTTACAGCGTTTACGCTTTCTAGCGTCGATGTGGTGGGAGCTTAGTCCAACTTCCAAGGAGAAGGTCGTGAGTTCAAATATCAGTGCGGGCACGTAGCAATGTGTTTCATGTAAGACATATCGCTCGCTTTTCGGTGAAGGATAACATCGTGAGGATACCCACATACTTAACCGAGAATTATTTCGGAGGTAGTTGTACCGTGTTATATACCAATCTGAACCGGGCCCCCGTGGTGGATTATGGGCTGACCCTCATCACGAAAGCGAGGGGAGACCCGTGCCCAGCAGTGGGACGATGTGGGTTGATGATGATGATGATGAAAATGTTCTCTCTGGCAGGATGGCACCGGAATTCAATTCAACAAAGATGCTGATCGGGTAAGCAGCTGTTAAGGCGCCAACGCCTATATAAACCTCTTTACATTATTATGAAACTTCTTTTGAAGATTTAGTTCCTAAGTTTAATAACAGATGGCAGGTTGACTTGAGCGACAAAATCCTGAATCGCGCAAGCGTTTCGTTCCGCGAAAACAGTAACCTTATTTCAGATTATGGAATATAGAACTCGTACTTTGCACCTCGATCTGTGTTTGATTTGGGGGGCTTTTTTAACATATAAAAGAGTTGAAATATTAAACACCTTCACTGCTGAGAACACAACTGTCGTGTTTTTCATAACTTGCCGCGAGTGCGGGAAAACACAACTGTTGTGTTTGTTGTATGGGAAAACGCTATGGAGTGTGCAGAGCCGCACCCGTGGTTAGACAAGCAAAACGGCTCAGCAGTGAAAGTGTTAAAATTCTTTGCTGGATTGTAAAAAAATCAATTCAATTCAATCCATAGCTTACTAATTTCCCCTGTTCATTGACTTTGAAGCCTGGAGGAATACAATGACATCTTATAGCGATTCAATAGAAGACCTAAACTGAACCGCGTCGCATAATCGTACCGTGACGTCTTGTTTTTTATGTTGCTGCCATTTTCAACCTAAACCGGATCTAGGTTGAAAATGGCTTATTAGCGACTCTATTTAGGTTACTGCCATTTTTAACCTAAACTGGACACAGTTTAGGTTGAAAATATGAGCAATATAAAAGACTAGCTGCGCCCCGCGGTTTCACCCGCGTAATTCCCGCGTAGAATGTCATATTTATTTATATGTAATCAAAAGCCTAAAAAATAAATTTGAAGCTTCTATCTTTAAAAATTACGAAACTTCCATACAAACTTTCACCCCCAATTTCAAACCCTTAAAATATTTTTTTCGCGATAAAAAGTACCCTATGTCCTTTCCTAGGCTCTAGACTATCTCTGTACCAAATTTCATTTCAATCGGTTCAGTAGTTTAGGCGTGAAAGAGCAACAGACAGACAGAGTTACTTTCGCATTTATAATATAAGTAGGGATAAGACGAGTCACGGTACGATTATGCGACGCGGTTCAGTTTAGGTCCTCAACTGAGTCGCTATCAGACGTCATGGTAGGTCTCTCGATCTT
Organism: Campaea margaritaria; assembly: GCA_912999815.1. Classification (NCBI taxonomy): domain Eukaryota; kingdom Metazoa; phylum Arthropoda; class Insecta; order Lepidoptera; family Geometridae; genus Campaea; species Campaea margaritaria. The sequence continues at coordinate 4,343,651 of OU538818.1, forward strand.
TGCTCCTATTAGATGAACGCTGAAGCGAAGAAGAAAGTGGACGTCCTCTCCGAGGAGTTGCTGCCGTATATCATAGCGGAGCAGGAGCGGCGCACCACACTGTACAAGCGGGTCATGACAGCCATACAGAACGGAGAGAAGGGAGTCACCATCGCAGAGATTAGGAACAAGCCGCCGCTCATCATCAGGAAAGGTGAACAGCCGAGACGTCTCTCTGTTTTGTCGTGAAACTCCTTTACGCACGCTTGACTTGAATGCGTTACGAAAAGTGTGATCGGGTGAGGATAACGGAAGTTGAGGTTAGACATAAGTTAGTGAAGGTAGGAAGAGAAAGAGTTACGTTTCGTATATTTTTTATTGAAGTAAAACTTCTTTACGCGCGCTTGACTTGGGGAGTAAGCTGGTGAATGCGTTACGAAAAATGTGATCGGGCGAGGCGAATGGAAGTTGAGAGGTAAGTTAGGTTAATAAGGTTAAAAGGTAGGGGGTAGTGGGGTAGTTGACAGATGCCAAATGACAAATATAAGAAAAAAAAAAAAATGCTAAAGAAGTTTAACTTTAGTCATGTGATTTAAAGCACACTCGTTATTTTTCATTTATTTTGTTAGATCTATATCCCAGTGGCAATTAGCAATTGCTAATCCCAGTGCGGGCACGTACCAATGTGTTCTTGTAAAGCATATGTACGTAATTATCACTCGCTTTTCGGTGAAGGAAAACATCGTGAGGAAACCCACATACCTACCCGAGAATTATTTCAGAGGTAGGTGTTATCCACCAATCCGGACCGGGCCCCTGTGGTAGATTACGGCCTGACCCTCCTCATGAAAGTGAGGGGAGACCCGTGCCCAGCAGTGGGTCGATATGGGTTAATAATGATGATGATGCTTTACAAAAAACACATTGGTACAGTAGTGTCAGATCTAGGCCAACGTGAACACAGGCCCTCGGAAAGTTTGCGCATGCAGTCACGAAGAAATGTTTCAGTGCGCCGTGCCTTGTTCTCAGTAGGTGGGGAACAGTGGGAAATGCCAGGCGGCCAACCCTAACTGGCCAAATCCTAACTCGCTTCCAAAATACGAACACTTTGACGCTTTCTGCGGCGACACTTCACGATGGCCTAGATAAATCGACGCTATTGTACGCTGTACGTGCCCCCACCGGGATTTGAACCAGTTCTTTGCAGGCCTAATGTACCGGTGTCCGTCCAACCGCGCGCCGAAGGAGCCCGACGGCTCCGGCGTGATCATGTGTGAAGCCGACATAGACCCCACGCCCGTCATGTATGACTCCTGCCTCAGCGCCGAGGACAAGGAACTCTATGTCGCTGACAACAGATTCTTCTTCTGCAATCGTATGTACATTTATTAAGTACTAGCTGCGCCCCGCGGTTTCACCCGCGTAGTTCCTGTTCCCGCGGGAAAATATGGGGATAAAATATAGCCTATGTTACTCGCTGTCAATGTAGCTTTCCATTAGTGAAATATTTTTTTAAATTCGTGCAGTGGTTTAGCCGAAACCTTACATATTTCCATTCATACTTTCATCCCCTATATTTATTTTACCCCCTCAAGGGTAAATTCTTACAAACTTTGAATGCCAAATTTATTTATCTAGTGGAAAGCCTAAAAAATAAATTTCAAACTTCTAGCTTAAAAAATGACGAAACTTCCATACAAACTTTCATCCCCTATTTCAAAGACTTACAATGCTTTTTTCGCATTAAAAAGTACCCTATGTCCTTCCCTAGGCTCTAGACTATCTCTATACCAAATTTCATTTCAATCGGTTCAGTAGTTTAGGCGTGAAAGAGCAACAGACAGACAGAGTTACTATCGCATATATAATATACAAGTAAGGATATAGGTGGATGTTTGAATCGCATTCTAAGTAATTTTATGGTAAAAAAGTGTGCTATTTGCATTTTTTTTATTGGACTGAGTGACGAGACTAGCTAGACGTTAGCCTGATGGTAGGCGCCACGCCTGCCTCTAATATTACAGTGCCACCCATAGCTTTGCATTGCGTAATCCTGCGCGGCACTGCACCGCACTCGTCACCCTGAGACATCGGCTCTAAAGTCTCATAAACCCAGTATTTATAATTTGTTCGTTTCATTTATAATTACCCTATGATTTCAAGCACCGTCCACATTTTTACCATCACACTAATTATTTTTCTACTTTATAGTTGGCCTTGCTAATAAAGCGTGCTATTAAAATGCATTTTTTTTTTTAATTTTTAAACTAATATTATTTCAGGGCATAAGATAGAAGGACCAGATCTCCCCCGTAACGGAACCACTGTGATCGGCTGCGCACCCCTCGAGCGCACCTCCCTCAACTATACCACGGGGAAGTGCGCCCTAGAGGACACTGACGACGTCGTGGTGCACTATAGATACTACCCTGATAAGGTGAGATACTACCATGATCAGATAGGATAATACCCTGATCAGGGAAGTTACTACCCTGATCTGACAAGTTACTACCCTGATCAGATAAGATACTACCCTAATCAGAAAAGTTACTACCCTGATCTGGTAAGATACTACCTTGATAAGGTAAGAAGATATTTATACTAGTAAGCCAGCTCTATATTATGACTATTTTTCTCTTTCTCTTTCCAGACATACAAGTTCGTGACGGAACTGGACCCGGACCACGAGGTGTGTGACCACTGGAACCCGTGCCAGATCGGGTACATCTACAGCCTGCCGTCTCCCGACCAGGCCATGCCGGCCAACGAACTGTGGCGTGAGTTCTATATCACTGTCTAGGTGGCTGAGCCTTTAGTGACACACTAGTTTTGTAGTGGGAGGCCTCTTCTGCAAGAGACCGCCTGGGGAAGTACCACCGCAGATATTCATCCGCCGAGCTGTAGTGACCAAACATTACTGTGTTCGGGTTTGAAGGGCACTGTTTCCAGCGACATTACTGGGCGTGTGAGACTTTAGAGCCGATGTCTCGGGGTGACGAGTGCAGTGCGAAGGTTATGCAGTTTAAAGTTCTGGGTGGCGCTGTTACTGTTATGGGTAGGCGTAGCGATTACTTACAAGTGGACGAATTGCTCGTCTCGTCACTCACTTAAATAAAATAAAAAAACTGCAAGCATCACTTTAACAGATACAAAATACGAAAGCAAAATCATTTACCAGAAAAACTTACAAAAATAATGTAATTACATAGTTTAATGATAGGAAAGGCGTGATATGAAGACAGTTCATCATCATCACCCATAACGTCCCACTGCTGGGCACGGGTCTCTCCTCACTTTCGTGAGGAGGGTTAGGCCATATTCCACCACGGGGACCAAGTCCGGATTGGTGGATAACATACCTACCTCCGAAATAATTCTCGGGTAGGTATGTGGGTTTCCTCACGATGTTTTCCTTCACCGAAAAGCGACAGATAATTACGTACATATGTTTTACAGAAACACATTGGTACGTGCCCGCACTGGGATTTGAACTCACGACCTTCTGATTGGAAGGCGGACGTTCTCCCACTAGGCTACCACCGCTTTTGAAGACAGTTACAATTTAATAAACCCTATCAGCGATTTAATGACAATCACAACATAATTATTATAAAAAATTAGGAACTAAAGGATTATAAAGTCAGTTAGGTGTTAACGGTAACGTGCGGGGCGGGTGATTGTGCGGGGGGAGCGGCGACGACGCTTAACGTTGTCCGCACGCTCCCTCGAGATGGCGCTGGCGGACGCATTATTATTTTTTATTTTTTTTTAATCTAATTTTTGTTTAGGGACTTTAGTCGCTAATATATAATTTGTACTTACTGTCTACTTAGTTGATTAAATCATATACTAATGTGTAAAGTGTCCTAGCTGCGCCACTCAGTGGATCAGCTAAGACACTTTGTATGACACCTAAATCTAGTAAGAGTTACTTATAAACCTGGGGAAAATAATTCCCGCACTAGGGCAAGCCTGTATCGCGGGAGGCTGTGGAACATTTTAAGTTATTTCTATCAGTGTGACAAATGTAACGGACAATTTTTTTTTTAATAACCTATACTGTCCCACTGCTGGGCAAAGGTCTCCCCCATCTCCTTCCACATGTCGCGATTGTTTGCCACGTCGGACCAACTTGGTTCGTATGTATCAAGATCGTCACGCCAGCGTTTTCTTGGCCTGCCCCGGCGCCTTTGCCCTTTTTCAGGCATCCATTGTGTGACGATCTTGGCCCATCTGTCGGGGTGCATTCGAGTAACATGGCCCGCCCAATCCCATTTAAGCCTAGCTGCTTTGAGACCAACGGACAATAAAATTTAAAATTATTAATTTCCTTTTTCAGGTGATTATGGTAAGAAGAGAATTAAATATTTTACCCCACATAACTGTCACAGCTATAGAATTATAACAATAAAATGCAAATTTGAAACAAAATGTGAGCTGGGACACATGTAGAAAAATAAAAAATAAAACCACCTACCCTCTACCCGCACCCCCCACCTTTTAACCTTATTAACGCAATTTACCTCTCAACTTCCATTCGCCTCGCCCGATCACATTTTCCGTAACGCATTCACCAGCTTACTCCCCAAGTCAAGCGTGCGTAAAGAAGTTTTATTTCAAAATGTGTAAAGAAATCACAATTAATTAAAAACAATATTACGTTTAATTCCAGAGGAAAGTAAGTGAAATATTGTTTAATAAATAACTAGATTACGATTATATACATAGATCCTGATCCTTAAGGGGCCGTCCATTAATCCCGTGATGTTTTTTAGCATTTTTACCCCCCCCCCCCTGGTGATACGTGGTGCGTTTAAGACTATCCCCCCTTAGTGACACGTTGGACGTTTAAGACTACCCCCCCAATCACGTGTATTTTTAGTAACCTAAATAAATAGAATCTTAATTTTTTTGGATTAAAATTGTCTATTTTATAATGATTATAATAGCCGCTTTTTGTTTTAAAAATCGCGCGTTTGGCGAAAATATATATCGTGATAATGGTAGACCACCCCTTTTTAAAAAGTGCAAAACCGCTGGCCTGCTGACCACCGGCTTTGCTATTGCAATGTAAATGTCTACCTAGTTGTTAACTTTACTCACAAGGTTAACAAAACACACTCTGGAATTTAGTTTGAAATAAAAGCAGATGAATCACTGAAAATTATAATTATTTTATTGAATTATTTAGCAAGGATTTACTCACAATGTTTTCGCACCGAGAATCCAACTCAAAGTGCCGTCAAGAAACTAGCTCCGATAGTTCCCAGCCACCATTTTTTGCGCCAACCAATAAGATGGTAGCGACTTACAAGATATGAAGATAGATGGCGCTCATGGCGGCTTCAAACTATCAGAACTAGCTTATTGAATTAGCAATTACTAAGCAGAAGCTTTTAATAAGCATTACTAAGATTATGAAGCCTAGTACGGCTAGTAAATAAGCATTACAGCAATCATAATTTTAAATAGGAATTAACTTACTTTGAAATGACGATAGGAAACGATCGAACTGAGAACTATTTTAAGTTAGGTAATCATTTTGAAGGTTTTAACTGGATACAACGCAATTAGAATTTACTCTTAGATTTGATGTCATTCAAGCATACAGATTACTGATATTCAAAAACAAATCTTAACTTAATCGAGTCTTTTCGACTCGATGACGTAGGTGCCTGATTTATCATTGCGGCGGCGGATATCAAACTCAAACATAACTCTTTTAGCTTGATAAATTAACTTAGAGATTGTATATTGACAAAACGCTATTAAAATGGATGTTAAGGTTTAACATTATTAAAGGTTACAAATTGATAATCGTTATAGATTAATCTTAAAGATAAATCGAAGTATCTTTGATAAATGCCGGAGATTCCCGAAAGCTCCCGATTCGTCCTCGCGGCGACACGGCCATTCTGCGAGGCGGTGCGTGCTCTGCACCTGCCGCGGTTTCTGGAATTTAAAGTTTTCATTTGAGCTAGGCATCCGTACACCGGTACGCTAGCTGATAACTAAGTTTTACGATCGCTTATTTTCCGCCTGTTATAACGTTGTATTGAGAATAATACTCGGACATCATTGTCGGTATTTGTTAGTGTTAAGGTAATGACAAAGTTATCAGCCAACTTTTTAGTACCATAAAATATTTCCATAAGCAATGTTTATGAAGTGATTATCACATGTATTCAAAGCATTCATTGTCTTGCTAAGGAATAGATAAAATTGATTTGCAGTGCTGTACGTAGGAATGAGCTGAGTTGATGATTTGCTTGATGCAAACACTCCACGCATTTTGCACAAGTAGTTTTGTTATTATGTTAATGCAAATGCTCCACGCATAATTGCATTACTTTATATAGGTACTCGTAGACAGGGATGATGCTGTGGTCTGGGCGGTCTTGTACGCCGTGGTCCACAGAGGCTCTAAAGGAAATGGGACTAGGTCGATGCTGTGGTCTGGGCCTTAAGTATTATGACCGTGGTCCACAGAGGCTCTGAAAATGACAGAAATGGGAAGGGATACCAGCAAAGTACAGTACAGTCACAGTCACAGTGTACAGTCTTACCCACAAAATGAAAATATTATTTTACCCTTCTCAAAGATAGGTAAATAGATGTGAGATGTGTTTTAGTGTATGAATGATGTAGCAGAGTAGAATGAAACGTGCTCACCATGATTGTTATAGTAGTGATGCGCAATGTATGTTGTGTTATTCAGTGGCGGCGACGTCACCATCAGTGTCGTCAACCGCTTGTAGCGTCACCGGGGGTAGAGCAGCTTGCTGGTGATCTTGAGGCGACACGGCCGCCTGGGCGACGTCTCCCGGCTGAGGGGCGCGCCGCAGTTGATCGTGCGCGACTTTGCGGGGCCGCCCATGGTGGCCCACCACCTTCTTGACGAGATAGCGGTCGTTCTCTAGGACTCTGTAAACTTCATAAGGCACGCTAAATTTCAAATCGAGAGAAGTCTGATTTCTGGGGTTGTTTTTTTTTTTTTTATGAGAACGAAATCTCCTCGCTGAAAGTTGTGAATTCTTGCTCGTCCTCTGTCGAATCTGATTTTATCTTTTGCAGATAGCTCCGTCATTCTAAGTTGTACATGCCGATCCAAAGCATCAAAGTCTATAGACGTGTTATCAAAGTTTACCAACTGCAGTAACTCAGGTGGCACGCAGTTTTGGCGACGAGTCGTTGTTCTATGTTGATCCATTCGAGATTGTTTGTCATGGTATTGACCGTCAATGGATCTGGATTCCGACTGAGAAAGTCGGCATGCTGCATCCGCTCGCCCTTCCTGTATTCTATTTCGAAGTCAAAATTTTGTAAATACGCCCACCATCTATGTATGCGAGGTAGCAGGCCTTTCTTATGTTTGGAAGCCTTCAAGGCGTTGCAATCTGTGATCACTTTGAACTTACGTCCGTAGACAAAGTGACGAAAGTGCTTGATCGCTCGCACTACGGCCAATGTCTCCAGTTCGTAACTATGGTACCTACTTTGTGTCCATGGTCGCATGCTGAAGTAAGCGATCACATGTTGTCTGCCGTTGATGACTTGGACGAGAATCTCACCAAATCCGAGACTGCTGGCGTCAGTGTATAGCTCTATAGCCTCTCCTTGGAATATAGTAAGGACAGGCGCAGAGGTGAGATGATGGATAATCTTTTGACGTGCCTCCTCATGAACATGAGTCCATTGCCACCCAGTGCTTTGTTTAGTAAGATCGTACAGGGGAACCATAGTTCGGGCGAAATCAGGAATGAAACGGCGAAAGTAACTCGCAAGCCCGTTAAATTGACGCACCTGTTTAACTGTAGTCGGCTCGGGAGCTTTTAGAAGGGCCTCGACTTTTTTTTGGGACTTGGACGAACCTGACCGTTTTCTACCACATTACCGAGGTACTCAATAGAGTGCTTGAAAAAGAGGCATTTTTCAATATTTATCGAGAAACCTGACTCGCATAACGCAATCAGAATTCGCTCCAAGTATGCCAATCCACTAGTAAAATTACGGCACTTACTGATGACATCATCAATATAAACCTGCGCTACACCGTCGTTATTATTATTATTATTATCAGCGTCACTATTTGCACTACCTGCGTTCAACAAGGGCCCTAGGGCGCGATTTATGCATCTCTGGTACACGGAAGGTGCGTTGCAGAGACCAAATGGCATCGTGAGATACTCATACAACCCGTCAGGTGTTACAAAGGCTGTTTTCTCAATACTGTGTTCAGAAATCGGTATTTGGTTAAAGCCGGATGCCATGTCAAGCGTCGAATAGAACCGCCCGCCTGCCAGTTGGTCAATTTGATCCGCGATCAGTGGAAGCGGAAAATGGTCGCGTACAGTGTTGGCATTTAACTCTCGATAATCTACACACATGCGATCGTTGCCGTTTTTCTTTTTAACCAAAATAATTGGACTAGGATATGGCGATTTACTTTCACGGACAATGTTATTCTCAATTAACTCACTGACGATCTGTTTAACTTTCTCGCGCTCGACCGGGCTCAATCTATAAGGCCTTCGCTCAACATATTTGTCTGGGTTCTTTAATCGAATCTCCAATTCACCAGTGTTGACGCGAGACTTAGCAAAACCGCGGGTAAAAACATGCGAGTACTTGTTAAGCAAAATCATCAGTTCGTCAATTTCAGATGTGTTCGTCAAGTCGTGGTTAATGTTCTCAAACAAAGGGCAGTTCGATCGCACGTGCAAGACGCGGGGCTGAGATAACAAAGTTGCACTATTTTTTGTTACTATAACACTGAGACCGGTCTCGTGAAGTAAGTTCGCACCAATTAACACGTCTGACGTCATTTCGTAGTCTGACAGGACATGGAACATGATTTCAACATTTATATTGTCAATGATGCAGATCGCAGTGAGGGTACTTGTTGAAACAACAGAAAAAGGACCTATTCCACGTAAATATTGAATCGCCTGACGTCTTTGCCCGGGCAATCTGTTTGCGACAGACTCTCGCATCACAGAGCATTCCGCACCGCTATCAAACACAGTATCTAGAATTTTGTCACCAACGCAAATACGCATCGTATTCAAACTGGATCTATCGTTAGAGACCGAATTCACGTTAGAAACTACCCGTTCTTCGCGACGATAGCAGGTGTCAAACGTGTGACCTGGTTTTGAACAGAATGAACAAATCTTATCACTAACCGGCCTAGGCATTGTAGCGGATGACATCGTGGAACTTTTATCGGTCGGCTGGGCATTTGAATCGTTTCCGTTGCGACAAATATTGAAAGTATGGCCGCTCCTTTTACAGAAAGTGCAATAAAGGGGATTTCGGTAATCAACATTAACCTTGGAACGTTTCAACGGTGGTTGGTTGTTATTACTTTGAATCGGGCGCTTCACGCGAATAGAAGAGGCAACAGTTATCAATTCGGGCACTGAGATAGCTCTGGCATTCATTAATTCAATACGGAGACGCTCGTCACTCACCGTTCCAATCACCGCCTCCACAGCTTGATGTCGTGACTAACCAATTATCAGCCCATATTTTGGCACGACCCTTTAGCAAGCCGGTTACTTTCATCCGGATGTCGTAGTCGGTGAGGTTATACGTGCTTTTAGCTGTAGATATGTGATTGCACCACTCCCGAACTCCGACGTTACCGTCCGGGTCGTACGAAGGCAGAAATACGTCCGTAATCTTGACTTTATCGACGGATGTTTGTTGCATTAATAACCGATCACTCATATGCTGCATCATCGTCATCATATTTGAGAAAAAAAAATCTGGGGGTACATTACCAGATTGTAGTAACATTGCCGGTGGTGCTGCAATCGGGGCCATGGCAGGTCCGCTCGTCGCTTCGCATGTCGTAGACACGTTTGTACTCGCTGGGGCACCAGCGCTGCATGGTTCGGCTCAGAGGCATCCATCCTGGAGCCCAGTCGCTGTTCTCGGGGGTGTGATTAGGGTAACCTGAAAAATTATTATGAACGGACAGAAAAGGATCGTTGAATTCCATCCCACTTCTGATATCGTGATAATGGTAGACCACCCCTTTTTAAAAAGTGCAAAACCGCTGGCCTGCTGACCACCGGCTTTGCTATTGCAATGTAAATGTCTACCTAGTTGTTAACTTTACTCACAAGGTTAACAAAACACACTCTGGAATTTAGTTTGAAATAAAAGCAGATGAATCACTGAAAATTATAATTATTTTATTGAATTATTTAGCAAGGATTTACTCACAATGTTTTCGCACCGAGAATCCAACTCAAAGTGCCGTCAAGAAACTAGCTCCGATAGTTCCCAGCCACCATTTTTTGCGCCAACCAATAAGATGGTAGCGACTTACAAGATATGAAGATAGATGGCGCTCATGGCGGCTTCAAACTATCAGAACTAGCTTATTGAATTAGCAATTACTAAGCAGAAGCTTTTAATAAGCATTACTAAGATTATGAAGCCTAGTACGGCTAGTAAATAAGCATTACAGCAATCATAATTTTAAATAGGAATTAACTTACTTTGAAATGACGATAGGAAACGATCGAACTGAGAACTATTTTAAGTTAGGTAATCATTTTGAAGGTTTTAACTGGATACAACGCAATTAGAATTTACTCTTAGATTTGATGTCATTCAAGCATACAGATTACTGATATTCAAAAACAAATCTTAACTTAATCGAGTCTTTTCGACTCGATGACGTAGGTGCCTGATTTATCATTGCGGCGGCGGATATACTCAAACATAACTCTTTTAGCTTGATAAATTAACTTAGAGATTGTATATTGACAAAACGCTATTAAAATGGATGTTAAGGTTTAACATTATTAAAGGTTACAAATTGATAATCGTTATAGATTAATCTTAAAGATAAATCGAAGTATCTTTGATAAATGCCGGAGATTCCCGAAAGCTCCCGATTCGTCCTCGCGGCGACATATAAATACACTTGATATCATACTACCCCCCCCCCCCCCCCTGTGATATTTCGTGATTTTTGCTGGACCGTTCCCCCCATTTCAAGCCTCACGTGGTGATTAAAGAACGACCCCTAACTAGGACTCGCAGTACTAGGGAATCAGGAACTACGAGGACCATGCTCCTACAAACAAAGATTCTTGTCAATTTTTACCTACCAACTCGATTTTAATTTTAATTTTCGTTATGTTTCAGGGCCTGATGGTAATTTCATTTTCTGGACTTCTTTTTTTTTTTAAATTAATAAATGTTATTTTTATCTAAAAATGGATTAAGATAAAGTATTAAATAGGAAATTAGCTTAGGTTGACGCTGATTGTGTCTAGAAAAAAGAAAATAAAAAAAAATAAAACATTTAAGTACAAAATCTAAATCAATGTTCAAATTAATTGACATTATTAAAACATATTTATTTAATTTAATCCTTTTTTCAGAATACGAAAGTAAGTAACAGTGATGCTCAAACTTTTCTAAGGCCCCTTTTGATGAATTTATTTAATTTCATTTAATTTTACATTAATTAATATTTGTGTTATTTTTACAGAGGATGGTATGTTATTTTATTTATATTATCGTGAACATAAATAATTTCTAATCATGAGTAATCTAATTATTTTTATATATATTTTTTTGGTTTTGTTTCAGAAATTGTACCACGTAAGTTTTTTGATTAGGCTTCAAAAGTGTCTTTTGAATATTTACGTTTTTGCAATACTTAAATCTAAATGTACACTTTAAGCAAATAAAACAAGCATTCTACCAATATGATTTCAATGTCTTTTTCTATCCACCCAAAGGTTGTCTGGAAGAAATCGCTTTCAGTGATAAAACCGCCCATTGTGCTACCTTTTGTTTAGTAATTGTTATTTTTCTGTATTGTGTTTATTTTTGGTGTACAATAAAGAGTTTTCTATTCTATAATATACTCATCAATTATAATTTTTCAGCTATTCCTGGTAAATATTTTATTTAACTCGTTTTCTACACGTTAGATAAAACATTGAAATATTCAAATATCTCGTAGTCTTTTCTTTGAGTCGATACTATTCTATTTTTTATCTAAAAATATATAAACATCCACAAGTTTTCTTTTCTTTTTTGTTCTTTTCTTAATTAACAACTGATTTGAAAAAAAAAATCAAATCCAGAGGACAACCCTGACGAGTACGTACCGGACTCCGCAAAGGAAGAATACGACACAAGCGCGCGGCGGCTCGACGTCCCGGACGGGTACAAATTCCATGGGATCGGCCGCTACAACTTGCAGAACCTTAGGGTATGACCACAGTTTGAGATGCACTGAACTCCTTGCCGAGTCTGTGTTCCCCTTTTGAAGTAAAGCTTCTTTACGCACGCTTAACTTGAGGAGTAAGCTGGTGAATGCGTTACGTAGTGTGATGTCTATGTTCTCCTTTTGAAGTAAAGATTCTTTACGCACTCTTAACTTGGAGGTTAATGCGTTACGAAAAGTGTGATCGGGCGAGGCGAACGGAAGTTAAGAAGGAGATATACGTTAATGAAGATAGAAATTGAGAGAGTTACGTTTCGTATAATACTGTAGGGGCAAGAGAGAGAGGTGCGAGCGCACCTTTTTTTTTCTCTCTTTTTCAAGCTTTACTTCAGTTGTGTGTAAAGCGCACTCGTTTTTTTGTAGTTTTTACGTTTTCGTTGTTCTCTGGTGTTTTAATAAATAGTGTATCTATTTGTCTTTTTTTTAGGGTTCCGTTACCAAAGGGTAAAACGGGACCCTATTACTAAGGCTCCCCTGTCTGTCTGTCACCAGGCTGTATCTCATGAACCGTGATAGTTAGACAGTTGAAATTTTAACAGATGGTGTTTTTCTGTGGCCGCTATAACAACAGATACTAAAAATAAGAATAATATAAATATTTAAGGGCGCTCCCATACAACAATCGTGAATTTTTTGCTCATTTTTGTTCGATATTGATAACGGCAACAGGTAGAATCTTGAAATATTTACAGAAAATTAAGATAAAATTAATATTTAAGGGGGTCTCCCACACAACAAAGTACGTGACCCTTCATGCGCGAGGCCGACTCGCACTTGGCCGGTTATTTCAGATGAATATCGGTCTATATTAACTAATAATTTATTCTTACAGACGCGCCTCACTAATTCAGACAAGGTCCTTGTAAGTATGAGCACAGCTTCTAGCGATAGAACCATTGTGATTTACATTAACACGTTCACTGCTGAACCGGTTTATTATTTTTGGCCCATTTGCGAATCTTCACACAACGTGTGTGTTTACTGTTTACTGGCGTTGCGGGCGCACACAACTATTGTGATAAAATTGACAATAACAAGCCTCGCGCGTTTTCGTTTGCCGTAAAATTTTAAAAACACAAACGTGTGTGTTTTCAGCACTCAACCTGTTAAGACAATTTGTTCTATGTTGGCGTATATTGCTGACGGAAATGTTATCTATTTATCTATTTATTTATTCAATTGAAACGGCCGCAGCCAATTATAACAATCGATTACACAAAACACAGTGGAATACAGATAATACAAAATACACATACAGATTCACTCTCACTCTCTTTCACAAAACCGCAAGCATTCTGACAGTATATCTGACCATCCATCCGCATACACATCACAGCCTGGATTGGCGTCCAGGAGACCGTTGAGTGCGGAGAGGGTGCGAGGCACGGGCGAGTTCGCGCGCGCCACTGTGCGACAAGACGGTATACGGTACGGTGTGTGGTTATATATTTTTGACACAACTTAAATAACAATAATAGAATAGGAAACCACCGTGCAAACCGTGCTCAGCAGTGGGACGTTATGGGTTGATGATGATGATGATGAAATATAAAACTAACTTGAACTAAAACTTAAAAATCTAACAAAAGAGGGTGCCAATGAGGCATGTTGCTGATTAACAATATAATGTTTGATTCATATCCTACCATTACCACCTAATCTATATATATATATATAAAAACTAGCTGCGCCCCGCGGTTTCACCCGCGTAGTTCCTGTTCCGGGAATATGGGGATAAAATATAGCCTATGTTACTCGCTGTCAATGTTGCTTTACATTAGTGAAAGAATTTTTTAAATCGGCCCAGTGGTTTAGTCGAAACCTTACATATTTACAAACATACTTTCATCCCCTATATTTATTTTACCCCCCCAATGGTAAATTTTTACAAACTTTAAATGCCAAATTTATTTATATCTAATCAAACTTTCATCCCCTATTTCAAACCCTTACAATGCTTTTTTCGCGATAAAAATTACCCTATGTCCTTTCCTTGGCTCTATACTATCTCTGTACCAAATTTCATTTCAATCAGTTCAGTAGTTTAGGCGTGAAAGAGCAACAGACAGACAGACAGAGTTACTTTCGCATTTATAATATAAGTAAGGATGTTATGTTGGTTTGTGTACGCTTCAAAAACTCAAAAAGTTCTGCACCGATCGAGCTGAAATGTTAGCATGATATATAATCCGCATCAAGGATTGTTTTTATCTATTTTTTTCATCAGTGACATATCAGCGAATGTGCGAATGTGCCACAGCGAAGCGTGGCAGGGTACAGCTAGTATATTATAAATGCGAAAGTTTATGAGAATGGATGGATGTTTGTTCCTCTTTCACGCAAAACCAGTGAACGGATTTGGATGAAATTTGGAACACAGCTAGTTTATAACCAGGATTGAGTGATAGGGTACTTTTTATCTCTATAGTATGTTTCCGTGGGACTAAACGGGAACTACGCGGGTGAAACCGCGTGGCGCTGCTAGTAGTCAATAACACCGACATTTTATATGTAACAATATGATATAATTATGTAAACGGTTTGTAGAAAAGCATATGTATGCAATTAACACACATTATCACATCTTGAGGAAACGCACATACCTACCCGAGAATTATTTCGGATGTAAGTATGATAACCACCAATCTGGACCGGGCCTTCGTGGTGGATTAAGGCCTGACCCTCCTCACGAAAGTGAGGGAAGACCCGTGCCCAGCAGTGGGACGATATGGGTTGATGATGACGATGAAGCAGTTTGCCTTATCAATAAAATATTAAATTGAATGACCTTTCCAACATAGTTTATTTGTTTCAGAAAAAATATGTAAGTAAAATGTTATTTACCAAAGGTTTCAAGGTGTGAGTTTTTGCTAGAAGTTAACGTGTTTGGTCCCACAAACACCTAGACTCAATAGCCTGTACACACAAATGTTTATACTACGCGAGAATCGAACGCATAACCTAAGGAAATCAAACACCATTACCACACCAAGATTTATATATACAGTCACGCCTTGTCCCCGTTGGGGTAGGCAGAGACTACACCTTTCCACATGCCACGATCCTGACGCAGCTCTCTCGCTGCTTCCACTTCCACGGCTCCCTTCACACACGCTCGCCGGCTATAGGCACTTCTGACTTGGCCTTTCTTTAGCACGTCCTCGGTTGGATCGCGGTACGTTCGCCTACGCCGACCGCTACCGGCGGCCAATTCATACTAAATCCAGAAATCTGTTCGCCAATCTTCCTTCATCCATCCCCTCTAGATGTCCAAACCATCTAAGCATCCCTTTCTATATTTTTATCAATACTAGACTACTAATTTTCAATAATAAATGAATACTATTTCTGCACACTGACCACAAGAAATTAATTTCATCTTTGCCTTTTTACCTGAGTGCGCAACGCAAAGGAAGGTATTATGTTATCAAATCTTTGTATGTTAGTTCCTATCTGACGATCTAGGGACCAAACGCGTGGGTCGATTTTGATGATTCTTATGTCAATCGATTCGTCTTCACCTTGCTAGTGTCACAAAAGACATGAAAATAATCATTATTATCACAGTGGAGACCAGACGTGATAGAATAGAATAGAATAGAATAGAAAACTCTTTATTGTACACCAGAAACAAAAACACAGTACAGAAAAATTACAATAGGTAAACAAGGATAAGCGGTGGTAGCCTAGTGGGAGAACGTCCGCCTTCCAAGCAGAAGGTCGTGAGTTCAAATCCCAGTGCAGGCACGTACCAATGTGTTTCTTGTAAAACATATGTACGTAATTATCACTCGCTTTTCGGTGAAGAAAAACATCGTGAGGAAACCCACATACCTACACGAGAATTATTTCGGAGGTAGGTATGTGATCCACCAATCCGGATCTGGCCGCCGTGGTAGATTATGGCCTAATCCTCCTCACGAAAGTGAGGGGAGACCCGTGCCCAGCAGTGGGACGTTGTGGGTTGTTGATGAAATAAAAGTAGCACAATGGGCGGTATTATCGGTGATATGGTCAAAAATTAAAAAAAAAATATCAAGAAATTATATGTTTTCATAATTTTCGTTTATTCTAGACTAATATCAAAGTTAAGGTCAACCCGCCTCCAACGGGGGAAGAACAATATGCTAAGAGAAGAAACGACCCCACGGACGACGCCCCCGCCGACGCCCCCACGCCCCATGACCCCCACTTCGTCACGATTCAGTTCCACTTTTCACCGCTCAGTCCAGAAGACCTAACCAGTTACTACGTTCGATTCGAATCGGCTACTCAACCTGGGCATTACAAATATAAAACAATTGTCGTGCTACGTAAGTAAAAGAAAGAAAGAAAAACATTTATTCTGACACAACTGCACACAACAGCGAACAACGTACTTATTTAGAGACAAGACAAGAAAATGAAAACACACGATGAACATAATAGTGTACGCAGATAGCCGTCGCGCAGTGATGTCAGACAAGGCTTGAGCTCAGCATAATGCTGTGGTCAAACCACAACGCAACAGTACATGTTTTTTTATTTTTTATTTACTGAATTTGAGACTCTAGAACCGATGTCTCCGAGTGATGAGCGCAGTTCAGTGCCGCAACAGATTCTGGGTGGCACTGTGTTATGGGCATGCGTGACGCTTACCAAAAACTCGAAACTCAAATCTTTTATTGTAAATAGGCAAAATATTTCACTTTTACACGTCAAAAATAATATCTTATATCTATATATATATAAATGTTATGTTGGTTTGTGTACGCTTCAAAAACTCAAAAAGTTCTGCACCGATCGAGCTGGAATTTTAGCATGATATATAATCCGCGTCAAGGATTGTTTTTATCTATTTTTTTCATCAGTGACATATCAGCGAATGTGCGAATGTGCCACAGCGAAGCGTGCCAGGGCACAGCTAGTGTTACATAAGTATAGAAATACAAAAA
This sequence comes from Campaea margaritaria, assembly GCA_912999815.1. Lineage (NCBI taxonomy): Eukaryota > Metazoa > Arthropoda > Insecta > Lepidoptera > Geometridae > Campaea > Campaea margaritaria. The sequence continues at coordinate 4,360,826 of OU538818.1, forward strand.
AATAAGTCAAAATATTATGATCTACGAAACTAATGATTATTATCTAATTATCGTTTGAGTTTGAAAAAGGGTATTTCCCTTTCAAGTGCTGACTCACGCCTGAATCTCGCACAAGAAAAGGAAAACTCCATTGACTCTACCAGTGCTTCGGAAATACGCCCGTTAGAGAAGATAGCACCAAGAAACTCTACGGCGGTGTCATTTTTTAAATTCGTTCCTTAATAATATTAAAAAATTAACACAGATGTTTGTCATGTGAACGTGGCCGCAGGTTTGTTTGACAGTTTGTCAGTTTGTCATTTTGACAGGTTGACGTTAATTTCAGACCGCGCCACGGTGCCAATTAAGCCGGTGACAGCCGACCTTGTCCCTGGACAGAATTTGAACATAACCAAGATACCATTCCGATGTAATAAATGCACATTGAAAGTAAGTAATGTCTCCTCGAAAAACCCTGGAAAATATTCCCTCCGTGACGTATCCGCCAATGGCGAACGTCAATGGAGAATCATTTCAGAAGTATGTATGTCACAGGTAGGAATTTTACGTCAGTTTGACGTCCGCTCACAGTCATTTAGACGTATCTGACGTCATTTTACTACGTCGGGAGCCTCCGCAGATGACGTCAATTTGTCGCAGCCATGCGACGTCATTTGAAACTACGTCAGAATGACGTACTTTATAGGGTGGATACGTCGCTAAATCGTACATTCACGACCCTTAACAACCTGGCGCTAAGACGTCTGTGCGACGTACATAATCGACGAATAAAGTACTGACTCTAAATTGACCTTAGAATGACGTCATTTATTCGTCTAGGCCGGATTTTCCTACCTGGGGTTACCCCCAACTCGGAGCGGGCTCCCATGGTGGTTTATGGGGTAATCTTCCTCACGAAAGTGAGAGGAGTCAGGAGACTCATGCTCAGCTGTGGGACGTTATAGGTTGACGAAAGCGATGATGAGGACGCTGTCCAAACTGATAAATTTTGCTTTTCTTCAAACGGCAGAGTTTGATGGTGCGTTCGATAGATGGCGGCATCACCAATTTGGACCCGTCTAAGTTCCGCTTCTGGAGCGACTCAGAGAGGTATTTTTTTTTAATTATTATGTTTATAGTAATACGTATACCAAACGTCGAAATTCGACGTCGCACTAAAGTTGAAGATGTAGGTATACGGATAGCAAGGCTTAAGTGGAGATGGGCAGGACACTTGGCAAGGCGGGATGACCAAAGATGGACGAAAGTAATAACGGAGTGGTGGCCAAGAGGAGCGCAACGCCTGCGAGGCAGACCACCAGCCCGACGGTCGGACGACATCGCCAAGCACGTCGGGATTGAATGGATGAGACTGGCACAGGACCGGAACAAATGGCGTGAAACAGAGGAGGCCTGTACCCAGATAGATAGAACAGATAGATAGATGTTCATAGAAGAAATCGATTTCAACGATAAGACTACCAATTGTGACACGAATTGTTAACACGTTCACTTATAAAACACACGCGTCTGTGTTTTTTATAATCTTAGGGCAAGCGAAAACACGCCTGGCGCGCGAACCCGCACTGCTGTGTTGGCAATTTTAACACACCAGTTGTGTGCGCCCGCACTACTGATTCAGTTTAGTTACGACGCAACGCCAGAACGCCAGTAACCAGTAAACACATACGTTGTGGGAAGATTCGGAAAAGAGCCAAAGAAAGCAAAACGGTTCAGCAGTGGGCGTGTTAAGTTTGTTTTTAATCCCCGACGAAAAAGAGGGCTGTTTTAAGTTTGTATGTGTGTGTCTGTCTGTAGCATCGTAGCTCCCAAACGGATGGACCGATTTTGATTTAGTTTTTTTAGTTCGCTGCATTTCGGTTTATGCCCCAGAGAGAGATCGAAACGAGGTGGAAAATAATTGTGTTTTTTTTTTATTTTTTGCAGTAATGGTAAAGAGTAAGTAGAGTTTAATTTAAATTCAAATTGTGCAAAAAGATTTTTGGTTAAAAATATAAGTTTTTATTTTTATCTGGTGAATACAATAAATAAATTTAAAAGTACCTTATAAATCTAACAAAATATTTCCATGAGCCATGGTGCCAACAACACTGGCTGCTAATACTTTTTTCCATTTTATGTAACTCATGCAAGTTTAAAATCGTCATTATACGGAGCCCTACTTTGTAAAGCCGTGACACGCACTTTGCCTTTTAAAAAATAAAATGAAACGTAACATAATATTGCTTAATTTTCATACAAATGATAAGCGCGACCGACGCACGCACCGACGGTCGGTCGAGCACTAAAACCGGCCTAAAAACCCACTCTCGTCAAATTAAAAAAAAAACAGTCTGTCACCAAAAACTGTCAAAAACAATAAAAAAAGCCCTTTTTTACTGAAATTTTTAAAGCACCATTTGTTTTTAGGCGCAAGCATCTCGACATTGAGATAGGGAAGTCGAAATTCCAAGACTTTGGTGATTATTTCGTTTTCCTACAAACTGAAGACGGCACCGAAGAGAGAATCAAAGTGCTGACATTAAAGGGTAAGAAACCAGTGGCTCTCAAACTTTTTTACGACGCCTCTTTTTACCCAACTGTTAAGAAAAGTTTTTTTTCGCGCGTGTCTTGTTTGTATGTATAGCTAGGCATACACGCACAGATTTGTCCGTCAGATCTGCCCGACAGACGTTCCTGGCAGGCAAAACTGCTGGTGAATGGTGAAAACAGACACATCCGACAGGCAAATCATTCAGAAAAGCATTCTGTCGAGTGTATAGGTTTCTGGGTGCATGATTTATAATTTACTAGCTGCGCCCCGCGGTTTCACCCGCGTTTAGTATTAACTGTTGATTTTTACGGGATAAAAAGTTTTCTTTGTAGTAATAGAGGTAATAAACTATCTGTGTGCGAAATTTCATCAAAATTCGTTCATTGGTTTTTGCGTGAAAGAGTAACAAACATCCATCCATCCTCACAAACTTTCACATTTATGGTATTTTAGCATTATTTAAGTACAAAACGTTTAAATAAATATTATTATAATTTCAGGTCCAGGTAATCAATCTTTCTTTTAATTAATTCTGAAAACATATCCATTATTAAGTATATTTTTTACATAATTTGTTGACTAGCTAAGCCCTGCGTGTTTCGCGCGATTTTCCTGTAGCTCCATTTAAACTTTGACATCCTGTTTAATCCCTTCAGGGGTAAATATTAAATATTTGTTTTGTGTAATAACATAGAATTCTTAAAATATGGAAAAAAGAAATCTACCATCTATTCTATTACTTAGATTGCTTTTTTACTTCTATTCTTTATGTACAGTGGTGTCGACGGATCTAGGCCGACGTGAACGCAGGCCCTCGGAAAGTTTGCGCATGCAGTCACGAAGAAATGTTTCAGTGCGCCTTGCCTTGTTCTCAGTAGGTGGGGAATAGTGGGAAATGCCAGGCGGCCAACCCTAACTGGCCAAATGCTAACTCGCTTCCAAATACGAACACTTTGACGCTTTCTGCGGCGACACTTCACGATGGCCGAGATAAATCGACACTATCTATATATATATAAATGTTATGTTGGTTTGTGTACGCTTCAAAAACTCAAAAAGTTCTGCACAGATCGAACTGAAATTTTAGCATGATATATAATCCGCATCAAGGATTGTTTTTATCTATTTTTTTCACCAGTGACATATCAGAGAATGTGCGAATGTGCCACAGCGAAGCGTGGCAGGGTACAGCTAGTTGGACAATAAAGTATTTTCTATTCTACTCTATACTGTCAAAACCCGAGTGAAACCGCGGGATAATATTTTAACTCGTGTTTTCTTTGGTATTTCAGATTCAACAGGTAATATTTTTACACGTTTTTAGGGTTTTTTCTTGCATTATATAAGGGTTTTTTTCACGTTTTTAGGGTTCCATGCCCAAAGGGTAAAACGGGACCCTATTACTAAGACTCCACTGTCTGTCTGTCCGTCTGTCACCAGGCTGTATCTCATGAACCGTAATAGTTAGACAGTCGGGGGCTCCCATACAACAAACGTGAATTTTTTGCTCATAATTTGCTCGATATTGATAACGCCAACAGGTAGACGCTTGAAATATTCACAGAATATTTAGTTATATATTCACAAAAATAAATGATTAAGTTAAAATAAAATTAATATTTAAGAGGGGCTTCCATACAACAAAGTACGGAACCCTTCGTGTGCGAGGCCGACTCGCACTTGGCGGTTTTTTTACAATGCTGTTGCTATCCTTATCATTTGCTTAGTGTCAAAAAAAGACAGCAATAGACAATTATGTTTTCAAGATTTCGAACGTTCCAGAAACACTCCGCAATGTTATTTAATGTGCCTACTTCAAGTTTTTAACGATATCTTTTATGTGTTTCAGGTGGAGGTAAGAAAATTCATTAAAATATTCTAATATTAGAATTTAATTACTCTTTTAGCGGGAGGCCTCCTCTGAAAGAGACCGCCTGGGGAAGTCTCACACCTTTGTCATATATTCATCCGTCAAGCAGTGTGCAAACATTACTGTGTTCCGGTTTGAAGGGCACTGTTTCCAGCTACATTACTGGGCATGAGACTTTAGAGCCGATGTCTCAGGGTGACGAGCGCAGTGCAGTGCCGCGCAGGATAATGCAATGCAAAGTTCTGGGTGGCGCTGTGACTGTTATAGGCAGGCGTACCGCTTATCATCTCGTCTCGTCACCCAGTAAAATAAATAATTATAATTATCCACAGATATTAAAGTGCAACGCTTGTCGACTGCAGCCGAAGTGGGCCAACATGTCGATAATACCGTTAAGTACGAATGCGGCGACTGCGCCTTGGAGGACATCTTGTGTGAGGGAGAGAGCGTGCTGACATCCGGCCGCGTGTCCATCGTGACAGCTTCCAAATTTGTCAATTTCAACTTTCCTAGGTAAATCTACTTTGAAATCCAGTCAATAGATAGATAGATAGATTATTTTTAGGGTTCCGTACCCAAAGGGTAAAATAGGACCCTTTTACTATGGCTCCGCTGCTCTGTCTGTCACCAGGCTGTATCTCATGAACCGTAATAGTTAGACAGTTGACATTTTCACATTTGATGTATTTCTATGGCCGCTATTATATAACAACAAATACTAAAAATAAGAATAAATTATTTTTTAAGGGGGCTCCCATACAACAAAGTACTGAACCCTTCGTGCGCGAGTATGACTCGCACTTGGCTGGTTTTTAAATACATATATCTTTAAAGATAATTTAAAACTACTTCACTAGCTTATATATCCCTCTCAACTTCCGTTCGCCTCGCCCGATCACACTTTTCGTAACGCTCTCGTCACGATTGCGGGTAGAGGTGCGGGGACGCGGCGCGGGGGGGGGGGGGGGGGGGAAGGCATGTCCACTCTGTATGTTGTAATACTTATTTATTATCCTTTGTATATTTTTCAGCTTCGAAAACGAAAATTCTTGCGTTTACATCGGAATGTTCAAAATTGGTGAAGCCATGCATAAGAAAACAGTTCAAGTAATTGAAAGTAAGTACATACAAATTATAGTTTAAAAAATCATGGATTTTAAGTTTTTTTTTTATCTATAATTTATTTTCTTTTTTTTTTGTTACTTTTTTTTTTAAGTAAAACTTCTTTACGCACGCTTGACTTGGGGAGTAAGCTTGCGTTACGAAAAATGTGATCGGGCGAGGCGAACGGAAGTTGAGAGGGAGGTATAAGTTAGTGAAAATAGCAGGAGAGAGAGTTACGTATCGTATATTTTTTTAAATATCTTTAACTATCTGCGCCTCGCGGTTTCACCCGCACAATTCAAGTTTTCCCGCAATAACTCTCTTAAAAGCAATATATTTTCCCCGTTTTTGCCACATTCCTCATTGATGCTCCGCTCCTATTGGTCGTAGCGTGATGTTGTATAGCCTATAACCTTCCTCGATAAATGGACTATTCAACACAAAAAGAATTGTTCAATTAAGACCAGTAGTTCCTGAGATCCTAGCGCTCAAACAAACAAACTCTTCAGCTTTATATATTAGTATAGATGAAGATTTTCTTTGGATTTTTTTTTTTTTTTTTAGTTTCAGTTTTACATCTACTATGAATCCCATCGTGTTTATTGTATTGTATTGTCATCGGTCACACATCACACCAAACTCCATGACACCCTCATTCCCCTGATGTTTTTTTTTAAATGTAAAATGTCTTTTTCAGATTCATGTAAGTAACCATTTCTTAATTTTTCCTTCGATATTTATAATGTTAAAGGCGCTCACTCGCTAGCTTTCAAACTCGCCGACTAGCAGCTCGTAAATCGAGCAGCATCGAGCCTGACATTGCTTCTTGCCAAATTTCACGATTCTAGGTTAACCGGAAGTACCTACCTTATACAAAATACAAAATAATAGCTTTTTCTATATATATAAAAATGTTATGTTGGTTTGTGTACGCTTCAAAAACTCAAAAATTTCTGCACCGATCGAGCTGATATTTTAGCATGATATATAATCCGCATCAAGGATTGTTTTTATCTATTTTTTTCATCAGTGACATATCAGCGAATGTGCGAATGTGCCACAGCGAAGCGTGGCGGGGTACAGCTAGTAGTTTATAGTTTTTGTTTGTTTTTGACGTGACAACGTCTAATAAATCGATGAACGCCGGCTGCATGCACGAAAAAGTTTACACATCGTCCCGTAACGCTCATTGTACGCTTGCGCCGCGTCTATCTCTCTTCTCTTCTTGACAGGTTAATTATTCTTGCATTTTATAAATCTTATTATTAGTATAAATTTATTCTTTTATTGTTAAAAAATGATTCAAATTTATTCATAAAAGTATGCAATCTTTTCATCAATGTTTTGTTATGACGTTGTCACGTTAAAATATCGTCCGTAAACCAACTTTGCAGACAACCAATTTTTTTATAGCTTTTTATTCCGTTTATTGCTATATTAATTCTCATAATAATGTGACCGTTTTTAATTACAGCTCCAGGTAAGACGATTATGTAAAAAAGGCATAAGTATCCAAACCTAGCAAAAAATCCCTAAAAAAAAAGAAAGAAATAGACCTAATAAACAGTTTTCTATTCTATTCTATTCTATTCTAGCTGAATATATAGATTTATTCATCATCATCAACCCATAACGTCCCACTGCTGGGCACGGGTCTCCCCTCACTGTCGTGAGGAGGGTTAGGCCATGATCCACCACGGGGGCCAGATCCGGATTGGTGGATCACCTACCTACCTCCGAAATAATTCTCGGGTAGGTGTGTGGGTTTCCTCACGATGTTTTCCTTCACCGAAAAGCGAGTGATAATTACGTACATATGTTTTACAGAAACACATTGGTACGTGCCCGCACTGGGATTTGAACTCACGACCTTCTGATTGGAAGGCGGACGTTCTCCCGCTAGGCTACCACCGCTTCAAGATTTATTCAAGAGCACTAAATTACATCATAATATTTAACATGTTCACTGCTGAAAACACACACGTCTGTGTTTTTATAATGTTACGGCAAGTGAAAACACGTCTGGCGTGCGAGCCCGCACTGCTGTTGAAAATTTTATCACATCGGTTGTGTGCGCCCGCACAGCAGTAACAGTAAAAAATAAGCACACACGTTGTGTGAAGATTTGCAAAAGTGCCAAAAAATTGAAACGTTTCAGCAGCTAATGTGGTGACCTTATGGTGTATTGTGTCCAGTGAAATCACTGGGCATATGAGACTTTAGAGCCGATGTCTCAGGGTGACGAGCGCAGTGCGCCGCGCAGGATTATGCAATGCAAGGTTCTGGGTGGTGTTGTGACTGTTATGGGCAGGCGTAGCGCTTACCATCAGGTGACTTGCTTGTCTCGTCACTCAGTCAAACAAAAAAATATATATCACTCGCTTTTCGGTGAAGGAAAACATCGTGAGGAAACCCACAATATCTACCTACCTGAGAATTATTTCGGAGGTAGGTATGTTATCCACCAATCCAGACCGGGCCCCCGGATTATGACCTAACCATTATGTAAGTGATGGGAGACCCGCGCTCAGCATTGGGACGATATAGATTGATGATTATGATTCGATGTTGATGAAACTTTGATTCGGAAGCTCCGAATTTTTCGTAATCAAGTAAAACCACGGTTTTGTCCACGACACAGCCACACCCCTTATCGTCCCACTTTCCTAAATAAAAACGTTTGATGTAACCATTGAATTCGCAGCTGTTAAGATAGAGAAGCAAGAAGTGCAAGCAATATCAGAAGGTCTGCAATTCGAACAGGAAATTCCATACTCCTGCGACGGAGATTGTAGTATAGAGAAGGTAAACTCTATTTTCCTTACTTTTTTATATCATAAATGCGAAAGTAACTCTGTCCGTCTGTCTGTTACGCTTTCACGCCTAAACTACTGAACCGATTTAAATTAAATTTGGTGCAGAGATAGTCTAGAGCCTAAGAAAGGACACAGGCTTCTTTTTAATGCGAAAAGGGGTCGTATGGGGTTGAAATAGGGGATGAAAGTTTTCGTGGAAGCGCAATCGCGAGCCCGCGTCCACCCCAACATGCGGAGAGGAGAACATCCCGGGGTTTTTAGTGGGTAAACCCCGTCAGGCGCGTCACAGGACGCGAGCTGGCGGGGGAGCCCCACATAACCATCCGGCCTCCCCCCGAGGCCGAGGTATGCTAAGGTCATTCCCCCGGGTTAAAAAAAAAAAAAAAAAAAAGGGCATGAAAGTTTGTATGGAAATACCACAGAACCGATTTAAAAAGCTCTTTCACTAATGGATAGCTAGATTCTATTGAGTGACTATAGGCTATATTTTATCCCCGTATTCTCACAGAAACGGGAACTACGCGGGTGAAACCGCGGGGCGCAGCTAGTATATAGTATTGATCACGTACATAGATTCAAGCCAAGTCAAAAGGACCCATAACCAGCGGTCATGTATGAAGGGACTCACAGAAGTGGAAGAAGCGAAAGAGCTGCGTCAGGATCGTGGCATGTGGAAAGGTGGAAAGAATGGTGGGACTACAGAATTGCATTATCATTGGCTTTCAATACGTGTGCAAATTTTCAAATTAATCGGACGTCTTTAAATTGGTGAACGTTTAACACTTTGACTGCTGAGTCGATTCGCTTGTCTAGCCACGGGTGCGGCTCTGCACGCTCCATAGTGTTTTCCCATGCAACAAACACAGCAGTTGTGTTATGCCGGACTCGTGGCAAGTTATGAAAAACCCAACAGTTGTGTTTTCAGCAGTGAACGTGTTAAGATTTCGTTACGTAGATACAGGTGAAGCCATTGAATGGCGTCTATACGCAGCTGTAGTCCCGAAGCGGTGGCACGCTGAAGCCGTTGGAGATTTTATTTATTTATTTGTTTCAATATACAGTGCCATAACAGCTGTTTCCAAAGCGACACCGTACTTACATGTAACTAAGAACCAACACATAAGGGCTACATCCGTAAAATATCACCAAACATGTAAAAATGTCCAGCTCGCTGTGCTCAGCGCAGATTCGATTCAACAATCGAAGAGCCCTAGTAATAGGTGCTTGGTGGAGCACATTGGTTCTTCCGACTGACACCGCAAACAATTGATGCAGATGTCCCAGGTTTTCTTACTTTTAGCATAATTCACCCCTGGACTTCAATTCACCTCATTAATTTTTTAGGTTACATTGAATGGGGTGCCTTTGGAAGCAGTGACGTCTAGAAGGTCGGCGTCTTTATCGGGTGGCGTTGCATTCTATACGGTGTGTTGTTAATATAATTAAGCTTCTTCCATACTGACTTTTGCCAGATACTCATCCGCCAAGCAGTAGTGTGCAAACATTACTGTGTTCCGGTATGAAGGGCACTGTTTCCAGCGACATTCCTGGGCATATGAGAATTTAGAGCCGATGTCTCAGGGTGACGAACGCAGTGCAGTGCCGCGCAGGATTATGCAATGCAGGGTTTTGGGTGGTGCTGTGACTATTATGGGCAGGCGTAGCGCTAACCATCAGGTGAACGACTTGCTCGTCTCATCACTCAGTCAGTAAAAAAAGCCACGAGCAAAAACAACAGAACAACAATCAACGAGATGAGTTCTGCAAAGTGCATGATTGTCGTTGCAGTATAGCCCGACGACGCTCTCCATCCGTATATCTTCGTACGCGCCGTGCTTCATGGGCACTTACCAGGCCCTGTTCAGCACAAGCTCAGGGCCCGTTACGAAGACTGTGCTCGAGATCAAGTATGTACCCCCCTTAAAACTTTGACTGCTGAGCCGTTTTGCTTGTCTAGCCACGGGTGCGGCTCAGCACACTCCACAGTGTTTTCCCATACAACAAACACAACAGTTGTGTTCTCAGCACTGAAGGTGTTAACACTATCACGTCAGAGAAGATAGCACCAAGAAACTCTACGGGAATGTCATTTTTAGGGTTCCGTGCCCAAAGGTTAAAACGGAACCCTTATTACTAAGACTCCGCTGTCTGTCCGTCTGTCACCAGGCTGTATCTCATGAACCGTGATAGTTAGACAGTCGAAATTTTCACAAATGAAGTATTTCTGTGGCCGCTATAACAACAAATACTAAAAATAAGAATAAAATAAATTTTAATGGGGGCTCCCATACAACAAACGTGATTTTGTTGCTCATTTTTACTTGATATTGATAATGGCAACGGGTAGACGCTTGAAATATTCACAGGATATTTAATTATATATCCACTTTAAAAATAAATAATTAAATTAAAATAAAATTAATGTTTAATTAATGGGCTCCCGTACAATAAAGTACGGAACACTTCGTGCGCGAGTCCGACTCGCACTTAGCCAGTTTATCCAATTTTCGTAATTCATTTTTTTAAGTCACATAAGGTACGATATTACGATATTATTACTTATGTATGTAGAGACCCGAACGACCAAGCAGAAGCCTCGGCAGCAACGGAGGCCGCTCCCGCTGAGGGGGGCGTGACCACCGCTGCAGAGGAGGCCCCAGCGGAAGGGGCCCCAGCAGAAGAGGCCCCAGCAGAAGAGGCTCCGGCTGAAACCACCCCAGCAGAAGAGGCCCCCGCTGAAGGTGAGACTGCAGCGCCCGCTGAAGGTGAGACTGCAGCGCCCGCTGAAGCTGAAGCTGCAGCGCCCGCTGAAAGCGAGGCCCCCGCTGAGGACGTCCCCCCTGAGGGCCGGAAGAAAACACCGTAACGGAAGCCTGATATATACAAATAAAAAAAAAATACTAAACACTATTTAAAAATAAATAATAATTAAGCTATTATAGTTAGATACATTAGTTTAAGCATTAAAAAAATATTTCAATAAGAATTTGAAAACAAAAGAGATTGCTTATTAAGACCGTCCATTGTGACACTGATTGTAAAATTTGTTTTGTTCTAGTTTTAAGTTTTTCTTTGTTCTGTGGTGTTTCAGTAAAGAGTTTATCTATCTATCTATCTATCTATCTATATGTTAATAAAAAATATGTATTAAATAATATATTATTGAGCAACAATTGATCTGATGAAAACGTTTTATTTTTCTGATAAATTGACGCGCTTTAAGTAATAGGGGGCGTCGTTGTTTACCTCATCATCATCAACCCATATCGTCCCACTGCTGAGCACGGGTCTCCCCTCACTTTAGTGGGGAGGGTTAGGCCATAATCCAGCACGGGGGCCGTGGCCGGATGGGTAGATAACATACCTCCTTCTGAAATAATTCTCGGGTAGGTATGTGGATTTCCTCACGATGTTTTCCTTCACCGAAAAGCGAGTGGTAATTACGTACATATGCTTTACAGAAACACATTGGTGCCTGCTTGCACTGGGATTTGAACTCACGTCCTTCTCCTTGGAAGGCAGACGTTCTCCCACTAGGCTACCGCCAGTTATTAGAAGCATTAAAGTGTTTAACGCACTGAATACCGGTCTTGGTTTTTGTCATTTTTGCGATCGTCATTTAATTATGTGGTTGACTGTCCCTTTCCCCACTTTATGGCAACGAACCTAACCGTATTCGGCCAGAATGTGGCACACGCAGTCTCGGCCCGATGCAACATCTCGAGTGAAGTACCGCTAGGCTGGGTAAACAGTAACGCAAAATGTCACGGTTGCGGTAGGTTATTTTTTAACACGTTGAATGCTGAACCGGCGTGTACATTTGGGCACCGTTACGGACCGTGTGCGTTTTCCAGCAATGACGTGCCGTCTGTGTGACCGTCAAAATATAATCATTGCGCACAGCGACTGATCAAGAGTTCTGACCGCCCTTTTATCCGACCCCCCCCCCCCCCCCCCCTCCAATTGTATCAAACCAAATTGTCTCGGTCTAGTTGAAATATGTACGGTAGAGCAATGATGCTAGATTAACAGTACATGCGAAGAAACGATTTCAGCTCCCCCCCCCCCCCCCCGATCCTCGCGCCCTACGCTGCAGCTTAATTAGCCTAAGGGTTAATCAGGCCCTGATCGCGCGCCCTTTACTATTCACGTCGAAGGACCGCGTCGCGTCGGCGGCGGCGGGCCGGATTAAATGCTTTCGCGGGCCGTACTTTGCCCATCACTGGAGCTTTTATCCATTAAGCCATTACGCCTAAGTTTATGACCTTTCTCTACCATTACCGTTCAGTACGCATTACCCTTAGAAAGTGTCATATAAGTGTATCGCGGTTAGAAACCCCTTTTTTATAGTTGACTGCGATAATTATTCACTTTATTTGATAGTAGTGGGAGGCCTCTTCCGCAAGAGACCACCTGGGGAAGTACCACTCCTTTGCCAGATATTCATACGTCAACTAATAACGCTAGTAATTTCGCTGGAAACAGTACCCTTCAAACCGGTACACAGTCATGTTTGCACACTACTGCTTGGCGCATGAATATCTGGCACTTCAACACACGAATAAACACAACATGGAGAAAAAATTTAAACAAAACAAAACGTCAAATTTTCAGTTTTCCCGCCTAAAATCCCTGCCACAGACCAAATACACCTCTGCTTTCGTATTTTATACTATTTTCCTAAGGTCGTCGAACTATTACCACAGAATACTAAACAGTATAATTTCTTTTTAACGATTCGCAAATAACGCATTTGCAACAAATTTTTGACATACACGAATATGTCAAAAATTTGTTGCAGGTGGAAAAGGTCATAAGCCCAAAAGTATTTCTATATAATAGATAATGGATTATGTAAATACAATGTAGTTTACCTACCAGTACAGTCGGTTATAGAAGTAACTGAACATGCCCCAATGTAGAATTTAATTGTAGATACATTTTTGTTTACTTGTATACCAAATTTAATTGCGGAAATGTTAGCTTCGTAAATAATTTAAAACGCGCAAATTTTTTTTTAGTTATTTCGCTGCTTATGTCCCTCCCGGTCTGTTTTCTCGTCACGTAGGTATATAATATTTTGTTACCATATTTTTATATTCAACGATGCCAAGAAATCGCCCCGTTCCGTCCGGCACCACAACGGCGCGTGAAAAAGCACGTTACGTTATACTTACGTTTTAAATCGTGGAGATAATCAGCTACTTTTGATGCCGACTGTACTTACTCCGAAAATCCCGTAAACTTGGCCTACAAACTTGAATAGAAAACTAATCAAAACGAGTGAAGCTCAACACCGTCCCACATTCAACCTTTTTAGTTTTATATATCGTGTCCAAGTTAAAGGTTAAGAGAAATTAGGCCGCATTGAAAACGACGAGTAGGTTGTAATATAAGTGAATTATTCGTGCATACATCCCATCCCGCTTCGCTTTCGCCGTTTAGCGGTGACAGTAGGTAAACTAAATCGCAACAAGTAACTGTTCTTTAGTTTAGTCAGGCAAAAAGCGCCGGAACCGCCGCACGCCATCTTGGCTGTATACCGTCGCGTGCATTATCAAAAAATTTAAAAGTAAATAACACTGGCCGGTTTGCGATTCGAGTGTGTTCTTTAAAAATAAACAGTTTAGTGATGTGACGTGAAGGTTTACAATTATCGATAGAGAGTGACATTTGAGTTTTGAATCGTTTTGAATCGGTATGTAATCGTTAATAATATATATCTTATATCTTTAAATGAGCAATTCTTGTATATATATATAATAATTGGAATCTCGGAATCGGCTCCAACGATTTTCATGAAATTTAGTATATAGGGGGTTTCGGGGGCGATAAATCGATCTAGCTAGGAATCATTTTTAGAAAATGTCATTTTATTCGTTTTTTTTTATAAAAAAAAAATACCGAGCAAAGCTTGGTCATCCAGGTACTTTTATATTTAATCGTGTGCTGGTAGATATACGCAAATTGCGTGTCGAATCGATATAATGGCAGCGTGTGAAAAGAATGTGGTACATTGTCGAAAGAACAGCAATTTTGTTACACACAGACACATATATTGCGAGGTTTAGGAAAAAGCATTATTGCTTACCGACAATTCAATGGATAATAAAAATTGAAAGTGTGTGGCTGTCATTTCAAAACATATCTAATCTGGTACAAATGTTGGAGCTATAATAATGCTAGGTAACCAACCGGTTTCATAATTCAGTTACGTCTCTCTGTCTCAGAAATGTTATTAATTACTAGCTGCGCCCCGCGGTTTCACCCGCGTAGTTCCTGTTCCCACGGGAATATGGGGATAAAATATAGCCTATGTTACTCGCTGTCAATGTAGCTTTCCATTAGTGAAATAATTTTTTAAATCGGCATAGTGGTTTAGCCTTACATATTTCCATACATACTTTCATCCCTTATATTTATTTTGCCCCCTCAAGGGTAAATTCTTACAAACTTTGAATGCCAAATATATTTATATCTAATCAAAAGCCTAAAAACTAAATTTCAAGCTTCTAGCTTCAAAAATGACGAAACTTCCATACAAACTTTCATCCCCTATTTCAAATCCTTACAATGCTTTTATCGCATTAAAAAGTAGCCTATGTCCTTTCTCGGGCTCTAGACTATCTCTGTACTAAATTTCATTTCAATCGGTTCAGTAGTTCAGGCGTGAAAGAGCAACAGACAGACAGAGTTACTTTCGCATTTATAATATAAGTAAGGATTATAGCGGGTGGATAGATTTTGATGAGACATTCTGTATACGAATAAAATTGTAAGAAAAATAACTAAAACAGTGCTTAAGTAAGTACATAGAAAAATATTTTTTATAAAAATAAATCGTCATCTTCAACCCATATCGTCCCACTGCTGGGCACGGGTCTCCCCTCACTTTCGTGAGGAGGGTTAGGCCATAATCCACCACGGTGGCCAGATCAATACCTCCGAAATAATTCTCGGGTAGCTATGTGGGTTTCCTCACGATGTTTTCCTTCACAGAAAAGCGAGTGATAATTACGTACATATGTTTTACAAGAAACACATTGGTATGTGCCCGCATTCGTATTTGAACTCACGACCTTCTGGAAGGCGGACGTTCTCCCAATAGGCTACCACCGCTAGTAAAAAAAAATTAAATTATAAAAGACTTTTGATGGAGAGGAAAATACACACAGAATGCTAGTTGTTTTGCCACGCTGATTTAATGCTGAATTTTGCAATTATAGTGTTAAAGTATGGTAAATGTGGGGTCCATAATAGTATTTTTTTAATTATTTTTTTTGATGTAAACCTTTTTTACGCGCGCTTGACTTGGGGAGTGAGCTGGTGAATGCGTTACGAAAAATGTGATCGGGCGAGGCGAACTGAAGTTGAGAGGGAGATATAAGTTAGTCAAGATAGAATGAGAGAGAATTACGTTTCGTATATTTTTTTAAATATCTTTTACTACCTGCGCCCCGCGGTTTCACCCGCGTAGTTCCCGTTTTGTCCCACGGGAACATACTATCGGGATAAAAAGTACCCTATCACTCAATCCTGGTTATAAACTATCTGTGTTCCAAATTTCATTCGAGTCCGTTCTGCAGTTTTTGCGTGAAAGAGGAACAAACATCCATCCGTCCATTCTCACAAACTGTCGCATTTATAATATTAGTAGGATAGCAGAATGAATTTTTTTTTTGAAATATTTTCTTTGTTTTAATTTTTTATATAAAGTCTTCCTTCTACTAGATGTCCCAGCACACATTACCCTTGTTTACCTATTGTAATTCTTCTGTACTGTGTTTATTTTTGTTTCTGGTGTACAATAAAGAGTTTTTCTATTCTATTCTATTCTATTCCGTTTTTCTTTTTTCTTTTCGAAACCTCCTCGAAAGTTTGTGGGGAATTAGCAGCACGCGAGCGAGTGAGCACAGACGGAAAGCGTGAAGCGATGCGAAGGGATACAAAATTAAATGAACAGTTTGTATTATGTCACACATCCATTCAAATTGAACCGAGTTTGCATGTAATTAATCTGTAACAATGATTATACATTACACATCAGCCACAAGATAGATAGATAACCTCTTTATTGAAACACCTCAGAGTAAAGAAAACATAAAAATTTAGAACAAACAAAAAAATAACACGAAATGTTTTTTGTCGTTTCGCGGAAATATGTGCATTGAAGTAAAACTTGTCTACGCACGCTTGTCTTGGGGAGTAAGCTGGTGAATGCGTTACGAAAAGTGTGATCGGGCGAGGCGAATGGAAATTGAGAGGGAGGTATACGTTAGTGAAGATACGAGTAGAAAGAGATAGAGTTACGATCCGTATATTTAAAAAAAAATCTTTAATGCACTTTTTTTTTCATATTTTTGTATTGAAGTTTTACGTCTGTGTTTAATTTTGTTTCTGGTGTACAATAAAGAGTTTTTCTATTCTATTCTATTCTACTATGTAGGTCTAGACATTTAGTTTTTTTTTTATTTTACATGTAGGACACGCGACCGCCTGAACTGAACCATTACCTACCATGCGGTTAAAAATGTGTACCTTCCTACGTGAATATATTATGTAAAAGGTCCAAGAGGTTAATTTGTCACAAGTTATTTTTAAAACTTCAACCAGGAGGCCTACCATGACCTCTTATAGCGATTGAATTGAAGACCTAAACTGAACCGCGTCGCATAATCGTACCGTGGCGTCTCATTTTTTATGTTGCTGCCATTTTCAATCTAAACTGTATCCAGTTTAGGTTGAAAATGGCAGCAACATAAAAAATTATAAGAGGTCATGGTAGGCCCCCAGTACAGTCGGCCTCACAAAATTAACTCCCAATATAATTCTACGCATGCAAAACCATATTGTTAACTCCAGATTCAATAGACAGGGGGCCTACTCTCACCTATTAGTTAGCGGCTCAGTTTAGGCTCAGTTCAACTTAGGTTCCTAAACTGCACCACATAATTTCGTACCATGACCTACACCTATACAAAATCGTTATTGGATCGTTAACAATAAGAATGAATGAACGATAGTTTCTCACGTCTACTATGACGTCACTCTGTTGGAAAGAGACAACACTATATCAACATCCTTTGCTAACTTCGTTTAGCCGTGTTTCTTTCTTTTGGTTGCGTTCAGAAATAAATCAAAAAATGTTTCGGAAAATTACGCTTATTTTCACGTTGCATATTTTGTCATTTGTGTGAAGACACAACACCTAAGTAATTTAATTAAGTATTTAGATGTATGTATCAATAATGTTTATTGATTTATTATTTATTTAAGACCATTTTTAAATTAAATTACGAGTAAAATATTGTGGTCCTAGAATTGATATCTTTTTAGAACGTTCCTTTTATATTTTCGACATTTGACATTTGATTAATGAGTGACGGACGGATGAATGTTCTTCGACTCTAATTAGAAAATACAGCACGAAAGAGTTCGTATATTGAAAATACGCGCGCTTTTGTGCTGATTTTTATAAAATACTATTTTCGATTTCTTTTTATGTGGTTTATAAATTCACTACAATGGCGTCAGTAATTCTGACTAATATTTTGCATATTATATAAAAACCTTATTTCTTAAGTAGGTACTTATACGCATGAATCTATACTCCAAAATTCCCAAGCTTACGTCTCAAGTGTTAGCGGCTATTTTAAGTGGTTTTCTTTATATTATACTGTGAAACTTCTCGTCAACGAGTAAGCTACGGGCAACTTGAACACCTTTGGGATTTCATAAATAGGCACAACGAGATTGCAACGTGCTATAATAAAATCACGCAAGCCAGGGAATACTCTCGCCGGCTGTGGGAATCAGTAGCCCTAAGTTTAAACTCTCAAGGCGACAGTGCATACACAAATACACACACTTAATTATTATGATTTTTACACTGAAATCAAAATAATCCCTACTTCCCTACTTATATTATAAATGCGAAAGTAACTGTCCGTCTTTTTGTCTGTCTGCTACGCTTTCACGCCTAAATTACTGAACTGATTTAAATAAAATTTGGTACAGCCTAGACTCTAGAGCCTGAGAAAGGACATAAGCTACTTTTTAATGCGAGAAAAGGGTTGTAAAGTGTTGAAATAGGGGATGAAAGTTAGTATGGAAGTTTCTTCATATTTTAAGCTAGAAGCTGGAAACTTATTTTTGTGCTTTTGATTAGATATAAATAAAAATGACATTCAAATTTTGTAAAAAAATTATCCACAAGGTAAAATAGCAATAGGGGAAGAAATTTTGTATGGAAATATATAAGGTTTCGGCTAAACCACTGCACCGATTTTTAAAATTATTTATCTAATGAAAACTACATTATGAGCGAGTAATAAAGGCTATATTTTATACCCGTATTCCCACTGGAAGAGGAACTACGCGGGTGAAACCGCGGGGCCGCCGCTATTAAGATATATAACCAAAAAGGCTCAACTTTGGTTGTGAAAATATTAACTTTTATTGAGACGCTTATTTTGACAGCTAAGGGATCAGTATAGGTTCAAATAGGTTTTAAATATAGCTCATGGTACGAAAAGAATGAACGAAGTCATGACTTGCGATCCAGTTTAGGTTCAAAATGGCGGAAACCTAAACTGAGTCGCTAATAAGACGTCATGGTACGATTATGCGACGCAGTTCAGTTTAGGTCCTAAACTGAATCGCTATAAGACGTCATGGTAAGCCTCCAGATGCTAAAAGGTTGACAACCGCTTCAAAACGGATGAACAGATTTTGTTTTAGTTTTTCTTTTGTAGGAATAAGAATTGAAATTATTGTCATGTTCAGTGTTTTTGAAGTAAAACTTCTTTACGCACGCTTGACTTGGGGAGTGAGCTGGTGAATGCGTTACGAAAAATGTGATCGGGCGAGGCGAATTGAAGTTGAGAGGGAGATATAAATTAAATAAATAAATGATTAAGTGATAAATGATAACTAAAAAAGAACAAAAAAAAATATAATAAAAAACGATCATTTTCCCATACAACAAAGTACGGAACCCTTATTCCGCGACTCAGACTCGCACTTGTTTGATTCCAACCTTACTTTTTTTTACCTGGGGAATGAATTACGCATACCACGCGGCCCGGGATAAGACCGGGTGGTTATGTGGGACTCCCCGCCAGCTAGTCTGACGGGTATACCCACCAAACCCCAGGGTGTTCCACCGGGACGCCTTTGCTGTCGGGGCTACGGGTGCAGCATTGGACCTCCGCGGCCCCGAAATTCCAGCCGTACCCTCACCAAAATTAAGTTTATTATTTGTATTCTGTATTAACGCCCGAAGAGTGGAATACACGGAACAGAAATTAGCATTGGATACGACGCGGGTTCATTAAAATACGACCCGTCTGTGGCATGAGGTGATTTGCTTTTGTTAATATATACTTAACTAGCGGTGCCCCGCCACGCTTCGCTGTGGCACATTCGCACATTCGCTGATATGTCACTGATGAAAAAAATAGATAAAAACAATCCTTGATGCGGATTATATATCATGCTAAAATTTCAGCTCGATCTGTGCAGAATTTTTTGAGTTTTTGAAGCGTACACAAACCAACATAACATTTTTATATATATAGATAAGGTGTGGCGATTAGAAAACTATAATAATTTGTATAAAGAATTCTTCAATGAGAAATTAGGTGGCCTCTTTTGTTGTGGTAGGCCTCTTCTGCAAGAGAGAAGTAAACGCTGCCGCCAGATATTCAACCAAGCAGTAGTGTGCAAACATTACTGTGTTCCAGTTTGAAGGGCATTGTTTCCAGCTACATTACTGGGCATATGAGACTTTAGAGCCGATGTCTCAGGGTGACGAGCGCAGTGCGCCGCGCAGGATAATGCTATGCAAAGTTCTGAGTGGCACTGCAACTGTTATGCGCAGGCGTAGCGCTTATTATCAGTGAAATAAAAAAGAAAAACAAACAAGAAGGTAATCAAAGTATTTGCCATTTATTTCTATTTTCTCCATGGGAAAGTCTCATATATATAATGAATAACTAACATCTCTAGATCTCACCACGGACGCGCTCCAGTTGTGAACTGCGTCCGCGTATGCAGTTCCAATAATTGTGGTTATACGGTATCTAGGTACATCCGGAGTTAATATTCGTAATGTATATTATACCTACGTACCTAAAAAAACCCGCCAAGTGCGAGTCGGATTCGCGCACGAAGGGTTCTGTACCATCTATATATATAAAAATGTTATGTTGGTTTGTGTACGCTTCAAAAACTCAAAAAGATCTGCACCGATCGAGCTGAAACTTTAGCATGAGATATAATCCGCATCAAGGATTGTTTTTATCTATTTTTTTCATCAGTGACATATCAGCGAATGTGCGAATGTGCCACAGCGAAGCGTGGCAGGGTACAGCTAGTTGTCTATAAAAACAGCAATTTTTTTTTAAGTTAATATATTCCACTTCCACCGCTCCCTTCACACACGCTCGCCGGCTATAGGCACTTCTGACTTGGCCTTTCTTTAGCACGTCCTCGATTGGATCGCGGTACGTTCGCCTACGCCGACCGCTACCGGCGGCCAATTCATACTAGACCCAGAAATCTGTTCGCCAATCTTCCTTCATCCATCCCCTCTAGATGTCCAAACCATCTAAGCATCCCCTATTTCTATTCGGATCTAGGCCAACGTGAACGCAGGCCCTCGGAAAGTTTGCGCATGCAGTCACGAAGAAATGTTTCAGTGCGCCGTGCCTTGTTCTCAGTAGGTGGGGAACAGTGGGAAATGCCAGGCGGCCAACCCTAATTGGCCAAATCCTAACTCGCTTCCAAAATACGAACACTTTGACGCTTTCTGCGGCGACACTTCACGATGGCCGAGATAAATCGACACTACTGCAGTAAACCGTTTACAATGGCCTTTACAATTAAATCTCTTGTTTTTATCCGGCCAAATCTCTCGCCTTGCATGCTTACATACTATTTTATTAGTACAGCGCTCAGATAAAGAGCATTGTTCTACGATTCCACTCAAGGGTGTGAGAAAATATCATAACCAAAACAACCGCTGGTGACAAGAGGGCTGGCTCATTTCTCGCACAGAGAATAGCTATTGCTATTCAACGTGGAAATGCAGCCAGTGCTCTTGGCACCACGCTTCAAGTCTTAGTTTTATTTATTTGATGAGTCAATAAAATATTAAACAAACGATTTTTTTATTTGATTGAGTGATGAGACTAGTATGTCGTTCACCTGACGGTAAGCGCTACGCCTGCCCAGAACAGTTACAGTGCCACCCAGAACTTTGCATTGCATAATCCTGCGCGGCGCACTGCGCTCGTCACCCCGAGACATCTTCAAATTGAAACAGTAACGTTTGCGCACTACTGCTTGGCGGATGAATATCTGGACCTTCCCCAGGCGGTCTCTTGCAGAAGAGGCCTCCCACTACAAGGATCTTTCGTTGGATAGCATACCTTACTAAATAATACAAAATCTATCTGCAATCTATATATATAAAAGCCAAAACTGACTGACAGATCGATCAACGCACAGCTGAAATCGCTGGGTCTAGAACCATGAAACTTTGCACAAATATTTCGCCGTTTAGCTTGTCTAGCCACGGGTGCGGCTCTGCACGCGCCATAGTGTTTTCCCATACAACAAACACAACAGTTGTGTTTTGCCGTACTCGTGAAAAGTTACGAAAACCACGACAGTTGTGTTTTCAGCAGTGAACGTGTTAAGTTACGCAGGGGTGCACTAAGAAAGGATTTTTGGAAATTCAACCCCTAAGGGGGTGAAAAGGGGTTGCAAAGTTTTTATGGCCTACCACTACAAACACTATTTTATATCAACGCAGCCGAAGTCGCGGGCAGTAGCTATGCTCGCTCACTCACCGTCAAATCTCGTTTTTATTACCGTGGGAAGTTCCCGACTGTTTCTACCGTTAAGCAGACGAATTTAACCTCTTTTCCAACGCAATAAGGTATCTGGCGTAATTGGAAGCAGTCATTGTGAAGAAAAATACCAGTGCTGTTCTAACGAGAGTAAATTGCAGAAAATGGCCGACTTTTGGACGGTAATGCACCTAAGCATGGGAGTAGAAATTGTAATTTTTCTGTCAGATTCAAATCATTTATTGTACACTGGCCGCGCCCCGCGGTTTCGCCCGCGTAATTCCAGTTTTCCCGCAAGTACTCCGCATTTCCCGGATCGAAAACCACATTTTTTTTTTTTACCTGGGGAATGTATTACGCATACCACCAGACCCGGGTGAGGGCCGGGTGGTTATGTGGGACTCCCCCGCCAGCTAGTCTGACGGGTATACCCACTAAACCCCAGGGTGTTCCACCGGGACGCCTTTGTTGTCGGGGCTACGGGTGCGAGTGTGGACTTCCGCGGCCCCGACCGCGTGGATCGAAAACCACCTACTTTAACTTAGGAATACTTGAAGATCGTGAAAAAAGCAAATGTCTCATTAAAAAAAAAATACTCCGCTTAAGCGTTGTTATTTGCTTACCCACATTCCCAACCTTTCAACTCGCCTTGAAGTTATTATTACACAAAAAAACTTTTTTAATTTTTTTTTTTCTTTTCAGAACAAAAATGTTCCAATACGAATACGAGAAGCGTCCGCCCTCGGCCGACTCGTGCGACAGTCGCGCGACTGCGACAACCGACTGGAGCCGATCTTACCCGAGTCCGAGTCAGTCTTACCCGAGTCAGTCTTACCCGAGTCAGACTTACCCGAGTCCAAAGCGAGTGGACCCGAGTGTCGAGCGAGCGCGACGACCACTGCCACCTCGACCGATCGTATGTGAGAGACTGCCTACTAAGACTACAGTAAGTTTTCACCGATCTTCGGGTTTGAGATATCTTTATTTCTCACAAGAATACAATAATTCACTTACATGAGAAATTATTATACTTATTATTAAATACTTGAAGTACTTAATTAAGCGGTAGCATAATTATATATTTATTGGGTGAATTGAGCAAGCTGACCATAAACCAAAACATAAACATCTTGATAAATTTAAATCAACATGTGAGGGTACTGCGAAATGTCCAACAGTTTGTGCGCTTCTGGACTTAGCATACAACTAGTTACACAGATCAAGCGTACCTGGAAGTGGCTCGAGCGTACTTGGAACTATTGCAGTGTATCTAAAGTGTTCATGACGTAGTGTTTAAGTAGCTTTTTAAAAGAAGTCATAGACTTTGATTCTCATGACTTCGATCTTACTTTTTTATTATTTTTTCTTTATTGCAGTATAGGCAAGCATTTGATCGCAGTCTCACCTGCTGGTAAGTGTCGACACGGTCGACGATGGGGCATGCTTGCCTAGAAGATACCTGTTCACCTGAGCCCGAGTGGGTCTTAACCGAATCCACATTACCCAAATCCAAAGCTAGCGCGGCTATTTATCAATAAAAATCCGAAAAATCAAGGGATACATCTTAAACTATGAAGCGGGGAAAAGTCCGCCACGGGGGGTGGGGGGGACTCGGGTTCACTACAACCCCCCGTGAGCAGTCCTCCGCCGAGGTGGGGCAAGATGTGGCGCTAGCAGTCACCATCTTACCCGAGTCAGTCTTACCCGAGTCCGAGGCGAGTATATCCGAGTACCGAGCGACAAGCGGGTCGGGTTGTGGAGCTGCTCAACTTGCTTCCTCCATCTGCTTTCCACCACCGGACAACAAGACGTACGGAAACACGGCATCCCTACGGTTGACATTCCTCCGATCCGCACGAAGCGATTTGCATCCACATTTATAATCCGAACAGCGAAGGAGTGGAACGCCTTACCAGCGTCTGTGTTTCCCGAAAACTATAATCTGAAAGTCTTCAAGTCGAGAGTGAATAGGTATCTTCTAGGCAAGCATGCTCCATCCTCGACCGCGTGGACACTTACCAGCAGGTGAGACTGCGGTCAAATGCTTGACTATCTGTAAGATTCTAATCATAACTTAATATTATAAATGGGAATTTGAGTTTGTTTGCTACACTCCGATTTAAAAAATTCTTACTCCAATGGAAGCTAGCTAGTCCCTCTACCTGCTAGACAACCTCGCACGAATTTTAAAGATTTAAAAACAAACTAATACCCTTTTCCGGTTTACCTTGCCCTAGTCCGCCATCTTGATTTTTACAAATTTTTTTAGAGATCCTTGTGCAAAACTTTCATATTTGGGAAACGTCAGGGAGGGGGGCGATCATAACTTCGAATGAAGCGACTCATATAATAATGATCGAAGTTCACTTGTACCCAGCTACTTCATTATGTAAGGTACTAAGGTACCTAGCACGGAAGACCACCGCCAATTCTATTGAAACATTTAAATACGTTACAAGATCCTGCCACGAGTCCCAGGCCTCTCGGGTCGCATGACTTCTCGCAATACCATTGCTTTTAACATTAAGGTGTCTTCATTACTAAGGTTATTATTTCACGCCACCCTATTATCGAAAAATGTTTTTTACTGTCCATCCAAAGGTTGTCTGGAAGAAATCGCTTGCAGCGGTAAGACCACCCATTGTACTACCCTTGTTTGCCTATTGTCATTTTTCTGTACTGTGTTTATTTTTGTTTCTGGTGCACAATAAAGAGTTTTCTATTCTATTCTATTCTATTCTAACTCCTCACAATCCTCATTAATCATTTAGTACTAATGCTTAGGTTAGTTTTCCTTTTATTTATATTGTTATTAAAGTTGTGTCAATAAATTATAATATATATTTTAAAAAGGTTTATTATTTCACTTCACAATTTCTTACGATCCAAATCTAAACCAATATATAAAGCTGAAGAGTTTGTTTGTTTGAACGATAGTATCTCAGGAACTACTGGTGCGAATTGAACAATTCTTTTTGCGTTGAATAGTCCATTTATTGAGGAAGGTTATAGGCTATATAACATCACGCTACGACCAATAGGAGCGGAGCATCAATGAGGAATATGGCAAGAACGGGGAAAATATATTGCTTTTAAGAGAGTTATTGCGGGAAAACTTGAATTATGCGAGTGAAACCGCAGGGCGCAGCTAGTGTTTATATAAAGGTTAAGATAGAAAAATTTATGAATACACTCGAGTATTCGAATCTGTTCGAAAGTTGTCCCTTAAATGTAAGTCTTTCTTTTTCTTTCTTTTTCTTTCTTTTCTCTTTTTTACTTCTATTTTAAAACCAGCCTCCGTTCCTTCACTAAATAGCTACATTACTAGCGATAGCATAGGTTATATTTTATCCCCGTATTCCCACGGGAACGGGAACCATTCGGGTCAAACAGCGGAGCTAGTTTCAATATTATAATTATGAAACTTTGTGAGGATGGATGGATGTATGTAACTCTTTCACGCATAAACTACTGAACGGATTGGGATGAAATTTGGCGCACAGATAGTTTATGCCCTGAATTACCACATAGGCAACTTTTTTCATGTATAACTAGCTGTGCCCTGCCACGCTTCGCCGTGGCACATTCGCACATTCTCTGATATGTCACTGACGAAAAAAATAGATAAAAACAATCCTTGATGCGGATTATATATCATGCTAAAATTTCAGCTCGATCAGTGCAGAACTTATTGAGTTTTTGAAGCGTACACAAACCAACATATTTTTTATATATATATATAGACAGATTAACTGTTTCTGTGGGATAATACTCATTGCGGGTGAAACAGCGCGCCGCAGCTAGTACTGCCATAAAATAAAATGAAAAACTAGCATGGTTTAGACCACACGACATAATCTACCACCTACCCCCTACATTTTAAACTTATTAACCTAATTTACCTCTCAACTTCCATTCGCCTCGCCCGATCACACTTTTCGTAACGCAGTTTAACTTCAAAAAGCTTTCCATCGTTTGCGGCGGTTGGCCCATGCCGCCGGCGCACGTAACCTATCATTATGTGGCAAGCGACGACGTAACGTAGGAAACGGCGCAGTTTAATTACACCGCATGGTGGTAACTGACTGTCGGCTATTAACTCGTGGTTAATACGGACCCTCGGCTTAACGGTGGCTTACTTAACTTGTGCGTAACGTCTGAATACTTCCGTGTTTCGGAGGGCAGGCGGTTGTTAACTGTTCGAAGCGGTCGGAGGCACCAGACCTTTTTTTTGAAGGGGGAAATGCTGTCGCACTGTTCCCTCCGCCACGGGGGAGATGGAGGGGGTGTGTGGGACATGAACCCACTAAAACGCCCCGTGAGCAGTTCTCTGCTGAGGTGGGGCAAGATGGGGTCGCGCTAGCAGTCACCATCTTGCTCCGGCGGTGGGCGGCTAACACGAGACACTAGATTTTTTATTTTGAGGGGGAAATGTCGTCGCACTATCGGGGACCCATTAACCCCGTGGCGGCCCCCCGCCACGGGGGTAATGTACGGGGCAATGGAGGGGTGTGTGGGATACAACCCCACTCAAAACCCTCAGTGAGCATAGGATACATTTTAACCCATAAAAAGTTATGTTTCCTGTGAGAGAATAGTTAACCGCAATCTATATATATAAAAATGTTATGTTGGTTTGTGTACGCTTCAAAAACAAAAAGTTCTGCACCGATCGAGCTGAAATTTTAGCATGATATATAATCCGCATCAAGGATTGTTTTTATCTATTTTTTTCATCGGTGACATATCAGCGAATGTGCGAATGTGCCACAGCGAAGCGTGCCAGGGTACACAGCTAGTTCGGATATAAATTTGTTTTATTCATTAAATAAATATTAACTAACTTAATACCTTCCCAGGTTCCACTAAAAGTGTGGGTGATAGCCAGCGCGTCCTGCTTCGCCGTCTGCGCAGCCCTGGTGCTCGCCACCGTCGTCATCACCAAGTGGGGTGCTGGGGGAAGCTACTCCACCAGGGAGGTGTTCGCGGAACAGCCTGTGAGTGAGCCAGTAAACGAGTTCCTCTAATGAACTCTAGATTGGAATAATTTACTTATTAATATTGTTGTTTTGTTTTTGTTCTTTATGTTACTAAGTAATCAGATGAGCAAGTCATTCTCCTAATGGTAAGCGATGCCCATATGTCACCCGGAATTTACCATTACAAAATCTTGTGCGGCGCATTGCGCTCGTCACCCTGAGACATCGGCTCTACAGTCTCACATGCCCAGTAATGTCGCTCATTTCTCGCACAGAGAATAGCTATTGCTATTCAACGTGGAAATGCAGCCAGTGTTCTTGGCACCACGCCTCATGGACACCCTCTTTTGTTAGATTTTTAAGTTTTAGTTATCTATTCGATTATTTTTAATTTTTCTGTCAGACGAGACGAACAAGTCGTTCATGTGATGTTAAGCGCTACGCCTGCCCATAACAGTCACAGCACCACCCAGAACCCTGCATCGCATAACCTTGCGCGGCACTTCGCTCGTCGCCCTGAGACATCGGCTCTAAAGTCTCATATGCCCAGTAATGTCGCTGGAAACAATGCCCTTCAAACCGGAACACAATTAATTTAAATTTATAAATTAACTAATTATTAATTTTTAAATTAATAATAATTATAATCAATTAATGAAACTGGCACAGGACCGGAACAAATGGCATGAAACAGAGGAGGCCTATACCCAGCAGTGGGTGGATACGGACTGAATAGAAGATAGATAGAATTAATTTAATTTAATTAACAAATTGAATGATGAATTAAAATTAAAATAAAGCTTTATTGTATTTGTTTCAGGAGCCAATCTATTCCAACTACTACCCACAGCAAGTACAGCAGACAATCCCCGATACAGAAGACCCGACCACAGACCCCAACACCAGCTCCGAAGAACTGGACAACGAAATACAAATCCCAATTCTAGAAAAACTGTCCATCTTCAAAAACATGGTCGCGAACCGCGACAGGAGCAGAGACCTCCTGACCAAACCCCAAATTCATCCCGTCCACGACATACTCCACCATAACGAAAGAAAAATAGAGAAAAAGGACAAAGCCAAGCTACCTGATAGCCTTAAAAACGTAGACCTTACTAAGGTCAGTGTAAGGGAGGCAAACGAACAGATAATTAGAGAGTTTAACGAAGTCAACAAGGATCTTCCCGAGTTCAAACCTATTCTACCGGATCTTATCTCTGGAGATTTGGGAAACAAAGAAGAAATCTTAGGTGTTGTTAAAATTGCGGGTGTCTTTCCCGAAGCCTACGTCAATGATTTGAAAAGCAATGATTATGAGGAATATTACAACGATGAGAACCTATACGATGACTACATGCAAAGTAATTCCATGACCAGCTACCTGATAGAGAAAGTCCAGGAGTTACACGATTGGATAACAACGGATCCCGATTTCGACAAAGTTAAGAACGCGACGAAAGCTGGTGGGAACAAAAATGAATTTAGACATTTATTGAAGGCTCTCAATGACAGTTTGTTAGAAGGGAATGTTACTATTGTGATGAATAAGTTGAAAGATTTGTATTTCGGTGATAATTATACCAATTTCAACAGTAGTAGAAAAGTTATATTGAACAATGGAACGGATTTGCTTTCTTTTGGTATATTGACGTTGGATGTAATGCTACTCCATAATATACAGTTGATGGCTTGGGAGAGTCAGGTAAGGATATACTGTTAACAGCTGCTGCATGCAGTTCCACCTGCGTAATTCCAGGTTTCCCGCAAGAACTGCATTTCCCAGGTCAACACGTTGACTGCTGAACCGGTTCTTACATTTGGGCACCGTTAGGGACGTGTGCGTTTCCCAGCGCTGGCGCGCCGTCTGTGTGAGCCGCGCTGTAGTAGCGCCGCGTTACACACACGTCTGTGTTTCGCCGCACAGCCGGCACAGAAGCTGCGCTAACACAACAGCAGTGAACGCGTTAACTGTATTTACAATATTGTTTTGTATTCTAATCTATTCTACATTTTTCCAGGAGTCAGCTCGCACTAAAATGTTAAGAGATCCAAATGTTTTTGCTTTCAACGCTCTCTTCATGGACCCAAGCAAAGTGGAAGCAAAGCAGAACGAGGTTCAACACAACAGCTTCTCGTAAGTTCACTCAGTTCAGTATCATCATCGACCCATATCGTCCCACTGCTGGACACGGGTCTCCCCTCACTTTCGTGAGCAGAATTAGGTCATCTCGGAGGCCCGGTCCGGATTTATGGATAACATACCTACCTCCTAAATAATTCTCGGGTGTCCTCACGATGTTTTCCTTCGCCGAAAAGCAGGTGATAATTACGTACATATGCTTTACATAAGCACTTTGGTAGACTTACGTGCCCGCACTAGGATTTGAACTCATGGCCTTCTCTTTGGAAGGCAGATGTTCTCCCACTAGGCTACCACGTTTGACCACAATCTCAGCTGATGGGAAGCGCCGACGTGGCCAAAGGCAAAGCACGCCTGCCCAGAGACACCTATACACTCTCGACTTGAACACTCCTGGGTTATATTTGGACACATTTATAATACTAGATACGGCTCACAGTTTCACCCGCGTTCAGTATTAACCGTTAATTTTACTGGATAAAATATATCCTATGTGGTAATCCAGGTCATAAACTATCTGTGTGCCAAGTTTCATCCAAATCCGTTCAGTAGTTTTTGCGTGAAAGGGTAACAAACATCCATCCTCACAAAATTTCACACTTGTAATATTACTAGCAGCGCCCTGCGGTTTCACCCGCGTAGTTCCCGTTCCCGTGGGAATACGAGGATAAAATACAGCCTATGTTACTCGCTGATAATGTAGCTTTCCATTGGTGGAAGAGTTTTTAAAATCGGTTCTGTGGTTTAGGCGTGAAAGCGTTACAAACAAACGAACACAGATTCGCATGTATAATATTAGTTAGGATAGTATTGGAGATATATCGTTAGATAGGAATTATTTAAAGAATGCTCTTAGATTACGCTCGGGACACATTCCATCAAACAAGTTTGCATTTTTAATGAATAAAGTCTCGTCGCCGAATTGTAACGAATGCGGAGTACTTGAAGATGTTCAACACATTTTGATGGAATGTGTCCGGAACGATACATTAAGGAGATCAATGTTTGGTGGACATAGAACTTTGCACATTGGACTTCTGAACAGTACTTTGTCTTGTCCCACATCAGAAGAAGATCTAGCCTTGACAAAATAGCTGTTAATTTTGTTACTGTTTTGTTGTTTTTTTAATCTCTGTGTATTGTTTCTACAGGACGATGTGGTCACCTAGCGACAAAGTCCTTTATATAAATTAAAAAAAAAAAGATTGGTGATATTGGCATCTGTCTACATTCCAGGAAGCGTCAGAACCTCCGGCAGCAGGAACAGGAAGACTTCAACCTGGGAGCCAACCTGTTCGAGAACATTCTAGAAGTAGGCGTCAGCGCCGCGCGCGCCGCCATACACCTGGGGAGGGCTTACAAGAACACCAAGTAACAGCCTTATTTTTTCTTATTTTTAACCAATAAATAGGTTCGCGTTTGACCACTATCTCACCTGATGGTAAGCGCTACGCCTGCCAGCATTATATTATTATTATTGCAGCATTTGCTGCTAGCATCATGCTGAGCTCAGGCCTTGTCTGACATCACTGCGCGCCGGCTATCCGCGTACACTATTATGTTCATCGTGTGTTTTCATTTCCTTGTCTTGTCTCTAAATAAGTACGTTGTTCGCTGTTGTGTGCAGTTGTGTCAGAATAAATGTTTTTTCTTTCTTTCTTTCCATAACAGTTACAGTGCCACCCGGAACTTTGCATTACATAATCCTGCGCGGCACTCCTAAAGTCTCACATCCCCAGTAACTTCATTGGAAACAGTGCCCTTCAAACCAGAATACAGTAATGTTTTCACGGTTTCCTTTTCCTGTTCAGGCATGAGTCGCTACTTGAAAGGGAAATGTCATTTTTCAAACTCAACCATAATCAGTTAATCATTAGTTTGGTAGATCATATTTGATTTATTTTTTTATTTTTCTCTATGTATATGAGACTTAAGGTTGTTCATTTCTGTTATGGCGGGAAGTTTAAATTTCAAACAGTTTTTTTGTTTTTAGAGCTACACCGGGTCACTAATATAAATGAGGCTGTATTTCGCGCCAACCGTAAGTCATTCTTTTCGTTTTTATGTTGAAATAGCACGAATGCACTGTATCGATCAAATATGTCAATAAACCGTCAAACTGATGATTTCAGTGTTTATCAACATATTTGAGCGATACGGTGCATTAGTGCTAGATATTTCAACATAAAAACGAAAAGAATGACTTACGGTTGGCGCGAAATACAGCCTCATTTATATTAGTGACCCGGTGTAGCTCTAAAACCGAAAAATTTGTTTGAAATTTAAATTTCCCGCCATAACAGAAACGGACCACCTTAAGTGTTTGATTTGTAAAAGTGCATTATTTTGGCCTGCTTGCAATAAAAGATTTTTGTACTGATTAATTAAATAAGTCAATAAACACTTCACCATTTAACGGTTATCTGGCCTCTAAGTTAGGCCCTTCTTTTTTTTTTTTTTTACCTGCGACAGTGGACTTCCGCGGCAATGTTACCCTTCTTAACTCAACAGGAACATCCTAAACCAGCTGTCAAGCCGCGATGCTACCAACATCCAAGCCCAAATCTCCCGCAATATCGATGGCAACACACACGCGCTGAACCACCTGCAAACGTCATTCAATGACAGCTCCAATGTTGCCATTAATGGAACGTTCTACACCGAGCTGGACTGCGTCTGGCTCCTGTATTGCAGAAACCTGGTGGTGACTGCTAAATTGAATGCGCCATTCGGAACCATGGCCAGGATTAACGGGTACATACCATCTGGGGCCCAATACTATAACTCAGAGTAAAGCAACACGCCATTGACATACTATCGACACACTACAGACATTATATTGCCACTGTTGCAAATTTGGCATTCTGCGAAAACTCCAATGGTGTCTCAGTAGTGTGTCGATTGTGTGCCTGTGGTGTGGCTGTGGTGTGACAGTACAATAGTTTTCAGTGTGGCTAGCTAAAATAATAATTTATAGAATACCAAATGTCAATGACTATCCTATTGAGACACTACCGACACACAATTGATAGGTTAGTTATTTTATAGAATTGGGCCCCTTATCGAACAGCTGCCTCCCGCAGTTTCACTCGCTTTATTCTGCAAGAAATATTCATTTTAACACGCTTTTACTAGCTTCACATGTAGGTACATTATGTTAGTATGTAACGGAAACTCTGAACATGATTTTGAACCTTTCAAAACGTCGGATTATATCGAAATTTTACACACATATCACGGACCGACGACAATACAATAATAAAACTGTATGCGGATGGATGGTCACATATACTGTCAGAATGCTTGCGTTTTTGTGAAAGAGAGGGAGAGTGACTTTGAACGTGTATTATGAAATAACTGTGTTGTATTGTATTTTGTGTAATCAATTGTTGAAATTGGCTGCGGCCGTTTCAATTGAAATAAATAAATAAATTATAAATTCTAATTCCAAAACTAAAAATAAAATTTAATACCTACTAAAAAACAAGAAAATAAATTATGATTAAATAACATGCTTTTACAGCCAGCTCAATTAAAAAGTTAAAAACAAAAAATTTATGTTATGGTAAAAAAGCGGAAAGCTAAAGTATAAAATGGCCAGTAATATTCTCAGAAAAAGAAAAATAACACAAAAGTTAGAATAGAATAGAAAACTCTTTATTGTAGAATAGAATAGAATAGAAAAACTCTTGATTGTACACCAGAAACAATAATAAACACAGTACAGAAGAATTACAATAGGTAAAAAAGGGTAGCACAACGGGCGGTCTTATCGCTGAAAGCGATTTCTTCCAGACAACCTTTGGATGAACAGTAAATAACCTTTTTTCGTTAGTATCATTTGTATTGTGTAAAAGATTTAAGTTTTGGGTTAATTTCGAAATACGTGTACATTCAGAATGGCGTTACGGATGCTAGCCGGCGAACTGTCAGCGGACCGAGCGATTGACACAATGTTGTATGAAGCGCTCTCTGGATGGAGCGAGCTTAGGTGCAACGACATGTTCCCTAGGTGAGCCTTTTTGGTGAAAAGCAGATCCACGCAACGCGGCGTGCGGCGCTGTCAGTTCGAAACGTTCTGACAGCGCCACGCGGTGTAGCCACTTACAAAAATAAATGTGTCCAATGCCACATACCACGCTGCGCTGTATGGATGTCTTTCGTCAGCCGATTGATAATTTTTCTTTTTTGGATGTGATTAATTTACCCCCATACACGTGTTAAAGTGTTGCCTGCTTTTTTAGTATTTCCTCGTATGGAATTCTTTTTTATTTTATTAATATCAAAGATTAAATTCATCCATCATTTAAACGTATTTTTTATGTATTAAAATGTATTAGATTCAGTTAATTTTTTAATCAAAATATTTCTATTAAAGACAAAAAAATACCACAAAGAGGACTTTATGCGGTTTGCTTTTCTAATAATGTAACTTTTTTATAGGTGCAGCAAAGTCAACGCAGCATCTGTGGTCGTGGAGTCAATTTTACAACCATTGAAGAAGACACAACCTACCAATCGAGGACGATGAGCGGAAACCTACTAAAATAGTAGAAAATATTTCTTTTAATACATAAAACTAGGCAGGTACAGTCGAAATACTTCCGGCTTTTGATAGTTCCTACATAGAATCCAAAACTTCATCTTGTTTTCTGCTAAATTATACTGAAACAAGCTTTCAGACCCCACTTTTAGCTTTTTTAAAAACCCTTTTTAGTCGATGCTTACTTGTCACCAACACACGCAAATTTTAATGTCTTAGGCGTTGATAGGTCAGTAAATTCTATAATTTTGCTGTTAAATTATTCGCGATTTCACAAAACAATTAGATAAAACGAAATAGAAAACTAAAACTTAAAAATTTAATAAAAAAAGAGGGTGTCCATGAGCCGTAGTGCGAAGAGCACTGGCTGCATTTCCACGTTGAATAGCTATAGCTATTCTCTGTGCGAGAAATGAGCCAGCTCTCTTGTCACCAGCGGCGTCGACAAAACGAGGAAATAATTGCTAAAAAAATTTTTTTCTATACAGAATAACTGAATTTCTGACAGCTTTCTTTCTATTGGCGTAAATTCTAATGATCTGTCAAAATTAAGAGTGATCGGGAAGTGTTACCATGGTAGAAATGGTATTACTACCAATCAATGGTAGGTATATTTTTATGCTGGCAATAAAATTGCCGCTTATTTTTGAAATGTGATTTTTTCGGGATACTTTTGCTAAAATCACATTTTGACCTGTGAAAAAAATTACCTACCTACTTAATGTATAAAATATAGAAACTAAGAGAAATTATTCTCATTGCTTTATAACACAATTATAATTGTAAGTACAAAAAAAATAGGGTGATGATAAAACAAAAAAAAATTATTAAAATGCTCAATACTTATGTTTTCTTTTTGTTTATAGATTTAAATTGTATCATTAGAATGTGTTATTTCCTTTTTAACACATTCACTGCATTATGAGGTCGAATAAGCCACACGCGTGACTTCTCGCTGGTGTGGCAATCAAAATAGCTTTATAAATAGAGGCCGGAATACTCGGCATATTAGACTTTAGAGCCGATGTCTCAGGGTGACGAGCGCAGTGCACCGCGCAGGATTATGCAATGCAGAGTTCTGGGTGTTGCCGTGACTGTTATAGGCAGGCGTAGCGCTTACCATCAGGTGAACGACTTGCTCGTCTCGTCACAATAAATAAAAAAAAAAAAGGCGTTGTGAGGCCGGAATTGTCTCAAACGCACTGCAAAGAAATTCAGCTTTGTCTCTAAAAGACCTCAAACGCAACGTGTTAAGGAGTTACCACATTCTAATGGCCAATGAGCGATATGTTATAGATATATTTTATAAACTGTGACAGGACTAGAGGCTAAATTAGTAATAATACGTCACGACATACATAGATCAAGACCCCTAACTAGGACTCCTTGTATCTAGGGAGTCAGGAACTACGAGAACCATGCTCCTACCTCAGAATTTTACGTCAGTTTGACGTCCGCTTACAGTCATTTTAGACGTATCTGACGTCTTTTTACTACGTCGCGAGCCTCCGCAGATGACGTCAATTTGTCAGAGCCATACTTAAAGAGACGTCGCTAAAACGTACATTCACGACCCTTAAAAACCAGGCGCTAAATTGACGTCATGATGACGTTGATTGAATTAAGTACTGACCATAGAATGGCGTCATTTATTCGTCTAGGTTGGATTTTCCTACCTGGGTACAGACACGCAGACTCTGAGTTCACAAGGGCAGCAACGCAGTGACGCTTTCTTACGGTGTTAAACCATCATGACAATGGCTCCACTACACATAAACAGATATATCCGCAGACGCAATCTGCGGATGCGTCCGCCGACGTTTCAAACTGGGGTAATTAACACGTTGACTGCTGAACCGGGTTTTACATTTGTGCACCGTTACGGCCCGTGTGCGTTTCCCAGCACTGGCGCGCCGTCTGTGTGAGCCGCGCTGTAGTAGCGCCGCGTTACACACGCGTCTGTTTCGCCGCACAGTCGGCACAGAAGCTGCGCTAACACAACAGCTGTGTTTTCCAGCACCCGCGTAAAGTTATAAAAAACACAACGTCTGTGTTTTCAGCACTGAACGTGTTTGGTTATTTGTGGACAAACAAATTTTATATAGACTGATAGATAAATTAAATGTTTAAAAAAGAAAATGTCGTATTTTATTTCTAACAAGATCTAAATTGTAATATAATAAACTGCACCAAGATAATCATCAAAGTTTTGGCTGGCACTGCAACTATTATGTCCAGGCGTGGCGCTCGCCATCAGGAGAATGACGTGTTCGTCTCGTTACTAAATATAACAGAAATGTTTTGCAATTTCGGTGAAGAAAAACATAATGAGAAAACCCACATACCTACCCGAGAGTTATTTCAGAGGTAGGCATGTTATCCACTAATCTAGGCCGGGCCCCGTGGTGGATTATGGCTTAATCCTTCTTATAAAAGTGAGTGGAGACCCGAGCTCAGCAGTGGACGGATATAGGTTGGTATGATGATGAATTCTGTTATTTCATGCCCATAAACAAAGTCCTACGTCGGAGTTAATGCCGAGATATTATAATATTTCATTGCCATCATCATCATCCCATATCGTCCCACTGCTGAGCACGGGTCGCCCCTCACTTTCGTGAGCAAGGTTCGGCTTTAATCCACCACGGGGGCCCGGTCCGGATTGGTGGATAACATGCCTACTGAAATAAGTCTCGGGTAGGTATGTGGGTTTCCTCACGATGTTTTCCTTCACCGAAAAGCGAGTGATAATTACGTACATATGTTTTATAGAAACACACTTGTACGCGCCCGCACTGGGATTTGAACTCACGACCTTCTCCTTGGCAGGCAATGGTTCTTCTACCACTGCTTATCTACACTTCTACACTAATAAATAAAGCTGAAGAGTTTGTTTGTTTGTTTGTTTGAACGCTAGGATCTCAAGAACCACTGGTTCGAATTGAACAATTATTTTGGTGTTGAATAGTCCATTTATCGAGAAAGGTTATAGGCTATATAACATCACGCTACGACCAATAGGAGCGGAGCATCAATGAAGAATGTGGCAAAAACAGGGAAAATATATTGCTTTTCAGAGAGTTATTGCGGGTGAAACCGCGGGGCGCAGCTAGTAATTAATATCTAAGCAATTATTAATAACTAGCTGTGCCCCGCCACGCTTCGCTGTGGCACATTCGCACATTCGCTGATATGTCACTGATGAAAAAATAGATACAAACAATCCTTGATGCGGATTATATATCATGCTAAAATTTCAGCTCGATCGGTGCAGAACTTTTTGAGTTTTTGAAGCGTACACAAACCAACATAACATTTTTATATATATAGATTCGTTAATGTTCTAAGCACTGCTAGTAAATTCATTTAAATAATCCATAATATTATCCACCAGATGTTTCGTCATTAATATTTTTTTTACAATATTCTGTAACTTCTCTTTTTTCCAAGTATTTTCATTGAATTCCAGTTTCGTTTTCAGTTTCGTCAGTGCCACTTCTAATGTTTCTAAATTAGCTACAATGTAACCAATTTTATAAATGTCATCTGTTGAATATTGAACCTTTACATCGTTAATTGGCAGTAGTTTTTCTTCTATTTCACTGTACGCTTGATAAATCAAATTTATAAGCTCTTCATTGTCATCAACAGGTTTGCTTGTGGCATAAATGTCTATTGCTCTCCTATAATTACCTCTTGAAACTATAGAATCGTTATTTTTGTAATTCGGATGTGTTATTGAATCTATATCTGTATGACTCGTCGAGTTAACAATTTCACATTTTTTATCACTTAAATCAGACACGTTAGTTTTCGCGTATCTTTCTATATAATCTAGATCGATATTGTCGGACCTAGTTTCTGTGTTAGCCATATTCGCTTGCGTAGATGTATCTTCAATTTCCTTACCTTTAGTGTTTGCTGTTGCATTCACCGTTGTGTTATTTAGTTTAACGTCATCGGTACTATTTAAGGGCTTCGTAATATTGGATTCTCTTTTAGTTTTATTTGCACTGAGGTCATATTTTTCTTCTATATTCTTCGTTTTATCTCTTTCAGTTACGTTTAATCTTGTGTTGTTATTTAATTTAACATCTATGTTAATTTCTAAAGGCTTTGTAACATTGGGTTCACTTTTCGTTTTATTAGCGTTATTTTTCTTAGTTTTGCTAGGTATCTCTGGTTTTGCAGTTGTAAGTGCCCTGTGATCGACTAAGGTTGATTTATAAGGGTGTTTTGTACTATTTTTAGCAGATTCTTTTTCTTTTTCATTTATATGGATTGTATCATTGCCACTTTCAGTTTTAACATCAGTCTCCACAAGTTTTGGTGTAGTGACATCTCTTTTAGATCTAGTACTGTTTGTTTTATTAATTTCAACGTTAGCATTTATATTTGCTAATGGCATTTTGATCAGAACAAAATCTTCATTCTTAGCTGCTTCAATCTTGAAATCAACCATATTTTGATTCAGCGTTTGGATAGCGCCAGTCAAGTTCCTCAATACATCAAAAATGGTATAATTTACTTTTGTATCGTGCGATGTTTTTAAATATACTGGAAGTGTTGGTTCTTTGATAGCCGCAGTCTTATTCCTGTCGTGAAAGAGATTGCTAAACAATTTCAGTGCGCTATTTCTTTTAGATCTTAAGATTTTTTTAACATTAGCATTATTAGCCAATGTTTTGTTAACAACAGTTCCATCGCTTCCTTTAGTAGCAGCAGTCTTATTGTTAACTTGAAATAGATTCTTAGAAAAGTTCACAGCACTATTTCTTTTAGGTCTAACGAGTTCAGTTAGATATTCTCTGACAACCAAAGCTTTGTCCACATCTTTAGCTACATCTTCTTCATCTCTCTTCATTCTTTTGCGACCTTCTTCACCACCCATTCCATCCCCTTTCTTATCGATATGTGCTAAAACAGCTCCGTTACTGTTCTCGTTGTGTAGAAGTGATAGGAGGTCAGCATAGTTGATCCTTCTAGCATCGTTATACTCAGGGGTGTGTGTGAGACCAGTGCTGTATTCATTTTGAGGAGCTTCGTTTGGAGTGTCAGGGAAATATTCCGGTTTGTAAACATCTATGAGATTTGATGCATGGCTGTACTTCCCTATTATTGCTGTAAAAAGTAATAATTACACTTAGAATATAATAGAATCGATTTTTTTTTATTAAATAATTACACTTTTGAAGAATAGAATAGAATAGAAAATACATTTTTTTTTTTCAATTTTACTGAGTTACACGACGAGCTAGTCGTTCACTTAATAGTAAGCTTAAAAAAACAGGTTTATTTTCTGTGGTGTTTCAATAAAAATCATAATTGTAATTTTATTGTATGTGTATTGTAATTCTTCTGTACTGTGTTTATTTTTGTTTCTGGTGTACAATAAAGAGTTTTCTGTTCTATTCTATTCTAATGAGTTTATCTATCTTTTTATCCCATAAAATATTAACGCGAAATAAAATAATTACTTACACAAAAATAGTATTAAATATTCCATTTCTTAACTTTGTCCGCTGAACATAAAAAAGAAAATCATGTAAGTAATTTACCTTTAAAGTGTGATTGAAAAAAAATTAGGAATTCTGCGAACATGCTCAGAACATGTTTTCATTAAAACTACCGTGTTTTCATATCGAAACAGGTAATTTATAAATTACCTCTAGTATTTGTGAATTTGATAGGTGCGGTAGAAGCGGTGGTAGCCTAATGGGAGAACGTCCGCCTTTCAAGCAGAAGGTCGTGAGTTCAAATCCCAGTGCGGGCACGTACCAATGTGTTTCTTGTAAAACGTATGTACGTAATTATCACTCGCTTTTCGGTGAAGGAAAACATCGTGAGGAAACCCACATACCTACCCGAGATTTATTTCGGAGGTAGGTATGTGATACACCAATCCGGATCTAGCCCCCGTGGTGGAATATGGCCTAACCCTCCTCACGAAAGTGAGGAGAGACCCGTGCCCAGCAGTGGAACGTATTGGGTTGTTGATAATGATGATTGATTTGTGAATTTGATAGGTAAGATTAGCTAAACGAAAAACAAAAAACCAAAAAGTGCGAGTCGGCCTCGCGTACGAAGGAACTTTGTTGTATGGGAGCCCCCCTTAAATATTAAATTTATTTTAATTTAGTTATTTATTTCGATAGTTAATATATAACTAAATATTCTGTGAATATTTCATGCGTCTACTTGTTGCCATTATAAATATCGATCAAAAATGGGCAAAAAAATCACGTTTGTTGTATGGGAGCCCCCTTAAATATTTATTTTATTCTTATTTTTAGTATTTGTTGTTATAGCGGCAACAGAAATACATCATCTGTGAAAATTTCGACTGTCTAACTATTACGGTTCATGAGATACAGCCTGGTGACAGACGGACAGACAGACAGCGGAGCCATAGTAATAGGGTCCCGTTTTACCCTTTGGGTACGGAACCCTAAAAAAACACTCTTTAACACTTTGACTGCTGAGCCGATTTGCTTGTCTAGCCACGGGTGCGGCTCTGCACACTCCATAGTGTTTCCCGTACAACAAACACAACAGTTGTGTTTTCCCGCACCCGCGGCAAGTTATGAAATACACGACAGTTGTGTTTTCAGCAGTGAACGTGTCTTCAACATCATAAATGCCAATGTGGGTCTGTTTGTTTTTTACGCTTTCACGCCAAACCACTGAACGGATTTAAAAAAAATCCTTCACCAATGGAAAGCTACATTATCAGCGAGTAACAGGCCATATTTCATCCCCGTATTCCCAAAGAAAAGGGAGTGAAACCGCGGGGCGTACCTGGTAAACAACTAATTATCATTATTGGACATCCCCGTGGAGTTTCTCGGTGCTATCTTCTCTAACGGGCGTATTTCCGAAGCACTGGTAGAGTCAATGGAGTTTTCCTTTTCCTGTGCGAGACTCAGGCATGGGTCACCACTTGAAAGGGAAATATCCCTTTTCTAACTCAAACCATAATTAGATAATAATCATTAGCTTCGCAGATCATAATATTAAGACTTATTTTTTTGTATTTCCATACTTATGTTTAAGATATTATTTTTGACGTGTAAAAGTGCAATATTTTGCCTATTTACAATAAATGATTTGAGTGAAAAAAAAATAAAACACCCAAATTAATTTAATACTTTTATTCTATCGTAATTTCCACAAATACTGCAAACTACACACCAATAAATTAATATTCCATTACTACGCTTTTGATATTATGACAAAACCGCTATTGTGACAAACGGAGCTCGAAAATTACATTCATATTAAAATTAAACAATGAAATAGCTGCACTTTATATAGTAAATGGTATTAATAAGAAAATTTATTAAGTTATAATAATGAATTCATTTTCAATTAACATACAATTTAATCCAATAATAGAAGACAGAGGCGATTCGGTTCACTTTTTACTTAAAGAGCGGTCCTCTGCAGCGTCCCCCAGAGTGACCCGCGAGGCAATGTCAAGCGATGCGTTGCGCTGATTGGTTCCATTATGTTAGCCGCGGATTTTGAAATATGACCGGATTCGTTATTGGTTATCCCATTCAGGCCCCTGATCCGATTCGCCTCGTGTCATAATAGTGAATACAGTGCAATGCCGCACAAGGTTTTACAATGCCAAGTTATGGGCGGCACTGCAATTGCAAATTATTACATAAATCATTTAAAACTATTAATTTTATTTCTAAAACGTGTTTTCGTCGACTTAGGGCGTGCGCCCACCTAAGTGACATGGTAGTAATTAAAAATTGAAACTTTATTAGAAGAAAAAAACGTGATTTAGTCGACTTAGGGCTTTCGCCCACCTAAGTGACATGGTTGTAACACTAAACTATCAATTTTATACTTTTGGTCAACTTAGGGCTATCGCCCACCTAAGTGACATGATTGTAATTTCGAAATATGAATTTTAGCTTGAAAACGTCATTTCATCGACTTGGGGCTTTAGCCCACCTAAGTGACATGGTGGTAATTAAATATTGTGAATTTTATTTATAAACTGATTTAGTCGACTTAGGGCTATCGCCCACCTAAGTGACACGGTGGTAATTAAAACTTGTGATTTTTATTTTTAAAACGTAATCTTGTCGACTTAGGGCTTTCGCCCACCTAAGTGACATAGTGGTAATTAAAAATTGAGAATTTTATTTATAAACTGATTTAATCGACTTAGGGCTATCGCCCACCTAAGTGAAACGGTGGTAATTAAAACTTGTGAATTTTATTTTTGAAACGTAATCTCGTCGACTTAGGGCTATCGCCCACCTAAGTGACATGGTGGTAATTAAAAATTGAGAATTTTATTTTTAAAACGTAATCTAGTCGACTTAGGGCTATCGCCCACCTAAGTGACACGGTGGTAATTAAAACTTGTGAATTTTATTTTTGAAACGTAATCTCGTCGACTTAGGGCTATCGCCCACCTAAGTGACATGGTGGTAATTAAAAATTGAGAATTTTATTTTTAAAACGTAATCTAGTCGACTTAGGGCTATCGCCCACCTAAGTGACATGGTGGTAACTAAAATATGTGAATATTATTTTTAAAACTTAACCTAGTCGACTTAGGGCGTTCGCCCACCTAAGTGACGTGGTCTATGAACTAACACAAATTTTCAACGACATGGAACAACACTGACGGCAAGTTACGTGCTATTTTTTTGGTCTTACCCAACACTAAACTACGAAAAGCATTTCCTAAATCTAAAATACACTAAATGACACTGACATCAAATCTAATTAGATCAAAACTGTATTCTATTTTATATAATAAACATTTAAAATCACATTTATAATGACGACACATTAAACCTATAAAAAAAAATCACTATCTGCCATGATGGGTTCCCAAGAAGTCACACCCAATCAAATC
The DNA here is from genome assembly GCA_912999815.1 of Campaea margaritaria. Classification (NCBI taxonomy): domain Eukaryota; kingdom Metazoa; phylum Arthropoda; class Insecta; order Lepidoptera; family Geometridae; genus Campaea; species Campaea margaritaria. The sequence goes on from OU538818.1 coordinate 4,403,554, forward strand.
AATATTATGACCAGTTGGGATTTTTTTCCCAACGGCTCACAGTTGCGGCGACGTAGGCATCGAACTATCCTGAGTCGCGCAAACGGCGTTCCCGCCGCCAGCTACCTCCGAGCCGACCACCCGACCCAGCGTAAAATAGTGACGCGTTGGGTAAAAATTCCCAACCAATCACAATGACCCGACCAAGCGTGACGCATTGGGTATCCACCGATACACAATTCTAACTCCACACCATCAAACCATTCTTTTAGTACGGTTCTTTAATAATAATTAGGTTCACACTTATTAAATTCCAATACGTAATTAATATGTATTTAAAATTGAGAACGCGGTTTCGTTACCTAACAGCGTTGGTCATTATGCACGCCTGTCCAGTTCCGATGACAATACAGATGACAGATGGTGACAGCGAGCTGATCTGATAGAGACGGAAGGTAGACAACGGAAATTCATTACTAATTACTGTAATAGCAAATCCCCCCAATCAACGCCAGTAAATGGTGGGTTGGCTTTACAAAAACGTCTTTTTTTTATGCAAATTTATTTATTTTATTATACGAACACTCACAATTTTGAGTTATAATTATGTTTTTTATAAATTCTCCATGTTCAATACTCCATGCTCATTATCATCCAGTAAACCCTTTCTATGAACCTTCATATTAGCGGGCGCAGCGGCACACGCATTTGGCGCGTGTACACACGTCATATAATATATTTATATGTGTGTGAGTTGCCATATATCGTGGTGTACCAAAAAAAAAACTATATTGAAAATATGCAATGGTAACACCACGGGTAACACTTACAACTTTGAAACGGTGTACGAACCGAACGGCGAAGTATAAAGCCTAAAAATAAATTATACTTAAAATTAAGAGATCCATTATATCAGATGTATATATATATTTCTAGGTGATATTTGCTTAATAGAAATTAATACAGCCTCTTTTTAAGGGCAAAACCATTTAAATCAAATTTATGGGTCGGCCCGGGTTCCACACCTCTTGATAAACTAAATCATAAAACTAAAAAGGCCCGACTGCCAATAAAATCTACGTTACAATGATACGCCATTTAACAAATTCCATAAACCAAAGCAACACACATAAATGCGATCGAAAAACATTAACCACTTTCCGGCAGTCGGGTAACAAATCAAACAAATACTTAATACAAAAAAATAAAAATTGTAATTATAACAATAATTTAGCATGTCTTTCTTGGTGTTTATTGAACAAGCAGTACCGTGTGACTGCGTCTGCATTTTTCTTGTTTTCCCGCATTTTTCCCCGAGAATAGCCTATTTTGGTCGGTGTAGTGCACGCTATCTCAGCTATATACATTATCGAAATAGATTCAGCCGTTTGGACGTGACCAAAATAAATATTTATCTACATGAGAAATTAATTATTTATAATTTATCTATCAGACCTTTGGATGGATTCTGAATATGTGATATTCTTATTCTTAGTTCCGTAAAATTGTATTGTATTGTGCATTAAACATAATTAAAACGGCCGATAAGACCGCCCCTTGTTTACTTTTTAAAAAATTTTGGAATTTTTGTTTATTTTTGGTGTATATAGATTATTTTCAATTTTATACCAAAATATACACAAATGTCAACTTAACGCCATTTGCAATAAGGTTAATTTCCGATTTACTATAATATGTAAAAAGTCTTCAACTCTATACCAGTTGTAATGGAATTTGTGCTTTATGCATACGTTTTTTAAGATTTATAATCGCATTTTCATTCGGCTTCTCCTGAACAAAGTGGTTTTTTTTTACCTACTCTATCTTATTTCTCTCTCCTTCCCTCATAATTTTTCCTTTACTGTTATTCATTAAACCGACCTATATTTACCTGTCAGTTAATACTTATCAGGAGGTTGTGAAACAGGCCTTGAAAACTTACAAAAAAAAAAAACCACCGGAGATTTAATTGTACCGGCAAAAATCACGTAGAAAACGGCTTAGACACAGGGCTTAATGTGAATTACGAACATTGTTAGAGACCATTTGATAGCTTAACATTAACATTTCAGATTTTTTTCCTCGATCAGTCCATTCTTATTGGCTCCATAATTATATTTGAGTTCTCTTCCAATATCATGCTATTAACACGTAAACTGCTGAACCGTTTTACTTTCTTTGGCTCGTTTGCGAATCTTCACACAACGTGTGTGTTTACTGTTTACTGGCGTTGCGTCGTAACTTAACTCAATCAGCTGTGCGGGCGCACACAACTGCTGAGATAAAATTGCCAACACAGCAGTGCGGGCTCGCACGCCAGCCGTGTTTCGCTTGCCGTAACATTATAAAAACACAGACGTGTGAATTCAGCAGTGAACGTGTTGATTCATGTTTAACAAAGGTACATTCGATGTTCAAATGCGATTTAAATAATAATAAAAAATTCATTAAGGCGCTGACCGGAACTAATTTAATTAAATTTAAAAAAAAAACAAGTTCAAATCGATCGTTTGTAATCGTAATTTACTTTTAAAGGCTTTTACCTAATTACGCTTGTATGTCCTGGAATTTTGCAGGTCAATTTTGACCCAGTTCCATCCAGTTGTTGAATAAGTTGAAATTTTGCCCTAGCAAGTTCAGGTGACAATTTTTTTTTATTTGACTTAGTGACGAGACGAGCAAATCATTCACCTGGTGGTAAGCGCTACGCCTGCCCATAACAATTACATTGCCACCCAGAACTTTGCATTGCATAATCCTGCGCGGCGCACTGCGCTCGTCACCCTGAGACATCGGCTCTAAAGCCTCACACGCCCAGTAATGTCGCTGTAAACAGTGCCCTTCAAACCGGAACACAGTAATGTTTGACAACGCAATTCAGTCGTCTCATACGGCTCAAAATATAAAACTCATGTCAAACGATTAGTTGTCACTTATCGACCTTATGAATACGAAAAGGACGACGATAACTATAGAGCTGCCTAAGTTTCAGTCAAGTTTTATTTAGTCCGCCGGTACTTTGCCAGATAATCATCCGGCAAGCAGTAGTGTGCAAACATTACTGTGTTCCGTTTTAAAGGACACTGTTACCACCGACATTACTGGACATATGAGACCTTAGAACCGATGAACCAAGGTGACGAGCGCAGTGCAGTACCACGCAAAGCAATGCAAAGTTCTGGGTGCCACTGTTATTGTTACGGGCAGGCGTTGCGCTTACCATCAGGTGCACGACTCGCTCGTCTCGTGACTCAGTGATATAAAAAATAAAAGTTATTAGACCTGCTTCGTATAGTGAACTGTAATTAACAAAAATATTTAATTTATTAGTAAATTCACAAATCTGTCATCAATCGAAATTTAACAATTTAAAACAGACGGAAAAAAAATAATCAAAGGTAATTAACACGTTGACTGCCGAAAACACAGACATTCGTGTTCTTTACGCTACGCGGGTGCGGGAAAACACACCTGTTGTGTTAGCGCAGCTCACGTGCCGGCTGTGCGGCGAAACACAGACGTGTGTGTTTTCAACAGTCAAAGTCTTAATGCCACAGTCAGCGCCTTCACGAGGTAATTTAGAGGTCGTCGTCGACAACGGGCGCATCGAGGGGGCCGTACGTAACTCGACATTCAGGCCGCGCATTCCTGAATCTCTCCACACCCGGGCGCGTCACCCTCGTCCCCGTAAAGTCTAAAGAGCGTAACAGGGGCGCCGCCGTCATCAAATGGTTCAAACTAGCGTTGGTTATATGGCGGTATCCGGTGGCGGACAGCACGCGGAGGCTCGAGCGGTTGGGCCTCGCGTACGGGTCCTCGTAGGGCGCCGGCACCGGCCCGAAGGGGCCTATGTTCACGTAGTTGACGTTGTCGTTGTCGGCGCGGCCGAAGCGTCGGATCGCCGCGTCGGTGACCAGCGACGTGTGCTCCATGCGCGGGGCGACGTGCGACGAGTAGATGAGGTTCATGTTGGCCGTGCGGTTGAGCTGGGTGCGCAGGTCCATCGGCCCCGCCGCCTCCGGCATGGACACCTGGTACATGGCGTGGCGGCGGCGGCCCACGTTCACGTACAGGATGCGGTGGCGAGGCATGTCGTTGTTGCTGGCGTTGCCGTCGGCGCCTGCCGCTCTGGAAAAAATATTTGTCGAGTTAGTGGAATATATAGTCATCATCAACCCATAACGTCCCACTGCTGGGCACGGGTCTCCCCTCACTTTCGTGAGGGGGATTAGGCCATAATCCACCACGGGGGCCCGGTCCGGATTGATGGATCACCTCCCACCATCACCTCTCCATTGGTGGATTATTTCGGAGTGTATAGTGAATGAAGAAAATTTAAAAAATGACATCCCCGTAGAGTTTCTTGGTGCTATCTTCTCTGACGGGTGTATTCAGGCATGAGTCGCCACTTGAAAGGGAAATATCCTTTTTCTAACTCAAACCATAATTAGATAATAATCATTAGTTTCGCAGATCATAATATTTTGACTAATTTTTTTGTATTTCTATACTTATGTATAAGATATTATTTTTTTTGACGTGTAGAAGTGCAATATTTTGCCTATTTACAATAAATGATTGAATTTTTGAGTACTCAGCAGGCTTGTTTCGATCATGCGTGTGAATTGTTTTACGCGTGCAAAGGTTGAATACATCGTATTTAAAATTCCCATACAAAAGTATAATTATGTTTGCCTTAGATGATTGTGACGCCCCTAAACGTTTGTTTACCTACTGTCGCACCACACCTAAAGGTGGGTAGGTGTGAATATCTAACCACGTCTGTCGGACAGACGCGCGCCGGAAATACCCGAATACCCGCCCCGGTTCTTTATAAGGTATTATGTAACGCCTTGTTGTGTAGTGTTTGTAGTGGGAGGCCTCTTCTGCAAGAGACCGCCTGAGGAAGTACCACACCTTTGCCAGATATTCATCCGCCAAGCAGTAGTGTGCAAACATTACTGTGTTCCGGTCTCAAGGGCACTGTTTCCAGCGAAATTACTGAGCGTGTGAGACTTCACAGCCGATGTCTCAGGGGGACGAGCGCAGTGCAATGCCGCGCAGGATTATGCAATGCTGTGACTGTTATGGGCAGGCGTAGCGCTTACCATCAGGTGAACGACAAAAATTAAAAAAATCTTTATCCCTTTCTGAACATAATGAATGAATGAATGAATGAATGAATGAACAAAGAGAAATCTACAAACCCAGGAATAGCGAAGCCAGCTATAGGCTCGTCCAGTATATTGGTCAGAAGTGGCATTTGACGAGCAACCCTCCCCGGACCACGGTTCCAGTTCGGTTGCTCCGCATCATTATTGTTATGTGCTCTGAACCCATCGTACACGACAGGCTCTGCATTGTGCCTAAATCTGACAAACCTCTGCATTCCCGGCCTGTTCCCTCCGGCACCATTGTCTCTTGACGAGGAAGCTGCCTGTGCATCGTTGGTTGGAACCTTTTGTTCCGTTGTCGTAGAAGACGGTTTATCCGTGGCCGGATCGCTTTGTTCCCCTCTAGAAGAACTAGACGGCTGCTCATCGGATAGAACGTTCTGTCGGGACGTTGAAGCTCTCGGTTGTTGTTGTTGTGGACCAGCCCTGTCGAGATTTGCGCTCGGTGCTAACATTGGTATATCGCTTAGCATGAATTTACATCGATCTAAGCGGTCGGGGCCGTGAAGACAGGCACAGTCGTTCGAACTTGAGCTTGCAGCGTTCAATCCCGCTTGTATCTCGGGATGAATAGAACCGAACCCGAATCTAGCATCAAATTCGCTTATGGTCAGCCTTGGCATCGAAGCGTTCTGTTCCGATTGACTGTAGGTGGATTGGCTGCTCGTGCAATCATCATTCGAGCTGTTTTGACCCGACGATGATGGCCCCGGTTGGGCTGAGTCGCTCGGACTGATCGACGAGCCGCTGGGTGTATTACTTGTGTTACTGGATTTCTTTACTAAGCCGCTGGATTTCTTAGCTGAGCTGCTGGATACCTTTGCTGAGCCGCTGGATTTCTTTCCTGAGCCGCTGGATTTGGTTGATGAGCGGCTCGGCCCTGTCGATATGCCATTTGAAGTGGAAGGCTGACTGTCACCTTGATTGTTAGCCATGTCAGACACACGAGCACGCTTCACCAGGGGCTTATCATCATCACTGGAGGAATCATCCTCGTCTGTGTCAACCCTCGGCCTGTCCGAGTTTACAGGACCTGTTCGCTTCCTGTAATTATTCCACGACTCTTTCAATATTCTCCTTGACACGAGACAGGTGGTGTCCTCATAATACTTGCGAGCCGCTTTAGTTGTGAACGGCTCGTTGGTCACCCGACTTGATGGTCCCGGTTCACTTGCAGAGTCCGGCTGATTCCGTGCCTCATTAGTCATGGCTAGGCGAGTCGATGGCTTCGGATCCTCGTCCCCACTGTCATCACTATCATCACTGTCGCTTTTATTATTACCACTCTCATTGTCACTCTCAGCATCATTCTCAGCATTCTCACCACCCTTCTCATCATTCTCACCGCCACTCTCAACACCTTTCTCAGCATTCTCAACACCTTTCTTATCGTTCTCACCGCCGCTCGCAGCACCTTTCTCATCACTCTCGCTGCCACTCGCACCACCATTTCTACGATTGGCTCCCTCGTTCACTTGCTGGTCTATGGATCCGTGGTACATATGGAAGTTTCTTCTAGAATATTCAGTATCAGATATTATATAGCCGCCTTGAGGTCTGATGCCCACATTTTGGCGGCGTTGGAGCCGGCGCCTTCGGGCCTCGTGGGCGCGGAAATTGGCCAGATCGGGATCTATTATTGGATCCAGGGGCCCAGGGATTGGATCCAGGGGTCCTGGGATCAGGCCCTGGCGCCCGGCATTGTCGTTTGGGAGTCTGCGAAAGCGGGCCCCCAGCCGCAGTCGGAGCGGATCTGCCGAAAGAAAGTAAAATAAGGTAAATTTCTCTTCCAAGCGATGTTTCATGCCTGAATCTCGCACAGGTAAAGGAGACTCCATAAAACACTCCAAAAACACAACTGTCGTGTTATTTATAACTTGCCGCGAGTGCGGGAAAACACAACTGTTTTGTTTGTTGTATGGGAGAACACTATGCAGAGCCGCACCCGTGGCTAGACAAGAAAATCGGCTCAGCAGTCAAAGTTTTAACTCAACCAATCGGCCTCTTACTGCCCCGCCTGTCGCAGAATGCACTGCGGTCGGAGATGCTAGCGCCGCCAGCGACAAGAGTAGTACTGACTACAAATAAATTATATTACTGTCGTTTTACAGTAAATCATCATCATCATCAACCCATAACGTCCCACTGCTGGGCACGGGTCTCCCCTTACTTTCGTAAGGAGCATTAGGCCGTAATCCACCACGAGGGCCAGATCCTGATTGGTGGATCACATACCTACCTCTGAAATAATTCTCGGGTAGGTGTGTGGGTTTCCTCACGATGTTTTCCTTCACCGAAAATCGAGCGATAATTACGTACATATGTTTTTACAAGAAACACATTGGTACGTGCCCGCACTGGGATTTGAACTCACGACCATCTGCTTGGAAGGCGGACGTTCTCCCACTAGGCTACCACCGCTTCCAGTTTACAGTAAATATAGCGAGATTTACATCTGACGCGAACCCGTGGGTGGCGCTGCAGCGGGGCAGCTGTCGTGGGATTGCACAGCGGGATAAATATACAAATATCGGACCTAGCGCGGCTTCCATCCGACGTATCTCTATGATTCCGTCGCGCACCCGCTGGTTGCTCGGGGCTGCGGGGCGGGCGGGGCGGGGCGGGGCGGGGGGCGCCGCTAGCCCGTCCCTATTAAGGATGTCCCCAAGGGGATCTGCAATCTGCATTTGCGCCTTTTGCAGTATTACGCATCTGGAATAAAGAGACGCATTTATTTTTACCTTCAAACTGATGATTTCAGTATTTATCAACATATTTGAGCGATACGGTGCATTAGTGCTAAATATTTCAACATAAAAACGAAAAGAATGCATTACGGTTGGCGCGAAATACAGCCTCGTTTATATTAGTGACCCGGTGTAGCTCTAAAAACGAAAAAACTGTTTGAAATTTAAATATCCCACCGTTACAGAAACGAACAACCACCTTAATGGTAAAACGTCGAAAATGGAAATTTTTAGTTATTTCGTTTTTTTTAATAAAGGTGCAATTTCTTTGTTCTGTGGTGTTTCAATAAAGAGTTTATCTATCTATCTATGTATGTATGTATTCTCTAGATCATATATGGTCAACCGCCGGCCCGCGGGCCAGATGCGGCCCGCCCCCGTTTGTGGACCGGCCCGCGGCTCACGAAACATTTTGTAATCGCACGCCTCTAGCAAAGTACGCCAATGAAAGAGTGCTAGATATTAAAATAAAACGACAACAAAGGTACTTTTATTTAAAATTATGTCTACGTATAAACATTAAAAAAAAAAGTGAAAGTTGAAAGTTTTATATTATACAGGGTGTCCCACAGATATGCCACATGGAGGGAAAGTACCTTGAATATTGTAGACGGAACATTTTACTGAAAGGAGACATTAATTGAATTTAAACTGCATTCATAGATATGTCGTACGAGGGCTGACAACACTGTCAGCCATCCATCTACAATCATTGGACGCCAGCGCCATCTGTTGGTGCTAGACGGAGTCTACAAACAACAAGCGACCGTGCGCGAGGGCAGCGCAGATTCATTCTGGCTTCATCGGTCGAACAGGGCAGTCGTGTAGAAACCGTCCGCGTCCAGTATACCAATCCAGCTGCAGCTATAGATTACAAAGTTGATTCGGTTTAAAACATTTCTTTTCATTGCTTTGAAATCGACCCCTACCCTCACTACGCCCACTGTGTAATTTTACAATGTCTGGCGACGGCGATGAAAATAGGGAACCGCCGATATCAGAACTGGGATCAGGGTCGGATCAAACGCGAAGTGAAGGTGGAGAAAGTGATCGCTGGCGTAAAATGTTTGAGATTCAAAATTCGAACATGCGAGCCTTGATTGAAGCCCTTCAAACACACAAGACGAGTCATCGAGTGGATCTACCGGAATTCAACCCCGAAAAGACGGGTGCGGACGCGAGATCGTGGTGTGCGACTGCGGATCTATGTTTTGCTGAAAAACCCCTAAGCGGCGGTCAACTGGTGGTCGCTATCAGTAAGGCGCTAAAAGGAGCTGCATCCACGTGGCTGTCGCAAATAGCCTATCAGGGCATGACGTGGAGCGAATTCAAGGTACTGTTTACCACGCGGTTCATTTTTTCCGAGACTTTGGCGGGTACGCTTGTAAATTTAAACAGCGATAAACCTAACGAAAAGGAATCGCTTGCTGCATACGCTAGTCGCTTAATTACATCTCTGTCTAACCAATGGAAAGATTCAAGCAAAGATCAGATCGCGGTTGCTACCGTCCTTGCTCACGTATCGCAGTTTGACACGAGATTGCAGCGCTTAGTTTTCACGACCGATATCACCACGAGGGAAAAATTGCAGCAAGAACTACATGCTTTTTCGCATCTTAAACGCAAAGCGGGTACCCTGGATGAATCATCGAGGACACCTGAGGCGAAACAACTGAAGACTTCTACAATAAAATGCTTTTCGTGCGGAAAAGTGGGCCACAAAAGATTAGAATGCAGGAGTTTCAAGCCCAACAATGTGGGGGGACGACACGTGGCGTATCCAGCGTCGACGAAAGCTGCCGAGAAGCCTGCAGCGAAGCCCCTGGTGTGCTTCAAATGTGGCAAACCAGGCCACATCGCGATTCGGTGCACGAGCGGAAGCAGCCAAGCGGGTGGCAGCGGCGGCAGCAATGGCGGCAGTAGCGCTTCGGGTCCAGCACACAGCGAGCGACGCGTGGACGTCTGCGTCGTGCAATCACCTTCAGGATCATTGGAACACAAAGGTCAGCTGTATAGTTTTACTTTGGATTCTGGTGCTGAGTGCTCGCTAGTAAAAGAAAAAGTAGCAGCCAAGTTTTGTGGCAAACGAGTTAACAATACAGTTTCAATGATTGGCATTGGCCAAATTGGTAGTCAGCACCGAACAAATATTATGTTGTGTAACGATTAACGACCACCCTCTTGAACTTTTACTACATGTGTTACCGGATAATTGTCTGCAGAGCGACATAATGATTGGACGTGAAATTCTAAGGCTAGGTTTTGTCGCGAATATGACGGATACTGAGTTCTCGCTAAGCAAATCGGTGAGTTTTGTGACAGCAAAAATATCAAGTTGCATCTCATCGCGACGGGCACTTCTCGTGCGAACGGACAAGTAGAGCGCGTTATGAGTGTCCTAAAATCAATGTTAACTGCGGTAGAGAGTAATGAGAATAAATCGTGGCAAGACGCGATAGGCAACGTTCAACTTGCGATTAATTGTACCATGAATCGCGTAACTCAGACATCGCCACTCGAACTTTTAATCGGAAAAGTCGCAAGACCGTTATCACTGATGGCAAGTGACGTGGAAACCGAGGTAGACATTGACTATATCCGCGAAACGGCATCAAGCAATATTCAAAGATCTGCGGTGTACGAGAAAGAACGGTTTGATCGTACGAAAGCAAAGATTTCAGCTTTCTCGGTGGGTGACTTTGTTCTGTTGGCGAACGAAGAACGAAATCAGACGAAATTAGATCCGAAATACAAAGGTCCGTTTAAAGTAATAGAGGTTTTGGAGGGAGATCGTTATACGTTAAAGGCTTTGAACTCTAGGCGTACTTACAAATACGCTCACGATAGGATAAGACCTATGCCAGTGGGTCATGTACCAGTCGAAGTAGACGGTAGTAGTGATCAGGAGGAGGAAGTCTTTCATGGGTGATAAAAGCGTAGCGTAGAACTCTATCGGCCGTAGTTTGTATGACTATACTAGTAGCTACTACGTAGCCGTAGCCCGGTAGAAATCGGTGTCTCTTGGGGCAACTCAAGTAGTCCGTGGGTGCGCGGTGCGCGTTTAGCTCTGGTGGAGGTCGGGGTCTGTAGAGACCGTAGTGTGAGTCAGAGGGCTGATCACATGGTTGCACTGAGAGTGGCAGGTCGGCTGGTGAAGGCCGTGGCGATAGAGGGAGGACGCGTTGCTTTAGATGAAAACTTGTTGTTTTAACGTAAATGCGATGGTACATGACTCAGGAAATCTTATTGTTGTGATTGTTAATTTAATTTTAAAGCTAGTAACTTGTGATTTTTTAACTAAAATTGTCAAAGAAAATTAGAAGTAATTTGTTATTTTTGAAGACATAGGATTTTGGTAATAATAATAATGTTGCATTTGAAAGCTTTCTTTTTGCATAAAGAATAGTCATAGTCAGGAACGGCCGAAAAAAAAAAAGTGGGTGAGGTTACTCTGGGTGACTTCATTGTTTCAGATTAACACACTGGGACGTGTGTAAGCAGGATGGCCGTGTCGTACGAGGGCTGACAACACTGTCAGCCATCCATCTACAATCATTGGACGCCAGCGCCATCTGTTGGTGCTAGACGGAGTCTACAAACAACAAGCGACCGTGCGCGAGGGCAGCGCAGATTCATTCTGGCTTCATCGGTCGAACAGGGCAGTCGTGTAGAAACCGTCCGCGTCCAGTATACCAATCCAGCTGCAGCTATAGATTACAAAGTTGATTCGGTTTAAAACATTTCTTTTCATTGCTTTGAAATCGACCCCTACCCTCACTACGCCCACTGTGTAATTTTACAATGTCTGGCGACGGCGATGAAAATAGGGAACCGCCGATAGATATTTAAATAATTACACGGTTGAACCGAGAATCGAACCCGTTACACGAGAAAAATAAACACCCTGTAGCTTTATCATACCGATCGAAACGCTTCATCATAAGGATTATTTTTTGCTAAATAACATAGTGTCAGAAATGAAAGGAAGACCATGAATTTTCATGACCAAGTTACTTTCCCTCCATGTGGCATATCCGTGGGACACCCTGTATACCACGGCCCGCGACTTCCGCTATCGTCCACAAGTAAGCCCGCCAGTTTCGAAAGGTTGGCCATGTCCGCTCTAGATGCTCAGTACGTACGCCTCTCCGCCCACTGCGTGCTGGAAGCTCCTGTCGACGCTGCTGGTGTCCTCGTCGCGGATCCACTGCTCCCCGAGATACTTGTTCGAATAGTACTCCGGCTCCTGAAACGAGGAGAAACACCATCAGGCTGTATCTCGTGAACCGTCATAGTTGGACAGTTGAAATTTTCACAGATGATGTATTTCTGTTGCCGCTATAACAACAAATACTAAACAAAAATCGAAATGTGTGCTGGGACACATAGTAGAAAAAAAAACGTCAACTAAAAAATTGTTAAAAAAAAAAAAAAATCTTCTCCAATAATATTAGTACTCGGAAGAAGTATCCTCGGAGCACAAGCAGCAGTGCCGACCTGCTGCTCCCAGGGCTCGAGCTCGGCGTGCGGCGGCGGCGGGTCGCGCGCCAGGTGCGCGTGGTCCGCCACGGGCGCCGCGGCGGCGGGCGGCGCCAGGTACAGCTCCTCGAGCTGCGGCACCCAGCCCAGCGCCGACACCTCCGAGTCGCCCACGGGCGACCCGCGCAGGTCCAGCACCTAGGGGGGCATACACACTCTAAACGGGTATTTACGTCATTTTAAAAATCCAAAGGGGTATTAATGTAATTTTCAAGATCGCAAAGGGGTATTGATGTAATTTTAGAGACTGTAAAGGGGTATTGATGTAATTTTAGAGACTGTAAAGGGGTATTTATGTAATTTTAGAGACTGTAAAGGGGTATTTATGTAATTTTAGAGATTGTAAAAGGGTATTTACGTAATTATAGAAACTGTAAAACTACCTGTTCCTTTATTTAGACACTGTATTGTGATCTTTACGTGGCTTTAGAGTCTGTTAAGGGACGTTTACGTACTCTTAGTTTGTAAAAAGGCATTGTTGAACTTTTAGAGTCTGTAAAAGAATGTACGCGCACTTTTAGAAGTTGTAAAGAGACATTAACACATTTAAAGGTCCTGCAAAGGAATTCACGCGCAATTTAACGGTCTGAAAACGGCCATTCACGAACCTTGAGAGTCTTGAACCCGTATCGTGTGGCGAGAGAGGCGTAGGCGACGAACTCGCTGAGCTTCAAGCACTGCTGCATGATGAGCTTAACGAGCCGCGGCATCTTGCTCAGCGGGAGCATGCAAGCGGGCTCCACCCAATCGCACAAGGACACGTCTAGATCCTGGGGATGAGGGGCTCAGTCATTTTTTTTTTATATTTATTCACACGTTCACAGCTGAACCAATTTTTACATTTGTGCACCGTTACGGCCCGTGTGCGTTTCCCAGCACTGGCGCGCCGTCTGTGTGAGCCGCGCTGTAGTAGCGCCGCGTTACACACACACGTCTGTGTTTCGCCGGACAGCCGGCACGTGAGCTGCGCAACACAACAGCTGTGATCTCCCGCACCCGCGTAATGGTTTAAAAAACACAACGTCTGCATTTTCAGCAGTGAACGTGTTAAGTAAAATAAGAGAAGGTAAACCTAGTAGGAGAACGTCTGCCTTCCAAGGAGAAGGTCGTGAGTTCAAATCCCAGTGCGGGCACGTACCAATGTGTTTCTCGTAAAACATATGTACGTAATTATCACTCGCTTTTCAGTGAAGGGAAACAAACTTACCCGAGAATTATTTCGGAGGTAGGTGTGTTATCCACCAATCCGGACCGGGCCCCCGCGCCTAATCCTCCCGAGGGGAGACCCGCGCTCAGCAGTGGGTCGACATGGGTTGATGTTAATGAGTATAAATAGTATGAATGAACCTTACCTCCAGATAAACAAGAGTATCCTGGATCCTGTAGAGGAATGACTTCTCCAAGTTGAAACATTTGGTGCCCCTGAGGGATAGTTTCTTGAGCGAAGCCGGGAACATGCCGATAGTGGTCTGCGAACAAGTTCCGTATACCTGCATACACGTAACGAGGTCGGTTCAAACTCAAAATAACTCAAAAGAACTCAAAATAAATTAAAAAAAACGCCTCTCGCACGTTTTGCGACAAGATTGCGTTATCTCAACAAATACTGACGTGCGACAAGCGAGCGCCATCTCAACAAACATTGAGATCTGTGACAAGCAAGCGCCATCTCAACAAACATTGAGGAGATCTGCGACAAGCAAGCGCCATCTCAACAAACATTGAGGAGATCTGCGACAAGCAAGCGCCATCTCAACAAACATTGAGGAGATCTGCGACAAGCAAGCGCCATCTCAACAAACATTGACGAGATTAATGACAAGCAAGCGCCATCTCAACAAACATTGAGGAGATCTGCGACAAGCAAGCGCCATCTCAACAAACATTGACGAGATTAACGACAAGCAAGCGCCATCTCAACAAACATTGACGAGATTAACGACAAGCAAGCGCCATCTCAACAAACATTGAGGAGATCAGCGACAAGCAAGCGCCATCTCAACAAACATTGAGGAGATTTCCGACAAGCAAGCGCCATCTCAACAAACATTGACGAGATTAACGACAAGCAAGCGCCATCTCAACAAACATTGAGGAGATCTGCAACAAGCAAGCGCCATCTCAACAAACATTGACGAGATTTACGACAAGCAAGCGCCATCTCAACAAACATTGAGGAGATTTACGACAAAAACGCGGTAAATCGCGTCTCCTGCACATGTTTTGGTCTGTACACTACACAAAACACTGTAATTTTTGACAAAATAATATCTTCTTTTCTTCCCTATCTTCTTTTCTTCCCTAGCAGTAGGGATAGATCAGTGGGGATATGTGGAACTGCCGACAAATACGACAATATGAAAACCCGAATCATTTATAGCTAGTAGGCAAAAATAAGCGGTGCGGAAGCGGTGGTAGCCTGGTGGGAGAACGTCCGCCTTCCAATCAGAAGGTCGTGAGTTCAAATCCCAGTGCGGGCACGTACCAATGTGTTTCTTGTAAAACGTATGTACGTTATTATCACTCGCTTTTCGGTGAAGGATAACATCGTGAGGTAACCCACATACCTACCCGAGAATTATTTCGGAGGTTGGTATGTTATCCACCAATCCGGACTGGGACCCCGTGGTGGATTATGGCCTAACCCTCGCTCGCGAAAGTGAGGAGAGACCCGTGCCCAGCAGTGGGACGTTATGGGTCGATGATGATGATGATGATGAGGCAAAAATAATGCACTTTTATAAGTCAAACTTTTTAAGTCTCATATACATGGAGAGAAATGAGTCTAATTTGATCAACTAAGTAATGATTATTATCTAATTATGGTTTGAGTTTGAAAAAGGACATTGCCCATCCAAGCGCTGACTCACGCCTGAATCTCGCACAGGAAAAGGAAACTCCATTGACTCTACCGGCGCTTCGGAAATACGCCCGTCAGAGAAGATAGCGCCGAGAACTCTACGGGGGTGCTTTTTTTTTTTCAATTTTCATTCCTTTTTTCGAGAATTATTTCGGAGGTAGGTAGGTGACCCACCAATCCGGATCTGGCCCCCGTGGTGGATTATGGCCTAACCCTCTTCGCGAAAGTGAGGGGAGACCCGTGCCCAGCAGTGGGACGTTATGGGTTGATGATGATTCCTTTTTTATGCCCTATAGGGGGGTATAATATAAAACATAACCTAAGACCAAAACACGTTGGAGACGCAGCTTTACCGCGACATAACTATTATATTGAGGAGATAACATGATCTCATCGCAAAAGTAGACAATGGCTCTTGTCCAAGCAAGGGTTACCGATATTTGAGGGGTCATTCCTTTTTTTTTTTTTTTTTTTTTTTTTCTTTTCTTTTTTCTCTGCCTGACTGCGCAACGCAAAGGAAGGCATTCCGTTTATCAGTCTATTGTACGATTGTTCCTATCTGGCGATCTAGAGACCAAACGCGTGGGTCGATTTTGATGATTCATACGTCAATCGATTCGTCTCCAGCCTGCTGCGAGTGTCACTAAAAACTTGACAGTAATCAAAATTAACCACAGCGACAACCAGACGCCATATTGACAAAACGAAAAAAAAAAAAACAACCTTTTATGTAAAATGGGGTATCGTTGAGTAGGTATTCAAAAATTATTTAATTAGGAAATAATAAATGATTATTTTTTTTGTTATATTATTTTATTCTTTTTCTGCACTGTGTTTATTCTGGTGTACAATAAAGAGTTTTCTATTCTATTCTATTAATTTAATTTATTTAATTTGTTTTTATTTTTTATATCTTTTGGTACCCTACAAATAGAAATGGCTGGCATACATGGGGGATTGACATAAGTCACTGTAAGGGGTTAGATTTACTCATAAAACCAGTCGAACCCCCCCCCCCCCCCCTAAATATCAGTAACACATTGTTTAGCACTTAAAATAAAATAAAAATAAAGAAAGAAAATAAGTAAATATTAAAAAAAAAAAAAGTTATAAAGATAAAAAAAACAAAATAATAAAAAAATATAAAAAGCTCTTTCGTAGTTGTATCGTATCTAGGGAATCAGGAACTACGAGGACAGTCCTCCCACAAACACACAGACTCAGGGCAAATACCTGCGGTTCACACTAATATTGCCCTGTGCGGTAATCGAACCCGCCACCCCACGCTTTGCTGTCGGCTCATCACCGCCTCACGCCACGGAGGCTGTAAATACTTGACACTGGCAAGCATAGTGCGAAGCCAAAACTTTAAAAAAGTCTCCATAGAGTATCTAATGCTGGTCATACACCATGCTGCATATCGTCCAATCGGCACGACGATGCTACCGGTCGGATCAAAACTCAAATCATTTATTGCAATTGGGCAAAACTAATGCACTTTTAAAAGTCAAACACATACACAGAGCAAAAAAAATGTTAATAAATATGTTAATAGTTATATGTATGTCAGCGGCCATCTTGGATTTGAATTTTTTCATAGCATTAGTATTCTACTAGTCAAGCCCGTTCATTTGATACCCGTATTGAGGCAATAGTGAAAAACTCTGAAATCCGCCATTTTGTGGCGGCGGCCATCTTGGGACCGATTTTCATCCTACTAATATTCTAAATGCGAAAGTTTGTGAGTATGGATGTATGTTTGTTACTCTTTCACGCAAAAACTACTGAACGGATTTGGATGCAATTTGGAACACAGATAGTTTATCAGCTGGATTTAACTTAAAGAATACTTTTTATCCAGTAAAAATGAAAAGTTCTTGCGGTATAATACTAAACGCGGGCGAAACCGCGGGGCGCAACTTGTTAAACATAGCTAAGAACTGCAGATTGGATCAAGCCTGAACCGTTTTCTCTTATTATATTTACCGGACGATAGGCAACATGGTGTATGACCACCATAAAGTATATAAAAATTATAGGAAGAATCAGTGTTCACAACCTGACGCGAGGCACCTATCGTACCAGAGCCGTAGAATTATCGTATATGGACCAACATAGGTCAAAAATATCTTACAATTCAGGATAATGGCTGTAGTATAAAAAAAATTAAATGTTTGCTTGGACACATAGTTGAAAACTTTCACTACATGTACGATAATTATCGTACGGTTGTGAACACTGGGAAGAATGCAAAAGTGTACACACTTACCAAATGGCAGTCGATGACGCAGTATTCTAACGCCAACTCCGTCAAGCCCGTACACAGGGAGGTGAGCTGCGCTATGGCGGGGCGGGAGAGCGTGGGCTGGGGCCCCGGGCACCCGAGGCCCGTGGGCACCGGGCTGGGACGGCCCGCGTCGCGGTCGCTCGCCCACAGGGGGCACCAGTCTTCATCCCTGCAGTGAACGAAAAATTAAGTTAATCATTTTTTTCAATCTATATATATATATATAAATGTTATGTTGGTTTGTGTACGCTTCAAAAACTCATAAAGTTCTGCACCGATCGAGCTGAAATTTTAGCATGATATATAATCCGCATCAAGGATTGTTTTTATCTATTTTTTCATCAGTGACATATCAGCGAATGTGCGAATGTGCCACAGCGAAGCGTGGCAGGGCACAGCTAGTTATTTATAATAGATGACAATGTATAGAAATAGTACTTGTATAATTTATTTATTAATTTCGTTAATTTCACATGTCATGGATCTAATTCGTTTTATTATGTTCGTTCGTATCATTCATTTCGTTCATTTCATTCATATAACTAATCTCGTTCATTACGTTCAATTCATTACTATCGTTAGAACTTTTATTCTGTTAGTGAGATGCTGGGTTAGATACCTACTAGGTACATGTAAATATATCACATGTCACTGCGTGACACAATAGATAAGACTAGAATAGAATAGAATAGAATAGAAAAACTCTTTATTGTACACCAGAAACAGAAATAAACACAGCACAGAAGAATTACAATAGGTAAACAAGGGTATTACAATGGGCGGTCTTATCGCTGAAAGCGATTTCTTCCAGACAACCTTTGGATGGACAGTAAAAAACATTTTTCGATAGTAGGGCGGGTGGCGTACTTACAGTATTTAATAGACACAATACACACTTTACTTAATAAATAATGAAAAATAGACTAGTTATATTTTAAGACCGTAATTGCATTATACACTCTATTTTCGTGATTAAATGACATTTATTTATTTATTTATTTAATACTTTATTGCACAGATTAACTAACTAGTACAAATGGCGGACTTAACGCTAAGTGCATTTTCTACCAGTCAACCACCCATAGTGAAGGAGAGACAAATTACAGACATTAGAGACATTCTATTCAATTCGTTCATTTAATTTGACGCTGTTTGCTCTAAAAAGGGTCGACCACCACCACCGATGGAGAGATAGGGACGTACCTTGGCGCCGGCTGGTCAGACGGCTGGAACAGCACCGGTTCTTCGTCCGACTGCTTCGAAGTGCCGGCGGCGGCCGCTCCCTCTGCTACAAAACAAATTAACTTGATACATTTATTTGGATCAGATTGGAAAATACAAGGTAGTTAAACAAGCAATACAAAGAAGAAAATAAAAGTTTTTTTTTTTATTTGGTCGAGTGACGAGACTAGCAAGTCGTTCACCTGATGGCAAGCGCTACGCCTGCCTATAACAGTGCCACCAAGAACGTTACATTGCATAATCTCGTGCGACACTGCGTTGCAGCTGTTATGGACAGGCGTGGAGCTTACCATCAGATTAACAACTTGCTCGTATCGTTACCAAGTAACATAAAAAAGGCCTACCTTCTAAAATAAATGGCTCAAAAGATTTCAATAAAAATCTCAGAGAATTTTCTTCAGAAGATGCCGATATGAATATTTGTAAGCACGAACAAAGTCACGGGCAAGGGCCGGGCTAGTGACAAACAAGAAGATACACCGTAAAATAGTGAACACTTACCCGTCTCCTCAGCTGACGATTTCGATGGATTATCTTCAGGGCTGCTCATGAACCCGAGGCACCTGCGGACACACAAAACAAGTATAAATTTAAAATTTAATAACCACCGACATGACAAACTGACCCTCATCACCATCCATCTATAACCTATTTATTGGGACAATTCCAATGAGCCCGAACACGACACCTCTGCTGTAAGTTGCCACCGTTCGCTGTCCTAGTTACTCCACTCCTTGCATGGTTGTCTAGAAGAGATCGGTCTGAGCGATAACACCGCCCTTTGTGACACTAATGGTTAAACTTGTTTTGTTCTAGTTTTTAAGTTTTCTTTGTTTTGTGGTGTTTTAATAAAGAGTTTATCTATCTATCTATCTAAGTTGGCGAGGAGTTGGATTTCCTGCAGAACCCAGGTGAAGCTGCAGCATCAGGCCGTACCCGCACACCTTCAGCGAGGTGGTGTGCACGCCGTTAATAGTTTGGTAATGATGGTATATCATAATATTGTCAATAGAATAATTTATTTTTATATTGTATATTATGGCTTTAAAAAAAAAAAGAATGACTAAAATTTAAAAAATTACATCCCCATAGAGTTTCTTGGTGCTATCTTCTCTAACGGGCGTATTTCCGAAGCACCGGTAGAGTCAATGGAGTTTTCCTTTTCCTGTGCGAGACTCAGGCACGAGTCGGCACTTGAAAGGGAAATATCCTTTTTCTAACTTAAACCATAATTAGATAATAATCATTAGTTTCGCAGATCATAATATTATGACTTATTTTTTTGTATTTCTATACATGTATAAGATATTATTTCTTTTTGACGTGTAAAAGTGCAATATTTTGCCTATTTACAATAAATGATTTGAGTTTGAGTTTGAGTTTGCCGAGCGCGGCGGCCTCCATTGGACTCACCCGCGCGCCTCCCGCGCGTACCCGCACACCTTCAGCGAGGTGGTGTGCACGCCGAGTGCGTTGGTGAGCAGCCAGCGCATGCGGTACTTCCCGCTGGGCTCGCAGCGCGTGTCCACCCGCTGCCACAGCGTGCGGTCCAGCGCCACGGCGGCCAAGCGGGTGCAGGTGCTGCAATATGCAAACTCTCACATGTCAGACACAGGATCCAGCGACAGGGGCTTCGATTTCCTCCAATAGCAGTTCGTTTATATACAGCACACAAGTGTAACTGTCATGTCAATTCACGCCCACACACGGTCAGTTCTATTTGATCGGACGATGGGTGGCATGGTGTAAAGGCGTACATAATTATTGACAATTGAAATGGACCTTGCAAATTTTGGTTTTTAAAGATTGTGATCACAAAACCACAGCATTATTTGAATAAGAAATGCTTATTTTGAATAAATAAAATTGCAGATGGTGATGTCAGCGTTGGCATTAAGTTAAAATTTACTCAAGCGGCAAGCATGCCTTAAAAAAAAAGATATAAGTCTATATATATAAAAATTTTATGTTGGTTTGTGTACGCTTCAAAAACTCAAAAAGTTCTGAACCGATCGAGCTGAAATTTTAGCATGATATATAATCCGCATCAAGGATTGTTTTTATCTATTTTTTTCACCAGTGACATATCAGCGAATGTGCGAATGTGCCACAGCGAAGCGTGCCAGGGCACAGCTAGTATAACATAAAAATAAATAATGTTGGTACTTACAATCCCACCGCCTTCAGATCTCTCGGCGTACAGTGCTTCAGTATACTGAGAAGGATGTCATCGCACAGGTCCAGGATGTTCATGGTGCTCCCGTGCAACTCCTCGGTGATCTGAGCCGGAGCCTCTTTAGACGGATTGTCTGCAAGTTTAACTTCTGCATTACATAACAATATAATGAGAAATAAAGGCAAGAGCTGAAAATCAGCGTTGTGGTTTGACCACAGCATCATGCTGAGCTCAGGCCTTGTCTGACATCACTGCGCGCCGGCTATCTGCGTACGCTATTATGTTCATCGTGAATTTTCATTTTCTTGTCTTGGCTCTTGATAAGTACGTTGTTCCATTCCATGTTGTGTGCAGTTGAGTCAAAATAAATGTTTTTTCTTTCTTTCTTTGTTATAATAGATTTTGTAATACATTGAATACGGTGTATGATTAAGACCACACAACAGAGGTGAAAACTTACAATTACACCACCCCCACCCTACACTACCCCACCCACCCCAACCCCACTCCACCACCCCTGTATTTTTTTTTAATTTGAACTAGTGGCAAGAAGAACAAGTCATTCACCTGATAGTAAGCGCTACGCCTTCTATCCCTTAACAGCTACAATGCCACCCAGAACTTTGGTATGCGTGTTCCTGCGCGGCAGTTAGCCTGAGACATCGACTCTAACGTCTCATATGCCCAGTAATTTCGCTGGAAACAGTGCAGTGTCAACATTATGCGCACATGCCGCCCAGTTGTTACTGTACTGATGCATACTAATCACGCTTATCTACTAGTTAGCGTAACTTTCTAGCGGTCTATATATATCTATATACAGGGTGTCACACAATGTGTGACTTGATTTTTATTTATTTCACTGAGTGATGAGACAAGCAGGTCGTTTACCTGCTGGCAAGCACTATGCCTGCCCATAACAGTTACAGCGCCACTCAGAACTTTGCATTGCATAATCCTGCGGTGCACTGCGCTCGTCCCCCATGAGACATCGGTTCTAAAGTCTCATATGCCCAGTTATTTCGCTGGAAACAGTGCCCTTCAAACCGGAACACAGTAATGTTTGCACACTACTGCTTGGCGGATGAATATCTGGCAAAGGTGTGGTAATTCCCCAGACAGTCTCTTGCAGAAGAGGCCTCCTATTACAATGGATATGTGTGTATAATGACCTAAAACTCAGTTTAGTTAGCCCAATTGATATGAAACTTTGCAAATATATAAAAGACGGCATGACGACTCCAACTAACATAGTTACATTAGTGCCGGATAGGTGGCGCTGGTGGCAGTGTGTTCTCTCTTTTGAACCATAGGTCGAATTGATATGAAATTTTGTATATTGGAGACCACCCATTAATCACGTGAGGCTTGAAAGGGGGAGGTGGGGTGGGGGGGGAATCTAGCAAAAATGACGTAATATCACAAGGGGGGACGGGGGGTGTCGTAACATATCACGCATATTTATTTTTTCAACCAAACGCGCGATTTCTATACCGAAAAGCGGCTATTCTAAAATATAAAACAAGATAATATTCTAAGACTTAAGATTCGTGTCAGTACTAAAAAATACACGTGATTTGGGAGGGGGGGGGAGGGGTCAGTCTTAAATCTCACCACACATCACCAAATCGGAGAGTTAAATAATGCTCAAAAAAATATTACTTCATTAATGGACTGCCACCTATGGGTGGCAGCATTGGAACACCAACTAGTATGTTTACACTGGTAACCGATAGATGGCGTTAGTATCGTCGGGTGAAAGTTTTAATAACTTTAGAATCCTAATAATCTCACTATATATAACAAAATAACATCAGAATTAACACATTCACTGCTGAAAACCCAACTGTGGTGTTTGTCGTTAATTGCCGCGCGTGCGGGAAAACAACTGTGGTGTTAGCTGTATGGGAAATCACTATGGTGTGTGCAGAGCAGCACCCATGGCTAGATAAGAAAATCGGCTCAGCGCTCAAACCTTATTTCTCAACTAATTTTTCACTCACAAACTGTCATTTTTTATTTCTTTTGCTCAAGAAGTCAAAACCCAAATATATTGTACACCCAAGTGGTATAGAATAATAATAATACGACCTTTTGTGGTGGCAGCCATCTTGGATTTGAAATTTCTCATAGTGTGCATTATTCTACTAGCCCAGCCCTTTCGTTTGATACCTATATAGAGGGCGTTGTCAAAAAATATGTAATCCGCCATTTTGTGGCGGCGGCCATCTTGAACCGATTTTCATCAAACAAAGCTAAGGACACGCCCGGCTAATTCACCTTTGCAAAGAACAAAGGAAACACCACAGTTGTGTTTTCAGCAGTAAATCTGAGCTTATTCAAACCCTCTAAACTCAAATAATTTATTACAAATAGGTAAAAATAATGCAATATTAAAAGTCAAACACTTAAGTCTCATATACAGAGAGAAAAGTAAATCAAATATGATGAACTAAACTAATGATTTCAGTTTAAAAAGGAAGTTTTGAAAAATCATGTTTTATTTTTTGGAAAAAATTACCTTTTAAACTTCACAGCATCACCCTATATGCTAATCTGAAGATTGCCTCAGAATTTCATCAATAAAAATCGGTCCAGCCCTTTAGGAGTCCATAGGGAACATAATGTACCCACACATTGCTTTGTATGTCATTTTTTTTCTCTATTTTATTTATTTAGGCGTAATATACTTAAGTAAAAAATAATTTGTGAATACAGTTCATACACTCCATGAAGTCAGATCTCTTCTCTGATGGATTTCAGTATTACACTGCACTAAACATGAAATAAGGGCTGTTTTTCCAGTAAGATTGAACAATTAACTATCATGAACATTTAAATATATATTTGTTTAGGTAGGATTCACTTTTCTGTTGATAAAGCTGTGATTGTGAGCCACAGTTGAGTTATTTCGCGATATATACAGTCCAGGTTCAGTAAAGTGTAAATAAAAAAAAATTATTCTGAAGTTGCAGAGGGACAAAATCTGGATTCAGCGCATCACGCCCTCCATTTTAAATCGTGTCCTCAATTATCCCTACACCCAAGGCTATTTAGTAAAATATACTTGAAAACACCAACTTACCATCTTGTACATATCCGCTATCGTCCAACTCTCCCTTTATATTATTTTCTGGATTCAAGGAACCCATTTCTCCGAAGAATCCGTTCGGTAGAAGTGCGAGCAAGATGACTCGCTACTTCTACATTAAAACAAGGCAAAACACTAAAATAACACACAAAACAAAGAACTTCGACTAAGATGGCAATTTTTAGCCGGAATAACAAACAAGATACGAATTGGAATGCTTCCAAAAACGCGAAATGAAGAGCGCGTCCCCGTCCACTGCGAGACCGAAAACACAAGACTTCCGTGTGACAGGAAAATGGCAAGATCGATAATTCTCATTTCTCTGACAGAAAATAGTGATAGGCTTACATCAGTAAATAGTCGATTTGTATGTGCAAATTGAAGAATATCGATTATTAGATCTACACAGACCACACAAAATAATAAGTCGCAAATAAACGGTTTTGAACTAATTGGTTATCCCTAAAAAAAACGATAAATGGAATGTCAAACAAATGTCATTATTTTGTGTGGCAGACAGACATTTGTGACATTGACGTATGTCCTACTCTTTTGCAAACGTGCATCGTTCGAGCACGTTGTTTATTTTGAAAACTAAGCAATGGCTAAATCCATACGGAGCAAGTGGAAGCGAAAATGCCGCGCAATAAAGCGGGAACGCTACGCCGTAAAAGAGTTGTCCAGGTTGAAAAAGATGCTCGGCTTAAAAGAGGAAGAAACAAAAACCGAAAACACATCCCAAGATGAGGTTATGGAATCCGATCAGGTGATTTTCTTGGACGCTGGCGCTATAAAGAAGGATCAAGAGACGAAAAAAAAGAAGAATGGCAAAAAGAGTAAGAAGACAGTAATCGAGGAACCGGAAGAAGATGTGGAAATGAGTTCTGACGATGAAAATATCAAAATAGACGGAGAAAACGGCAAAACACGAGTTTTCAGCACAAAAACGCTGAAAGATCAAAACGGACAATATCCAGTGTGGCTTCACAAGAGGAAAATCGCTAAAATCAACAAAGCCGGGAAGAAAACCACGAAAAAGCGGTCGAAAAAGAAGAAGCGACTGTGATCTTATTCCACAATATATTCTAGGTAATAAATTGTATTGTTAAGAGCAAAATTCACGTTTACAAATTGTATTCACTATATAACGTCCTGCTTGTGATTATAACCCACTCTGAAATTAACCTAATGCCCTTTGGATTGGTGTCTAAAAACTCTGTAACGCCTGCTAGAGGCACCCGGCCAGGGCTACAACACCACTTCATACAATAAACATGTTTGACACTAATTGTCGGATGTTAGGTGTTACTTTAAAGAAACACAGCCATGAGTGTGTAACGCTACATTTGCTCTAGTGGATGTAAAAAGCACTACCAAATTACAGGTAAATAAAACATTAAATTTTACTAGCAGTTTTATTTGAAAAATTACAAAACCTAATTTACTACTAGCAAGAAAACGGTGGCTATATTCAAAGGTTGTTTTCATATAAGCAGGGCCTGCCCTAGTTCAAATTATATTGCATGGAACCAGCCCATATTTTCCTACCCCTACAGCGTCCAATATTCCCCACCAACTCATTGGCAGGGATTATGGAGACCTTTATCGGAAAGTGTCAAGTTGATGGAAAAGAGCATATGACATGGTCAGTTGCTTTATTCAGGTACTAAATGTCTTGGATGCATCATTTAGAGACAATAGAAGATGTTTATTTATTGTCAGGTCAGATCTGTGGTTAACACTTTCACGGGTGCGGTTCGCCATACTCCATAGTGTTTTCCCATACAACAAACAACAGTTGTTTTCCCGCACTCGTGGCAAGTTATGAATAACCCTATGGAGCTAACAGAGCCACACCCGTGGCTAGACACGAAAATCGGCTCTGTTGTGGCAACTGTTGTGACAGTGGCAAAGGAAAACACAATGGTGTGTGCAGATTCGTAACCATGGTTTGACACGAAAATCGGACCAGGAGTCAAAGTGTTATATTAAGACACATTCACTGCTGAACCGGTTAATTTTTTTGGTCTTTTTGCGAATCTTGCCACATGTGTGTTTACTAGAGTTGTAACTGATCTCAATCAGCAGTGCGGGCGCACACAACTGCTGTGATAAAATTTTCAGTACAGCAGCGCAAGTTCGCATGCCAGGTGTGTTTTTTGCTTGCCGTAACATTATAAAATACACAATCATGTGTGTTCTCAGCGGTCAATTAGTTAAAGAAATTCCATATTTATAAAGGTTTGTATGTGGCAGCTCGGATCCCCGCCTTTTCCAGCTCCTGCGTGTGCGCCTCCGTGTGGAGGTGACGCATGAGGTACACATTTGCGATCACTACATTGCAGATTGTGCAGAACGAGGAGTCTGGGGATAGCTGAAACAGTTTAAGAGGAATAGTTAATAGAATCAGGCGTTGCATTGCAGAAATCCATATTCAACAAGTGAAAGTGTACATTTTTATATAACACTAGCTGTGCCCTGCCATGCTTCGCTGTGGCACATTCAAATAAGCTGATGGAAAAAATAGATAAAAACAATCCTTGATGCAGATTATATATCATGCTAAAATTTCAGCTCGATCTGTGCAGAACTTTTTGAGTTTTTGAAGCGTACACAAACCAACATAACATTTTTATATATATAGATTGACTGCTGAGCAGATTTTCCAGAAAATTATTTTCTTTAATTTTCTTTCCTAATAATTAATACCTAACTACAAAGCTCTATAATTGATTTCAATGATAACGATTATCATCATCTCAGCTGTCTTATTGTGGAAAAAAAAGCAGGCAAATGCAAGTAATAAGAAATACCTACCTCCCTAATCAAATTTTCGGCATAATCTTCAACATGGGGATATTTTTCCAACACCCTCCTGTGGGCGACTGAGCTTGTGTGTTTCTCTTTACATATGGAGTCCAGCTTCATTTCCGAGTTGCAAAATACACATTGATACTTGTCCCCGATTGTGATGATGCCGTGATACGCGTCAGACGACACCACAAGCTTCTGTTCGTCTTTTAGTGTAACTATAACATACTGATATTGCTTGTCCGGAAGAATAGTCCTTTTCAAAGTTGCTTCTTGGCGGGAAACGAATTTGGGCTGCCTTAGAGCTGGTATAGACATTATTCCAGTAAATTGTCGAAGAATTACGGCTATAACTAGGAAATAAATTAGAATATACGTTTCGTTAATAACTTTCGGGGTATGCTTGAGAAATTAGAAATTAAAATTTGAGCGAAAATCATAATGTAGGTAGGTAGGTAGGTGACGTAGAACCGTTTACTCATTCTGTTTCCGGCTAGTGATGTGGGTACAAGGTGCGCTGTACTTCGTACTTAATGTTGTGCTTATAAATAGACAAGCAAATTGTAGAAAGAAACATAGGTAGATACATAGAAACTTAATTAAGAAGAATTTCTACCTACATAGAAAAATTCTAATACCTAGTATTATAATTTGTAGTTATAGGATTTTTTTTTAACAATTATTAGGTAGGTTCGGAATACTACGGCCACGTTTGCCTACCTGTATTTCTTTGGCTACGGAGTAGTCAGTTCATTTGCTTTTTTTCTAGTCAGATGCGGGCGCGCCTGTAGGGGCGAGGCCTTGCATGTTATAAATGCAATGCGGCAATCAAACCTATTTTCTGTACTGTGAAAATGACGAATCATAAAATACATTTTATCGATTATAATTTTTTTTATATCACCTTTGTATTTTACATTTTATGTTATTTCAAAGGAACCAACGTGATAGTGGTTGAAGCCTTACATAACTTTATAAATAACTTTTCTACGCAAATACTAAATTGACCAAAGAAAATGTAAAAAAAATTTTAACGAAGTACATAATATATCAAATATGAATTCCATACTTGTTTATTCGTTTTGTATGTATAATTTGCATTAGCTATTTGAAAGTAGTTAGGCATTTAAATTAATTAGTCGTTTGTTTTAGTTTTCTACAACGCTATAGAAACATCAAGTGCAGCATCATCAAAAAGACGTGGCTACCAAATTGACGAATTCATTCAACAATTGATGACATCAGAAAAATTTGACGCATTAGCTGAGGTTATAGCTGATAAAGCAGCTCAAAAGATCAGAAACATGGAAAGCCATACAGATTTTCTGAGGCAAAGTGCTCAGCAGAGTGTTAAAAACAAAGAAAAAAGTGATTCAAGTTCCGTAGATCATCATGACACAGACCGAGGAGATTACCACAATTCCAAGGAGCAGCCTCATTATGGTCATGACAAAAATAAGGAAAAAGAATTAAGATCTGATGAAAAGACAAATCATGATCCTGTTATGAACAAAGATAGTTATTCCAGGTCTAAGGAGGCTTCAAATTATAATTATTAAAAGAGGAATAAAGAGGAAGATAGGTCCGATGAAAACAATAATCAAGACCGTGAAAGAACAGAAACATATACTATGGAGCAAACAGAAATAATCCATAAGCCAGTTAAGCCAGGTAAAACAGATACACGAGCGTTTCTCAAAAAGCACGTTTTATCTAAGGAACTGGAGCTTAACTTTAAGCATTTGACAGAAAAATTACAAAAACACCGATACAATAAAAAAGAAAACCAGCAAAAAACTGTTTTTGGAGATGGAAACAACAAGCGCGATGAATCCAATGAAAAAAATAGAGCTATCGATAAACCGGAAGAGGAATTTGACAAAAGTGAAAACTTACAAGCAACAAATTATCATAAAAGAAACGACAATAATAATTCTGGAGAACTAAAAGTGATAAATACAAGCAGCAATGAAAACGCAGCACATGAACAAGCAATATTTCATGATTTCGACAACAAGGAGAAATCAGAAGATTACAAATCAACCAATGATTTTGATTCTAGAAATGCAGAAAATAAACAGCCACCGTTTTATCTCGAGGGTAACGAAAAACCTGTTCTACGCATAGAAAGAGATAATTCGACTGATTCAGACGAGGTTCCATCACCAGAGAATGAAAAAACACTTGAAGAAAATAACAAACAATTTAGTAATATTAACTCTGAAGAAAATGAAAGTAAAGAAATTCTATTTCGTTCACGTAGTAGGGAATATAAATCAGACACGCACGAAAATCTTAGTATACCTCATCCAAGCCGCCAAAATAGAAAAAAGAAACGAAAGCAAAATGGGAAATCATTTATTTCGGATGCAAATATCTCAAAAAATAATAATATGAAAACCAAAATATTTCAAATAAACCTTTGAATAGTTCAACTGCACTTCACAGAAGTTTTTAAATTAGATAAATAACGAACTATATTAAATTAAAAGTAATATGAAAAGCAAAATAATTCCTTATTTTTGTGTTTGTAATTATTAAGCTGCTCTCGGTAGAGAGTATACTATATTCCTTGTTAAGCTGATTTCGATGAAATATTTTTTTCTTCATCATTGGGCATGGTGCGGTTCGCACATTGTGCCATTATCAAGCTTTTACTCGATGAAACCGGCGCGGCGCGGGCGTGGTGTTCAGTATGGTGCTAGCCGTGCTAGTACATTTTACGTGTAGTTGCGTACTGGGTTTCAACAAGGTTTCAACACTATTGATCGATTAATCTGGGGAAATGTATCAATATGAAAGGACCATAATTTTTTTTATGATTAGGCATACCTTTATTGAAGACAGAACTTGAATAACAAAATAAATAAAAGGAAAACTAACTAAAACTAAAAACTTAAAAATCTATCAAAAGAGGGTGTCCATGAGGCATGGCGCCAAGAACGCTGGCTGCATTTCCACGTTGAATAGCAATAGCTATTCTCTGTGCGAGAAATGAGCCAGCCCTCTTGTCACCAGCGGCCTCGACTAAAGGAGGAAATAATTGCTTAAAAATTTCCTCGTACTCGGACACCAAAAAAAAAAAACAAATTTTTAGAGCCGATTCCATTTACATTTTATTATTTTGTAGTAAGATGTATATAGTAAGAAAAGTATGTAAACAACGTACTATCCAATAGGTACACAGGTACAGCGAGTACAACATAGTACATAACTAGCAGGTGACAGCTGTGACAGTGACATTACTTAGTAACAACGCAACATCATTGTCAAATGCCAAAGTAAGTACAAAGTAATTTGTCAATGTCAAAATTTGTTTGTTTACATCTTGTATTTTCAATATATGAAAATTGCAGGGTTTCTTGGCTTTAGACCTAAACAATAACCTTTTAAGTAATAATCATTCTATCTAGGGTCAAATATAAACACTTAAAAACAAAGATCAAGTCCACACATATTTGTTTCGTAGTGGGACCATGGCTCTCAAATACCTAGTACCTAGCTGACTTCCTTGATATAAGGTGCCTAGTTGGGGGGTCAGAATGGCAGAACCTATGCCAGGTATGTAACTACTAGCTTTTGGGTGCAACATTATCCGCACAGAGAAAAACTACAGGTTAAAAAACGCCCTCGATTAAAAACAAACCGTGATTATTTGATTCCGCCTGGAGATCAGAAGGTCGGGAGTTCAAATCCCAGTGCAGGCACGTACCAATGTGCTTCTGTAAAGCATATATACGTAACTAGCTGCGCCCCGCGGTTTCACCCGCGTAGTTCCTGTTCCCGCGGGAATATGGAGATAAAATATAGCCTATGTTACTCGCTGTCAATGTAGCATTCCATTAGTGAAATATTTTTTTAAATCAGTGCAGTGGTTTAGCCGAAACCTTACATATATAAAATTTCATCCCCTTTTTATACTTTACCCCATCAAGGGTAAATTTTTACAAACTTTGAAAGCCAAATTTATTTATCTAATCATAAGCCTAAAAAATAAATTTCAAGCTTCTAGCTTCAAAAATGACGAAATTTCCATACAAACTTTCATCCCCTATTTTAAACCCTTACAATGCCTTTTTTGCATTAAAAAGTACCCTATGTCCTTTCCTAGGCTCTAGACTATCTCTGTACCAAATTTCATTTCAATCGGTTCAGTAGTTTAGGCGTGAAAGAGCAACAGACAGACAGACAGTTACTTTCGCATTTATAATATAAGTAGGGATTATCACCCGCTTTTCGGTGAAGGAAAACATAGTGAGGAAACCCACATACCTACCCGAGAATTATTTCGGAGGTAGGTATGTTATTCACACTATGGGGCTGTCATAGTCGTTGGACATCCCGAATAAATTTTGACTAAAAAAAAAAAAAATTTATTCACCAACCCGGATCGGGCTCCCCGTAGTGGATTATGGCCTAACCCTCCTCACGAAAGTGAGGGGAGACCCGTGCCCAGCAGTGGGACGTTATGGGTTGTTGATGATGATGAGCTTGTTATCGAGTTTGTTCTAGATGTAAATTTCTTTATTTATGAATAGTTTCTCATTTTTCCACTATCTCACCTGATGGTAAGTGACAATGCGGTCTACGATGTTGCGCGCTTACCTAGAAGCAACCTATTCACTCGCGACTTGAAGACTCACAGATCCTTGTAGCTATCTGAAAAGAGACTCAGGCAAGGAGTTCCACTCCTTTACATAATTAATAATTACGCATTATTAATTATTTACTGAAGCGGTGGTAGCCTAGTGGGAGAACGTCCGCCTTCCAATCAGAAGGTAGTGGGTTCAAATCCCAGTGCGGGCACGTACCAATGTGTTTCTGTAAGAACATATGTTCGTAATTATCACTCGCTTTTTGGTGAAGGAAAACATCGTGAGGAAACCCACATACCTACCCGAGAATTATTTTGGAGGTGATCCACCAATCCGGATCTGGCCCCCGTGGTGGATTATGGCCTAACCCTCCTCACGAAAGTGAGGAGAGACCCGTGCCCACCAGTGGGACGTTATGGGTTGATGATGAATTATTTACTTATTATTAATTAATTATTACGCATTATTAATTACGCATAATTATTGTATAGATGTGTTTCAGTTTCAGATTCGGTCCCGGAGAGCAGTTCAACCAGTGGGCTCATATTCATAGACGTAGACGCAAGGGCCCCGGTCCCCGTGACCGTTAAGGAAGAGTATGTATTTACTCTTAATTTAACTTTATCTGTGTATTCTGTAAAAATTTAAAATATCAAAAAGAAATTGGTTGTCTGTAATGGTTTACGGACGATATTTTAACGTGACAACGTCATAACAAAACATTGATGAAACGATTGCATACTTTTATGAATAAAATTGAATCTCTTTTTAATAATAAAAGAATAAATACCTGAGATAATGCTAGTAATCAGATTTTTAAAATGCAAGAATAATTAGCCTGTCGAGAAGAGTAGAGAGATAGATTCGGCGCAAGGGTACATGAGTGTTACGGGACAATGTGTCAACTTTTTCGTGCATGCAGCCGGCGTTCATCGATTTATTAGACGTTGTCACGTCAAAAAAACAAAGTTATTATTTGGGGTTGGTGCAATAACCGGGTCTAGAGATCCAATGGTAAAGTTAAGTTTGCTCTTTAACCAAGTTTGCCTTTTAATTAGAGCAATAATGTTAGATGCTTTCTTAAGACCTACAAGCTTGTACTACCCTTGTTTACCTATTGTAATTTTTCTGTACTGTGTTTATTTTTGTTTCTGGTGTACAATAAAGAGTTTTCTATTTCTATTCTATTCTATTCTTGTACGGAACCCTTGGTGTGCGAGTCCAACTAGCACTTGGCCGGTTTTTTTATGACTATTCCCGCATCAGTGGGACGATATAGGATGATAATGATGATGATGAGGAGAATACAACTTATCACGCTACCTCCACTGTTCCAGACGGGCATCCTCCCCGGACGAGACGTTGAGCGACGTGAAAAACCGGGAAAATGCAATAAAACTGCAATGCGCCGAGTGCAACTTCACATGCCCCTGCGCCGAGCGCATGACCCGTCACATGCGGCGCGTGCACCGCGGGGAGAACCCTTTCCAATGTGTGATGTGCGATTACAGCACTTATAACAGTACGCTGTTCCGAGAACACGTCCACATACATCAGGGTGAGTGGGGAGAGTGAGCGAGATATGTCAATATTACATCAGGGGGAGTGGGGAGTGAGCGAGATATGGCAATATTACATCAGGGGGAGTGGAGAGAGTGAGCGAGATATGGCAATATTACATCAGGGTACGTGCGAGAGTGAGGGAGATATGGCAATATTACATCAGGGTACGTGGGGAGAGTGAGGGAGATATGGCAATATTACATCAGGGTACGTGCGAGAGTGAGGGAGATATGGCAATATTACATCAGGGTACGTGCGAGAGTGAGGGAGATATGGCAATATTACATCAGGGGGAGTGGGGAGAGTGAGGGAGATATGGCAATATTACATCAGGGGGAGTGGGGAGAGTGAGGGAGATATGGCAATATTACATCAGGGTACGTGCGAGAGTGAGGGAGATATGGCAATATTACATCAGGGGGAGTGGGGAGAGTGAGGGAGATATGGCAATATTACATCAGGGGGAGTGGGGAGAGTGAGGGAGATATGGCAATATTACATCAGGGTACGTGGGGAGAGTGAGGGAGATATGGCAATATTACATCAGGGTACGTGCGAGAGTGAGGGAGATATGGCAATATTACATCAGGGTACGTGCGAGAGTGAGGGAGATATGGCAATATTACATCAGGGGGAGTGGGGAGAGTGAGGGAGATATGGCAATATTACATCAGGGTACGTGCGAGAGTGAGGGAGATATGGCAATATTACATCAGGGGGAGTGGGGAGAGTGAGGGAGATATGGCAATATTACATCAGGGTACGTGCGAGAGTGAGGGAGATATGGCAATATTACATCAGGGGGAGTGGGGAGAGTGAGCGAGATATGGCAATATTACATCAGGGTACGTGCGAGAGTGAGGGAGATATGGCAATATTACATCAGGGGGAGTGGGGAGAGTGAGGGAGATATGGCAATATTACATCAGGGTACGTGCGAGAGTGAGGGAGATATGGCAATATTACATCAGGGGGAGTGGGGAGAGTGAGGGAGATATGGCAATATTACATCAGGGTACGTGCGAGAGTGAGGGAGATATGGCAATATTACATCAGGGGGAGTGGGGAGAGTGAGGGAGATATGGCAATATTACATCAGGGTACGTGCGAGAGTGAGGGAGATATGGCAATATTACATCAGGGTACGTGCGAGAGTGAGGGAGATATGGCAATATTACATCAGGGGGAGTGGGGAGAGTGAGCGAGATATGGCAATATTACATCAGGGTACGTGCGAGAGTGAGGGAGATATGGCAATATTACATCAGGGGGAGTGGGGAGAGTGAGGGAGATATGGCAATATTACATCAGGGTACGTGCGAGAGTGAGGGAGATATGGCAATATTACATCAGGGGGAGTGGGGAGAGTGAGCGAGATATGGCAATATTACATCAGGGTACGTGCGAGAGTGAGGGAGATATGGCAATATTACATCAGGGGGAGTGGGGAGAGTGAGGGAGATATGGCAATATTACATCAGGGTACGTGCGAGAGTGAGGGAGATATGGCAATATTACATCAGGGTACGTGGGGAGAGTGAGGGAGATATGTCAATATTACATCAGGGGGAGTGGGGAGAGTGAGGGAGATATGTCAATATTACATCAGGGTACGTGCGAGAGTGAGGGAGATATGGCAATATTACATCAGGGTACGTGCGAGAGTGAGGGAGATATGGCAATAGTACATCAGGGGGAGTGGGGAGAGTGAGGGAGATATGGCAATATTACATCAGGGTACGTGCGAGAGTGAGGGAGATATGGCAATATTACATCAGGGGGAGTGGGGAGAGTGAGGGAGATATGGCAATATTACATCAGGGTACGTGCGAGAGTGAGGGAGATATGGCAATATTACATCAGGGGGAGTGGGGAGAGTGAGGGAGATATGGCAATATTACATCAGGGTACGTGCGAGAGTGAGCGAGATATGGCAATATTACATCAGGGGGAGTGGGGAGAGTGAGGGAGATATGGCAATATTACATCAGGGTACGTGCGAGAGTGAGGGAGATATGGCAATATTACATCAGGGGGAGTGGGGAGAGTGAGGGAGATATGGCAATATTACATCAGGGGGAGTGGGGAGAGTGAGGGAGATATGGCAATATTACATCAGGGTACGTGCGAGAGTGAGGGAGATATGGCAATATTACATCAGGGGGAGTGGGGAGAGTGAGGGAGATATGGCAATATTACATCAGGGTACGTGCGAGAGTGAGGGAGATATGGCAATATTACATCAGGGTACGTGCGAGAGTGAGGGAGATATGGCAATATTACATCAGGGGGAGTGGGGAGAGTGAGGGAGATATGGCAATATTACATCAGGGGGAGTGGGGAGAGTGAGGGAGATATGGCAATATTACATCAGGGTACGTGCGAGAGTGAGGGAGATATGGCAATATTACATCAGGGTACGTGCGAGAGTGAGGGAGATATGGCAATATTACATCAGGGGGAGTGGGGAGAGTGAGGGAGATATGGCAATATTACATCAGGGTACGTGCGAGAGTGAGGGAGATATGGCAATATTACATCAGGGTACGTGCGAGAGTGAGGGAGATATGGCAATATTACATCAGGGGGAGTGGGGAGAGTGAGCGAGATATGGCAATATTACATCAGGGTACGTGCGAGAGTGAGGGAGATATGGCAATATTACATCAGGGGGAGTGGGGAGAGTGAGGGAGATATGGCAATATTACATCAGGGTACGTGCGAGAGTGAGGGAGATATGGCAATATTACATCAGGGGGAGTGGGGAGAGTGAGGGAGATATGGCAATATTACATCAGGGTACGTGCGAGAGTGAGGGAGATATGGCAATATTACATCAGGGGGAGTGGGGAGAGTGAGGGAGATATGGCAATATTACATCAGGGGGAGTGGGGAGAGTGAGGGAGATATGGCAATATTACATCAGGGTACGTGCGAGAGTGAGGGAGATATGGCAATATTACATCAGGGGGAGTGGGGAGAGTGAGGGAGATATGGCAATATTACATCAGGGGGAGTGGGGAGAGTGAGGGAGATATGGCAATATTACATCAGGGTACGTGCGAGAGTGAGGGAGATATGGCAATATTACATCAGGGTACGTGCGAGAGTGAGGGAGATATAGCAATATTACATCAGGGGGAGTGGGGAGAGTGAGGGAGATATGGCAATATTACATCAGGGTACGTGCGAGAGTGAGGGAGATATGGCAATATTACATCAGGGTACGTGCGAGAGTGAGGGAGATATGGCAATATTACATCAGGGGGAGTGGGGAGAGTGAGCGAGATATGGCAATATTACATCAGGGTACGTGCGAGAGTGAGGGAGATATGGCAATATTACATCAGGGGGAGTGGGGAGAGTGAGGGAGATATGGCAATATTACATCAGGGTACGTGCGAGAGTGAGGGAGATATGGCAATATTACATCAGGGGGAGTGGGGAGAGTGAGGGAGATATGGCAATATTACATCAGGGTACGTGCGAGAGTGAGGGAGATATGGCAATATTACATCAGGGGGAGTGGGGAGAGTGAGGGAGATATGGCAATATTACATCAGGGTACGTGCGAGAGTGAGCGAGATATGGCAATATTACATCAGGGGGAGTGGGGAGTGAGCGAGATATGGCAATATTACATCAGGGGGAGTGGGGAGAGTGAGCGAGATATGGCAATATTACATCAGGGTGAGTGGGGAGAGTGAGCGAGATATGGCAATATTACATCAGGGGGAGTAGGAAGAGTGAGCGAGATATGACAATATTACATCAGGGGGAGTGGGAAGAGTGAGCGAGATATGGCAATATTACATCAGGTGGAGTGGCGAGAGTGAGCGAGATATGGCAATATTACATCAGGGGGAGTGGGGAGTGAGCGAGATATGGCAATATTACATCAGGGGGAGTGGGGAGTGAGCGAGATATGGCAATATTACATCAGGGTAAGTGGAGAAAGTTTCTTGGTGCTATCATCTCTGACGGGCGTATTTCCGAAGCACTGGTAGAGTCAATGGAGTTTTCCTTTTCCTGTGCGAGATTCAGGCATGTGTCAGCACTTAAAAGGGAAATGTCTTTTTTCAAACTCAAACCATAATTGGATAATAATCATTAGCTTCGCAGATCATAATATTTTGACTATTTTTTTTTATTTTCTATCACTATGTATAAGATATTATTTTTCACAATGACAATAAATGATTTGGGTTTTGAGTTTTGAGTTTTTGAAAGAGAGAGAAATGTCAATTCTTAACACTATCATCGGGAAACAAATATGCACCCAAAAGTATGATACATAAACAAATAACTTTGGGCATAAATTCTTTCAGGCATAAAACCTTACAAATGCCAGTTCTGCTCGTACCAGTCAGTATCGAAGAAATACATAAAGCTCCACGAGTCGAAGCACGAGGCGTGCATATGCGGCTTCATTGGCAGCAACAGGCGAGCCCTGGTCCGTCACCAGAAACAAAACGGCTGCGTCGGCTTCACCAAGAAGGAGTATCCGTGCCCGATATGCCCTCGCTCGTTCCCCTCGCAAGGGATCCTGTCCCAGCACAAGAGGTTGATGAAGGGGTGCCAGTACTGTGACAGGATGTTCTGCAGTGTCGTCTCGAAGCATCAGCATATGTTGGAGGACCATGATGTTGAGAAAGCGATTAAAGCGAAGAAATACAAGTTTAACTGTTCTCAATGCAGGTTCGTTTCTAATACAACGCTGTCTATACTGTTACACATGATTCATCATCCGGAGCAGCAGCTGGATGGGACCATAGATGTGTCGGTGTTGATCGATGCTAAGGTATTGACGTGGAGTTAGTATTTTTTTTAACGCTTTCACTGCTGAGCCGTTTCGCTTGTCTGGCCACGGGTGCGGCTCTGCACGTGCCTTAGTGGATTCCCTGTGAACAACTGTTGTGTTTTGCCGTACTATTGGCAAGTTATGGATAACATGACGGTTGTGTTTGCAGCAGTGAACGTGTTAATTGACTGAGTGAAGAGACGAGCACGTCGTTCACCTGATGGTAAGCGTTACGGCTGCCCATAACAGTTACAGTGCCACCCAGAACTTTGCATTGCATAACCCTGCGTGGCACTGCACTACGCTCGTCACCCTGGAAACAGTGACCTTTAAATCGGAACACAGTAATGTTTGCACACTACTGCTTGGTGGATGAATATCTGGTAAAGGTGTGGTACTTCCCCGGGCGGTTTCTTGCAAAACTGGCCTCCCTCTACTAGTGTACGGTCAGCAATGAAAGTTTAAGTTGAAAAATTTAGTAATGGGAGGTCTCTTCTGCAAGAGACCGCCAGATATTCATCCGCCAAGCAGGAGTGTGCAAACATTACTGTGTTCCGGTTTGAAGGGCATTGTTTCCAGCGACATTACTGGGCATATGAGACTTTAGAGCCGATGTCTCAGGGTGACGAGCGCAGTGCAGTGCCGCACAAGATTATGCAATGCAAAGTTCTGGGTGGCACTGTAACTGTTTTGGGCTGCCGTGGTGCTTACCATCAGGTGAATGACATGTTCGTCTCATTAGCCAGTAACATTAAACAATAATTAATCTAATGAATTTTTATCGGGGAAATGCAGTTCATCGTAAATAACTATTTTTTCTATATTTTCGAATATTGGTTTTTAAAATGTACACAACGTTTGATTCTTTGAACTACCTGTTTCACATAAAAACAATCTGTACATAAAAATTTACGATTTAACTAGAAATAAAATTATTTACACGAATATATAAAAATGGTTTTATTTACTTACAACCATTTATTTATAGGGTTCACTTATTCAATTTCTATATATAAAAAAAAGATTAATTTTATTTATTATTTATATATTTACGTAATAATATAAACACAATCAAAATGAAATATATATATCACTGTATATTTATTGCGATATTTCTAAAAAAACACCAAAGTGGAATAATCCGTAACATTTATTCAGTTCATATGAAACTGCCAGAAGTAAATGTAACTAATTTCACTGTGACTTCACATTTATCTATAAGTCATATAAGAAAAATATGTAAACATAGAGATTCTGTGTGTAAAGTGAATAATACAAGGATTTGCGCATTAAGAAACATAAATGAGACTTATCAATATGAAGATTTTGAAAATTCTTGTTATTTATTTTTGAGCAATATGTGTGATTTCCCTGGTAAAGGTAAGTTTTTTATCAATTAACTAGCAGTAAAGCGTGACTTCGTTCGCGCTGGACTTGGGAGTATTTATACTCTGAACCTCCGTGGCGTAAGTGCAGTGCCGGAATATTTAAACCAACGCATCTCTACCTGAGCGTCATTGAAGTAAAACTTCTTTACGCACGCTTGACTTGGGAGTAAGCTGGTGAATGCGTTACGGAAAATGTGATCGGGCGAGGCGAACGGAAGTTGAGAAGGAGTTGAGTTAGTGAAGATCGAAAGAGAGAGTTGCGTTTCGTATATTTTTTTTAATATCTCTTATGAAATTTTTTTAGTTGAAGTTTGAGTTCTACTAAGTATGTGTCCCAGCACACATTTCGTAATTTTTTTCATTGTGCGTGGCCCGCATCGGCCGCGTCGACCAGGCCCCCGTGGGCCCCTAGGCAGTTGCCTAATCCGCCTTATGGACAATCCGGGCCTCGTTCAACATTCATGAGTGCCCTCTAGGGGCCCGAGTGAGTGAAGATTTGGAACTTTCAGAATTTGCAATAGTCGAAGGAGAAAGTTGCAGCATTTATTTGAACTCGAGTTCGAGACGCCATTACGAGACGTCTGGAGTCACCGAGGACGCATCGGATGTCGGCACCCCTACCGACACTAGTTTGATTGATGGAAACACAAGTTTGTATTCACACATCAGAAGGCCTACCATGGCGTCTTATAGCGATTCAATTGAAGACCTAAACTGAACCGCGTCGCGTAATCGTACCGTGGCGTCTTATTTTTTATGTTGCTCCCATTTTCAACCTAAACTGGATCCAGTTTATGTTGAAAATGGCCTATTAGCGACTCAATTTAGGTTGCTGCCATTTGGCAAATGGCAGCAACATAAAAAATAAGACGTCACGGTACGATTATAGAACGCGGTTCAGTTTCAGTCTTCAATTGAATCGCTATAAGACGTCATGGTATGCATCCAGTTGTTGTCTTATAGTTTCCCCCTTAGATATTCATAAAAAGTTATCTGACTTTTTATATTGTAAACCTGAAGTTATGAGGCCGGCCAAGTGCGAGTCTGTGAAAATGTGAAAATTTCAACTGTCTAACTATCACCGTTCATGAGATACAGCCTGGTGACAGACAGACAGCGGAGTCTTAGTAATAGGGTCCCGTTTTACCTTTTGAGTACGCAACCCTAAATAATTACAAAGATTGAAAAAATTACATCCCCGTAGAGTTGCTTGGTGTTGGTAATAAAGTTACAACAAAAACGAGTGCTTCGGAAATACGCCCGTCAGAAAAGATAGCAATCCCCCAATAGCGGGAAATCCCCCCGGCCGTCCTCTCGTGGGGTATTTCCCGGCGGAAGTGTAGTTTTGTTCAGCGGAACACATTTCTCAGCAAAGCCGGCCCTTCGAGACTTCAGCTTCAGCACTCTGTACGAGATGGAGACGGCATACGACCGCCACATTTGCCCTCACTCGTGCCCCGCAGTCTACCAGCCCGTCTGCGTGAACGCCAACCGCGGCATGGGGAAGTACCTCAAGTTTTATCAGTTCGTCAACCATTGCGAGGCCGATAAGTATTACTGTAAGCACTGGGAAGGTAAGACCGCCGTTTTTAACACCTTCTGGAGGCCTACCATGAAATCTTATAGCGATTTAATTGATGACCTACACTGAACCGCGTCGCATAATCGTACCGTGGCGTCTCATTTTTTATGTTGCTGCCATTTTCAACCTAAACTGGATGCAGTTTAGGTTGAAAATAGCTTATTAGCGACCTCCAGTTTAGATTGAAAGTTGCTTTTATTAACGACTCAATTTAGGTTGCTGCCATTTTCAACCTAAGCTGGATCCAATTTAGGTTAAAAATGACAGCAACATAAAAAATAAGACGCCACAGTACGATTAGTTTAGGTCTTCAATTGAATCGCTATAAGATGTCATGGTATGCCTCCAATGCTGAAAACACAACTGTCGTGTTTTTCATAACTTGCTGCGGGTTCGGGAAAACAACTGTTGTTTGTTGTACGGGAAAACACTATGGAGTGTGCAGAGCCGCACCCGTGGCTAGAGATGCAAAACGGCTCAACAGTCAGTGTTAACTTTTATTTCATGAAAGTAGAATAAGAAGCGAAAGAGGTACCTATATCAAATAGTGGAAGGCCTCTTCAGCAAGAGACCGCCTGGGGAAATACCATACCTTTGCCATTAATTCAGCCGCCAAGCAGTAGTGTGCAAACAATACTGTGTTCCGGTTTGAAGGGCAATGTTTCCAGCGAAATTACTGGGCATATGGGACTTTAGAGCCGATGTCTCAGGGTGACGAGCGTAGTGCAATCACGCAATGGCAAAGTTCTAAAACTCTTGTGGGTAG
This sequence comes from Campaea margaritaria, assembly GCA_912999815.1. Lineage (NCBI taxonomy): Eukaryota > Metazoa > Arthropoda > Insecta > Lepidoptera > Geometridae > Campaea > Campaea margaritaria. Next base: position 4,445,155 of record OU538818.1, read on the forward strand.
GCGTAGCGTTTACCGTCGGGTGAGAGACTTGCTCGCTTCGTAACCCAGTCAAATAAAAAAAACTGCATTGTTGATTATGAAGATGATGGAAGACAGAATTGTAAATAAAACAACAGCAAAAAATAACAATTTATACTAAGAATAGAAAAGAATAGAAAAACTCTTTATTGTACACCAGAAACAAAATTAAACACAGTACAGAAGAATTACAATAGCAAGGGCACAATAAGGCACATTTTCTTGGCATTAATTAATATCAAAGAACACCTCGGCATTTAATTACAACTATAGTTAACCTATATTGTGCAACCCACAATAAAAGCTTATAATTATCATGAACTAAAAAACTTTCTTGTCCGACCAATTATTATAATGATAACAATTAAAAATAGTTTCATAAACAAAAGTTACCCTTGTGCATTGTATTTGCGCTAGGGGCCCTCATATGGATAATCCGACCCTGGCTCTAGGGTTGACCAAATTAATTTATATGACGATCTGGATGGAAGCCGTCAGACTGCTAATCTGTTTGTCGCTTTACACGCATTCGAACATCCGGTCACTGGCAGATAAGTCATGCTGCAACTGTATGGTATCCATTGTCTTAATATGCCAGTCAGTACAATTATACAACGAATTATTATTAAAATAACGCTCAAATCAGCGCGCGCCGGTACGTGGCTGTTACGTCAATTTAACTCCGTCGAAATAGATAAAAAAAAAAGACATATTACTATAAAATGCTGCCGTTTACACTTATTAGTTAAGTGGCGAGTTAACTTTCGAAACTGGCGAATTTAGTTAGCGACATGCTCCAACACACTTGAGCAAGTTATCAAAATCACTTGTTTAATGAGTTGGGCCAACACCCTTTATCATCCTTTGTATAGATATTTGCCAGTTAAGTAGTAAGTCGATGATTAACTTATAGACTGCATAGTGACAGATCCGGCCAGATAACAAATAAAAATCCACTGTCTCTGTAAACGACTCAAATGTCTGTTCAACTATAACAAGACTTAACTCGCCATTTATAACCAGTTAAGTAGTATTTGACGATTAAGTTGTCTGTCCAAGCGATTGTAAGGAATAAGGACTTAACTCGCTAGTTAAACAAATTAACTCGCCATTTATAACCAGTTAAGTTGTTAAGACGAGTGGACTGTATCTAGGGGTTGTTGAGGTTATGAAGAGGAAAATTGGTTGGAAAAAAACTCACCGGTGGTCGGCACTTAACTTCCTTTGGAGGCGTCGTTGGGGGCCCCCTTTTGCTAATTGTTGATGGTACACTGATGGTTATTCACTGATTATATTTTATTTCATGTTTTTGATGGAGCGACGCACCGTGTCGGTTCGTTAGAGTTTTGGAAGAGTGTCAAAGAATGAAAGGGATTGGTAGAGTGAATGTGTAGAAAGGACTGAACGTCCATAATGGGAACGAATGAAAGGGCGGGAAGGTTTTAATTTGGAATGGTTGAATAAGAGGCTTTAACATTTATCTTCCCCCCCGCTGGCGAATTGATGAGACAGAAAAGTCTAAAACACATTAAAATTTGTTCACAACCACCAATGCAAAAATCTTGACATATGATAATTGTTATAAAATGATGTCAAGTGTTATTATGATTTAATGATCTGTTTTGAAATGAACTTAATGAATAATTGCTATATTTTCACACACAAAAATAATAATAAAAATTAAAAAAAATTATGAAATGATGTCTACACAAACTAGTCATTATTTGGTAGAGGACACAACTTCACAAGAGGTCGATCGAAAACACCTTGTGCAGTCCTGACTGAGGCAGATCGAGGGATACCGTCACGCCCAGGATGTAGTTTAATTATTCTACCAAAATGCCATCGCAGTGGGTGAGTAGTTTCATTTTTTATGATAACGAGTTGATCAATGTTTACTGGAGGTGATGCTTTAGTCCATTTCAATCGCTGTGATAAAGTGGTAAGATACTCACTATGCCACCGAGACCAAAAGTCTTGGTGCATTTTTTGCAACAGTTGCCACCGTGTAAGTCTGTTCATGCTTATGTTGGAATAATCAAGAGATGGCACTGTTGTGAGAGGCGCTAATGTTAAGAAATGTCCTGGGGTTAAAACTGAAACATCTGAAGGATCTGAGCTAAGTGGACAGAGGGGCCTTGTGTTCAGGATTGACTCCACTTGAGTCAAAAGCGTGTTAAGTTCCTCATACGTTAGAATTTGTGTGCCAACAACGCGATACAAATGTGTTTTTACGGACTTAACACCCGCCTCCCAAAGTCCTCCGAAGTGAGGTGCTCCTGGTGGGTTGAATTTAAACTCAATACGCTCCGTTTCACACGCGGCGCGCATGAGGTCTATCAGTTGCGACTGTGCGCCCTTAAAATTCGAACCACAATCGCTGTGGATCACATTACACCGACCACGTCTTGCTACAAACCTGCGTAGGGCAGCTAAAAATGCTTCTGTTGATAGGTCAGAAGCAAGTTCTAAATGTACTGCTTTGGTAGCGAAGCACACAAATAAGCACAGATACGCCTTCACAGAACGCGTACCACGATAACGTTGAAAAGTTATGTTAAACGGTCCAGCGTAGTCACAACCTACAGACTGGAATGCTTTGATCTGAGTAACACGAGAACGTGGCAAATCTGCCATTTCAGGTTCAAAATTATGGGGCTTTACACGAAAACAACGGTAACAATTTGATAAAACTTGACGAATTGCTCGTCTTGGAGACAAAATCCAAAAATTTTGAAGTAGTAAGAACTGCATTGTTTGTAAACCAGGATGAAAATTTTCGTTGTGAGTACACTGAATGATAAGTTGTGTCAAACGATGCTTGCGAGGAAGCAAAGCTGGGTGTTTTGATTCGTAGCTAAGATCTGACTGAGAGAGCCTACCCCCCACCCGCAAAATGTGATTTTGATCCAAAAATGGGTTAAGTTTTCTGAATGATTTTTCAGGGGAACATCTGAACAAGATCCGCTGGAAATCACAATGTTCCTCTGCAACACTAATCTGCCTGTACATTTGCCGTACATCAGCAGTGAACATGATGGCATGGAGTCTAAAGCGTAAAAGAATGTTGGTAATATCGGCTTGAAGCTTGGGTCCTGTCAGAAGAGTGTCGTTCAATGAATGACCTTTGTTATCCTTGGCACTTGCGTCGTACACTACACGCAAGTCCCGGTCCGATTTTAAAACTGCGTGATGAGCAAGGTAATATGCAGTCGACGACTGACACTCGTTGGCAGGTACCCTCTCCATTTGCCCACTCGACAAATAATCCATGACATGTTGCTTATATTTTTCATGAAATGCCGGTTTTGCCAGGAGGCGCTTTTCCAGCTGCACGAAGCGACGAAGCGCAATTGGGTATGATTTTTCAAATGATGGTGGTGATTGATCACGAAAGGGCAAGTTAACGATGTATCGCCCAGCAACATCCCGTTTATGAGTTGATTGAAATATATCTTCACATTGAATATCTTCCACGGAGTGAGATTGCTTGTTATCTCCAGTAGGTATGTTGTCTAACTCCCAAAATTTCTGAACCGCAATGTCCAGGTTGGTGTCCACTGACACATGATTGATTGATAAAGGAGTGGGGAATGATGAATTTGTCAACGTTTTTCCCATAAGAATAAATCCAAATATTGTATTGATAGCCGTCGCAGCATGATGTCCACCGTCAATTTTTCCTGGTATTAAAATTTGTGGGAATATCTCACCACCAATGAGGATATCCACCGGACGAGAAGAATGGTAATTTTCATCAGCTAGTTTCAGATTTGCTAAGTGTTCAAAGTTTTGAACATTCACCGGATGGGTGGGCATGTTACCACAAATTTTGTCTAAAGTCACTGCTTCCGTTGTGAATGTGGGTTCCACTTTTCCAACTGGTCTAATTTCCAGAAACACTTTGCTTGTAGAACATGCAGGAACCTCACCAATTCCAGACATAGGTGTTTGAGTCTTGTATTGGGACAAGCCTAAACGACGGGCACATGTTTTGGTAATAATGTGACTTTGACTTCCTGGGTCCAGCAGGATGCGCACCTTTTGGAAAGTACCTTGGCCATCCTTTACCTCCACCTCTGCAGTCGCAAGCATGACAAAATGACTACCTGATGATGAACCTGAAGACATATTTGACAATGATGTAACTGGAGTGATCACACCTTCCTTGACATTAGAGTAGGATGACGAAGATGTTTGATGGTAAGCAGCACTTGCTTGTTTATGTTGGGGGTTGACAGGACCACCAGTCTCTGTCCTCTTAGGAAAATGCAACAGACTGTTATGTCGCTGATTGCATGTCTTGCATGAGTGAGTTGAATTGCAATTTATTGTTATATGATTTGAACGCAAACAATTGAAGCACAATTTGAATTGTTTAATCACTTGAGACCTTTCTTGTGGGGTCTTTGATAAGAAGTTTGGACATGAGTAAAGAGCATGGCTTTCTTTACACAAAACACATGATTGATTGTTTGATTGAACCAAAAGCATTGTTGGTGTTGACTTTGGTTGATTGGTTGAATTCACACGCTTGTTATGATAATTATTTTGTTGCTGAACTACTGATTTGTTATTCTCATTTGAGAATAATGAGCGTTCTAGTGCACTGCATCGGTCCAGTAAAAATGATTTTAATTCATTAAAGCTTGGGAAATCTTTGCCTGTGCTAGACAACTCAAAGGCTTCACGAGATGCTTTATCTAATTTTGTTAACAACGAATGAAATAACACAAAGTCCCATTCTGAAGTTGGTAATCCCAGTGAACTAAGCATCGCTATGTTTTCACCGTAGACATCAAGCAAGTTCCGCAAGCTCTGGGCTGAACCAGAAGGCATGGCCTTTAAATTATTAATTTGTTCCCAACACATGAATGCTAAATACCTTTTGTTGTTGTATCGATTCACTAAAGCTTCATAAGCGCTCATATAATTAGCCTCAGACACATGAAAAGCACGAATTATATTTATGGGTTCCCCGGACAATGTTGTGATTAGGTATTGAAACTTTTCTATGTTTGTTAAATCTGTTCGCTGATGAACAAGTGTGTTAAAGAGGTCAATGTACCCCGGAAAATCTTTGAACTCACCTGTGAATGTAGGTAATTTAATCGGTGGAAGTTTAGTCTTTGGCTTGGGTTGATGACACGGTTGAGAAGGAGAAGCGAACTCCACTTTTGATTCTTTCAAGTATTTACGTTTTGCTTCGAGTACTTCGAAATACATGTCATCAGCTTGCTCTTGGAACACGGACTGCCCTTGCAACTCTTTATCATCTACACCGGCCTTTTGTAATTCACAAACCAAATTGATGTGGGCATCGTTAAAGCCCTCCAAGATAATGTCTAAACGGGAACACCATGTCTCTAACCGCGTTATAAGTTTCGGTTCGGATTCACAATTACGTGCACACAAAAGTGCATCGCTGAGCCGCTTGTGCGACAGGCTGCGTTTCGACTCCCAATGCGCAATCACGGTCTCACTCATTTTGAAATTTGATAGTTGTTATCACTTTTAGCAGAAATTTTACGCCTAAACTTAACTTATTATCGCGCAAACTTTTATAAAACACACTTTACGAAAGTTTGATAGTTTTCAAACAGAAACGAACACGAAACTGTCACTTGTTTGTCAAAAGTCACAGCATAAACACTATGAGAATGACCGTATGAAATGATCGAACGAACATCGACGAATTTGATTCGGTTTGTTCGTATTGCCGGCACACAAACGCAATTTGTCGGCACACAAACAAACACAATCTTTGCTTGAGTTACTTAGGCGCTGTATGTTACACGTAAGTATTAACACAATTGTTTAATGATTTATCACGATAAGCTGTTATTATTAAGTGTCGCATGTTACACATAAAACAACGATTGAAATGATAATTAATGTTCAATTTCACAAAATTGAATACACGAACACAAATGTTTTGATTAAATGGACTCTCCCAATGACACGATATGAAGTTGGACTCACCCACAGAACGAACACAGGTCAATACTTCCAACCTACCTAAACTCCAGCGCGTGTGCGCAGATCGGTGAAATACAAAGTGTAGGTATTTTTACACCAACTTTTTGCAAAGTTCCTCACACAAAATGAATGACTGAGTTTGTTTGATGAATTAAACACAAAATATGATATGCGTTGTGATCGATATGTTGATATGATGCTAATAATTCGAATTATAGGTTTTGCAATTTGGTTGTTGTGTGCAAATATGGCGGCTTGATGACGCTAAAATTTTCACAAGTTGAAACGAGTTTACGATTTGAGCATAGGAAACCGATTCTAAGTCGAAATCCGGTTCGACGAGGACCAAGAATGATGTTAAGACGAGTGGACTGTATCTAGGGGTTGTTGAGGTTATGAAGAGGAAAATTGGTTGGAAAAAAACTCACCGGTGGTCGGCACTTAACTTCCTTTGGAGGCGTCGTTGGGGGCCCCCTTTTGCTAATTGTTGATGGTACACTGATGGTTATTCACTGATTATATTTTATTTCATGTTTTTGATGGAGCGACGCACCGTGTCGGTTCGTTAGAGTTTTGGAAGAGTGTCAAAGAATGAAAGGGATTGGTAGAGTGAATGTGTAGAAAGGACTGAACGTCCATAATGGGAACGAATGAAAGGGCGGGAAGGTTTTAATTTGGAATGGTTGAATAAGAGGCTTTAACAAAGTAGTATTTGACGATTAAGTTGTCTGTCCAAGTGATGGTAAGGAGTAAAGACTTAACTCGCCAGATTCGCAAGTTAACTCGCCACTTAACAAGAATGCCTTTTGAGGATAGTCTTCAGCAGCTGTCGCTGTCGCTGTCTGATTCCAACAGCCAGTCCTCCCAGTCCTCTTCCACTTGCTTGTAAATAAGCATCGTTGCTTTGGCGTCCTGAAAATAATACAAAATACCAAATGCCAAAATATTTATTGACTTCAATAAAATAATTCATAACTTTTCATTAAGTTTGTGAGATGGACGGATGGATGTTTGTTCCTCTCTCACGCAAAAACTACTGAACGGATTCGAATGAAATTTGGAACACAGCTAGTTTATAACCAGGATTGAGTGATAGGGTACTTTTTATCCCGATAATATGTTCCCGTGGGACAAAACGAGAACTGCGCGGGTGAAACCGCGGGGCGCAGCTAGTACATAATTATAATAATTATATAGATTTACGATGAGTTTTTTTTTATATTTACATTGCATATTAGCAAGATACCTGAACAGAGCTATGTGATCCTTTCTGGATGGACCACCCGAGGTACCTCTGCGCCAAAAGCTTTAAGGAAGGCGTCCCTCTTCGCTGTAAAAAAAAAAAACACCATTATAAAATTCACATTTTTCTGAAGCAAAACTTCTTTGCGCACGCTTGACTTGGTGAGTAAGCTGATGAATGCGTTACGAAAAGTGTGATCGGGCGAGGCGAATAGAAGTTGAGGGGTAAATAAAAAAATAAAAATTAATAAAAAAATTCTAAAAATAAACAAAAAAATTATATTAATTAAATGATATAACGATCAAATAAAACAGAAAACAGCTAAAGTACTTTGACTTCAGTCGTGTGGTTTAAAGTAAACTTGTTTTTTTTTTCTTACTTTATTTCTTTATTGAATACTCACAGTCTGGAAGGGCGGGTAGTGCGCAGTGTCCCTGACGTTCCACTCGGGATGGCAGAGGCCCAGCACGCGGAGATCCTGAACAATTAAACATACGACTATTATACACTAGCTGCGCCCAGCGGTTTCACCCGCGTAGTTCCAGTTTTATCCCACGGGAACATACTATAGAGATAAAAAGTACCCTATCACTCAATCCTGGTTATAAACTAGCTGTGTTCCAAATTTCATTCGAATCCGTTCAGTAGTTTTTGCGTGAAAGAGAAACAAACATCCATCCGTCCATTCTCACAAACTTTCGCATTTATAATATTAGTAGGATAGGATGTAACCAGTTTACACACGGACTATTATCGCGTGCAGCTAAAATCCCCAACGAGTGTCCCCCGAACAGGGGAGTTCTGGAATTTTTGTCCGTCTTTCCCCAGTTTTTTTGTCCAAATCGTACGTATGAAGGAAAATTAGTCAAAGTCCAGATAGGTATAAAGCTTGGAGCGACAGAAGGACGCGTGACTGACTCAAAACCTTGCAGGCACATCTTTATAGACGCGTGAGTGACTCAAAACCTTGTAGGCACATATTTATGGACGCGTGAGTGACTAAAAACCTAGCAGGCACATCTTTATGGACGCGTGAATAACTCAAAACCTTGCAGGCACATCTTTATGGACGCGTGAGTGACTCAAAACCTTGCAGGCACATTTTTATGGACGCGTGAGTGACTAAAAACCTAGCAGGCACATCTTTATGGACGCGTGAATAACTCAAAACCTTGCAGGCACATCTTTATGGACGCGTGAGTGACGCAAAACCTTGTAGGCACATCTTTATGGAAGCGTGAGTTACTAAAAACCTTGCAGGCACATCTTTATGGACGCGCGAGTGACTAAAAACCATGCAGGGACGTCTTTAAAGATGCGTGAATGACAAAAAGCTTTCTCTCTCCAGTTGTCTTCCTTCTAGAAGTAAAAAGTTATGCCGCCCACCTTGTCGACGGAGTGTCCCACTAGGATGCGTCCCCTGATGTAGCGCGCCACCTCCTGCTTGACCACCTGGAAGGGCTTGCCCTGCGCCAGGTGTTCCGGGAGTATCCCGCTCACGAACGTACGGTAGTCTGTCACCTGGAAATATCACCCTCACGGTCACATTCACACATCCTGACCCTGAACACGTTGGCAGCTGAACCGGTTTTTACATTTGGGCACCGATACGGCGCGGGTGCGTTTTCCAGCACTGGCGTGCCGTCTGTGTGAGCCGCACTGTTACACACACACACGTCTGTTGCGCCGCACAGCCGGCACGCGAGCTGCGCTAACACAACAGCTGTGTTTTCAGGTGTCCAGCAGTGAACGTGTTTACTGTCACTATTATTACTACAACCCGGTCACAATATCTGTGCACCTGACCTCGTGACGTCACATCGGCGGTCTCTCTCTCGCACCGGGGAGTGCGAGAGAGAGAGAGAGCGAGGCGCCGCATTCCAGCGAGGTGCACAGATGTTCTGACCGGGTTGTAGGTACTATTATTTATTATCAGCGCACACTCGTCCACTGCTGGACTTCTGGAGTCAGATCACCAAATCGCAAATCATCAGTCCAGCTAGCCGGTGGCGTCCTACACTACGTTTGCCTAACCGCGGTCTCCACTCTAGAACTCGTCCCCCCCATCGGCTGTCGGTTCTCTAGAGACGTGACCGGCCCACTGCCACATCAGTTTGCTATGTCGGTTATGTTGGTTCTCTGTCGGATCATGTCCTTCAGAGAAACTCCGAGGATAGCTTTCACTGCTGAGCCGATTTGCTTGTCTAGCCACGGGTGCGGCTCTGCACACTCCATAGTGTTCTCCCATACAACAAACACAACAGTGGTGTTTTCCCGCACCCGCGGCAAGTTATGCAAAGCACGACAGTGTTCTCAGCATTCAGTTATTTAAAATACCCTTTATATGTTATATATACGACATTTTTTGGAGTCTTTCTTAAGTCCGTGTGTCACCAAAGGCAAGAGCTGAAAATCAGCGTTGTGGTTTGACCACAGCATTATGCTGAGCTCAGGCCTTGTCTGACATCACTGCGCGCCGGCTATCTGCGTACACTATTATTTTCATCGTGTGTTTTCATTTTCTTGTCTTGTCTCTAAATAAGTACGTTGTTCGCTGTTGTGTGCAGTTGTGTCAGAATAAATGTTTTTTCTTTCTTTCTTTCTTTCACTGAAGGTGTTAATATATATCTACTAGTAGATACATAGGTAGTAAATAGTAGGTAATGTACCTACTTACCTTTTTAACCGGCTTGACGAAAGTGTCGTACAGACACACTCCGTCCTCGTTCACCAGAGACACTCTTGCGGCCATGCTGATGCTGCCCTGGTTTCCAGCACCCACCATTTCACAGTCCATAGCCAAGGCCCTGGTCAAACTCATTTTGAATCGAGCTTGGTATGAACACTACACAATAGTATGCTTATGCGCACGAAACACCGACCGAAACGGCAAGAAAACCGCTCGCTACTCGGCAATACAAATATGTTTAGATAGTAGGTATGCATACAATTATGTAGGTAGGTATCTTGGTTCTTGGATTAAAGAGATCTACACTATGACTACAGTATAGAGAGAGTGGTCAGAAATCAGAGTTGCCAACGCTTGGGTGCGTAAACACCCACAAATTACCCAATTATTATAACCAGAAAATTTGCTGCTAGCAAACTTATTTATTTGATATCGTTAGGTGTTTATTTTTAATTTCAAACATTTAATGTGGAAAGTCAGATCGACTTTATGCGTTGCGTCGCGCGTTTAATTTTTATATTCAGCCAGTCTCTAATGTATTACAACTTTTTGGTGTTGAACCAAAAAGTTGAAAAAGAAATCGTAAGAATTTATGACAGTTTCTTTATCATAGGTGTAAACCAAATAGTCGTTATTCCAAGACTTGCTGAAAGAAAAAACACATGAAAAGTTGTGGTGGCTTATTGATATTAATTAGTCACTATTAAATCATCTAATATTCATGTATACTTATTTTCTATGCGAATAGCTTCGACGTTTCGGAGATTAGAGTGATTTATTCAGTATTTTTTATAGAAGTAAGGTTGTAACCAACATACTATCATTATAAGATGAGGGAGTAATTGCCATTTGGCGAGTGTTGGCGTCGTATAAGACACGGTGCCAGGTTTTTAACATAAATAAATAGATTTTATATGGGAATAGGTAGATGAGTCATCAAAAATAGGTACATAAATGCTCAACTCAAACTTGATTGATATACTTAGCTTACCACGCCTTCAATTTACCCGAAATTTGGGTAATTTGGTATAAACTGCCAACTCTTTATCTCCTTCCTAGAAATGTGAATCGGATACATATTCGCCGCGCTAGGACACTTCTCAAACAGGCATTCTTGCTCCCAAGGTCAACTACAGCTACGATAACACTTTTGTTGCAAAGTAAAGTCCTCTTAATCACCCAATAACTTATTAATTATGGTTTGCTTGGTTTAGTTAGAGTAAGTTAATGTGAAATATTACCAAACAGAGTTGATAATTATTATGAATCTTCTCTTCTAGACCACTATATTATTTATGTAGATGACAAATTATTGATCCTTTACGTATTACAACTTTTTATTTATGTAGGTACCATTTTATCGTGTTGTAAAAAAAATCCCACGTCTGCTAATCTCGTCATGAATCCGAACGATTTTCAGACACAGTTTGGGAAGTACCCGAATTTATTTTTATTACAGTTTCATTGTCCTACTCGTTGCGTAGGTTTAGCGTGATGCATGGATAGTGAGAAATAGTTATCCGGGAAAGCCCCTTTCTAGCTTGTACGTTTATTAAATACTCAAGGCGACAAAAAAAAAACAACCACGCCACATGTGCTGTACAGGGTCGTAGCTAGGTCGGAATATAAAGGGAAAATGGAGTAGACGCGTCCGTTAGATTTTAATAGACTTAAAAAGAAAAAGAAGTTCACAATTCGGTTTTTTTTTTACTGGACGACGAGATGATCTAGTCGTTCACCTGGTGGTAAGCGCTACGACTGCCCATAACAATCACAGCACCACCCAGGAAACTGCATTCCATAATCCTGCGCGGCACTGCACTGCGCTCGTCACCCTGACATCGGCTCTAAAGTCTCACGATCAGGCAAACGACTAGTTAGTCTCGTCACTCAGTCAATTAAAAAAAATTGGTTGTCTGTAAAGTTGGTTTACGGACGATATTTTAACGTGACAACGTCATAACAAAACATTGATGAAATGATTGCATACTTTTATGAATAAATTTGAATCACTTTTTAATAATAAAAGAATAAATACTTGAAATTATACAAGTAATCAGATTTTATAAATGCGAGAGTAATTAACTGGTCAAGAAGAGAAGAGAGATAGATGCGGCGCAAGCGTACACTGAGCGTAACGGGACAATGTGTCAGCTTTTTCGTGCATGCAGCCTGCGTTCATAGATTTATTAGACGTTGTCACGTCAAAAAAGTGAGGTTCGGCTCCCCCCCCTTGAACGACGCCCCCTTACCTAATGCTTTCCTTTCTGCAGAGTTTCAACCTCCACCGGATCGGGACGAGGAATCCGTAAGCGATTCACCCCTTGGGTGGTCTTACTGCGGGGCTATAAGGTCTAGTATAAGGGCCTGATTGATACCACTTTGGCTCTAGAGTCATTTAGCCGCGGAGGTTCTCAAATCAGTCGTATTTTTCTGCATAAGGTACTCTATCTAACACGTTCACTGCTGAAAACACAGGCGTTGTGTTTTTTATAACTTTACGCGGGTGCGGGAAAACACAGCTGTTCAGTTAGCGCAGCTCACGTGCCGGCTGTGCAGCGAAACACACACGTGTGTGTGTAACGCGGCGCTGCTACAGCGCGGCTCACACAGACGGCACGCCAGTGCTGGGAAAAGCACACAGGCCGTAACGGTGCCCAAATGTAAAAACCGGTTCAGCAGTCAACGTGTTAACACTTTCACTGCTGAGCCACGGGTGCGGCTCTGCACACTCCATAGTGTTTTCCCATACAACAAACACGACAGTTGTGTTTTCAGCTTGCCGCGAGTCCGGGAAAACACAACTGTCATGCACCCGTGGCTAGACCTACAATAAAGTGTTTTCTATTGTTCTTACTGTCAGTCCAAGTCCTAAAACCAGCCGCACCCCCCAGGTACCTCCAGTTCTCGATGCTCTCCCAGACCACGTCCTCGATGGGGCACTACGGCTGGCTGGAAGGGGACCACCGCTACTCCAAGATCATGGAGCCTCACGAACGCAAGCCTGGCTACGGGTGACGAAGATGGAGCCAGGAAGAACGTTACATTATTTAATTACTTAATTAAAACTGTTACCATTTACATTTTACTTTTTGAAGTAAAACTTCTTTACGCACGCTTGACTTGGGGAGTGAGCTGGTGTATGCGTTACGAAAAAAGCGATTGGGCGAGGCGAACCAAAGTTGAGAGGGAGATATAAGTTAGAATGAGAGAGAATTACGTTTCGTATATCGACGCTAGAAAGCGTAAACGCTGTAACCCTTTGACCGACCCGGAAATACTTTTTTTTACAAATTTGGAAACAAACGCTGTAACCCACATTTCAACGTCCCCTAGGAACTTTAGGATATAACCAAGGTAGCAGTATTGTAGCTTTGTATGAAACACACCAAATATGCAAAATTTACGTTTTTAGGTCGAGTAGATATTGAGTTATGATTTTTTTTCAACAAAAAAAAAAGTTTTTTGGCTCTGGTGAACAATTTTGCGTTTCAAGGTTACAGCGTTTACGCTTTCTAGCGTCGATATATGACTATTCTTTTTTAATAATTTTTCGTTGAAGTTTTACTTCTGCAATGTGTCCCAGCACTAATTTCTTTTAATTTTAATTTGACAGAGTGACGGGACGAGCAAGTCGTTCACCTCATGGTAAGCGCTACGCCGAGCGCCTGCCCATAACAGTTACAGTGCCACCCAGAACTTTGAATTGTATAATCTTGCACTGCACTCGTCACCCTGAGACATCGGCTCTAAAGTCTCATATGCCCAGTAATGTCGCTGGCAACAGTGCCTTTCAAACCGGAACACTATAACGTTCATCGTCATCATCTTCAACCCATATCCACTGCTGAGCACGGGTCTCCCCTCACTTTCGCGAGGATTAGGTCATGCATGATCCACTACGGGGGCCCGGTCCGAACTGCTGGATAATGCTGAACATACCTACCTCCGAAATAATTCTCGGGTCGGCATGTGGGTTTCCTCACGATCTTTTCCTTCACAGAAAAGCAATATGCATTCAGCTAGCTAGCTAGGGGGACGAGCGCAGTGCAGTGCCGCAGGATTACGCAATGCAGTGTTCTGGGTGGTGCTGTAACTGTTATGGGCAGGCGTAGCGCTTACCATCAGGAGAACGACTTGCTCGTCTCCTCACTCAGTGAAATAAAAAAAAAAGCTATAATAAAATAAAAATGCGCATTTATGTATCAAACTATTGTATTCCATAACATAACTTTACATTTCAATGATTCATATTATTTAAAAATAAACAGCCATATTTTAATATTTATTCTTATTATACAAATCGCATCTCACTTTGGTTTATAAAAATATAGAATAGAAATAGAATAGAAAACACTTTATTGTACACCAGATACAAAAATAAACACAGTACAAAAAATTACAATATGTAAACAAATCGGTAATGGTACAATGGGCGGTCTGATGGTCAATATACTGTTACATTATTTTTGGTAAGTATTTTTATTACTGTATAGACTTTATTATTTATACAGGGTGTCCGGTAATGAGCGGTTATGGGTGTCCGCTAAGTAACGCCTGTTTCTATTAACTGCATCGAAATTAGTCTATGACTATTATAAAATAGCTCGCCCTCTAGGTAATCGGGCAACAAGAATAGGTAATAATCTATATATATATATATATATATATATATATAAATAAATGTTATGTTGGTTTGTGTACGCTTCAAAAACTCAAAAAGTTGTGCACCGATCGAGCTGAAATTTTAGCATGATATATAATCCGCATCAAGGATTGTTTTTATCTATTTTTTCATCAGTGACATATCAGCGAATGTGCGAATGTGCCACAGCGAAGCGTGCCAGGGTATAGCTAGTTCCTTATAAACATGGAGCCCTTTTTAAAGGTCGGATCTATTATTATGATTGCGACGCGTTATTTATTATTTTATATATACGAGTTAAAAATGCTATTATTTTCTATGGTATTTTGTCTATAAAAGAATGTCGGACATTTTGTTCTTTGGCATTTTGTCTATGAACAAGTGTCATACATTTTGTTCTGCGGCATTTTGTCTATGAACAGGTGTCATACATCTTGTTCTGTGGTATTTTGTCTATGAACGAGTGGTATATTTATATTTTGCTGGGTGTGGACAGTAGACGCTCGGCCTCCCGGCGCCCGGTTTCAACCGCTCCGTGCACTGTGGGATAACAAACACGCTTTTAAAACCTGCCAGGAAGTTTCAGTAAGGCATTTACTGAGACGTATCGTCGACTGCGGCTTGAATGGTTTACTGACTACCCGAGAGGCCGTCCATACATTACGTCACACGTTAAGGGGCGGGGGAGGTATGAACTAAGTGTGACATTGTGTGAGAAAAGGTAAGAGAGAGAGGGGAATATATTACGTAATGTGAAAGCTTAAAACTTGTTTTAAATCGGATTTTATAACTGTTGTTGTATATTTATAAGACCCCATTGTGACATCAAGTATTTATTTTTATTTATTTATTTATTTCAATATACAGTGCCCTAACAGGTGTTTCCAAAGCGACACCGTACTTACATGTAACTAAGAACTAACACATTTAAGGGCAACATCCGTAAAATATCACCAAAGAACATGTAGAAATGTCCAGCTCGCTGTGCTCAGCGCAGATTCTATTCAACAGCCGAAGAGCCCTAGTAATAGGTGCTTGGTGGAGCACATTGGTTCTTCCGACTGACACCGCAAACAATTAAGTAAGTCTCAGTAATTCTTTTACTATAACAAGATTTCCGAAAATCCGATTTAACCACCTGTGACAAGGGGCTGCGGGGGGGGGGGGGGAGGGGGTTGTGCACAAAGAGATGGAAAGCCTTTCACATTTGCGGAACTGGTGTTATCCATCTATCTATCTATTCAGCCCGTATCCACCCACTGCTGGGTATAGGCCTCCTCTGTTTCACGCCATTTGTTCCGGTCCTGTGCCAGTCTCATCCATTCAATCCCGACGTGCTTGGCGATGTCATCCGACCGTCGGGCTGGTGGCCTGCCTCGCAGGCGTTGCGCTCCTCTTGGCCACCACTCCGTTATTACCTTCGTCCATCTTTGGTCATCCCGCCTTGCCTAGTTATACTAAAAGCTAAGTTACTGTTGTTATACTAAAAGCATTTCTTGATGAAAAAAACTTGTAACATATGTGACGTCACACTGGGGTCTCATGGGGGGGGGGTTGTCGGAGAGTAGCCACACTCACCAGTGGAGAAGTGTATGGGGTGGGAGGCCTCTCCCGCGAACAGAAGGCGCGGCGCGCCCGCGGAGTCGGCGAGGGGGGCGGCGAGGTCGGCGCGGGCGGTGGGGTAGCTCGGCGTCTGGAGGCCGTCGTACGAGTAACTACCGCGAGTGAACGGGTTCGAATACCAACTCGATCTGCAAGTTATAATGTATCTATTTTTTATCTTATCTTATATCTTTAAATGAGCAATTCTTGTATATATAATTGGAATCTCGGAATCGGCTCCAATGATTTTCATGACATTTAGTATATAGGGGGTTTTCGGGGGCGATAAATCGATCTAGCTAGGAATCATTTTTAGAAAATGTCATAAAAATAAAAAAAAACCAGGTACTTTTTTATTATACATAAGGTACTATAGCGGTGGTAGCCTAGTGGGTGAACGTCCGCCTTCCAATCACAAGGTCGTGAGTTCAAACCCCAGTGCAGGCACGTACCAATGTGTTTCTGTAAAACGTATGTACGTAACTATCACTCGCTTTTCGGTGAAGGAAAACATCGTGAGGAAACCCACATACCTACCCGAGAATTATTTCGGAGGTAGGTAGGTGATCCATCAATCCGGATCTGGTCCCCGTGGTGGATATGGCCTAGCCCTCCTCACGAAAGTGAGGGGAGACCCGTGCCCAGCAGTGGGACGATATGGGTTGATGATGATTATTATAAGGTACTATTGGTCTGGAGTTCCAGAACCCAGTACAGGGTGTCAGGGAGTTGGTGTACTGCTTCCCGCTGGGATCGTAGCGTGTGGAGAGATGTAGTCTCTGCCTTTCCCAACGGGAGAAGGGCGTCACTCTATACGTGTGCTGTTCCCTGTCCCTTACCTGAGCATCTCGACAGGTTCCGGGATGGTCTTTCCAGCTCCCATGAACAGCCTTATCACTGACATCGCTTTCGTCTTCACCACGTCTTCTGGGAGACTTTCTACCTAAAATGAGCAAGAGCACGTCAAATTATAAACCTTAGTGCAAAGCTGTATAAAGCTCAGTCCACACCTGTGACCATGACTCTGTGACCGTGTCACGGTAATTGCTACGCTAAATATGTATGAATACTAATATTTTACCACAACCCCCTCACAAGTTCGCTTAACACGTTCACTGCTGCAAACACAACTGTTGTGTTGGCGGTACGGGAAAACACTATGATCTAGATCCGTACCCGTGGCTAGACAAGAATATCGGCTCAGCAGTCAAAGTGTTAAGCTTTGGTTTCCTCCAATAGTGGTAGCATCAATTAGCGGTCCAATAGCGTCCAATGACGTCACCGAAAGGTTGACTTTGAACACAAGACGGCGGTTTCCTAGAGCGTTGTTTGGCACCGTAACGTCAATAGCGGAGCCAGCATCTGCATGGAGGCCGTAACATACATTATTGTGTTGAAGAGTCTTCGAACGTTCCAAGTGTTTGCCGCCGTCATATAGCGGCCAATAAATAACAGCACCGCTATTGGAAGAAACCAAAGCTTTAGTGGATAGCCGCGTGACATTAAGCCGTGATTCCGTGTCAGTAACATATGCGCTTGACAAAACCCCTCCACAACTGTTTTGTCACGCGTATATGTTGTAGTAAACTTTCAGTCGTACATGTTCGGGAAATAAAGATTGTGTTATTATTATATGTTATCGTCACGGGGTCGCAGTCACGGTTACAGATGTAGACCCAACTTTAGGCGGTTAATTGACATGACCCCCCACTAGGTGGCATTTATGACGATTTCTGTTCAGTTTCGAGTTGAGTACATTCAAACCCATTGCCAATTCAATTCAATGTGCCCATGCATCAATCATACATGCAATCTAAACACAAGCTTCGCATTCCCGTTCAGAGGTAAGTTCTTTTACATTCCAAAGCCATGGTAGCCGCTTCAACCGCGCCGTTACCGATGTTAAGCTGTAGGTGATGACCTGACAAGGGAGGCGGCCATTAACCTATTCAGTGCTGAGAAGACAGCTGTCGTGTTTTTCATATCTTGCCGCGATTGCGGGAAACACAACTGTCGTGTTTGTCATAGCTTGCCGCGATTGCGGGAAACACAACTGTCGTGTTTTTCATATCTTGCCGCGAGTGCGGGAAAACACAACTGTCGTGTTTGTTATATGGGAAAACACTATGGAGTGTGCAGAGCCGCACCCGTGGCTAGACAAGCAAATCGACTCAGCAGTGAAAGTGTTAATCCCGTTGTTTTTTAAGCATTACGTTTTCTCTGTACTGCGGCGGTAGGCGAGTTGTTTTTTACTAACCAATTTGGCGGCTTCGCCATTTGTCCAAACGGTCAACACATTTCTATTTCCCAATGGGCAGCTCACTCCCAAGATCTTGGTGGTCCACAAATCGTCCTCCGACACCTTCTTTCTATCGGCCGCCTTCCATAGAAAGGCGAAGAACACTCCATCCCTCGGCCAAAATATATCATCAAAACGCATCACTATCTTGTCTACAACGCCTATGGAGATAGCCTCAATGAGTTCGACTTTTCGCCCGGGCAAAGGCGGTGAGAAAAGCTTTGTATATCTGGAAAACCAAGTTTTACCGTTCACAAATAGGATTTATTATATATAATTGGGGGTTTTCTATTTTTCATAAGTGACGAGACGAGCACGTCGTTCACCTGATGGTGAGCGCTACGCCTCATCCAAAACAGTCACAGCACCACCCAGAACCCTGCATTGCATAATACTGCGCTCGTCACCCTGAGACAGCGGCTCTAAAGTCGCTGGAAACAGTGCCCTTAATACAGAAACAGTAATGTTTGCACACTACTGCTTGGCGGATGAAAGTCTTGCAAAGGTGTGGTACTTCCCCAGGCGGTTGTTATTTAACGTTTTTGCCAGATATTCATCCGCCAAGCAGTAGTGTGCAAACATTATTGTGTTCCGGTTTTAAGGGCACTGTTTCCAGCGACATTACTGGGCATGTGAGACTTTAGAACCGATGTCTCAGGGTGACGAGCGCAGTGCAGTGCCGCGATACATTATGTAATGGAGAGTTCTGGGGGCACTATAGCTGTTATAGGCAGACATACTATCATCCGCTCAATATTATTTATTTATTTAAATGATTTGTCGTAGTGAAGCTCCTGCTGCTTGAGTATTCGTGAGTAGGACAGAATTATATGCTGGCCCTTAACGCGTTTACTACTGAAAACACAACTGATGTGTTTTTTATAACTTTCCACGAGTAAGGGAAAACACAACGGTGTGTGCAGATCCGTAACCCTGACTAGACAAGAAAATCGGCTCAGCAGTCAGTGTTAAAAAATCTCAGAGCAATACGCAGCTATAGAAGCAACATCCTTGCTATAACGATTATGGCAGGCGTTTTTTAAATATTCATTCGAGGGCCAAAACATCACGAATCACAATAGTAATTATTTCATTTATTCTGCCTCCCAACCAGGGTTCCTAGTATCTTGGGAATCTGTAACTACGAGTACTGTAGTGTCGATTTATCTCGGCCACCGTGAAGTGTCGCCGCAGAAAGCGTCAAAGTGTTATAAGAATAAGAATAAATTTTATTTTATAAAACTGTGTGTATAAACATCTTAAAATTATTTATGTAATTATTTATTTGTGTGTTTTATTGTAATTCTTCTGTACTGTGTTTAATTTTGTTTCTGGTGTACAATAGAGAGTTTTTCTATTCTATTCTATTCTATGTAGCAACAGTCTATATCCATTTCGGATGTACAATATATATATTTTTTTAACAATTATTAGAGACATAGTTCTAAGTTAGACATTATCAAAGAATTCGTTAAGACTATAGTGGACTTTACATATTAACCAATCTTATAAACTTTTCTTCAATATATTACCACTCAAACATTTTAAATCTGATGGTAGATGGTTATAAATTCGAATAGCACTGATAAAGGAACTTTTGTAGTATATAGTGTTATTAATTTGGGGAATACAGATGTTATATTTATATTTGCTGCGTATTTTGGAAGCGAGTTAGCATTTGGCCAGTTAGGGTTGGCCGCCTGGCATTTCCCACTGTTCCCCACCTACTGAGAACAAGGCACGGCGCACTGAAACATTCCTTCGTGACTGCATGCGCAAACTGTCCGAGGGCCTGCGTTCACGATGGCCTAGATCCGTCGACACTACAATACTAGGGGGTTAATGAAAAATAAAATATTTTTCGTTAGTTTTCCGTAAGTACACTTTTCTCACCACAATTGCCTTGCCTACGACATCAGCTACGCCATAACTTGAAAACAGCTGAACGGATTTGGAATTTTTAGAAGTAAATCTTCTTTACGCACGCTTGTGAGGGCAGTGAGCTGGTGAATGCGTTACGAAATATATGATGATACGAAATATTTAATGATATATCGATAAAATGAAAAAAAAAAACCCCAGAAAATAAAAATAATATATAGTTACTTATATCGACGCTAGAAAGCGTAAACGCTGTAACCTTGAAACGCAAAATTGTTCACCAGAGCCAAAAAACTTTTTTTTGTAGAAAAAAAATCATAACTCAATATCTACTCGACCTAAAAACGTAAATTTTGGATATTTGGTGTGTTACATACAAAGCTACAATACTGCTACCTTGGTTATATCCTAAAGTTCCTAGGGGACGTTGAAATGTGGGTTACAGCGTTTGTTTCCAAATATGTAAAAAAAAGTATTTTCGGGTCGGTCAAAGGATTACAGCGTTTACGCTTTCTAACATCGATATATAAAAACACATTCACTTGGTGCTTACACCCAAATTCCTCAACCGATCCAATCCAACGGATCCAAAAAACCAATCCGGACCTGGCCCCCGTGGTGGAATACGGCCTAACCCTCCTCACGAAAGTGCGGAGAGACCCGTGCCCAGCAGTGGGACGTTATGGGATGATGATGATATATAAAAAAAAATATGAAGTTTTACTTCAGTCAGGTGGTTTAAGGCACACGCGTTTTATTTTCTTAAACCTCACCACGTATCACCAAGGGGTTGGAGGGGGGAGAGGGGGGGGGAGAAGAGGAAGGAGGGAGGAAGAAAGAAAGAAAGATAAAACATTTATTCTGACACAACTGCACACAACAGCGAACAACGTACTTGTTCCTACGTAGAAGAGGAGAGAGAAGAGGGGGGAGAAGAGGGGGGGGGGTATTAAACCACCTATTACTAGGGCTCTTCGATTGTTGAATAGAATCTGCGCTGAGCACAGCGAGCTGGACATTTTTACATGTTCTTTAGTGACATTTACGGATGTTGCCCTTTAAATGTGTTGGTTCTAAGTTACATGTAAGTACGGTGTCGCTTTGGAAACACCTGTTAAGGCACTGTATATTGAAATAAATAAAAATGCTAAAAAAACCATGATTAGTTGGACGGCCCAATTAGTACTTGATTAATTAGAGATGCCCATAGTCATCAAGTCAACCACGTCAGCTACTGACCGTTTTCGCCGCGTCACCGCACGCCCATAACACTAGAGTGGAGTCGGACGCCAGGGGGGGCCCGGCGCCATCAATCTTGGACATCCAACTGTCCGCATCGCTCACTAGAGCCTTCTCTTCGCTCCTCCACAGAAAGCAAATGGCAGTCACAGGGGCCCACCACCGTTGAGAGAAGCGTAGAACAATTTTGTTGCATACGCCGAATTGGATCGCCTCGATGGCACGAGATTTTAGCTCAGGGAGCGGTGGCGAGAATATAGTCTGATATCTGCGTTGAAGGAATTCAAAACTCAAATCATTTATTGTAAATCTTTATCTATATATCTATATATATAAAAATGTTATGTTGGTTTGTGTACGCTTCAAAAACTCAAAAAGTTCTGCACCGATCGAGCTGAAATTTTAGCATGATATATAATCCGCATCAAGGATTGTTTTTATCTATTTTTTTCATCAGTGACATATCAGCGAATGTGCGAATGTGCCACAGCTAGTTCCGTATAAATTAATCTATTGATGCGTGAGCGAAGCGGAATGACCGGCTTTGGAAATAAATACATTAACACGGATTCAGTTCTTTTTCATGTGTGCAGAAGGCACATTTAAATCACCTCAGGACATTCTGACATATCATTGGAATTTAGACCCTAATGCTACGATATCTAGTCATCGTCATCATCAACCCATATCGTCCCACTGCTGGGCACGGCTCTCCCCTCACTTTCGTGAGGAGGGCTAGGCCATAATCCACCACGGGGGCCCGGTCCGGATTGGTAGATAACATACCTACCTCCGAAATAATTCTCGGTATATGTGGGTTTCCACAGATGTGTTCCATCACCGAAAAGCGAGCGATAATTACGTACGCTTTTTACATAAGCGCGTATCTAGTCATACAATATCAAAAATAGTATAGCACTTTTCCTTGTTCATTTTCTAGACGGTGTAATCTAGGTCTGTATGCGTAAATTTTTACGCTCGCTTCGCTCGAGCTGTCCATTGCCAACCGACCCAGCATTGCTGAGAGTTAATATGTAAAATAGCCGTTGCAAATACACACAATACAAACTGAATGATAAATGCGCCGCAATCAGGTTAGTAATGTCCAGTTCTACAGTGAAACATGTCAGTTACTGACCGTTTTCGCCGCGTCACCGCACGCCCACAACACCAGGGCACTATGAGACGCCATAGGGACCCATGCACCGTCCATCTTCGACAGCCAACTGTCCGCTTCGCTCAAGCGCTTCTTATCTCCGCTTCGCCACAGGAAGCAGCCGTCACGAACCCACCGCGGTTGAGCGAAGCGTAGAATTATTTTGTCACAAACACCGAATGGGATAGCGTCGACGGAACGAGACTTCGCCCCCGGCAACGGCGGAGAGAATAAACTATTGCATCTGTTATGAAAAAATTGTGATAAGCTTTTTTTGAAGTAAAACTTCTTTACGCACGCTTGACTTGGGGAGTGAGCCGGTGAATGCGCGACGAGAGCGTTACGAAAAGTGTGATCGGGCGAGGCGAATGGAAGTTGAGAGGGAGATATAATTTAGTGGTCTGGAGTTCCAGAAACCAGTACAGGGTGTCAGGGAGTTGGTACTGCTTCCCGCTGGGATCGTAGCGTGTGGGAAGGTGTAGTCTCTGCCTATCCCAACGGGAGAAAGGCGTGACTGCATGAACTTGATATGAAGTATTCCTAAGATGGATTAAGGCCTGATCCTCCTCACGAAAATGAGGGGAGTCCCGTGCCCAGCAGTGGGCCGCTATGGGTTGATGATGGTGATGATATCAAATATTTGCCAAAGTGTTGCTCAAACAGGATGCCCACGGCGAGCACAAAAAAAATTGTCATTATGAATACCCGAGCGAAGCGAGCGCAAAAAAAATTAAAAAGCTGTTTCTATCGGTGTGATAAATATATCATTTTCCATTTCTGGGAAAGCGTGTCAGCACAATTTTTTGACCCGACTTTCCACGTGACTCCTTAGATTTCCCGGACTTTCCTTGACCACCTTTAGTTTTCCTGACTTTTCCCTGATTTACCAGAAAGTGGACCAGACACTCTGTTAAAATAATGATATCGGAGAATTTGAAAAAGAACTGTGTACATTCCAGCTTTACTCACGACCAACCCAGTCAAGCAATCAACCCACCAAAACAATCGAGACCAACCAATCAATCAATCAATTCTTGGACCGGTTTGTGACAACACACAACATTGTCATGTATTTTAACTAATTCTAAGTACCTATGTATATATTTATGCTTATAATAGTGATGCAACAGACCTGTGCTTCCGCTTCCGCATCTGCGGAAGTTCTGCACTTCCGTTTCTGCTTCTACTTCCGCATCTTTTATAACGTAACTTTATGACGGTTGAGGGGGGAAAGGGGCGGGCAGAACGCACGTAGCGCAGTCCAGACCGGGCCCCCGTGGTGGATTATAGCCCAATCCTCCTCACGAAAGTGGCAGTGCGACGATATGGGTCGATGACGATGACGATGAAATTATTTGTTGTTACAAAATGTTGTATGTTGTCACAACCAACCAACCAACCAACCAACAACCAATCAATCAACTAACCAATCTAGCTCTATCTGCTGAAAACCACACAGTCATCGTATTCTTGGCGCCCAACGGGTTAGAAATAGACACAATCTGTGTCACCCATCGGTCTTCTAACGCAAAAGACCGTCTCTTCTCTCCATTCCAGTAGAAGTAAAAGTTCTGGCCGGGAAAAGACCCCGAGGGTTCAGGGAAGTGGAGGACCACTTTGTCGAGAAGACCCATCGGTATGAAGGTTATTGATTTCAGTTTCTCTTCTGGCAGTTGTGGTGAGAATAAAGTGGCGGACCTGGAAGGATTGGTGGGTAACGGCCTAATATAAGATGCACACATAGGTGCTTACCTTTTAATAGATTTTGCAAACTGACCACTGTTTCAGATAAATTTCGTAATGAAACGTTCAGGCACTGCAACTGTTACGCGCTTACCATCAAGTGAACGACCAGCTCGTCTCGTCACACATGCATAGATTCTAGACACCCAGACCGCAAATATCTGTGGTTCATACAAATCTTTGCGTAGCGCGGTAATCTAACCCGCGACCTCAAGCTTCGCAGTCAGGTCACCTCCAACTTAACCTTACAATAAATAATGGTAAAAAAAAAAAACACATCCAAGCATAATTATGCTAAGTTTCCTCCGCTCCGATACTTTGCTCCGCTCCGCAACTTTGCTCGGAACCAAGGCATAGCTTCCTACAATCCAACATACCTCTCTTAGCACTGCGATCGAGACAGTGATTATAGCTAGCTTCCCGCTGTAGGTACAATATTTGACAATAACCACTTTCCACCACCACCAGGGGTTATGTAAGGGACCATCCATAAAGTACGTCACACGTTAAGGGGGGGGGCAAGAATGACATTATATGACAAGGGGTGGGAAAGGTCTTAAGTTTCGCGACGTCACATTTCCAAATTTAAGTGTGTAAAATGCCAAATAAAACTAATTTAGGAACTGCTGTTTTAATTTCGTAATTCCTAGATGGAAATATATGACGTCACTAGTGTGACTCATAAATGTGATCAAGTGTGACAAGGACAGGGGGGGAGGGGGGTCAAAAAACTTACTTTATGAATGACCATTAACCATTCCACTGAATTCTATGTCAAACTAGCCTTCTCAACCGCTTCCAATTCACTAAGCTCAATTCTAATTAGATACTTCGCTCCGACTCCGCTCCGATACTTTGCACCGCTCCGATACTTTGCTCCGATCCAGTGCATAGCCACCTACAGTCCACATACCTCTCTTTGAGCACTCCGACTGAGACAGTGATTATGGCTGTCTTGGCGCTGTAAGTGGTACCATCTTTGACGGTTACCACCACATTGTCCTTGGGGTCCTGGGGCCATTGGATCCTTGTCACTTCCGTGTTGAGTTTGATTTCTAGATTGGGGTAGCCGGGCCCGTTTTTGTACGTATTCTGGAAATATATAGTAAGTATACTTGATGTTAATTTTATCTATACTTCTATACTAATATATAAAGCTGAAGAGTTTGTTTGTTTGTTTGAACGCTAGGATCTCAGGAACTACTGGTCCGAATTGAACAATTCTTTTTTGCGTTGAATAGTCCATTTATCGAGGAAGGTTATAGGCTATATAACATCACGCTACGACCAATAGGAGCGGAGCAGCAATGATAAATGTGGAAAAAACGGGAAAAAAAGAATTGCTTTTAAGATCTTTTGTTGCGTGCGCTGCGTAAACGGTTAAAGTTACGCTAAAATTATGTACCAGTATATGTTTATCTTTTAATTCTTTAGTAACATAGTGGTTTTTAACCCAGGAGATGCAGAGTTATTGCGGGAAAACTGGAATTATGCGGGTGAAACCGCAGGGCGCAACTAGTTCATAAATAACCCGTCACAATCACGTGACTCCCTGTAAATAATGAATCAGGAACTACGAGGACCATGCTCCCACAAACACCAAGACTCATTGCAAATATTTGTGGCTCACACAAATCTTTGCCCTGTGCGGGAACGGAACGCTCAACCTTACGATTCAGTCGGCTTATCACCCACTCGCTCCACGGAGGCACACGGGGTTACTGCTGTTGTAAACAAAAACATCCCTATATTGCCCCGCGGTTTCACCCTTGTTTATTATAATACCCCATAAAATCTGCATATTTATTGCTTTATAAAAGAGATTATTGAAAATAGGTCAGTTTATGAGAATATCTAAATATAATTATAATAATGCCGCCGGATCGGCTGTCGGCCTCGCACCGACGCACATAAAAATAAAAAAAATTCGCTCGCTCCGCTCACAACCCGCTGCTGAGCGAAGCGAGCGTAAAAAAACTCACCAACAAAATCTCGAAGAGCGTCTTATACCCATGCGTGTGCCAGCTCATATGCTGGTTACCACCCAACTCTGTGTATTTAGACTCAGTTGTAACGTCATTCCAGCTGTTGGAAGACTCATAGTTGTCTATAACCAGGTCCATGAGCTCGAAGAACCCGTTGAGGAACTCGGTGTCGTTCTGGACTGACGGGTGGTTGATCTTGATGTAGTCATGGGTTCTGAAATCATGACTCATTGTGATTAGACTAGTATACTGCACGCCGATCTAAATGAGGTTAAAATAAATCCACTCTTAGTCTTTTTAGAGTTCTGTATCCAAAGGGTAAAACGGGACCCTATTAATATGACTCCGCTGTCTGTCCGTCTGTCACCAGGCTGTATCTCATGAATCGTGATAGTTAGACAGCTGAAATTTTCACAGATGATGTATTTCTGCTGCCGTTATAACAACAAATACTAAAATCAACAGGTAGACACTTCAAATATTCACAGAGGATATTGAGTTTTATATTATCTCAAATATCTCCAAAATAATTGTCAGGTAGGTAGGTGGGTTTCCTCACGATGTTTCCCTCGACCGAAAAATGTGCGATAATTACGTACTGTTTCGTACTGAAACAGATTTCTTTTCATTTTATTTTGAGTGTTTTCGAACGTAACTACACAAAGACAATTCCGCTTAATATTTTGTGTGTTGGTACGAGATTATTATGGCCCACGACTTTGGGTTGGCCAACATGACGACAGTCGTCCTTCAAATGCGCGTGCGAGCATTTGTCGCGTCGCGGTGTTTTGAGCTTTCACCGGTAGCTCCATTTCGTGGACGCCATTCCCATCCTCGGAGACGAGCTCCAGAATAAGTGTAGTGTGGATTGCCTGATCACACCACTATCCCGGAGGAAGGTGATACGGGATCAGAAGAAACCGCCCCATCGGCGTCCTATGGATATATCTCTGTGCACCATCATCCCCCATCTACCCCGAAGACAGCGCTGATTACACACCCGAGAGGCCATCGACGGATTTCCCAAGTAAGTTCGTAGGCCATAACATCTCCCCGTAACATGTACATATAAATTGGTGCACGCTTGCACTGGGATTTGAACTCACGACCTTCTGCTTGGAAGGTGGACGTTCTCCCACTAGCATAATACACTAACCTCCTAGTAATATACTGTCCCAGTGGCTCAGGATCTTTAGGAGGGTCGTCCACCACCCCCAGTGCGAAGTTGATCAGATCTTGCACAATGTTCTCCCGGTCCGAGGATCCATCTGAGTTGTACACTTTAAAGGTGAGGTCCTGCGGCATGATGGAGATGTTGTTCTTCAGCGCCAGCTCATACACTGGTGAACCTTCTGTGCCGTGGATCCTAAGAAAAAATCTTTTTTAATGCAATAAGGGAAATTTTTTATAGTAATCGTCACACTTTTCCAATACGCTCAACTGTCACTTTGACATGAAGGTTTATTGAAAGAAGTTTGATATAAGACAAAGTGTTCAGGAGTAAGTAGGTCATCATAGAGTTTACAACGGTTTTAAAAAAAAGGTTTCAATAGGTTCTGGGTATATGAGACTTTAGAGCCGATTTCTCAGGGTGACGAAGCTCAGGAGGCATACCATGACCTCTTATAGCGATTCAATTGAAGACCAAAACTGAACCGCGTCGCATAATCGTACCGTGACGTGTTATTTTTATGTTGCTGCCATTTTCAACCTAAACTGGATCCAGTTAAGGTTGAAAATTGAAGCAACCTGAATTGAGTCGCTAATAAGCCAATCTCAACCTAAACTGGATCCAGTTTAGGTTGAAAATGGCAGCAACATAAAAAATAACACGTCACGGTACGATTTCTCCAAGCGGTACTCCAAGCGTCAGTTAGCGACAGCCACTCACCACTCCGCTCCCAGCTCGACAACTCCATCTCCGAATGGCACTGTGTTCACTCTGCCCCCCATTCTGTTCTGTGCCTCCAGTACCAGCACCTGCTTGCCAGCTTTAGCCAGGGTGGAGGCTGCGGAGGTGCCGGCCGCACCCATGCCGATGACGATTGTGTCGTACGTTGGAGACATTGGCGAGCTGTAAAAATATTTGTTGTAAGTGTTACAAAGTAAACAAAGAAATTAGTATTTAATTTGTAATAAGCACTGCGGGGCTATGCAGCATGGCGCGGATCAGCTCGAGTTTGTTTCATTTTGACGTTTAATTGGCACGGGACTCATTCGTATTGAAATGACGAGTCCCGTGGCAATCAAACGTCAAAATGAAACGAACTCTAGCTGATCCGTGCAGTGCTGCATAGCCCCGCTGGTAACTTACTATACAATACTAGCTGTGCCCTGCCACACTTCGCTGTGACACATTCGCTGATATGTCACCGATGAAAAAAAAATAGATAAAAACAATCCTTGATGCGGATTATATTTCATGCTAAAATTTCAGCTCGATCAGTGCAGAACTCTTTGAGTTTTTGAGTCTTTGAGTTTCGTACACAAACCAACAAAACATTTTTATATATATAGATATAGACGGTCTCAGGTATACTGATTGTGTTCAGTCGATGGCTATATCTGTCAAGTGTCTACTTTGTTGACTGTCAATGTTTTATAGAATAGAATAGAATATGTTTCCGCCCTAGTAGTAATAGGTGGAAAAAAACATAAATTGCTAAGTAGAGTTATTGCTAAGATTGTGTCCATTAACACATTTCTTAGTGTCTCTATTAAGGCGAAGGCACTTGGTTAATGTGTTCTTTACTAGTAGATTTAACTAAGCTACACTTCTCTGTCACACCACTATGCTAACGAGAAAGGTTTTTTCCTATTTAGTCATTCTGTTTTTTTTTTAGATAAAAATTACTATAATGGAAATGTATGTGTGTGTTGTGTGTTAATGTTTTTTACTGTCTATCCAAAGGTTGTCTGGAAGAAATCGCTTTCAGCGATAAGACCGCCCATTGTGCTACCCTTGTTTACCTATTGTAATTCTTCTGCACTGTGTTTATTTTTGTTTCTGGTGTACAATAGAGAGTTTTCTATTCTATTCTATTATAATTATGATTAATAAAAAAAAACAATACCAATACCAAAACTAACCCGGACCTGGCCCCCGTGGTGGATTATGGCCTAACCCTCCTCACGAAAGTGAGGGGAGACCCGTGCCCAGCAGTGGGACGATATGGGTTGTCGATTATGATGATTATTAATAAGCAAGCCAAGCTTTTAATTTATTTACCAGCTGCACCCTGGGGTATTAAAAGAAAACTATTTTCTATTCCAGGAGTTAAAGTATCTATTTACCAAATTTAATCAATATCCGTTCAGCTGTTGCGGAGTGAAGACAGAACAAACAAAATGGAAACTTTCACATTTATGATATTAGTAGAATAAATATTATTCCTAAAATTCTTATATATAAAGTTCTGTCATTTTAGTTTATAATTCTTAGAATTAGAACTAATAGATTAGATAAAGAACTTACGATATAGATTTATTTATAGAATATGAAGATAAGGTTCATTATATTCAAAGGCCGTGTTAAATACAAGGTTACACGGCCTTTGAACGAATGCATACAGTTCTGCAGCGTAAATAAAATATTATGATCCCCCAGCGAGTCCCACAAATAATTGTTTTGTAAACAAACTTATCCCGGCTATTTAGATTAGAGGTTATATTTAATAAATTAATTAAATCAAACCTTATTAAAAGACAACTTCAGTTAGGCAGAAACTCTGAATAAACTTCGTCGATAATTTAAAATATGAAAAGAAACAATTTTCTATTAAATTTAAAGAAAAGTTCAACGACGACTGAAAACTTTTTTACTACAGACTATAAAGAAAGTTGAGTTTTGAGTATATTTTCTTACACTAGCAAAGGCTAAAAACAGAATAGAAAATAGTCGGAAGTTTTGACGGTTTTAATTTAGTCGATTTAGATCTGAACTCATAACCGGAACGTTTATCGGTTTTAATTTAGTCGATTTATAATGACCAAGGTGTTTCGACTAACTACCACAGGTAATAAATAATTCAAGGATACTATATAAAAAAAAAACGCCACTTAATCATGGATTTTCGTAAATTAGTGAGTTCAAAATCAAAATGTTGTGTATAAAACAATACCAATACCTAATGTTTTTCCATATCATTATTTTTATGGCAGCTAACTTTCGACAGAGTTATCGCGTTTTACTAAGTACCTATTTATCTATGATGCCACAGAATAAATAGGTGATCAATGCCAGAAGTGGGTGTTGGTAGCGCCATCTACAACAGTAACTATGTGAAAAGAAAGGGCGGGAAAAGTTGAATATAGAGCGCGACACCGGCAACTGCGAGCGAGGGTGGTTGAGGAATTGCTGTGAATAATTTATAATATCGACGCTAGAAACTGTAACCCTTTGACCGACCCGAAAATACTTTTTTTACATATTTGGAAACAAACCCACATTTCAACGTCCCCTAGGAACTTATATAGGATATAACCAAGGTAGCAGTATTGTAGCTTTGTATGTAACACACCAAATATCCAAAATTTACGTTTTTAGGTCGAGTAGATATTGAGTTATGATTTTTTTTCAAAAAACAAAAAGTTTGGTGAATAATTTTGCGTTTCAAGGTTACAGCGTTTACGCTTTCTAGCGTCGATATGTACTGGAACTAATAAGACGAAGAATACTTAATTGGTTGCTATTTATTAATTCCACTCTGACCCCCCAAAAAAAGAATTGATTGTTAAGTTGGTTTACGGACGATATTTTAACGTGACAACGTCTTAACAAAACATCGATAAAATGATTGCCTACTTTTGAATAAAATTGAATCATTTTATAATACTAACACAATAAATACTTGAAATTATACAAATAATCAGATTTTTAAAATGCAAGAATAATTAACCTGTCAAGAAAAGAGATAGATGCGGTGCAAGCGTACAATGAGCGTTACGGGACAATGTGTCAACTTCTTTGTGCATTCAGCCGGCGTTCATCGATTTATTAGACGTTGTCACGTCAATAACACAGATAAAACTTACCCATAACTCAGGCTAGCGAGGGCGGCATAAACTATAAAACCACTGAGCGCTGCCATCTTGACTCAATCACAGAATCACTAGTGAGGGAACGCGGCCGGCGGCTTTTATACAGCTACTTATCTGTCAGATTTTATTTCATGATTACACTTACTATATACTAGGGGTCAAGCGTTTCATTCGTGATTACGAGTCCGCGTAACAACACAGGCGCCGCAGACGCGGCCCTGCAGTCGCGAAATACGATTTAAGCTCACCAAGGAGCTAATCCGGGTAACTCTCGACCTTACAACAACCTTTCAACGTATGATCCAAGAAATTAAGACAGGGAGAGGATCTAGGGAGTTTGTTTATGCACCATTTTTCACATTTGAGCACCGGTACGGTGTTTTCCAGCAGCGTCTGTGCCCACAGCACCACCCAGAACGCTGCATTGCATAATCCTGCGCTCGTCACCCGAGACATCGGCTCTAAGTCTCATGCCCAGTAATTTCGCTGGAAACAGTGCCCTTCAAACTGGAACACAGTAATGTTTGCACACTACTGCTTGGTGCATGAATGTCTGGTATAGATATAATAACACAAAACAAATATATTTCAAACAAAATACACTTAATATATATTTCTACAATATTGTAATTACATAATTTCTGGATAGTATATTTCTTAGCATTATTATTATAATGGAGTAACGGCGCGTTCAAGCAGCGCAACGCTAGGTGCGCCTCGCGGTTTCACCTGCGTTAATTATTATCCTACAGGGTCCGTTCACTTTTACAGGGTAAAAAATATCCCCTTTTTATCTAGCATAAGAAGGAGACCTACCATGACATCATATAGCGATTCAATTG
The DNA here is from genome assembly GCA_912999815.1 of Campaea margaritaria. Classification (NCBI taxonomy): domain Eukaryota; kingdom Metazoa; phylum Arthropoda; class Insecta; order Lepidoptera; family Geometridae; genus Campaea; species Campaea margaritaria. Next base: position 4,477,516 of record OU538818.1, read on the forward strand.
AAGATCTAAGCCGAACCGCGTCGCATAATCGTACTGACACGTCTTATTTTTTATGTATATAATTTTTTTTTTACGTTTAACGCTACCTTGTTGGAAGTCGCATTAAAAGTTTCACTTTTTTTTTACAATAAATAAATATCAACTTTTTATATCGAGTAACTAAAGAAAACATTATACCTAATAGCGGGTATAGCCTTCCAGTCATCCCACGCATAGAGATGCGCACGATTGCCGCGCTGTTTGGTCAACCCATTACAAAATAACCTTCTAACCCAAGTGATAACTTAGGTTAGTAAACAATTACATAAATTATAAAATTATTCCTTTATCAACAATTGAGACAAAACAAGTTTATCTAACGGTTGGTATTATGTATTATAGTTTATGAAACATTCAAGGCTGTGGTGAAGGTTGAGGCCTATTTGTTTCATGGAGGTTAAGGCCGGCCATAGACTAGAGCCTTAGTCAGAAAGAGGTCCAGGTGGCCCCCAGGGGTCCACGGGAGACTCGACGGGGGTCTACGTTGGCGTCGTCATCATCATCATCAACCCATAACGTCCCACTGCTGAGCACGGGTATCCCTCACTTTCGTGAGGAGGGTTATGCCATAATTCACCACGGCGCCCGGTTTGGATTGGTGGATAACATACCTACGTCAGAAATAATTCTCGGGTAAGCATGTGGGTTTCCTCCAGATGTTTTCCTTCACCGAAAAGCGAGTGATAATTACGTACATATGTTTTACAGAAACACATTGGTACGCGGCTGCACTGGGATTTGAGCTCACGACCTTCTGTTTGGAAGGTGGACGTTCTCCCACTAGGTTACCACCGCTTAACTAAAAACTACGTTGGCGTGACTAAAAATAATATATGGTAGGAATTAAATAGGAACATGGTAAAAATGTAGCTGCAGGGGGTCCACCGAAACCAGCTAAATTTCGAAAGGGGTCAATGAGAAAAAAAAGTCTGGGAACCTCTGGACTAGAACCAACCGACATGACTGCGACGGAGTGCAGTGCAGTGCCACACAATATTTTGTAATGCAAAATTGTGGGTGGCGCTAGTGTTTTTCCATACAACAAACACAACAGTTGCGTTTGCCGTACTTGTGGCAAGTTATGAAAAACACGACAGTTGTGTTCTCAGCAGTGAACGTGTTAAATATTTGTCCGTTGTTGGCAACCCTAGACGGACAGTTCGAGCAGTTGCCGTCCACTGCTCGAGCAGTCCCTGTCAGCAATCGATAGCTGGAGCAGCCGAAAGCAGTTAGTGAGTCTTGCAACTGCTCGGGCAGTTGAATCGTCAACTGCTGCAATCATCAGTTGACACACTGCTTGTTCACAACTGGGTCCTTAGTGACCCACCTTATCCATAACTGGGGTCATAGTAACCCCATCTTATCCACCTGAGATCTCAAGTGAGCCGGTATTGTTTCCAAGTTTCAGAAAAAAACTTCTTTATTTATTCCACATTATGGTTCAATTCCCGCACAGGACAAAAAATTGTGTGAATCACAGGTGTTCGCCCTGAGTCTGTTAGTTTGTGGGAGCATGGTCCTCATAGTTCCTGGTTCTTTAGACACAGGGAGTCCTAGTTAGGGGACGTGATCGCGACTTGATATTTAAGTAGGCGGTTGCCAGGTGACAGTGTTCATTTTCCTGTTGATCTCCTGCAGGATGAGGTTGCAGCGCGCGAGCTGCGCGGGCCGCAGGAGCGGCGCCGGGTCCCGCGCGCCGCGCTCCGAGCTGGAGGCGCGCGGCGCGCGCTGGGCGCGGCGCAGGGCGCGGCGTCGCCGGGCACGGGCGGTTGCTGGAACGGAGGTCACAATTATTAATTTATTCGAAACAAAAACCACAGCTCTTAAGTAACAAAGGACCTAAGGACTTAAGTAACATATAGCCAATATAATGGTTTTAAATTTTACAGATTTTACGTTAATTTGAGTTTACGGCATGCTTTATGATATCTACTTTGACGAGACTTTACGGTTTATGCACAGAATGTCCAAATCTCAAATGGACTAATTCTCAAGAGGTCCAATTAGCAAAATGTATTTCTGGCAATCAAGAATACAATTTTTTTTTATATAACATAAATGAGAGCTAAATCTCATGGATTCTAGATGAGGGTCAGATATTTTTTTTTGTAATTGAGTTTTTTTTTTTTAAGTTTCAGAATCTATGTACATATGCATAAAGCTCACCAGTTTCCTTTTCTTTCCCCTTGTAGTCTTCATCCAGGGACCGTGACATGGATCGTTTCTTTGGGGACTGTAAGCAAAAAAAAATTTGGTATAACTAAATAATCTATCTCGGTTTTATATTTAGTAACCAAGTGGATTTTGTCAAGTTTGTTTGAACGCTAGGATCTCAGGAACTACTGGTCCGAATTGAATAATTCTTTTTGTGTTGAATAGTCCATTTACCGAGGAAGGTCATAGGCTATATAACATCACGCTACGAGCAATAGGAGCGGAGCATCAATGAAGAATGTGGCAAAAACGGGGAAAATATATTGCTTTTAAGAGTTATTGCGGGAAAACTTGAATTGTGCAGGTGAAACCGCGGGGCGCAGCTAGTACAATATATTTGTGAGGGCTACCCGAGATGGTCACTTGCGATTGTCAATTGTTATGTGCAGTGGTGGCAATGTAGTGTCTTTAGAAATAATTATTTTGTATGTTCAATTCTTTATGGTAATTCTGAAAGATTTAAATTGGCAACACTGCATGCAACAATTGAGAATCACAACTGGCAACACAGCATGTTAGGGATTTAGATATTCAAACAGATAGATTTACCATAGGGGTTAGGTCATCCAACAAAGTCCAACTTAGGAGGAATTAAAACTATATATTTCTACATTTTCTTATTGATTAAGGATTTCTGCAAAGTAACGCTTGATTCTATTAACTATTTTCTATCCCATAAACATTGACAGTCTAGCGGTGACCGCGGGTGAAACCGGTGGTCGTTGCTAGTTTACAATATAAGTGCAATAGTTGGGGAAGGCAGCCCCGTCTGCTCCAAGCCGTTCGGTATGTATGCCCTTACCCGTTTTTTAATCTGCTTCTGATAATGCTGGGCATCGTAGAACTGTGGCTGCGACCGGCGCACTCTCCCCGTGCGCCGCTTGGTGTCCTCCACGACTGGCAGGCTGTCCGCGCCCCTGCGGGCTGCGAAGAATGTATGCCCACACTTACAGGACTTTGACGCAACCGCCACCTAAAACAAGACATTGTACTGACATTTATTGTCATAGGGATCTGTCTTTTTTTCCCTCTTTAACACATTCAATACTGTAAACACAACTGTTGTGTTTTTCATAACTTGCCCGTGAGTGTGAGAAAACACATACAAGAAAATAAGCTCAGCATTCAGTGTTAACAAGATGAGCAATTTGGTCACCTGATGGCAAGCTCCGCGCCTGCCTATAACAGCTATAGCGTTACCAAGAAGTTTGCATTACAAATTCTTGGGCGGCACTGCACTGCGCTCGTCACCCTGAGACATTGGCTCTAAAGTCTCATATGTCAAACAGTGCCCTTCCAACCGAAACACAGTAATGTTTCACACTATTGCTTGGTAGATGAATATCTAACGGTGGTGTGGTACTTCACCAGGCGGACTCTTGCAGAGGCCTTCCACTAGTACCTACTGCTTTGGTAGTATTATAAAACTGTCCAAGAGATCGATGTCAGAATTGTACCATCAATGAACAATGATTGAAGCTATTTTTGATAAGATTATTCAGTGATAAACATGGGTTTCTCACCTGCATTTCACATTTCGGGCAGCTTTTAGCGATCATTTTATTTTTTCCCATTATTGTTTCGCACTTTCTCTAAAACTAATACCTAAAGAGGATAATAACTATCCCGCTAATAAGTTTCTTTATTTCTTTCTCAACATAATATAATAATATCAAGGAGAATAATAATTTAACCCCATGTTTCAATAAAAATAAATAGGGCCGTCCCTATTCTCACGGCACGCACACAGAGCCTCCAAGCTCTATCTATACAGACTATACTTATCTATAGTATACTGCTTTACTTTTACTTTTTGAAATAAAAATATACCTAAGTTTTAATTCTTTTATAAAATATACTCTTTGACACTTAGCACAGAGTAACACAGAGAGATGAGATGGAAATGAGATGACAGAACATAAAATATTCCTAGCGCATATCGAAGCGGAGCATTAACCACAAGAACCACAGAGTGTTAAAAGAAAAAAAAAAAAAAATTATGGCTGAAAATGGAATTACGTACTCAATACGATAATAATTAATCTAGTAAGTATTTAAAATCTGTTTTTATTTTTTATTTTGCGTAGATAATTTTGATAACCCCAGTGTTACTCTTTCAATAATTATGACAAACAGAACGAAATTTTATGAAGCAGAAATCCATCCAGCCCTTGGGACTACAGCGTTCCAAAGAAATACATACATACATGCTATTAACCCTGCTTCTGCGCAGTCAGGCTATTATTCTATATCAAATTATTTTTTTTTTCGTTTGGGATTTGTACGATTCGTGCATTAGGCCATTTCAAGTATTTGAAATTAACGAGATTTTACATTTTTCTGTGGTTAATAATTAAAATATTAAGTCTAAGTCGGTAGGTAGCCTAAACAAAGTCATGATTCAGTACAGTGGTGGGTGCTTTACTGTGGTAAACTTTTGGGGAATTTTGGAGAGAACACGAAATAAACAATTTAGGCTACGTATCATTGGCATCTGACGAACACTAAATTTAATGAATAATATTCCATCAATATAAGACATTAAACAACGAAGAAACTCAAGTTTAAGAAAAAAATCCATATATAATTTCTTATTTTCGGTTTTCCGCTGAAGCTCATTTTTTTATGTCTTCCTTCGTACTAGCTTATTCATATTCTGAGTCACACTCTATTGATACGGCATTGGCCGTATATTTTGGACTTCCAGGAGTTTTTCCACATAATATGGCAGGCAGTATGCAATATGCGTAAAATGGCATGTGACTCTAAATACCCATTTTTACCACAATTCCAAAAAGGGTAAACCTTATGAAGAAGAAGTAACAAACGAAGAATAGTAATTTTTAAAATAAATAATAAATACGGAAATCCAGATTACATATACGGCGGATAAGATTTCTACGGTAACAACACTGCATTGATGTCAGAATTGTCAGATGTCAATCTGACAGGTTGAGTTGACGATCGACAATGGGTCTGCAAGCAATGGACGTAATTAAAATTAATGCTGTCATGACAAACGCTTGTTTACCTATTATTACATTTAAATAATATAAACAATTTTTTGCTTCGTAAAAATGCAGGCAATTACTCACATGTGCTGATAAAGTGTGATAGATACCTACATACCTACAAGGACAGTTCTTTGATGTAAATCTAGATTATTAAGTGTTTTTACCATGAAAAGAATAGTCCGAGGACAAAGAAATCTAAGTGTGAATGTCATCAAAGGCGTGCCTCTAGAACCATGGAGCAGCCTCAATGATTACTTCATGTGTATATGCGGAAGAAAATTTGCCCACAAAAAAAATCTGATTATGCACCATGAGACATGTAGTGGACAGGCTGTTGCGTGCCCCTGGTGTGCAGTAATATTTAATAATTACGCGAGTTTGTCCAGACATGCGTTTTACATGCATGGTAAAAGGTAACAATTAACTTTTTATTACAAAAACGTATATATATCAATAATAATTGCATGTAAAAATGGCATCTGAAACTGACAGTCGTCGGTGACAGACAGATTTACACTGGCTTCTTTTTTTTAATTTTGGCTTCAACATTTTTTGCATTTTACCATTTTCAAGTAATATTCTTTTCGTAGAAGGACAGTCTTTTTTCGTGAGACTTTGACAGTTCCAAAATCAATATTACCCTTTCCCTTGGCAATACTAGTTGCATAACCTAAGATTGATCGATCGCTACTTATTTTAATCTGGCAACTTTATTTCCTTTTTTTTTATCTAGAGAATAACAATAAAAGGGATGGGAGACCACTGAGCAGAATCGATTTCTTTACCAATAATTTATTCGAAATAATACAGTGCATTAGTAAAGTTTACCAATAAATTAACATTTCCTGTGTGTTCAAAACACTCAACAAGTGAGAAATCTACAAATAGATAGATAACTCTTTATTGACACCAAAATGTATGAAAACACAGAGATTACAAAAACCGTAACTTAATAATAGGTACAATAGGCGGTCTTATCGCTTAAAGCGATCTCTGTCAGACAATCTTTGGGTGGACAAGATAGAGAGCAGGAATAGGGTTGAGCTAGTTGACATCAGTGTCGAAATATCAATACATTCATACTTATAATTACATATTAAAAAATAGTGTTTTATAATATACATATAAAACGATTGTTATAAATACATAATACCTAATAATTATATTTTAATACAATAAACATTAAGATAAAAAAAAAAAGTAAGAAAAAGATAAAGAGTCTATTGTAATTCTTCTGTACTGTGTTTATTAATGTTTCTGGTGTACAATAAAGAGTTTTTCTATTCTATTCTATTCTAGCAGTGATTTGATAGGTAATCATTTATAACCAGTCTTTTAAAAATATCTGAGGATGTTTGTCTGTCTACAAATTTGAATTAAATCAAAAAAATAGGTACATCATCATCTTGAAACATTGAATTAAATGTCGAAATAGTAACTAATGTGATGTTTATTGACACAACTTAAATAACAAGATAAATTAATAAAAAAGAAAACTAACTAAAACTAAAAAATCTAACAAAAGAGGGTGTTCACGAAGCTTGGTGCCAAGAGCACTGGCTGCATTTCCACGTTGAATAGCAATAGCTATTCTCTGTGCGAGAAATGAGCCAGCCCTCTTGTCACCAGCGGCATCGACTAAACGAGGAAATATTTGTCAAAAAAAATTCCTCGTACTTGGACCCCATGGAACAAAAGTTTCGAAGCCAAGCGGCACAAACACGTAATTACTAGATAGCGTCACGTATTTGCGCCGCTTGGCCTCTTCTGCGGCTTCCGCTGCGGCCTCGGCCTTCAAAACTCATCCACTGAGATGAGAAAGGGCCAACGTATCGTACGATTGATAAAAAAAAATAAAAATTAATAGGTAGAGCTTTAATTGTGTGTCACTAGCTTTATTGATATAAATATGTTCTTATTTCAGATTGAAAAATCCTATCGCAAAGCCAACCTATGAACACAAGTGCGAGGTTTGCGATGCGTCGTACAAACAGCGATGGCGACTGACATTTCACATACGCCGCCACCATTTCAACCTCTGGGCGACGATACCACACGCCGACAAGAAACAAGTGAACGAGGTGTGGTTCGAAAAAGTGCAGAACACAAACTTGAAGGTGCAAATAACAAAAGTGAGCCTAAACACTCTCGTCATGAAACCTGCGCCGCCAAACACTGGAATCGAGATACACGAAGACAACATGAGAATCGATTTGAGAAATATATACCCCACCTGCTACGAACACGAGAGGGCGGACAAGCAATGCGAGATATGTTTGAAAGTTCTTAGAAAATTCAATCTTCAGACACATATTAACGAAACGCATTTCAACCTCATTAAACACAAATGTAAAAATTGTAAGGAGATTTTTAAACGCTCTTCTTTGTATTTGCGCCATATTTGCTGTAGGAAGTATTTCAGATCTGACAGCGTGAATTTGGTTAAACGATGTAATAATAATTATAGCTGTAGGTCTAGCCCCGTTGATTCTAAGGTCGATGGGGTTGGAACTCCGGGGACAGTCGAGAATGATCAGCATTGAGCCACGCTTCCAAATAAGCACGTGTATCACAAACCAGCTGTAAAAAAGCGGCCAAGTGCGATTCGGATTCGCGCACGAAGGGTCCCGTATGGGAGTCTCCCTTATGGCACAAACTGTTTACAATTAAATTAAAATAATAACATAGAGAATGATGATGGCGGTATTTTATAGCGGACTAATGTGGTAGTGTTCAACATTTTAATATTTGTTAGCGCGGCAGCTAAGCTGTATAGGCTGAGCGCGCCTCCAATGGCGGGGGAAGGATGGCTGGTAGAAGAGTAGTACAAAGGAACTTAGCGACTAACCTGGTCTCCATGCAACTGCAATCACCTCGGTTCGGGTCCGTCTCCAAGCTGCTTGTTCCTTCAGGATGTTATGACGTTCGATGTAGTGGACTGTATTTTAGGCGGTTGGTGCGTGTCGGCAAGGAGCGTTTACGCGGCGGGTTTATAGCGGGTTTTGTTTATATTTTCGCGTCGAATTCACGTGGACCACCACAGAGGAGCAGCAGATCCAGTACTTTGGATTCGGCGAGAGCGGCAGCCGCGAAGGACGAGGGTCGATCGCAGACTACTTGCGGCGGCAAGCAGTTTTCTCGTGGATACCACGATATGAGCGACAGAGATAGTCGCCAAGAAATGATAGGAATAGGAAGGTAGGAAGGTATTATGAGTGCCAATGTAAGTGGCGCGAACATTTGCCCCCGGCCTAAAAACCATTGGTTTTTAAAAGAAAGCGGGAAATAAAAAAAATAAAAATAAAAGTTAAACTCTAAAGCAGTCAACGGGTTAAATATAACATAGCGGTTGACCGGGGAGCAAGGGGTTAAATTATTGGGTAGGTAAGATACATAAACGGACGACGGGTCTCTGGTAGACGCCGGTCGCCGTTTTTACTGACGCTACTCGACAGATGCCATCGCCGCCGACATGAGTGGCCACGACGACGCCGAGAGGCCAGGATAGCGGGGGAATATTATCAGTGATAATAAGAACAATAGAACCTATTGTAATGGGATTCGAAGGTGTATTCCATTTTCCTCTAGATTGAAGTAAGTGAAGATATTCCAACTTCCACCGTTTGGAAAATGATTGTACCATTTGATCCAATAAAGCGTACCGTTTCAATAAGTGTCCAGGTTCATCGGGAACCGTGCAAGCGGGTAAATGCTTCAGCGGTGCGGTCATTAAGAAATGTGAAGCACTCAGCGCGGTCGGCTCAGACGGATCTTCGCTCAATAACGTTATAGGACGAGAATTGATAACGCATTCTATCTGTGTGAGTACGGTTAACATTTTTTCATAGGTGAGTAACTGTGAACCGATCGTTTTATGAAGATGACTTTTAAACGCTTTCACATATATTTCATAATTCCCCCCGAAGTGAGGACTTCGCGGTGGATTGAATTTCCAGTGTATGCGATTAGCTGATAACTCATCTGAGATAGACTTATTATATTCGTCGGAATTTAAAAGATCCGTTAACGCATTTTTCGCATTTTTAACGCATTCCGTTAACGCAGAGATGGGAAGGGAGTCAAGGAGCGCGGGTGAGTTACTAGCCCATTTGACGAGATCGAAGCCCCCGGCCTTGAGCAACTCGCGGAGATCGTCTCTGAGTTGTAAACAAGCAGACAGAGTAGGCATGGAGTAGCACACGTCGTCCATGTATGTGTTGTCGCTGATAAGAGATGCTGCGAGTGGGAAGCGGGCACCGTCGGCGGCGCACAGCTGTCGCAACACTCGCATTGCAAGGAACGGACTGCTACGTAGACCAAAACAAACGCGGTTGAATTGGTAGGTATCAAGCGGAAAAACGGGATCGAATCGATACAGGAATTTTTGATATTTGCGGTGGTCCCTATTTATCAAAATTTGTAGGTACATCTGTTTAATATCTGATGTAAAAGCGATTGGGTAGAGGCGGAAATCCAAGAGGATTGTAAAAAGATCGTTTTGTAAATCATCCCCGGTATATAAAACTTGATTCAAGGAGAGGCCTGAGTCAGTTTCAGCACTGGCGTCCATCACCATACGCCATCGAGTTGTTGTTTTTTGTAGTCTCGCAATGGCGTGGTGTGGCACGTAATATCCAGTAAAAGGACTATCATTGTCGATCAGTGAAATGTAACCCTTCTGAATGTACTCTTTGATTATAGCATCGTACTCTAAGCGCAGAGCAGGTGTCGCGGCGAGCTTACGTTCGAGATACATGAAGCGTTTTTTAGCGATAGGGTAAGAATTACCCAGAGCGGTCGCGGGATCGCGGGAGAAAGGTAACGCTACAGAATAGCGTCCCGTAGGATCGCGGGAAACGTTATTTGTAAAAATGCGTTCACATTCTATAGCGTCTGGGCTCAAAGTCGGCGTGCATTGCACCTCTTCAAGCTGCCAGAAGCGTTGGACAAGATTATCTAAACGTGGTCCTTCCGTAAAGGTACAGAGGGAAATATGAGAGCGGCGTCTATCTTCAACCAAGGGGTCAGTGATAGAAACAACGGTTCCAATATGAGCGGGCGTAACATGAGCGGGAGTAACATGAGCGGGAGTAACGGGAGCGGTCCCGATTACGATAAAACCAAAAATGGTTTCAAAAGCGGTTGGAGTACCAGGCGGACCAGCGGCGCGGCCTGATAGCAATATTTCAGAAAAGAGCGGCGCGCCTATAAGTATGTCGATCTCGGAAGGCGAAGCGAAACTGTCGTCTGCCAGAGGCAGGCAGTTCAGGTATGAAAGGCAGGATACGTCAATTTTCACTGCCGGTAAATTGTCTGTTATGCGGTCGATAACATAGGCGTCAATTGCAATAAAATTATCATTTAGGCGGGAAGATAAAGTAGCAGAAACTGCTCCCTTGATTGGGTTAGATGCGGAACCTATCCCTTTAACAACGGTGTTCGTCACCTTATTGCATTTTAAATTTAATTTAGCGCAACATTTTGAAGTTAAAAAGTTACTTTGGGAAGCCGAATCAATTAAGGCGCGTACTACATGGCGGCGACCATTTAAATCCGTAGCATAAACTTGTACGGTTCCCAGTAAACAAGTAGTGTCATTAGGCTGCGAAGCGGGGCGTATATTACACAGCGACACCTGTTGTTGTGATGACTGATAAGCAGTTGTAGGTAAGTTCGTCAGCTGAGCGCTAGCGGAGCCCGCGACGGGCGGCGGCGATGCCGAAGGCGGCATGTGATCCCCGGCGGCGGAGAAGTTGCCAGTTCGCGCGCGCGGAGGCGGCGCGTGCGCCTGTGACGGAGCGCTAGGGTACGGGCGATTGTCTTCACGGGAAGATGATACTTTGCGGCATAACATAGAATGATGTTTACATCCACAATAACGGCAATTAAATTTAGAATTGCAAGCAGTATTTATATGCGTAGTGCTTAGACAATTAGTGCAACCTTTGCTTTGTTTTACAAAAGTGTACCTGTCGTCGATAGAAAGCTTATCAAATGCAGGGCATCTATATAAGTTAGCGTGATCGGCTTGTTTGCAAAGCGGACAGTGAGTGACGCATGATGCTGCAAAAGACTGCGTAGACCTTGCAGTACCCGGCCTGTTATCACTGCGGCTAAGAGAAACGGTCGTAGTGCGTTCCAATATTTTGCTTTGTTCGCGGATGAATTTTAAAAGTTCATTGTATGTAGGCATAGATTTACCTCGCATGTGCATTTCAAACGACCGTGCAGTACTTGAATCTATTTTCTTCAAAGCGAGCGATAGTAAAATAAAATCAGACACGTTATCGAGCTTGAGAGACTTCAAACTTGACACAGCCGTGCAGAATTTATCTAGGAATAATTCTAAGTTTTTATTCGTCGCGGTGTTAAAAGATTTAAAATCAAGCATTTGATCAAGATAAGCGGAGGCTAGGTTACGTTTGTCGTTATACTTATCGACGAGCGTCTGCCATATGATCGGATAATTATCACCGTTAGGTACGATACCAGAACAAACTGCAAGGGCCCGGCCTGACAATTTATTAATTAAATATTGGACGCGTTCGTGATCAGTGAGATCGGGATTTTCGTGAATCGTGCGTTTGAATGACTCATAAAATATCCTCCAGGTCATCGGATCTCCATTGAAGACCATCAAATCGAGTTCAGGAATTCTGATAGATTTACGTTGCGGGGCAACATTGAAATCAGCGGTTTTTAAAGGCGGGTTAAGTTTATTATAAACAAACTGACAACGGCAAAACATATCTTCGAAGACGTTTATAGATTGGTAGTTTACCGTGTACGAAGCGTTGAGAGTCAACTCGGTGACATTTAATTTGTTCACAATTTCATTGAAATCGGAGCGTAAGCGGTCTAACGAGATCATTCCACATAGAAATAAATCCTTCTCAGTATCATCAGTGAAAGCCTTTAAAGATCGGTTAAAAATATCTTGTAAGCGGGAAAATATAATGTCACGTTTACCTATCAAGGTCAAACGTTCGACCTGTAACGTATCGAGCGCCTTTGCGTCCTCGTATTGTTAAAGCCTCTTATTCAACCATTCCAAATTAAAACCTTCCCGCCCTTTCATTCGTTCCCATTATGGACGTTCAGTCCTTTCTACACATTCACTCTACCAATCCCTTTCATTCTTTGACACTCTTCCAAAACTCTAACGAACCGACACGGTGCGTCGCTCCATCAAAAACATGAAATAAAATATAATCAGTGAATAACCATCAGTGTACCATCAACAATTAGCAAAAGGGGGCCCCCAACGACGCCTCCAAAGGAAGTTAAGTGCCGACCACCGGTGAGTTTTTTTCCAACCAATTTTCCTCTTCATAACCTCAACAACCCCTAGATACAGTCCACTCGTCTTAACATCATTTTTGGTCCTCGTCGAACCGGATTTCGACTTAGAATCGGTTTCCTATGCTCAAATCGTAAACTCGTTTCAACTTGTGAAAATTTTAGCGTCATCAAGCCGCCATATTTGCACACAACAACCAAATTGCAAAACCTATAATTCGAATTATTAGCATCATATCAACATATCGATCACAACGCATATCATATTTTGTGTTTAATTCATCAAACAAACTCAGTCATTCATTTTGTGTGAGGAACTTTGCAAAAAGTTGGTGTAAAAATACCTACACTTTGTATTTCACCGATCTGCGCACACGCGCTGGAGTTTAGGTAGGTTGGAAGTATTGACCTGTGTTCGTTCTGTGGGTGAGTCCAACTTCATATCGTGTCATTGGGAGAGTCCATTTAATCAAAACATTTGTGTTCGTGTATTCAATTTTGTGAAATTGAACATTAATTATCATTTCAATCGTTGTTTTATGTGTAACATGCGACACTTAATAATAACAGCTTATCGTGATAAATCATTAAACAATTGTGTTAATACTTACGTGTAACATACAGCGCCTAAGTAACTCAAGCAAAGATTGTGTTTGTTTGTGTGCCGACAAATTGCGTTTGTGTGCCGGCAATACGAACAAACCGAATCAAATTCGTCGATGTTCGTTCGATCATTTCATACGGTCATTCTCATAGTGTTTATGCTGTGACTTTTGACAAACAAGTGACAGTTTCGTGTTCGTTTCTGTTTGAAAACTATCAAACTCCATCGTAAAGTGTGTTTTATAAAAGTTTGCGCGATAATAAGTTAAGTTTAGGCGTAAAATTTCTGCTAAAAGTGATAACAACTATCAAATTTCAAAATGAGTGAGACCGTGATTGCGCATTGGGAGTCGAAACGCAGCCTGTCGCACAAGCGGCTCAGCGATGCACTTTTGTGTGCACGTAATTGTGAATCCGAACCGAAACTTATAACGCGGTTAGAGACATGGTGTTCCCGTTTAGACATTATCTTGGAGGGCTTTAACGATGCCCACATCAATTTGGTTTGTGAATTACAAAAGGCCGGTGTAGATGATAAAGAGTTGCAAGGGCAGTCCGTGTTCCAAGAGCAAGCTGATGACATGTATTTCGAAGTACTCGAAGCAAAACGTAAATACTTGAAAGAATCAAAAGTGGAGTTCGCTTCTCCTTCTCAACCGTGTCATCAACCCAAGCCAAAGACTAAACTTCCACCGATTAAATTACCTACATTCACAGGTGAGTTCAAAGATTTTCCGGGGTACATTGACCTCTTTAACACACTTGTTCATCAGCGAACAGATTTAACAAACATAGAAAAGTTTCAATACCTAATCACAACATTGTCCGGGGAACCCATAAATATAATTCGTGCTTTTCATGTGTCTGAGGCTAATTATATGAGCGCTTATGAAGCTTTAGTGAATCGATACAACAACAAAAGGTATTTAGCATTCATGTGTTGGGAACAAATTAATAATTTAAAGGCCATGCCTTCTGGTTCAGCCCAGAGCTTGCGGAACTTGCTTGATGTCTACGGTGAAAACATAGCGATGCTTAGTTCACTGGGATTACCAACTTCAGAATGGGACTTTGTGTTATTTCATTCGTTGTTAACAAAATTAGATAAAGCATCTCGTGAAGCCTTTGAGTTGTCTAGCACAGGCAAAGATTTCCCAAGCTTTAATGAATTAAAATCATTTTTACTGGACCGATGCAGTGCACTAGAACGCTCATTATTCTCAAATGAGAATAACAAATCAGTAGTTCAGCAACAAAATAATTATCATAACAAGCGTGTGAATTCAACCAATCAACCAAAGTCAACACCAACAATGCTTTTGGTTCAATCAAACAATCAATCATGTGTTTTGTGTAAAGAAAGCCATGCTCTTTACTCATGTCCAAACTTCTTATCAAAGACCCCACAAGAAAGGTCTCAAGTGATTAAACAATTCAAATTGTGCTTCAATTGTTTGCGTTCAAATCATATAACAATAAATTGCAATTCAACTCACTCATGCAAGACATGCAATCAGCGACATAACAGTCTGTTGCATTTTCCTAAGAGGACAGAGACTGGTGGTCCTGTCAACCCCCAACATAAACAAGCAAGTGCTGCTTACCATCAAACATCTTCGTCATCCTACTCTAATGTCAAGGAAGGTGTGATCACTCCAGTTACATCATTGTCAAATATGTCTTCAGGTTCATCATCAGGTAGTCATTTTGTCATGCTTGCGACTGCAGAGGTGGAGGTAAAGGATGGCCAAGGTACTTTCCAAAAGGTGCGCATCCTGCTGGACCCAGGAAGTCAAAGTCACATTATTACCAAAACATGTGCCCGTCGTTTAGGCTTGTCCCAATACAAGACTCAAACACCTATGTCTGGAATTGGTGAGGTTCCTGCATGTTCTACAAGCAAAGTGTTTCTGGAAATTAGACCAGTTGAAAAAGTGGAACCCACATTCACAACGGAAGCAGTGACTTTAGACAAAATTTGTGGTAACATGCCCACCCATCCGGTGAATGTTCAAAACTTTGAACACTTAGCAAATCTGAAACTAGCTGATGAAAATTACCATTCTTCTCGTCCGGTGGATATCCTCATTGGTGGTGAGATATTCCCACAAATTTTAATACCAGGAAAAATTGACGGTGGACATCATGCTGCGACGGCTATCAATACAATATTTGGATTTATTCTTATGGGAAAAACGTTGACAAATTCATCATTCCCCACTCCTTTATCAATCAATCATGTGTCAGTGGACACCAACCTGGACATTGCGGTTCAGAAATTTTGGGAGTTAGACAACATACCTACTGGAGATAACAAGCAATCTCACTCCGTGGAAGATATTCAATGTGAAGATATATTTCAATCAACTCATAAACGGGATGTTGCTGGGCGATACATCGTTAACTTGCCCTTTCGTGATCAATCACCACCATCATTTGAAAAATCATACCCAATTGCGCTTCGTCGCTTCGTGCAGCTGGAAAAGCGCCTCCTGGCAAAACCGGCATTTCATGAAAAATATAAGCAACATGTCATGGATTATTTGTCGAGTGGGCAAATGGAGAGGGTACCTGCCAACGAGTGTCAGTCGTCGACTGCATATTACCTTGCTCATCACGCAGTTTTAAAATCGGACCGGGACTTGCGTGTAGTGTACGACGCAAGTGCCAAGGATAACAAAGGTCATTCATTGAACGACACTCTTCTGACAGGACCCAAGCTTCAAGCCGATATTACCAACATTCTTTTACGCTTTAGACTCCATGCCATCATGTTCACTGCTGATGTACGGCAAATGTACAGGCAGATTAGTGTTGCAGAGGAACATTGTGATTTCCAGCGGATCTTGTTCAGATGTTCCCCTGAAAAATCATTCAGAAAACTTAACCCATTTTTGGATCAAAATCACATTTTGCGGGTGGGGGGTAGGCTCTCTCAGTCAGATCTTAGCTACGAATCAAAACACCCAGCTTTGCTTCCTCGCAAGCATCGTTTGACACAACTTATCATTCAGTGTACTCACAACGAAAATTTTCATCCTGGTTTACAAACAATGCAGTTCTTACTACTTCAAAATTTTTGGATTTTGTCTCCAAGACGAGCAATTCGTCAAGTTTTATCAAATTGTTACCGTTGTTTTCGTGTAAAGCCCCATAATTTTGAACCTGAAATGGCAGATTTGCCACGTTCTCGTGTTACTCAGATCAAAGCATTCCAGTCTGTAGGTTGTGACTACGCTGGACCGTTTAACATAACTTTTCAACGTTATCGTGGTACGCGTTCTGTGAAGGCGTATCTGTGCTTATTTGTGTGCTTCGCTACCAAAGCAGTACATTTAGAACTTGCTTCTGACCTATCAACAGAAGCATTTTTAGCTGCCCTACGCAGGTTTGTAGCAAGACGTGGTCGGTGTAATGTGATCCACAGCGATTGTGGTTCGAATTTTAAGGGCGCACAGTCGCAACTGATAGACCTCATGCGCGCCGCGTGTGAAACGGAGCGTATTGAGTTTAAATTCAACCCACCAGGAGCACCTCACTTCGGAGGACTTTGGGAGGCGGGTGTTAAGTCCGTAAAAAACACATTTGTATCGCGTTGTTGGCACACAAATTCTAACGTATGAGGAACTTAACACGCTTTTGACTCAAGTGGAGTCAATCCTGAACACAAGGCCCCTCTGTCCACTTAGCTCAGATCCTTCAGATGTTTCAGTTTTAACCCCAGGACATTTCTTAACATTAGCGCCTCTCACAACAGTGCCATCTCTTGATTATTCCAACATAAGCATGAACAGACTTACACGGTGGCAACTGTTGCAAAAAATGCACCAAGACTTTTGGTCTCGGTGGCATAGTGAGTATCTTACCACTTTATCACAGCGATTGAAATGGACTAAAGCATCACCTCCAGTAAACATTGATCAACTCGTTATCATAAAAAATGAAACTACTCACCCACTGCGATGGCATTTTGGTAGAATAATTAAACTACATCCTGGGCGTGACGGTATCCCTCGATCTGCCTCAGTCAGGACTGCACAAGGTGTTTTCGATCGACCTCTTGTGAAGTTGTGTCCTCTACCAAATAATGACTAGTTTGTGTAGACATCATTTCATAATTTTTTTTAATTTTTATTATTATTTTTGTGTGTGAAAATATAGCAATTATTCATTAAGTTCATTTCAAAACAGATCATTAAATCATAATAACACTTGACATCATTTTATAACAATTATCATATGTCAAGATTTTTGCATTGGTGGTTGTGAACAAATTTTAATGTGTTTTAGACTTTTCTGTCTCATCAATTCGCCAGCGGGGGGGAAGATAAATGTTAAAGCCTCTTATTCAACCATTCCAAATTAAAACCTTCCCGCCCTTTCATTCGTTCCCATTATGGACGTTCAGTCCTTTCTACACATTCACTCTACCAATCCCTTTCATTCTTTGACACTCTTCCAAAACTCTAACGAACCGACACGGTGCGTCGCTCCATCAAAAACATGAAATAAAATATAATCAGTGAATAACCATCAGTGTACCATCAACAATTAGCAAAAGGGGGCCCCCAACGACGCCTCCAAAGGAAGTTAAGTGCCGACCACCGGTGAGTTTTTTTCCAACCAATTTTCCTCTTCATAACCTCAACAACCCCTAGATACAGTCCACTCGTCTTAACACGTATACTTCACTATCTTTGTCTTTTGAACGAGTAGCCATAGCCATCTTAACAAAGTATAAAAACTAGATAAAGTATGAAATTCCTAATTTACTGCAACTGCCTACAGCATTTACCTGCCGCGCGCGCGGCGTATTGAATACCCACGTGGAGACGCACGGGCGGTCGTTAGGAATACCTTCACTTTTTAATAAAAATTAAGAATTACGGAAAAATCGTTATTTTTACTATTTAGGAATGCGGAATACACGAAATAAGTATATAAGAGCGTAGTAGGATAGTACAGGGTACTATCTGAACTGTAATTGCGGGCGGGAACACGATAATTATAGGAAATTATCGTTGGTAAAAATACCAATATAAAATTGCGGGCGGTTATAAAGAGGACTATATGAGGCCTAAGAGGGGCCAGAGAATAGCGGGAGGACCAAAGAAGATCCGGCGGCGGAGGACCAACAATATGTTAGCGCGGCAGCTAAGCTGTATAGGCTGAGCGCGCCTCCAATGGCGGGGGAAGGATGGCTGGTAGAAGAGTAGTACAAAGGAACTTAGCGACTAACCTGGTCTCCATGCAACTGCAATCACCTCGGTTCGGGTCCGTCTCCAAGCTGCTTGTTCCTTCAGGATGTTATGACGTTCGATGTAGTGGACTGTATTTTAGGCGGTTGGTGCGTGTCGGCAAGGAGCGTTTACGCGGCGGGTTTATAGCGGGTTTTGTTTATATTTTCGCGTCGAATTCACGTGGACCACCACAGAGGAGCAGCAGATCCAGTACTTTGGATTCGGCGAGAGCGGCAGCCGCGAAGGACGAGGGTCGATCGCAGACTACTTGCGGCGGCAAGCAGTTTTCTCGTGGATACCACGATATGAGCGACAGAGATAGTCGCCAAGAAATGATAGGAATAGGAAGGTAGGAAGGTATTATGAGTGCCAATGTAAGTGGCGCGAACAATATTCTCTTTATTATAATTTTTTTATACTATATTTGTATAAAAAAACCAAACCAAATATTATTATGATAATAATTAGTACGCAAATTAGATTCATTTTGTCTAGTTAATATTAATAGAATATGTATACCAAAGTTTGTAAATTTATTTTAGCTTTTTACGGGTTGTGCTTCTGGTGTGTGTGTGTGTGTGTGATATTTTGGTTCTGGACTGCGTGACACTTAGGGCGCTAAGTATTTTATTAAGTATAAACAAGGAGTTTAAACTGGCGGCTCATGTGAGAGGATATAAAACCTACCTCGTTATAACATAGTTGTGTGGTGGGAAGATTGTGAAGGTTTTTAATTTATGAATTATTATTTATTTATTTATTAATTTATTTAAAGTTTAAAATCCTAATCTTAAAGTAACAAACAAAACGCTAAAAGCAACGCTAGGTTCGCAACAGTGGTTCTAAAATTATAATAAACTAGCTGTGCCCCGCGGTTTCACCCGCGTAGTTCCTGTTCCTGCAGGAATATGGGGATAAAATATAGCCTATGTTACTCGCTGTCAATGTAGCTTTCCATTAGAGAAATAATTGTTTAAATCGGTGCAGTGGTTAAGCCGAAACTTTACATATTCCTTGAGTATAAGGATTAATAGTGTATTATTTAATATTTTATTTATAAAAGTCAATCATTTGTGCATGTATATAAAAGTGTTTATTTACAGTAATACAAAAAGTAACTATCCGTTTTATTATTGCAGTTTATGTATAATTTTGTTGACGCATATATTTTTTTGTATACTAACTTCCCCCGCGGTTTCACCCGCGTAGTTCCCGTTCCCGTGGGGATACGGGGATTAAATCTAGCCTACGTTAATGTAGCTTTGCATTGGTGAAAGAATTTTGAGAATCGCTTTAGTGGTTTAGGCATCAAAGCGTAATAAACAAAGAAACAAACTCATAATTATTTAGGGTTTTTTAAATAAATATATAAAGTTTCTAAAATAAAAGTAGCCTAAGTTACTCCTTATTACATCAGCTTTCTGCCAGTGTAAGTCCCGTCAAAATCGATTCAGCCGTTCCAGAGATTAGCCTGAACAAACAGACAGACAAAAATTGGAAAAAATGTTATATTGCTTCATAATAATATATGCTTATAGTAAAAAGCGGTTATTTTTAATATTGCAAACAGACACATCAATTTTATATATTTGTATAGATATACCATGGTAAATTATATTATAGCTTAGATTAATATATTTGGTTGAGTTTTCGTTTTCTAGTAAAATATGTGTCAGAAGTAATTTCGATACAATTTATGGTAATTATCTATCTATATATATAAAAATGTTATGTTGGTTTGTGTACGCTTCAAAAACTCAAAAAGTTCTGCACCGATCGAGCTGAAATTTTAGCATGATATATAATCCGCATCAAGGATTGTTTTTATCTATTTTTTCATCGGTGACATATCAGCGAATGTGCGAATGTGCCACAGCGAAGCGTGGCGGGGCACAGCTAGTTGTAAATGAATTTGTTAATTAATATTATTTGGTTGTGTTTTTGTTTTAATAGTAAATTATAATAGGTGTTAGAGGTAATGTCGATAGAATTTATCACAACTATTTTAAATGAATTTCCATCAATTGGTGTACGAATTATCGTGAATGTTATTGTGACGTTCCCTAGACGCAGGGAGTCCTAGTTAGGGGTCAGGGTCCCAGGATCTATATACATGTGATCGTGAATCATTTATTTTACTTCTTAAATTTTATTTTTTTCATTTTTTTTTAAGTATTATTATTATCAATGTAACTTACTTAAATGTAAATTTAAAAAGTAACGTATAAAATGCAATTTATTTATTGTTTTATTAAAAACAAATAAGTATATTATATTAATAAAATATTGTTAATATTCTATTCTTCGATGTTTGAATTTAGCTTTTTAAAATACTATAAATATATTTTGGACGTATACACTATATATGTAAAATGTTTATTTGTATTGAATGTCAAAGTATGTAGGTACAGGGCCGGATTATCCATTAGATGGATTAGGCAACTGCCTAGAGGCCCACGGGGGCCTAGTCGACAAGGCCGATGCGGGCCATGCACAAAGAAAAAAAAGCTTTTCATCTAACGATTTAATTTTTTTGAGAATTTGTATGCTTACTTCCGCAATATTATACCTTCTTCTTTTCAAAATTTGACTAGAAGCATGGTTGGTGATCAGCTTGACTTTTGTAATAAAAAAAATATGTTTTAAAAAGTTAGTAAAGGGGCCCCGAGAATTGTATTGCCCACGGGCCCTGATAGGGTTAATCCGGCCCTGAGTAGGTATCTTTGTAAAATACGTAGGTATCATTGTACCTTCTCGTCAAGGAATTATTGGTAAGCCTCTACTGCAAGAGACCGCCTAGGGAAGTCCACACCTTTGCCAGATATTCATCCGCCAAGCAGTTGTGTGAAAACAATGCTGTGTTCCCGTTTGAAAGGCACTATTTCCAGCGACATTTCTGGGCATACGAGACTTTAGAACCGATGTCTCAGGGTGACAAGCGCAATACAGTGCCGCGCAAGATTATGCAATGCAAAGTTTGGGTGGCACTGTAACTTTTTTGGGCAGCCGTAGGGCTTACCATCAAGTGAACGACTTGCTCGTCTCGCTACTCAGTCAAATATAAAAAAAATAATAGAATTATTCTATAAAAGCTTCGAAATGTGTTTTTTATAAGTATACTTACAATATAGTAGATAAATATACAAAAGATGTTGGTGATAATTATGTTATTTTATTTTTCTTCAAATAATAACCTAACCTACGGGCAGTATCAATAGCAGTTAGTCATACAGTGCCGGATTAAGCAAGCGCGGGGCCCGTGGCTAATTCTCTCAAAGAGACCTTGATTTCCTATGGGTTCTCAAGTAAAAATAACTGTCTCAGTAGAAAAAGCTGTAACGTTTCACGTTTATGTGACATCAAGTAAATTCAATATACCACATCTTAATAAGTTTCATTCAAAAAATTACGCTCAGGCAGAGATGGTTTAAATATGCGGGGACCCCTTTCTCGCGGGGCCCGTAGCTTTTGCTACTCTTGTTACTTGGTTAATCTAGCACTGCCTATATACTATTACAGGCTTATAGGAAACCTGTGTGTAATTATGTCCTACTATCAATTGGCAGTGTACCCAACATGCGTTATTCTTACTTACAGAAAACATATTATTATGAAATCTATTATAAACGGGTGGAAATATCGATTAAATCGATCTGTCCAGTAGTCAGCTTTTTGGATAAAGTTAATTAGCGGAGCGATAAACTTAAAATTTTCGGTTAACCGCCAAAAGCCCAAAACTCAGCTGCGCCCATTACTATGACCATAAATAAGTATGCTATATTTTTTGTATATTATTACATGTATTCTTGGAATGCATTAAAGAGTTGATTTTCTTCCATATTTTATTTCGTATCACATAATTAATTTTAAAATTATTGTTTTGTCAATTACATACATTATTTTCATTGAAAACCTGTGTAAGAATAAGAGAGAATTCGAATTTAATCGTTTAAGAATCGACTAATTGGAAAGTAGATTTTTATGCAGTGAATTTTTAATCTATCCATGTGACAGTGACAATGACTGTTAAAATGCATTGAAATCCCAAGTGAGAAAGAGATAGATAAACCACCCAGTCGGCACAAGAAGAAGACAAAAATCAAGCCATTTTATTTCCATTTGTTTTGTTTTGAAACTTAAATTAGTTAAAAAGTAAGAAAGATGAATGAAAGTGACCTCTTTAGTGCCATATCCTTAAACATTTGCCGAATCTGTTTAAAGAACTGTGATGTTTTGTCACCAATGTCTAATGAACACATCGATTTATATCGAAAAATCGTGGACGAGGTAAGTTCAGTTTTTGTTATATTTCCTCTCTTCAAAATAACTAAAGTATATATTTTAAATTATAATTTCAGGATTAGGTAAATGCCTTTAGTTGTAAAATTTTCTTCACCTTATTATTCTTAACACGTTCACTGATGAACCGGCTTGTTTATTTTTTGACTTTTCACACAATGTGTGTGTAATTTACTGTCTACTTACTGGCGTTGTGTTGTTCAATCAGAAGTGCGGGCGCACACAACTGTTGTGATAAAAAAATTATTACAGCAGTGTGGGTTCGCACGCCAGACGTCTACTGCTGTAAAATTATAAAAAAACTCAAATAATTTATTGTAAATAGGCAAAATATTGCACTTCTACACGTCAAAAGTAATATCTTGACGAAAGTATATACATGAGTATAAAAAAACAATAAAATAAACCAAAATGTATGATCTACGAAACTAATGATTATTTTCTAATTATGGTTTAAGTTTGAAAAAGGATATTTCCCTTTCAAACATGTGTGTGATAGTATAATCCCTGTTCCGTTGGCTCTTCCAGGTGGCACATGAGGAATACAACATGAAAACATGCATTACCTGCGCTTGGATGCTTCAAAAATTCACCAAGTTCAAACACCAGTGTCAAACTGCTAATAATTTGCTACAGGAAGTTGTGTTTATGGTAAAAATTGATTATTTTTCATAATACTGACTAAAAAAAAAACAAACTCTTTAAGTAGCTTCATACTAATAAATCATTGTTCTATAATAGAATAAAATTTATTGCATAAAACTGTGTACCTACACTGTGTTCTGGCTTGAAGGGCACTCTTTCCAGCGAAATTAGTGGGCATATGAGACTTTAAAGCTGAGATCTCAGGGTGATAAGTGCAGTGCAGTGCCACGGAGGATTATGCAATGCAAAGTTCTGGGTGGCACTGTAACTGTTATGAGCAGGTGTAGCGCTTACCATCGGTAAACAACTTGCTCGTCTAATCACTCAGTCGAATAAAAAAAACCATTCAAAAGCAAGTTATAATTACATACATATGTTTAAAGAAACACATTGGTACGTGCCCGCACTGGGATTTGAATTTACAACCCTCTACTTGGAAGGCGGACATTCTCTTACTAGGCTACCAATACCACTGCATAGTCATTAATAACTGTAATTAACATGTTCACGGCTGAAAACACAACTGTTGTGTTTTTTATAACTTGCCAACAGTACGGGAACACACTACTGGGGCCTCACCATGAACTGTTAAATCCATCCAGTTTAAGGCCTTAAAGTGAACTGCCCTGCTAACTGTCACCACCAATATTGCTCAGCGTTCATAAGTCTACCAGAGACCTTTACCCAAAGAGGTCGCAACAATATGTTTGCATTTATGGGAGTTTATATAGCTCCTTCTCATTCTCTTCAGTCTATTTTTGAGTGACGTCACGTCACATTTGTCATTTATGAGTGTGTGGTGCCAATCTAGACCGTTCAGTTTGAGGCCTTAAAATGAACTGCATGGAATAAGAATAAGTATGTGGCTAACCCCCTGCTGTGTTAGCGGTATAGGGAAACACAACGGTGCTTGCAGATACGTAACTGTGGCTAGACAAGTAAATCGGTTCAGCAGTCGAAAGTGCTAAAATAATTATTACACATCTTCCAGGACACGAAAACCTTCATCTTCCTTCAAAGCCTGACCAGCAGCCATCATCTGACACATGTCAAACTTGGCACTCAATCTTACAATCCTTTTAAAGTGTCCGATCATGGAGCCAACATAAACGGTGCAGATAACGACTCTGATGAATACAAAGCCGAGAGTTTCATCAACACATTTGACAACAGATTAGTAAGTGATATATATGACTACTAACTGCGCCCCGCGGTTTCACCCGCGTAGTTCCTCATCCCGGGTATATGGGGATAAAAATAGCCTATGTTCATCATCATCAACGACCCATGACGTCCCACTGCTGGGCACGGGTCTCCCCTCACTTTCGTGAGGAGGATTAGACCATTATCCACCACGGGGGCCAGATCCGGATTGGTGGATCACATACCTACCTACGTAATAATTCTCGGGTAGGTATGTGGGTTTCCTCACGATGTTTTCCTTCACCAAAAAGCGAGTGATGATTACGTACATATAATTAGATTAAAAGAAGTACTTATAATTATTATATGTATAACTTATATTAATTAAATGAATAAGCCGCCACTATCACCTGCACAGCTCCCGAGCCCTAACTAGGACTCCCAGTACTAGGGAATCAGGAACTGCGAGGACCGTGCTCCCACAAACGCGCAGACTCAGAGTATATACCTGTGGCTCACACAAATCTTTGCCCTGTGCGGGAATCCAAGCCGCAACCTCACGTTTTACAGTGCGCTCGTCACTCATCAAGACAGCTGTCAAAAGTTGTTTACTAATCTATTACAATACTAATCCTTATCCTCCACGAAAGTGAGGGGAGACCCGTGCCCAGCAGTGGGACGTTATGGGTTGTTGATGATCGATTGACTTCTTTAAAGGTTACAGCCGATGATACACTAAAAAATGAGACTGACAAAATGAATGAAGATCCATACAATTATAATATAACACATGACAATGATATGATAATTGATAACGAAGATGAAATACCTCTGGTGTTGCTGCGCAGTAGCGAAGGAACAAAGAAGAGAAGAAAGAAGAAGAAGAAAACCAGAAAAGAAACGGTGAGTTTCTACGGCTTGTTCATTCTGTCTAGTGCTGCCACCACTTAACTCATTGACTGCTGAACCGGTTTTTGCATTTGGTCACCGTTATGGAGCGTGTATGTTTTCCAGTACTGGCGTGCTGTCTGTGTGAGCCGCACTG
The DNA here is from genome assembly GCA_912999815.1 of Campaea margaritaria. Classification (NCBI taxonomy): domain Eukaryota; kingdom Metazoa; phylum Arthropoda; class Insecta; order Lepidoptera; family Geometridae; genus Campaea; species Campaea margaritaria. The sequence continues at coordinate 4,503,057 of OU538818.1, forward strand.
TAGTAGGAGCGGTCTCGAATGTGCCCATCTTCTGTGACGAGGACGAGGATGGGGGTCAAAATATCATGAAATTCGTGTCACGTAATAAATGGATGGCCCCTAAAGATTAAAAGAAGAAGATAATAATAATAGGTCTTTTCTAAAATAGCAGTAGCCCAAGTTACTCCTTATTACATCAGCTATCTGCCAGTGAATGTCTCGTCAAAATCGGTCCAGCCGTTCCAGAGATTAGCCGGAACAAACAGACAGACAATAAAAGTAGTAAAAAAATGATATTTTGATTTATGTACCGTATAAATACATTCATACGAATTAAGGATGTTACGAAGCTTCGACTCCGACTCCGATAAGTCGGAACTTCCGATTGATATTACACCTCCGGCTCCGACTTCGGCTCCGACACCTTTAAATCGGAGGTATTGCTACTTTGATAAGCAATTCATTTGATTTAATTTGCTAACTGTTATTGAAAACATGAATATTTTTCGCTCATTTGTCAAGTAAGTTTATTATTGTTTAATTGAAATTAATCAGGCTGATCGAATAATGTTTGCATTATTTTATTTTACGAGGCCTGCCCTTAACACATCCCTCTTCTACCACCACCTACGACTCCGACTCCGACTCCGGTTCCGACAAACCAAATTTAAAAACTCCGACTCCGACTTCGGTTCCGATTGAACCGCCTCCGTAACATCCCTAATATGAATGTAGTAAAAAGCGGTTATTACGAATAGACACTTCAATTATTACTATATTGTATTATTACTGTATATACTTGGTTATTTTTTCCTCGTTTAGTCGACGCCGCTGGTGACAAGAGGGCTGGCTTATTTCTCGCGCAGAGAAAAGCTATTGCTATTCAACGTGGAAATGCAGCCAGCGTTCTTGGCACCGTGCCTCATGGACACCCTCTTTTGTTAGATATTTAAGTTTTTAGTTTTAGTTAGTTTTCCTTTTATTCATTTTGTTATTTAAGTTCTGTCAATAATTATAACTCAATTGGTATAGATGTCACAGGAAAATGAAAACGAAGTAGACGTCAAAGAGGAATTCCACGTTGAGGAGGAAACAGAAAGGTCAGATGGTACCAGAGGCAAATGTAAGAGGGAGAAGAAGGTGCTGCGAGATGGATTCACGTCGAGAATGGTGCAAGAGACTAATGAATATATAGTGATTAAACTCACTAAAGAACAGGTATTTATTAATTATATATTATCCCGCAGGAATTATTCATTTTGACGAGATAAAAATTATCCCATGTGGCAATCCAGGTAATAAACTATCTGTTTGCCAAATTTCATCTAAATCCGTTCAGTAGTTTTTGCTTGAAAGAGTAACAAACATCCTTCCATCCTCACAAGCTGTCACATTTACAGTGTTACCAAATGGCACTAACGCCATCTATCGTTTACCAGTGTGAACTTATTAGTTGGTGTTCCAATGCTGCAACATGCATTATATACAACACTAGCTGCGCCCCGCGGTTTCACCCGCATAATTCAAGTTTTCCCATAATAACTCTCTTAATAGCAATATATTTTCCCCGTTTTTGCCACATTCTTCATTGATGCTCCGCTCCTATTGGTCGTAGCGTGATGCTATATAGCCTATAACCTTCCTCGGTAAATGGACTATTTAACACAAAAAGAATTGTTCAATTCGGAACAATAGTTCCTGAGATCCTAGCGTTCAAACAAACAAACAAACTCTTCAGCTTTATATATTAGTATAGATTATAGATTTCATATCAATTCGACCTATGGTTCAAAAGAGAGAACTCACTGCCACCAGCGCCACCTATCCGGCGCTAACGTAACTATGTCAGTTGGAGTCGTCATGCCGCCTTTTATACATATGTGTGCAGTTTCATATCAGTTAGGCTAACGGTTCTCGAGTTTTAGTTTAACATACATACTAGGGATGTTACGGTGCTTCGACTCCGTCTCCGATAAGTCGGAACTTCCGATTGATATTACACCTCCGGTTCCGACTTAATACAGGTTTTAATCGGAGCTCTTGCTGCTTTGATAGACAGCTCATTTGATTTAATTTGCTAACTGTTATTGGAAACATGAATATTTTCTGCCATGTCATGTATGTCTAGTATCGTTTAATTGAAATTTTTGCACTATTTTATTTCTCTAAAGATCTATGTACAGTAGTGTCGATTTATCTCGGCCATCGTGAAGTGTCGCCGCAGAAAGCGTCAGTGTTCGTATTTTGGAAGCGAGTTAGGATTTGGCCAGTTAGGGTTGGCCGCCTGGCATTTTCCACTATTCCCCACCTACTGAGAACAAGGCAAGGCCTACTGAAACATTTCTTCGTGACTGCATGCGCAAACGCTCCGAGGGCCTGCGTTCACGTTGCCCTAGATCCGTCGACACTACTGCATGTGACGTGGAGCGTCCGTTCCTTTCAGGTTTTGCAAGAAATGGAAGAGCGCTCGAAGACCGACGCGTACACACAGTCTCCCTATCGATGTGAGCAATGTGTCAAAGGATTCAATTTTAAAGACGTCCTGGATAAGCATTTGGAGAAACATTCTACGGTAAGTTTAAAAAAAAGGTAAGGTAAGGTAAGGTTGTCTGGTTGTCTGTAAAGTTGGTCTATGGACGATAGTTTAACGTGACAACGCCATAACAAAACATCGATGGAATGAATGCATACTTTTATGAATAAAATTGAATCATTTTTTAATAATAAAAGAATAAATACTTGAAATTATACTAGTAATCAGATTATTAAAATGCAAGAATAATTAACCTGTCAAGAAGAGAAGAGAGACAGTGACAATGTGTCAATTTTATCGTGCATGCAGCCGGCGTTCATCGATTTATTAGATGTTGTCACGTCAAAAAAAACGAGTGTTTAGGCCGCACGACTGAAGTTACACTTTTTGGCCTAAATCGGAGAACAAAGTTACTACAACGTTAAATATCTGAATATTTGCAGGTGAAATCGGCATATTTTTGAGAAATACCTCCTCCGCACGAAACTGGGGGGAGACCCATGTATGTTATTTATTTAATGTCTACCGATGATTTTGAATATTTTCTGAGTTAAGGAGTCCGCAGCCGGAGCGTGCAAAGTAACCCAAAATGTACTTAAACTAGGTTTATTAAAATTCAAATATAACACGACTAAATCCTAAGCTAAAAGTGTGTACGTTCGGTCCGATGTTAGGAGCCGAAGTCACCTAAAATTACGGGGATTACAGTATATAGAGACATGGGACAGTTCTGCTGCGTCTGCGTTTCGCTGTATCGCCGCCGGTCGCACGGCGTGGTGTGGAAGGCGTCGTCATTCTGGACATCGGACGGCTACATAACATCTTATCATCATCATCATCAATCGCTTTCAGCTATAAGACCGCCCATTGTACTACCCTTGTTTACCTATTGTAATTCTTCTCTACTGTGTTTATTTTTGTTTCTGGTGTACAATAAAGAGTTTTCTATTCTATTCTATTCTATCATCAACCCATAACGTCCCACTGCTGGGCACGGGTCTCTCCTCACTTTCGTAATGAGGGTTAGGCCATAATCGACCACGGGGGCCCAGTCCGGATTGGTGGATAACATACCTCCTACCTCTGAAATAATTCTCGGGTAGGTATGTGGGTTTCCTCACGATGTCTTCCTTCACCGAAAAGCGAGTGATAATTACGTACATATGTTTTACAGAAACACATTGGTACGTGCCTGCACTGGGATTTGAACTCACGACCTTGTGATTGGAAGGCGGACGTTCTCCCACTAGGCTACCACCGCTTCCGTAACATCTGTATAAATGTTTTCAGGAGAACGGATCATTCAAATGTGATATGTGCAGCCAGCTGTGCCCGAGCGCGGTCTCGCTCCGAGGGCACGTCAAATCACACACCACCAGGTAACTAACTATATGGCATAACCGCTGAAGAAAGCAAAGGAGGCAAAGTTCTGGGTGGCACGGTTAACGCGTTTGTTCATAACTTGCCACGAGTGCGGGAAAACACAACTGTGGTGTTAGCTGTATGGGAAAACACTATGGAGTGTGCAGAGCCGCATCCGTGGCTAGACAAGAAAATCGGCTCAGCAGTCAAAGTATTAATGCTATGGGCAGGCGTAGCGCTTACCATCAGGCGAATGACTTGCTCGTCTTGTCTCTCAGTCATAAAAAAAGAGTGTGCTCTAGACCACACGACTGAAGTTAAATTTCTTTAGCTATTTTTTTAAAGATCTATATCATTTAATATATTTTTTTATCATTTATTCTAATTATTTCGCCTCGCCCGATCACACTTTTCGTAACGCACTCGCCAGCGTACGCCCCAAGTCAGGCGTGCGTAAAGAAGTTTCAGTTCAGAAGTTGCGTCCGTAGATACAAGTGCAAGCTGTGCGGGCACGTGCGCCTCTCGCGGCAGCACCTGCTGGAGCACCACGCCGTGGCGCACTCCGGCGCTCCGCCCGCCTACCTGTGCGACACCTGCCCGTTTACTTCCACGTATGTATTCTGGAGGCCTACCATGATGTCCTATAGCGATTCAATTGAAGACCTAAAATGAACCGCGTCGCATAATCGTACCGTGATGTCTTATTTTTAATGTTGCTGCCATTTTCAAACTACACTGGATATAGTTTAGGTTGAAAGTGGTTTATTAGCGACTCAATTTGGGTTGCTGCCATTTTCAACCTAAACTATCCATTTAAGGTTGAAAATGGCAGCAACATAAAAAATAAGACGTCACGGTACGATTATGCGACGCGGTTCAGTTTAGGTCTTCAATTGAATCGCTATAATAGGTCATTGTAGGCCTCCTGCACTGTGTTTGTACATTTGTGTGAACCGCAGGTGTTTGCTCTGAGTCTGCGTGCTTGTGGGAGTAAGGTCCTCGTAGTTTCTGGTTACCTAGATACAGGGAGGGACAATTACTGGGCATATGAGACCTTAGAGCCGATGTCTCAGGGTGACGAGCGCAGTGCAGTGCCATGGAGGATTATGCAACGCAAAGTTCCGGGTGGCGCTGTAACTGTTATGGGCAGGCTTAACGTTTACCATCAAGTGATCAGGTGAACGACTTGTTCAGCTCGTCACCTAGAAAAAAAAACTTGTGTCATCTTTTTAGCTACTCTCGGCCATTAACTTTGTGTTCCGTAACCGTTGTTGCGCAGGAGCCGCACGGTGATGCAGCGGCACGCGCGGGCCCACGCGGGCGCGGCGCCGCGCGCCTGCGCCCACTGCGGGAAACTGTTCAAGTCCGTCGAGTCGCTCCGGGTGCACACCGCGTCAGTATGCAACACCCGAGTGTAGCGCGGCTGTGGCACGCGACAGTGCCCGCATGTAACCGCGCGCGTGTGCAGGCGGCAGCACGGCGCGGCGCGGTGGGCGTGCGGCTGCGGGCGGCGCTTCGTGCACCGCTCCGTGCTGCGCGCGCACGCCGCCGCCGCGCACGGCCGCCGCGACCACTACTGCGTCGAGTGCGACGTGCACTTCGCGAGCGCCGTAAGTGCACACATGCTCTAAGAAAAACTACTCCTAAAGGAGCTTTTTTTTTTGACTGAGTGACGAGCAAGTCGTTCACCTGAGGGTAAGGTGCCACGGCCACCCACAACAGCTGCAGCACCATCCAGAATCTGTTGCGGCACTGCAACGCGCTCGTCACCCTGAGACATCGGCTCTAAAGTCTCACATGCCCAGTAATGTCGCTGGTAGCAGTGCCCTTCAAATCGGAACATAGTAATGTTTGCACACTACTGCTAGATAATAATAATAGATAAATATCTGGCAAAGGTGTGGTACTTCCTTAGGCGGTCGCTTGCAGAAAAGGCCTCCCACTACAAAAAAGATGACCTTTCTCCCCAATATTAAAAAAAAATTAAAAAAATTTGGTTGTTCCCTTTCTCCCGCCATATTTGGTGTCTTTGTCCTTGTCCATCTATCTTTATTAAGGATGTTACGGAGCTTCCGACTCCGATAAGTCGGAACTTCCGATTAAAACTACACCTCCGGCTCCAACACCTTTCAATATGAGGTTTTAATCGGAGGTCTTGCTACTTTGATAGACAATTCATTTGATTTAATTTGCTAACTGTTATTGAAAACATGAATATTTTTTGCTCATGCCAAGGAAGTTTATTATTGTTTGATTGAAATTAAACAGGCTGATTGAATAATGTTTGCACTATTTTATTTTATAAGGCCTGCCCTTAACACATCTCTCTTCTACCACCACCTCCGACTCCGACTCCGACTCCGGTTACGACAAACCAAAACTAAAAACTCCGACTCCGACTCCGGTTCCAATTGAACCACCTCCGTAACATCCCTACTCTTTATATATCAACTTGTACCTCCAGTGAGGCAAAAGAACAAAAAAATTACCTTCCTACCCACTATGGGATAAATAGGTTGTTACCTTTCTGCTAAACACGTTTAATTTTCATTGTTCTATGATGTTTCAATAAGGAGTTTAACTATCTATCTCGATCTATTTGTATCACGAGAATAAAAAAATTTAGTAAAAAACGAAATGTGTGCTGGGACACCTACTAGAAGTAAAACTACAACTAAAAAATTATTAAAAAAAAATAATATTCTAATAAGAAATTTTCTTAAACCGTCTCGCCCTTGGCCGGTTTTTAAGTTTGCTGATCATCTTTAATATTGTCTTTTTCTATTTTTTTTTACAGATGAGTTTGAAACTACACTTCACGAGAGCGAAAAGGCACCGAGACACCACCGCTTGCAAGTAAGTTGATATTAGGGATGTTACGGAGGTGGTTCAGTCGGAACCGAAGTCGGAGTTGGAGTTTTTAAATTTAGTTTGTCGGGACCGGAGTCGGAGTCGGAGTTTTTAAATTTGGTTTGTCGGAACCGAAGTCGTAGTCGGAGTTTTTAAATTTAGTTTGTCGGGACCGGAGTCGGAGTCGGAGTTTTTAAATTTGGTTTGTCGGAACCGAAGTCGGAGTCGGAGTCGGATTTATATTATTATTTAACCATTCTTCAAATAAAAAATGTACCCAATTCTTTAGCTAGAGTAAGATACAGTTTTAAATGGAAGCAGGGTCCTTAATTCCCCGGTGCATTCCCCAGACACTCGTGTCCGCAGTGTCCGTCCCGGTTCTTCACTCGCGCGTCGCTCGCCGCGCATCTGTCGGACGCCCACGCCGCGCCCCGCGCCCACCCCTGCCCCCACTGCGGACGCCTCTACAGCAGCCGGTAAGGGACTACCCGCCATAGGGCCACAACACTAGCAGCGCCCCGCGGTTTCACCCGCGTTCGATACTATCCGTCACACATTAAAATTTGCAATTTTTACGGACTAAAAAGTATCCCATGTTATATTCCAGGGTCTAAAGTTTATATTAACACTTTGACTGCTGAGCCGTTTCGCTTGTCTACCCACGGGTGCGGCTCTGCACGCGCCATAGTGTTTTCCCATACGACAAACACAACAGTTGTGTTTTCCCGCACTCGTGGCAAGTTATGAAAAACACGACAGTTGTGTACTCAGCAGTGAACATGTTAACATAATGTCATATACAGTCCTTAGTAAACTGTATTTTTTTATCCCACAGGTCCCCTTGAATGTTTACGGGATTAATCTTATATCTTTTAATGAGCAATTCTTGTATATATATATATATATATATATATATATTAATTGGAATCTCGGAATCGGCTCCAACGATTTTCATGAAATTTAGTATATAGGGGGTTTCGGGGGCGATAAATCGATCTAGCTAGGAATCATTTTTAGAAAAAAAAATACCGAGAGAAGCTCGGTCATCCAGGTATAGTACTAAAGTAATAAATAAATTTCATTTCTTTCTTGTATCCTATGTTCATTTCCAGGACCTATAATAATTTGTATACTTCCCCAATATTATACCTTCTTCTTTTCAAAACTCGACGGGATGCTCGGTCGGTGATCGAATCGACTTTTGTAATAGAAACAATGCTTTAAAAAGTATGAAAGGGGTATAGTGAAGGGGTCCCGAGAGGGTTGACCCGGCCCCGCTAGTACAGTGGCCGCTCCGTCCCGCAGAGACGCGGTCCGCGCGCACCGCTGGCGCGCCCACTCGCGCCGCGCGCCGCCTGTCGCGTGCGCACACTGCGACGCCAGCTTTGCGGTGAGTTTGGAGTGTCACTGCCAGGAGGCCTACCGTGACTTCTTATAGCAATACAATCAAAGACCTAGAACTGAACCGCGTCGCATAATCGTACCGTGACGTCTTATTTTTATGTTGCTGCCATTTTCAACCTAAGCTGGATCCAGCTTAGGTTGAAAATGGCAGCAACATAAAAATAAGACGTCACGGTACGATTATGCGACGCGGTTCAGTTTAGGTCTTCAATTGAATCGCTATAAGAGGTCATGGTATGCCTCCAGTAGGATGATGATGATGATGATTCCATGTATTTATATTACTAAGTTCAATTTTTACTAACGAATTTTTTTTTTACATACCTACCCGAGAATTATTTCAGAGGTAGGAGGTATGTTATCCACCAATCCGGACCGGGCCCCCGTGGTGGATTATGGCCTAACCCTCCTCACGAAAGTGAAGAGAGACCCGTGCCCAGCAGCGGGACGTTATGGGTCGATGATGATGATGATGACTTTTTTTTTTTAAATATTTTATAATTATTTCAGCGCAAGAGCACTCTCAAGCAGCACTTGCGGACGCACGCGGGCCCGTGCGCTGGTGCCTTCGAGGACAAAACTCAACAATTACTCATACATAATAAGGATATTATGGTAAATACGATTAAATCAATTATAGTTTAAAAAAAAAAAAAAAAAAAAAAAAACACGCTTTAACACTTTCACTTGTAAGACTAGATATCACTATTCTAGGCCCGTCGGAGTAAGTTTATTAAAAGATAAAACATTACTTGACACGTTCACTGTTTGTATTTCTTTTTGTCAAGACAATCATATATTCTTTCAAATAACAAAGTCGTTCGCTCGATTCCAATTTTCGAATGCCGCACTGACATACATTCCTCCTTTTTCCCTTTTTCTTTTCGTCCGACTAAGGTCCGACTGCTCAACCAAAAAGATCTCAACCAAAAAGTTGTCAGCATAAAGAGGTATTAAGTAACTATTTAGTTAATTGACATCGATTAATTGTAACAAATTTACAAACCCTAACACACTGCTGAGTCAATTTTCTTGTCTAGCCACGGGTGCGGCTCTGCACGCTCCACAGTGTTCTCCCATACAACAAACACGACAGTTGTGTTTTCCCGCACCCGCGGCAAGTTATGAAAAACACGACAGTTGTGTTTTCAGCACTGAACGCGGTAAGGGCAGGCCGAACTAAAATGTAACAAAATAATTTCATGGTAAAAAAGCAGGGATGCTTTTCGCTGTTAGTTATAATTACCCTTTAATATCAAGCACCCCCGGCTTTTTAGCCCCCGAAGTAAAAACGACGAGGTTTTATAAGTTGACGTGTCTGTGTGTGACCGATTTTGATTTTGTTTGAAAGGTGAATTAGCGGGGGGAGTGTTCTTCGCTATGTTTTTTTACCATAAAATTAATTATTTTTCTAGAATTTTAGTCCGGCTTGATATTAAAACGTTTTTTTTTTAGTTATTTAACTATAATTTTTTTTATTTTTGTTTTTGTCATCGGTACTTGATAAGTGCCCAAAATTTCGATTTAATCCGACGTATTGAAGGGGGTCAAAATCCTGTTCAAAGTTTCCGTTACATACATACATAAATAAATAAATAGCCCTTATAACAGTAGACAAAAATACAAAATAAAATTAAAATATAAACAAAAAATAATTATAATAATCAAGACAATGTTCCTTCACTATGGGTGGTTGACTGGTAGAAAATGCTCTTAGCGTTAAGTCCGCCGTTTGTACTAGTTAGTTAATCTGTGCAATAAAGTATTAAATAAATAATTTTTTTCGTAGAAATGTAGATCTAGAATAATGTTCCGTGTTTTTCTTTGCAGAATGGCGAGCCAGAGAATCAGATATACGAAACACAAATCGATGTTTATACCCATGCTAATAAAGTAATTTAAGGGCGAAAACTATTTTCTAAAATACATTTAACGCGTTCACTGCTGAAAACACAGCTGTTGTGTTACGTGCCGGCTGTGCAGCGAAACACACACGTGTGTGTGTAACGCGGCGCTACTACAGCGCGGCTCACACAGACGGCGCGCCAGTGCTGGGAAACGCACACGGTGTGTAACGGTGGCCAAATGTGAAAACCGGTTCAGGAGTCAAATTGTTAAAACCTCCCGACACGAAAAGCAAACCCTGATTACCATCTATTTATAAGCTATTCATTGAGACCATTCCAAAGAGTCCAAACACGATACGTCTGCTGTAACTTGGTGAGGAGTTGGGTATCGTGCAGGTCCCAGGTGACGCTGCAGCATCAGGTCAAGCTTACCATGATCTTGCAATATCATTGAAGTAACAGGATACCAAATGTCGAACCGATCAGACCTGTGGAAGTTGCTCATATCCCTTCGTCACCTAGAAAAAAGCTGATGATCTTCAAAGACTGAACAGGTTTTCTTGAAACATAGCTAAGGGGCCGTCCATTAATCACGTTATGTTTTTTTTAGCATATTTATCCCCCCCCCCCCCCCCCCTAGGGATATGTGGTGAGGTGTAAGATTAACCCCCAAAAGTTCGTGTATTTTTTGTACATACAAGGAATGTTATAATTTTTAGAATAGCCGCTTTTCGGTTCAAAAATCGCGCGTTTGACGACAAAATAAATACACGTGGTATCTTGCTAGACTCCCCCCCCCCCCCCCCCCCCGTGATATTTCGTAATGTTTGCTAAACGACCCCCCCCCCCCTTTCAAGCCTCACGTGATTAATGGACAGCCCCTAAGAACATTCTCGATGAAGTCACATTTCAAACATCATACATAGCCTTGCATTTTGATGTTCTTGGATAAGCAATTTTGAGAACTATCCCACAGGAACCGCTAATTGTTACGGGATCAAAAGTATAATATGTGTTAATCCAGATAATTAACTGTCTGTGTGCCAAATTTCATCCAAATCCGTTCAGTAGTTTTTGCGTGAAAGGGTAACAAACATCCATCCTCACAAAATTTCACACTTGTAATATTACTAGCAGCGCCCTGCGGTTTCGCCCGCGTAGTTCCCGCTCCCGTGGGAATACGGGGACAAAATATACCCTATGTTACTCGCCGATAATGTAGCTTTCCATTGGTGAAAGAATTTCGAAAATCGGTTTAGTGGTTTAAGCGTGAATGCGTAACAAACAAACAAACTCACATTCGCATTTATTATTATATATTACTAGTAGGAAATAGGTAAGTGTGGAAAATAAACACGCTGAAACAATTCAGGGTTTTTATTAAAAATAAACTTTTATTTACAATCTCAAACTTGACCCACTTGTGCAGCTAACTTAGCCAAGGTTCAGCATCGGCTAACAAAACCTGACCATTCATCATCATCATCATCATCCCACGTCCTCCCGCTGCCGCTCCCTTCACTTTCGTGATGAGGACTAGGCCATAAACCACCACGGAGTCCCGCTCTGCCCATTGCCGCAATTTTAACCAATAATTACTGCAGGTGACATGAAACCACTCTAGTTAGTAAAACCTTTTTGCATCCAATTATTGTAAATACGAACAATAGAAAAAACTCCTTTGCCATTGATGTGACATATTATTATAGTGTTTGGTAAAATAAATGCTTATCTTTCTTTCTCATTTTCTGTCATACAAGACCTAAAGATCTTTTTAGTCCATGCTAAACGTTGTTAGACCACGCTAAACGTTGTTAGACCATACTAAACGTTGTTAGACCATGCTAAACGTTGTTAGACCACGCTAAACGTTGTTAGACCACGCTGAACGTTGTTAGACCACGCTGAACGTTGTTAGACCACGCTGAACGTTGTTAGACCATGCTAAACGTTGTTAGACCACGCTAAACGTTGTTAGACCATGCTAAACGTTGTTAGACCACGCTAAACGTTGTTAGACCATGCTAAACGTTGTTAGACCATGCTAAACGTTGTTAGACCATGCTAAACGTTGTTAGACCGTGCTAAACGTTGTTAGACCACGCTAAACGTTGTTAGACCGTGCTAAACGTTGTTAGACCATGCTAAACGTTGTTAGACCATGCTAGATGTCTCAGGGTGACGAGCGCAGTGCAGTGCCGCGCAGGATTATGCAATGCAGGGTTCCGGGTGGTGTTGTGACTGTTATGGGTGACTTGCTCGTATTGTAACTCAGTTAAAAAATAATAGGACAGCGGGGCTAAGCATAGCTGCACATGTCGGTCCTTTATAATTATTATAATACAGTGTAAATCATATTTACGCACCATGATAACTATATATTTACGAACAGTGAAGACAGTATGATATATTTAAACTAAATTCCATTCCAGAGTTAAATAATTTTGCTAATCATCATCAACCCATATCGTCCCACTGCTGAGCACGGGTCTCCCCTCACTTAAGTGAAGAGGATTAGGCTATTATCCACCACGGTGACCCGGTCCGCAATCCTATCAGGTATAGTCCGTATCCTAACGATGCTTTCCTTCACCGAAAAGCAATGACAATTTGTTAGTGTAGTGGGAGGCCTAATCTGCAAGAGACCGCCTGGGGAAGTACCACACCGCCGCCAGATATTCAACCAAGCAGTAGTGTGAAAACATTACTGTGTTCCGGTTTGAAGGGCACTGTTTCCAGCGAAATTATTGAGCATGTGAGAATTTAGAGCCGATGTCTCAGGGTGACAGATTTTGTAATGGAAAGTTCCAGGTGACACTGTAGGTGTGGAGCTCACCATCAGGTAAACGGCTTGCTCGCATTGTTACTTAGTAACATAACAAAAAGGTAAAGCTCTCCGTCAGTCTTTTCTCATACATTTTCTCTTCTCTAACACAATCATGCTCTTCAATGCACTCGCTACCACAAACCTGAGTTCGTGGAACCTCTGCACGGACAGACGGTACGTGTGAACTTGTTTGTTTGTGAGTGTAAATGTGAGAATGATGTGTGTGTCTCGGCGCAGCAGCTCCTTGCTGCGCTGTGGTGAAGCACTCTCCGATTGGACGTTGGACTGGCTGGAAAAGTGAAGGCATGTTTTCAACTGGTTGTCTTTTGACTCAAACTCAAATCATTTATTGTAAATAGGCTAAATATTGCACTTTTACACGTCAAAAATAATATCTTATACATAAGTATAGAAATACAAAAAAATAAGTCAAATTGTATGATCTACGAAACTAATGATTATTATCTAATTATGGTTTGAGTTAGAAAAAGGATATTTCCCTTTCAAGTGGCGACTAACGCCTGAGTCTCGCACAGGAAAAGGAAAACTCCATTGACTCTACCAGCGCTTCGGAAATACGCCCGTTAGAGAAGATAGCACCGAGAAACTCTACGGCGATGTCATTTCTTTAATTTTTAATGGAATAAAAGCTATAGATGGCAGCCAGCTAAAGAAACCAAGTGGTGTAGAATAGAATAGAATAGCAAAACTCTTTATTGTACACCAGAAACAAAAATAAACACAGTACAGAAGAATTACAATAGGTAAACAAGGGTAGTAAAATGGGCGGAGAATGTTGATATACAATTTAATTAGTACTTAGCACTCTCCACAGCATTATGCTGAGCTCAAGCCTTGTCTGACATCACTGCGCGACGGCTATCCGCGTACACTATTATGTTCATCGTGTGTTTTCATTTCCTTGTCTTGTCTCTAAATAAGTACGTTGTTCGCTGTTGTGTGCAGTTGTGTCAGAATAAATGTTTTTTTTTTTTTTTTTTTTTTCACTTTGACTGCTGAACTGATTTTCTTGTCTAGGCACGAGTACGGATCTGCACACACCGTAGTGTTCTCCCGTACAGCTAACACAACAGTTGTGTTTTCAGCAGTGAACATGTGAACTAAAAAAATCGGCCAAGTACAAGTTAGACTTGTGCATTGACAATACATACTAACTGGTACCTCTTAAAACTTTGACTACTGAATCGATTTTCTCGTCTACCCACGGATGGGCTCTGCACACGCCGTATTATTTACCCATACAGCTAACACAACAGTTGTGTTTTGCTGCACTCGCGGCAAGTTATGAAAAACACGACAGTTGTGTTTTCAACAGTGGACATGTTAAAAAAGCATCTAACATCATTGCTGTAGCAATGAGACAAACTAGGTTGAAGGACAAACTTTTTTTTTTTTGTAAGTAAATTATTTATTGACAGAACTTAAATAACAAAATAAATAAAAGGAAAACTAACTAAAACTAAAAACTTAAAAATCTAACAAAAGAGGGTGTCCATGCGGCATGGTGCCAAGAACGCTGGCTGCATTTCCATGTTGAATAGCAATAGCTATTCTCTGTGCGAGAAATGAGCCGGCCCTCTTGTCACCAGCGGCGTCGACTAAACGAGGAAACAATTGCTTACAAAATTTCCTCGTACTTGGACCCCAAGGACCAAAAGTTTCAAAGCCAAGCGGCACAAACACGTAATCACTGGATAGCGTCACGTATTTGCGCCGCTTGGCCTCTTCGGCGGCTTCGGCCTTCAAAACTGATACACCGAGATGGGAAGGGGCTAATGTATCGACACACAAATAAAAATAAAAAAACTAACTTTGCCTTTGCCGTTCGATCCCAAGGCACAGTTATTGCACCAACAGTAAATAATAAGTTTGCATACATACGCACATAGATTTTTACATATCGCTCAATTGCAATAAGAACGTGTGCTAGCTTACGTTGTCTCACTTTAAAGAGATAACACATTCTTGCCACGACCGATATACAGACGACTCTGTGGCCCGGAGCTGCCCCCGAGCACCGAAGCTTACAGTGTCTACTCTTAGGTAGGTAGCTGCGTGTGACATTATCTTTATTTGTCATAAATTCATAGTGCTCACCTCAGGGACAGGTCGATTTTCCACTGCAAGCCGACCAGCCCCGGCTTGACCCTCAGATGCGTTGGTAAGCTCTCGTATATCTGGTTTGTACATAGCAATGTTGTGAGCTCCACAGCACATTCAGGCGAGAACCTGAAATTATAAACATATTTCTTGTGAAGGAAAATGTGCAGAACGTTGTATGCCTCTTTCTTTTGTTCACGAAAGGGAGGGGAGTGGGTTCAGAAATAATTCTAAATATCACCAGGGTAGAGGGGGAGCGCAGTGCAGTGCCACTCAAGATTATGCAATAATAATATATATACATAATTATGATACTTTAGAGCTGATGTCTCAGGGTGTCAGCCACACAAGATTTTGTAATAGAAAGTTCTGGGTGGTACTGTAACTGTTATGGGCAGGCATAGTGACATCGGGTGGCTGGAGTAGCAGCAGCCGCCCGCTCACGCAAAAAAGGCCGATTGACGGCCTAATTGCGGAAAAGAGCCCGCTCACCAAGTACCAAGTAGGGCAGGCATAGTGCTTACCATCAGGTGAACGACTAGCTCGTCTCGTCACTCAGACAAATTAAAAAATAAATAAATAGGATATCATTGTTATACTGTAGGACTGCTGTAGGCATTGGATGACACAAAGTCTCAAAAAAATTATGTTTACCTTAGGCCTTCGACAAAAGTCCTAACATCTTCATGCTCCCACGGCTCTTTGTTCACCGACTTCAGCCTCGCCATGTGTCTGACAACTGCCCGTACCGCTGCATACTTGTCCGCATTCATGAGACTCGACAGTCTACTGTCCGGGTTGCCTTCCAGTTCTTTTAGGGCCACTGGAAATAAATAATGCGTCACAATTACATGTACATAGATCCTGGCCGCTAACTTCGACTCCCTGTATCTAAGGAACCGGGAACTACGAGGAGCATGCTCTTACAAACACGCAGACTCAGAGCAGATACCTGTGGTTAATGCTTTCCCTGAGCCAGAATTGAACCTTAAACCTGAGTCTTCGCTGTCGGCTCATCACCCACTCACTCCACGGGGGCCGTCAACGCGCCAAGAAATTAAAAAAAAGGGTATTGAAGAGTCATTAAAAAGTTTTTCATGCTTTGAACACATTGACTGCTGAACCGGTTTTTACATTTGGGCACGTTACGGCCCGTGTGTGTTTCCCAGCACTGGCGCGCCGTCTGTGTGAGCCGCGCTGTAGTAGCGCCGCGTTACACACACACGTCTGTGTTTCGCCGCACAGCCGGCACGTAAGCTGCGCTAACACAACAGGTGTGTTTTCCTACATTCGCGTAAAGTTATAAAAAACACGTCTGCGTTTTCAGCAGTTAACGTGTTAAATGTGTGTAATTCATTAACAAAACTGTAGTTAACAGCTAACTATCTTAGTTTCTAAACAGGGGAGGATGTGACGAGCTCACTTACGAACTACAAATGGTTTTATTTGTTTCTTCTGTATTTCGGGTGCAACGTAAATTATGGACGTCCATTGTGTTTGGTTTTCTGTGAGTAATTCTAACTGTTGAGACATTGTAGCTAAAAATAAAATAAAATTAAAAACTTTCGAAAATCTCGCAAATAAACACTACTGATGCTGCCAATCTAAATTTAATTATTCCTCGCTTATTTTTCTAGCTTCTACCTATTTATTTCTATTCCTTTCACGGAAATTTACTCTACATAATATTTATGATATTATATCCCTTGTTTACCTATTGTAATTTTTCCGTACTGTGCTTATTTTGTTTCTGGTGTAAATAAAGAGTTTTCTATTCTATTCATTTCTATGATGGAATTAATAAATCATTTATATTTTATCACAAAGTGTCTATTAAAAACAGAATTAATCTCTTCAAAAGTTAAGTAATTAAAGTTACAACTTTATACATGTTACTTTATATGTACATTAACTCATAATGCAATATCATCCTCTTTCTTGATAATAATATGAGTTTTATATTCCCCGCATTCGGGGGAATTAACCACCAGCTAGCAACACTATCAAAACAACATGCTGTCAAAATTACTCGCTTGACATAATCAGAAAAGTGCAAGATAAGTCGATTAAAATAATTATAGCCTGTGCTGAATGAACACATTGAACGAAAGATTAACATAAATATTCCATTTTTTATCTGTAGTGTAGAGTGAAATAAAATATGGTTGCCGCTTGTTTGGCTTGTTCGTGTTGATTTAACTTTATTTCCTCACTGCTACCTCAACAACTTGTGGACATTATTTTTATTATCGATTTGACTGCCTAATCTTAGTGAAAACGTAAAAAATGGCTGCAGTACAAGGACCTCCCGGCAGCAAGCCGTGGCCAAGCCGGCCCATTATGCAGCATCAAAACAGCATGAACGCCGCCAGTCTGACGCTAAATAGATCGATAAACCTGTACCCATTGACTAATTACACGTTCGGGACTAAAGAGCCCCTGTTTGAGAAGGATGCCTCGGTGCCGGCGCGGTTCCAAAGAATGCGCGAGGAATTTTCCAAAATTGGCATGAGAAGGTAAGGTTATTGAACTTGACCTAATAAATTGCTATTTCTTGTAATAACTGTTATAGTAGAGCGCCTTGCAATCCAATGGCACCTCGTTCGAAACCTCAGCTTCGCTCCAATGACTGAATTTCACAAGTTACATGCAGTTTTCTAACGCTTAGTACAATTTCGGTACATAAACAGAAGAGCGCCTTGCATTCTAATGGCGCTGGGTTCGAAACCTAGCCCCCCTCAAATGACCGAATTTCACAAGCTATGTGCAATTGTGCACATTCCATTGCTGTACTTTGAGGACAAAAACAAACTTTCGCATTTATAATTTAACCTGTGGAGGGTGTCAGGGAGTTGGCGTACTGCTTTCCGCTGGGATCGTAGCGTGTGGGAAGATGTAGTCTCTGCCTATCCCACCCAACACGAGAAAGGCGTAACTATATAACGACGCTAGAAAGCGTAAACGCTGTAACCCTTTGACCGACCCGAAAATACTGTTTTTACATATTTGGAAACAAACCCACATTTCAACGTCCCCTAGGAACTTTAGGATATAACCAGGGTAGCAGTATTGTAGCTTTGTATGTAACACACCAAATATCCAAAATTTACGTGTTTAAGTCGAGTAGATATTGAGTTATGATTTTTTTTCAACAAAAAGAAAGTTTTTTGGCTCTGGTGAACAATTTTGTGTTTGAAGGTTACAGCGTTTACGCTTGCTAGCGTCGATGTGTTCCCGCCAGACACGGATTTGTCAAAAGCAAATATTTGAGCGAACCGCACGTATTTGCTCTGAGTCTGCGTGTTTCTGGGCCCATGACCCTCGTAGTTCCTGATTCCCTAGTTACAGAAAGTCTTAGTTGGGGATCAGGATCTATGGATGTGGTCGTGACTCGTTTCCATGTCCAGGTCAGTGGAAGGAGTGCTTCTAGTCCACGAGCATGGTTTACCGCACGTGCTGCTGTTACAGCTGGGAACTGCATTCTTCAAGCTGCCAGGCGGTGAGCTGAACCCCGGCGAGGTGCGACTTATTTTTACAAACTTTTAATTTTGACCTAGGTCCCGTTGTTGAATTGAGTTGACATTTGGCACGCCTGTCAAGCTCCAGCGGAACTCCTCAGCGACTAACAGTAGACTGGTGGTGTTTGGACTCATTCGAAACCAGCTTGCCGTACCCAATATGTATTTTAACAAAAGCTTGTCTGGGAAAATATCTCTTTTAACCCAAAACTTATTTCTGGTGGTTTATTCATTTTGTGAAATAAATTGGCCAGCCTTCTTGTATTCGAATTGGCATATTAATTAAATACCTTTTTGTGTAATTGCAGGATGAAATAGATGGTCTGAAGAGGCTACTAACGGAGACCCTCGGGAGGCAAGACGGGGTAAAGCAGGAGTGGCTCATTGAAGATACAATAGGTGAGCTATCTATACTTCTAATTTCTAATGGGTTTATCCCCATGAGCCCCACCTAGTTTGGAGAGTGTGCGATGGAGCTGGACAACTCGATTCCTCCATCGGACTACATGACATATGGAAACATGGCATCCGTATACGGTCTTATTCAGATAAAGAACACTAATCCGTCTTTTCCTCATCATCTCGCATATGTCCTCAATCTTATCCTGTGTTCTGTAACATTCATTATAGCATAGTGGCTTTCAGTAGCTCGCTTTGCGTTTCTTATTTAGTTTAAATCTTTAACACGTTCACTGCTGAAAACAAATGTTCAGATAGATAGATAGATAAACTTTTCATTAAAACACCACAGAACAAAGAAAACATAAAAGCTAGAACAAAACAAAATGAACATGTTTGTGTTTTTTTATAATGTTACATATGTACATAATTATCACTCGCTTTTCCGGTGAAGGAAAACATCGTGAGGTAACCCAGATATCTAACAGAGAATTATTTCGGAGGTAGATATGTTATCCACCAATCCGGACTGGGCCCCCGTGGCGGATTATGGTCTAACCCTCCTCACGAAAGTGAGGAGAGACCCGTGCCCAGCAGTGGGACGTTATGGGTTGATGATAATGTTACGGCAAGCGACAATACGCCTGGCGCGCGAACCCGCACTACTGTATTGACAATTTTATCACACCAGTTGTGTGCGCCCGCACAGCTGATTGAGTTAAGTTAGGACGCAACACCAGTGCTAGTAAACACACACGTTGCTTGGTAGATTCGCAAATTCCCCAAAAAAAAATAAACCAGAGAGTGTGATAACACATTCACTGCTGGAAAACAGAATTGTGGAGTTTATCATAACTTGCCGCGAGTGCGGGAAAACACAAATGCGGTGTAAGCTGTATGGGAACACACAACGGTGTACGCAGAGCCGCACCCGTGGCTAGACAAGAAAAATCAGCTAAGCCGTCAGTGTTAAATCTTCAACCTTTGTGTTTCAGGGAACTGGTGGCGTCCCAACTTCGAGCCTCCACAATATCCGTACATCCCACCCCACATCACGAAACCCAAAGAGCACAAGCGCCTCTTCCTCGTTCAGCTACAAGACAGAGCCCTATTCGCAGTCCCCAAGAACTACAAGTTGGTTGCGGCCCCCCTGTTCGAGTTGTATGACAATGCTCAGGGTTACGGACCAATAATATCCTCGTTGTCCCAAAGCCTGTGTAGGTTCCACTTTGTGTATATGTAGTTTAATTTGTAAGGATATCACACATTGCTACCGGGCAGTCAACATCAAAAGGAAACATTGAAGAGATGAGTTTAAAAAATCATACACTGTATCAACACATTCACTGCTGAAAACACAACTGTGGTGTTTTTCATAAATTGCAACAACTTGGTGTTAGCTGTATGGGAAAACGGTACGGCGTGTGCAGAGCCACACCCGTTGGCTAGACAAGAAATTCGGCACAGAAGTCAGTGTTAAGTGCACTTTGTAGTGGTAAGCCTCTTCTGTAGGAGACCGCCTGGGAAATTACCACACCTTTGCCAGATATTCGTTTGTCAAGCAGTGGTGTGCAAACATTACTGTGTTCTGGTTTGAAGGGCACTGTTTCCAGTGAAATTACTGGGCAATTTAAAGCCGATGTCCATGGTAGACGAGCGCAGTGCATTGCTTTCCATGATAATGCAATGCAAAGTTCTGAGTGGCCCTGTTCTCCCACTAGGCTATCAATCATCATTAATTGGAAGACGTCTGCTGCTGAACATAGGCCTTTCCCATAGAACGCCACAACGAGCGGTTGCTAGCTGTTCTCATCCAGCGGCTCCCCACGACTCGCACCGGGTCCAGGTTAACGCGTTGACAGCTGAACCGGTTTTTACATTTGGGCACCGTTACGGCCCGTGTGCGTTTCCCAGCACTGGCGCGCCGTCTGTGAGCCGCACTGTACTAGCGCCGCGTTACACACACACGTCTGTGTTTCGCCGCTCAGCCGGCACGTAAACTGAACACAACAGGTGTGTTTTCCCGCACCCGCGTAACTTCTGTGCTTTCAGCAGTCAACGTATTAATGCCCTAAATACCGGTCATGGTTTTTGAAGCTTCTCTAAAGGTGTTGGTCTTCCGAATAAATGAAAGACAAAGTTTCCAATATATCATTCATTTTAATTACTCTAGTGAAACTTCCTTGTTATATTATGCATGGACATGGCCGTTGACATCCCCAGCTGGATTGTTGACCGTTTATTGTACAATCCGTTAAATAAAGTGTTTTCTATAAGACGTAGTGATTGTGTGATATTAAAAATGCTTTCAAAAGTAAAATTTTGGAAAATAAATGAAAAAAATATTATGTATTCTTAATTAGAAATAAGTATACTTGACTAAAGTGTGGAGCAAGCGTGGCTGTTTTATTTGTACCTGCGGGAAGAAGACTGTTTTTAGCAATAAGTTATAGGCTTAAGATAAATTAGTTGTGAAAGGTATATTTTTGATATGGTATTTGGTCCTGCGAGCTGATCAGAATGAGTCCAAACACCACCAGTCTACTGTTAGTCGCTGAGGAGTTCCGTTGTCTACCTTCCGTCTCTATCAGATCAGTTCGCTGTCACCATCATATTGTATTACATACAGGGTGTCCGCTAATGAGTGGATAATCCTGCAGCTGGGTGTGAGAGGGACAAGAAAGCTTGAAAAAAAATAAAAAATAAGTGGCTATATCTACCAAAATATTTTAATGCGTTTTGTTGATGGCTACTATTCTTCATTATATTAAAATAAAATAAAACTTAAGGCTTAACTGAAGTTGTTAAAATTGTACTCAGTTATGTGAGGAAGGGAAGGTTCATATGCTGTCTGGGTGTACATCGACGCTAGAAAGCGTAAACGCTGTAACCCTTTTACCCGAAAATACTTTTTTTACATATTTGGAAACAAACGCTGTAACCCACATTTCAACGTCCCCTAGGAACTTTAGGATATAACCTGTATGTAGCAGTATTGTAGCTTTGTATGAAACACAATAAATATCCAAAATTTACGTTTTTAGGTCGAGTAGATATTGAGTTATGATTTTTTTTCAACAAAAAAAAAAGTTTTTTGGCTCTGGTGAACAATTTTGCGTTTCAAGGTTACAGCGTTTACGCTTTCTAGCGTCGATATAATTATTATCAGTACGTGGTAGAACATACGTGTTCGCCATGACGTGTGGAATACCCTGCCTCGGTTATATATAGGGTGTTATGTTACACATTCCATTTTTATTTGACGTGACAACGTCTAATAAATCGATGAACGCCGGCTGCATGCACGAAAAAGTTGACGCATTGTCCCGTTACGCTCATTGTGCGCTTGCGCCGCATCTATCTCTCTTCTCTTGAAAGGTTAATTATTCTTGCATTTTCAAAATCTGATTACTAGTATAATTTCAAGTATTTATTCTTTTATTATTAAAAAATGATTTAATTTTATTCATACAAGTATGCAATCATTTCTACAATGTTTTGTTATGACGTTGTCACGTTAAACTATCGTCCGTAGACAACCAATTTTTTCTACTCGGCCTTGACCTTCAACACGCGCACCTGCTGGATTATCCACTCACTACCGGACACCCTGTATAATGATAACATATTATAAATATCTTTATTGTATATAACCTTAAATAATATTTGGGCGATAGATATGTTAGAGGGTAGTTTTAGAAATGTTAAAGAAATTCTAGTGATAAGTTTTCTTACATTTTAGTTAGGATTTTCAATACCTACATATCAAAATGTGAGATAGTGAAATTAATAGTTCAATTTTAATGTAACAAAATATTATTATGTAGTTCATAGAACAATGTGACAATAAAATGGATTAATAAATAAGTTTTTGGAAAGTATATACATTTCCAGGAAAGCTTTTATAAAGTAGTAGCTGCGGCCCGCGTTTCACCCGCGTAGTTCCCGTGTTGTCCCACGGGAACATACTATCGGGATAAAAAGTACCCCCTATCACTCAATCCTGGTTATAAACTATCTGTGTTCCAAATTTCATTCGAATCCGTTCTGCAGTTTTTGCGTGAGAGAGGAACAAACATCCATCCGTCCATTCTCACAAACTTTCGCATTTATAATATTAGTAGGATCTACATGTTTGATACTGCAAGCCGATCAGTATGAGTCCAAACACCATCAGTCTACTGTTCGTCGCTGAGGAGTTCCGTTGTCTACCTTCCGTCTCCATCATCAAATCAGCTCGCTATCATCATAGTATTGTATTGTCATCGGAACTTGAGAGACGTGCAAAATGACAACCCAGTTCAGCAACGGGAGCTGGGTTAAAGTTGGCTTTCGAAATTCCAGGACATACAAGTGAAATGAAGGGTTTTCATCAACAACCCATATTGTGCCACTGCTGAGCACGGGTCTCCCCCCTCTTTCGTGAGGAGGGTTGGGCCATCACGGGGGCCCGGTCCGTACTGGTGACTAACATATCTGAAACAATTCTCGGGTTGGTATATGGGTTTCTGGGCCTCGAGACGAGCAAGTCGTTTCCCTGATGGTAAGCGTGACGCCTGCCCATAACAGACAGCAACACTCAGAACCCCGCATTGCATAGTCCCGCGCGGCACTGCACTGCGCTCGTCATCCTGAGACATCGGCTCTAAAGTCTCATATGCCCAGTAATGTCGGTGGAAACAGTGCCCTCCAATTTGGTGCAGTTGTTTCGAAGTTATGCGTGTACAAACATTTCGGTAATTCATTTTTTTTATATTATTTCTACTTAGAAGATAGATTGGTCAAAGTGCCGGGGAGCGAAGTCGCGGGCACAAGTAGCTCTATAATAATTTACGAATTCATAATAAAATTTAATTTTCCTTGTCGTAAAATTCAAAAGCGATAATCGTAAATCGAGTTACGTATGTTGTAGTGCATTATAAATGCAGATATTTCGTGAAAAATCCGTTATGTGGTACATTTTGTCAGTTCTATCACTGTATTTACAATGTGGGCTATGTTCGCTGTGGCCCAAAGGAGTCGTGCACTTTGCCATCAATAAAAAAGATTACGGTAAGTAGGTAGTGATTTGTCATCATCATTATAATCAACCCATATCGTCCCACTGCTGGGCACGGGCAGCGACTGATCAAGAGTTCTGACCGCCCTAGGCTTATTATGAGTGACCCCCCCCCCAAATCCCAAGCTTTTTCAGTCCACATCGCATTTAGTTTTAGTGTTTTGTCTCAAATTGTCTCGGATCCTCGACCCCTAGGCTGCAGCCTAATTAACCTAAGGGTTAATCAGGCCCTGGGCACGGCTGTCCCCTCACTTGATGGTAAGCGCTGCGCCACGTACATAATGTTTTTAAAAGAAACACATTGGTAATTGAACTCACACCGCGCCCCTTGGAAGGCGGACGTTCTCCCACTAGGCTATTACCGCCATCGTTGCTTATACGTTTTTATTAAGTGAGAACAAGCAGTGGTATTATCACTGGGCAGTCACCTCTTCCAGGCAACCCTAGGCTAAATACCGACAGTTTTGTTGACACTGGGTTTTTGTTATTCGATGCTTTAGATCGAAAAATTTATTTACCATTTTTGACAGATCTCCACTCGCAAGACGTAATCTTGTCCGCCATCGCGGATGTGGAGAGTGAGATATGCGTGAAGTTCTTCAACACTCCAGTAGGGTACAACTCCAGTGCTGACGGCCGCATTCTGTACATTACTAATCCGGATAAACGCAAGAACTGCCCCCCTGATGTGTATAACTTCTCGGCTAGCGTTGTGGTAAGTATCAACATAATCTTCAGCCGGAAGACACCCAGTGCTGAACTTAGGCGTCCCCCATAAAACGCCACAGCGAGCGGTTGCTAGCTGTTCGCATCCAGCGGCTACCGCGACGCACCAGGTCCTTGCTACGTCTTCAGAACCGCGGTCGCCGCTCGAGTACCTTTCTTCCCCAACGGTTGTCAGTGCTACGAACTACATGACCTTCCCACTGCCATTTCAACTTGCTAATTCGAAGAGCTATGACGGTGACATCATGAACGATCTATGTTTCTTTCATTAGATATGTTCGCGTTTGCGATCCCACTATCTCATCTCATGTTAAGCGACGATGCGGCCTACGATGGTGCACGCTTACCTAGAAGCAACCTATTCACTCGCGACTGAAGACTCCCTGGTTAAAACCGGGAAACACAGACTCCGGGAAGGAGTTCCACTCTGCGGTATGCGTAATGCAAGTGGAGGCTAAAACTGCTTAGTGCGCACAGATGGAATATCTACCATGTGACGCATGACGGTGGCTCATCGCTGTACGTCAGGTTGTTTGATGATGGTGTAGTTTTTACAGACGCAGTTCTCAGTCACATCCCATATCGGCCCAATTTTCGCTATAACCCACCACGGAGGCGTCCGGATTGGTGAATCACATGCTTACCTCTGTAATTATCTGGAACGTGAGTTTCCTCACGATGTTTTCCTTCACCGAAAAGGGAGTGATAGTTACGTACTTAGATAATATTTTACAAGAAACACATTGGTACAGTAGTGTCGATTTATCTCGGCCATCGTGAAGTGTCGCCGCAGAAAGCGTCAAAGTGTTCGTATTTTGGAAGCGAGTTAGGATTTGGACAGTTAGGGTTGGCCGCCTGGCATTTCCCACTATTCCCCACCTACTGAGAACAAGGCAAGGCCCATTGAAACATTTCTTCGTGACTGCATGCGCAAACTTTCCGAGGGCCTGCGTTCACGTCGGCCTAGATCCGTCCACACTAATGTAAGTGCCTGCACTCTGTCCTTGGAAAGCGGACGTTCTCCCACTAGGGTATCAACGTTCTATTATAGGTATAGTATACTTATCTTCTGACTATATTTTCAGGATATGCCGATTGGATATAAATGCTTGGACTCTAAGAACATCGCTAGGATTGTCGTGGATATGCTAAGAGCGAGCATTGTGCAAACAAGTGAGGAATATCTATATATATATAAATGTTATGTTGGTTTCTGTACGCTTCAAAAACTCAAAAAGTTCTGCACCGATTGAGCTGAAATTTTAGCATGATATATAATCCGCATCAAGGATTGTTTTTATCTATTTTTTCATCAGTGACATATCAGCGAATGTGCGAATGTGCCACAGCGAAGCGTGGCAGGGTACAGCTAGTTGCATTATAATTAAGCTTGTTAGAATTAGGTAGTGGCAGTCTCGGGTGTGTCAGGCCGCCGCAGTGTCGGTTTAAGGAAGCGCCCGTAGCAAATTCTTCCAAAGAACCCTAGATCTACTATGGGTTCTTAACACGTTGACTGCTGAACCGGTTTTTACATTTAGGCACAGGTACGGACCGTGTGTGTTTTCCTGCAATGGTCTGGCGTCTGTGTGACCCGCACTGTAGTAGCGCCGCGTTACACACACGTCTGTGTTTCGCCGCACAGCCGGCGCGTGTGCTGCGCAACACAACAGCTGTGTTTTCCCGTACCCGCGGAAAATTATAAAAAACACATCACTTGTGTTTTCAGCGGTTAAAGTGTTAGGTATAAGGTGGTAATAAAACAATTGTCTTAGTAGGAAAAGTTTCACGTTTTTGTGGCATCAAGTAAATTCAATATACCACATCTTAATAAATTTCACTCAAAAAATTACGCTCAGGCAGAGATGAGTGGGTTTAAATATGCGGGGGCCCTTCCGCGCGGGGCCGGAGCAATTGCTACTCTTGCTACGTGGTTAATCCGGCACTGGGCATTCGGCTAGTTCTTTTTCTCAAATGTTCATGGAAGTCCGAGGAGGGTTCTTTTGGAGAGAAAAATTGGAAAAGTAACCCGGAAAATTGGAAAATTTGTGAAACGCTTTTAATGTTTCCCTTGACATTTTTGTAGGAGGTCACTTGGACTTGTTTTTTTGGCGATCTTGAGTGATTCCTCAGTAACCTGGTTATGCAGAGTTACTGCGGGGAAAGTGGAAATGCGTGGGTGAAACCGCGGGGCGCAGCTAGTCTGTAAAACAAGTAATTATTTTTTACAGTTCCAATAGTCAACAGTTTTGATTTGATACGAAGATTTCAAGATATGGTAAAGTATTTTACTCTCTAATTTCCCTGGTACGGTGGTACGGAATCAAAACTCTACATTTATCAAAAAAATAATTCAAAAGATCAAAATACCATTAATTATAATTATTTATATATTACTATAGACAGAGAATAGATATTGGTTCATATCGACTACATTGCTTTAACTTTCCATACAAAAGTATAATTATGTTTGTCTTAGATGATTGCGACGAGCCTAAACGTTTGTTTACCTACTGTCGCACCACACCTAAAGGTGGGTTGGTGTGAATATCTAACCACGTCTGTCGGACAGACGCGCGCCGGAAATACCCGAATACCCGCCCCGGTTCTTTACAGGGTATTATGTAACGCCCTGTATACTTATGTGTGTTGTTAAATCAGCTTTTCTATGGAGGGTTCGGGTGTGGTCTTAAATCTTTCACTGCTGAGCCGATTTGCTTGTCTAGCCACGGGGGCGGCTCTGCACACTCCATAGTGTTTTCTCATACAACAAACACAACAGTTGTGTATTCCCGCGCTCGCGGCAAGTTATGAAAAACACGACAGCTGTGTTCTCAGCACTGAACGTAACTGAGGGTTCGGGTGTGGTTTTAACTTGTAGGACGAGGATCCCTCCCGCCCGTTCCTCCTCAGCCCGTCGGATCGGAACTTCATAAACGCTCACTACCACGCCGAGTGCGCCGCCCTGCAGCAGCGCGCGGCGCCCGACACGCGGCGCTCCGCCGGCGCCGTCAGCATGTCGCCGCAGAACGAACGGTTCTACAAGGACAAGCTGTGGCCGTTGGGGATACTCATGTATGGCGTGGCGGACGAGTTACGTAAGTCGAGTTTGGCTTTTGAAATTTTTTTCGCTCGCTTCGCTCATTTATTTTTACTCTATGTTTCTGTGTTTTTTTTGTTTTTGAAGTAAAACTTCTTTACGCACGCTTGACTTGGGCCATTTTCAACTTAACATAGATCCATTTTAGGTTGAAAATGGCAGCAACATAATAAATAAGACGTCACGGTGCGATTATGCGACGCGGTTCAGTTTAGGTCTTCAATTGTAACGCTATAAGATGTCATGGTAGGCCTCCTGTGCGGGAATTGAACCCCCAGATATAATGGGGTTACGATATAACTAATGTTCCAGGTGGATCCGCGTACCACACGCAGTTGAAGTACGCCATGACGACCATCGAGCTGGGCTCGTGCGTGGTGTTCCAGGAGGTGCGCCGCGACGACCTGCTCAAGCCGAAGAGCCTGCTGTGGTTCGGGGAGAGTGGAGCTGACACGCCCGAGCTTGGGTTCAGGGTAGGGAATCAGGTGAGTTATTATTCAGTAGCTATTATAAAAAAAAATAAAGAAATGTGTGCTGGGACATCCCTCACAATTATGAGTACCCCCCCCAGTCGCTGTCGCTGGCGGGCGCGGTGGCGGGCGCGCGCGGGCACGCGGCGGCGGCGCTGGCGGGGCTGCTGCGGGCGCTCGGGATGCCGATGGCGTCCAACCGGCCCGACAGGGACAACCACATCACTGTACACTGGAATAATGTCGAGAAAGGTGAGTTTTTACCTTCGTTGGGTAATTTTTTAGAGTTCCGTACCAAAAGGGTAAATCTGTCTGTCTGTCCATCTGTCCGTCTGTCACCAGGCTGTATCTCATGAACCGTGGTAGTTAGACAGTTGAAATTTTCACAGATGATGTATTTCTGTGGCCGCTATAACAACACATACTAAAAAACAGAATCAAATAAATATTTAAGGGACTCCCATATCACAAACGTGATCTTTTTGCTCGAAATTTATAACGCATAAAATATTCACAGAATTCTTTTTTTATTTGACTGAGCGACGAGTTGATCAAGTCGTTCACCTGATGGTAAGCGCTACGTCTGCCCATAACAGTCACAGCATTACCTGCATTGCATAATCCCGCGCGGCACTGCACTGCGCTCGTCACCCTGAGACATCGGCTCTAAATTCTCATATGCCCAGTAATTTCGCTAGGAATTGGGCATTGGCCCTTCAAACCGGAACACAGTCAGTTTTTAACACCTTCAGTGCCAAGAACACAACTGTCGTGTTTTTCATAACTTGCCGCGAGTGCGGGAAAACACAACTGTTGTGTTTTTCATAACTTGCCGCGAGTGCGGGAAAACACAACTGTTGTGTTTTTCATAACTTGCCGCGAGTGCGGGAAAACACAACTGTTGTGTTTGTTGTATGGGAAAGCACTATGGAGTGTGCAGAGCCGTACCCGTGGCTAGACAAGCAAATCGGCTCAGCAGTCAGTGTTAAGTTTTCTTTGTTCTGTGGTGTTTCAATAAAGAGTTTATCTATCTATCTATCTATCTTGAGCTATTTCTATTGTGCTTTCTATGGACAGGCAAAGAACACCTCCTAGAGAAGTACCCGATGGAGGCCTGGATCCGCGACGCGAGGCTCCCGTATGACTTCGCGAGCGCCTCCCACGCCCCCGCTAACTACGCGTGCCGGGACTGCAGCCGCGGGGACGCCACCGTGCTGCCGGCGCAGGTGAGACCAAGTATCAGCTTGCGTAGGGTTGCCATCTCTAAAACTTGGCAGCCAGGACAAGACGCGTGAAAGCCCCTGATTTTAGATCCCAGAACCCGGACTTGGCAACAGGTTTTTGATGTGAAACTTCTTTACGCACGCTTGACTTGGGGAGCAAGCTGGTGAGTGCGTGACGAGAGCGTTACGAAAAGTGTGATCAGGCGAGGTGAAAGGAAGTTGAGAAGGAGATATCCGTACATACACACACACACAGAGAGAGAGAGAATATAGCACCAAAAAACTCCATGAGATGTCATTTTTCAAATTTATCACCACCACGTCTTGTCACACGTGTAACGTAATTAATTGATGGTCTCTTGCCGCTATTTAATCTTAAAGATTAAAAAAAAACCAGCTAAAAGTGGTCAAATTTTTACTTATTAATTTCCTGTTTACAGGACCAACTCTGGCAGCGTGCCCTGGCCATGGGGCACCGGATGGACCTCAGTGCGGGAGACAAGGAGATCCTCGCCATACTGTACAGCGCCCCCTGTCGGGAGCGGTACACCACTAACAGTAATAAATGAATGCTTATTGTACACGCTTTTTATTTTTTCGCTCGCTCCGCTCAATGATGTAAAAAGTTGGTCAGAAATCAGACCTGACAATGTACTCTTACAACAGCTGTCGCCGCCGATACGTCACCAACAATGAATGCAATTATACCTATTTTTTATTTTTACGCTCGCTTTTTCAGCTCTCCGTTGGAAAGTTAGACCTCAGACAGGGCAGAAAAACTATCGCGAGAACGATTTAGGGGGATTTCAGGGATTTTAGGAACAATCCATTCTTTCAGCATCTTGTCGTGTCCAATACATCACTAATAATGACTGCAATCGTGTTATTTACTTTGATCGCTCCGCTCAACGTAGGAAAGTTGGTCAGAGCTCAGACTGACAGATGTTTAGCCATTCTCTAGATCTTTCTGTTGCCTCACTAATAATAAATGCAATCATTAATCATGTAATTTTTTTCGCTCGCTTCGCTCAACTCCTATGTTGCGTAGTAGTTGGACAGACCTCAGATACATACGCTAGACATTTTTCATAACAACTTGTCTCCAATACGACGCTACCACAAAAAAAACCGGCCAAGTGCGAGTCGGACTCGCGCACGAAGGGTTCCGTACTTTGTTGTACGGGAGCCCCCCTTAAACATTAATTTTATTTTAATTTTTAAAGTGGATCCCACAGTGGAGCCCGATCACACTTTTCGTAACGCTCTCGTCACGCTATCACCAGCTTACTCCCCAAGTCAAGCTGCGTAAAGAAGCTTAGAGGCGAAGTAAAACAAATTGTTATTCTTCTGTAATTTAATGTAACGGTCAAGCTATATGGTAACAGGAGCAGAATATTTACATACGGAAGTATAATCTATTCTATCTATCTATATATATAAAAATGTTATGTTGGTTTGTGTACGCTTCAAAAACTCAAAAAGTTCTGCACCGATCGAGCTGAAACTTTAGCATGATATATAATCCGCATCAAGGATTGTTTTTATCTATTTTTTTCATCGGTGACATATCAGCGAATGTGCGAATGTGCCACAGCGAAGCGTGGCGGGGCACAGCTAGTATAATATATAAAGCTGAAGAGTTTGTTTGTTTATTTGAACGCTAGGATCTCAGGAACTACTGGTCCGAATTGAACAATTGTGCTCACTCAATTGTGAACACTCTTAAAAGCATTATATTTTCCCCGTTTTTGCCACATTCTCCATTGATGCTCCGCTCCTATTGGTCGCAGCGTGATGTTATATAGCCTATAACCTTCCTCGATAAATGGACTATTCAACACAAAAAGAATTGTTCAATTCGGACCAGTAGTTCCTGAGATCCTAGCGTTCAAACAAACAAACTCTTCAGCTTTATATATTAAGTATAGATTAAAGTCCTATTTAAATTTCATAACTATACTGTAAACATTATATTTAAACCTTGAATAATGACTAATAGGCGAGATAGGAAGACAGACGGCTTTACATTACAAACTCCTATTAAAGTTAATCAACAACCCATATCGTCCCACTGCTGAGCACGGGTCTCCCCACGTCCGTGGGCTCGATTAGGCCATAATCCACAACTGGGACCCGGTCCGGATAGGTGGATCACATACCTCATATTCTCGGGCACGTGGGTTACCTTCACCGCAAAGCGAGTGATAATTACGTCCACGTTTTACAAGAAACACATTGGTACGTGCCCGCACTGGGATTTGAGCGCGCAACCCTCTGCTTGGAAGGCGGACGTTCTCCCACTAGGCTGCCGCACACTTCATTTTTGCACTAACGTTAAATGACGTCCTTAACTTTAAGTGGCATTTATAAGTAATGCCGTTAAACGTTACGATGGATAAAGAGACGACAGTAGACACAATGACGTCTTAAACCTCAGGAATTCCTATAAATCCTCCATAACATGTAAAATTATGATTCTATAATAATCAGATTAATTTAATTTATTAATTAGGCAAGTACTACATCACATAGGTATATAATAATGATACAGCAAAAGTTTTAGACAGTATTTTTTCTGGGTCATTCCCATCTGTCACCACCGTCCATGACAAATGACACCACTGGTCACGTCTCACTGGTGACAAATGGGAATGCCATTCTTACGTATCCCAGGAGGCCTACCATGACATCTTATAGCGATTCAATTGAAGGCCTAAACTGAACCGCGTCGCATAATCGCACCGTGACGTCTCATTTTTTATGTTGCTGCCATTTTCAACCTAAACTGGATCCAGCTTAGGTTGAAAATGGCAGCAACCTAAATTGAGTCGCTAATGAGCCATTTTCAACCTAAACTGGATCCAGCTTAGGTTGAAAATGGCAGCAACCTAAATTGAGTCGCTAATAAGCCATTTTCAACCTAAACTGGATCCGGTTTGGGTTGAAAATGGCAGCAACATAAAAAATGGGACGTCACGGTACGATAATGCGACGCGGTTCAGTTTAGGTCTTCAATTGAATCGCTATAAGATGTCATGGTAGGCCTCCAGCTGTCTCCAGTGGCGACATAATGAATCCAAATATTATAATACAATGTTGCTCACTAGTCACTAGTTGTAGCTTACGAGCCAGAACATAATTCAGTAGCAAACAGAAAACCTGACCAACCTACCCAGTGGTCAAGCGTGTCGGTGTAAAATGGCCCTTAATCGAATAACACTCAAGTTTAAATTTCATAATTATACATTGCATAACCTATATCTGCCCACTGTCTCCCCTCACTTTCATGAGGAGGATTGGGCCGTGATCCACCACAGGGGACACGGTCCACTTACCTCCGAAATAATTACACATAGTACATACATTTCTACATTCTAGTATTGCTGTTAACACGTTCACTGCTGAAAACACAACTGTTGTGTTTGCTGTATGGGAAAACACTATGGAGCGTGCAGAGCCGCACCCGTAGCTAGACAAGCAAATCGGCTCAGCAGTGAAGGTGTTAAGAGCATATTATACGATAGAGGGATAGGCGGCTATGAAATAGAAATAGTTTTAAAAATATCAGTCTGATTCATTAACACGTTGACTGACGAACCGGTTTTACATTGGGGCACCGTTACGGACCGTCTGTGTTTCCCAGCACTGGGACAGCAGTCGCTCAGCGGTGGGACACTATGGGTTGATGATGATATTGGAAGGATTGTTGAGGAACAGTTCAACTGATCATATCAAACATGAGGAAGTTTTTTGGGGCCCTCGAGACGTCGAGTGGAGGGAACATGAACGCAACGGCTAACAATACCGGTGCAAGAGTTAGCTCGCTTCCGTACATAATGACCTCTTTTTACATTGCCACAAACACTGTTAACTTAGGAGACCTACTTGGTACAATATTCACAAGAACGGTTCTCAAACACGGTGCCACATTTGTGACAATACTTAATTGTGGTTTTGGGTGGTGGCACTACCTTTTTTTTACCTTTAGCCCTGTGTTTAGGCTTGTGTTTATATTTAATTTGTTTTACTAGATCATTGTTTTCTTTGACGGTATTCAAGTCGTTGAACAAATTGGTTATTTTTTCGTTGATCTGCCATTCCATTTCATTCAATTTTTGTCTTTTACTTTTATTACGGTGAGCGTGTTTGCGCTTTTTATAAAACGAGTTCAATTCATTGCCTATATTTCCTTCTGAAGTGATAATAGATTTCTCTGGAGATTGTACCTCGTTCGGTTCAATTCCTCTACTTTCGTTTGAACCAGCTATTGTTGAATTCATTTCGCTCTCCATATTTCCCGTCGAATTAGCAATTGATTTTTGTAAAGATTTAACCGAATCGATTTTAATTATTTTATTTCCTTCCGAATCAACAATTAGTCTTTCTGGAGATTTAATCGAATTTATTTTACTCTCTTTTTTAATAATCGATTTGCGACGTTTAATAGAGACTGGTTTAATGTCAATATTCGCTTCCGAATTAACAACAGATCTTTCTGCTGACTTATTAAGTAAATTCATTTTGATTTGATCTTCTATATCGAAAGCATGATCGTTTGGGATTATTCTATATATAGTTACCATTTCGTCTTTGCTTTTGTTAAACGATTTACTTTCGTCTATTTTATTCGATTCAGTTTTCTCATCTTCATATTCGTCCAAGAATCGGATGTTTGTATCCGAAATGGAATCGAATTCAATGATTGCAGTATCGGATGTTAAACTTTCAATCAACTTTGGCGATTCAGCTCTCATCAGTGCATTCCTGAAAGGATTCTTAGTCAACGGTGGCAGATCCGTAGGCACCGCTTCACAATTCTCAAGTTCATTCCGAATTTCACTTTCAATTTCAATTATTCTGTCCTGTGTAATATCATCGCTAACCACTTCAAATTTATTAGCCCTTTTAGATTTAGCTGCTTTACGTGTTAGTTTTTTCTCCCTTTTCTTAGGTTTTCTTTTATTTGTGGTTTCGGTTTCATCAGTGCCGAGTGTTGAATTAGCTTTTGCTTTGTTGGGTCGTTCACTGTCATTATTAGATTTCTGTACGGGGATTTCTATGCTTTCTAAATTCTTAAGCATTTCCTCATCATTGAGGCTTGCGTCTGACAGGCCCCCTGTACTAACTTTCCTAACTTTACCAGCAGCTTCATCGTTGCTTCGAGGTGCCTTTCGTTTAGCCTTTTTCATTTTAATAGAACCCAAAACCTTTTCCAATTTAAATCGTTTCTCAATGAATTTCCTAAAGAAATTGATGTCGGTTTTGGGTGATTTACGCATTTGATTCGATGGTGGGCTCCATTTTGTTGTAGGTTCTGCGTCTTCTTTGGAATTGTTGTTTGCAGCTTTCTGTGTGTTACTCTCGCTTTCTTGTAGTGCGTCTGGTTCATCGGTGTCCTCCAGATATCTGATGTTGATTTCTTCTGAAAGGAGAATATTGATTATGTATTATTGAAGTAAAACTTCTTTACGCACCGCTTGACTTGGAGGGTAAGCTGGTGAATGCGTGACGTGAGCAGATATTCGAGAGGGAGTTTTTTTTTTTTAGGTACTTTTAGCCACTTATGCGTAGCCATGTCAGCCCCATAGGTACTCTCTTTTGTTTTTTTTTTAACTAGATATCCGAACACATCACCCCGAGAGGGAGATATAAGTGAGCAAAGGTAGAAAGAGAGGGAGTTACGTTTCGTATATTACTGTAGGGGTAAGAGAGAGGTGCGAGCACACATTTTCTTTCTCTCTTTCTCTTAGCCAGTTATATAGATACCATACAGATAGATATAAAGAAGTTTTACTTCACTCATGTGGTCTAAAGAACAATAGTTTTATTGATTTTTTTATTATTTGACTGAGCGTCGAGACTAGCACGTCTTTCACCTGATGGTAAGTGGTAAGCCTGCCCATTACAGTTACAGTGCCACCCAGAACTTTGCATTGCATAATTTTGCGCGGCACTGCACTGTGCTCGTCATCCTGAGACATCGGCTCTAAAGTCTCATATGCCAAGTAATTTCGCTGGAAACAGTGCCCTTCGAACCGGAACACAGTATTATTTTCACACTACAGCTTGGCCGATAATCATCTGAATCTTCTAGTGAATAGATATCTTCTAGGCAAGCGTGCTCCACCATTGACTGCATTCTCGCTTACCATCCGGTGAGACTGCGGTCAAATGCTTGCCTATACTGCAATAAGAAAATTCTGATGACAGCATCTTGTCACACCTGCGTGATCATCGTCCTCCCACCACACCGGGCTGGGGCAGGTGAGGATCTCCATCAGGTCCTCGTCGTCCATCCCCTCCTCGTCCGCCAGCCTCACGAGCTCGCTCATGGTCAGCTTCTGCTCTTCCGGGGGTGGGGATTCTAATTCTGAAAATTTTTGCATATATTTTGTAAATTCTATGAAATATTTTGTAAATCAATATTGATAATAAAATTAAAGTGTCTGTCTATGATTTAAGCTGTGCCGTGTGTTTTGTG
Source organism: Campaea margaritaria (assembly GCA_912999815.1). Classification (NCBI taxonomy): domain Eukaryota; kingdom Metazoa; phylum Arthropoda; class Insecta; order Lepidoptera; family Geometridae; genus Campaea; species Campaea margaritaria. The sequence goes on from OU538818.1 coordinate 4,538,953, forward strand.
TGGCTGTGTGTGTTAGGGGTCAGAATATATGTACTTTTGTAATGGTGCCGCGTTATTTATTATTTCTAAGTAAATGCCCAAATGTAAGTGAAACTCTAAAATAACAGTTTTAAGAATCCCTTCTGTCTGTATGAAATCTTATCTCAAATTGTGACGGCCTCTGTAGCGTAGTGCGTAGTGATAAGCCGCCTGCGAAGCGTGAGGTTGCGGGTCCGATTCCGCATGGGGCAAAGATTTGTGTGAGTCACAAATATTTGCTGTGAGTCTGCGTGCTTGTGGGAGCATGGTCCTCCCTGATTCCCTAGATACAGGGAGTCCTAGTTAGGGGTCAGGATCCATATATGTGATCCACCAAGCAGTAGTGTGTAAATTACTGTGTTCCGGTTTGAAAGGAATTGTTCCCAGGGAAATTACTGATATGACTTTAGAGCCAATGTCTCAGGGTGACGAGCGCAGTGCAGTGCCGCGCAGGATTATGCATAGCAGTGTTTTGGGTGGTGCTGTGTGGGTGGGCAGGCGCAGGCTTGCTTGTCTCATCACTCAGTCAAATAAAAAAAAACTTCAAAAGGGGTTGAATAGATTTCAACAAAAGTTTTTGAGATTAACACAGGAATTTTAACTTAAATATTCAATTCCAATTTTCCAATTTCCATTTTAATATCCAGCCGGGTTTGGATAACATATATATATATATATAAATATTTGTAAGTGTGAACACGGCACACGCATGTGTTTGTGTGGGTACAGCTATTTGAACACATTATTAATAAATAATAATATTAACATTTATACCTTCATTTAATTTATTGAAATGGTATACCTCTATGTGGAATTCCCCTCTTTCTCTTGTTCGTAGTTGCAACCACTTTGTACTGGTGTTTTGGTTCTAATACAACCTTCTTCGTAGCCAAGTTTCGTTTCACCTTATCTGGATAAAACTCTTTGCTCTCCTCAACGTCCAGACTCTTTGAACGGGCGACCTTTTTGTTCTTAACCTCTGAGGTTGGACTCTTTGATTTTTTTATGGGTTTTGTTCCGTTGACAGATGCGCTGTCCGAAGTAGTTTCGGTGAGATCGAGAGTTGGTATGTCACCCTTTTTGGAGGTTTCGTTTAAGTTTTTTAGTAGTATAGACTTTGTGGTGATTGTGATGTTTGGGCGGAGGAGCAGCTGGCTTAGCGTTTTCATGGTCTGACAGTTGAGTTTTTGTCGGGCCAGTTTGTTTCTAGTCAGCATGGTTTCTTTACTGGTTGGTAACACCGAAGCCATCTTGCTTCTATTTGGTTCTGAAATTTGAAAAATAAAATAAAAATATTGAAATGGTAAAAAAAATATTTATAAATTAAATAAATAAATACGAAACTGAGGGTGAGGAATATGGGTTGTTGATGATGATGATGAATGGCTAAGATTTTTTATGAGAATAGGAAGGAAGGTACTATAGAATTCTAAGGAAGATTTTTGGGAGTTGTGTAGGTCCAAGCCAGGGGTTAAGAATTCCATTGAATGTGATTACCTATATAAAAAAAAATATTATCTATTACTTCTGTACTAGCTTACCATAATAATATATAATAGGTAATTAAATTAAACCCAAATTGAGAAATTGCTAGGCCCATCCACCCCTAACTTTGAAAAGTACCAAATACTATACTAGATGGCGCTTTTAGCAATATATTCCCAAAAGGAAAAGGCTTGGCATGGTCTAAGAGAAACACCGTAACAAAACTGAAATTCTAAATAACGACTATTTTATCAAGTCACATAAATAATATAAAACCCAGTTAGTATGTAAATAATATGCAATAAATGCTGAAAATAGCATGTGGGTAATATTGTATCAAATAATAAATCAGTCATCTCTTTCTAAAGCATTAGGTGGAACGAGACAGTTATACTACATTATTATCAATATCGGAACACAGGTAGGCTTTCACGTGCCTATTTCTAGCAAACGTTAAATCGAATTCTAAATAGGTATTGGTAATTGGTCAATAAAATTACCATAATTATTAATAAAAACTGGTGCAAAATATTAGTAGTACTACTTAAACTCACCTATTGTTTAATACGTCTGTTGCTCGCTGTCCCCGTTGTCCTCGTATCGTCCACGCCCAAAGATAATAATATTAACAGGAACTACCAAAACTACCAGTAAAACTAATTATTTAATGTAAACTCTGGTCACAAATTCGAGGACACATTGTTGGAAATGGACTTTATCGTCCAATAAATCGGGCCTCGCGGATTAAATTCGACATACAGCGTACCCAGTGAAGAGATAGTAAGTACGTAATAGTGATGTGCCGGTGCCGCGTCGTTGACGTAATTTTACAGTACTACTTCGATTGCGCAGTTTGGAGAATCGATATTGCCAGGGCAACAGTCTTTAGGGCAACAGTTTATTGACCAGATCAGATTACCGGTTAACAAATTAAAATAATCAAAACAAATTAAATTAAACTATAAGAAATCGGTAATATACTTTGTCTACGTTTTTCTCTAATTGTCACGTTATAATAATTTCAATGAAAACTATAATCTCGTAAATAGTTTTATGCGTACAACTGATTTCTGCTTACGTGTGCATATTCTTTATAGATCACATCGATTCACAAAACACAGACCTCAAATAACTATAGCAGACTAGCTGCGCCCCGCGGTTTCACCCGCGTAGTTCCAGTTTTGTCCCACGGGAACATACTATCGGGATAAAAAGTGCCCTACTACTCTATCGTGGTTATAAACTATTTGTGTTCCAAATTTCACTCGAATCCGTTTGGTAGTTTTTGCGTGAAAGAGGAACAAACAGCCATCCATTCTCACAAACTTTCGCACTTAAATGTTAGTAGATTTAGTAGGGAGGATAAAATTAAATGAAACATACTGTCTATTTGTGAAAATATAACTAACCTGGAATGCCTTCATGTAAATATTCAAAAAAACACTAAACCTCATTTGTAGCCCATTTAATACGTGTAAATAAATTCAAAAACGTCTTATTACGATTGGAAATACTTTCAATGGATATCAATAGTACTTTAATGTTTCTATTTCAGTGGGGTACATACCTGCACAGAAGACGTTTAACGTAAATAAATGGATAAAGAACTCAACCCCTATATTATTAGTAAAATAATTTCGTCCGAAGTTACAAGAGATATAAGTATTTTGGGAAAATACTGGATTTCAAAATCCAGCTGGCTTCTATTCTGCCAGCACCTTTGATGGTTGTGATCAAAGAGATTATAACACTACGATATAATAATTGTGAAAAAATTATCTAATAATTACTATGTCAACATGATTCAACAGAAGGAGGTTTTCGATTTTTTTCGGAGACGTAGATGCCTACTTTTCTCGCCTACAATGAATTAATATGTAAAAAATCCCGAGCTGCCCTGTGCGGGCTGCACTTCTACGTTAGAATTAAAAGTGTTCGGGGCTCTCGCTCATCCATGTGCAAGAAGAAACAAGACTTCTTAGGAAAAACTCGTCTCTCCATACCTCTGTTAAATCGACCAAACTCCATGGTCAGCTGAGCAGCACTATTAGTTGACACCCCATTGACAGTTCATTATTCAAACTGACATTTGACGACTTTGACGTTATCGAAGTAAACAGAATAGAACAGCTGACGGCACGCACGCACACATTTGTTGCTTTTTCAATTTTAGTTTGTTCTTTGTTTTTATTTTAAGTTTTTTGTTTTTATTTATTTCCATCATCCCTGACAACCAAAATCATGAAGGAAAAACGTGCAGTGAAAACTACTGCGAATAAAAAGGACTTCCGCTGCAACGTATGTAATAAATCCGGATTTGCAAGCTCGTACAAGTTGAATGCACATTTGTTCCTCCACAAAGCTATTCCAGCCCGATACACATGCCATTATTGTCCGAAACAGTACTACAGATCTGATGAATATTCTAGGTATGTATTTTTTGGCATTCTATTCCTATAAATATAACTTTTAACCATGATTCGAAATACGATCTTATATAGGTCATTCACTCAATCATTTACGGTTGCTGGGAGATAATTGGGACTAACTATCTCCTAATTAAGAAGTCACATTACAGAGTTTAAATGTTTAAAACATTTGTTAAGGTTAATCTCTTAAAAAAAGACTATTACTCTATTAATGACTATGTTAAAGACAAAAATACATGGCCTCAATGCCCTCAATGTCCCAATCTCTATGATAATGCTAACACGTTAACTGTTGATAACACAACAGTGGTGCTTTTCATAACTTGCTGTGAGTATGGGAAAACATAACTGGTGTTAGCTGTATGGGAAAACGCAACCATGTGTGCAGAGCCGTCCATGTGGCTAGACAAGAAAATCGGCACAGCAGTCAAAGTGTTAACTCTTTCCATGACTTCTGGTCTATTACTAGCTACTACTAGCAAATCCTTTCTATATGAGTCCAGTTCTTCACTCCATCTTCGCTGGGGTTTTTATTTTCTATTTATTTGACTGAGTGACGAGATGAGCAAGTCGTTCACCCGATGGTAAGCGCTACGCCTGCCCATAACAGTTACAGCACCACCCAGAACACTGCATTGCATAATCCTGTGAGGCACTGCATTATGTCTGCTATCGATTATGGCACTGCACTGCGCTCTTAACCCTGAAACATTGGCTCTAAAGTCCCATATGCTCAGTAATTTCGCTAAGAACAATACCCATCAAACCGGAAAACAGTAATGTTTGCACACCACTGCTTGGTTGAATATCTGGCGGCGGTGTGGTCCTCCCCCAGGGTGTCCTCTTGCAGAAGAGGCCTCCCACTACTAACGTGACCGACCATGTTTTAACATTTTAGTCTTTATTAATTGCTACTAACTGACACATTTCTATTTCCAGGCACATAGCCATCCACGAGAAGAGTCAGAAGCTGCACCACTGCGATTACTGCGACCGGGGCTTCGTAGACAAGCGGAACCTCATCATGCACCTGAGCATTCACGACGACTTGCCGAAGTACTCTCACAGTAGATACGACTGCGTCGCGTGCGGAGCCAGCTACTGCGAGGAGCGACTGCTCAAATACCACATAAGAAAGGAGCATCTAAATTTAGAGACGACGGAACCCATGCACATTAGCAAAAGCCTTAACGAAACTTGGATTGAAAACGTAATGGACATGAAAAGCTGCGTCGAAATAACTAAAGTGAAAGCAAACGTATTGACGATTAAGAGGTGTAAGATTAAACGGAAGAAGGATATCAAAGGTGACGAGGAGAAGAATGCGTTTCAGCAGTACATAGCTTCCGTATTCGCGATGAAAAGGAATAATTATTCTCGTGCGATCTGCGATTATTGCAGCAAGGAGATGTTGAAGAAGAGTATTGTTGGTCATATAAGGGAACGGCATTTGAAGCTGAGGAGGTTCCACTGCGATGTTTGTAAGCGGAAGTTTATGAGGCATTATCAGCTTTGCTACCATGCCTGTGGGCAAGAGAGACGGAGGCGGACCGCAAAGGTTGAAAATCTGTTGTAGTTTTTTTATGTGACTGTTTAACAAGACGAGCAAGTCGCCGGTTACAGTGCCACAGCTTTTAATTGCATTGTCAAAAAGTATTTCAAAATTGTCACTGTAAAAGTGTAAATGCGTATTTTACGTTATTGGCCAACAGTACCAGTAGTAGGAAGGAACTTGTCTAGGTTTAGTTTCGCTGATGTTTTACTAGAGTGCGCTAGTTTACGTGCTCGTTACGTGCGCTAGTGTGCTAATTTTTTTAACCACTTATGTGTTGCTATGTCAGCCACATAGATACTCTCTTTTGTTTTTTAACTAGATGTCCGAACACATCACCTTAAAATAAACAGGTTATTTGCCTTTACTGATGTCGGTTCACTCAGTATAGATTGAGACACCCCTATATCTAAATAATTTGCCCCGAATCCCTCAACTTTTGTCTGAGTGATTCACTACGGGTACTCTCCATCAAAAAGTGTTGGATGTCCTCTCTGGAGCCTCAAATTTCACAATTTGATGAATTGGCTTTCCGCATGAGGATCTTGAACTGATTGAGTGGAATGAGTCTGGATTAGCAGGGAGAAACATAATTATGTAATAGGAAAAGTTGTAAAATTAAATTTATATACATATTCTTATATTCTGTATTGTACACAAGTATTTACAGAAGTAGGTATTAGGAAAAAAAGATTTGTAATGGCGAGCTTCACCCTAATACGAGTTAACTTCCAGTAAACCGTCTTAATGTAATAGTATAATATTGTGAGGTTGGCCCGAACTTTCTGTGGGCCTTAGATATGTAATTAATAATCCTTACTTATATTATAAATGCGAAAGTAACTCTGTCTGTCTGTCTGTTGCTCTTTCACGCCTAAACTACTGAACCGATTGAAATGAAATTTGGTACAGAGATAGTCTAGAGCCTGAGAAAGGACATAGGGTACTTTTTAATGCGATAAAAGTATTGTAAGGGTTTGAAATAGGGGATGAAAGTTTGTATGAAATCTACATTGACAGCGAGTAACATAGGCTATTTTTATCCCCATATTCCCGCGGGAACAGGAACTACGCGGGTGAAACCGCGGGGCGCAGCTAGTTATTAATACTTGTTATATTTTCCTGTTGCATAATAATTTATGTTAATGTCTATTGTTTTCCATTCATCACACTGTTATAGGAAGCTTTCGTGAGATGTTCACGGTTATGTTGGATGTTTGTTTTTTTTTATTAACCTTTCCACGTGACACTTAGGGGCTTAAATTACTGCTAGTTATCGATAGTATTTCAGAGACTCGTTTGATTTTACTTTTTATAGTATTTGTTTTTCTTTTTTAACAGTATTTTTGACGAGTGACGGATTTCATTGTTATTAATAAAATGGCGTATTTTTTATAGGAAATTGAAGATATTGGTGGTTAGTCACCAAATTAGATAAAAAAATCGGTGCGCCGTTCATTCAAATATTGTCATAGTTTGCATGTCTATTTAAACTTAAAGAAAATGCACAAAAAGACTGAGTTGTTCAACAAGTGCCTTTCTATGTTGTAAAGTGTTAGAATATTTACACGCATGTTAAATAATTAAATATATAATATTTACTATTTTAAGATTTAGATAAAGATCGACTCATTTTTGTGACACATTCGAATCGTTTGTTCGGTGTCGCGTGCATGGAAATTATTAGGTAATTTTCTGATGTGCCAATGCGTTGCTGAAGTTGCGTGAGAAAGAGATAGCGCATAGTCAAATCTATGCGTTAGAATGGGAAGGGCTAAGCCTAGGGCCTAGAGCGTAAAACTAGTATTTATTCCGGGCCGTTTTTTTTAAATATGAATGGGTTTGCGCTTGACCATTATTTTTCGCACTGATGTTACGCGGCGATGCGGTCTCCGATACGGTATACGATAATACGATTTAACGCAAAAATGAGGACTTGATATTTTGTACTTAAATATACATTTTATGTTCATTAATTCTTATTGTAATTTTTTAAGTAAAAAAATATTTTACTGTTATTGTTGAAGAAGTTTTGGTAAATCTTGAGATTAACCAGTAGATGCTATTTTTCTATTAGATAATATGTATAATTTTATTGTCCTGTTGTCATTTATAGCTGCATTATATGACTAGCTGAATGACTCGTAGGTAGTTATGGGTAATACATACATGACTCAAGTTAAAATAATTTAACACAAATTAAGTTGAATAAATTACGTTTACTCATTTTCCGAAGTATTATTTTCCAAATATTTCAAGCTAGAGCAGCTCGGATGGGTTTTGTAATCGTGGCGACGAAGCTTTTTAGTTAATTGAAAATTAAAAAATGTTTCCATCTCGTTCAGTGATTGTTTTAATTTGTTACTCTTTAACGGCATATATCCCGGGCCTCCTGTCCAAGAAGTTTCTTCTTTCTTTGGCGTTTTATCGTGCCTCTTATTTTTTTTAGTGATCAAGTCAACGACCAAAGGCTTGTCCGATTTTGATACAGTTCTCGTGGTTGGATCGACTTTGCCGCAGTCAGTTACACATGCGTAGTTCTTTTTGTCATTTTTCATTATCCTTGAGTACAGGATGTGGTTAGTCGAATTTATTATTCGGAAGGAAACGTAGTCCCGAGTTATCTGAAATAAGAAAGTGTAGATTATTAAAACACTAAAAATTCGTTGCTGTAAAAAAATCGAAGCAATAAATGGTACAATTATTATTTATTGTGTATTTCTGGTTAGGTAGAATTAATTGAACAACGATGTGTGACTATAATCTATGTATACATCGAGGTTACGTATATGCCTCCCTCGGATGCGGCCAATTCCCAGTTTTCCCTACTTCAGACTTTGCCGGTAACATTCGAATAACATAAGACAAAGTTATTGATGATTGCTTAATAAATAAATACCTACATAAATACACAATTAACTCATGAAATGAGCAAAATTTGAAGTATTGATTGCCTCTTACCAAATAAATAGTCGAAATTTCGCAAAAATCCCGCCCATTGCAGAGTATGGAAGGATAACGTTCGGAAACCTCCTTATTGTAATCTTTTATGAGTCGCCACTTCGTTTCTATTGGATTATCACACCATCTTGTAATATCATTAAATTGGACAACAGAAGGGCATGGTTTATCTACATTTGTGGAGTTCATTAAATTCGTTGCACACAGTTCCAGCTCGTTAATTACTGAAACGATCTCAAAGGGACATGCTGGTGGAGTATCTTCGATGACCTGTGAACGAGTTTTTGAACGAATTAAAAAAGGAAAACTAGTGATGTTCGCATACAATAAGTGATCGAAACACGTCATTACTATTAAATATATATAAATGTTTCGTAAAAAATCATATATCATTATAGTTTGCCTGAAGTTTTCATCTTTATTTTCATATCTCGGTTACTTTTGGAGGTTAATTTAGAAGTAATTTGGCGCCCGTAGATATTTATCTCAGATTAGTTACTGGGTGATTTAAGCTAAGCTGTATTACCAATCAAATAATGTTTGAAATACACACCATGCCTAGAGTTTACTGTTACAGCTTACCCAATAACTACCGCTATTACAACTAGTACAATTCACACTATTTTCACATTTGTAGCAAACTATTTTGTTTCCATCTGGATATTTAACTCTTCGCCACGTCCGCCAATATGGACCTCTTTTGTATGTGTATTTTACTCCCTCCATCGCAATTAAAACTCTAAACGCTTTTTCAATTTTATTCACTTCTTTCAAATCGGTGTGATTTTCGTTAATTATGTAGTGTGTGATTCCATCCACATAAACACTACTGTTGGATAGATATTGGTCGAGAAACTTGACACGTTTGGCAGTAACCCGACTCTGCCTTCTTTTGTCTAGAAAGTTCTGTCTGGAATTTTTCTTTTGGTCAAATGTCGTGGACACGTAATCCGGCGAAAAGCTTGGTTCTTGTAAAATGTATGAATTTATCGTAACACTAGTGCAAAAAGTATAAATTAAAAGAAGTTTCAATTTAAAAATCATTATGTACGCGTGTGTGTCAAAACTGCAAGCAATAAGCACGTAAATGAATGTGCGGTAGTGAAAAAAATAAAGCAAATGCATTTGTAAATATTATGTTTCCAGTGGTGTTCAGGAAATTCGATTTTCTTTTTTAGCAACATCATATAACCAATTTCATTCATCATTTTTCATTCAACCCCGAGTACTGCGACTAGGAGTATTTTTCAACAAAATATTCTCACTATTTATAATATTTTGTACATATAAGAATAATAATTTAGCTCTAATTTTTCTATGGTTGAGGTTAAAGTTACCAAGTATGTTCAATTAATTAATATAATTTTCGACCGTTGGTTTCACCATTGTCTTTGAAAAATAGTTGAGTTGAAAGAAGAGAAACAAAGATTTACAAATTGTTTGTTATATTCTACATGCTAATTATTAACAATTGCGATAATTGATAGATAATAGTAAAAGATAATTGTTATACATACAAGGACAACACTAGTATATGAATGACAATCATTTACGTTTTCATTCAATCCAACAACAAATCAAGGTTGCCAGCTTTTGGTTAATTCCACGAATGTTGGTGATATTTTGATTTGGTGAGGGTATTCTATCTCTATAACTACATGCCATACTGCAAGCGTTTATACCAATATAGGTTGTACTTTCACATAATATGGCGAGAAAATCTAATTTCATTTTTTTTTTCATTTTTGGAGCTTAACAAGGTAACGAATGTAAATGATAACGGAATTTTCGATAATCCTAGATACTAGTTCACGTTAATTTAAGGAAATATTGTACAAAGGATTGACGCGTATTCTATTTTACTCGATCTAGACCGAAAATCGAAGAACATGTTTAAAATTTAAACATACTAGAAGCGAAATGAACCGCCTTACGTTTTAATTTTTTTGTAGGATAGTACAGATTACTACAGACCTCTGGTGTCAGAGTTCATAAGGCCGCCATGCCATTTATAAGTATACCCATGACATATTTTATAGTAAAAATCATTATTAGTAATTTATGTTTAAGAAATGTATTATGTTACTATTCGTAATTAAACAGTAAGCTATGAAAATTAAAGCTTAAATAAATAGTGGGTGATTGACCTCGACAAAATGTAAAATCAATCGATTCAATTTCAGAGGAGTTTTCAAATAATTACCTGGCAGCACTGTCATTCATTCTTGACTTTCATTCAATCAATCAAACTTCAAACAAAATGAATCCAATCATTCCCTGTGAAAATATGGAAGGCAAAGGTCGTCTCTCTTCGAATTTTATTAAAAAATCCCCATTATCCTAGCGTTTAATCGCTAGAAGTGACAAACAATCGTGTGACATGAACCAGTGAGTTCGCGCGTGTGTATTTGTGTTCGTTTTGTGGATTTCTTTTTGTAGTTTTCTACATTGTTATTGTGTGAATGTACAGCTGATTTTTCGTAAGTACTCGAAAGACATTATTTTAGATTTTCCATGCACATTCGCCTCACCACTACGCGTATTTATACACCGTCATCCACAAGCCGCACGTTTACTAACTATTTCGTTTGCTGCATAGCGTAGAAATGACGCGAAACTCAAATGGAATGTTTGTCACAACAAAGGCCTGTTGTTTCGGAAATACCTATTTTGTAACCAGAACACCAGATAAAAATAATAGATAAGCCCTCCATAAGCTCTGTCAATGGTTTTGGAGGTTTAAAGCTGGTGATAAATACGTGTCTAATAAAAAAATATCCTACATACTAGGTATATACTTGTTGCTCACAAAGAACTTCATTGTCTCAATATTTACTAAGGGAAATTGTCTCAGAGATGTAATTTCGATAAATCTCTAAATATTTTTATTTTTATAATTTGTCAAGCTGTAATATTAGCTTCATGGTGATGTGACAAGATAGATAGATAGATAGAAAACTGACACCAAATTGTATAAATCAGAGAGAAAAAACATAAATTAATAATAGGTACAATGGGCGGTCTTATTGCTTAAAGCGATCTCTGCCAGACAACCTTTGGATGGACGAGATAGAGAGCAGGAATGAGTTATAATCAGTTGACATCAGTATCAAAATATCAATACATATTTATATTTAATTAAAAGCCTAAAAATAAGTTTTAAGCTTCTAACTTCAAAAATTACGAAACTTCCATACAAACTTTCATCCCCTATTTCAAACCCTTACAGTGCTTTTATCGCATTAATAAGTACCCTATGTCCTTTCTTAGGCTCTAGACTATCTCTGTACCAAATTTCATTACAATCGGTTCAGTAGTTTAGGCGTGAAAGGACAACAGACAGACAGACAGAGTTACTTTCGCATTTATAAAATAAGTAGGGAAGTAGGGATATACCAATTATACAATAGCCTGACAAGCCTGGTTTTCATTAAGAAACTAATCCAGCATAAGCTGTAGAAGGACAAGAAGCTATAGGAGGAAGATTAAACGCAACAGCTGTCTCACATCTAGTAACACATATTGCATGAGAGCGAGTGAAACAGCAAACTTCCCACAGTTTTTATTATTTCATTTATGGTCCATAATGTAATAAGATAGATTGGTCGGGTTGTTTATTTTGCTACTGAATTATGTCATGGCTCCAAAGCTTTGTGAACAAAACAAGTGAGTAACTACTGACTCTTTGCCTGTTTTGTATGGCTTCCATTATTCTATCCTACTAATATAATAAATGCGAAAGTTTGTGAGAATGGACGGATGGATGTTTGTTTCTCTTTCATGCAAAAACTAATGAACGGATTCGAATGAAATTTGGAACACAGCTAGTTTATATCCAGGATTGAGTGATAGGGTACTTTTTATCCCGATAGTATGATATTAAAACATAAAAAAAAGGTGGAGTAAGGGTCGGATGCACACGGCAGTACTCCTCGACACAGTGCGTATTGTCAGGAGGTTCCTCTCTCTGCAGCCCTACTTAACCATCGGTAGCCTGGGCCTTGCTCCGCTACCGGTGGTATCCTAGGTTTAACTTTGTTTTGTAATATTTTTAACTAATTTCATTACTGATTATTTTGTAGGAATATTGAAAAAAAAAAAAAAAAAAAAATTAAGTGAATAATAATAATAATAATTTAGTGTGTCCAATCCGGACAGGGCCCCCAAGGTGGATTACGCCTTAACCCTCCTCACGACAGCGAGGGGAGACCCGTGCTCACCAGTGTGCCAATATGCAACAATATAAAGGTGAAAAAACTAATAAAAATGTGTTAAATAATTATTTGAGCTTAGAGTTAAGATGGTAAGCGCCCTGAATATTGTTTGAAGGTTAATTTGTAATTTCAGTGTCCTCTTCCACAAGAAAATGAGAATATTGGCTCACGCTGGCTCCGTGCCAGATATAATTAGGTTAAACCTGGGATTTCCCACTGACAGTTTAATCGGAAACATTTACCGGCACAAATAATGTGGTGATTCCGATGCCATTAAAATACCACTTTAGAATTATCGCCTGTTTTACAAGCTTCAATCTCTCGCATGCATAGTTATGCTCAACGGGAGTAGCCTACTGGGAGAACGCCCGCTATGCAAGAAGGTCACGAGTTCAAATCCCAGTGCGGTCATGGTCGAATGTGTTTCTTGTAAAATATATGTACGTAATTATCACTCGCTTTTTGGTGTAGGAAAACAATGTGAGGAAAACACACATACCTACCCGGGAATTATTTTTGAGGTGGGTATGTTAGGCACCAAGCGGGACTAATTCCTCACAGCGAACAGTCAATGGTGGAATGAACTGTTCGTGGTGAGGCCCCTGGTTTCGATTAGTGGATTATATACTTATGAAAGGAATATATTTACTGACAGAACTTAAATAACAAAATAAATAAAAGGAAAACTTACTAAAACTAAAAACTTAAAAATCTAACAAAAGAAATAAAAAATATTTTTTTTTTTTTTTTTTTATATAAATAAAATTAATAATAATTAAAAAAAAAAAAAAAAAATTCTTCCGAAATAATTGTCGCGCATATATATAGATTTCCTCAGAGAGACTTCGTCACCGATCGTTAAATCTCGAATAAGGATATTCGACACACCTCGTATTAATTTCACGAACGATTTTATATTTTATCTCAACAGTATACAGTTGAAAATGTATATTGTTGTTTGTTGAAGAGAAGGTAAACGAAAACGGTTCAAAGAAATCGAGCTTATGGACGTAATGTAGTCAGTATTAGATCATCTGTGGTAATGTAAGGACAGTAAGAGCTGTTACGCACTGCCTCCGATCCCAATCCGTGATCTCTGATTCAAATCCAAGCGATTCAGTGGCCACCTTTTGGTATAATGCGTCATTTAAATATTCAAATTAGCTGCGCCCTGCGGTTTCACTCGCATAGTTCGCGTTCCCGTGGGAGTACGAGGCTAAAATATAGCTTATAGCTGGTGCCCGCAAGCTTTCATCCACTATTTTTATTTCACCCCCTTAAGGGTAACATTTTTAATGCCATGTTTATTTAGGTTGCTGCTATTTTCAAACTAAACTGGATCCAGTTTAGGTTGAAAATGGCAGCAACATAAAAAATTAGACGTGACGGTACGATTATGCGACGCGGTTCAGTTTAGGTGTTCAATTGAATCGCTATAGGATGTCGTTGTATACCTCCAGTACCTAGTTATAGTTAATTGCGCTTACTGGTAGTAGATAATCTTGGCATTTAGTCGTAAGTGTGAAAAATGTCAAGTGTGAGTAAATAAGGTAATCATCGACCGCGAATATACCGATATTTAATTTTGATACTTTAATCACTCACTTTGATACAATTTTTTTTTAATATTTTTTTTTTTTTTTATTGCGATTGAAATATCTCTGGCTCATTACTGTTGCTTATTAGTGCTATTCATCGTCATCATCGTCAACCCATATCCTCTCACTGCTGAGCACGGGTCTCCCCTCACTTTCGCGAGGAAAGAAAGTCTCATATGGCCAGTAATGTCGCTGGAAACAGTGCCCTTCAAACCGGAACACAGTATTGTTCGCACACTACTGTTTGGCGGATGTATATCTGGCAACAGGCGGTCTCATGCAGAAGAGGCCTAAGTGTCATAAAAAAAATATCTATAAATGTATTTTTCATCGCAAAACTCGATAGAAAGTTATTAGGCCGTAAAAGAACCCTCTTAAAGCCAGATCGTTTCTGAGTCATATAATTAAACGGCGTCTAAACATTCCATGGCGGAGGCGACCTCATAAAGACAATAGCTTTAAGAACCGTGACGTCACAATGACTTAAGTGGGCCTAATTTAGGGCTGTCAAGTATTGTAATAGTGTCGTCGGATCTAGGCCATCGTGAACGCAGGCCCTCGGAAAGTTTGCGCATGCAGTCACGAAGAAATGTTTCAGTGCCCCGTGCCTTGTTCTCAGTAGGTGGGGAATAATGGGAAATGCCAGGCGGCCAACCCTAACTGGCCAAATCCTAACTCGCTTCCAAAATACGAACACTTTGACGCTTTCTGCGGCGACACTTCACGATTGCCTAGGTAAATCGACACTATTGTGGAAAGCGCCGGGCGGCTGGCTGATCACGTAAAATAGCAAAAGCATAGCGACAGCAATAACTAAACAATTTCGGAGGTGGATAGAGAATTTTGGTGGTAGCTAGGGGAGGTTTTTGTAGTGGGAGGCCTCTTCTGCAAGAGACCGCCTGGGGAAGTACCACAACTTTACCAGATATTCATCCGCCAAGCTGTAGCGAGAAATTATTACTGTGTTCCGGTTTGAAGGGCACTGTTTCCAGCGAAATTACTGGGCATATGAGACATTAGAGCCGATGTCTCAGGGTGACGAGCGCAGTGCGCCGCGCAGGATTGTGCAATGCAAAGTTCTGGGTGGCACTGCAACTGCTATGGGCAGGCGTTGCGCTTACCACCAGGTGAACGACTTGCTCGTCTCGTCCACTCAGTCGAAGGGTCGTGGGTTCACATCCCAATGCGGGCACGTACCAATGTGCTCTTTGTAAAACATATGTACGTAATTATCACTCGTAAAGTGAAGGAAAGCAGCGTGAGGAAACCCACATAGCTACCCGAGAAATATTCCGGAGGTTGGTATGTTGTCTACCCACCCGGACCGGGCCCCCGTGGTGGATTATGGCCTAACCCTTCTCGCGAAAGTGAGGGGAGACCCGTGCCCAGCAGTGGGACGTTATGGGTTGTTGATGATGATGACATCTTCTGAATGTAACTAATTATTATCGCTCGTGTGTTTTCGGATTACGGGCACACCTTAATGTTTAGTTTTTAGGGTTCCGTACGCAAAGGATAAAACGGGACCCTATTACTAAGACTCCGCTGTCTATCTGTCCGTCTGTCACCAGGCTGTATCTCATGAACCGTGATAGTTAGAAAGTTGAAATTTTCACATATGATTTGTTGCTGTTGCCGCTATAACGACAAATACAAAAAAAAAAACAGAATAAAATAAATATTTAAGGGGGCTCCCATACGACAAACGTGATTTCTTTAGTCGATATTGATAACGGCAACAGGTAGACGCTTAAAATATTCTCAGAATATTTAGTTATATATTCACTTTAATAATGAATAGTTAAAATGAAAATAATTTTTCCGTTTTGATATAAAATGGTACGGAACCCTTCGTGCGCGAGTTCGACTCGCTCTTGGCCGGTTTTTTGATGATTTATTTGATAACGACTTTATCTCAATTGACATTACATTACGTGATTAGCCGATTATGTACTTCATGGATAACATCACATGATTATACGTGGCATTTAATAAATTGTAGTTCTAAAGTAGTTTTTTATCGCGCGGCTTTGTTCACGTTACCCCGAAAAAAAATATATTTAACTCGTTCACTGCTGAAAACACAGACGTCGTGTTTTTTCTAACTTGCCGCGGGTGCGGGAAAACACAGCTGTGGTGTTAGCGCAGCTCACGTGCCGGCTGTGCGGCGCAACACAGACGTGTGTGTGTAACGCGGCGCTACTACAGCGCGGCTCACACAGACGGCGCGCCAGTGCTGGGAAATGCACGCGGGCCGTGACGGTGGCCAAATGTAAAAACTGGTTCAGCTGTCAACATGTTAAGGCGGTTCTCCTGCCCGTGTTTTTATCCACACACTACACAAAACATTCTCACTTTTGACAATATATCTTATTTGATAAGAAAACATCAAAAAATTTGCATAAAAAACAATGTTTTGTGTAGAGGTTTTTGTGTAGTGTGTAGACTAACAAATTGTGCGTGGAGTCTCTCCGCGCGGAAGAAGCGAAACTTCGTAATGTGGAAATGAAAACGGAAAGGGGTAGTAATTGATTTTCAGTGAAATCATCATCTCATCATCAACCCATAACGTCCCACTGCTGGGCACGGGTTACTCCTCACTTTAGTGAGGAGGGTTAGGCCATAATCCACCACGGGGGCCCAGTCGGGATTGGTGGATCACATACCTACCTCCGAAATAATTCTCGGGTAGGTATGTGGGTTTCCTCACGATGTTTTCCTTCACTGAAAAGCGAGTGCTAATTACGTACATATGTTTTATAGACACATTGGTACGTGCATGTACTGGGATTTGAACTCACGACCTTCTGATTGGAAGGCGGACATTCTCCCACTAGGGTACCACCGCTTGAAATCAAATTGAAATCATATTGTTTCTTTAAGACAAACTTTATTAACATCGCTTACAATTCACAATTGATCGCATCTTTTCACTATAATTTTTCAAACGCAACAGTGCTTTCATACCCCCTGATAGCGTCAAACGTTTAACGCAACCTTGTTGGAAGTCGCATTAGAAGTTTCACTACAAAAACACGCGCTGGACACGGTTTCAGATCCACAATTTCTAAACAAACTCGGTGATGAAACGAAGTAATGAACCGCCTCGATCTCGACACAATTAAAATGATAACGGATAGCATGACTGTAAATATAACAACTGGTAATGTAAACAGGAAGCTCAGTTGTTTGTGTCGCTCGAGTTTGCTGGCGGGGCCTTGGCTTGTTGGTCGGGAAAAGTGCGATGGCATCGAGGAACGATTGACTTGAGAATAAGGACCGAGTCGTCGGTGGCATCGAGGAACGAATGACTTGAGAATAAGGACCGAGTCGTCGGTGGCATCGAGGAACGAATGACTTGAGAATAAGGACCGAGTCGTCGGTGGCATCGAGGAACGAATGACTTGAGAATAAGGACCGAGTCGTCGGTGGCATCGAGGAACGAATGACTTGAGAATAAGGACCGAGTCGTCGGTGGCATCGAGGAACGAATGACTTGAGAATAAGGACCGAGTCGTCGGTGGCATCGAGGAACGAATGACTTGAGAATAAGGACCGAGTCGTCGGTGGCATCGAGGAACGAATGACTTGAGAATAAGGACCGAGTCGTCGGTGGCATCGAGGAACGAATGACTTGAGAATAAGGACCGAGTCGTCGGTGGCATCGAGGAACGAATGACTTGAGAATAAGGACCGAGTCGTCGGTGGCATCGAGGAACGAATGACTTGAGAATAAGGACCGAATCGTCGGTGTCATCGAGGAACGAATGACTTGAGAATAAGAACCGAGTCGTCGGTGGCATCGAGGAACGAATGACTTGAGAATAAGGACCGAATCGTCGGTGGCATTGAGGAACGAATGACTTGAGAATAAGAACCGAGTCGTCGGTGGCATCGAGGAACGAATGACTTGAGAATAGGTGACTTATTCGGTGGTGGTAGCGAAGAACGAATGACCTGTCCTTTTTAGTGGGAAAAGCATTAGTTTTTATTAGTATGGAGGAACGAAAAAACTGAGGAAAGGGGAACGTATTCATTTAAGTTGGGATCGAAGAACGAAAAAAGTGAGGAAAGAGAACGTATTTGTTTGTGTTGGGATCGAGGAACGAAAAAACTGAGGAAAGAGGACGTATTCGTTTGTATCAAGGACCGAATTACCTGAAAAAGGGTCAATTATTTGGTGATGATATCGAGGAAAACTGAGGACGGATGGCACCCCTAGTCGTTACAAACGTTTTGCACCCACTTCCTAGAACGCTATCATATATATTTTTTATCTGTACCCAGTTACAATAATGCTGCCATAAAGGTATGCAAATATGTGTATAGTTGTCCACAATGGTGATAGTTTTGCATACAACTCACGTCACTTACTATGATTCTAGGTACAGTGTGGGACAACAGTTTCTAACGGTAGACTAGTAGGCCAATGAAGACATATAAAATACTACAGTAGTTTTAGTAATGAGAGACCTCTTCTGCAAGAGGCGGCCTGGGGAAGTACCACACCGCCGCCAGATATTCATCCGCCAAGCAGTAGTGTGCCAACATTACTGTGTTCCGGTTTGAAGGGCATTGTTTCCAGTGAAATTACTGGACATATGGGACCTTAGAGCCGATAGAATAGAATAGAATAGAATAGAAAAACTCTTTATTGTACACCAGAAACAAAAATAAACACAGTACAGAAGAATTACAATAGGTAAACAAGGGTAGTACAATGGGCGGTCTTATCGCTGAAAGCGATTTCTTCCTGACAACCTTTGGATGGACAGTAAAAAACATTTTATGTGCCGATGTGTCAGGGTGACGAGCGCAGTGCTGTGTTCTGGGTGGTGCTGTGACTGTTATGGGCAGGCGTAGCGCTTACCATCAGGTGAACGACGTGCTCGTCTCGAGGGCGGCTCACACAGACGGCACGCCGGTGCTGGGAAACGCACACGGTCCGTAACGGTGCCCAAATGTAAAAACCGGTTCAGCAGTCAACCCCTTCAAGCATTCCAGTGTCTGAAATAAAACACTTGGTGCCCAAGATCGAGAATCAAATTGTATGTAAAGCATTCATGTCAAGAACTTTGAAGAAATTCAGGTCAATCGAGCGGAGCCGTTTATGTGTGATTGCATTCCGTACGCACTCTGTGGCAATGAGAGGATTTTATATTAGATCGATCGAGGTTCCATCGGTGAAAATAAAAAAAAAATAAAAAATAAAAATATCAAACACGTAAAACTAAAGAGTAGAAAAATAATTTATTTTATGGTAAAAAAGAGGAGTGTGCTTTTTTTTACATCAAAGGGTAATTATAAATACAAAGTAAAAATCACGCTGTTTTACCATTAAATTAATTATTTTTCAACTTTTTAGGCCGGCCTATTTTTAAAGCGTGTTTTATAACTTTAATTTTTTATTTTTATTTTATTATTCCACTGTCATCGGTCCTTGATAAGTATGCAAAATTTCTATTTAATCCGACTTTTTGAAGGGGGTCAAAATTATGTTTAAAGTTTCTAATATGAAAAACTTTTTTATATTTTTATTTTGACTTAGTGACGAGACGAGCAAGTCGTTCGCCTGTTGGTAAGCGCTACGCCTGCCCATAACAGTTACAGTGCCACCCAGAACTTGGCATTACATAATCAGCGTTGTGGTTTGACCACAGCATTATGCTGAGCTCAGGCCTTGTCTGACATCACTGCGCGCCGGCTATCTGCGTACACTATTATGTTCATCGTGTGTTTTCATTTTCTTGTCTTGTCTCTAAATAAGTACGTTGTTCCATGTTGTGAGCAGTTGTGTCAGAATAAATGTTTTTTTTTCTTTCTTTTTTCTATAATCTAGCGCGGCACTGCACTGCGCTCGTCACGCTGAGACTTCGGCTCTAAAGTCTCATATGTCCAGTAATTTAATCATTTACTTTACTGTTGACTGTACAAACAAAATACAAACCTGTTATGGGCATTGTGCTAGGTACAAGATGTCGCAAAAAAAGCTGCCAAGTGCGAGTCAGGCTCGCGCACGAAGGGTTCCCTAAAACCGCAAAATTATTTTAATTTAATCAAGTTTTTTTTTAAAGTGAATATAATAACTAAATATTTTGTGAATATTTCAAGCGTCTACCTGTTGCCGTTATCAATATCGGACAAAAACGAGCAAAAAAATCATTTTTGTAGGTATGGGAGCCCCCTTAAATTTTTATTTTATTCTGTTTTTTTAGTATTTGTTGTTATAGCGGCAACAGAAATAACATCATCTGTGAAAATTTCAACTGTCCAACTATCACGGTTCATGAGATACAGCCCGGTGACAGACGGACAGACAGACAGACAGCGGATTCTTAGTAATAGGGTCCCGTTTTACCCTTTGGGTACGGTACCCTAAAAAGACGTAGCAACATCCAATGAAGTAGGTATGTAGGTATGTAGACATTTACTCACGTTCTTAGATAACAATAAAAACAAGGTCGTTGACCTTGAAGCCGGTTGGTAGATATACTATGTTAAGTGTATTTATATATTACCACTAGCTGCGCGGCGTGGTTTCACCCGCCTCGAGTTTTTTTTTTAAGTGCAAATTTTTACAAGATTAAAAGTATCCTATGTAATCCAGGTAATAAAAAATCCTATGTAATCTGTGTGCCAAATTTCATATGAATCAGTTCAGTAGCTTTTGCGTGAAAGAGTCACAAACATCCATCCATCCATTCATTCATCCATTTATTTATTTATTCTTTAGCACACAAATGGAGTACAAGTAGTACTTAATGCTAAGTGGCATTTTCTACCAGTCATCCTGGAGGTGTAGCTGAAATGGTGATGGTGTGGCGAAACGAGAGAACAGAGAAAAGTATATTTAAAAGATATTTAGTGTTAGAATATTTTATTATAATACAACTAATTATATAACGTTCATTCATTCAATCATTCATTCGTTCAATCATTCATTCATTCAATCATTCATTCATTCATCAATCCTAACAAATTTTCACTATAAAAATGTTAGTAATAACTCTACCTGTTGCCTTCATCGCCGCTTGCGGTGCATTTTTAACCCCTGACGAAGAAGAGAGAAGAGGCCTACCAACACTGCTCGCGCTTCGCAGTCGGCTCGGCATCGTCACGGCACGGAGGCAGACTAATTAATATTACCACGCTTAAAGCCAGTGTAAACTAGTTTAAACTAAGCTCAAGGCCAACTGTTCTAGAGAGGTCATGACCACACAATTTCTCATAGTTGCTAATTGGACTCGTTAACTAAACTGTATAAATCCGTCCGTACGATTGGTTCCGTTAATGCGAGGCAATTTTTTTTAGGGTTCCGTATCTCGTAAGGAAAATGGAAAGGGTTGCCGTCCGTCCGAGTGGTTTCCCCGGATTTGTCTTAGCTTAGAGGAGCGTCTGGCGACCGACGAACCGACTTGCCAAATTCCCCCCCCCCCCGCTATCGTCGCCTGTTAACATGTCCACAGGTTCTGGGGTTGTCACGCGTCTTATCCTGCTTGCCAAATTTTAGAGATTGCAACCCTACCCTTATACATTCTGACTCTGCGTGTTTGTGGGAGCATGGTCCTCGTTGTTTCTGATTCAGGGTGTCCTAGTTAGGGGTGGGAATCTGCGTATATGGTCATGGTAATTTATTTATAGGTAAGTACCTAAGCGGTGGTAGCCTAGTGGGAGAACGTCCGCCTTCAAATCAGAAGGTCGTGAGTTCAAATCCCAGTGCGGGCACGTACCAATGTGTTTCTTGTAAAAACATATGTACGTTATTATCACTCGCTTTTCGATGAAGGAAAACATCGTGAGGAAACCCACATACCTACCCGAGAATTATTTCGGAGGTAGGTATGTGATCCACCAATCCGGACTGGGCCCCCGTGGTGGAATATGTAACCCTACTCACGAAAGTGAGGAGAGACCCGTGCCCAGCAGTGGGACGTTATGGGTTGATGATGATGATGATGAAGTACCTATGAAAACAGCATATTATTATAATTCTTAGGTAACTGTTTGCCTTATTAATGTGTTGTACCATTTTATTACTTGAAGTAGGTACGTGTGCCGATAGAAACAAGGGCGAATGTTGCGTCATGCGTTGTTTATTAGTAACTAGCTGCGCCCCGCGGTTTCACCCGCGTAGTTCCTGTTCCCGCGGGGAATATGGGGATAAAATATAGCCTATGTTACTCGCTGTCAATGAAGCTATCCATTAGTGAAACATTTTTTTAAATCGGTTCAGTTGTTTAGCCGAAACCTTACATATTTCCATACATACTTTCATCCCCTATATTTATTTTGCCCCCTCAAGCTAAATTTTTACAAACTTTGAATGCCAAATTTATTTATATTTAATCAAAAGCTTATAAAATAAATTTCAAGCTTCTAGCTTCAAAAATGACGAAAGTTCATCAAATTTTCATCCCCTATTTCAAACTTTTACAATGCTTTTTTTGCATTAAAAAATACCCTATGTCCTTTCTCAGGCTCTAGACTATCTCTGTACCAAATTTCATTTCAATCGGTTCAGTAGTTTAGGCGTGAAAGAGCAACAGACAGACAGAGTTACTTTCGCATTTATAATATAAGTAGGGATTTAGTTTTCATGATTCATCTTTTATCTTTCTTTTTTTTTATGGCGGAGTATACGTTTGTCTGCATTCGTTGTCAGAGCTATATAAACAGTATGAGGGATGAGTTGTCTTATAAAAACCGGCCAAGTGCGAGTAGGATTCGCGCACGAAGGGTTCCGTACCATTATCTATAAACGAGCAAAAAAGCGTTTGTTGTACGAGAGCCCCCATAAATATTTATTTTATTCTGTTTTTTAGTATTTGTTGTTATAGCGTCAACAGAAATACATCATCTGTGAAAGTTTCAAATGTCTTACTATAACGGATCATGAGATAAAGCCTGGTGACAGACGGACAGACAGCGGAGTCTTAGTAAAAGGGTCCCGTTTTACCTTTTGGTTACGGAACCCTAAAGGAGTGTGCAAACATTACTGAACATTATTATTGGTTTGAAGGGCACTGTTTCCAGCGAAATCACTGAGCATATGAGACTTTAACGCCTATGTCTCAGGGTGACGAGCGCAGTTCAGTGTCGCGCAGGATTATGCAATGCAAAGTTCTGGGTGGCACTGTAACTGTTATGGGCAGGTTTAGCGCTTACCATCAGGTGAACTACTAGCTCGTCTCGTCACTCAGTTAAATAAAAACAAATGGACTAATTCTTAAATGGACCCAATCTTAAAATTGTCAATTCAAAAGAACCATTTCTCAAAGAATCCAATCTCAAAATGGCCAATGGGCTTAGCTTGGAACATGTTTTTAAAAGCCGTTCTATTTTTGCCATGTATCTACGGATCCCCAGAACCAGGGACGGACTAACCCTATTCATCATCATCATCAACCCATAACGTCCCACTGCTGGGCACGGGTCACTCCTCATTTTCGTGAGGAGGGTTAAGCCATAATCCACCACGTGGACCCGGTCCGGATTGGTGGATCACATACCTACCTCCGAAATAATTCTCGGGTAGGTATGTGGGTTGCCTCACGATGCTTTTCCTTCACCGAAAAGCGAGTGATGATTACGTACATATGTTTTACAGAAACACATTGGTACGTGCCCGCACTGGGATTTGGGCAATGCAACTCTCGGGGCTCGGACTCTTTTCTTACTATTTTAAATAAATTGTTTCTATTACAAAAGTCGATTCGATCACCGACCGAGCATCCCGCCGAGTTTTGAAAAGAAGAAGGTATAATATTGGGGAAGTATACAAATTCACGAAATATGAAATTGTTAGATATTTTTTGTTTTTTGTTCTTTGTTCTTTGTGCGTGGCCCGCGTCGACTAGGCCCCCGTGGGCCCCTAGGCAGTTGCCTAATCCGCCTTATGGATAATCCGGCCCTGCCTGTGACGGTAACAAATTAGGAGGCGTGGTCGCCACACCTCAAAATTTCGGCCACGATCAATGAGCTTGGCCATCAGACCGGAGCTAGCGGAGCCAACTAACAATTGTGACTCTGGGAACAACCCGGGATTTAAAATCTATATATATATAAATGTTATGTTGGTTTGTGTACGCTTCAAAAACTCAAAAAGTTCTGCACCGTTCGAGCTGAAATTTTAGCATGATATATAATCCGCATCAAGGATTGTTTTTATCTATTTTTTTCATCAGTGACATATCAGCGAATGTGCCACAGCGAAGCGTGGCGGGGCACAGCTAGTATATATATATATATATATATATTTTATGTTACTAAGTAACGAGACGAGCAAGTCGTTCACCTGAAGGTAAACGCCACGCCTGCCCGTAACAGCTACAGTGTCACCCAAAAGCTGTTGCGGCACTGCACTGCGCTCGTCACCCTGAGACATCGGCTCTAAGGTCTCACACGCCCAGTAATTTCGCTGGAAAGAATGCCCTTCAAACCGGAACACAGTAATGTTTGCACACTACTGCTTGGCGGCTGAATATCTGGCGAAGGTGTGGTACTTCGCCAGGCGGTCTCTTGCAGAAGAGGCCTCCCACTACAAAAAAAACGTTTTCCGTACTTAACATGTTACTTCGATGAATTTACAACTAAAAAAAAAAGACAAAAAAAAACAAGAAAAAAACGACTGGGTACTTCTGTTAACCTCATCATCATAATCAACCCATATCGTCCCATTGCTGAGCACGGGTCTCCCCTCACTTTCGAGAGGAGGATTAGGCCATAATCCACCATGGGGCCCCGGTCCGGATTGGTGGATAAACTATTTTAATAAATTTTAACACTTGTACTGCTGAGCCGATTTGCTTGTCTAGCCACGGGTGCGGCTCTGCACACTCCATAGTGTTTTCCCATACAACAAACACAACAGTTGTGTTTTCAGCAGTGAACGTGTTAAGAGAATGTTTTTTTTTTCTAACAATTATATTTTGTATTATTCCAGACGCCGCCAAACCCGAAGACTGACTAAACCTACATAAAGCTATGTAGATAATCTACACAAACATTCCAAGGAATTATGTACTGAGTTCGCGCTAAAAGCGACGCCATTTTGTTGTGTCGGCCATTGTGATTGCATGAAGTCGAAATGGCGGCGCCGATCCGGTCGGTGATAGAAGAGGGGGAGGGGGGCGACGAGGCTGAGGATCAGCTGCTGGATGGCAATCGGGTGCTGATCGTTCCACCCTCGGAAGATGCCCTGGTCTCGATTAAATCTTCGAAAAAAGGTGAGTTTTTAACATTTATCTTATATCTTTAAATGAGCAATTCTTGTATATATATATATATATATATATATATATATATATATATAATAATTGGAATCTCGGAATCGGCTCCAATGATTTTCATGAAATTTAGTATATAGGGGGTTTCGGGGGCGATAAATCGATCTAGCTAGGAATCATTTTTAGAAAATGTCATAAAAAAAACCGAGCAAAGCTCGGTCATCCAGGTACTTAAATTTATATGACAAATTGTATGACACGCGGTTCAAATTCAAAATAAATGCATATATATCAACGACAGCAAACGTAACAAAGCTAACAAACGGCTCTTCTTATTCTTGTTGTTATATTTTACGGGTTAAAAAAAAACCGTTCAGCCGTTTCAGCGTGAAAAAGAACCAATCACACACACACACACACACACACATCGAATTTGTAATATTAGTGACATTGACACACGAAGAAATACCTACACGTTAAAAAAAAACAAATTCAACAACTTCATATTTTCGTTACTCCGCCTTAGGCTTTTGTATTTTACTCATTTATAAACATTAAAAAAATTGAATTAATGGTGTGGATAAACGGTAAAGAATCAAGCTGAGAAAAAAAAATTACAATATCCGTGTATTGATAGTGTAAAGCGCTCCTTAATATAGCGCGTTAAATAAATTACGAGGGTAGTTGTAAAAAAAAATACAGTTGACGTCTCTCCTAACTGTGTCGGCATCGTCACGTTGAGTTCTAAAGTGTTTAATTAATTGTGATTTCATTACAAAATGCGTAAAGCCAGATATAAAGCCTTGCGAAAACGTGAGTATTTCCAATATATTTAAAAACAAACTAGGCATAATATGAGACTTTAGAGCCGATGTGTCGGGGTGACGAGCGCAGTGCGCCGCGCAGGATTATGCAATGCGTTCTGTGTGGCTTACCATACCATATAGAGGGAGGCCTCTTCTGCAAGAGACCGCCTGGGGAAGTACCACACCGCCGCCAGATATTCAAATGCCAAGCAGTAGTGTGCAAGCATTACTGTGTTCCGCTTTGAAGGGCACTGTTTCCAGCGACATTACTGGGCGTATGAGAGTTAAGAGCCGATGTCTCGGGGTGACGAGCGCAGTGCAGTGTTCTGGGTGGTGCTGTGACTGTTGTTGGTGGCGCTTACCATCAGGTGGACGACTTGCTCGTCTCGTTGCTCGGCAAATTTTATTATGATTTTTTCATTGTTTTATTGGTATATTTTAATTGTAATTGATAAAATTATATATAGGTAGGTGTCGGTTCTAAAGTCTCACATGCCCAGTTATGTCCCCGGAAACAGTACCCTCCAAACTGGGACAAAGTGTTGTTTGCACACTACTGCTTGGTGGATGAATATCTGGCGGCGGTGTGGTACTTCCTCAGGCGGTCTCTTGCGGAAGGCGCCTCCCACTGGTGGAATGAAGAGAACGGAATAATTTTACTGTTTCCCTTTTCGTCAGGGGCCGTTCATTAATCATTTAATGCTTTTAGCATATTTTAACCCCCCTCCCTGGTGATACATGGTGAGGTTTCAGACTAACTAAACCCACCGCCCCCATTACATGTATTTTAGTACCTACAAAGAATGTTTAACTTTTGAGATACAATTATTATCTTTTTTTTTAATTAATTAATTTATTTATTTATTTACTAGCCGCTCCCCGCGGTTTCGCCCGCGTAGTTCCTGTTCCCGCGGGAATATGGGGATAAACATAGCCTATGTTGCTCGCTGTCAATGTAGCTTTCCATTAGTGAAATAATTTTTTAAATCGGTGCAGTGGTTTAGCCGAAACCTTCCATATTGCCATACAAACTTCCATCCCCTCTTATTACTTTACCCCTTTAAGGCTAATTTTTTTACAAACTTTGAATGTCACATTTATTTATATCTAATCAAAAGCGTAAAAAATAAATTTCAAGCTTCTAGCTTCAAAAATTACGAAACTTCCATGCAAACTTTCATCCCTTATTTCAAACCCTTACAATGCTTTTTTCGCATTAAAAAGTGCCCTATGTCCTTTCTCAGGCTCTAGACTATCTCTGTACCAAATTTCATTTCAATCGGTTCAGTAGTTTAGGCGTGAAAGAGCAACAGACAGACAGAGTTACTTTCGCATTTTTTATAATATAAGCAAGGATTTACAGTAATAGTTGATACGGTTCAACCATTTACATCAATTAGCAGCTATAATTACAATGTCAAACTAAAATAATAAAAATCAATGAAATCAAAAGAATCAGAAAAACAATAAATAAAATTTTAAGTTATAGAACAAATTAATACGCGTGGTGTCTTACTACACCCCCCCCCCCCCCCCTCCCCCCCGCTGCCCCTGTGATATTCGTGTGTTTTTTGCTAAACCCCCTCCCCCTCCTTTCAAGCCTCACGTGATTCACGGACGGTCCCGCAGTGAAATAGCAACCCGGCCGTGTTATGGAAACCATAATTCTGTAACTTTCCTCGGCTTATACGAATTGTTTTGGAAAGCGAACAAAGACGCGATTCGGTCGAAGCGGCGCCACAGTACATCTAAAGGCAGTAACGTAAGCTCCCACAGAAGAGATATTAGTTTTTTTTTTTTTGACGTAACAACGTCTAATAAATCGATGAACGCCGGCTGCATGCACGAAATGGTTGACACATTGTCCCGTTTCGCTCATTCTACGCTTGCGCCGCATCTATCTCTCTTCTCTTCTTGACAGGTTAAACTAACAAATAACTAATATCCCCCTCTCAACTTCCGTTCGCGTAGCCCGATCACACTTTTCGTAACGCATTCACCAGCTCACGCCCCCAAGTCGAGCGTGCGTAAAGAAGTTTTAATTCAAGATAGATAGATAGATAAACTCTTTATTGAAACACCACAGAACAAAGAAAACTTAAAAACTAGAACAAATCAAATTTAAGAATTAGTGTCGCAATGGCGGTCTTATCGCTCAGAGCGATCTCTTCCAGACAACCACGCATGGAGAGGAGCAACAAAAAAATCGGACGGTGGCAGAATAGAATAGAAAACTCTTTATTGTACACCAGAAACAAAAATGAACACAGTACAGAAGAATGACTATAGGTTAACAAGGGCAGTACAATGGGCGGTCTTATCGCTAAAGGCGATTTTTTCCAGACAACCTTTGGATGGACAGTAAAAAAACATTTTTCGATAGTAGGGTGGGTGGCGTACTTACAGTATTTAATAAACACAATACATTTAAAAATACACATACACACTGTCTATATATATATATAAAAATGTTATGTTGGTTTGTGTACGCTTCAAAAAAACAAAAAGTTTTGCACCGATCGAGCTGAAATGTTAGCATGATATATAATCCGCATCAAGGATTGTTTTTATCTATTTTTTTCATCAGTGACATATCATCGAATGTGCGAATGTGCCACAGCGAAGCGTGGCGGGGCACAGCTAGTACTTAATAAATAATAATTTACAATGGTAATGTTTTATTCCCTTTGTCAACGAACTGGTTCGTTCGTTTGTCATTAGTTGTTCCAACCCGTCGCACTGAGGTCGGTTGCACTGTGGCTCCAGTTCCAGTGTTGGCGCAGTTCCAGCACTGAGTTGTCTAAACTAAATATACCACGGTGACCACCGGAGGTCGTTGGTTTAGCAGGCGCGGGTTAACACGTTCACTGCTGAAAACACAGATGTTGTGTTTGTGATGTGATACTTGTTTACGCACGCTTGACTTGGGGAGGAAGCTGGTGAATGCGTTACGAAAAGTGTGATCGGGCGAGGTGAACCGAAATTGAGAGGGAGACATAATTCAGTGAAGGTAGAAAGGGAGAGAGAGATACGTTATACGATATTTTGTTAAAATGTCTGTTATGATTATTTTTTTTATTATTTTTTGTAGTTTTACTTCTACTATGTGTCGCAGCACACATTTCGTTTTTTTTATTTTATAACTTGGCGCGAGTGTGGGACAAAATATATCCTACATTACTCGCTGATAATATAGTTTTCCATAAGTAAAAGAATTTAAAAAATCGGTGCAGTGGTTTAGCCGAAACCTTCCATATTGCCATACAAACTTCCATCCCCTCTTATTACTTTACCCCTTTAAGGCTAATTTTTTTACAAACTTTGAATGTCACATTTATTTATATCTAATCAAAAGCGTAAAAAATAAATTTCAAGCTTCTAGCTTCAAAAATTACGAAACTTCCATGCAAACTTTCATCCCTTATTTCAAACCCTTACAATGCTTTTTTCGCATTAAAAAGTACCCTGTGTCCTTTCTCAGGCTCTAGACTATCTCTGTACCAAATTTCATTGCAATCGGTTCAGTAGTTTAGGCGTGAAACAGCAACAGACAGACAGAGTTACTTTCGCATCTATACTAATATATACAGCTGAAGAGTTTGTTTGTTTGTTTGAACGCTAGGATCTCAGGAACTACTGGTCCGAATTGAACAATTCTTTTTGTGTTAAATAGTTCATTTAACGAGCAAGGTTATAGGCTATATAACATCACGCTACGACCAATAGGAGCGGAGCATCAATGAAGAATGTGGCAAAAACGGGGAAATATTATTGGTTTTAAGAGAGTTATTGCGGGAAAACATGAATTATGCGAGTGAAACCGCGGAGCGCAGCTAGTTTATAATATGGCACATTCGCTGTGGCACATTCGCACATTCGCTGATATGTCACTGATGAAAAAAATAGATAAAAACAATCCTTGATGCGGATTATATATCATGCTACAATTTCAGCTCGATCGGTGCAGAACTTTTTGAGTTTTTGAAGCGCACACAAACCAACATAACATTTTTATATATATATAGAAGTAGGGATTGTAGTAATAGAGAAAATGTGGTCAAGTGGTCTGCCGCCCTACGACTGGAGCCAATGGACTTTTACGTCTAGTCTAGACATTAGGCATTAGACCGGCTAAGGGTGCGCTCACACGGCGTTCGATCGATCACAATGATTGGTCTGCTGGGCGATTCAAAAATTCTCCATAAATTACAGACTTCATTCAATCCTAAAGTGGTGGTAGCCTAGTGGGAGAACGTCCGCCTTCCAATCAGAAGGTCGTGAGTTCAAATCCCAGCGCGGGCACGTACCAATGTGTTTCTTGTAAAACATATGTCGTAATTATCACTCGCTTTTCGGTGAAGGAAAACATCGTGAGTAAACCCACATACCTACCCGAGAATTATTTCGGAGGTAGGTAGGTGGTCCACCAATCCGGATTTGGCCCCCGTGGTGGATAATGGCCTAACCCTCCTCACGAAAGTGAGGGGAGACCCGTGCCCAGCAGTGGGACGTTATGGGTTGATGATGATGATGATTCAATCCTATACTGTTCTCGTATTTGAAATTGAACTGTCGAGCGATTAAGAAACATTTCAATATGTCAAATAATGTTTTAATGTTTGTGTTCTGAATTATGGATGTTACGGAGGCGGTTCATTCGGAACCGAAGTCGGAGTCGGAGTTTTTGAAATTTGGTTTGTCGGAACAGGAGTCGGAGTCGGAATCGGAGGTGGTGGTAGAAGAGAGATGTGTTAAGGGCAGGCCTCATAAAATAAAATAGTGCAAACATTATTCAATCAGCCTGTTTAATTTCAAAACAATAATAAACTTACTTGACATGAGCAAAAAATATTCATGTTTTCAATAACAGTTGGCAAATTAGTAAGTACAGTCAGCATTAAAATTTAGTAAACATGACTTACCTTAAAACTTAAGATTATAAGCCAATTTTTAATCTTTCCCGTAAGTAAGGGCTACACAGATTAGAGTAAAGACATGTTTAGGAACTTTTATTGCTAACTTACTATTTGTATCTATATATTTATTAATAAATAAAAGGAAAACTAACTAAAACTAAATAAATAAAAAAAAAAAATAATTAGCAAATTAAATCAAATGAATTGTCTATCAAAGTAGCAAGAGCTCCGATTTAAAGGTGTCGGAACCGGAGGTGTAATATCAATCGGAAGTTCCGACTTATCGGAGTCGGAGTCGAAGCTCCGTAACATCCCTAGTCTGAATCTAGAAAATGCATGTTTTTCTCATGGTCTAATTATTGTGGCATGTTTGCGGGTCGGAAAACCACCTCTGCTTTATTCGTTATTGCGCCTGACAACAAAACGAAAAACCGGCCAAGTGCGAGTCGGACTCGCGCACGATGGGTTCCGTACTTTGTTGTATTGGAGCCCCCTTAAATATTATTATAATTTTAATTTAATTATTTATTTTTAAAGTTAATATATAACTAATTTTGTGTATATTTCAAGCGTCCACCTGTTGCCATTAACAAAATCGATAAAAAATGAGCAAAAAAACCCACGTTTGTTGTATGGGAGCCCCCTTAAATATTGTTTTTATTGTTAGGTTTAGTATTTGTTGTTATAGCGGCCACAGAAATACATCATCTGTGAACTGTCAAATTTCTACTGTCTAACTATTACGGTTCATAAGATACAGCCTGGTGACAGACGAACAGACAGACAGCCGAGCCATAGTAATACTGTCCCGTTTTACCCTTTGGGTACGGAACCCTAAAAATGTATTATGTCACAAGGTGCTTCATTGAAGAGTGCAACCCATGCACCAAAATAAATATAGCAAAATTTATAATCATTATAAAAAAAGTTACTCAATAATTTTATATTTATTTTAAAATCCTAAAAATGCACATTTTTTGACTTTTAGGCGAAACTAATTTCAGCGGGACAGCTCGTATAATAAAGTGGAAAGATTTGTATGTTTGTTTGTTTGTTGGTTTGCATCGAATAGGCCCGGAAACTATAGGACCGATTTGAAAAATTCTTTCACCGTTGAAAAGCTACACTATCCCCGAGGCTATATTATAATTTGAGTTTTGTAACGTATTTTTTCTTTTGTCCACAGTGAAGCTCCCCGAGGATGAGGGTGGCGCGGTGGGCACCGGCCGGTTCACCATCGGGCCGGCGCCGGAGCCCGAGCAAGACTGGGAGATGGTCCCGCCCGATGGAAAGTGGGGCTGGTGCGTGCTCGTAGGTAAAACGCACCCTGTGTCCTTGCCAGCAGGGCTTACATTACCTTAACAATATAGGCTGTAGATAGGCTTTTTATTACCAGCATTATCAATCCATATCGGCCCAGTGCTGAGCACGGGTCTCCACCAATGGGGCCCGGCACGGATTGGTGGATAACATACCTACCTCCGAAAAGTTCTCGGGTAGGTATATGAATTTCCTCGCGATGTTTTCCTTCATCGAAAAGCGAGTGATATTTTTTTATTTTTATTTTCCTGATGGTCAGCACTACGCCTGCCCATAACAGTCACAGCACCACCCAGAATACAGCATTGCATAATCCTGCGCGGCACTGCACTGCGCTTGTAACCCAGAGACATCGGCTCTAAAGTCTCATATTATGGCCCAGTAATTTCGCAGGAAACAGTGCCCTTCAAACACTACTGCCTGTAAAAAAAAATAGTTACGTACATATGTTTTATAAGAAACACATTGGTACGCGCCCGCACTGGGATTTGACAACACGACCCTCTCCTTCCTCCATGAAAGGCAGACGTTCTCCCACTAGGCAACCACCGCTTAAGTAAACAATTAAAAAAAAACTGACCCCCCCCTTCCTCCCATTCCAGGTGCAACGTTAGTCAATATCCTGATCCCCGGCACCATCAAGTCGTTCGGCGTGCTCATGGTGGAGTTCAATGAGGTGTTCCAGACCAGCACGACTGCGTCGTCGGGCATCGTGGCGCTGTGCTACTTCCTCTACAGCAGCTTGGGTGAGTCTTGAGCTTCCAGGTCTTCCAGCTGTAATTATTTTTTTTTTATTTGGCTGAGTGACGAGACAAGCAAGTCGTTCACCTGATGGTAAGCCCTACGCCTGCCCATGACAGTCACAGCACCACCCAGAACGCTGCATTGCATAACCCTGCGCGGCGCTGCACTGCGCTCGTCACCCCGAGACATCGGCTCTAAAGTCTCATACGCCCAGTAATGTAGCTGAAAAAAAAAAAAAAAAAAAAAAAAAAAAACTAACAAACCTGACGATAAAACAATTTGACAAAGAAATGAGTAATGTAAAAAAAAAAAATTTTTTTTCACGAGCATGCACTGGACTTACACTTAAACACTAAGAACCCTTTAGTAATTAAGAATCGCGAGTAAAGTAACCTAAGAAATGTAACAAACTTAAAAAAACTACTAATAAAAAGCATTAGCGCCTCACGCTAATGGATAAATTTAAATAAAAAAAAAAAAAAAAAAAGTAATGTAGCTGAAAACAGTGCCCTTCGAACCGGAACACAGTAACGCTTGCACACTACTGCTTGGCGGATGACTTCTGAACACGACATCACTGATTCAATAATGCAATTTAATAGTTTGGTAATGATGGTATATCATAATATTGTCAATAGAATAATTTATTTTTATATTGTATATTATGGCTTTAAAAAAACAAGAATGTCTAAAATTTCAAAAATGACATCGCCGTAGAGTTTCTCGGTGCTATCTTCTCTGACGGGCGTATTTCCGAAGCACTGGTAGAGTCAATGGAGTTTTCCTTTTCCTGTGCGAGACTCAGGCATGAGTCACCACTTGAAAGGGAAATATCCTTTTTCTAACTCAAACCATAATTAGATAATAATCATTAGTTACGTAGATCATGATATTTTGACTTTTTTTTTTTGTATTTCTATACTTATGTAACACTAGCTGTGCCCTGGCACGCTTCGCTGTGGCACATTCGCACATTCGCTGATATGTCACTGATGAAAAAAATAGATAAAAACAATCCTTGATGCGGATTATATATCATGCTAAAATTTCAGCTCGATCGGTGCAGACCTTTTTGAGTTTTTGAAGCGTACACAAATCAACATAACATTTTTATATATATAGATATAAGATATTATTTTTGACGTGTAAAAGTGCAATATTTTGCCTATTTACAATAAATGATTTGAGTTTGAGTTTGATTATGTGTATCGTACCACGTTACAGGTCCAATATCTTCGATACTGTCAGTGAGATGGTCCTATCGAACGGTGACGCTCATTGGCGGGAGCTTCGCGGCCTTCGGCATGATCTTCAGCAGTGGAGCCTTTTCGATATCATATTTGTATTTTAGGTGAGTTTATCTACTAACTTTTTTAGGGTTCCGTAACCAAACGATAAAACTCCGCTGTCTGTCTGTCTGTCCGTCTGTCACCAGGCTGTATCTCATGAACCGTGATAGTTAGACAGTTGAATTTTTTATATACAATATGAAAATAATAATAATAGCTTTATTATTTTCCATTATTATTAAAAAAAATTCATGAGATATTTTGATGCACGCCTACACCCCTCTCTCCTTCACTATGGGTGGTTGACTGGTAGAAAATGCTCTTAGCGTTAAGTCCGCCATTTGTACTAGTTAGTTAATCTGTGCAATAAAGTATTGAATAAATAAATAATCTATTCTAATGACGTCCTCATGAATTATAGTTTGTATGTGTATTATTAAAACATAAGTATTAAATGTATTTTGTCTATTAAATACTGTAAGTACGCCACCCGCCCTACTATCGAAAAATGTTTTTTACTGTCCATCCCAAGGTTGTCTGGAAGAAATCGCTTTCAGCGATAAGAGCGCCCATTGTATTACCCTTGTTTGCCCATTGTAGTTCTTCTGTACTGTGTTTATTTTTGTTTCCGGTGTACAATAAAGAGTTTTTCTATTCTATTCTATTCTATTCCCTTCGATAACAAGTGATTTATTTGTATCGAAAACATTCGTAATGTACCAAATCCTTGTTCCAGTTTCGGGGCCATGGTGGGGGCGGGGGCGGGGCTCGCGTTCCCGCCCACCGTGTACATCGTGACGTCATACTTCGTGCGGCTGCGCGGGCTCGCCAACGGGATCTGCATGTCGGGCTCCGCCTTCGGCAGCATCGTCCTGCCGCCCGTGCTGCGGTACCTGCTCAACGTATACGGATACAAGTCAGTATCGCGTCGTACAGTCATACTTGGTCACGAGTCACATCATGCTTGGTCACGAGTCACGTCATACTTGGTCACGCACTCGGTAACATCCTTATAGTGTCACATTTCATCACATCACAGTGGGTCAGTGGGTTTCATACTCGGTTACGTCACACTCGGTGCGTTATGGTAATACTCGGTACACCTCATATCATAAAGACAATCTAGCAGAATGACGGACCTTTAGAACAATATTGTCACACTATACTCGGTCACATCACACCATACAGTAAATTTGAGTGTCATACTCGGTCACGTCGCCCTCGGAGCGCCATAGTCATACTCGGTAACATCATACTCGATACTGCATAGTGTTTTAGTTGGGACATCGTAGTGTCATACTCGGCCACATCCCACTCCGTAGGTTATAACGTTACTCGGTGACTTCGTCATACTCGGTGCCCCACAGTCGTCATTTCCTATAACATTCACTGTTTTCCGATTCCAGGGGCGCGGTGCTGATCCTCGGTGGCATAATGCTCAACGTGTGGGCCGCCGCGCTGCTGTTCCAGCCCGTCGAAGAGCACCTGGTCCGGAAGTACAAGGACCCCGAGGAGGATGAGGAAGGACCTCAGGTTAGTTATCCTTTTAACAGGTTGGTGGTGACTTTGGCCAGGTTGGTGATGATTTTAGCCAAGTTGATAATGATTTTCACAGGTTGGCAAACCTTTTCCAGGTTCCAGGTGGAATGTAGCTACATTCTACCGTTTAATAAACCGTCTAAAATCTTATAAATATCTTCAATTTTCCACCATTTACATTTTAATTAAACATAAAGCTTATTTCGTGTAAAAAATGTTGCCAGGTTAAGAAAATTTTCTCTTCGTTGATTTAATCAAGAGTTTTTGCTTTATTTGCTGCTACGTTCGATTCGTATTAGCTTTTTTTATTTTTCAAAATGGCGTCGATGTCGCGTTGAATAGAATACCATTTCAATCGTTATAATCCGTTGAATAATTATTTGTAGTGACTTGTTTTAAGTTGTTAAATGAGAAAGTGATTTTTGAAAATGAAACCAGTTGTCATTTTGCATTTTGCCAAAGAGTGGGATCATTGCGGTGCATCGCAACATCGCGCAAAGTAAGCAACTCCATTTATTCTATATCAAAAAT
The DNA here is from genome assembly GCA_912999815.1 of Campaea margaritaria. Taxonomy (NCBI): domain Eukaryota; kingdom Metazoa; phylum Arthropoda; class Insecta; order Lepidoptera; family Geometridae; genus Campaea; species Campaea margaritaria. Next base: position 4,575,580 of record OU538818.1, read on the forward strand.
AGCAGGTTATAAGTAACGTTATTTAGCTTCCGCTAATGCTATTAACTCGATTATTAAAACGGTAAACGTTGTTATTAACAAAATAACTTGTTATAATCATAAAATAACGATATTTATTGAATAACGTTATTGATATGAAATAGCGTTGTTTATTACATAACGTTATTTTTTATGATTATTAAATTTGGAAAGAAATAAATATAACGCTAGTTGGACTAGCGAATCAGAGCGTACTTATTTATAGATTCTTTTGAACATAACACAGCTAATAGTCAATTCTAGATGCACCAAACTAAATCTAAATTGATTTTGACAGATCTAAAATTGTAGCTGTCCTTTTCGTTTTCCTAAGTATCGAAAGTGATGGCAATAATTTCAGAGTTGTGAAACTTTAGGCTTAGTATAGTTTCGTGCAGACATAATCGACACCGTTGTGTGACTTTGTGTTTTATGTTTTTTGCGAAAAATTCAATTTCATAGTAAAATATGTTATTTTTAAAATTAGTCTGCTATTTTTCGCTGTTCAAATACGCAATAGCTGTTACTTATAACGTGTTAACATATGTGTTGTAAATGTAGCTTGTCCGCCTTTTTGTGTTTTAATGATAGCTTCTAGGTCTTTAGAATGATGAAACTGAGTTTAATAAAGTAATTTTCTTTTTCACTCTCCTTTGTGAATGTGAAAGTGGCGCAAGTGAGATTTACTGTTATAAAAAAACGGTTACGAAATAACGTGCTGCCGCTTCTACCGCTACAAGCTTAACCCATTAATACATTAACAAGATTCTAACCTAATGCTGTTATTTAACACAAATAACGAATCCTTACCTTTTTAACTATTAAAATAATCACTTTCCTTACTTCACTTTAACAGCGAGCGAATAATATTAGTTTCATTTTCAAAAATACACAAAAAAATTAACAGCTTTAAATAGCGCGTTATGTAGCGGTTACAAAAATAACGGTACTTAAATAACAGATAACGAAAGTGATTATGCGGTATTAGCGCTTAGATGTGATTAAGAGTTACGAGTGTTGAAAAATAATTAGCAATTGTAGATAAAAGTGAAGTAGTTAATGTTTTTCGTTGTGTGCTAAATTAGAGAGCTAACGTAACAGTTGAAACTAAATTAGCTGCTATTTTTCATGTACAAATCTAACATGCTATTATATTAAACGAGAATTGGGATTCGGCTAAACACGCGCTCTCCGATTTAGCGCATTGTTGAAAAATTGTTTTAAAACAAATGAAAAATCAGCCTTTATCAATAAGAGAGACATATTATTTTCAGGACGACATACTGTTCGAAGAGGAAGAACCGATTGAATCCTTCAACATGGCGTCGGAAGTACCACTCACAGCGGCAACGGAAAAAGTCGAAAATGGACATTTTGAGGCGAAACATTCCACAAGGAATCTGTCTCAAGTGCAACCAGTGCAGAATATAACGCCAGTGCAATCAACGAATCAACTACGCCAAAATCTGTCCAAGAGAAAACTGTCTTACTCCAGGCCCATACCAAAGACTACGTACAGTTCTACCTCAATCGGGTCGGACGTTAGAAAACTAGGCTCCACTGAGGCTTTCGGTAGAAGACTCAGCACTGCTGGCCCTAAGAGAAATTATTCCACTTCAAGCTTCGCGTATGTCCCCTCGACGCCCTTCCACGGATCCACGCTATCGGCGTTCGAGCAACCGAATCAATTCGCGTCTCAATTCTCTTTGAAATCCATAGCGGACAGTGTAGCCGACGTCGCTAACTGCTGTTTCTGTTGCAAGAAACCGAAGCCCAACAAATTCTTCGACTTGAGTTTACTCGGCGATCCAGCGTATTTGATCATACTCCTGTCCAGCAGCACTGTCGCTATATCAGTCACCAATTTTATTATCCTACTGCCGTCGCACGCGCAGAACATTGGTTTCGACAAGGCCAGAGGCGCTTATTTGCTCAGTACAGTGTCAGCGCTCGACTTGGTCGGACGTATCGGAGGCTCGGCGCTCTGCGATTTGAACCTGATTCCAAAGACGGTTTACTTCGTTGGCGGGCTGATTTTCTCGGGGATAGCTTTGATCATCGTACCTTTTTTCGAGTCTTATCTGTGGTTGAGCGTTGTTTGCGCGTTTTTCGGGCTCGCCTCGGGCGTCAACAACAGCGTTACGACACTGGTGATGGCTGAAGTGCTCGGAGTAGAGAGGCTCATGTCGACTTACGGTATAAGTTTGTTCGTAAACGGTATATTGCAGCTGATAGGTCCGCCGATATGCGGTCTGTGGTTCCAACGGGACCAGAATTTCAAAGCTATGTTTATAACGTTTGGGTTTATATTCATCGCCGGCGCGTCTCTGTGGCTTTTCATGCCTATTGTTAACAGGAGAAGGAAGCGCGAGGCCGAGAGAGCGCAGAAAGTGTAGCGACGCATTTATTAGTAACATATTTACCAATACATCTAAACATAATTTTTCGTTATTTTTTGCGTTAGTTATTTGAAAGTTACCAACGTTGTAACGAGTGTTAAAAAAAATAACGTGCGAATTTAGTAACGAATAGGTTTATTAGGTTAAGTTTACTGCTATTTTTTATAACGTATTATGTAGTTGCAACGGTAGAGTTGCAACTGCTTTATTTTGAAGTTACCATGTAAGTATGTAACAATTTTTACATCACTATTAATGTTATAATATATTATGTTAAACTTGTTATTCTGAACTTAGGGACGGTTTTGCTGTTTTTCGCATTATGCGTAATTTTTTTTTGTGATATTTATGACAGTACGATCATTTTAGTGATGTGAAAATTGGATCCCGCGTCTCTGGAAAGGCATAAAATGAATTCCACAATGCAAATTATATGTATGGAATTCTTGTCAGCTAATGGGCATTGTTTAAATATGTTTAAGTGTAGACCATTTTAAGAAACCAATTTTTAATTTTCTATGTTAGTTGTTTTTAAATATTTTTTTAAAGAATTCCATCTGATGACGTCACTATCAGCATAATATCATTTAGTGCCGTTGCCGAAATAAAAAATAAAATTGTAGATTTAATCTGTGGTTTACATGACAGATCACTTTTTTTTGAGTTGGTAACCGCATGGTATCTGTTTGAGTAAATTTTAACATAATGCCAACGCTTACGTTATCACCGGAAAATCTAATTCAATCATATTTTTTAAATAATACTCGAAATTAGCGATTATTTTTCAATAAACGATGTTGTTTTGAACGCCCATTATAGAATCACAGAGCTGAAGTTTTAACTGTACTAACTGACGAAAATTATCGCCGTCATGAATGTACCGTCCGTTTCCACTGGTGGAACACAGGCCTTATCTCAGAGAACAAGAAAGAAAAAGATTAAAAGACAGGCAGACGAGGAGAGAGAGGGGAGAGAGTGAGTGAGTGGGATAGAGAGTGTGAGTGGCTGCCATATTGAAATGGTCGTACTGTGTAGTATTTTGATTAGGTACTGATTTTATTTCAAACGACAAAATGAGGTAGCAAATAAACGTGTTTTTTTTAATTATTAATTTTTATAGATAATAGAAATCTTAACACGTTGACTGCTGAACCGGTTTTTACATTTGGGTACCGTTACGGCCCGTGTGCGTTTCCCAGCGCTGGCGCGCCGTCTGTGTGAGCCGCGCTGTAGTAGCGCCGCGTTACACACACGCGTCTGTGTGTCGCCGCACGGCCGACACGTGAGCTGCGCTAACACAACAGCCGTGTTTTCCAGCAGTGAACGTGTTAATGGAATAGTTTCTTTGACGCTTACAAGTTATTATTGTATTAGAGTAATGTAACGGACTAGAAACTTATCGAAACAGATAAGTTCGAACAGTTGACGGCTTCCGCGGCTTAATAAGTAATGAGCCGACTGTGAACCGTGAAGATACGGGTTCCTTACCCGCACAGGGCAAAGATTTGTGAACAGGAGCATGGCCCTCGTAGTTCCTGATTCCCCAAACACAGGGATTCCTAGTTAGATTTCAGGGTCTACATAATAGTGACGCGTTAATTACTTTAAAAAAAAAATAGGTTGTCTGTAAAGTTGGTTTACGGACGATAGTTTAACGTGACAACGTCATAACAAAACATCGATGAAACGATTGCATACTTTTATGGATAAAATTGAATCATTTTTTAATAATAAAAGAATAAATACTTGAAATTATACTAGTAATCAGATTTTTAAAATGCAAGAATAATTTTATTATCCTTTATTTTCGAAATTGTTGTTTTAATAAGCAATGAAAACCACATTAACTGTCCACTTGACTTTATGAACAGTCGACGGAACAGTTCACGTGTAGATGTAAGTTGTGTGCTGCCGCTGTCTTCCTTCTCCTCGGACGCATAGCCCAATCGAGTGGTAGAGAGACAGATGCGGCGCAAGCGTACAATGAGCGTAACGGGACAATGTGTCATCGTTTTCGTGCATGCAGCCGGCGTCCATCGATTTATTAGACGTTGTCACGTCAAAAATATAATATCTAATTTTACTAAGATTATATCGCGGCCTTTAACTTATAGCTCATGTCCTAATTTCAAAGGTCTCTTGTTATAATGTTAAATAAACTAAAGTTACCTATGAGGCTTCCGTTATGAATTATAATAAAACAAATTATTGTCATAGTGGAAACAGAAAAGTAGGTCGTCTTCATTGAACTGTACCAGGCCTCTTCAAAAAACTCAAGATTCAAATCATTTATTGTAATTAGGCAAGAATAATGCTCTTTTTACAAAAGACCGCCTACGGAAGTACCACACCGCTGTCAATTTTTTTTTAAATTAAATAGTTGGCAATCAAGTTTGCGCCCTAATTGATGGCATTCACCGCCAAGCAGTAGTGTGCAAATATTACTGTGTTCCGGTTTGAAAGGCACTGTTTCCAGCGAAATTACCAGGCATGAGACTTTAGAGCCGATGTCTCAGGGTGACGAGCGCAGTGCGCCGCGCAGGATTATGCAATGCAAAGTTCTGGGTGGCACTGTAACTGTTATGGGCAGGCGTAGCGCTTAACATCAGGTGGACGATTTGCTCGTCTCGTCACAAAGTCAAATAAAAAAAAAACGTCACAATGATGGCCGGAAGTCGATGGGTATCGATTCTGTGACATCCATTATATAGTTTTAAATTCAAACAACTCTAAGCAATTGCCATCTCTTTCGTTTTTATAATATTAGAAAGAGACAACAACAGTTTTAGAGCTGTCTTGTTTCATTTTAGTATTTTATTATATCGATATTAAACCAGATTAACGATGAAGGTGAACGACTTGCTTGTCAAGTTACTCAGCCAAATAAGAATTGTCATAGTGTCAGTATGTACAAGCGTGCACGCGTACAAGGCAGGTTTGGTATCGTCCATGAAGATGACCTACCGCTCTGTTTCCACTACATCATTGTAAAAGTTAAGTGTTAACAATAACTGTTAATAACGTGTTATTGCGATTTTACAACGTTATTGCATTAGCTTTTTATAACTTTTTATAATAACAGCTTTTTTATATATATATATATTTTTTTAATACAGATTACAAAATATTTTTTCACTTTATAGTGGGTACTTATGTTATTTTCTTTCTCTTATTTTTTTTATTTTATTTATAAGTTTTAATGTATTAATTAGGTATTCCAATTAATAGTTTAACGCTCTTAAAGTTAAGTAGTGAATTTTATTAATTGTTTTAAGCCAACTGCGCAAATTAGAATTAGTTATAATTGTATTTTAACGTATGGCAACAGTTTTCATCATCAACCCATAACGTCCCACTGCTGGGCACGGGTCTCCCCCCACTTTCGTGAAGGGGGTTAGGTCATAATCCATCACGGGGGCCAGATCCGGATCGGTGGATCACATACCTACCTCCGAAATAATTCTCGGGTAGGTATGTGGGTTTCCTCACGATGTCTTCCTTCACCGAAAAGCGAGTGATGATTACGTACATATGTTTTACAAGAAACACATTGGTACGCGCCCGCACTGGGATTTGAACTCACGACCTTCTGCTTGGACGGCGGACGTTCTCCCACTAGGCTACCACCGCTTTCTCTAATTACTCTTGCCAATTTAAATAACATTTTACATATGTATGTGTTGACTGTAATATGGTATTAATATTCTTTGACATGGTGACCTCTCACCTCTGAAAGTTGCGGGTTCCATTCCCGCACAGGCCAAATGTTTGTGTGAGCCAAAGGGTTTGGCTCTGAGTCTGCGTGTTTGTTGGACCACGGTCCTCGCAGTTCCTGATTCCCTAGTACTGGGAGTCCTAGTTAGGGGTCGGGAGCTGTGTGTGTGAGCGTAACTTTAAAAATAAACAGACGGACAAAGAAGTGATGCTTTAAAAGTTCCTTATTCCTTTAGATAGGGAAATCCTAAAAAATAAAATAATAGTACTAAAAATTTATTTGTGATAAAATTCCAGTTTTTGACCTTTTCATTCCATAATTTCATTCCTTTTTGGTGTTTCTTAGAAAGTTTTCACGTTTCTATGGGCCGAGGGTCGAACCCGGTGCCGTTGCGCTGCAAAGCGCACAAGCTAGGCCACCGCTAATGTTAGCTATTTTTATTAGCATAAACTAATCTGAAATTTTCATTCGGTCCTGTCAAATGATTTGCCTCTTTCCAACCTTATGAAAACGAAAGGGACGGAAATAAATTTAACACTGACTGCTGATCCGATTTGCCTGTCTAGCCACGGGTGCGGCTCTGCACGCGCCATAGTGTTGTCCCATACAATAAACACAACAGTTGTGTTTTCCCGCACTCGCGGCAAGTTATGAAAAACACGACAGTTGTGTTATCAGCACTGAAGTTGTAATGCTCTTCGGTTATAGTTTGCGACCAGAGAATAATTAGCATAGTTAATATTTCTTTTAAATTTCCACCATATTGTTTATTGTTTTTAAAATATATCACTCATTTGTGACCAGAACGTGGTGTCTCTTTTTTTTTATTAATAAAAATGTTCCCGTTTGACCCCTATCTCACCTGATGGTAAGCGCCGATGCGGCCTACGATGGTGCGCGCTTACCTAGAAGCAACCTATTCACTCGCGACTGAAGACTCCCAGGTTGTAACTGTCGGGAAACACAGACTCCAGCAAACTGTAGTGGGAGGCCTCTTCTGCAAGAGACCGCCTGGGGAAGTGTTCAGATATTCATCCGCCAAGCAGTAGTGTGCAAACATTACTGTGTTCCGGTTTGAAGGGCACTGTTTGCAGCGACATTACTGGGCATGAGACTTTACAGCCGATGCCTCGGGGTGACGAGCGCAGTGCGCCGCGCAGGATTATGCAATGCGGGGTTCTGGGTGGTGCTGTGACTGTTATGGGCAGGCGTAGCGCTTACCATCAGACTTGCTCGCCTCGTCACTCAGTCAAATAAAAAAAAATATGTTCCACTCTTTCGTGGTACGGAAAATGTGGAGGCGAACCGCTTCGTACGTACAGATGGAATATCCATCTCACGTGTAGAGATTTTTTTTTTGCACACCAAGATCACACGTTCTTGTCGTAAATTAGCGATATTAATTTATTATATTTATATGCTTGTTCACTTACTTTTATAAAGGGCATTGTATACATAGTTTTGACGTGTTGATAACATGTTGAATTCGGATAAAAAAAAATTGAAGATTTTTCTTAATTTTTTTTAGGAGCAAGTCTTGAAGGTATTTGTTCTTTTTTATGTTTTTATCGAAGTATTAACGGGACGAGACTTGCCTTCGTGATAGTAAGCGCTCGTGGTTATGCCGGTAAAGTTGTGGTGCCAGACAAATTATGAAAAAATAATGTTTTTCGTCGATTTTAATAAGTAATATATATTTTTTATTTTTTTTTATAGATTAATAAAACAAAATTATATTCTTGCTACTTACATATAATGATATGAATGTTTTTAATTGTATTTTCATCACTTATGATTATTATTATTATTATTGTAATAATTCTCGATGCTAAAATGAAAAAGTTGATGCGAATTTGTATTTTTTAAAATAAACCATGTATTTTTATATAATTGTTGTTTAATTTGAAACATTTCTTTTTTGTTAAATTTGAATTTTTTTTAATAGAAAAAAAAAAAAAAAAAAAATAATAATAATACTGAACTGACGCCAATGAAGTGTACTACTTAGAGAGAGCAACCGCAAACAATATTTTCGGCTTATTCTCTGGATTTGTTTACAAACTCACTAATAAACAAAAAATTAAATAAAAAAAAAATACAGATGCAATACATTTTTGTGACACTTTACTAGTGAAAGTAAAAAATAATCAAAGAATAGAATAGAATAGAAGAACTCTTTATTGTACACCAGAAACAAAAACAAAACACAGAAAAAATAATCATAAATATTTCTTTGCCGAAAAACATGTTTAAAAAAGGATTATTCCGGAAATCCCCCATTGCCCCACGTGGGGTATTTTTTGATAAAATCCCCCGAGTGAAATGTAGTGTCCTCGTGAGGGATTTCAGGAAAACAGATTTCTTAAATCCCCCAAGTGGGGTATGGGGGATTTCCGGAATATCAATATTTTATTTTTAAGTAGCTATACCCTGCCACGCTTCGCTGTGGCACATTCGCACATTCGCTGATATGTCACTGATGAAAAAAATAGATAAAAACAATCCTTGATGCGGATTATATATCATGCTAACATTTCAGCTCGACCGGTGCAGAACTTTTTGAGTTTTTGAAGCGTACACAAACCAACATAACATTTTTACATATATAGATTTATTCCGGTTCCTCAGGTCGTTTAGGTAATGTAACTGCGAAGGAAAATAACGGATACAGATAGCACCAAGAAACTCCACGGGCAGCTTTCTTCGCCCCCTCGGGTAATTTCTACTAATATTATAATCTAGTTGCGCCCCGCGGTTTCACCCGCATAATTCAAGTTTTCCCGCTATAACTGTCTTAAAAGCAATATATTTTCCCCGTTTTTGCCACATTCTCCATTGATGCTCCGCTCCTATTGGTCGCAACGTGATGCTATATAGCCTATAACCTTCCTCGATAAATGGACTATTCAACGCAAAAAGAATTGTTCAATTCGAACCAGTAGTTCCTGAGATCCTAGCGTTCAAACAAACAAACTCTTCAGCTTTATATATATTAGATAGATGTGAAAGTTTGTGAGGATGGATGGATGTTTGTTACTCTTTCACGCAAAAACTGCTAAACGGATTTGGATGAAATTTGGAACACAGATAGTTTATTACCTGGGTTAACACATAGGATACTTTTTATCCCAAAAATTTACAGTTTTTGTTGGATAATACTTATTGAGAGGGAAACCGCGAGGCGCAGCTAGCAAATTAATAGTTTGTACTGCTGCTGGAACACCTCGACAGTGATTTGGTGACAGTTTGTCTACTCGAGGGTGGTGGAGTCGTAACGCCTGGGTTTTCCTTAAGCCGTGTATTCGTGTGTGTGTGTGTTTTGGTTTACACACTACACAAAACATTGTCATGTTTGTCAATTCTTTTAACCCTTTGAATATTGAGCCGTTTTGCTTTTCTAGCCACGGGTGCGGCTCTGCACGCGCCATAATGTTTTCCCATACAACAAACACAACATTTGTTTTTTGCCGTACTCGTGGCAGGTTATGAAAAACACGACAGTTGTGTTTTCAGCAGTGAACGTGTTAAAATGTTTGATGTTTTGATATTAATCAAGATATCTTGTCAAAAGCGACAATGTTTGTGTAGTGCGAAGATCAAAACACGGGCAGTTGACACGGCTTTGTAGGAAGGAAATTGTTTTAGCGGTCAGCTGGTTCTGAACTTCGAACCTTCACACCATGGAATCAGCTGAGAATTCAACGTCTCAAAGTCTAAAGTTGAAGGTGATAGGCTCCTAGATTGGTACTTATCATAACCATCATCTTGGTCACCAGTTCTACCACCGGACACAATACATCCAACGACAATAAAATAGATGGCATTTCCTTTTAGTATTTCGCTAAAAAGTGAACGATTGATTCTCCTAACCAAAAGAGCATGACTTATACAATTTCTATCCACAGCTCGAGCCGTTCGCCGAGGAGGCCGGGGACATAGATGACTCCACGCTCCCCAAACTCGCGTTCACCCCCGATGACACCCCCGGAGACAAACACCTCAACGGTTCACCGCCCATTTTCAAGAACCGCTCCAACGCGCAGTTGGAAGAGCGAAACTCCCCGAGCAGAGACTTCGCGCGATCAGCGAGCGCGGCTCAGGTCTCCACCGTGGAGCGAACCAGGAAAATATCCACGCCTGTGTCGTCGAAAAATGCGCTCCACACGATTTCCAGCAAAAACCACCTCCCCGGCAGCGCTCTGCTGGAATCAGTGCCGGAAGGGAAAAGCAGCCGCGTGAACTCCCAAGAAGCGTTTCTGAAGAAACTCCAAGTGCCAAAAACTCCGAAAAGGAGCCCCTCCACATCCAGCTTCCAGTACATGTCCACACCGTTCCACGGTTCCACTCTGTCGGCCTTCGAGAAGCCGAGCGAGTTCGCTTCCCAGTTCAGCTTGAAGTCCGTCACGGACAGCTTGGCCCCCATTAGCTACTGTTGCGGCTTGAAGAAGCGTCCGCGCGACGACCACGCGAAGAAAGAGCCCAATCGATACTTCGACGTGCAGTTGCTTAAGGATCCTATCTATCTAGTTATATTAATATCCAATTGTACTAGCGCCATATCGTATACGAATTTCATTATTCTAGTGCCTTCTTACGCGAAAGAATGCGGCTTTGACAGTTCGCTCGGAGCGTACCTCCTTTCTATAATATCCGCTTTGGATCTAGTCGGCCGGATCGGGGGGTCGGCCCTGTCCGACGTGGTTGCGACGCCGAAGCGGTATTTCTTCATTTTCGGCCTGTTGCTTTCGGGGATAAGTCTGTCTATGATACCTTTGGTGTCGAGCTATTCGGGCATCAGCGTGTTCTGTTCCATTTTCGGGCTGGCGTCGGGTATCATGACGGGTGTGACCGCCCTAGTTATGACGGAGATGCTGGGGACTGAGCGGCTCATGTCCTCGTACGGCATCAGTTTGTTCGTGAATGGTATATTGCAGTTGGTCGGCCCGCCTATTTGCGGATTGTGGTTTGAATATACGAAGTCTTATAAATCACTGTTCGTTACGTTAGGGTTTGTGTTGATAGGCGGTGCCGCTTTGTGGGGCTTCGTGCCGTTCATTTTTCGGAGAAGGAAGCTGGCCGGGAAGGACAAGGAAGTCAAAGCGTAAGCTTGTTTTTTTTTTATACAATTCGGGATATTGTACCTGGCAACAGTAGAAACGGAAAGCTATCCTTACACAACAGTAGCAAACGCGATTTGCAAGCGCCTGTACAGTCGTAGTAGTGGAAGGCCTCTTCTGCAAGAGACCGCCGACCTGCCAGATATTCATCCGTCAAGCAGTAGTGTGCAAACATTACTGTGTTCCCGTTTGAAGGGCACTGTTTCCAGCGAAATTACCAGGCATGAGACTTTAGAGCCGATGTCTCAGGGTGACGAGCGCAGTGACACGCAGGATTATGCAATGCAAAGTTCTGGGTGGCTCTGTAACTGTTATGGGCAGGCGTGGCGCTTAACATCAGGTGGACGATTTGCTCGTCTCGTCACAAAGTCAAATTAAAAAAAAAGACGTCACAATGATGGCCGGAAGTCGAAGGGTATCGATTCTGTGACATCCATTATATAGTTTTAAATTCAAACAACTCTAAGCAATTGCCATCTCTTTCGTTTTTATAATATTAGAAAGAGACAACAATAGTTTTAGAGCTGTCTAGTTCAATTTTAGTGTTTCACTAAATCGATATTAAACCAGATTAAAAATGATTAGTTGTCTCCTTCCAACCTTGTGAGAACGAGAGGGACGGCAATAACTAGCTGTCAAATTACACGTCCTATCAGTAATGTAAGGGTTCTAGATTATTTTTAGGGTTTATGGGGAAAGCTAAAATGTTTAATAAGAAAATTATGAGTAATTTTATTATTATTATATTTGCAATTACTTCTATTTTATTTTATAACTTCGCTAATCATTATCATTATGAATAATTAATTTGTTAAATTATTATAATTATATTAAGCAATAATATTGTACTTACGATTCAAAATATGACTATAAATGCTTATTATTCTAGAAATTATGCAAATAATCAGTTTTGATATTAATTAATTAATTGGAATAGGTATAGTGTATATTTTTACAAAGGAAAATAGTTGCTTAGTTAAATTAGATATTACAAAAACATGTTTTTTCTTAAGAAAGTATAGTTTTTTGAGTGAATAGCAAATTTTTTTTATTATGAAAATTTAAGACATTAATTTTAGTTAAATATAATTTTGACAATTTTGTTTCCAAATTGTTTAATAGATATTTTATTACTTACCTATTTGGGTTGAAATTTATTTTCAAAATACATATATTAATACAAATAAATTCCAGTTATTTTTTTTATTTTATTTAAGATATATTCATTAAATGAATAAATAATAGGATTTGTTTTTTTCTAACCTAACATTTGGGGTGGTCGCCATTTAGTCAACTTTTATTAAAACGATTACAGTTCTTCAAATGAAGACTTTTTCCAAGTTCATTAGTTAAGTGGCGAGTTAACCTGCGAAATTGGCGAGTTAAGTCCTTTACCAGCACTCGGACTAAAATTTGTCAATTAAGTACCTAGTAAGTTGACGATTAAGCTGTGTGTCCAAAGATTACTGTCTAAAGATTCGCAAGTTAACTCATAACTTAACAGTTCAGATGGTTCGTTTCTGTTATGGCGGGAAATTTAAATTAAATTTCAAACAGTTTTTTCGTTTTATAAACGAGACTGTATTTCGCGCCAACCGTAAATCATTCTTTTCGTTTTTATGTTGAAATATTTAGCACTAATGCACCGTGTCGCTCAAATATGTTGATAAACCGTCAAACTGATGATTTCAATGTTTATCAACATATTTGATACAATCAGCCAACAGTAAAGGTGAAAACGAAATTAGGATATAAATTAAAAAAATATATATAAATATCAATATAAAATATTGAATCGAAAAAGCAATTTGTAAAATTCCCGAGGGAATTATAACACCAATTTATACATTATTAAAATTTTATATTATTTATAAGTAATTGTAATTAATTACGTCTTATGTACAATACAATGCACAGACATAGTGGAAACGGAAAAGTAGGTCATCTTCTGTTAGGGTTTGTAAATTTGTTACAATTAATCGATATCAATTAACTAAATAGTTACTTAATACCTCTTTATGCTGACAACTTTTTGGTTGAGATCTTTTTGGTTGAGCAGTCGGACCTTAGTCGGACGAAAAGAAAAAGGGAAAAAGGAGGAATGTATGTCAGTGCGGCATTCGAAAATTGGAATCGAGCGAACGACTTTGTTATTTGAAAGAATATATGATTGTCTTGAGAAAAAGAAATACAAACAGTGAACGTGTCAAGTAATGTTTTATCTTTTAATAAACTTACTCCGACGGGGCCTAGAATAGTGATATCTAGTCTTACACTACATAGAATGTTTATGATGAAACGCTTTTGCACGCACACATGGACAATTAATCTTACAGCTCGAGGCCCGCGCGGGATTCAAACACTTATTCTGGCCGCAGTACGCGGTCTACAGCAGCAGGGATGTCAGACGTACCAACCTGTTGGTAAACATACTAGTTTTTAATATCACGTACCATGTACCAAGGCTACTCGGTCCTTGTATGCAAAAATACCAAGATGGCCGTTAATCGACAAAAATACACCGATAATACTGAAAAACCGAACAAATTGTAGAGATGCATATGAAAAAAAAACCATTCCATTCAGAAATTAGATTTGCTTTATGATATCAAACTTTATAATAGCAAGCCGTCTTGATAAATGGTTACCATTTTCCATCATACTTATTACTAGATGTTCGGTGGTGTAGTGGTAACATTACACATGTATACATTTTATGTCCGAAATGCAATATAATATCAAAAATAAAGGTTTAAAGCGATGTTTGTTCGGTGCTTTCGATAAATACTGCCCTCTGTTAACGGTATACGAAATTGAAATATCATTTTTTTTCACTAGGATGCTATTTCCGCCACAGTTTATATATCAGTGTAAGCAGCGGCGCAGCGGAGCACAGCCGTACTAGTTTTTCGTTTTCAATACCAGGAGGCCTACCATGACGTCTTATAGCGATTCAGTTCAGGACCTAAACTGAGCCGCGTTGCATACGTCGTCTCGTCTCGTGTTGTGACGTCTTATTTTTTATGTTGCTGCCATTTTCAACCTAAACTGGATCCAGTTAAGGTTGAAAATGGTAGCAACCTAAATTGAGTCGCTAATAAGCCATTTTCAACCTAAACTGGATCCAGTTAAGGTTGAAAATGGTAGCAACCTAAATTGAGTCGCTAATAAGCAATTTTCAACCTAAACTGGATCCAGTTAAGGTTGAAAATGGTAGCAACCTAAATTGAGTCGCTAATAAGCCATTTTCAACCTAAACTGGATCCAGTTTAGGTTGAAAATGGCAGCAACATAAAAAATAAGACGTCACGGTACGATTATGCGACGCGGCTCAGTTTAGGTCCTGAACTGAATCGCTATAAGACGTCATGGTAGGCCTCCAGCTTTCAGCCAGCTCGGTACAAGGATTTCTAAGTGGCCGCCTAACATCCCTGTACAGCAGTCGCAGTATTTCTAAGTTTTTACCCGACTGAGTGACGCAAAGGAAGGTATTGTGTTTATCAGTCTATTGTACGTTTGTTCCTATCTGGCGATCTAGAGAACAAACGCGTGGGTCGGTTTTGATGGTTCTTACGTCAATCAATTCGTCTTCACCCTGCGAGTGTGATTAAAGACATGGCAGTCATCAACAACCCATAACGTCCCACTGCTGGGCACGGGTCTCCCCTCACTTTCGTGAGGAGGATTAGGCCATACATATCCACTGCGGGGGCCAGATCCGGATTGGTGGATCACACACCTACCTCCGAAATAATTCTCGGGTAGGTATGTGGGTTTCCTCACGATGTTTCCCTTCACCGAAAAGCGAGTGATAATTACGTACATATGTTTTACAAGTAACACATTGGTACGTGCCTGCACTTGGATTTGAACTCACGACCTTCTGCTTGGAATACATGGCAGTAATCATAATTTACCACAGTGAAAACAAGACGTAATTTTCTCAAAAATTAAAAAATAAATATTTATAAACTATATCGAGTGGGGTATCGTTAAATAGGTATTTAAAAATCATCTTTAGGTTTCTTTCATAATTTTTCATTTTTATTGCAATCTGCCTATGTATATTCCTACTTTTATATTATAAATGCGAAAGTAACTGTCTGCCTGACTGTCTGTTACGCTTTCATGCCTAAACTACTGAACTGATTTTAATGAAATTTGGTACACAGATAGTCTAGAGCCCGAGAAAGGACATAGGCTACTATTTAATGCGAAAAAAGGGCTGTAAGGGTTTGAAATAGGGGATGAAAGTTTGTATGGAAACGTGGCTTATTAGCGACTCAATTTAGGTTGCTGCCATTTTCAACCTAAACTGGATCCAGTTTAGGTTTAAAATGGCAGCAATATAAAAAATAAGACGTGACGGTACGATTATGCGACGCGGTTCAGTTTAGGTCTTCAATTGAATCGCTATAAGATGTCATGGTAGGCCTCATGCTGTGAAGATGACTTACTTTTATGTTTATACTGTGGCAAAGAGTCGGCCAGTGTGTCTGTCCAATGTTAAATTAAAAAAAAACTTAGATTAAGATTTTGTATAAGTACATAGAATTTTTACAAACCAACATTCTCCCCAATCTTTATTATATAATTTTAGACGTAAGTTAGTTTATAAACTTATTAAATAGTACAACAATTCCGAAATCTTTATAAATACGCATTAATGTGTTATGTTTGGGTGTTTGTTACAGAATCACGCGAAAACTACTGAACGGATTTGGATGAAATTTGGTACACATATATGTTAACTAGCCGCGCCCCGCGGTTTCACCCGCGTAGTTCCCGCGTAGAATGTCATATTTATTTATATATAATCAAGAGCCCAAAAAATAAATTTGATGCTTCTAGCTTCAAAAATGACGAAACTTATAGAAGTTTCGTCATTTTTGAAGCTAGAAGCCTAAACTACTAAACTACTGAACTGATTGAAATGAAATTTGGTACAGAGATAGATGAAAGTTTGTATAGACAAACTTTCATCTCCTATTTCAAACCCTTACAATGCTTTTATCGCATTTTAAAGTACCCTATGTCTTTTCTCAGGCTCTAGACTATCTCTGTACCAAATTTCATTTCAATCAGTTCAGTAGTTTAGGCGTGAAAGAGCAACAGACAGACGGAGTTACTTTCGCATTTATAATATTTATAGGGATGTAAGGATGTAAGGATTTAGTCCCTGGATTCTGGTAATAGCCAACGCGGGTGAAACCGCGGGGCCCTACTAGTATATAATATTATAAATGCGAAACCTTGTATGCCTCTGTTTGTTCCCTCTTCACGCCTCAACGGCCGAACGGATTTTGATAAAATTTAGATTGTGTAGATAGATAGATAAACTCTTTATTGAAACACCACAGACCAAAGAAAACTTAAAACTAGAACAAAACAAATTTTACAATTAGTGTCACAATGGGCGGTCTTATCGCTCAGAGCGATCTCTTCCAGACAACCATGCACGGAGAGGAGTAATTAAGACATCGGACGGTGGCTTTTTGTGTAGATACTTTAGGTTCTGGAAACATACATACATACATACGATATTTATTACTCCGTTATATTAACGAGCCTGGGGGTTAAGCTAATGCGGGTGAAACCGCGGGGCGCTGCTAGTAACATTATATTTGTTACGAAAAGTGTTATCGGCAAAAGCAATAATGTAGATACAGAATGTAATTTTTTCGGAATTGTATTAGAATTAACGATCATTTTTAATTAAAATGCGCTTAATTTACAATTAAAGTCAATTGGATAAATCAGTGCCATTGAAAAATATGTCGTGAAGGAATATAATGCAAACTGCCTTAATAATTATATAGATATTCCATTAAATAGTATTATTGTATGGATTGTGTAACAAACTCGAACTCAAATCATTTATTGTAAATAGGCACAATTCACTTTTACACGTAAAAATAATATCTTAAACATAAGTATAGAAATATAAAAAAATAAGTCGAAATATTATGATCGACGAAGCTAATGATTATTATCTAATTATGGTTTGAGTTTAAAAAAGGATATTTCCCTTTCAAGCGGCGACTCATGCCTGAATCTCGCACAGGAAAAGGAAAACTCCATTGACTCTACCAGCGCTTCGGAAATACGCCCATCAGAGAAGATAGCACCGAGAAACTGTACGGGGATGTCTAATTTAAAATTTTTGTCATAAATATTTTTTTTAAAGCCATAATGTACAATATAAAATATCGTTATTACCGCTGAAATCGTGTCTTCTAATCGTGTTAAGCTAGATTCACATTTGTCTGACATGTCGTGTCGTGATGCATCTGAAAGGTGTCGGTTTCATACATTTAATATGGTAGCGTTCACATTTCTCCGACGCAGTGTGGTGTGACGGCTTGTGTTAAATATATGAAACCGACACCTATCTGAGGCATCGCGACACCACACGTCAGACAAGTGTGAATCTAGCTTAACGTGCTGTCAAACTTTACATATAAAAACTGACAAAATAAAAACTGCAATTTGTTTCCATCTATTGCAGTCCTGTTGCTTGTGGCGCTAGTGTCTATGGCCGAGGTGCATTCTGCGACAGGCGGGACAATAGCTAAGCATACGCGCCAGATTTCTGCCTGACAGACGTGCCTGGCAGGCAAAACAGACGGATCTGCCTGTCGGATTTGTCTGTTTTCACCATACACCAGCAGTTTTGCCTGACAGGCAAGTCCGCCGGGCACGTCTGTGCGTGTATGCTTAGCTATAAGGCGGCCCAACGGTTTCCGTAATATGATTTGAAGTGGCATTTGGTGACCGATTGCATTGTGATTGCTTTGCAACCTCTGTCGCTACTGACGTTAAAATTAGGTTGTCAAAATTGTGTACTAAATATGAATTAAAATAGCTAAAGCTTAAGAACTTTGTGTTCGGCTGTCCGAGCGGATGGACCCCTTATTTTATAGACAGAATCATTGCAAATAAAAAATAGCTATGGATCGAAATCTCCACAAAACAGTCGTGAATGTGAACTTCATAATGTTTCCAAGGCGTTTCATATTTCTATGAATAACGGGGTTAATTACTACAATTATAGTCTCAAAGACATTGTATTATACCATCAATTTACTAATGTGAAATAAATATTTTTATTCTGATAATTAGGTTGTTTCATTTTTAGAAGTGTGCCAACATTACTGTGTTCCGGTTTGAAGGGCACTGTTTCCAGCGAAATTACCAGGCATGAGACTTTAGAGCCGATGTCTCACTGTGACCAGCGCTGTGCGCAGGATTATGCAATGCAGGGTCCTGGGTGGTGCTGTGACTGTTATAACAGATGAACGCCTTGCTCGTCTCGGCGCTCAGTCAAATAAAAATAAAAAAATTCACGATCGTCTGTCAATACTGCAGGCTCGGCGCTCTACCAGCGCCCTTATCTCACCAATAGACTTTTCGCTATTTGTTTTTTATCTCCCTTTTTATTTACTTTTATATGTTTGATCGGTTAATAGTTGAATTTCAACCTTTTTACGTTTCGACGGAGGAAGTAGAGTAGTGCCGATTTATCTCGGCCATCGTGAAGTGTCGCCGCAGGAAGCGTCAAAGTGTTCGTATTTGGAAGCGAGTTAGAATTTGGACAGTTAGGGTTGGCCGCCTGCCATTTCCCACCTACTGAGAACAAGGCAAGGCGCACTGAATTTTCTTTCTTCTCTTCGTGACTTTTTTCGTGACTGTGCATGCGCAAACTTTCCGAGGGCCTGCGTTCACGTTGGCCTAGATCCGACGACACGTAGGTATAGTAATACCTACTTTAATTATTATTTATGTAATTTAAGGTGGGTAGGGAGGCCTTTGCCTTGCAGTGGGACGACCATGGCCGATTTTATACGAAAACTACAAGATCGTAACCAGATAAAGGAGTAACGGTAAAAATCTTAAGAAAGTGAGGTTGTCTTGGTTTCTTGGGAGGTCGAATACAATAAAACTAAACGTCAAACTGTTTCCGTCTTGTATTTATTATCTTTCTTCCTCTAACCCTTAACCCTTTGACTGCTGAGCCGATTTGCTTGTCTAGCCACGGGTGCGGGTCTGCCTGCAACCTCAAAGGGGGACCAAAGTCAGGCCACCCGGGCGTTCGCCATCATTGCGAACCCGTGAGGTTCATTGTGCTATTTTTTTTTGTTTCTGCGCAGAATTTATAAACATCAGTTTTTTTACTTTTGAGGTTGTTAAGCGTGACCTTCTGTCAGATATGACGCAGCCTGCTCTGGTAAAAAGTCTCTCGCACGGCACCGATGTTACCACTATATTTGAGCTTATGATGAACACTTCATACAGTTTCGGGAATATGAATTTGTGCTCCCTCCACCATTTTAATGGACATTCTGAGCGGGGCAAGACGGTTTCGCTCCAATACAAGTTCATTTCTTCAATAGCTTTTTCTTCGGCAGTCTTAGATTGATCCGATGATGTCTCTGTTTGGTCAAATTTACCCCAAAGGGAAGTACTGCTAGAAGCGGAAGATATATTCCAGTCAGTAGAAGATAGAACGGGTTTTTGCTCTGCAACGTCTTGTGCGTGGAGACTCGTAATTTTGTCCCGAAGAACACTGATTGCGTTAGCCATCGTCGCTTCGTTTTGAAACGCATGATGCTTGAAGCGGGGATCCAACAAGGTACAAAGCGCTATTGCTTCATGCTCTTCAATATCTCCAAAACGTATGGACAAACCGTCTTTTAAATTTTTCAGTAACTTCTTTGCAAGGTTATGAAAGTTTCTTTGCAGCAGCTCGTCACATACCGTGTTGAGTCCAGCTGTTAAGACGACGGCTTTACTTGCAGCTAAATAATTTTCAGCGCTCATAATAGCTGTCAATTCTCCAAAAGGCCTGAGCGCCTCGCATACTTGGGTAATACATAACCACTCATCCATCGGTAGTACGGGCAGCTCGGTGCTTAAATCTGGAATTATAGCTCTTATAGCCCCTTGTAAAGACACAAATCTTTCCAGCATACGATACACCGAGTTCCAACTGGTAGGGTCAGACAGCAAAAGACCTTTCGGTTGAGACATATTTTGGACCGTGGTCTGATATTTCAGTAAAGACTCCTTGGCGATCGTACTGCGCTTAAAAAGAGTCACTGTTTTCTGTACTTCGGCAATGACACATGAAAGTTCTTCATCATCCAAAGAGGCTTGAACGATTAGGTTAAGGTTGTGCACATAGCATTCATAATGATTAATTCCTAAACTCCGAACTGCTGATACCATGTTGGCCGCATTATCGGTCACTATTAAATTTACTTTGTCCTTTAAGTTCCATTCATGGAAAACTTTTTGTAATTCAGACGCCAATCGGTGTCCAGTATGCTCTCCTTCAATACCAGCACATTGGATCAGGAAACTCTGGTGTTCAAGAGTATCTGTATTAATGAAGTGACCTGTAACCGCCATATTTGATTCCATATTTTTCGAAGTCCAAAGTTCTATCGTTACGCAAATACTACTGCAGTTTCGTCGCACTATGGCCTGCAATTCAGCATAATGTTCGTTATATTCTTTGTATAACATCGAATTAGACAATGTCTTCCTGTCTGGCAGCTCATAGCTCGGATTTAAAGCCGTTACAAATTCCCTAAAGCCATCATCGTCGACTACACTAAATGGTTGAAAATCAACAGTCATTAGCTTCAACAAGGCTTCGTCAATTTTTTGTCTTTCACCTTGTCTTAATTTACGCGGCAAATATGAACCCATTACACTTTGCTCAGGTGGCTTAACTGACCAACCAGCTACAACCGTCTCTATGTTGGTATTATTGCTAGAGACATCTTCACTGTAAGAGTCAGGGGTGATGGTGTTCTCACCACCAATCTGCACAAAAGTTTCACCACCATCGTCAGGTTCATTACTCTGCCCGTGAGATGGAGGTGCGTCCACCGCAGTCACCAGCGCCGGCCAGCTATTCCGCCGCGATAAGCCACGCAAAAGGAATTCGTTATAAACACTAACGTGTTTGAGTCTTAAATGTTGTTTGAGATTAGCTACTGTTGTTTTATAAGAGATCTGTTTTCGACATGTATTGCAGTATGCGATTTTATTAACTTGGTTTTTTTCGAAATAGTTCCATAGTTCAGTATTGCCGCTTCTCGACATCTTGTTAAATATTCACAATTCACAACACTCATTTACCTACGCGGTTCATCACTAATTGTTTGACACTTCGCAGTTTCTTTCTTAACCTATTTTTCGTTTATGATTCGCCAATGGCCAATTTGTCAATTCAATAAATGAAACGGCGACTGTACTCTAGCTTTGTTCGCGTACGTTAATGTAAGCAAAAAACAAGCTCGTCAGTCAAACAAAAAGCATACCGACTTACTGGCTAAAATAAACCAAAAACATAACATTACGTTCGTTTGAAAAAATACTAACAAACCAAAAACGCTTCGTTTGTCAGTCTGCCACAACGAACGTCCCGAAGACTTCAGTTTAGTCGCATAATACTGTAACTGGTCCCATCGATTTTGAGTCTTAAATAGATGGATATAAGGTTTTTAAATCAATTTAATATACAATCTTTATAATGGGCCTTATTTCAGTAGAAATAAGGTCACTTTCATGGTCGAATATAGAGTAGGATGAAACAATGTTTTGCTTTGGCGTTTGAAAACGTTTTTATACGTTTTTCGTTTTAAACTCCCACGTCTTAACGTTGTCCACAAATAATTTTAAGGTTTTTGGTCTTCTTTTATTAAAACTGTCATGTAGGTAAGCCTGAGAAAGATTGTATTTCGAGTCATAGAGTAGTAGAGAACTTCGTTAGAAGTAATAGCATTCGGTTTACATTTGTATTGCTGTTATTGACGTAAATAAATAACCATATAGTTTTCAAAATAATGTAACTGGCGAATCGAACGCTTGCGTGTTATAAGGGTACTCAGCGCCATCTAGTTCCTAGTTCAAGGAATGTAGTTATTACTTGTTTTTATTTCCATTTTAAATGGGCGTCAGTCTGTCACTGTCAGATCATGCTCAGATGCCAATGTCACAGCACTACATGCAGTGCTGCCAGTTTGATGGATTTCCCCAATTTTAGAGGAATTTCCATTGCCTCTGGGGGATTGAGAAAAGCCTTTTGTAAAATGTATATAGGTTGAATACGTATTTCTTTCAAGTAGGTATCGCATATAATTTGTACTTTTACACACGTGAAATGTTGATGTGTGACTCATAATTGTCTGAAGTTGAGACTTCAAAAAACGAAGAAGTTGAAAGATGAGAGGAGAGGGAGTTTTTGAAGTCATCGGTTATTGTTTATTATGTTTAAATTGAGAACGAAGTAGTTTTAAAGAAGATATGATGTGCGAAGCCTTGCTAAATAATCAATTATGGAAAAAATATGCTTAGGTATAAATAAAGCTCCATTAATTCTGATTCTGAATACCTTTTTGGGGGAATTCGGACTTAGTTTTGAAACCTCGAAGCTCTGGAACAGAGCTTTTATAGGTTAGGTAATATTAGGTTGTACTTATAGGAACCCTGTGATTCTGTGATGTGCAGACCATGTAAATTGCAATGAGGGTTAATAACAGAGATAGCCACCTGGTATTACCGACTCCGTTATAATAGACTGTGGACCACTTCATACTTTTGAACTTCTTACTTCGTTATCTAATAATTAAGAATAACCTCGTTAGTAATTTAAAGAACAAAAATGATTATTATGTATTTTAAATTCTAGTAAAAGAACAAGAAAGCAAGATATCGAGATTTCTCTACATTTTGAAACAATTATTACAGTAAACGTTGCCTAGTAGAACAGCGTAAGCATAAATACGTTCAAAAACGTAAATAAACTATTTTCATGTATTTTGTGTAATATTTTGCATCATCTTTGTTTTAGTGGTACCTCGGAGTAATAACTATCTTCGTAAAAGTTCTGCCTGAGATATATTGAAACCAATCAAACTTTTTAGTGGTCAATTTCGTTCGCTGAATAATCTATCTTCGAAGAAATACAGAGTTCTCGGTGAAATAAGACCTCTACACAGAAGCCTCATTCGAAGTAGAAATGGCTTAACAGGTTGACTGTTGAAAAGACACACGTTTGTGTTTTTTATAACGTTACGGCAAGCGAAAACGCCTGGAGTGTGAACCCGCACTGCTGTATTGAGTTTAGTTACGACGCAACGCCAGTGCTAGTAAGCACACGCGTTGACACGCAGACGGTATAGTCTAAAGTTGAAACTGCTTATCGATGATTGGTAGAACCTGACAGATATTCCTCACAGGGATAATTAATCACAACTCTTTCCGAGACGACCAGCCTAACACTGACTGCTGAGCCGTTTCGCCTGTTTAGCCACGGATGCGGATCTGCCCGTGCCATAGTGTTTTCACAAACACAACAGTTGTGTTTTGCCGTACTTGTGGCAATGAGAAACACAACAGTTGTGTTTCCAACAGTGAACGTTTTAATATAAGATGGCAACCCAATCGAATAACAAAGAAATGCAATATAAATGCAAACTTTGCGAGTACAAAAGCGAAAAGAAATACAGTTTGGCACGGCATATTAAAATAAAGCATGTGGACGAGAAATTGTACCAATGTGAGGATTGTGGCTATAAGTCGGAGTACCTACAGAATATGCAACGCCATTTAATTAAACATACTGGAGTCAAAGCGTTTGCATGTCACATCTGTAAGTACAAAACGGCCTATCGTGGAGATCTGAAGGTTCACGTCCGAACGCACACTGGGGAACGACCGTACCAGTGCGGCTTATGTCCGTTCAAGTCCATAAGCCTGAGCCTTTTACAGCGACACTTCAGGAAGCACACCGGAGAGAAGCCGTACGCCTGCGACTTCTGCGATTACAAATGTACGGAACCCAGCGGTATGCGGCAACACCTACGTACTCATACGGGCGAGCGCCCGTTCAAGTGTACCGTCTGCAATAGTAAATACACAACTTCAGGAAATCTGAACAAACATAAATTAACACACACCCGACAAGGTGTGCCGGTAAAGAAGCAGCACAACAAAAAACGTACCAGAAGTCAAAAGTACACATGTGGTGCGTGCGACTTCAAATTTGTGACTTCTGATGACTTACGCACACACCTAGACACACACGAGGAAGTCAAATGCATGACGGGTGCCGAAGAACCATACACATGTGATATGTGTGACATTAAATGTATGACTTCTGTCTCATTCAAAGTACACGTAAAGGCACATGACGATGGAAACTTCTACGAATGTCACTTCTGTCAATACAAATGTGACCGGAAGAATTTATTAGTGAAACATATGAATATTCATATGGAGGTGAAATCCTATGAATGCAACATATGTGGGTATAAAGCTGTAGAACGTAGTAGATTCAAAAGACATTTACAAACTCATGTTGATGAGGAGACATTTTCGAAGGACAGCAAATATGCCGGTGACAGCTTAGAGGTCGATCTGAACATACACACCGAAGATGAGCCGTATCAATGCGATATCTGTGTTTATAGATGTGGAACGGAAAGTAATTTGAAATGCCACATACAGAAATGTCATTTGGAGGAGGCCGTAAATTCAAATTTCTAACCATTTATTGCAAGTAAGCAGAAATATTGCACTTTGACATGTCAAACACAACTTCGATACATAGAGAAAAATAAAAAATTAATCAATTATGATCAATTAAACTAATCAATAACTGATTATGGTTTGAGTTTGAAAAAGGACATTTCCCTTTCAAGTGGCGAATCATGCCTGAATCTCGCACCGGGAAAGGAAACTCCATTAACACGTACACTGCTGAAAACAACTGTCGTGTTTGTTGTATGTTTGTTGTATGGGAAAACACTGTGGAGCGTGCAGAGCTGCACCCGTGGCTAGACAAGCGAAACGGCTCAGCAGTCAAAGTGTTAACTACCAGTGCTTCGGAAATACGCCCGTCAGAGAAGATAGCACCGAGTACTCTACGGGGATGTAATTTTTTTTTATCGGTTGGAAATATCTCGAGTCGAGCATGATTAGGTGTCAAAGGCATCTTAATGTCGTAATGATGTAATTTTTAATCGAATTTAATGTAATATGGGAATTAATCAATATAATTGATATAATTGATTATTGATATAATTAATATAATTGATTAATTAGTTAGATAATTGTTATTTTATATAATAATGTTATATCATAGTTTTTTATACAAATAATAAAATTCTATGTGTCAATTATTAATGACTAAAATTTTAAAGTTAATATTAAAATTTATTTGATTACTTAATAACTATTATTAATACTTATTTGTAAGCGGTGGTAGCCTAGTGGGAGAACGTCCGCCTTCCAATCAGAAGGTCGTGAGTTCAAATCCCAGTGCGGGCACGTACCAATAGATAGATAGATAAACTCTTTATTGAAACACCACAGAACAAAGAAAACTTAAAACTAGAACAAAACAAATTTTACAATAAGTGTCACAATGGGCGGTTTTATCGCTCAGAGCGATCTCTTCCAGACAAGTATGCACGGAGAGGAGTAATTAGGACATCGGACGGTGGCTTTCCTTATATACATAGAATCAAATAAATAAATAAATAGATACATATTGTACACAAAATAAACTTAAATACATAGTAAAGTAATAGATAAACTTAATATATACCATAATATAATAAACATACATACAATGTGTTTCTGTAAAACATATGTACGTAATTATCACTCGTTTTTCGGCGAAGGAAAACATCGTGAGGAAACCCACATACCTACCCGAGAATTATTTCGGAGGTAGATATGTTATCCACCAATCCGGACTGGGCCCCCGTGGTGGATTATGGCCTAACCCCCTCACGAAAGTGAGGGGAGACCCGTGCCCAGCAGTGGGACGTTATGGGTTGATGATGGTGATGATGATGACTTACTAACTGCGTCTCGCGGTTTCACCCCTGTTGACTAGTCATCATTTCACAGGACCCGTAATTTTTACCCTATAAAAGTATCCTATGTTCTATTCCAGGAGATAAAGTATCTGCTCTGAGCGATAAGACCGCCCATTGTGACACTAATTGTAAAATTTGTTTTGTTCTAGTTTTAAGTTTTCTTTGTTCTGTGGTGTTTCAATAAACAGTATATCTATCTATCTATCTGTATACTAAATTTCATCGAAACCTGTTCAGCCGTTTTGGCGTAAAGAGAGGACAAAAACAAACTTTCGCATTTATAATTTAACCTGTGGAGGGTGTCAGGGAGTTGGCGTACTGCTTTCCGCTGGGATCGTAGCGTGTGGGAAGATGTAGTCTCTGCCTATCCCACCCAACACGAGAAAGGCGTAACTATATAACGACGCTAGAAAGCGTAAACGCTGTAACCCTTTGACCGACCCGAAAATACTTCTTTTACATATTTGGAAACAAACGCTGTAACCCACATTTCAACGTCCCCTAGGAACTTTAGGATATAACCAAGGTAGCAGTATTGTAGCTTCGTATGAAACACACCAAATATCCAAAATTTACGTTTTTAGGTCGAGCATGTAACTCCTCTCTTTCTTCTTACTACTCTCTCCCCTTTTTTATATTGTTTACTCTACCTCATAATATTTTTTTCGAATTTAAAATAATAAATTTAAACTTAAACAAATCTTCAACTAGACTAATCTTAAACTAATCGTCTCCCCCTACTCTCTTCTACTCTCTCCTAATAATACTAATAATAATAATAACGTTCAGTACAACTCCGTATAACTCCGCACCTAACTTACTCCACTCTTTACCTTACTTTATTTTACTTTATTTTGGCCCGATGATCGTCTAGTAACCCTTCGTTGTGTTCCGCGTGTAGCAACCTAAATCCTTTGAATGTTCAGTCTGGCTTCGCAATCCGTCAGTAGTCAATATCAAAAGAGATAAATAATTTGAATTTAGATTTCGCTGAATTAATACCATTCGTTTTCTACCATTCCTAAATTATTATATGGCGTCCCTAAATAAACTCAACCTAATATTCTCGTTCCGTTCTACCTCTCATCAAATCCGTATTATCTAAATATCTGACAAAGTAGATCTTAATCCTAGCCCTTCGTTGTCCCATATATAACCTTTCATTCAAAATTATAAATTAATAATCGTCAACCTTCCATCAACTTTTCATCAACCTTACATTTTTCGTAACTCATCAACCTTTCGCTCGACCTTATAGTTTTGTAATTATCACGAGAGTCTATGATTAAAACTTTCATTCTGAATCTACGATCATGACAGCGGCTATGACTTAGAGCCCCGCCCCGCCCTAAGTTGTGAATTTCGTCGGACCAGACTTGGATATTCTCCACCGCTTGTCGGGATTAAGTACCGCCTCGCAGTTACGAAATCTCGACGGAAAGTATTTACTTTCATTTAATTTACTATGTTTGTCTATCTGTGGTCTTCCATCAAATTTCAATTCATCGTTCTATTATCCGTCACTCTCACAGGACAAATGACACTGACAGCAGCTAACATCGCTCCATGACAATAAGCTTACTTGTCAAAGTCACCCGTCCGTACTCATTTAAACAGATGTGAAATCTTTATGTTACCGCTAGGAAATACCGTGAAACTCGCCTATTACTATAATAAGTCTAGTATATCTAAGCAAGGGAACTTCATAAAGAGGGACTTCTTTTCTTTTATCTAAAGAGTATTCACGGTTCGATCTCATTCATACCCGGTTCGTAAACAATCTCACAACCTCCATTCATGATTCAACGAGGATGAAGGGTTATCAGCGGACATAACCCCCGCCATGGTCGAATTTCCATCCTTCTTATCTAGTTCATGCGGTTCCTCAATCCCACTTACTTATTTTAGCAAAAGGGAAAGAGGCCCCAATATTTAGAGATCTAAAATCTCGTTAAACCTATCCTAGCTCTACCTACTAGGAGCAACTACATAATACCTTAGGCTTTATTTACCCATTCGTACATACGCCTGGCTTATTTAGCTTAATATGGGACTATTGTCCAGGTTTCTATTTGTAGAATTATATTATGTGGTAAGAGGTCATATTTTTCCCCCGGTGTAATAATACTGGTTTTATTTAGTTAGTATTTCAGAAGCATTGTTCTAAGGTTTAAGGATATTTTTCCTTTAGGTGTAGGTAACAACAATTATTTTTGTTTCAGGTTATTTCTCATTGGAAAACCTAGGAATTGTTTTAATTCCAGAAAGTGACAGTTCGTCTAGATAATTCTGTAACACTAAGATTTCTAGTGTGGAGCTGTAGTTCTTTCCATATCTATTCATGGAAGGATTCAACATTGGAGCGATTCAAGTTGAAAGTAAGCCTCAGTTAGTGACTTTCGAAGAGCCTTATGGAGAATCTCACTCTTTTTTAGTCATAAGAAAATCCAGGGAAGGTAATAGGTCATTGCCCATAAGTAGTCAATCTAACAGAGACGAACTCATTCATATTTGTCGTTCGTTGTTTCTTGTAATTAATGTTAAGGACAGAATTATTCCTTTCGAACCATTTTTCTGGTGTAGTACTAGTTTTATTTAAATAGTATGTTAAGAAGCCTTGTTCTAAGGTTTGATGGTAGTTTCCATTAAGTATAATGTCAATTCTTTGTTGATTTCAGGTTATCTCTCTATCGGAGGATTTTTAGAAAGTTCTTCTAGATAATTCTGTAAACACTAGGAATTCTAGTGCCATAGTTAATACCATAACTATTGCATGGAAGGATTCAACATTGGAGCGATTCAAGTTGAAAGTAAGCCTCAGTTAGTGACTTTCGAAGAGCCTTATGGAGAATCTCACTCTTTTTTAGTCATAAGAAAATCCAGGGAAGGTAATAGGTCATTGCCCATAAGTAGCCAATCCAAAAGAGACAAACTTAGTCATATCTGTCGTCCATTGCCTTTGTGCAATTAATTAATCTTAAAATCAGAATTATTCTTTCCGAACCAAGCCTAAGTTAAATTATAGTTAATTTATCCAGATATTTACTATATTTATAAGCAGGTTACGTTTAACCTTGTAGTTTCATTCAGTAGTCCTAACTTATTGTGATTTAATTGATTCCTTTATCAGTTATGTTTAGTTTTCATCGTTCATTTTCTTTCCGTCACAAATTATATTAATTTCTTATTTGTTTTCCCAGATGTTTTCTTTATGAGTATGTAAAGTTATATTTAGGCTCTATAGCATTGTTATGATGGATAATAAAATAATTAAACCGTACTACAACTTCTTTCATTCAAAGTAGGTACATATGTAATGATTAGTCTTATTGATTTGATTGCCGGATGTAACATTGTTTAGATGTTTGCTTGTTCATGTTTGAATAACTCTGTAAATCTATCACAATATAGTCTGTAGTATTACAATTGATTCCCAAGGAAGTTTATGTTTCACCAGTTCATTTCTTTGTCATAGTATTAAACTTTTAATGTCCCCGAGTGCTTGTTTTACATTTGTATTGATTTTATGTAGTTTCCTATAGTTTAAGATGACCCTGTCCTACAGTATGAATTCCTTCCTGTCAGAAGAACCCTAGGCTAAAGGTGTGTGTGTGTGTGTGTGTGTGTGCCTACCTGTCAACTTCTCAGGACTGTCCGGAGTCCACATTTAACTTTACCTATCGAAATTGGTGTCTGTGCGTTCGTTTGTATGTTGTATGTTATGTGTGTGTGGCCCTAAGCTCTTATAAACTAGCTAGCTCATAGGGACTTACGAACTTCCTATGGCTAGTAACCCCTATTGTTAACACTATAGACTAGCTCATAGGTACTTACGAACCTCCTATGGCTAGTGACCCCTGTTGTTAATTATTATGAGCCTATGCCTACTTACCCTAGGTTTCTTATGAACTAAAACCTGTCTAGCTTCTAATAAATAGTGTGTGTACCTAACAGAAGCAAGCCTGATTGCGACAACTTCGGAGTCGTGACAATCAGATTTTCCAAGTTAATTGTGCATGGAGAAATCCCACAGGGAAGTTCCAAGAATGTCCTTTTCTAACTAGCTATCTAAAGTCCGGAGGCACCGGGAGTCTTGCTTATTTCTAAGCCCTAGGCCGCCCTAAGATTTCCAAACGGCAACCTATTGTCAGTCGTCAAATTGTCGCCCCGTCATGTCATGCTGGGAAGGGAGTTTATGTCGTTGGAAATCGCCCTGACGGTAATAACACCGTGTGCGTGCGGGGACCATTCAAATCGACTTTATGTACAGGAAGAGATATCTTCGTCACTGTCTAGAGGAATCACCCCGCCCGTACACAAAATACGATCGAAATGGGTGGTCAGGCGCTTCTAGCCACCCATGCCGGAAGACGCCCCTGAGGTCACCACATTCCTCAGGCTATCAGCTAAACTCTTGGCAAGCACCGTTTCAATTCGCCAACCTACGCGCCCTACCAGTGTCAACAAGAATCAGAACATTCGCAGTTTGACTCAAGCTAACACAGGCCCTAGTATCACTTCCTATCTCCCCAGAATCGCTTTTAAGGATCACTAAATCCCCTTTGGAAGAGACCTAGCGATCCGTAAAACATATTCCTACGCGCTTTTCACCACTTCGCCATTTTGGTTTTCTCACTTTCCTAGGCACGCCCGTTCTCTTCGTAGTTTCGCAAGCCAAGCCCCGACTCTCGCGCCTCTCTTTTTTCCGCTCTAAATCTTTCGTCTCCCTCTAAGCTCCTCATTGGCAAAATTTATTGTCGTGTTATTGGCCCATACCTTCTAAATCTACCATCATGTCGAAGTCCTTTTCGTACTTTTAAGCTATTCCCTTTGAATGTCATCATTATTAATTATTTAATTGATCCGTTTTCCATTTCCGCCTTATCATAGATACGACTTGACCTTTTAATCTCTTACCATAGAGTTTCTACCTTTGCAATAATTAGCTTTTTTCCGATCGAATGCAATATTAATGTGTAGCCAAAATCTCACTAATTTGTCAATGCAAATCTCAGTATTCTGCCAAAAATTGATAAATGTGTATTTTTATTTTGTGAAATGTAGCGAGTCCAATTCGGGACCGTTACAGCCAACCCCCAAAATATTCGCAGGTGTATTTATTTAAATCACCGAAGTAATATTTTTCCCTCTCTGGAATTACAACAGTAATTATTTCACAAACATAAGAATACCAAACAACCCCCATTTTTTCCATTCTTTTATTCAGTCAAAATCGATAAATGTGTAACCCTCATCTTGTAAAATGTGGCGAGTCCAAGTTGGGACCATTACAGCCAACCCCCAAAATATTCGCAGGTGTATTTATTTAAATCGCCGAAGTAATATTTTCCTCTCCGGAATCACAGCAGTACCTATTTCTCAAACATAAGAATACCAAACAACCCCCATTTTATTTTTCATATTTTTATTTAATCAAAATCGATAAGTGTGTAACCCTCATCTTGTAAATGTGGCGAGTCCAAGGTGGGACCGTTACAGCCAACCCCCAAAATATGCGCAGGTGCGTTTATTTATATCACCGGAGTAATATTTTCCTTTCCGGAATTACCACAGTACCAGTTTTACAAACATAAGAATACTAAAAGGCCCCCTTACTTATTATTCATTCTAATTTGCTCGTATTTGACTTCAATCGTGTGTGTGTGTGTGTGTGTGTGTGTATAAATTGTAACAAGTACAATTGTGTATATGATAAATAGATAAATAAGTGTGTGTGTTTTTAAACTGTATACTAAAACTTTATTATTAGAACCAGTACGTGAACATTCCCCGCATTGAACATCCCCAAAAATCGCTCTCATCACCTGGACATCCCAAAGCCCAGAAGAAAAGACGGTTGTGAGGCGTCTCTATCCTAATGATATTATGTAAGCGCTTATCCCCCAATCTACTTATTTTTCGATATAAGAGATACATACTTACATTACCCCTCTAAACTCGGACATGCCGTGCGCGGCTTAAGGTACATAAATTGTCGATGTTCGCAACTTTCCAGTTCACTCCCGAATTCTTGATAGTAAAGCTTATGATTCAGAGCATGTGTAGTGTGCCTTGGTCTTAGCCCCGGGACTAACGTGTGGAGTGGATTCTTTATGAAATCGGCTTATACCGATGATTTTTATCAGCTGATCTAACCTAACACCAAATTCTCCTTCATAAAGAAACGTTGTAAGTGTAGTGTGTCGATTTGAAGTCAAATCGTGACAAACCGTCTTAAACCCAGGTCGATGGTTTACTAAAGCCCTTCATTCGACTAAAATCCTTTTCATAAATCTCTCGGCAACCCCCCTTCCAAACAGCTTTCATTCTCAAAATAATTGCACACCTTTCAGAACGCAAACTCTCATCGGTTTCACGCTACTCAAGCAAAGCACCAAACCCGCACGGATTATAAGACACGAATTGTGAATTTATTTCAACAATGTAAAACAACCCCCCGAATTTAAATTTATGCAATAGTATTCTATTATGTTTGTTTCGTTTTATTACCGTTACCATTACCTCCTTTCATTTACCTTTACCTTTTTCAGTTACCTTTACCTTTCTTAGTTACCTTTACCTTTTTCAATTACCAATTTTTTTCAAATAAAACTAGATATATATATATATATATTTTTTTTTGTTTTTATGATTATTTCATATTATTTTCTTACAGAGTTCTTTCAAACAATATTTCAACATCAACCTATCACATCCCACTGCTGGGCACGGGCCCCTCCCCTTACGATGCTTTCCCTCACCGAAAAGCGAGCGACAACCACGCACATTTGTTTTACAGAAACACATCGGCATGCGCCCGCACCGGGACTCGAACCCACGACCCTCCGACTGAAAGGCGGACGCTCTCCCGCTAGGCTACCACCGCTTCCATCTTATTAAATCGTATTTACCATCAGCTCTTACGATCCCTTTCTATATCTATTACAATCATTATATTTTTAAACAATATCCATTAGAATATTATTAACAAGTTGTTAAAAGTCTGCTTTACAATCTTCTATTCCATTTTATATTTATGTTTCTTCTCTTTTCGTTTATATTCCTTCTTCATTATAACTAATTTGTGTAAAATTTTATATTTCCTGCAACAGTTAATTTAGATAAGTTACCACCAAATCTCACTTATAGATAGTGACAACCCCCCGTCATTTCCCCTCCTGGTTACTCTTGTAATTGTATATAATTTTTTTTTTTAATCTCTGCATATTTTCCTTACTAAGATTCGTGTATTCTATGATTTAGCCTTTTATTTTGCCTTTTCCCTAATTGTTTATTACATTATGGTATATATTAAGTTTATCTATTATGTTACTATGTATTTAAGTTTATTTTGTGTATAATATGTATCTATTTATTTATTTATTTTAATCTACGTATATAAAGAAAGCCACCGTCCGATGTCCTATTTACTCCTCTCCGCGCATGGTTGTCTGGAAGAGACCGCTCTGAGCGATAAGACCGCCCATTGTGACACTAATTGCAAAACTTGCCCCGTTCTAGTTTTAATTTTTCTTTGTTCTGCGTTGTTTCAATAAAGAGTTTATCTATATATCTATCTATTTATTCTATAATAATATATTTCCCTCCATAAACATCAACCACCTTCCGGATTACAATGCCATACCGAACACCATCCTATTTCACGGCAACAATTGTGACTAATTACTTAGTCACCGAAGACGAAGTTATATTGAACCTAATTACCTTCTAATAAATTTCCTTTAAAGATTCTAATCTAAATTGCAACTAATAATAATAATCATAACCAATAAGCTAATCCTAGTCATAAATGCAACCGATCCTGTTCTAAACTACCCTGTTCTTACAGCATTCTTATTTTACCTATCCTGGTCTTGACTATCCTGGTCACTCTATTCTTGTTTTGCCTATCCTGGTCTAAACTATCCTGGTTTTGTCCCATCCTGGTCACGCTATTCTGGTTTTGCCTATCCTGGTCACGCTATTCTAGTTTCGACTATCCTGGTCACGCTATTTTAGTTCTGACTATCCTGATTTTATCCATCCTGGTCACGGCACCAATTGTAACTCCTCTCTTTCTTCTTACTACTCTCTCCCCTTTTTTATATTGTTTACTCTACCTCATAATATTTTTTTCGAATTTAAAATAATAAATTTAAACTTAAACAAATCTTCAACTAGACTAATCTTAAACTAATCGTCTCCCCCTACTCTCTTCTACTCTCTCCTAATAATACTAATAATAATAATAACGTTCAGTACAACTCCGTATAACTCCGCACCTAACTTACTCCACTCTTTACCTTACTTTATTTTACTTTATTTTGGCCCGATGATCGTCTAGTAACCCTTCGTTGTGTTCCGCGTGTAGCAACCTAAATCCTTTGAATGTTCAGTCTGGCTTCGCAATCCGTCAGTAGTCAATATCAAAAGAGATAAATAATTTGAATTTAGATTTCGCTGAATTAATACCATTCGTTTTCTACCATTCCTAAATTATTATATGGCGTCCCTAAATAAACTCAACCTAATATTCTCGTTCCGTTCTACCTCTCATCAAATCCGTATTATCTAAATATCTGACAAAGTAGATCTTAATCCTAGCCCTTCGTTGTCCCATATATAACCTTTCATTCAAAATTATAAATTAATAATCGTCAACCTTCCATCAACTTTTCATCAACCTTACATTTTTCGTAACTCATCAACCTTTCGCTCGACCTTATAGTTTTGTAATTATCACGAGAGTCTATGATTAAAACTTTCATTCTGAATCTACGATCATGACAGCGGCTATGACTTAGAGCCCCGCCCCGCCCTAAGTTGTGAATTTCGTCGGACCAGACTTGGATATTCTCCACCGCTTGTCGGGATTAAGTACCGCCTCGCAGTTACGAAATCTCGACGGAAAGTATTTACTTTCATTTAATTTACTATGTTTGTCTATCTGTGGTCTTCCATCAAATTTCAATTCATCGTTCTATTATCCGTCACTCTCACAGGACAAATGACACTGACAGCAGCTAACATCGCTCCATGACAATAAGCTTACTTGTCAAAGTCACCCGTCCGTACTCATTTAAACAGATGTGAAATCTTTATGTTACCGCTAGGAAATACCGTGAAACTCGCCTATTACTATAATAAGTCTAGTATATCTAAGCAAGGGAACTTCATAAAGAGGGACTTCTTTTCTTTTATCTAAAGAGTATTCACGGTTCGATCTCATTCATACCCGGTTCGTAAACAATCTCACAACCTCCATTCATGATTCAACGAGGATGAAGGGTTATCAGCGGACATAACCCCCGCCATGGTCGAATTTCCATCCTTCTTATCTAGTTCATGCGGTTCCTCAATCCCACTTACTTATTTTAGCAAAAGGGAAAGAGGCCCCAATATTTAGAGATCTAAAATCTCGTTAAACCTATCCTAGCTCTACCTACTAGGAGCAACTACATAATACCTTAGGCTTTATTTACCCATTCGTACATACGCCTGGCTTATTTAGCTTAATATGGGACTATTGTCCAGGTTTCTATTTGTAGAATTATATTATGTGGTAAGAGGTCATATTTTTCCCCCGGTGTAATAATACTGGTTTTATTTAGTTAGTATTTCAGAAGCATTGTTCTAAGGTTTAAGGATATTTTTCCTTTAGGTGTAGGTAACAACAATTATTTTTGTTTCAGGTTATTTCTCATTGGAAAACCTAGGAATTGTTTTAATTCCAGAAAGTGACAGTTCGTCTAGATAATTCTGTAACACTAAGATTTCTAGTGTGGAGCTGTAGTTCTTTCCATATCTATTCATGGAAGGATTCAACATTGGAGCGATTCAAGTTGAAAGTAAGCCTCAGTTAGTGACTTTCGAAGAGCCTTATGGAGAATCTCACTCTTTTTTAGTCATAAGAAAATCCAGGGAAGGTAATAGGTCATTGCCCATAAGTAGTCAATCTAACAGAGACGAACTCATTCATATTTGTCGTTCGTTGTTTCTTGTAATTAATGTTAAGGACAGAATTATTCCTTTCGAACCATTTTTCTGGTGTAGTACTAGTTTTATTTAAATAGTATGTTAAGAAGCCTTGTTCTAAGGTTTGATGGTAGTTTCCATTAAGTATAATGTCAATTCTTTGTTGATTTCAGGTTATCTCTCTATCGGAGGATTTTTAGAAAGTTCTTCTAGATAATTCTGTAAACACTAGGAATTCTAGTGCCATAGTTAATACCATAACTATTGCATGGAAGGATTCAACATTGGAGCGATTCAAGTTGAAAGTAAGCCTCAGTTAGTGACTTTCGAAGAGCCTTATGGAGAATCTCACTCTTTTTTAGTCATAAGAAAATCCAGGGAAGGTAATAGGTCATTGCCCATAAGTAGCCAATCCAAAAGAGACAAACTTAGTCATATCTGTCGTCCATTGCCTTTGTGCAATTAATTAATCTTAAAATCAGAATTATTCTTTCCGAACCAAGCCTAAGTTAAATTATAGTTAATTTATCCAGATATTTACTATATTTATAAGCAGGTTACGTTTAACCTTGTAGTTTCATTCAGTAGTCCTAACTTATTGTGATTTAATTGATTCCTTTATCAGTTATGTTTAGTTTTCATCGTTCATTTTCTTTCCGTCACAAATTATATTAATTTCTTATTTGTTTTCCCAGATGTTTTCTTTATGAGTATGTAAAGTTATATTTAGGCTCTATAGCATTGTTATGATGGATAATAAAATAATTAAACCGTACTACAACTTCTTTCATTCAAAGTAGGTACATATGTAATGATTAGTCTTATTGATTTGATTGCCGGATGTAACATTGTTTAGATGTTTGCTTGTTCATGTTTGAATAACTCTGTAAATCTATCACAATATAGTCTGTAGTATTACAATTGATTCCCAAGGAAGTTTATGTTTCACCAGTTCATTTCTTTGTCATAGTATTAAACTTTTAATGTCCCCGAGTGCTTGTTTTACATTTGTATTGATTTTATGTAGTTTCCTATAGTTTAAGATGACCCTGTCCTACAGTATGAATTCCTTCCTGTCAGAAGAACCCTAGGCTAAAGGTGTGTGTGTGTGTGTGTGTGTGTGCCTACCTGTCAACTTCTCAGGACTGTCCGGAGTCCACATTTAACTTTACCTATCGAAATTGGTGTCTGTGCGTTCGTTTGTATGTTGTATGTTATGTGTGTGTGGCCCTAAGCTCTTATAAACTAGCTAGCTCATAGGGACTTACGAACTTCCTATGGCTAGTAACCCCTATTGTTAACACTATAGACTAGCTCATAGGTACTTACGAACCTCCTATGGCTAGTGACCCCTGTTGTTAATTATTATGAGCCTATGCCTACTTACCCTAGGTTTCTTATGAACTAAAACCTGTCTAGCTTCTAATAAATAGTGTGTGTACCTAACAGAAGCAAGCCTGATTGCGACAACTTCGGAGTCGTGACAATCAGATTTTCCAAGTTAATTGTGCATGGAGAAATCCCACAGGGAAGTTCCAAGAATGTCCTTTTCTAACTAGCTATCTAAAGTCCGGAGGCACCGGGAGTCTTGCTTATTTCTAAGCCCTAGGCCGCCCTAAGATTTCCAAACGGCAACCTATTGTCAGTCGTCAAATTGTCGCCCCGTCATGTCATGCTGGGAAGGGAGTTTATGTCGTTGGAAATCGCCCTGACGGTAATAACACCGTGTGCGTGCGGGGACCATTCAAATCGACTTTATGTACAGGAAGAGATATCTTCGTCACTGTCTAGAGGAATCACCCCGCCCGTACACAAAATACGATCGAAATGGGTGGTCAGGCGCTTCTAGCCACCCATGCCGGAAGACGCCCCTGAGGTCACCACATTCCTCAGGCTATCAGCTAAACTCTTGGCAAGCACCGTTTCAATTCGCCAACCTACGCGCCCTACCAGTGTCAACAAGAATCAGAACATTCGCAGTTTGACTCAAGCTAACACAGGCCCTAGTATCACTTCCTATCTCCCCAGAATCGCTTTTAAGGATCACTAAATCCCCTTTGGAAGAGACCTAGCGATCCGTAAAACATATTCCTACGCGCTTTTCACCACTTCGCCATTTTGGTTTTCTCACTTTCCTAGGCACGCCCGTTCTCTTCGTAGTTTCGCAAGCCAAGCCCCGACTCTCGCGCCTCTCTTTTTTCCGCTCTAAATCTTTCGTCTCCCTCTAAGCTCCTCATTGGCAAAATTTATTGTCGTGTTATTGGCCCATACCTTCTAAATCTACCATCATGTCGAAGTCCTTTTCGTACTTTTACGCTATTCCCTTTGAATGTCATCATTATTAATTATTTAATTGATCCGTTTTCCATTTCCGCCTTATCATAGATACGACTTGACCTTTTAATCTCTTACCATAGA
Organism: Campaea margaritaria; assembly: GCA_912999815.1. Classification (NCBI taxonomy): domain Eukaryota; kingdom Metazoa; phylum Arthropoda; class Insecta; order Lepidoptera; family Geometridae; genus Campaea; species Campaea margaritaria. The sequence continues at coordinate 4,614,122 of OU538818.1, forward strand.
GTTTCTACCTTTGCAATAATTAGCTTTTTTCCGATCGAATGCAATATTAATGTGTAGCCAAAATCTCACTAATTTGTCAATGCAAATCTCAGTATTCTGCCAAAAATTGATAAATGTGTATTTTTATTTTGTGAAATGTAGCGAGTCCAATTCGGGACCGTTACAAGCAGATATTGAGTTATGATTTTTTTTCACAAAAATAAGTTTTTTGGCTCTGGTGAACAATTTTGCGTTTCAAGGTTACAGCGTTTACGCTTTCTAGCGTCGATAATTATGTATTTTCAGCAGTCACGTTCACGTTCACTGCTAAAAGCACTGGTAGAGTCAATGGAGCTTTCCTTTTCGTGTGCGAGACTCAGGCATGGGTCACCACTTGAAAGGGAAATATCCTTTTTCTAACTCAAACCATAATTAGATAATAATCATTAGTTTCGTAGATCATAAAATTTGACTTATTTTTTTGTATTTCTATACTTATGTATAAGATATTATTTTTTTTGACGTGTATAAGTGCAATATTTTGCCTATTTACAATAAATGATTTGAGTTTGAGTTTGAGTTTAAAAACACAGCTGTTCTGTCAGCGCAGCTTACGTGCCAGCTGTGCGGCGAAACACAGACGTGTGTGTGTAACGCGGCGCTACTACAGCGCGGCTCACACAGACGGCGCGCCAGTGCTGGGAAACGCACGCGGGCCGTAATGGTGCCCAAATGTTCGGCTGTCAACGTGTCAGTTGAGACAGTGAGAAGTACCAAGGTAGCATAGGACAAAAGGACGTGTCATCATCATCATCATTAACCCATAACGTCCCACTGCTGAGCACGAGTCTCCCCTCACCTTCGTGAGGAGGGTTAGGCCATATTCCAAGAAGGTAAGCTGTCACCTCTTTATTAATGAATTTAATTATCTCCTATCCCCATATTTTCTCTTCTTTTTTTTTGTATTAGTCCGTGAAAAAAAAACAAAGTATATCCAATAACATTTTAATAGAATAATAAAACTTATGCATAAGTACACATTTGAGGTTGAAAACAATAAAAAAAAATGCAAATTTATGTATTTTTTTAAATTCCACTTTGATACAGTGAACGCAGATTCGGGAATGACTCTCCGAAAGGCAGTAGGTACATATCTGAAACAAAAAAAAAGTGCATCCTTAGACCCTTCTCTTTTTTTGATGTGAAAACACAACTGTTGTGTTTGTTGTAAGGGCAAACACTATGGAGAGTGCAGAGCCGCACCCGTGGCTAGACAAGAAAATCGGCCCAGCAGTCAAAGTGTTAAAAACTGAATCTCAACTTAAGGCGAGGTTGTAGTAAGTTTGAAATTTTCTCAATTTAATATAGATATTATACCTACTGTAATAAAAAAACTCATATTTGTGGAAGTCCGTGTAGCTAAACGCTAATGCTGGAGCTCTGAAGGGTATTTCAGTAATTTATTTTTCAGGAAATCCCTCTCGTGGCATCTCGAATTTGCTCAGGGGGATTTTCGGAAATTCCCCTCGAGGGGGGTCGTAAAGTCGATACCTTATGCCCTGGTGAGAGGCTGGCACTCCGTCTCCAGCCAGGCGTGGTCAGCCATCAGGCCGCGTTCCTTTAGAATGGGCCCCAATGTAGTGAACACCCTTTTGTGGTACTCGTTTAAATAATTCAGCTGAAACGAAATAAAATAATTGAAAAATTAATAGTTGAGAAGCAATCAGCCCCCTTAAGTAATTATTTATTATGTGATTTAAGTAAAATTTTTAACAATTGATTTACATATCAGACTGATGTAATTAATGTGGCAGACTGGTGTAATTAATGTGGCGGACTGGTGTAATTAATGTGGCGGACTGGTGTAATTAATGTGGCGGACTGGTGTAATTAGTTTGTTATTTGTGGTCAAATGAGGTTAGAGCCGGCCTTTGGTGTCAGTACCGATGACAGGTTCCCTGACTTAGCTTCACAAGTGCTATCAGATATTATTGAGGCCGACTGTACTGCGCACTCGCCTCGAACTCGTCCAGCAGCTCGACGTTAATGCACGCGGCGTGGTGCGGCGCCAGCGTCAGCGCGCGGAGCCCGAGCACGCCGCGCCCCGAGTAGTCGCCGCGGAGCGTGCTGGCCTGGAGAAAAAACAAATTGTAGTGGCAGGCCTCTTCTGCGAGAATTTAGAGGCCGCCTGGGGAAGTACCACACCTTTACCAGATATTCATCCGCCAAGCAGTAGTGTGCAAACATAACAGTGTTCCGGTTTGAAACACCTTATCATCATCGTCCATATCGTCCCACTGCTGAGCACGGATCTGCCGTCACTTTCGTGAGGAGGGTTAAGCCATAATCCACCACGGGGGCCCGGTCCGGATAACATACCTACCGCAGAAATAATTCTCGGGTAAGTATGTGGGTTTCCTCACGACCCCTGTATTATGGTGTAATGCTGTAGAACTCACACGTGGATGATCCGAGTCTTTGGTTACGAGGATGGTTTCAACTAGATCCTCGTGGCGAATGCCGTATGCACCCACTTCGTAGTACCCCGGCTCTGAAATTAAAAGAAATAATAATACCGAACGGGGAACGGGCACCAATTTTTACCGAACGGGGATCCAATTTTTACCAAACGGGAAACCAAGTTTTACCTATTTGGGCACCAGTTTTTACCAAACGGGAAACCAATTTTCACCTATTTGGGCACCAATTTTTACCAAAAGGGGATCCAATTTTTACCAAACGGGAAACCAATTTTTACCTATTTGGGATCCAATTTTTCAAACGGGAAACCAATTTTTACCTATTTGGGATCCACTTTTTACCAAACGGGGAACCTATTTTTACCAAACGGGAAACCAATTTTTACCTATTTGGGATCCAATTTTTACCAAACGGGGAACCAATTTTTAAATAGAGCACAATATTTTCACCTAACCGGGTACTAATTAGCGCGGCTGCCGGTTCACCTTACAATCTTTACACAACGAGTTCGTCGGTCACATCCCAGGGGCCTACCGTTGCTGAGCACCTGGCGGGGGCCCAGGCCGGGGTCGTGCGGGTAGGGCCTCCAGGACACCCCGGCGGGCCCCTCGTGCACGTTGAGGAAGTGTCCCACGCCGTGGCCCGTGCCGTGCGCGTAGTCCAGGCCCACGTCCCACAGCGCCTTGCGCGCGAAGCTGTCCAGCACGTTACCCTAACCCAAAAGGAAGTTAAAAATCATTGTTAAATAAAATAAACATTATTGTGTCCCGGTTCGAAGGGCACTGTTTCCAGCGAAATTACTGGGCATATGAGATTTTAGAGCCGATGTCTCGGGTTGAAGAGCGCAGTGCAATGCAGTATTTTGGGTGGTGCTGTGACTGTTATGGGAAGGCGTAGCGCTTACCATCAGGTGAACGACTTGGTCGTCTGGTCACTCAGTCAAATAACAAAAAACACGCTTTAATTGCGAGCCGAACTAAGTAGAAAAATACAAAATAAGTCAAAATATGATCGATTAAACTAACGAGTAACTCTGATTATGGTTTGAATTTGAAAAAGGACATTTCCTTTACAAGTGGCGACTCATGCCTGAATCTCGCACAGGAAAAGGAAAACTCCGTTGACTCTACCAGTGCTTCGGAAATTCGGAATACGAATACGATTTGGGGGATTAACAAAAAAACATTTCGGAAAGAGAGGGACTACCTAGGGGGATTTTCGGAATAATCCCCTTTGAGCACAGACATTTGGCGCGGGTACAAATGTCGTTTACATGTAAGTTGTGAAATGAGCTAGTGTATGGAGCTTTCTTTTTTTTTTGAGGGGGGTAATGCCCTCGCACTATTCCCTCCGCCACGGGGGTGACGGAGGGGTGTGTGTGGGACACGAACCAACTAAAACCCCCCCGTGAGCAGTCCTCTGCCGAGGTGGAGCAAGATTGGGTCGCGCTAGCAGCCAACGTTGCCCCGGTACGTGGACGGAGTTACCTTGACTCCCCGGGGGAACAGAGCGGCGCCGAGCATCATTTGCCCCTTCAGCACGCGCGTGAACGCCTCGGCGCGCGCCGCGCTCGGCGCCCCCGCCCCCGCCCCCGCGCCCGCCCCCATGTACCGCGTGCGCGTCACGTCCGTCGTGCCGTCTCTGGAACGGCAGACAATCTATTACTCTAAATTATTAGATAAATATTGTGGATTCTGTAAAATAAAAATGAAGTGTCTGTTTGTAAGGGGCCGTCCATTAATCACGTGATGTTTTAAGAGCATTTTTAACACACCCCAACACCCCCCCCCCCCCCCAAATCACGTGTATTTTGTAGTACCTACAAGAATCTAACATGTTTTAGAATTCCTGTTTAGAAACCCGCTTTTCGGTTAAGATACCACGAGTTTGCCCCCCCCCCCCCCCCCCCCTGATATTTCATGATTTTTGCTAGACTCCCTTTCAATCCTTACGTTATTAATGGAAGGTCCTTAATATTAAAATAACCGCTTTTTACTACATACATATGAAAATATATACTTACGGTAAATAATAATATACCAAAGCAGTTAAAAAAAAATTTTTGTCTGTCTGTCTGTTTCTTCAAGCTAATCTCTGAAAAGGCTGGACCGATTTTGACGGGGCTTTCACTCGCTGATAGCTAATGTTATAAGGAGTAACTTGGGCTACATTTATTACATTTTTTCTCGTAAAAATGAATAGTTCATGCGGGATAATACTTAACACGAGTGAAACCGCGAGCGCAGCTAATATAGATACGATAATATAGATAAAAACAATCCTTGATGCGGATTATATATCATGCTAAAATTTCAGCTCGATCGGTGCAGAACTTTTTGAGTTTTTGAAGCGTACACAAACCAACATAACATTTTTATATATATACAGAATGATAGATATCGGCACTCACTTGTACTGTCCCCCCGAGTCGAGTAGGAACATGTCCCCCCTCCGCACCGGCCGCTGCGGGCCGTCCCGCGCGGGACTGTAGTGTATAATGGCGCCGTTCTCGCCCGCGCCCGCTATGGTTTCAAACGACGGGCCCATGAAGTGTTTCTCCTCTCTGCGGTAAAAAAAAAAACACAAATCTATAGTAAATAAAAAACATAGTAAACTGCGAGGAGCGAGTGAGCTATAAGAGATATAAGGGGCGTCACTGAGCTGCAAGGGTTGACATCGTGATCTATAAGGGGCCATAGGGCAACATCGTAAACTGCAAGGGGCGAGTGAGCTATAAGAGATATAAGGGGCGTGACTGAGCTGCAAGGGTTGACATCGTGATCTATAAGGGGCCATAGGGCAACATCGTAAACTGCAAGGGGCGAGTGAGCTATAAGAGATATAAGTGGCGTGACTGAGCTGCAAGGGTTGACATCGTAATCTATAAAGGGCCATAGGGCAACATTGTAAACTGCAAGGGGCGAGTGAACTATAAGAGATATAAGGGGCCATAGGGCAACATTGTAAACTGCAAGGGGCGAGTGAACTATAAGAGATATAAGGGGCCATAGGGCAACATTGTAAACTGCAAGGGGCGAGTGAGCTATAAGAGATATAAGGGGCGTGACTGAGCTGCAAGGGTTGACATCGTGATCTATAAGGGGCCATAGGGCAACATTGTAAACTGCAAGGGGCGAGTGAGCTATAAGAGATATAAGGGGCGTCACTGAGCTGCAAGGGTTGACATCGTGAACTTTAAGGGGCCATACGGAAACATCGTAAATTGCAAGGGGCGAGTGAGCTATAAGAGAAAAAAAGACCATCACTGAGCTGCAAGGGGTGACATCGTGAACTATAAGGGGCCATAGGGCAACATTGTAAACTGCAAGGGGCGAGTGAACTATAAGAGATACAAGGGGCGTCTCAGTAAGCTGCAAGGGGTGACATCGTGATGTAGGGGGCGTCAGAGAGCTGACACGTGCGTCATTGTAAGATATAAGGGGCGTGACCATACTCACTTGCGGAATTCGAGCAGCTTGTCCGAGACTTGAATCTCGGTGACTTCAACGCCGGCGTCTATTTGGTCGTGCAGCCACTTCAGCAGGCGCACCAACGCAATGCCGTCTCGGATGTGACATTGACGGAAACCCTGCCCACAGATGAAAATGTATTTTTTTTTATTTTTGATGTCAAACTTCTTTACGCACGCTTGACTTGGGGAGTAAGCTGGTGAGTGCGTTACGAAAAATGTGACCGGGCGAGGCGAATGGAAGCAGAGAGGTAAATCATAATAAAATAATAAATAAATGATAAGGGATGAGGGGATAAGTGATAAAAAAAAATATACTTAATAAATAATATATCTTATATCTTTAAAAGAGCAATTCTTGTATATATATATGCATATATAATTGGAATCTCGGAATCGGCTCCAACGATTTTCATGAAATTTAGTATATAGGGGGTTTCGGGGGCGATAAATCGATCTAGCTAGGAATCGTTTTTAGAAAATATCATAAAAAAAAAAAAAAAAACCGAGCAAAGCTCGGTCATCCAGGTACTGATATTATTATATCGATTAAGAAAACCGCGGCGCGCAGCTAGTATTTAATTTTTATATTTATATTTAACATTATTCAATTAACATTATAAAACAATGAAAAAAAATTTACAATGGTCGTCACTATGGGCTTGTGTGACAACAAACTATATATGCTTGAACGGATGGGGAGGGGGGAAGGGTGGGGCCTGCTCCCCCTTTTTAACCATGAATTCCATCTCACCTCCATTTCCACTTCGTTCTTGACGAGTTTCATGAGCGCGACCGGCGACACTTCGGATATTAAACGTAACCAGCTAGGTTTTTTCAGGATTTCACTCTGGAATTAGAAAATATGTAAAAACACCGGCCAAGTGCGAGTCGGACTCGCGCACTAAGGGTTCCGTACTTTGTTGTATGGAAGCCCCGCTCAAATATTAATTTCATTCTGTTTTTTAGTATTTGTTGTTATAGCGGCCATAGAAATACATCATCTGTGGATATTTCGACTGTCTAACTATCACGGTTCATGCGATACAGCCTGGTGACAGACAGACAGACAGGCAGCGAAGTCCTAGTAAAAGGGTCCCGTTTTACCCTTTGGGTACGGAACCCTAAAAAACACCCTTCCACACGGGAATTGCCAACCAACCATCATAAAAAAGCCTCTAAAAAGGGGGAAACTGGGGGCTACTGGATATCTCCGCCTTATGAGTTCCGATTTGGATGCTTCTTTTTTTATTTGAAAGGTGTCATCACCATCATCATAATTTTGTAGTGGGAGGCCTCTTCTGCAAGAGATCGCCTGGGGAAGTACCACACCTTTGCCAGATATTCAAACGCCAAGCGGTAGTGTGCAAACATTACTGTGTTCCGATGTGAACGGCATTGTTTCCAGCTACATTAATGGGCATATGAGACTTTAGAGCCGAGGTCTCAGGGTTACGAGTGCAGTGCGACCGAATCGGATTCGGAGAACCATCAGGTGAACGACTTGCTCGTTACTGAGTCAAATTTAAAAAAAAAACAAACAACTCCATCGTCCCACCGCTGAGCACGGGCCTCCCCTCTTAATAGATACTTACTCCAGAAGCAGCCATGTGTAAAGCTTTGCTGGCATCGCTTGCGATCCAAACCGAATGTTTCCCGTCACCTAACGTTGATAGACGTTTCTACAAATACAATAGAAATATATTACTAGCTGTGCTCACTTTCGTGAGGAGGGTTCGGCCACAATCCACCACGGGGGCCCGGTCCTGATCAGTGGATAACACACCTACCTCCGAAATAATTCTCGGGTAGGTATGTGGGTTTGCTCACGATGTTTTCCTTCACCAAAAAGCGAGTGATAATTACGTACATCTGCTTTTACATAAACAGTATAATTAATGTAATTATATTAATTATACTAGCTGTGCGCTGCCACGCTTCGCTGTGGCACATTCGCACATTCCCTGATATGTCACTGATGAAAAAAATAGATAAAAACAATCCTTGATGCGGATCATATATCATGCTAACATTTCAGCTCGATCGGTGCAGAACTTTTTGAGTTTTTGAAGCGTACACAAACCAACATAACATTTTTATATATATAGATATAAGATACTTAAGGTTCGTTTCTGTTACGGCGGGAAATTGAAATTTCAAACAGTTTTTTCGTTTTTAGAGCTACATTGGGTCACTAATATAAACGAGACTACGTTTCAACTCAAAACTCAAAACTCAAATCATTTATTGTAAAAAGGCAAAACATTGCACTTTTACACGTCAAAAATAATAAGTATAGAAATACAAAAAAATAAGTCAAAATATTATGATCTAACAAGCTAATGATTTTGAAAAAGGATATTTCCCTTTCAAGTGCTGACTCACGCCTGAGTCTCACACAGGAAAAGGAAAACTCCATAGACTCTACCAGTGCTTCGGAAATACGCCCGTTAGAGAAGATAGCACCAAGAAACTCTACGGCGATGTCATTTTTTTTAATTCTCGTCATTCATGTACTTTTTAACTCTTCCGCTTCGAAAGGTTGCCGACCCCTGTCCTAAACAGCTAACTTACCGCAGTCTCTTGTAAGTCCTCCACCACGGAGCTGTATGGGCGCACTTCGTAGTTCTCCACCCCTTCACTCCGTAAATGTGCCTAGAAACAAACGAGAAATAGAGTTTCTTCTTCTATCTTCTCTGACGGCCGATATATGATTAGCACGTTGACTGCTGAAAACACAGCTGTTGTGTTAGCACAGCTCACGTGCCAGCTGTGCGGCGACACACAGACGCGTGTGTGTAACGCGGCGCTACTACAGCGCGGCTCACACAGACGGCGCGCCAGTGCTGGGAAACGCACACGGGCCGTAACGGTGCACAAATGTCACAACCGGTTCAGCAGCCAACGTGTTAACTCTCTTTTATTAACTAGCTATGTATGTATGTAACGGAAACTTTGAACATGTTTTTGACCCCCTTCAAAACGTCGGATTAAATCGAAATTTTGCACAATTACCAAGGACTGATTAATTTATTAAATTTTTAAATACATTAATTAGAACGGCCTACGCCAATAACACAGCAACAACAAACAACAAATTACAATACAATACAATAATAATTAAATAAAAAAATTAAAATATAAATACAAATTCATACCTAAGAAAAAATTGTGTAATTTTTTTTTTAATTTATTTAAAGTACTTTGTCTTTTGCTAAGCGACCACATCGTCCTGTAGAAACAATATACAGAGAATCAACAAAAAAAGTAGAAAAATAATTAATTTTATGGTAAAAACGCGTGGGATGCTTTTAAATTTTGTATTTTTTTTTCTAACCTTAACTTCTTCGGCGACGTGACCGTCGCCCCAGTACAGCACCACGGCTGTATCGTTTACGATAAGGTACGAAAAGAACACAGGGTTGTATTCTATGTCGCTTCCACGCAGGTTGAGAGTGTCTGAAATTAATTCAATTTTCTAAGACTAAACAAGAAAAACAGTACTAGTTAAGATTAGGGTTGCGATCTCTTAAATTTACCGTCTTAAACTTTCCATTTTCAAGCTCGGACTACAGATGAAACCCCGCTCGGACGCTCCCCGGACGCCCTCCAAACTAGGACAAACCCGTGGCAACCCGGGCGTTTGACAACCCTAGTTACGATGGGAACGAATCGCCATTTTTTTAACCCCCGACGAAAAAGAGTCAAACTCAAGACGAACAAGACGAAAACTCAAATCATTTATTGTAAATAGGCAAAATATTGCACTTTTACTTGGCAAAAATCTATATATATAAAAATGTTATGTTGGTTTGTGTACGCTTCAAAAACTCATAAAGTTCTGCACCGATCGAGCTGAAATTTTAGCATGATATATAATCCGCATCAAGGATTGTTTTTATCTATTTTTTCATCAGTGACATATCAGCGAATGTGCGAATGTGCCACAGCGAAGCGTGCCAGGGTACAGCTAGTATAATATATATATTTTAAAAGTAATAGTAGTTTTAGAGTTTATAATGTGAATCAGTAGCTCGCAAAGGGATGAGCCGTCTCTGGTTTCTATTGTTACAATGTTACACTTACACGCGACCTCGTCCAAAGCTGCGACGACCAACATCGTCGCTTTCTTCTCTTGCATCTTCTGTCTCAACTCTTGTATCTTCTCGCCGGCAGTTCTACCTGGGGTAGCAGGGGCACAGGTATTTACACTAACTCTTATTACGTGAAATAAATGTAATTACACCAACTCTAATTACGTGAAACAAATGTAATTAGATACAATAAAGGTATTGACACTATATAAAGGCATAAATAGTAAAAAGATGTAATTACACCAACTCTAATTACGTGAAACAAATGTAATTAGATACAATAAAGGTATTAACACTAAATAGAGGTATAAATCGTAAAATAGAGGTAATTACACCAACTCCAATCTACTCTCTAATCAGCGGTGGTAGCCTAGTGGGAGAACGTCCGCCTTCCAAAGAAAAGGTCGTGAGTTCGAATCCCAATGCGGGCACGTACTAATATGTGTATGTAAAGAGCATATGTACGTAAATATCACTCGCTTTTCGGTGAACGAAAACATCGTGAGGAAACCCACATACCTACCCGAGAATTGTTTCTGAGGTAGGTATGTTATCCACCAACCCGGGCCGGGCTCCCGTGGCGGATTATAGCCTGACCCTCCTCACGGAAGTGAGGGGAGACCCGTGCTCAGCTGTGGGACACCCTCACCTGTATACTTGAGCGCTAAGGGCACGAGGGCGTTCCGCGGGCGCGGCGGCGGCGGCTCGTCCAGCTGTACCCTGGCTTCGTCCACCAGGTTCTTGGCCACTGGAATAATTTTCATATTCGCCTTTTTCAGCGCCATCTGTAGAAAAAGAGTTTTACAATATAAACCTTATCACGTTCACTGCCGAAAACACAACTGTTGCGTTAGCGGTACGGGAAAACACAACGGTGTGTGCAGATCAGTGTGCAGCAGTTAGTGTTTACACGTTCACTGCTGAAAATACAGCGTTGTATTTTTATAAAGTTACGCGGGTGCGGGAAAACACAGCTGTTGTGTTAGCGCAGCTTACGTGCCGGCTGTGCGGCGACACACAGACGTGTGTGTGTAACGCGGCGCTACTACAGCGCGGCTCACACAGACGGCGCGCCAGTGCTGGGAAACGCACACGGTGTGTAACGGTGCACAAATGTAAACACCGGTTCAGCAGGTTCTCAAGATTAACTTATTGGACAGGGTTCAGTAACCTGCAGCGGCATCCACTCCTCAGCGGTCAGGGTGTGAGGGTCGACGCCCACCACGGCATCATCGCACAGGTTGGCCACCAACCACTTCTCCATGTTCAGGGTGTCGGGAAGCGCTGGAACATTATTTAGAAGCTTAATTTTAACTTTATTTGTTTTTGAGCTAGAAACACGCTTTAATAGCAAGCCGAACTAAAAAGTAGAAAATAATTAATTTTATAGTAAAAAGGGGGGTTCTTTTTTAACCTATTGTTTCCCACTGCTGGGCAAAGGTCTCCCCGGTTCTTTCCACTTTCCAATTATAAATGTAAATCATAATAGTAAATATAATTAATATAAAAATGTTATGTTGGTTTGTGTACGCTTCAAAAACTCAAAAAGTTCTGCACCGATCGAGCTGACATTTTAGCATGATATATAATCCGCATCAAGGATTGTTTTTATCAATTATTTTCATCAGTGACATATCAGCGAATGTGCGAATGTGGCACAGCTAGTATAATTAATATAATTACATTAATTATACTGTTTATGTAAAAGCAGATGTACGTAATTATCACTCGCTTTTCGGTGAAGGAAAACATCGTGAGCAAACCCACATACCTACCCGAGAATTATTTCGGAGGTAGGTGTGTTATCCACTGATCCGGACCGGGCCCCCGTGGTGGATTGTGGCCTAACCCTCCTCACGAAACTGAGGGGAGACCCGTGCCCAGCAGCGGGACGTTATGGGTTGATGATAGAAATTTTGTTAGTTATATTTTACAGTATCTAATTAAATTCGGAAGGTTTTACTTAAAAAAATAGTGCGTGGAGTCCCTCCGCGCGGAAGAAGTGAAACTTCGTAATGTGTTAATGAAAATAGGAAGGGGTACAAATTGATTTTTAGTGAAATCATATTGTTTCTTTAAGACAAACTTTATTAACATTGCTTACGATTCACAATTGATCGCATCTTTTAATTATCATTTTCGAGAGGAGACAATATCCAAATCTATAACATTTACAATGGGATTATGATAACTAAAGTAAGATACGAAATGTTTCGAGTTCTATTTTTTCAATATTTCTTGCAAAAACTGCATCAAATAAAATAAAATACAATCTAAAAGTCAAATTGTAATTGTATTGTATACTACGCGCATGCGTTCCAGTGCCGCGCACTCACTCTCGCTCTGTCTCATTCTATTCCCCCTCCCCAGGAGCGTTAAACGTTTAACGCAACCTTGTTTGGATGTCGCGTTAGAAGTATCACTTCAAAAATGATAGAAAGGTAGACTCACATTGCTTCATCAGCGTCCAGATGTTGAGGTCGACTTCCCTCTCGAACTGCGTGTAGTAGCGGCCGTCCGTCCACACGAGCGCCCGCGTCGGAGTGACCAGGGCCGTGCCCGCGGAGCCCGAGAACCCCGAGAGCCACTCGCGGCGCGCGTCGCACGAGGCTATGTACTCCGACTGGAACACAAATCCAAAACATCAAATCATTTATGGGTAACTAGCTGCGCCCCACGGTTTCACCCGCGTAGTTCCCACTCCCGGGGATAAAATATAGCCTATGCTAGTACTTACGTGGTGTGCGTCAGCGGTTGGCACTATGTAAGCGGCCAGCGCTTGCGGCTGGCACGCCATCAGCGCTCGCAGCGCTGTCAGCCGCGGCAGCGACATGTTGGATTGCGCTGTCGACAAAGCAACAGCTAATAAAAAAAATTAAAAAATGCTTTACACTCCTGGAGGCACACCATGACGTCTTATAGCGATTCAGTTGAGGACCTAAACTGAGCCGCGTCGCATAATCGTACCGTGGCGTCTTATTTTTTATGTTGCTGCCATTTTCAACCTAAAGTAGATATAGTTTAGGTTGAAAATGGCAGGACCATAAAAAAGTAGACGTCACGGTACGATTATGCGACGCGGCTCAGTTTAGGTCTTCAATTGAATCGCTATAAGAGGTCATGGTATGCCTCCTGGACTTGAAGTCACCTATTGAACCGCTTTAACACGTTGACAGCTGAACCGGTTTTTACATTTGGCCACCGTTACGGCCCGTGTGCGTTTCCCAGCACTGGCGCGCCGTCTGTGTGAGCCGCGCTGTAGTAGCGCCGCGTTACACACACACGTCTGTGTGTCGCCGCACAGCCGACACGTGAGCTGCGCTAACACAACAGCTGTGTTTTCCCGCATCCGTGTAAATTTATAAAAAACACGACTGTGTTTTCAGCAGGGAACGTGTTAAGGTGGTTCGTTTGGATTGATTTGTATCTGTAAGTTGGTATATTTTTTTCTCATAGAATTATATTTTTTTGTTGATTTTTTTACTTTTCTTTTGCTTTTATTTAAATTATTATTAATTTTACTTACCTTTATAAGCTGCCGTAATGTTCACGTACGCATCCGAACAGGGATGGGATGAAACTGTGAATCTGGAACAAAAACACATTTTTTTTCATCATCATCATCATGAACCCATATTGTCCCACTGCTGAGCACAGGTCTCCCTTCACTTCTGTAGGAAGGACTGCCCCATAATCCATCACGGGGGCCGTGGCTGGATTTGTGGATAACACGTACAACACAACAGGTGTGTTTTTCCATACCCACGTAAAGTTATAAAAAAACACAACGTCTGTGTTTTCAGCAGGGAAGGTTTTAACACGGACCGCCTACATGCGCTTAACTATTTCAAAATACTTTTCTACTAATCCTACTAATATTACAAATGCGAAAGTTTGTGAGAATGGATGGATGGATGTTTGTTCCTCTTTCACGCAAAAACTACTGAACGGATTCGAATGAAATTTGGAACACAGATAGTTTATATCCAGAATTGAGTGATAGGGGGTACTTTTTATCCCGATAGTATGTTCCCGTGGGACAAAACGGGAACTACGCGGGTGAAACCGCGGGGCGCAGCTATATAATAGCTATATCAGAATCATATTTATTGCTTAAACTGTGAATACAGAGATGGTAAATTGTGTATAATTTTAGAAACAACAGTTTATCCATTTCGGATGTACAATATTATAAGAACTTATTAAAAAAAACATAATTTCTTAAATTTAAAAAAGTCCCAACATTTTTAATTATATCAAAAGTGAGTAAGTAGTTTTTAAAAACATTCTTTTCAAGAGCAAATATATACAAGGGTTTACTTAGGTAGGTAGCACCATATAAGACAAACTGACATAATAATTATGTTATAATATTTACACGCTATATTTAATTACTAGCTGCGCCCCGCGGTTTCACCCGCGTAGAATGTCATATTTATTTACATCTAATCAAAAGCCTTAAAAATAAATTTGAAGCTTCTATCTTTAAAAATGACGAAACTTTGTATGGAACAAACTTTCACCCCCTATTTCAAACCCTTAGAATATTTTTTTCGCGATAAAAAGTACCCTATGTTCTTTCCTAGGCTCTAGACTATCTCTGTACCAAATTTCATTTCAATCGGTTCAGTAGTTTAGGCGTGAAAGAGCAACAGACAGAGTTACTTTCGCATTTATAATATAAAGCAGGGATTTACCTTTTACATGCAATCAGGCACTCAACTCACTCCAAGGGTACTTACGCCAATAACACGATAGCTGCAGCAACGCGACAAATCATTGTAAATAATGTTCTAAATCGAATAATAAACTCACTAGTTTTTAGATAAAGAACACTCATAATGTCAATATACTTAATGACAGCGGCATAGAGAAGACTTTCATTGTCTATTCTCACAGTCAATTAATTTTAACATCGGTGGAACGACGTCTTGCGGAAAACTGCCGGCGAAGACTAGCGGGGCTATGCAGCACGGTGTGGATCAGTTCGAGTTCGTTTCATTTTGACGTTTGATTGCCACGGGACTTGTCATTTCAATACGAATGACGAGTGCCGTGGCAATCAAACGTCAAAATGAAACGAACTCGAGCTGATCCGCACCGTGCTGCATAGCCCCGTGGATGAGCCGAAGATCGGGGTCAGTAGCGTCCACTGGGAGAGGCCTACGTCCAGCAGTGGACGAGTGTGTGCTGACCATTATAACAATAAATTCATTCTAATGTATTTTTACACTTTCATTTACGAAACGACATTGATCTACTTAGTTTCGAAATACAATTTCAACACATACAGTGACTTTTTGACGCCAGTTTTTACACGGCATTGTCTGTCCATTTTAACAATACTACTGGACTGGAGTTAATTTCTTATGCCTCCACCACACATCGACAGACGTATCTACAGATTAGGGATGTTACGGAGCTTCGACTTATGCTATTTTATTCGACTTATGGTAGAGTCAATGGAGTTTCCTTTTCCTGTGCGAGATCCGGGCATGAGTCACCGCTTGAAAGGGAAATATCCTTTTTCTAACTCAAACCATAATTAGATAATAATCATTGGTTTCGTAGATCATAATATTTTGACTTATTTTTTTGTTTTTCTATACTTATGTATAAGATATTATTTTTGACGAGTAAAAGTGTAATATTTTGCCTATTTACAATAAATGATTTCAGTTTTGAGTTTTCAACTACTCGCGGCAGACGGCAGACGTTAAAGTACCTGACGACCACATAGACACGTAATTGTGTAGTGGAGCCATCACGTAATTCACGCAACACGAGAGACTACGCTCATTTCCAGGGCCGGATTAACCCTATCGGGGCCCCTGGACAATGCAATTCTCGGGTCCCCTTTACTTTACCCAATTCATACTTTTAAAATAGATAGATAGATAGATAAACTCTTTATTGAAACACCACAGAACAAAGAAAACTTTTTAAGTTTTCTAAGACATAACAAACTTAACAATTAGTGTCACAGTGGGCGGGGTGGCAATGGGGTGCCAAAATATTTTATTATGTATTAAAAAAGTCGAGTCGATCATCAACCAAGCATCTCGTCAAACTTTGAAAAGAAGAAGGGATAACATTGCGAAAGCATGTAAATTATCAAAAAAATAAAATTGTTAGATGACAAATGTTTTTTTTTTCTTTGTGCGAGGCCCGCATCGACTACGCCCCGTGGGCCCCTAGGTTGTTACCTAATCCGCCTTATGTATAATCCGGCTCTGCTCATTTCATAACCGAAACAAATTACTAGTAGATCTGTCTCTGCTTCGCAGTTTATGTAATCACATCGTGTCCTGCCGCCCACCATAAGCTGTAAGGTCAACGTAACTACTTCTACTACGCTTCTCTTATGACGGGAAATTCACATTTTAACACGTTCACTGCTGAAAACGCAGACGTTGTGTTAGCGCAGCTTACGTGACGACTGTGCAGCGATACACACACGTGTGTGTGTAACGCGGCGCTAGTACAGTGCGGCTCACACAGACGGCACGCCATTGCTGGAAAACGTACACGGTCCGTAACGGTGGCCAAATGTAAAAACCGGTTCAGCTATCAACGTGTTAAAAATATCGCGAGGTTTCTCCGATTGTCACTAGTGGGCGCATCATGGGAGACGGCCACTGGGAATAGCTAGCCCTACAAATATCACAATATAGCCCCAGTATATCCCTCGCGGCTCGCCGAGCTTCTATTCCACCCTCAAAAGGTTTGCTAAAGCTCAGTGGAGATGAAACGGAAACCGGATGACCCTCGAACTGGAAGTGAGCCGACCTCTTCCTGACCTTATGGAATTCTGCTAGGTTACGGGTATAATAACAAACTTGCTTACTGACTCACTAATCCTATGCTACTATCCCAACGAATATAAAATAATTAACACGTTGGCAGCTGAACCGGTTTTTACATTTGTGCACCGTTACGGCCCGTGTGCGTTTCCCAGCATTGGCGCGCCGTCTGTGTGAGCCGCGCTGTAGTAGCGCCGCGTTACACACACACGTCTGTGTTTCGCCGCACAGCCGGCACGTGAGCTGCGCTAACACAACGTCTGCGTTTTCAGCAGTGAACGTGTTAATGCAAATGTGTCTTTGTTTGTTACGCTTTCACGCCTAAACCACTGCACCGATATTAAACATTCTTTCACAAATGGAAAGCTACATTATCAGCGAGTAGCATAGGCTATATTTTATCCCCGTATTCCCAAGGGAACGGGAACTACGCGGGTGAAACCGTAATATTATAAATGTGAAAGTTTGTGAGAATGGATGGATGGATATTTGTTCCTCTTTCACGCAAAAACTACTGAACGGATTTGGATGAAATCTGGCGCACAGATAGTTTATTATCTGGATTAATATGTAGGATACTTTTTATCCCGGTTAAACTTCCGGTTCCTGTGGGATATTGGTCAACGCGGGGCGCAGCTAGAAATGAATAAAAATAAAAAAAGGTTTTTTTCACTGTAAGTAATCATATTTAATAACTTTTTTTTTTACATAATTAAATAAGTAACTATAATATGAGAGTCGTACACAAAAATATATTCGAAGTTTCTCCTTTTTCCTTAACACTACAGAAGATATCGTATAAACATGGGTTTTATTGAAAATATATATAGTTGATAACAATACGGCACACACATATCGCTACCATTCATTAAATTTTAAGTAAAATTATTAGCTGGATTTATTGCTTAACCTTCATGTGTTTAACATGTAAAAATTCATTATTTTTGTCTAATTGCAACTTTACATCTTCTGCAAGAAACCGCCTGGGGAAGTACCACACCTAGCCAGACATTCATCCGCCAAGCAGTAGTGTGCAAACATTACTGTGTACGGCACTGTTTCCAGCGAATTTACCAGGCATAAAATGAGACTTTAGAACCGACGTCTCAGGGTGACGAGCGCAGTGCCAGATTATGCAATGCAAAATCCTGTACACTGCACTGCAGTGGGTGGCACTGTAACTGTTTTGTGCTGGCGTATCGCTTACCGTCAGGTGAACCGCTTGCTTCGTTTAAATGGATCAAATAAAAAAAAAAAAGTGGGTATAAAGCCGATAAGTACGGGGGGGGGGGGGGGGGCACTAACTGTCAGCTGTCAATTACATAAGAGAAATAGACGTTATACACTTTTGTGGATACATCATATCATTTGTTAAAATCAAACGTCTAACTTAACTAAATGCCTAACAAACTAAAATTATTAGTCCTAAAAAAAAACGAATTAACACGTTCACTGCTGAAAATACTTCACGTTCGTGTTTTTTATAACATTACGGCAGGCGAAAACACGCCTGGCGTGCGAACCCGCACTGCTGTATTGACAGTTTTTATCACATCAGTTGTTGATTGCACAGCTGATTGAGTTTAGTTACGACGCAACGCCAGTGCTTGTAAACACACGTGAGAAGATAAAAAATAAACCGGTTCAAAAGTCAACGTGTTAATTTTGACACTAACTGGCGTTAACCCATCTCTTGCCAGCTGCAATATCCGATATCATATTCGATGTATGTCGAAACCAAATTGTGCCATAAAGCTGGGTCCACATTTGTAACCGTGACCGTGGCTCCGTGACCGTGTCACAGTATTTACTACGCTACATATGGACGGGGTGTGACATTTACCGCGACCCCCTCAGGAGGCTCCCGAGTGGATCGCTGCGTGACATTAGGTCGTGATTCCCTGACCGTGACAAAGGTTTTCACATTTTGTCACGTGTATCAGTTACAACAGCCATAATATGAGGACCCACCTTAAGTCGCTTGTCATGTGTGTGCTGTATATAGTTTAGAGCCGCAAGACGCATTATCACTGCAGAAGCCGATTATGAGAGGTTTCATATAAAAAAAACTGTCATAGTCAGCCACTGACAGTGCCAATGTCGATATACTAGAAACCCTATCCCGACGCACCAGACACTTTTTTTTTTATTTGACTCGAGTGATGAGACGAGCAAGACGTTCACCTGATGGTAAGCGCTACGCTTGCCTGTCACAGTCACAGCACCACCCAGAACACTGCATTGCATAATCCTGCGCGGCACTGCACTGCGCTCGTCCTCCCAAGTCTCATATGCCCAGTAATTTCACTGGAAACAATGCCCTTCAAACCGGAACACAGTAATGTTTGCACACTACAGCTAAGCGGGTGAATATCTGACAAAGGTGTGGTACTTCCCCAGGCGCTCTCTTGCAGAAGAGACCGCCCACTACTAAACTTATCTGTGTACACATAAAATATAATATCGGAGACATTCAACTTGCAAGTGTATAAGTCATTAGTTACAATTGCTATACAAGAGTCCAATAAAAACTATTTCATAATGACTTAGGTAGGTTATGTATGGTTTTAGGTAAGAAGGTTTTAATAGTTTGTTCAACCTATTTTGTGGTTTGTTGTTTTAACGGTTACCACGGTTTTAACTTCAAACTCAAAAACGACAGGTGTTTGCTTCACACATGTCTGTGTGTGTCTGTCTGTCCGTGGCATCGTAGCTCCAGAACAGATGAACCGATTTTGATTTAGTTTTTTTCCCATTTCATTCGAAATACATGATAATTTTCAAGAGATAGATAATAAGAGCTGTATAGAGTAGGCAATGCATGACAATGCCCCGAGTGTCGCAGGTGTCCATAGGCGACGGTAACCCTTGAATATCAGGCGGGCCGTCAGCATGTTTGCCACTCAGTTTATTATAAAAAGAAATATTACAATAATAATGTCTGGATTTTGATACAGCTGCATTCCCGCTCGTGGACATTATAAGCTTTACAACACTTTGACTGCTGAGCCGGTTCTCTTGTCTAACCACATTTACGGATCTGCGCACACCGTTGTGTTCCCGTACAGCTAACACCACAGTTGTGTTTTCAGTAGTGAACATGATAACGTGGGTAAAGCCGTGGGGCGCTGCTAGTTAATAATATTGATAGCATAATAGGCCTCAATGAGATTGAAACTGTATTTGGGTGGTTCTTAAAAAATTGCCATTTTCCAGATACACAGGCTAATTAGAAAATCCAATTGCAAACATAAATTCGAATTCTACACCTTTTTTTAATATTTTGTAGGATATTGGACTCGACGCAGCAGTATCCTTTCAACTATCCTAAGAGTTATTTTGCCCTAAATCAGAAAACAAAGTTACCACAATTTCAAATATTCAGGCAGGTGAAATCGGAAATTTTTTGAGAAGTACACATTTCTCAATTTTTATATGTAGGAGAGTCCGGACTTCTGTACACAATAATTATTGATATATTTAAAAAAAAAAATCCAAATTGTACCTTCTTTGCAGTAGATAGGTATAAAAATATAAAATTTGCTAATTCACATATTTATCAAAGGTTATTTAGTCGTACATTTATTTGTTATTGTAAAATTGTGGACAAAGCCACGGGCAGCAGCTGGTTCCGACCTATATTTCATTACAAAGGGCGTCATATCCAAGTCACTATTAACTAGAACACTGCATTATAAGCACTGAATCATTCTCTTCCATCTCCTTCGCTCCTTTGGGATCAGAGTGAGACTGCAACATGCACTTTTTACATGATTGCTGAACATGTCACCATCGTATAGATTTTCTTCACATTACTTTAAATAATCTGAAAAAAATTAAAGGTTTTATCAACTCGTATCAGCACACTTCTTCATCGTGTTGATGGATAAACAAGTTTATGGGAATAGTTTTGTTTTTTTTTTTTTTAATTTGAATGAAGGACGAGACGAGCAAGTCGTAAGATGGTAAGAGCTGGAGATGGGGTTGCGTCATAAAAATGGTTGAAAAACACTGTTCTATAGAATGGGGTTCTTACCTCAGCACTCCATAGGAGCTATTGAATTTGAGTTATCACCGTAACCACTTAAACTTCCCTGGAACTCTATACCGCTAATTTGGCTGTCAGCATTGAAGGAGGCTCCATATGAGTCATTACTCGGAGCATGGGTCGTCTCTAGGTTACCGTCTCCCGAATCCGGTGCTGCTGCGTCAGGTTCCGCCCAATTAATCTTAAACCTGGTCACTCTGGGCTCCGACGCTAGGATATTCCTCACAACCTTGTCAAACTGCGGCTTGGCCGGCGGATTTTCCCGTAACTCCGGTTCAATGTCATTGTACTCGTTGTTTATGAAGTAACCTACTCGGACGAACTCCTGGCCGCGGTATGAACACGTTAGTAGCACCACTGTGACGCCTAAAGCATCGTTTTCAGGTATGCGGGTGACGTCTGGAGGTGGAGCTTGGAAAACAAACATGTGACGGCCCTCGGGGATCGGACCGACGTAAATTGTGTCCAAAATCTGGTCGTGCTCTTCCGTTTCCGCTGATCCTACGTAGATCATCTTCCATTCGAGGTCTTCCTTCAGTTCTTCGATGCATTCGAATGTCAGTTCGAATTGAAATGGGTTCAGGAACGGGCTCGGATTATCGAGGACAACGACGTTGGTTATGTGCACTTTTGCCATTGCACGCGCCTTGTTTTATGGATTCGTTTGTTGCTTGGACACAATCGGAGTGTTATTTACCAGTTTTAACAGGAATAATGATGAATCACACGGGAAAACGCAAATTGATCTGTAGCAGAAAACTGAATGGTCGGCGAAAAAAAAAGTGACAATTATTTTGGCGGTTGAAATGGTCACGTGATCATAATATACTGGCTACGACAGCGCTTGCGTAGAAATATTAAACTAAAATTAAAAAGTTAACTCAGTTTGACAGGTTGGATGATTTGCGAAAGCTATCGCATTTTCTATGAAACTTTAACTTGAAATAGCTTTATTTTTATTGATTTCGAGAAATGCGACTATAATAGAGTAAATAAATCACTTTTACTTACATTTTTCAGCGTTTTCTATTTGTTCACTGCAAGTCTTTGTATACACAAAACGTCAGAACTTGTCATAGAGAAACTGATGAATTTGTTGCCAATGTTGCCATAATCAACTATTTAACAGCTGTTAAATTGTTACTCTGCATTGTCTACGAACAGCATACAGTTTCATGTATTTATTTAAATCATTTTTAAAAGAATTACCAAATGCTTTAGTAGTTGACTGTCGTGCCACATCACCAACTCGAGGTCATCAGTTGTTAAAAATGTTAAAATTAACCATTCATTGGCTAGAATTTGTTAGTTTAATTTCAACTATTTTCATGAACTGTCATTGTCATTTGTACAGACTGTCACTGCTGCTGTCAGCTATGGCATACGTCATACGTCAAATAAAATAATAAATATGGCGTCGGTGACTTCTCCTGCTGATGCTGAGCCTATGTTTGGGTCTAATTAATAATTCAGATTTCAGTGCTAAAATAAGTGCAATAAAATTCGCAACGCCATTTCGATCCACAGTTACATCTATCGCCAACAACTTAAGTTATGAAGGACCAAAGTTAAAAGTATTTACGAGGTAAATAAAAAGTCGATTATCTAGAAGTAAGAAATAATCAATTTTTTACAGCTTCCCCAAACAATAGGCAATACACAACCAGTCTACACACTCATTAATACATTACGTATCGTATTTACCGTGTTTTGTGACAATTGTGACCGCTTTCGCATTAAACATTGTGATTTACAACTTTCTAAGTCAAGTGTTTCGCGGGCGTGAAGGATATTGAGTAAATATTTGAAAGTTGAGTCACTAGTGTCCTCGTCACTCATACTAATTAATCCTTGCGGCAATTGTTGCTTGCGGCCTGATATTAATCAATTGTGGAGCATGACTTGCTTACTAATTGCCAATGTTATTGTCTTCAAGACATTTCTGTACCCAACTACCCTTCTAGTATTCTAGTGTGTAATAGTGATCGAGAAGTTCCTTTTTAAGGGTTCCGTACGAAAAGGGTAAAACGGGACCCTATTACTATGGCTCTGCTGTCTGTCTGTCTGTCCGTCTGTCACCAGGCTGTATATCATGAATCGTAATAGTTAGACAGTTGAAATTTTCACAGATGAAGTATTTCTATGGCCGCTATAACAACTTTTATGTTTCCTCTAGGATGTAGTAATTAACAACACCAATTCATGAACAGAGCTGCATTTTATTTTAGATTTACAATCACCACTGACTTTCGTAACTTACAGGTATTTTACAAAATACTATTTTCCCAAGTACCCACTAATTCCGAATATCTACATAACACTTCCCCTCTTAGCTATAACATGTCTCTTATTAATTTTTTTACTGATAACATTTTATGTTTTTAAAGTCTCTAATATTATGCTCATGAATTAAGCACACATTCTTCAGATTATTAATTTCCATCATTCAATGTACTCTAATTTATTTTTTTATTTTTTAGCAACCTATTATTTCACTCCATTCCTCCGGTGGTGGTATTATCACATCATCATCGTTTCCGTAATCATACTCTGAATTATCAATTTCATTTTCAGGCATTCCTGGTGCATTTGGTGGTCTAGTTTTAAGTAATTGATCTACATGTCTGCGGTGTCTGGCACCACCCTCTATCTCCACCTCATATACTGCTGGTTCCTGCTTGCTTACAATTCTTCCCCTTTGCCACTTTTGGGCCATATTATACATTCTCATTAAAACATAATCTCCCACATTAAACCTTTTTTTATTTTGTCCATCATCTTTTCTTCCTTCATTGTCAGTTTTTATCTCTGTATCTGGGTGTAGCGATGAAACTAAGGTTTTAAATTTACGGCCATTCAATAACTCTGCCGGAGTTTTGCCAGTTACGGTGCTTGGTACAGTACGCATGTGAAATAGAATTTTTGCTACTCGGTCTGCCCAAGGTAAAGGAGATTGTTTTTTGAGTTTGGCTTTGATAGTTTGTATGGTCCTTTCTGCTTGGCCGTTGGTTGCAGGATGATAGGGTGCACCAGTTATATGTCGGATACGATTCCTCTTAAAAAACTCTTGACATTCACTGGATGTGAATGCCAACCCATTGTCGGACACAATAACATCAGGCAACCCATTATCGGCAATAGCTTTCTTTAATAACTCGATTACTGCTTTGCTTGACATTGATGGCACTATTTCAATAATCGGCCATTTACTGAATGAATCTACTATGACCAAGAAAGTTTTCCCCATAAAGGGCCCCATAAAATCAATATGCACCCGGGACCATGGTCTATTTTCTGGTTTCCATTCATGTTCTGTGACAGGTGGGTTATTTCTTCCCATTTGACATGCCTCACATTCTGCTACTACTCTTTCTATGTCTTTATCTAGGGATGGGTACCAGAGGTATCCTCTAGCTAGCATCTTGGTTTGTACAGTCCCACTGTGACCTTGATGAAGAGCCTTTAGTACCGACTCTTGTAATTTAGCTGGGATGACTACCCTGTTAGACCACATGATACACTCTTTGTTTAGAGACAGGGATTCTCTTTTTCTAAAATATGGTAGCACTTCTGGTATGTCAATTTCATTGGGCCACCCGTTCAGTATGAAAAACTTCACTTTCTTTAGTATTATGTCTTTTTCTGTTTCTTTTGCTATCATATCTGGTCCTAGATCTATATCCATTTGTTCACTTTCAGCCCGATATCATTCAGCCTCCTTAGCACTTCAACCACTCTCTCGTTGTGTTGGTTGAGGGTGTACCCACATATGGCTATATCATCGAGGAGACATGCCACTCCATCAATACCTGCGAGTATTGACATCATTAACCTTTGAAAAATTGCTGTGGCTGCATTGACTCCGTAAGCCAGTCTATTCATTTTCATTAACCCCAGTGGTGTATTCAATGTTAGTAATTCTGCCGTAGCTTCGTCGACTTTAAGTTGGTTGTACGCATGTTTTAGATCAATTTTTGAAAACCACTTGCCTCCTGATAGTTGGAAAAATGCTTCGTTTGATGTAGGTAACGGGTAACTCTCTGTTACGCACATAGTGTTCACTGTTTTGCGGTAATCACCACAAAGCCGTAGTGATCCATCGGGCTTAGGGACTATAGTTAGCGGTGTAGCCCAGCGTGAGTGCTTGACTGGTGTCAATATACCATCTTCTATCATTCGGTTCAGTTCCTTGTTCACTTGATCTCTTAACGGAAATGGTACTGTTCGCGGTCTCAAAAATACTGGGGTAGCATCTTCTTTGCAGTCGATGTGGACCGGAGGTCCTTTGTATTTGTCAATTTTGTTTTCAAATAACTCCGGGAACCTTGCAGGAAAATCTTCTGCTGTCTTTTCGTCCACAGCATGGATCTTAACCCCTTGTACGGAAATTCCGAGTGGTTCGAACCACGTACGACCCAGTAGTGGGGGTCCTCTGCCGCAACTCACTATTAATGGAAGCTTTACACATTTGTTGCCGAACTCGACGTTCACTGTGGTTTGGCCTTTCGTTTTTAGCTCACTGTTTGTCCACGTAACTAACTTATTCGTGAACGGTAGTAATTCGGTCGGGAATGCTTTCGCGAATTGTTGAAACACACAGTGAGGCATGATTGACCGCGCTGAACCTGAGTCCACTTCCATTTTCAAGGGAACGCCATTTATCTTGACCGCCACCATGATAGGTTTACTTGGCTTTTCTTCTTTCGCGCCGTTTTCACCAACTTCATCGACTCTTTCTTGTAGACCAAAATTGTCTTCACTTTTATCGTTGTTTTCCGATGTTGAACACTCGCTGCACTTGTTTACTCGTGGCTTCCTATTGCTCGTATTGCTTTTACAAGCCGCTTTCGTATGTCCTTTGTTATGACATTTATAACAAGTTACGTTCCGCATCCTGCAAAGTGCATTACCATGATTTTTTGCACAATGCACGCAACGTTTCGAGTTGTCGATTGTATTTACTTCCATAGGCTCAACACTGGTGCTATTCGTGATTGCAACGCTTTTTGTTTGTGTGACCTCACTACTATGGTTCCTTGCTAAAATATGAGTCTGCATTCCCTTTTGAATCGATTCAAAATTTAAGGCCAGCTGTACTATGTTATTATAGGTTAGGTTTTCCAACTTGATCTTTAGTAATTCCTTTTTCAAATTATTATCCCGCGCCCCCAGGATTATTTGTTCTACAATACGCCGCTGCATGCCGTCTTTAAAATCACAACGGGAACTTATATCGTGCAAGGCTGCAACAAAACTCGTGATCGATTCATTATCTTTTTGTTTTCTTTTGTAGAACTTATCCACCTCTAAAATAGGGTGGGGTGCCGGTATAAAAAACTTGTTGAGAATAACTATGATCTCTTCAAAGGCCACTTCACTTGGTTTTTTAGGTGCTAATAATGACACTATCAATCCATAGGCTTCCTTCCCACATTGGGACAGGAACAGGGCTCTCTTCTGCACGCTTCCAATTTGCCCCGCCGCCTCCAACGCGAAGTTTAACTGCTCACGATAATTCTCCCACACATCTTTATTTGGGTCGAATTTCCCCGGCAAAACTAGGCTTGTGATGTTGGCGGCCGTCATTCTGGTTATCCTCGTCGCCACTTTTATGTTTCCTCTAGGATGTAGTAATTAACAACACCAATTCATGAACAGAGCTGCATTTTATTTTAGATTTACAATCACCACTGACTTTCGTAACTTACAGGTATTTTACAAAATACTATTTTCCCAAGTACCCACTAATTCCGAATATCTACATAACAACAACAATTATTACCAAAAATAAGAATAAAATAAATATTTAAGGGGGCTCCCATACAACAAACGTAACTTTTTTGCACATTTTAGCTCGGTATTTATAAAGGCAGCAGGTAGACGTTTGAAATATTCACAGAATATTTAGTTATATATTAACTTTAAAAATAAGTTAGTCAATTAAAATAAATTTAACATTTAAATTTAACATTTACGGAACCCTTTGTATGCGAGTCCAGCTCACACTTGGTCGGTTTTTTATTTGACTGAGTGACGAGATAAACAAGTCGTTCACCCGATGGTAAGCGCTACGCCTGCCCATAACAGTCACAGCACCACCCTGAACTCTGCATTGCTGAATCCTGCATGGCACCGCACTATGCTCGTCACCCTGAGACATCGGCTCGAAAGCTTCTTAATGTAATTTACAACATTTTTCTTCAAATTGAGAAACAATTTCCCTTCACGGAACTTTTGTTAGCGAACATAACATATCCTTTGTCATCATCAACAATCCATATCGTCCCACTGCTGAGCATAGGCCGAAAATCTGTTTTTGAAGAAAAAACTGATGCTTAATGTTTTTACATTTGGTACGTTCCCGCACTGGGATTTGAGCTCACATCCATCTCCGTGGAAGGCGGACATCCTCCCACCTGCTACCACTGCCTATTCTGTTATAAATCCTCAAAAACGTAGTCGTAATAGACAAATTAAACTATACTGTAATCTTTTTGTTTTTCTATACTTATGTGTAAGATATTATTTTTTGACGTGTAAAAGTGCAATATTTTGCCTATTTACAATAAATGATTTGACTTTTTGTATTTCATTGCACTGATAATTGTAATTTTTCTGTTTCAGATCCACAAATGTATTGAATCAAAATGTCATACGTCAGAGACTCCAGCCCTGTCTACTACAGGGAGATACAGAAGAATGCGTATCTTAAACGGATGCCGGAGGAAGTCAGCGGGAGTAAACTCAGACCTTTAGGGTTGAAGGTATGGTTCTGTTGTTGGTTCTTTATTCTAATTTGAGACTAGCGATTATAGCCTAGTGGGAGAACAAGTTCCTTCCAAGGAGTGAGTAAGGCGAGGAGCTTCTAACGTACCAAATGTGTTGTAAAATATAATACGTAATTATCATTCGCTTTTCGGTGAAAGAAAACATTGTGAGGAAACCCACTTACCTACCCGAGAATGATTCGGAGGTAGATATGTAATTTTCAATTCCGGACCGGGCCCCCATGGTGGATTATAGCCTAATCCTCTTCACGAAAGTGAGGGGAGACCCGTGCTCAGCAGTAAGCCGATATGAGTTGATTACTGGGCATATAAGACTTTAGAGCTGATGTCTCAGGGTGACAGGGTGCAGTGCCGTGCAAGATTATGCAACGCAGTGAATGATTTGCTCGTCTCATCACTGAGTTGAATAAAAAAAAAGGTGAATTTATGACTTAAGGCTTATATGACACATGCCACAACAACACCACATCACAGCAATAAAAAATGGTGAAGCTGTTGTTACATATTTCAACCACTCATTGCTTACTAACAGAAACCGCCCCTGAAGCCGTACTGGACCCAACTATGCGTACACAACGGCCGCACACCGTACCTCGAGCAGTACAGGGACCCCACCTCGGCCCGGGCCCACCGGCCAGTGTGGAGAGCTTGCCTGCAGACAGCCAGGCATGTGACCGCAAGCGTGACTCCCCGTGACAACGAGTATGACTTCCTGGTTGATACGCATCAGGGGCCTGTGCGGATGCTGGCACCGGACTGGTTTGTATTTTTTTATACTTATATTTGGAGCCTCTGGGGGTGGCGAATGATGAGCCGATTGCGAAGCGTGTGGTTGCGGAGTCGATTCCAGCACAGGGCAAGGACTTGTGTGAACTACAAGTACTTGCTCTGTGTCTGCGTGTTTGTGGGAGCGTCTCGTAGTTCCTGATTCCCTAGTACTGGGAGTCCTAGTCAGGGGTCCGTGTACGTGATCGTAACGCGTTATTATTTATTTCCAGGGAGTCGATGCAAGACTGGGTGACAACTCTACGGAACAAGTTGCACGAGCTCAAGATCCTGCCCCTCTGTGAGAACGTGTACGCCGCCCCGCCCGCCGCGCCGCCGCCCCGCGCTGCCGCCCGCGACCCTACCTCTCCACTACCGCCCACGCCGCCCGTGCCACCTGACAGGTAGCGTTCCCCCGGCAGTACTATTAGAATAACTTTGCATACACCTTTGAGAATATTAGGCAGCGCCGCTCATGCCTCCTTGAGAGGTAATTACCTCTCAAGGAGGCATGAGCGGCGCTGCCTAATCTAGTGATATTTATTTTTAGTTTTATACCAATATGACACCTATTTCTCCCAAAACGACGCCTATTTTACTAATACCGCGCTTGTTTCAACCAGTATGATACCTATTTCTATCAATATAACGCCTATTTCTCCCAATATGAACCTTATTTCTACCAATACGACGCTTATTTCTACCACAAAGAAATGTAAATGGGACAGACTCATCGAAAACTGAAATAGGAAAGGTTTTATTTTACCTTGATCGAGTCGCGCTAACGAAAATATTGGGATCACTGTGCTATGCATTGATCTATGTCTGAACGCAAGCACTCAATGACAATATGATGGTGCCTAAGGCATGTCCTCATACAGGCACACACATATACAAGCCGCGTATGGTACCATTCTATGAAGATAAATTGGCAAACGTCATATCTCCTGAACATGAGGAACATGACATAATGCATTCTTGTCGCAAATGTGGGACTTGCTTTTCTTTTTACTATGCGACTATGCGGGACCGGGCTGACGTAGTGGATTATGGCCTAACCCTCCTCACGAAAGTGAGGGGAGACCCGTGCCCAGCAGTGGGACGATATGGGTTGATGACGATGATGATGATACTAACTCTTTGAAATACTGTTTTTTTTTTTAACAGAGTACCGGGCATAGACCTGACTTCGATCGTCCGCACTACACAACCGGAGCCAGTCCCGGAGCCGGAGCCAGCTGACCCTCCACCATCACCGGCCATCGCACCGGAGGACATAGACATCTCCTCGTGGGACTCCACCGAGGCCCCCTTCACGTCCCTCCCCAGTACGAGTCAAGTGCCCAAGAGCGTGGCCAGGATCTGCGGACAGAACATCTGTGTTGATGACTCCATCTTCAAGCGGACTGGTGACAGTGATGACGAGGAGTTCTCCTCAGAAGGGAATGGTAGTGTGTGCAGTAGGGACCGCGTGGTGGGTGCTGAAGTGAATGGTTACAGACAGACGGTGCTGGTCAGTGATGGTAAACAGAGTGATGCTGCTAACGAGTCTAGGTAAGAATTTGCATCACCATATTGAATGTCTTTTTTCTGACTGAGTAATGAGACAAGCCAGTCGTTCACTTGACGGTAAGCGCTACGCCTTCCCCCAACAGTTACAGAACTTTGCATTGCATAATCCTGCGCGGCACTGCACTGCGCTCGTCACCCTGAGACATCGGCTCTAAACTCTCATGCCCAGTAATTTCGCTGGAAACAGTGCCCTTCAAACCGGAACACTGTAATGTTTGCACACTACTGCTTGGCGGTTGAATATTTGGCAAATCTTACTATCTCTTTTCAGTGACAGGCCTACCAACATAACAGTAATACAAGTATCGAACAAAGAACCTCCTCACACCGCCATCCCAGTAATCGGCTCCGAAGCGGACGTCTTCGATTTCGATTTCAAAACCACTCCGAACGCAAGGAATCCTAATTTCGTCAACATAGTCAACACTGAAGTGAACGTGCAGAACGAATACGGATCGGTGTTCACGAAAAACGAACCTGAGTACGGCCACTTGAGTTTGACAACGACTGTCAGTCTAACCGGTGACGTTAAACCGACAGATGTCAACGTCAAAAGTGACAGTGACGGTGTGTACGAAAGGCTGTGCTTGGCTTCCACTTCGAATAGCTCTAGAGCCTCTCCGTTGTCGGTCAGAAGGTTGAGATCTCAAGAGAAGCTGCGGAAATCTTCTCTACCTAATTTAGAGGTCGTCAATTCGGATTCCACTTACGAATATCTATTTTTAAGTCAGAATAATAACAGTACAGATAACGTAACGTTGAATTCTACCAATTCGACACCTATTTCTACCAATATGGCGCCTATTTCTACTAATTTAAGCACAACAACGAATATTACAACAACGGCAGCTAATGTGACAACAATCACATCTAACACAACATCTTTAGGCAATACATCAAATGTAACGTTGAATTCGGAAGGAGTCCCTCTGCATATAAATTCAGTGTCGATTGTGGATTCTAACTCGAGGACGACAAGGTCTAATATTGAGAGAACACAGAGTCAGAACACATATGACGTATCACCGAGGAGAGACAGCAGGACCGAACAAAGTAATGGGTTAAGGAGGAATGGGAAAGTCGGTAAGCTTATACATTTTCTTATCTATGTATCTATATAACATTTTCACTGCTGAGCCGATTTGCTTGTCTAGCCACGGGTGCGGCTCTGCACACTCCATAGTGTTCTCCCATACAACAAACACAACAGTTGTCTTTTCCCGCACTCGCGGCAAGCTATGAAAAACACGACAGCTGTGTTTTCAGCAGCGAACGTGTTAATTAGGTCAGAGGTACTGGTGAGCATGTGTGAAAGGACATATGGGAAGAAGCGAAAGAGGTGTGTCATTCCAGCGCACTTGATAACAGTGACGAAATGACTTTTGAATTTGGAACACTGTTTAATATTATTGTATATCAGTTCAGAAATACACAAGTAATATTCTTCTGTACTGTGTTTATTTTTGTTTCTGGTGTACAATAAAGAGTTTTTCTATTCTATTCTATTCTACACAAGGTACATAAGGAATAGAAGTTATTGATAGAAATATACATACATAAGTGGCATAAAGACAATAAAACTGATATTAATAAAGAAATAACAAATTGCAGAGAAATTGGAGCCGATACAGCCCAAGCCAATATGGAAACGTGGCCTCACCGAGTTGTCTCTCCTGACCAGGCTACGGGGCATCGGTCAAGGGAAACGTCAAGAAAGCCCCTCTAGAAACTGCACTGACCCCGATAGGTAAGAATCAAGATGATGAATGATATTTTTTTAGCACTTAAACCCGCCTCCTTGGTATACATGGTGAGGTTTAAGACAACACCCCCTCCCCCCCTCAAAATCACGTGTGTTTTTTTTAGTAGTACCTACAATCTTCCAATCAGAAGGTCGTGAGTTCAAATCCCAGTGCGGGCACGTACCAATGTGTTTCTTGTAAAACATATGTACGTAATGCAATTTTCTCTACTTCCCAGGAATACAGTGACGTCGCCAGTGAAAGTGGTGCACCGGTCGAGGCCTGAAGTCAGGGTCGACAGGAACAGGCGGCGGAGCAGCTCGCTTAGCAATGGTATGTTGAATCCGAACTTTAATGTTGGCTTAGATTGAGGTAAGCAGTAGCAACCGTTACTGTGTTTGAAGGGCATTGTTTCCGGCGACATGTGATACTTTAGAACGATGTCTCAGGGTGACGAGCGCAGTGCAGTGCCGCGCAAGATTTTGTAATGGCAAAATCTGGGTGGCACTGCAGCTGTTATGGGCAGGCGTGGCGCTTACTGTCAGTTGAATGACTAGGTCGTTCATTTAAATTTAAGAAAAAAAAATTCGTCATCATCTTCTCCACCATTCTAGGCCAGTCGCCCCCCTCGGGCTCCGTCCCCCCCGCGCTGGTGCCGCTCCGCGCGCGGCAGGCGGCGGCGCTCCGCTCCGAGCAGCGCCGCGGCGCCGCGCTAGTCGCCGCCGTCCGCGCCGCAGACCCGCCCGTTTTCGTCGACTATAACAAACAGGTTTGGTACGTGGACTCATGCTTAGCATGTTTGACTAGCATGTTTGTCGGCTAGGGTTTAGGTAAGCATGTTTTTAGGCTAGGGTTTGGCTTAGCATGTTTTTCGGCTATGGTTTGGTTTAGCATGTTTTTCGGCTATGGTTTGGTTTAGCATGTTTTTCGGCTATGGTTTGGTTTAGCATGGTTTTCGGCTAGGGTTTGGTTCAGCATGTTTTTCGGCTAGGGTTAAGCTTAGCATGTTTTTCGGCTATGGTTTGGCTTAGCATGTTTTTCGGCTATGGTTTTAGCTTAGCATGTTTTTCGGCTAGGGTTTGGCTTAGCATGTTTTTCGGCTAGGGTTTACCTTAGCATATTTTAGGTCTGGGCGAATTTAGTGTAGCCTCAATAATTGTTTTCTTTTTTGTTAATTATATCTCCATGCATTCTAGGATAGCGTGGTGGGGGGCGGCGGGGGCGCGGTGCGGGGGGCGCGCGGGGGACCGCGTGGCCGGGGTGCGCGCCGCCGCGCCCTCCTCCGCGCAACACGCCCGGCAACTCATAGCCGCCGCGCGGGCACATACGGTGAGTGGGGGGGAGGGGGGCTACAGGGTCCGAGAGAAAGTTTAATTAAATTGAAACTCTTTTTTTTCATTGTTTCAGGTTGACATATTGTTTCATCGAGTGCCTTTAGGAAAAATTTACGTAATTAGCAAAAGGGATCAGGAAAATATAGGTGAGTCGTTATTTCCCCATAGTAGTACATATAGCATGCCCCTTCCCTTTCCCCCTCCATCACCCCTCCCCCCTCCATCACCCCTCCCCCTCCATCACCCCTCCCCGCACCGTCCTACTAGCGGGTTTTCTTTTGTTTCGGTCGCGTACTATCTACGAGTACTTACACACACGCATTTGGCGCGCGTACACAACGTAGTTTATATGTGTGTGTTGTCAAATCTATTTTTATATGAAGTGTCCGAACAGTGTTTGCTGTCATTCTATTTAACTAGCTGCGCCCCGCGGTTTCACCCGCGCAGTTCCCGTTTCGTCCCACGGGAACATACTATCGGGACACAAAGTACCCTATCACTCCATCCTGGTTATAAACTATCCATAATGTTGTTTACTGCCCGTCCAAAGGTTGTCTGTAAGAAATCGCTTTCAACGATAAGACCGCCCATTGTACTACCCTCGTATACCTATTGTAATTCTTCTGTGCTGTGTTTATTTTTGTTTCTGGTGTACAATAAAGAGTTTTCTGTTCTATTCTATTCTATCTGTAGTTGTGTTCCAAATTTCATTCGAATCCGTTCAGTAGTTTTTGCGTGAGAGAGGAACAAACATCCATCCATCCGTTCTCACAAAGTTTCCGATTTATAATAGTACTAGCTGTACCCTGGCACGCTTCGCTGTGGCACATTCGCACATTCGCTGATATGTCACTGATGAAAAAAATAGATAAAAACAATCCTTGATGCGGATTATATATCATGCTAACATTTCAGCTCGATCGGTGCAGAACTTTTTGAGTTTTTGAAGCGTACACAAACCAACATAACAGTTTTATATATCGACGCTAGAAAGCGTAAACGCTGTAACCTTGAAACGGAAAATTGTCCACCAAACTTTTGTTTTGTTGAAAAAAAATCATAACTCAATATCTACTCGACCTAAAAACGTAATTTTTGGATTTTTGGTGTGTTACATACAAAGCTACAATACTGCTACCTTGGTTATATCCTAAAGTTCCTAGGGGACGTTGAAATGTGGGTTACAGCGTTTGTTTCCAAATATGTAAAAAAAAGTATTTTCGGGTCGGTCAAAGGGTTACAGCGTTTACGCTTTCTAGCGTCGATATTATAAATAGATTAGTAGGATTTTGAATTCATTTAAAACATTTATAAAAAAATGTATTTTTTCGTTTAATTCCCAGGTATAAAGCTGGACGGCGACGGCAACATCGTGTCGGTGGCGCCGCCCGCCGCCGCCGCGCGCCTGCCGCGCGCCGGCTGGGCGCCCACTGAGGTCAACAACCGCGCGCTCGACCTGCTCAAGGTCATTTTTTTTTAATTTGACTGCGTGACGTCACGGGCCAGTCGTACACCTGATGGTAAACGGTACGCCTGCCCATAACAGCCACTGCACTGCACCCGTCACCCTGAGACATCGGCTCTAAAGTCTCATATGCCCGGTAATTTAACTGGAAACAGTGCCCTTCATACCGCTCAGCTGTGTTTTCAGCAGTGAACGTGTTAAAATTTTCGATTATGTCTATGTCATTGAGTTTTTAATATATACAGGGTGGTGAAGAAGAGATGAACAGGCTCAGCTTCCACGGCACTGAGGCGTCGATTCTCATCCAACCGTCGGCGCTGGTGAAGAAACTCCGCGCCGCTATCAAGGGAAACAAGACTCTATTGGGACTCAGATAAGGGCCAGCTTTGTTTGTATATGACAGAGAACATAAACAGTTACAGCGCCACCAAGAATCTGTTGCGGCACTGCACTGCGCTCGTCACCCTGAGACATCGGCTCTAAAGTCTCACACGCCCAGTAATGTCGCTGGAAACAGTGCCCTTCATACCGGAACACAGTAATGTTTGCTTGCTCTGTTGTATCCCAGATCTTTGGAATTACTGGTCTGATTTTGATAATAATTTTACTATGGTTTGTATAATTGACTCCCTGCTGTAATCTTCTTGGTAGTGTTGAATTTTATAATTAGGTAAATTTTTTTGAAATATATTTTAATAGAATTTTAAGTGATAAATATTGACCAAAATCTAGTAAAATTATGTAATTAACTATTTTAGAAAAAAAAAAAATGGAATAACATTTTATAAATTATGTATATAAAATTTTGGAGCTCACTTTATGGGCTGAACTCGTTTTGATGAAATTTATAGCGGTATGTTTGTCAATTAAGTTGCTAACTTATAATGCAATTGGTATTTAATAATGTGAAATGTTCACCATTTTGTATAAATTTTAGTCTACGGTTTTTTGATGAAATTTTTCATAATAATTATGTTTGTATATTAAGTTACAGGAATATAAGCGGTGGTAGCCTAGTGGGAGAACGTCCGCCTTCCAATGAGAAGGTCGTGAGTTCAAATCCCAGTGCAGGCGCGTACCAATGTGTTTCTGTAAAACATATGTACGTAATTATCGCTCGCTTTTCGGTGAAGGAAAACATCGTGAGGAAATCCACATACCTACCCGAGAATTATTTCGGAGGTAGGTATGTTATCCACCAATCCGGACTGGGCCGCCGTGGTGGATTATGGCCTATTCCTCCTCACGAAAGTGAGTAGAGACCCGTGCCCAGCAGTGGGACGTTATGGGTTGATGATGATGATGATTATGTTCTAGGACCAAAAAATCGACTGCCATTCATTTGTCTTGTAAACTACTGAACGGTTTTCCGTGAAACTTTTTCGGGACCATCTGCAGAGTGTGTTCTTTCATTTGACAAGAGAATTTCTTTAACACTTCCACTGCTGAGAACACAACTGTTGTGTTTGTTGTAACTTTACGCGGGTGCGGGAAAACACAGCTGTTGTGTCACGTGCCGGCTGTGCGGCGAAACACAGACGTGTGTGTGTAACGCGACGCTACTACAGCGCGGCTCACACAGACGGCGCGCCAGTGCTGGGAAACGCACACGGTGTGTAACGGTGCCCAAATGTCACAACCGTTTCAGCGGTCAACGTGTTAATTACCCTTTTTAATTATATAATCGTCCATTCCGCATCTTTCGATCTCCTTTTATGTCGATCTCTAAATAATCATCTCATTTTATGTTATAATTGCATGTTTCATTGTAAGCTTCAATTACGCACACACACATTCTGATTAATATATATATATTATACAACGCGTCACGATTACACACACAGGGTCTCCTGGAGGCCTACCACGACCTCTTATAGCGATTCAATTGAAGACCTAAACTGAATCGCGTCGCATAATCGTACCGTGACGTCTTATTTTTTATGCTGCTGCCATTTTCAACCTAAACGAGATCCAGTTTAGGTTGAAAATGGCTTATTAGCGACTCAATTTAGGTTGCTGCCATTTTCAACCATATCTGTGTCCAGTTTAGGTTGAAAGCTAAAGGTCGGGAGCTGTGTGTGACGTGACGCGTTATTTATTGTTAGTGAGTGTTATGTTTTTACATAATTATTATTAATTTACTTATATGTATTAAATAGTACCACGTACATATCTGAATGCCTTGTGATGATCATTTATTGTAGGAGTAAGGAATAAAGTTTTGTAAAAAATGTTTTTTTTTATTTACTATTAAATAATAATAAATAATAATTTGCCCCCCTTCCTCACCCCTTAAAGCCGCCCTTGCTTCCCTACGTGACATTGGGTGAGGTTTAGCTGGACCCCTCCCCCCCTAAACACCTCACGTAAATGGACGCCCTCTAAGGTAACGAACGAGTCGAGAGGTTTACCTTATTTACCAAACTTATTACCTGTTTTATTGAAGAGATTAGGTCAATATACGTTCCTAGTTATCTAAAGATTAATACAATACATTTTAATCTGTAATTTATCAGCCTCAATAATGATTACGAGATAAGTAAGAGATACAATAATGTCTCCAGTTTGCTGTGGTTTTTCGCAATTTTGGGGAAAAATTAATATATTGGGGACATTTTTGGGGGAAAAAATTTAGTGATTCGTTCAATTCCTCTGTTTGTTCTTGGTACCGTGCCTCATGGACACCCTCTTTTGTTATCAGAATCAGAATCATGTTTATTGCTTAAACTGTGAATACAGAGATGGTAAACTGTGTATAATTTTAGAAACAACAGTTTATCCGTTTCGGATTTTTAAGTTTTAAGTTTTAGTTAGTTTTGCTTTTATTTATTTTGTTATTTAGGTTCTGTCAATAAATAATATAGTTCCCATTCCTTATTTCAAACTCAAGCCACAGTCAGTTTATCGTTGGTTTAGTGCTTTAGTTCCCAAAGCGGTCCAGGGGCCCCCAGGGGTCCACGGGAGACTCGACGGCGGTCTACGTTGGCGCGACAAAGAATAATCTATGGTAGGAATATGGTCGAAATGTAGCTTTAGGGGTCCACCGGAACCATCAAAACTTTGAAAAGTGGGAATTTCTGCTTCAGTGCAATGTCGTTTGTCGTCTGTGGCGTACATGGGCGATGGGTTAACTGCGAAGCGTGAGGTTGCGGTTTCGTTTCCCGCACAGGGCAACCATTTGTGTGAACTACAAATGTTTGCTCTGAGTCTGCGTGTTTTTAGGACCATGGACCTCGTAGTTTCTGATTCCCTAGATACAGGGAGTCCTAGTTAGTGTTATTATTAAATGTAAATGTTTTTAAATAAAGAGTAAAAGTAAATGAGTAGTTTTATAATATTTGGAGAAAAAATTCCTAAATAGTATAGTTAGCACGTTCGCTGCTGAAAACACAACGGTTGTGTTTTTTATAACTTGCCGCAAGTACGGGAAAACACAACCATTGTGTTAGCGGTACAGGAAAACAGCGGTGTGTGCAGATCCGTAACCGTGGCTAGACAAGAAAAACGTGCGGCTCTGCACGCTCCATAGTGTTTTCCCGTACAACAAACACAACAGTTGTGTTTTGCGGCACTCGCGGTAAGTTGCGAAAAACACAACAGTTGTGTTTTGCGGCACTCGCGGCAAGTTGCGAAAAACACAACAGTTGTGTTCTCAGCAGTGAACGTATTAAGGGGACTTTTTTGTCCAATGGGGAAATTTTATTAAATTCATAATGGAGACCCTGCTCAATAATTACGTTCACATTTGGCCGAAATGACGACGAGGCGTACTGTGTTGGTGCTGCTATGTTTGTGGTGAGTATTTCTTTTATTATTTACTGGGAGCCGGACGTACTGCTGATGGTGAACGCCACGCCTGTCCTTAACTGTTGAAATAGCATCTAGGACGCATTGAATTATGGCCTAATCCCAGTGCCGGATTAAGCAAGCGCGGGGTCCGTAGCGAATTCTTTCCAACAGTTTTTTTTATATTGACTGAGTGACGAGACGAGCAAGTCGTTCACCTGATGGTAAGCGCTACGCCCGCCCATTACAATTACAGTGCCACCCAGAACTTTGCTTTTTATAATCCTGCGCGGCAATGCACCGCGTCACCCTGAGACATCGGCTCTAAAGTCACATATTATGCCCAGTAATTTCGCTGGAAACAGTGCCCTTCAAACCGGAACACAGTAATGTTTGCACACTACTGCTTGGCGGATAAATATCTGGCAAAGGTGTGGTACTTCCAGGCGGTCTCTTGCAGAAGAAGCCTCCCTACCTATAAAGTGGTATAAAACAATTGTCTTAGTAGTAAAAGATGTAATGTTTCACGTTTATGTGACATCAAATAAATCCTTCTATCTTATCCTACTTAATATTATAAATGCGAAGGTTTGTGAGAATGGATGGATGGATGTTTGTTCCTCTCTCACGCAAAAACTACCGAACGGATTCGAATGAAATTTGAAACACAGATAGATTATAACCAGGATTGAGTAATAGGGTACTTTTTATCCCGATAGTATGTTCCCGTGGGACAAAACGAGAACTATGCGGGTGAAACCGCGGGGCTCAGCTAGTCCAATATAAAGTGTCACTTAAAAAATTACGCTCAGGCAGAGATGAGTGGGTTTAAATATGCGCGGGGCCTGTAGGAATTGCTGCTCTTGCTACACGGTTAATCTCTTTCCTTTCTCAACCTTTCTAATGAAAGTGAGGGGAGACCCGTGCTCAGGAGGCCTACCATGACATCTTATAGCGATTCAATTGAAGACCTAAACTGGATCTAGTTTATGTTGAAAATGGCAGCAACATAAAAATTAAGACGTCACGGTACGATTATGCGACGCGGTTCAGTTTAGGTCTTCAATTGAACCGCTTTAAGATATCATGGTATGCCTCCAGCAGTGGGACGATATGGGTCGATGATGATGGAAGTAGGAAGTAGGATTATCGTAGGAAAAGACCGCGCGTGTGTGGTGAAGGCTTTAGTTCACCGAAGTCCTTATTCCAGTTCAGCCGCGGACGTGGTTCGGGGCCACATCCCGATGCGGTACTTCAATTCGGCAGAACCGGATGCACCTATCTCCAGTGAGTATGATTTTTAGGGTTCCGTACCCAAAGGGTGAAACGGGACCCTATTACTAAGACGCCGCTGTCTGTCTGTCCGTCTGTCACCAGGCTGTATCTCACGAACCGCGATAGCTAGACGCGTTGAGTAGCTGCTGTTGCGTATCGTTTCCTGTGTGGGTAACTTTGGCTTACTGAGGCGATATATGAGTCCAAACTACAAAATAATATCACGGACAGTTTATTACACCAAATACACACATACAAAATTTAGAAATAGAAGAAGAACAGAAGTAGAAACTATCGCGCACAAACTAGGAATAGCTTTGAGGTACAAGAGTTAAATTATAACATAGAAAAGCAAAAGATAAAGCGTTTTAGGATTCAGGAAAATTAACATGCGTTCGCCGTCGCAGTGGCGATCTGAATGAGGCTGCGACCGAGCGGAAGCGATTTGGAAGGTTTTCGAAAATTCTAATTATAACAAAAGGCGTCGCGCGTACGCCAAGCCACGCAAGTTTTGATTCTGCTAGCTAGCTTCACGCAACTGCGGGGCTATGCAGCACGGTGGGGATCAGCTCGAGTTCGCTTCATTTTGACGTTTAATTGCCACGGGACTTGTCATTCGTATTGAAATTACGAGTCCCGTGGCAATCAAACGTCAAAATGAAACGAACTCGAGCTGATCCGCACCGTGCTGCATAGCCCCGATTTGCCTACGGCATTAAATAAATAAAGCATATAAATTTGTTTGAGCAAGGTGCCTACACCTGTATTCATACAATTTAGCTATTCATACAATTTTTAATACAAGAAACGCGTTGCAATTTTTTTTACCCGCAAATAGAGAAATTGCGAAAAACGAACTCTTACTGTACTTCCCCAGGCAGCCTCTTGCAGAAGAGGCCTACCAGTACACTATACGGTAATTAAATCGGCCACGCCGTGGTCATACTGTATCATTTTCCAGTTGCCGATCCGTCGGTCGGGAAGCTGACCCGCCAGGCGAGCCTGGACCGGCTGACTGCTGTGCGCGCTGTCCTGGCTGAGAACGGAGTCGATGCCTACATCGTGCCTACTGCCGATGCTCATAATGTAAAGACAAGTTATTTTCGATATGCCTTAAACATTGTCATCAACTTCGTCGTCATCATCAACCCATATCGTCCCACTGCTGAGCACGGGTCTCCCCTCACTTTCGTAAAGAGGATTAGGCCCTATCCGAGAGGATAACATACCTACCTCCGAAATAATTCTCGGTTAGGTATGTGGGTTTCCTCACGATGTTTTCCTTCACCGAAAAGCGAGTGATATATACATACATATGTTTTACAAAAAACACATTGTTATATATATATTCTATTCTATTCTATTCCATTCCATTCCAAAAACATGGCGGGGTGGCGTGGTTCCTCCGTCCGACTACTACGTGATGTCTTCTGACGTCTTCGTTTGCGCTCGGCCAAGACCGCCACCAGCGCACCGGCTCTCGCTTCCGGCCATCAATTCAAATATAATAAAACTAATTGCAGTATTGGCAATAATTCTATTCTATTCTATCCTATTCTATCTTCCAGTCCCAGTACATATCCCCGGCGGACGCCCGGCGCGAGTGGGTGTCGGGGCTCCGGGGCTCTTCGGGCACCGCGCTGGTGACCGCGGCGCGGGCGCTGCTATGGACGGACGCGCGGTACTTCACACAGTTCGACGTGGAGGTGGACGCCTCGCTCTGGACGCTCATGCGACAAGGTACAGAGTAGGGACGTTACGGAGCTTCGACTCTGACTCCGATAAGGCGGAACTTCCGATTAAACTCAAACTCAAATCATCAAATCATTTATTGTAAATAGGCAAAATATGAGGAATCTGTGGTAGCCTAGTGGGAGAACGTCCGCCTTCCAATCAGAAGGACGTGAGTTCAAATCCCAGTGCAGGCACGTACCAATGTGTTTCTTGTAAAAACATATGTACGTTATTATCACTCGCTTTTCGGTGAAGGAAAACATCGTGAGGAAACCCACATGCCTCCCCGAGAATTATTTCAGAGGTAGGTAGGTGATCCACCAATCCGGACTGGGCCCCCGTGGTGGATTATGGCCTAACCCTCACGAAAGTGAGGGGAGACCCGTGCTCAGCAGTGGGACGTTATGGGTTGATGATGAGGCAAAATATTGGACTTTTACACGTCAAAAATAATATCTAATACACAAGTATAGAAATACAAAAAATAAGTCAAAATATTATGATCTACGAAACTAATGATTATTATCTAATTATGGCTTGAGTTTTAAAAAGGATATTTCCCATTCAAGTGCTGACTCATGCCTGAATCTCGCTTAGGAAAAGGAAAACTCCATAGACTCTACCAGTGCTTCGGAAATACGCCCGTTAGAGAAGATAGAACCAAGAAACTCTACGGGGATGTCATTTTTAAATTTTTATCATTCTTTTTTTTTTAAAGCCATAATATACAATATAAAAATAAATTATTCTACACCTTGACTGATATTACACCTCCAGTTCCGACTTCGGCTCTGACACCTTTAAATCGGAGGTCTTGCTACTTTGATAGACAATTAATTTGATTTAATTT
This sequence comes from Campaea margaritaria, assembly GCA_912999815.1. Lineage (NCBI taxonomy): Eukaryota > Metazoa > Arthropoda > Insecta > Lepidoptera > Geometridae > Campaea > Campaea margaritaria. Next base: position 4,656,307 of record OU538818.1, read on the forward strand.
GCTAACTATTATTGAAAACATTAATATTTTTTGCTCATGTCAAGTAAATTTGCACTATTTTATTTTATGAGGCCTGCCCTTAACACATCTCTCTTCTACCACCACCTTCGACTCTAACTCCGACTCCGGTTCCGACAAACAAAATTTAAAAACTCCGACTCCGACTTCGAGTCCGATTGAATCACCCCCGTAACGTCCCTAGTACAGAACTGGAGGCATGCCACGACATCTTATAGCGATTCAATTGAAGATCTAAACTGAACCGCGTCGCATAATCGTACCGCGACGTCTTACTTTTTATGTTGCTGCCATTTTCAACCTAAACTCGATCCAGTTTAAGTTGAAAATGGCAGCAATCTAAATTGAGTCGCTAATAAGCCAATTTCAACCTAAACTGGATCCAGTTGATGATGATGATGATGACCTATATAGTATGGCTTATAAGACAACCCTGTCGACATTGTGTATATCTGTCAATATTTACATCTGCTCGCAGGCACAGACGCATCCCTGCAGCAGTGGCTGGTGGACAACATGCCGGCCGGCTCCGTGGTGGGAGTGGATCCCACCACCTACACCAGGAGCATGTGGACCCCGCTAGAGGTAACAGGGTGTAAGGCGACGCTGACAGCTCGAACCTTGGCTATGACCAAGAAAACGAGGAGTAAAATCCAGAAGTTTAAATTTATAAAATTGAATATTTTTTTTGAAGTAAAACTTCTTTGGACTTGAGACTTGGGGAGTAAGCTGGTGAACGCGTTACGAAAAGTGTGATCGGGCGAGGCGAACGGAAGTTGAGAGGGAGATATAAGTTAGTTTTTGTGAAGCATATTGTTAATAAATATTTGTCAACTATATTATATGATATTTATTTTGTATTAAGTTAAATTTTTTTGGAAATAAGTAAATACGTGTTACCAACTTGAAAGAAGTTTTACTTCAATAGCGTGTAAAGATTCCACGCGTTTTTTCTTTTTCTTTTTAGTTCTGATTCGATTTTATGCCGACAGAACGCCCTGCGGCAAGTGAACGTGACGCTGGCGGCGCCGGCGCGGAACCTCGTGGACGCCGCGCGCACCGCGCTCGGCGCCGCCGCGCCGCCGCGGCCAGCGCGCGCATTGCTGCCGCTAGCGGAGGCCTACACGGGTAACCGCGCGCCTTCTGTACCGGCAGGCCCCTTCTGCTAGAGGCCGCCGCCGGATATTCAACCAAGCAGTAGTGTGTTCCAGTTTGAGACTTTAGAACCAATGTCTCAGGGGGACGAGCGCAGTGCAGTGCCGCGCAGGATTATGCAAAGCAAAGTTCTGGGTGGTACTGTAACTGTTATGGGCAGGCGTAGCGCTTACCATCAGGTGGACGACCTGCTCGTCACATTACTCAGTCTAATAAAAAAAAACTAAATGTGTGCTGGGATACTAGTAGAAGAATAAATTCAACTAAATAATTATTTAAAAAAAAAAATATTTTCAAAAATATACGAAACGTTATTCTCTCTCTTTCTATCTTCACTAACTTATATCTCCCTCTCAACGTCAACCGTTTGCCTCGCCCGATCACACTTTTCGTAACGCTCTTGCACCAGCTTACTCCCCCCAAATCAAGCGCGCGTAATGAAGTTTTACTTCAAAAACTGATTATCTTGTAGGAAGGCAATCCAATCTGAAGCTGGCAGAGCTCCTCTCCCAGATGCAGACCCGGGGGGCGTCTGCCCTGATCCTGACGGCGTTGGATGAAATCGCATGTAAATACGAGCTATCTGGTTATAGTCCGCCTTTTGTACCACCTGTTCATTAATACTTTCACTGTTGAGCCCATTCTCGTCTAGCCACGGGTGCGGCTCTGCACACTCCACAGTGTTTTCCCATACAACAAACACAACAGTTGTGTTTCCCCGCACTCGCGGCAAGCTATGAAGAACACGACAGTTGTGCTTTCAGCACAGAACGTGTTAAGTCTTAATACATAGAGTAAAATAAGTCAAATACGATATACTAAACTAATGATTAACTGATTATGGTTTGAGTATGAAAAAGGACATTTCCCTTTCAAGCGGCGACTCATGCCTGAATCTCGCACAGGAAAAGGAAACTCCATTAAACTCTGACCCTAACCTGGAAGGTAGACAACGGAACTCCTCAGCGACTAACAGTAGACTGATGGTGTTTGGACTCATTCTGATCAGCTCGCAGTAACGAACACGTTTTTATGTTAATATTTTTGTATAGATTTTTAGTTAGAAAAAACACTTTTGTTCGGTATAGAGTTATAATTCTTACACACAGGGTAATAAATTGGCCAGTACACTAAGAACTTATGTAAATAAATGCTAGAATGCTAAATTAACTGAGAAAACACTTGAAATAACAACAGTACATATGAAACGTGTGAGAGCCGACGCGTGAGAGTCTCCTTCCCTCCGTTTTCTCTTCGGATGATGCGAGAACGAGCGGGATATCGCGAACTGACCAATCACAGACGTGGAGGAGTTGGCTGACGCCATCCCCCCCCCCCCCCCTCCGGTACGTCATTTGCTCGCTAATAATTGCAGAAGTCCTTATATCGACTAGGTAATTTCTTACCGCGGCGCGCGGGACGTTTGAAATTTGAAGGCATTGCGATAATATAAGCTAATTAATATTTTTTTATTTGTTTGCAGACACGTTGAATCTTCGCGGATCCGACATCCCATACAATCCAGTTTTCTTCGCATATCTCGTCATCAGAACTGATGTGGTAAGTGGCCCGATATGGACTGTTATGATGAAAAAGAAAAACCCACCACACACACACACACACACACACACACACACACACAGAAATGTCAATAAAACGCGACATTACTGGGTATTTCAGAATTTAGAGCCCATGTCTCAGGCTGACGAGCGCAGTGCAGTGCCGCACAGTGCAATGCAGGGTTCTGGGTGGTGCTGTGACTGCTACGCCTACTCATAACAGTGAACTGCACTGTGCGGCACTGCAATGCGCTCGTCACCCTGAGACATCGGCTCTAAAGTCTCATATGCCCATAATAGTACCACATGCGACTTGTTCAAAATCTAATTAACCCATTTTGAATATGTGATGATGATGATGAACTTGCAGCCTGCGCCAGACAACGTGATCCTGTTCTGGAACGACGGAGTCCTCTCACCGGAAGTGGTGCAGCACCTGGCTGCCGAAGGTGTCCAGATAAGCGCCAGGCCTTACGATGACGTCTTTGATTATTTAAGGGGACTTACGGTAAGACCCTTGCATTTTAAACAGGTTTGCTATCATCATCATGAACCCATATCGTCGGCACGGCACGGCACGGGTCTCCCCTCGCTTTCATGAAGAGGATTAGGCCATAATCCACCACGGGGGCCCCGGTCCGGATTGGTAAATAACATACCTACCGGAATAATTCTCGGGTAGGTATGTGGGTTTCCTCGCGAAGTTTTCCTTCATCGAAAAGCGAGTGGTAATTACGTACGCTTAATAATTAATTACGAGTTATAGAATTAGAGATTAATATTACGTAATTACTGTAATAGTGATTCAATTAGAAAAGAATTAGAAATTAATTCCCAATGATACATAATAATTTGGAATTTTGAAAATATAGAATTTAAGCCTAGCTTGAGATATTGCGTGCTTGATTTTATTTTGCTGCTCTTCTCCATGCATGTTTGTCTTGAAGAGATCGCTCTCAGCGATAAGACCGCCCACTGTGGCATCAATTGTTTTTTTTTTAGTTTTCTTTGTTCTGTGGTGTTTCAATAAAGAGTTTATCTATCTATCTATCTATTAACTGCTTGTGAAATTAATTGTATAGAATGGAATAGAATAGAATAGAAAATCTTTTATTGTACACAAAACAATGAACACAGTACAAAGAAACTACAATGGGTAAAGAAGGGTAGTACAATGGGCGGTCTTATCGCTTGTATATGAAATGAAAACCTTACGTTTAACTACATAACTCGTTTGTTTCAGAGCGAAATATTATATGGCAGCTCCGTGTGGTTGTCTGAAGAGGGAAGCCACGCCATTTACTTAGCTGTTGAAAACGTAAGATGAGTACCTCATCATCATCATCATCATCATCCCATATCGTCCCACTGCTGGGCACGGGTCTCCCCTCACTTTCGTGAGGAGGGTTACGGTATAATCCACCATGGAGACCCGTCTTGGTGGACAACATACCTACCTCCGAAATAATTCTCGGGTAGGTATGTGGGTTTCCTCACGATGTTTTCGTTCACCGAAAAGCGAGTGCTAATTACGTACGAGGGTGAATCAAAAAGTTCTTAGAAGTGCATATATATGAAACCTTTTTGGATCAAGTTCGATATTCAAATTAAAGAGTGTCTATCACACTATATTTATGCAGACTGTCACTTGTTTTTGTCAGTTCGTTCGCATGTAATAAATTTTTTTGTGCAACGAGTTGCTAAAAAGTCAAAATTATGGATAAAAGTGAGTTACGTGCGGTGATAAAATATCTCAGTTTGAAAAAAATGTCTACGAAGGAAATTTTTTTGGACATTCAGCAGACATTAGGGGGTGATGCTGTACCCTATTCTACGGTTGCGTACTGGGTGGCTGAATTTAAAAGAGGTAGATCAAGCTGTAAAGATGACCCGCGTTCTGGGCGGCCTTCAACCTCCGTTACAGAAGAAAATGTCAAAAAGGTTGAGAATCTGGTTTTGGAAGACAGAAGAATGACTATAAAACATATAGCTGAGATCCTAAAGATATCTTTTGGTAGCGTTCAATCCATTTTAATTGATTCACTGGGGTTCAAAAAAGTGTCTGCAAGATGGGTGCCACGAATGTTAACCGACGAAAACAAAAAGCGACGTTTGGAAATTTCCAAGCGTAATCTCGAAATGTTCCAGCGTGATTCGGATAATTTTTGCCGTCGTCTTGTCACCATGGATGAAACGTGGGTCCACCATTTTGATCCTGAAACTAAAAGACAGCATGTCTTGGAAACGACCATCCTCTCCATCCATTAAGAAATTTCGAGTTGCTCCTACCGCTGGCAAAGTTATGGCCTCTGTGTTCTGGGATAGTGAAGGAATCCTTTTTATTGATTACATGCCAAAAGGCCAGACGATTACTGGACCCTATTATGCAAATTTAATCCCGAAAGTGCGTGAAGCGATTAAAGAAAAACGTCGTGGAAAACTGTCGTTGGGCGTGTTGTTCCTTCAAGATAACGCTCCTGCTCATCGATCGGAAGTTGCGCTCAACGCAATCCGCTGTGCTGGCTTCAATCTCCTTGACCACCCACCATATTCTCCGGACTTAGCCCCAAGTGATTTTCACTTATTTCCAAAATTAAAAGAGGAAATTCGTGGAACAAAATTTCACGATAATGACGCGGTTATAGCTGCCGTAGAGGACTTTTTCGAGAGTCAAGAAAATAATTTTTTTTCACAAAGAATAAGGAAGTTAGAAACGCGTTATTCTAAATGCATTGCATTGGAGGGAGATTATGTAGAAAAATAAAATATTATTATTTAAATCTTTGCATTTTTTAATATTGATTCCAAGAATTTTTTGATTCACCCTCGTACATATGTTTTACAAGACACATTGGTACGTGCTCGCACTGGGGTTTGAACTCACGACCATCTCCATGGAAGCAGAGGTTCTCCCACTCAGCTACCACTCTCAATCTATATACATAAAAATGTTATGTTGGTTTGTGTACGCTTCTAAAACTCAAAAAAGTTCTGCACCGATCGAGCTGAAATTTTAGCATGATATATAATCCGCATCAAGGATTGTTTTTATCTATTTTTTTCATCAGTGACATATCAGCGAATGTGCGAATGTGCCACAGCGAAGCGTGCCAGGGCACAGCTAGTAGGTTCATAATATTTCGAGCCCGCACTGCTGTATTGACAATTTCATCACAGCAGTTGTGTGCGCCCGCACAGCTGGTTGAGTTTAGTTACGACACAACGCCAGTAAACAGTAAACGCACACGTTGTGTGAAGATTCGTAAAAATGTCAAAAAATTAAACCGGTCAGCCGGCTAGCCACGGTTGCGGCTCTGCACTCGCCATAGTGTTTTCCCATACAACAAACACAACAGTTGTGTTTCGCCGTACTCGAGGCAAGTTATGAAAAACACGACAGTTGTGTTCTCAGCAGTGAGTGTTAGCATGTTGAATGCTGAACCAGTTTTGCCATTTGGGCACCGTTGCGGACCATGTGTGTTTCCCAGCACTGGTGTGCCGTTTTCCAGCGGCGACATGGGAATTGAAAGAACAAATGTGACAATTTTTTTCGATACATTAATTTCCAGAAAATTGGAGAGATTATTGCATCCGGGGGGATCGGGAGATTAACCATTATTACAGGAGTAGATTGCCCAGGATTCTCCTTGGCAATCTGGGAGGGTTCAGCAGTGAACGTGTTAAGGCGTGTCTTATAAATATTTTGTTTCAGGACGGACAAAATGAAGATGTTGACATCATTTCAACAGTGTCGCCGGTCGCTCTTACCAAGGTCATGAAGAACCAAGTGGAAATACAGGTAACATTACGTGATATCTTCCTTTATGCCAGAAAGCGAACCAAACCGCAGGACGCAGCTATGCATACATACATTTCAGTAGGAGGCATCTTCTGCAAGAGACCGCCTGGGGAAGTAGGACACCTTTGCCAGATGTTCATCCGCCAAGCAGAAGTGACGAGACAAGAAAGTTGTTCAACTGATGGTAAGCGCCACGCCTGCCCATAACAGCTACAGTGCCACTCAGGATTTGTTGTGGCAATGCACTGCGCTCGTCACCCTGAGACATCGGCTCTAAAGTCTCACACGCCTAGTAATGTAGCTGGAAACAGTGCCCTACAAACCGGAACACAGTAATGTTAGCACACTACTGCTTGGCGAATGAATATCTGGCAAAGGTGTGGTACTTCCCCAGATGGTCTCTTGCAGAAGAGGCTTCCCACTACAGCTTAGATTGATGGTGTTTGGACTTATAAGCTTGTCTGAAAAATATATTTTGAACAAAATCTTAGTGACTCTGTCTCCGGCTTCCCAGGGTTTCCGCAATGCCCACATCAAGGACGGCGTGGCGGTGGTGCGCTCGTTCCACTGGCTCCACGAACAGATAGACGCGGGGGTGGCGGTAACGGAAATGGAGTTGTCTAACAAAATGGTGGAATTCCGAAGGTATGAAAGACGCGACGGTAGGTTTTCGTCACTTAACACTTTGACTGCTGAGTCGATTTGCTTGTCTAGCCACGGGTGCGGCTCTGCACACTCTATAGTGTTATCCCATACAACAAACACAACAGTTGTGTTTTCAGCAGTGAACGTGTTAAGACTTGGTTTTGTAAATTAATTTCCAGCTACAATAAGGTTTTTAGAAGTAAAACTTCTTTAAGCACGCTTGACTTGGGCAGTAAGCTGGAGAATGCGTTACGAAAAGCGTGCTCGGGCGAACGGAAGTTGAGAGGGAGATATAAGTTAGTGGAGATAGAAAGAGAGAGAAAGTTACGTTTCGTTTATTTTTTTAAATATGTCTTAGGAAAAGTTTACTTGAAATATTTTTTGGATATATTTTTGGAGAAGACCCGTGCTTAGCAGTGGGCCGATATGGGTTGATGATGACCATGATGACAGCTCGACGGCTTTTTTGCCAGATATTCATCCGCCAAGCAGTAGTGTGCAAACATTACTGTGTTCCGATTTAAAGGGCACTGTTTCCAGCTACATTACTGGGCATATGAGACTTTAGCGCCGATGTCCCAGATTGAAGAGCGCAGTGCGCCGCGCAGGATTAACAATGCAAAGTTCTGGGTGGCACTGTCATTGATCCATTTTTCCTATTTCAGCCAAGAAGTTGACTTCATGGGCCCCTCGTTCTCCACGATCGCGGGGGCCGGGGAGAACGGGGCCATCATACATTACTCGCCGAGCGCCGAGGGCCCCCAGAGAGCTATCGCTGGCGAGGACATGCTCCTCGTAGATTCAGGCGGACAGTACAAGTGAGATAAAAATCTTTCTGTCTTCCAGCAGTGTTGAGTATTTAATGTAAAGTGGAGCGTCAATTATCAGAACTAATTAAGGGACATTTATGTTGCTGCCATTTTCAACCTAAACTGGATCCAGTTTAGGTTGAAAATGGCAGCAACGTATAAAATGAGACGCCACGGTACGATTATGCGACGCGGTTCAGTTTAGGTCTTCAATTGAATCGCTATGAGAGCTCATGGTATGCCTCCTGGTAATATGTACATATTATTCAGTATGTGCGAATAAAAACATATAATTTAAGTAATATAAATGTCTTTTATTATAATGGCAAGTAGGAACCAAAGATAGCACATCAGGTACTTAACAAAATATGTACGGTACTAGCTGCGCCCCGCGGTTTCACCGCGTAGTTCCCGTTTTGTCCCACGGGAACATGCTATCGGGATAAAAAGTACCCTATTACTCAATCCTGGTTATAAACTATCTGTGTTCCAAATTTCATTCGAATCCGTTCAGCAGTTTTTGCGTGAAAGAGGAATAAACATCCATCCATCCATTCTCACAAACTTTATAATATACTAGCTGCGCCCCGCGGTTTCACCCGCGTAGTTCCCGTTCCCGCGGAAATACGAAGATAAAATATAGCCTATGTTACTCGCTGATAATGTAGCTTTCCATTAGTGAAAGAATTTTTTAAATCAGTGTAGTGGTTTAACCGAATCCTTACATATTTCCGTACAGACTTTCATACCCTATTTTTATTTTACCCACTTAAGGGTGATTTTTTTACAAAGTTTGAATGTCATATTTATTTATATCTAATCAAAAGCCTAAGTAATAATTTTCAAGCTTCTAGCTTCAAAAATGACGAAACTTCCATACAAACTTTCATTTATTTTAACCCCTCACAAACCTTTTTTTACAATAAAAAGTAGCCTATGTCCTTTCTCAGGCTCTAGACTATCTCTGTGCCAAATTTCATTTAAATCGGTTCAGTAGTTGAGGCGTGAAAGAGCAACAGACAGACAGAGTTACTTTCGCATTTATAATATAAGTAAGGATGGTAGGATTAACGCGGGTCCTAATAGTTAAAGCGGGGGACACCGCGGGGCGCTGCTAGTTACAGAATATGAAGTAAAGTTTTTCATAAATGATTCTATTCTATTCTTTTTTATTCTAATTGACCGGTTACGTTGATAGAGACGGCACCACCGACATCACCCGCACGCGGCACATGCGCGCGGCGCCCACCGCGGCGCAGCGGCTCGCCTTCACGCGCGTCCTGAAAGGACAGATCAACCTCGCCACCGCTGTGTTCCCGGCCGGCACTCTGGTAACTGTCTCATGTTGTCGGTTCGCTATTGTTTATAGCGACGCTGATAAGGTGTTCCATTCCTTCCCTGTGTTTTGTCATTCCTTGACTGTCAACAAAATTATGACAGCAGTAGCTTCATCATTCCAGGGTCACGTCATAGAAGTGCTAGCGCGTAAGTATCTGTGGGACGTGGGGCTGAACTACGGGCACGGCACGGGGCACGGCGTGGGGCACTTCCTGAACGTGCACGAGGGGCCCACCTGGATCCTCAGTGGCCCCGCCGCGAACGACCCTGGAATCCGGCCCAGCATGATATACAGTAATGGTCAGTTTTAGAACCAGCAACTTTTCAAGCAGCGTTTTCCTATGTAGGTTTTGACATAACAATATTTTTGAGGTAAAACTTTCGATAGACCATTTAAATTATCTTATTTATATTTTAGCTATTGTAGTTTTTGAAGTTAAACTTCTTTACGCACGCTTGATTTGGGGAGTCAGCTGGTGAGTGCGTGACGAGAGCGTTACGAAAAGTGTGATCGCGCGAGGCGAATGGAAGTTGAGAGATAGATATCAGTTAGAGAAGATAGAAAGAGTTACGTTTTGTATTATTACTGTAGGGGCAAGAGAGAGAGGTGTGAGCATACATTTTCTTTCTCTCTTTCTCTCAAAGCGAAGTTTTACTTCAGTCGTGTGGTTTCTAAGCACACTCGTTGTGTTGACAATAAACGTATTCTGTTCTGTTCTGTTCTGTTCTATTCTATTCTATTCTGCTGTTTACAGAGCCTGGCTATTACGAGGTGGGAGAGTATGGAATACGTCATGAAGACCTGGTGGAGACTATAGAGGTTACGAAAGACTCTGAACATCCGATGGTAAGTTCTCCTCAAGTTTAGCTATTTTTACACGTTTTTATTAGCTTGGTATGTCGTTCGCCTGATGGTAAGCGCTACGTCTGCCAGAACTTTGCATTGCATAATCCTACGCGGCGCACTGCGCTCGTCACCCTGAGACATCGGCTCTAGTCTCACGCCCAGTGATTTCGCTGGAACAGTGCCCTTCGAACCGGAACACATTAATGTTTGCACACTACTGCTTGGCGGATGAATATCTGGCAAAGGTGTAAGGTACTTCCCCAGGCGGCCTCTTGCAGAAGAGGCCTCCCATTATTGTTAGAGAGAAAACAAAGCAATTAGTATTTAAATTGTAATAAGCACTGGAAACTTTTTATACAATACTAGCTGTACCCTGGCACGCTTCGCTGTGGCACATTCGCACATTCGCTGATATATCACTGATTAAAAAATAGATAAAAACAATCCTTGATGCGGATTATATATCATGCTAAAATTTCAGCTCGATCGGTGCAGAACTTTTTGAGTTTTTGAAGCGTACACAAACCAACATAACAGTTTTATATATCGACGCTAGAAAGCGTAAACGCTGTAACCTTGAAGCGCAAAATTGTTCACCAGAGCCAAAAAACTTTTTTTTTGTTGAGAAAAAATCATAACTCAATATCTACTCGACCTAAAAACGTAAATTTTGGATATTTGGTGTGTTTCATACAAAACTACAATATTGCTACCTTGGTTATATCCTAAAGGTCCTAGGGGACGTTGAAATGTGGGTTACAGCGTTTGTTTCCAAATATGTAAAAAAAAGTATTTTCGGGTCGGTCAAAGGGTTACAGCGTTTACGCTTTCTAGCGTCGATATATATAGATAGTCTCTGGTATACTGATTGTGTTTAGTCGATGGCTATATCTGTCAAGTGTCAATTTGGTTCTTCGCTTGTCAATGCTTCAGTTTTGTTTTATCGAGGAGGAATATAATCTTTTGATATTATGTAAATCCTGGTTTCTTTTACCTAAAACCCACCAACTATAATATCTGAATATCTGGCTGGCAATGAAGTCGAACAGGCGAACTGGTGCGATTGGCGGGGAGCCACTGGATGCGAACAGCTAGCAACCGCGCGCTATGTGGTAGCCCTATGTCCAGCAGTGAACGTCTTCCAGCTGAAGATGATGATCTGGCGGCGTTGGTAACTCTTGGAATGTTTCCAGGCAGACGGCATAGTGGGGGACTTCGAAGGCCGCGGCGCGGTCGGCTTCCACACGATATCTCTGGTGCCGCATCAGACTGCGTGCCTGGATGTCGCCTTGCTCACCGACTTCGAGGTAGCTTACACCGACTCATCGCTCATTTACGATACGAACGTATCTTTCTCGTATTGCTCAAATATGTAAATAAACCGTCAAACTGGTGATTTCAGCGTTTATCAACATATTTGAGCGATACAGTGCATTAGTGCTAAATATTTCAATATAAAAACGAAAAGAATGATTTACGGTTGGCGCGAAATACAGTCTCGTTTATGTTAGTGACCCGGTGTTGCCCTATTAACGAAAAACTCTTTGAAATTTAAATTTCCCGCCATAACAGAAACGAACCACCTCGTAGGTAACACACAAACCAAATACACAAAAACATGTTGTGTCATGTTACATCAACTCGCCTTTTTTTTCTATTCATTTGAAACTGTTTTTTTTTTTTTAGAATTATTCGAACTACTAATTTTTGAATGAGTTATAATCGACTAATCACAAACTGTAGGTTAGCGTTTCGTCAAAATTTTCGTTGTCACTTTTTTTACAGCACGGAATGATTTACGCTTTTTTATTAGCTTCACTTGTATGGTTGTATGTAACCGACTCCTTTGGACGCTATTTTGACCCGCTTTATTAGACGAAATGTTAACCTACCCCCCTTCTATCATTTGTTTGTTGTGTAGCTAACTTGACGCCGTGCAATAATCGACTACATATGTCACACATATCGAAATAAACTAATTTTGCACGGTGTAAAAAAGGACTATTTAAGTCACGGAAAAGCGTGCGTAGGTTTAGGTCACACTGCTATAAAAAAGTTAAAACTTATTTTGTGGCGCTGATTCTATTCAATATTTCCAGATAAAATACATTAATGATTACCACGCGAGGGTTCTGTCAACCATCGGGCGGATTCTTCAAGAGAAAGACCTGACAGAGGAGTACGCGTGGTTGGAAAAAGAATGCGCGCCCATCGAACGGAGCGCCGCCATTTTGATTAAGTCTTCGCCCCTGTTGGCCATCATCGCAGTATTGAGGATTTGGTTAGCTTAGAGCTGGAGAATAAAGAGATGTGATTCATATCTTGAATTTTTATTAAATTTTTGAAGTAAACCTTCTTACGGACGCAGAGGAATGATCAAAGAAATTGTACAAACTAAACCCTTTGGCAGTGATATATTTTTTTATGGCAATACTGACAAATGTCACTAGTCATGTCCATCGACTTTGACAGATTAAAAATCGATTAAAACTATTTTAATCATATTTTGGTCTATGATACAGTCAATAAAAGCATTCACAAAAGATTATTCGTTATTATTTTTTGGCCAAAGCGTAGCTTCGCTTATTAAATAGCATTACGTTACTACAGCATTTTCTATAAAATAATTAACAAATTAATCGACTATAATGTGAACTTACTACATTTTTTTATGCTCACATCCCTATTTTTAATTATCTAAGCTGTCACTTATGTCAATTTTGACATTACATTTATTTATCTCGATCGATTTTCAGACAGACACCCTAATTCGATTTTCAGTGTAAATTTTCCAGAGCAAATTCAGAAGTAATTCAAAATGCTGGGCATCAGGAGCCTTCTTAGACCCACCAACCAAATCTTCAAGAATGTAGTCCAACAGAGGAATATGAGCGCAATCTCAATTCCTGCTAAAAACAAGGTGTCCAAGGGGGTAAGTCGTGTTCAGTTTTTATCACATTCCTATTAGATTTTAGCCTTTTTTTGAATGGTTATTGTAATATTCAACTGTAAAAAACATCTGCTTCTGTATTTGAATACAAAGTTGTCTAATAAAAGTCGGTAATCTTATATATAAACATTACGTAATTTACAACCATAAGTTAGGTTATATTGCAGATGAAACTCTTTCATAAAATTTCGTTAGTATAAATGCTTACTGAGGTAGAAAACATTTTCTGGGAGTATATTCCAATGGTGGAACACTCTAGTATTGCAGTGATTGAATGTAATTCCCTTCCTATTTTCCTTGTTTCTAAAAATAAGGAAAATGGCTAATATTTCACTAATATTATAAAAGCGGTGGTAGCCTAGTGGTAGAACGTCCGCCTTCCAAGAAGGTAGTGAGTTCAAATTCCAGTGCGAGCATGTACCTGTGTTTCTGTAAAGCATATGTACATAATTATCACTCACTTTTCAGTGAAGGATAACATAGTGACGAAACACGAAACCCACATACCTACATGAGAATTATAGGTAGGTATGTTATCCACCAACCCGGACCAGGCCCCAGTGGTGGATTATGGTCAGCAGTGAGACAATATGGGTTCATGATGAAAATTAAATGAATAATATAAATATCACTCATGTTATTTTCCAGGAGGTGATTGTGCTCGCTACCCTGATGGTGATCGGCTGGAGCGCCGTCCCTGCCTGGGTGCTGGTCAACATCAAGAACTACCGTGACAAGGAATAATTGCACCATTCTAGTAGAAAATGTAGTTGTTAAGAATAAAGTGTTAATTTAATCAGTTGATTTGTTTTAATTTTACTCCTTAAAAACCCTATTTAACAATTTCACTGCTGAGCCGTTTTGCTTGTCTAGCCACGGGTGTGGCTCTGCACGCGCCATAGTGTTTTCCCATACAACAGACACAACAGTTGTGTTTTGCCGTACTCATGGCAAGCTGTGAAAAACACGACAGTTGTGTTCTCAGCAGTGAGTGTTTACACGTGTAGCTACCCGGCGTGATCACGAGTCCGTCGTCGTTATTTGCTTCCGCCGAAAACCCCCAACGAGGGGGTCGGCCATGGGGGATTTCCGGAATAATCCGATAATAAAATAACTCAATTTCACAATATCTTTATTTTCTTAATAATAATATTATAAATGTACAAATCTATTAATCTTAGTCTAAAAGTGACAGAATGATTATTTATAATAATTATAATGCTTATTTACTTACCCCCTTATGTATAAAAAGTTATCGAACGTCACTTAGTACTGCGCAGTACAAATTTGTAGTGCGCTATTTTATGAAACGTCACATAACTTTTTATGAATAAAGGGGAAAGGGTACAAATGTGTCGATTAATGGAATGATTTTTATAATATAACTACTTAGTGACAAATGTTTATGTAAATTTAAGCCGCCGATACCTTTCTGATGCAAAAACGACGGGTGTTTTAAGTTAGACGTGTCTGTGAGTGAGTCAGTGGCATCGTAACTCCCGAACCTATGAACCTATTTTGATTTTGTTTGAAAGGTAAATTAGTCGGGTGTTCTTAGAGATTGATGAAAATCAGTCCAAGATGGCCGCCGCCACAAAATGGCGGATTACATATTTTTTTCACAACTCCCTCAATATGGGTAGCAAATGAAAGGGCTTGACTAGTAGAATACTATACGCTATGATAAATTTCAAGTCCAAGATGGCCGCCGCCACAAAATGGCGGATTACATATTTTTTTCACAACTCCCTCAATATGGGTAGCATATGAAAGGGCTTGACTAGTAGAATACTATACGCTATGATAAATTTCAAGTCCAAGATGGCCGCCGCCACAAAATGGCGGATTACATATTTCTTTCACTACTCCCTCATTATGTTTAGGATTACAGTACACACAGTTTTATACAATAACATTTATTCTTATTCTTATTCTAATATAAAAATTAACGTTTTAATGTAAAAGTAATTTAATTTCAATGACTAGTTAAGTAATGTAACTGTGTCGATGTATATATCGATGAGTGAATACATTTAGGTAAGTAGGTAGGTACCTACGAAGAATGTTACGGTAAAGGTTTTAATTCATAGAACATAAATAATATCGAAGCTAGAAAGCGTAAACGCTGTAACCCTTTGACCGACCCGAAAATATTTTTTTTACATATTTGGAAACAAACTCTGTAACCCACATTTCAACGTCCCCTAAGAACTTTAGGATATAACCAAGGTAGCAGTATTGTAGCTTTGTATACCACCAAATATCCAAAATTTACATTTTTAGATCGACTAGATATTGAGTTATGATTTTTTTTCAACAACAAAAAAGTTTTTTGGCTCTAGTGAACAATTTTGAGTTTCAAGGTTACAGGGTTTACGATTTCTAGCGTCGATATCTGACTGTTGAAAAATTCAAATTCGTTTCACCAACGGAAACAGATACTCATCTGGGGAACAAAACATTGGCCCTTGTACACATTTCCCTTACATTAACAGAGCTCTAATATTCTCGTAAGCTACAAAAGTGCCGCACAGCTTGACTTTCGTTTCCTCTATTTTCACCATAGTGTTGAGTGTGACAATGCGCTTATTGCATAGCGCCATCAAGTATGACAGTTGTTTGGGCAAATTATCACTTGGCTTACCTGAGGCAATCTCAATTTTTATCTCTTCTACTTTAGCTCTTATAATTTTTGTCAATGCCTGACTTTTGTCAATGGCTGCTTCGAGATAAGTTATCGACGGTTCCTCTTCGTCAGAATCCGAACTCTAGAAAATAAGTTTAAAATTAAAATTAACTTAATTCAAGTAATGATGGACCCCATCATCGACCCATATCGTCCCACTGCTGAGCACGGGTCTCCCCTCACTTTCGTGGGGAGGGATAGGCCATTATCCACCAGGGGGGCCCATTCATTCATTTCGCTTCTTCCACTTCCATGAGTCCTTTCTCACATGCTCGCCGGGTATAGGTACTTTTGACTTGGCTTTCCTTTAGCACGTCCTCGATTTGATCGAGATATGTTGACCCTTTTTTTTTTACCTGGGGAATGCATTACGCATACCACCAGACCCGGGTGAGGGCCGGGTGGTTATGTGGGACTCCCCCGCCAGTCTGACGGGTATACCCACTAAACCCCAGGGTATTCCACCGGGACGCCTTTGTTGTCGGGGCTACGGGTGCGACAGTGGACTTCCGCGGCCCCGACGGCGTTGCTCCTCATGGGAGAACCCCATCCCGTTGACAGGAGTGGAGAGGTGTGCTCCACTCCGTCTAACTTTGTGAGTGTGGCGCGCGGGAACACCGCGCGCGCCGCCTCGAGGAAGATATGTTGACCCACTTCAACCTCTACCAGATATCCCATTCATACTAGATCCAGAAATCTGTTTCGTCAATCTTCCTTCATCCATCAACTGTCCAACAATCTTACTAATATTATAAATGTAAAAATTTGGTTGTTTCCTTCACGACCAAAGGGCTGAGCGAATTTTCATAAAATTTAGTATTCAGATATTTTAAATCCTGGAATAGAACATAGGATGCTTTATCAGCATCATCATCATCATCATTGTCAACCCATGTCGTCTCCCCTCAATTTCGTGAGGAGGGTGCAGCCATAATCCACCACAGGGGCCCAGTCCGGACTGGTGGCTAGCATACCTCGGGTTAACAACACTCTGGTAGATATATGGGTTTTCTCTAAATGTTTTCCTTCACCGATAAGCAAATGATAATTACATACATATGCTTTTACAGAAACACATTGGTACATGCCCGCACTGGGATTTGTTTCATGCCCTTCTCCTTGGAAGGCGGACATTCTCCCACTAGGCCACCACCGCTTCTTTATGCCGGTGCATAGTAAAACTATAACTCAACAGTATGACAGCTGTCAAAACAACATACCTCGGAATCCATTTTGGGTACACCATAGTGTAAATCAGGACGACATAGCGCTGCATACTCTATTTCGATTTTCGCTAGTTTTTTTGTTTTCGGTGCCATATTTCTTCTCTTAGGTAAACTTAACGTAGGCACTGCAGTTCTTTTGAGTCTTCGATATTTCATGTTATTGTTGGGCACGAATGAGTCAGCCGTGAAGTGTCTGGAACAAACGTAGCTGCGAGGTTTCGGTTCCCAACCGACCTTCAAGATTTTGTGTGCCCATAATTCTTTTAGGAGTTGCTTTTTGGGGAATCTAAAACCAAAAACCAACAGTATAGGTTAGTCAAAGGTAAGGTAAGTTCGCTAAGCGGTAGCGTGTAAGCATTACTGTGTTCCGGTTTGAAGGGCATTGTATCCAGAGACAATTGACAAAATTTCATCAAAATCGGTTCTGCCATTTCGGCGTGATGAGGACAAAAATAGACAAACATACTTTCGCATTATTTGTGTGTTAGTGTCTTGGTCATCTCTTCACGCCGAAACGGATGAATGCATTTTGATAAAATTTAAAGTATATATACTTTAAGTCCTGGATTTTTGAAGTGAAATTTGTTTACACACACTCGACTTGGGGAGTAAGCTGGTGAATGCGTGACGAGAGCGTTACGAAAAGTGTGATCGGGCGAGGCGAGCGGAAGTTGAGAAGGAGATAAGTGAGTGAAAGAGAGAGAGTTACATTTTGTAAGTAATATATAAAATATCTTTTAAAATTTTTTTTTATATTTTTTTTTACTTTAAGTTTTATATCTATTGTGTCCCAGCACACATTTCTTTTTTTTTAATTTGTCCGATTGACGTGTCGAGCTAGTCGTTCACCTGATGGTAAGCGTACGCCTGCTCATAACAGTCACAGCGCCATATGCCCAGTAATTTCGCTGGAAACAGTACCCTTCAAACCGAAACACAGTAATGTTTGCACACTACTGTTTGGCGGATGAATATCTGGCAAACACATCTGACTGTACAGACACTTTCCTTTTATTATCAACACAATCAAATTTTAAAACTTAACTCACCGATGAAATGTCACCACCTCATGTGTATATTCAGGCCATGTTGCACGAGAATTGCAGCCGTCCACCACACACACCAGGTTATACATCTAGACAGAAATATAAATATTTTAATATTTGCTTACAAAAAATTTAACAAATTTACTTGTTTATTTTGTTTACCGTCCGTCCGGAACTTCGAAGCACAGATAGAATATATCTCAAGAAACCAAAATGGTATTCGCTCATCTTGACTAACCAATTTAGCCAGTAGCCACAGAACTATATTATTAGCGCCCGGCGTCTCAGCCGAAATCGATCGATCGTCCACAAGCAAAGAGTTTCAACTTCAACTTTTGGTTATGGCTTCTCCAGGGTTGCCACAATGCAAAGAGTTTCAAGACATGGCAAGAGTAGCAAAACTAGCAAATAGAAAACCTCAAATACCCATAGACAACCTATCTATTTTTTGTTGTGGACCATACTAATAATTTAAGTTCCCTAAAGCTAGATTCACATTTGTCTGACGTGTCGTGTCGTGATGCATCAGATAAGTATCGGTTTCATACATTTACACAAGCCGTCTAAATATTAAACGAACGAATGAACGCTACCATATTAAATGTATGAAGGCGATGATACCCTTTCCGATGCATCACGACACGACACGTCAGACAAAAGTGTCGGCGGTTTTAAGCTAGATTCACATTCGTCTGACGTATCGTGTCGTGATGCATATCAGAAAGATATCGGTTTCATACATTTAATATTTCTTAATTAGTAGATGGCTTCAGTAGCTGGTTTCTTTGTGATTTCGTAAATTCCTTCGTAAATTCGTAATTTCCTCGTAGGTCCCTCCTTGGACCACACTGTGCCTGCTTTTAGATATTTGGCAACATTGAACAGCTGTCATATTCAGAAAATAAAATAATTTCAAACGTCAAGTAAGCTTTGTTGCGAACCGGCAGTAAGCACGCCCTAGTTTTCTGAATATTCTCCCTAAAAAAGCGAAAAGCATCCTTGCAACTTCTGTTAAAAATGGCTGTAAGTATTTTAAATACAATCAAAACATTATCACTGCTAAAAATCTAATAATCATGCCGCTCTGTGACCTACGCATAGCCTAACATGTTCGAGAACATTTTCAATCAATGTCCGCATAAATTCTTGTTTGAATCATGTTTACCTCATTAAATAGCTGTTATTATGCACTATTTCATTAGATTATCTGAATATGGTATGTACATAGGCCATGATAGAAGTAGCTAGTTGAATTTGTTCACTTTTATCCACGCCTTTTTCAGTCGTTCGCGGCTGCGCAAGTTCAAGAAGTGCGATCAATAACGCGCATTGAGCGGATTGGTGCGCACTCTCACATCCGGGGCTTGGGTCTGGATGACTCGCTCGAGCCGCGGGCGGTGTCCCAGGGCATGGTGGGTCAGAAGATGGCGCGGAAGGCGGCCGGTATGATCTTGCAGATGATTCGAGAAGGTTCGTTGTTGGGTTGTCATGGCAATTGGTTGATTGTTTGACAAAGGCCTGGTGGCTTTTAGAGCAAGCCGAATAAACAAACATTGTATAGCACTTTTTTTTTATTGGTTATTTGTTTAGGGTCTTTTATCCACTTAGGTGTAACCACGACATAGACAGATACTCTATTAGCTTCACATGTATGTTAGTATGTAACAGAAACTTTGAACGTGATTTTGAAGACCAATGACAATAAAATAAAAACAAAAAAAAAAAAAAAAATTATAGTTACGAAAAACTGACAAAAACGCTTTAATAACAAGCCTAACTAAAAAGTAGAATCATAATTAATTTAATGGTAAAAATGCGTGGGTTTTGTATTGTTTTTTTTTTTTGACACCAATCTCAACCAACCTTTTACAACATTACTTAGTTACATAAAAAATATGTAAATTATTTACAGGCAAAATAGCCGGCAGAGCTGTGCTGCTGGCCGGTCAGCCGGGCACCGGGAAGACTGCCATCGCCATGGGACTGGCCCAAGCACTGGGGCCCGATACACCCTTCACTAGTATGGCTGGTAAGTACTAGGCTTGGTTATATAAGTCATCGTCATAGTCAACCCATATTGTCCCACTGCTGAGCACGGGTCTCCCCTCACTTTCATGAGGAGGGTTAGGAGCCCAGTCCCGATTGCTGGTTAACATACCTGCCTCTGAAATAATTCTCGGGTAGGTATATGGCCTCACAATGTTTTCCTTCAATGAAAAGCGAGTGATAAACACGTACATACGTTTTACAGAAACACATTGGTAAGTGCCTGCACTGGGATTTGAACTCACAAACTTCTGATTGGAAGGCGGACGTTCTCCCACTAGGCTACCTTATAAGTACTAAGTATTAAATAAGCAGTGAGGAAACCCACATACCTACCCGAGAATTATTTCGAAGGTAAGTAGGTGATCCACCAATCCGGATCTGGCCCCCGCTGTGGATTATGGCCTAACCCTCCTCACGAAAGTGAGGGGAGACTCGTGCCCAGCAGTGGGACGATATGGGTTGATGATGATGATGAAAAGTACTACAGAGCTGACTTATTTTGGGGGGGGAGTTGAACTACAAGGGTTATAAATTAATAATTGTAATTTCAGGCTCCGAGATCTACTCTCTAGAGATGAGTAAAACCGAAGCGTTGACTCAGGCTATCAGGAAGTCCATCGGTATCAGAATCAAGTAAGTACACACTTCCAAATATGCATCCAAATTTAACACGAAAACACAACACTGCTGAAAACACAACTGTTGTGTTAGCTGTATGGGAAAACACAACGGTGTGTGCAGATCTGTGCCCGTGGCTAGACAAGAAAATCAGCTCTGCAGTCAAAGTGTCGTAATGTGCTTAGTTAAGTAATTTTTTTTATTTAATTCGCTGTGGCACATTCGCACATTCGCTGATATGTCACTGATGAAAAAAATAGATAAGAACAATCCTTGATGCGGATTATATATCATGCTAAAATTTCAGCTCGATTGATGCAGAACTTTTTGAGTTTTTGAAGTGTACACAAACCAACATAACATTTTTATATATATAGATATAGTCACAATCACATATACAGATCCTGACCCCCAACTAGGACTCCCTGTACTAGGGAATCAGGAACTATGAGGACTGTGCTCCCACAAACACGTAGATTCGGAGCAAATACATGTGGTTCACACAAATCTTTGCCCTGTGCTGGTATCCAATCCACCATCCCATGCTTTGCGGCTGAGAAGCCATCTATATAAAAAAAATGCTGTACCGTAACACTTTGACTGCTGAGCCGATTTTCTTGTCTAGCCACGGGTGCGGCTCTGCACAATCCATAGCGTTTTCCCATACAACAAACACAATGGTTGTGTTTTCCCTCACTGATTGTGTTAATGGTGGCATATAGTATTACATACAGATAAGATGGAGACTGTTCCACCTATAACTCACTCTTCTGCAACTACAGAGAGGAATCCGAGATCATCGAAGGGGAAGTGGTGGAGGTGGTGATAGAGAGGGGGGCAGGGGGCGGCGGCGGCAGGGTCGGGCGCCTGACTCTCAAGACCAGCGACATGGAAACCAACTACGACATGGGGAACAAGATGGCGGATGCACTGCTCAAAGAAAAGGTAACTAACTTACAGTGTAATTTGGTACAGCGCCATCTAGCGAATTACAGATTGCAGAACTTTGAATAGCAATTTGAATTTTATTTTGTTTCAGGTGCAAGCGGGCGACGTGATAACGATTGATAAGTCCACGGGAAAGATTAACAAGTTGGGGAGGAGTTTCGCCCGTGCTCGGGACTATGACGCCACTGGTAATTATGTTTTTAAAACATATACACAACACTACTGTGCTTAACACTGCTTCACTGCTGAAAAACAGACATTTGTGTTTTTTATAAGTATACATGCGTAAAGTTATAAGGTTGCCGCACAAGTGTCTGCCCTGCAGCTTAGGGTATATGAAGGAAGACAACTTGAGGCATAATGACCTCAATCATCATAAGATACCGTCTTGGGAGAAGGGGAGTTTAATGTCTTAGGGGAAGGGGCTTAACATCTTAGGTGAAGGGGCTTAAGGTCTTTGGGGAGGGGGTTTAACACGTTCACCGTTGAAAACACAGATGTTGTTTTTTATAACTTTACGTGCGGGAAAACACAGGTGTTGTGTTAGCGCAGCTCACGTGCCGGCTGTGCGGCGGAACACAGACGTGTGTGTGTAACGCGGCGCTACTACAGCGCTGCTCACACAGACGGCGCGCCAGTGCTGGGAAACGCACACGGCGCGCCACTGCTGGGAAACGCACACGGGCCGTAATGGTGCCCAAATGTAAAAACCGGTTCAGCAGTCAACGTGTTTAGTAATACTTGAATGTCCTCTTAGAAGAAGAAAAGAGAGAGTGAAAAAGAGATGAGTACTCAATTTTGTTCTATTCTATTCTATCTAGGCCAGCAAGCTCGCTTCGTGCAGTGCCCGGAGGGCGAGCTGCAGAAACGAAAGGAAGTGGTCCACACCGTCACCCTCCACGAGGTGGATGTTATCAACTCACGCACGCATGGGTTCCTGGCTCTCTTCGCCGGTGAGTTCCTCACATCTGTACACAGCTGAGCACGGATCTCACATGACCTTTATGAGGATTTGGCGGTTAGCTACAACCCGGAAACTCCATATAAATTGGACAACTGACACATAGGGCATTTGCAAGCATTTGCCGTTTCTTTTAACGAGTAACGAGACGAGCAAGTCTCTCACCCGATGGTAAGCGCCACGCCTACCTATAACAGCTGCAGTGTACAAAGTACGTTATTTTTGTCTACTTTACTAAATGATTTGAGTTATTTGATTTCAGGCGACACTGGTGAGATCAAATCCGAGATCCGCGAACAGATTAACAGCAAGGTGGCGGAGTGGCGAGAGGAGGGGAAGGCTGAGATGATTCCTGGAGTGCTGTTCATTGATGAGGTATGCATCCTGGCATAGTGGACAAAGTATAGAAACATCTATAGTGTAGTGGGAGGCCTATTCTGCAAGAGGCCGCCTGGGGAAGTACCACACCTTTGCCAGATATTCTTCCGCCAAGCAGTAGTGTGCAAACATTACTGTGTTCCGGTTTGAAGGGCACTGTTTCCTGCGAAATTACTGTGCATATATGAGACTTTAGAACCGATGTCTCAGGGTGACGAGCGCAGTGCAGTGCCTGTTATGGGCAGGCTTAGCACTTACTATCAGGTGAACGACTTGCTTGTCTCGTCACTCAGTCAAATAATTTTTTTTTATTATAATTTGTACATAGTAGTGAATTTTTTTTTAAATTTCTTTTATTTTAATGTAATGAAAAATAGTAGTGCTCAACAACACGCATTAAAATATTTTGTTTTTATCTGCCTTGACCCCCCTCCCACGCACCTGCAAGATTATCCACTCACCGCCGGACACCCTGTATATTATAAAATGATCCCGTGGGCCCCAAACTAGGCCCGTGCCTTGGGAGTCCAGGAGAGTTATCCCAACCAGGGGGTCTTACGAGGGATTCTGTTTCAGGCCCACATGCTGGACATCGAGTGCTTCTCGTTCATGAACCGCGCGCTCGAGTCGGAGACGGCGCCCGTGGTCATCATGGCCACCAACCGCGGCATCACGCGCATCCGCGGAACCGACTACAAGAGGTCAGCTCTTTACAAGTTCATTAACACGTTCACTGCTGAAAACACAACTGTTGTGTTTGTTGTATGAGAAAACACTATGGAGTGTGCAGAGCCGCACCCGTGGCTAGACAAGCAAAACGGCTCAGCAGTGAAAGTAATAATGTTTTCATACTCACTTTGAAATTTACTTCTTCATCATCAACCCATATTGTCCCACTGCTGGGCACGGGTCTCCCCTCACTTTCATGAGGAGGGTTAAGGCATAATCCACCACGGGGGCCCAGTACAGATTTCTGGATAACGTACCTACCTCCGAAATAATTTAAATTTACATACATGTCAATAAATGATTGAAATGATTTACAGATTAACTAGCTGGGCCAGATATTCATCCGCCAAGCAGTAGTGTGCAAACATTACTGTGTTCCGGTTTGTAGGGCACTGTTTCCAGCGACATTACTGGGCATATGAGACTTTAGAGCCGATGTCTCTGGGTGACGAGCGCAGTGCAGTGCCGCGCAGGATTATGCAATGCAAAGTTCTGGGTGGCGCTGTAACTGTTATGGGCAGGCGTAGCGCTTACCATCAGGTGAACGACTTGCTCATTTATAAAATAAGTTAGTAAGTTATTGTAATGCTTGGTACATTTCCAGCCCGCACGGCATCCCGCTGGATCTCCTCGACCGCATGATCATTGTGCCCACCGTGCCCTACACACACCAGGAGCTCCGAGAGATTCTCAACATCAGGTGAGGTTATCGTCAGCTGCTCGAGCACACACATAGATGGCGCTGTTCTAAGCCATAGATAAATAACGCGTCTGACCCATAACTAGGACTCCCAGTATCCAGGGAATCGGAACTAGGAGTATATCGACGCTAGAAAGCGTAAACGCTGTAACCCTTTGACCGACCCGAAAATACTTTTTTTTACATATTTGGAAACAAACGCTGTAACCCACATTTCAACGTCCCCTAGGAACTTTAGGATATAACCAAGGTAGCAGTATTGTAGCTTTGTATGAAACACACCAAATCTCCAAAATTTACGTTTTTAGGTTGAGTAGATATTGAGTTATGATTTTTTTTCAACAAAGAAAAAGTTTTGGTGAACAATTTTGCGTTTCATCATCATCATCAACAACCCATATCGTCCCACTGCTGAGCACGGGTCTCTCCTCACTTTTGTGGGGAGCGTTAGGCCATAATCCACCATGGGGGCACGGTCTGGTTTGCTGGATGATATACCTAACGCTGAAATAATTCACGGGTAGGTATGTTGGTTTCCTCACGATGTTCTCCTTCACCGTTAAGCGAGTGATAATTATGCACATATGCTTTTGCAGAAACACATTGGAGCGTGCTTGCACTGGGATTTGAATATACAGCTTTCTCCTTGGAAGGCGGATGTTCTACCACTAGGCTACCGCCGCTATCTACCTCCTTTCTACCGATTTATAAAATGGTTTCCATTTCAGATGTGAAGAGGAGGATTGCCAGATGTCAGGCGAAGCCCTCACCGTCTTGACGCGCATCGCCACGGAGACGTCGCTCCGCTACGCCATACAGCTGATCACCACGGCCTCGCTTGTCGCCAAGCGCAGAAAGGCCACGGAGGTAACCACTTACCACACTCAAAAGACCAAGAGTTGTATTGGGAGGCCTCTTCTGCAAGAGGCCGCCTGGGGAAGTACCACACCGCCGCCAGATATTCATCTACTGTGTTCCGGTTGAAAGGGCATTGTTTCCAGCGACATTACTGGGTATATGAGACTTGAAATCAGGTGTCTCAGGGTGACGACGCAGTGCAATGCCGCGCAGGAATATGCAATGCAAAGTCCTGGGTGGCGCTGTAACTGTTATTGGCAGGCGTAGGGGCTTGCCATCAGGTGAAAGACTTGCTCGTCTCGTGACACAGTGAAGCAAAACAAAAAGTCTACTTCTTGCTTCTTCTCATGCCGTCTTCTTTCTCCGTCTATACCATTCTTAACCCTTCTTCCGCAGGTGAGCATGGAGGATGTGAAGAAGGTGTACTCTCTGTTCCTGGACGAGCAACGCTCTCAACAGTTCCTCAAGGAGTACGAGGATGAGTTCATGTTCAACTCAGCAGCAGCAGGAGGAGGAGGAGGTAGGTCTTTATCAGTTTTCATCATCATCACGAGGAACTAGTAGATCGCCAACCTTAACAATATTCAATTGGTTATTTACGATTGTCTAAATTGTAAAATTACTAAAGTTTTCTTTTCATTGTACAATTTATATTTGGAGATTCAGGCATTTGTAGAATTGATCATAACTCCAATAGTTTATTGCAAGTAAGCAAAAATAATGGACGTTATTAGTCAACATGGAGAATAATCTATATATATAAAAATGTTATGTTGATTTGTGTACGCTTCAGAAACTCAAAAAGTTCTGCATCGATGGAGCTGAAATTTTAACATGATATATAATCCGCATCGAGGATTGTTTTTATCTATTTTTTTCATCAGTGACATATCAGCGAATGTGCCACAGCGAAGCGTGCCAGGGCGCACAGCTAGTTAAAAATAATATATCAAATATGATTTACTAAACTAATGAATAACTGATTATGGTTAGAGTTTGAAAAAGGACATTTCCCTTTCAAGTGGCGACTCATGCCTGAATCTCGCACAGGAAAAGGAAAACTCCATAAATATTACTTCAATTAATGTTATCATTACAGATGCCGCGGGCACGTCAAAGAAGATGGACGTCGCGCAGTAAGAAAAGTATCGCCAACTCTCGCTATATGAATCAAGGAGAGCCCCGAATGTGTTGTTACATTAACTTCTTTTTAACATTGCACTGTGTAGTCGAGCACTATGTTTTAAGCTTGAATTTCTGTCATTAATTAATTAAAATGGATGTTTTAATGTAACATATAAACAGAGGCTAAGAATTTCAAGAATAATTGGACGGAGCTCGATGCGAAGGTTCCCATTCCACACAAAGTTATTTATGAGAAATTTGATGTCGTGCCACATAGATGTGGGTCATTTATTGCAAGGTAGGCATAAGTAATGCACTTTTATAAGTCTATAAAAAAAAAAAAAAAAACAAAAAAAAAAATGTGTCCTCACCAATAAGGAGAGGCAATGCTCCTGGCGTTGCAGATGTCCATAGGCGGCGGTGACCACTTACCATCAGGTGGGCCGCATGCTTGTATGCCAACAATTTTATAAAAATAAATCAAATATGATGTACTAAACTAATGATTGACTGATTATGGTTTGAGTTTGAAAAAGGACATTTCCCTTTCAAGTGGTTACTCATGGCTGAATCTCGCACAGGAAAAGGAAAACTCCATTGACTCTAACAGTGTTTCGGAAATGCGCCCGTCAGAGAAGATAGCACTAAGAAACTCTACGGGATGTAATGTTTTCAATTTTCGTCTTTAATTTTTTATGCCAGATAAGGTACGATATGAAAATAATCTATACTAATGGAAATTGTAAAACTTACAAGTGCCAATAAGATGCCTCAAAAAAATAATTTTACTAGAAATAAATAAAAATAAAAATAAACATAACACGGCTTTAAAATTTAAACACAATTCATGTTCAAATTCTAATTATTTATAGCATCATATACAGGGTGTCCGGTAATGAGTGGATAATCCTGCAGCTGCGAGTAGGGGGGTCAAAGCCGATTACAAAAAAAAAAAAAAAAAAAAAAAACGTAATGCAATATATTTTTTAAGGATTTTTAAATATTAAGTGGCTATATCTACTAAAATATTTGAATGCGTGTGGTTGATCACTGCTATTCTTCATTACATTAAAATAATAAAACCGATGGTTTTAATGAATTTGTGGAAGGGTACGAATTTCCGTAAGTTTTTTACACTTTCAGTGCTGAATATACAACTGTCGTGTCTGTTGTATGGGAAAGCACTATGTGCAGAGCCGTGCCCGTGGTTAGACAAGAAAATCGGCTCAAGTGGAAATTCCTAAGTCACATGCTGTCTGGGTATTTTTTTTTTTTTTGCAATCGGCTTTGACCCCGCCTCACACGCACCTGCAGGATTATCCACTCATTACCGGACACCCTGTATATGTACCCGCTTATAATGGCTGGTAACGGACAGATGTCAGTTATAAGCAGTTGGTGTTTATCTTTAAAAAAGTCATCAAGTGTTAACAGGAGGCGTACCATGACCTCTTATAGCGATTCAATTGAAGACCTAAACTGAACCGCGTCGCATAATCGTACCGTGACGTCTTATTTTTTATGTTGCTGCCATTTTCAACCTTAACGGGATCCAGTTAAGGTTGAAAATGGTAGCGACGTAAATTGAGTCTCTAATAACCCATTTTCAACCTAAACTATATCCAATTTAGGTTGAAAATGGCAGCAACATAAAAAAATAAGTCGTCACGGTACGATTATGCGACGCGGCTCAGTTTAGGTCCTCAACTGAATCGCTATAAGACGTCATGGTAGGCCTCCAGTAATAGTCTTCCGACTTTTGAGAAATAAAGGATTTTTAAATTCCTTTTTTATCGGTATTATATTCGTGTTTAGTCTATAAAGCAAGGGAAAACTTAGACATGCTGCATTTTCAGTGCAGTTTTCCAGATATACAAACTGCAGAAGTTTAACACGTTGGCTGCTGAACCGGTGTTTACATTTGTGCACCGTTACGGCCCGTGTGCGTTTCCCAGCACTGGCGCGCCGTCTGTGTGAGCCGCGCTGTAGTAGCGCCGCGTTACACACACACGTCTGTGTTTCGCCGCACAGCCGGCACGTGTTCTGCGCTAACGCAACAGCTGTTTTCCCGCGCCCGCGTAACGTCATAAAAAATGCAACGTGTGTTTTCAGCAGTGAACGTGTTAACTGACGCAAGGTGTCAAATGTGCGGCGCTGCTTACGGCATTGTCATGTGTTGTGGCGACCCACCGGATCCCACCTTTATTGTAAAACCTCTTTCGGCAGGCCAAGATTGGATGCGCGTGTTGCGCTTCCTTTCGTCTTGTCCAGTGATATACACAGTGGCATATAAGGCTAGAGCCGACGTCTCATGGTGACGAGCGCAGTGCAGTGCACTTGCTCGTCTTGTCACCAAGTGAAATAAAAAAAAAAAAAAAAAAAAACATTATTTAGTGGATGTCATATTTTTGTGTCAGTAATAATTGTAATGGATTTTGATTGTACGAAGAGTACGTTTAAGTTAATTTGAAGTGTATTCCCAACTGGCCAACCAGTGGGGACGATGGAAATTTAATATCACAGCGCCCCACAATGGTTAGCGGGGCAGTTTGGAATCTAACTTCGTAGTGGGGGTGTTGGAAAACATTCCTCGCAGCGTGCCCACTGATGGACCAGTTGGGAATATACCAATGATGTTCCAATTAATAAAATTTTAAGTTCCAATGCGTTGTTTTATATTTGGGATTAATTTTTTTAATTCGTCGGTTATAAAGTGTTGGGAGTTTTAGTTAAAAAACTTTATTCCCACTTGTGGGGAATAAAGGAAAATAAGTCTGGCATTTTTGTCACGGAATTGTGAATTTTTTATCCCACGTGAACTGTCTTTTTTTACGGGATTAAAAGTATCCTATGGTCTATATTACATGACCTAAATAACCGAAAAATGTTAATAAACCTACCGTTTCCTACAACATTAAATGGTTTAGGCACCAAAGTCAATAAAACAATCTCTTTGTGCCATTTAAATACTGTATTTAATTCTATTTTATAAATTATTTTTTCATTACCATCATCGTCAACCCATATCGTCCCACTGCTGAGCACGGGTCTCCCCCCACTTTTGTGAGGAGGGTAAGGCCATAACCCACCACGGGGTCCCGGTCCGGATAGGTAGATAACATACCTACCTCCGAAATAATTCTCGGGTAGGCATGTGGGTTTACTCGCTTTCCTTTACCGAAAAGCGAGTGATAAATTACGTACATGTGTTTTACAAGAAAAACATTGATACGTGCTCGCACTGGGATTTGAACTCACGACCTTATGATTGGAAGGCGGACGTTCTCCCACCAGGCTACCACTTATTACTTAGTAATTACTATTTACTATTTGTTCGCGCCACTTACATTGGCACTCATAATACCTTCCTACCTTCCTATTCCTATCATTTCTTGGCGACTATCTCTGTCGCTCATATCGTGGTATCCACGAGAAAACTGCTTGCCGCCGCAAGTAGTCTGCGATCGACCCTCGTCCTTCGCGGCTGCCGCTCTCGCCGAATCCAAAGTACTGGATCTGCTGCTCCTCTGTAGTGGTCCACGTGAATTCGACGCGCAAATATAAACAAAACCCGCTATAAACCCGCCGCGTAAACGCTCCTTGCCGACACGCACCAACCGCCAAAAATACAGTCCACTACATCGAACGTCATAACATCCTGAAGGAACAAGCAGCTTGGAGACGGACCCGAACCGAGGTGATTGCAGTTGCATGGAGACCAGGTTAGTCGCCAAGTTCCTTTGTACTACTCTTCTACCAGCCATCCTTCCCCCGCCATTGGAGGCGCGCTCAGCCTATACAGCTTAGCTGCCGCGCTAACATATTGTTGGTCCTCCGCCGCCGGATCTTCTCTGGTCCTCCCGCTATTCTCTGGCCCCTCTTAGGCCTCATATAGTCCTCTTTATAACCGCCCGCAATTTTATATTGGTATTTTTACCAACGATAATTTCCTATAATTATCGTGTTCCCGCCCGCAATTACAGTTCAGATAGTACCCTGTACTATCCTACTACGCTCTTATATACTTATTTCGTGTATTCCGCATTTCTAAATAGTAAAAATAACGATGTTTCCGTAATTCTTAATTTTTATTAAAAAGTGAAGGTATTCCTAACGACCGCCCGTGCGTCTCCACATGGGTATTCAATACGCCGCGCGCGCGGCAGGTAAATGCTGTAGGCAGTTGCAGTAAATTAGGAATTTCATACTTTATCTAGTTTTTTATACTTTGTTAAGATGGCTATGGCTACTCGTTCAAAAGGCAAAGATAGTGAAGTATACGAGGACGCAAAAGCGCTCGACACGTTACAGATCGAACGTTTGACCTTGATAGGTAAACGTGACATTATATTTTCTCGCTTACAAGATATTTTTAACCGATCTTTAAAGGCTTTCACTGATGATACTGAGAAAGATTTATTTCTATGTGGAATGATCTCGTTAGACCGCTTACGCTCCGATTTCAATGAAATTGTGAACAAATTAAATGTCACCGAGTTGACTCTCAACGCTTCGTACACGGTAAACTACCAATCTATAAACGTCTTCGAAGATATGTTTTGCCGTTGTCAGTTTGTTTATAATAAACTTAACCCGCCTTTAAAAACCGCTGATTTCAATGTTGCCCCGCAACGTAAATCCATCAGAATTCCTGAACTCGATTTGATGGTCTTCAATGGAGATCCGATGACCTGGAGGATATTTTATGAGTCATTCAAACGCACGATTCACGAAAATCCCGATCTCACTGATCACGAACGCGTCCAATATTTAATTAATAAATTGTCAGGCCGGGCCCTTGCAGTTTGTTCTGGTATCGTACCTAACGCTGATAATTATCCGATCATATGGCAGACGCTCGTCGATAGGTATAACGACAAACGTAACCTAGCCTCCGCTTATCTTGATCAAATGCTTGGTTTTAAATCTTTTAACACCGCGACGAATAAAAACTTAGAACTATTCCTAGATAAATTCTGCACGGCTGTGTCAAGTTTGAAGTCTCTCAAGCTCGATAACATGTCTGATTTTATTTTACTATCGCTCGCTTTGAAGAAAATAGATTCAAGTACTGCACGGTCGTTTGAAATGCACATGCGAGGTAAATCTATGCCTACATACAATGAACTTTTAAAATTCATCCGCGAACAAAGCAAAATATTGGAACGCACTACGACCGATTCTCTTAGCCGCAGTGATAACAGGCCGCGTACTGCAAGGTCTACGCAGTCTTTTGCAGCATCATGCGTCACTCACTGTCCGCTTTGCAAACAAGCCGATCACGCTAACTTATATAGATGCCCTGCATTTGATAAGCTTTCTATCGACGACAGGCACACTTTTGTAAAACAAAGCAAAGGTTGCACTAATTGTCTAAGCACTACGCATATGAATACTGCTTGCAATTCTAAATTTAATTGCCGTTATTGTGGATGTAAACATCATTCTATGTTATGCCGCAAAGTATCATCTTCCCGTGAAGACAATCGCCCGTACCCTAGCGCTCCGTCACAGGCGCACGCGCCGCCTCCGCGCGCGCGAACTGGCAACTTCTCCGCCGCCGGGGATCACATGCCGCCTTCGGCATCGCCGCCGCCCGTCGCGGGCTCCGCTAGCGCTCAGCTGACGAACTTACCTACAACTGCTTATCAGTCATCACAACAACAGGTGTCGCTGTGTAATATACGCCCCGCTTCGCAGCCTAATGACACTACTTGTTTACTGGGAACCGTACAAGTTTATGCTACGGATTTAAATGGTCGCCGCCATGTAGTACGCGCCTTAATTAATTCGGCTTCCCAAAGTAACTTTTTAACTTCAAAATGTTGCGCTAAATTAAATTTAAAATGCAATAAGGTGACGAACACCGTTGTTAAAGGGATAGGTTCCGCATCTAACCCAATCAAGGGAGCAGTTTCTGCTACTTTATCTTCCCGCCTAAATGATAATTTTATTGCAATTGACGCCTATGTTATCGACCGCATAACAGACAATTTACCGGCAGTGAAAATTGACGTATCCTGCCTTTCATACCTGAACTGCCTGCCTCTGGCAGACGACAGTTTCGCTTCGCCTTCCGAGATCGACATACTTATAGGCGCGCCGCTCTTTTCTGAAATATTGCTATCAGGCCGCGCCGCTGGTCCGCCTGGTACTCCAACCGCTTTTGAAACCATTTTTGGTTTTATCGTAATCGGGACCGCTCCCGTTACTCCCGCTCATGTTACTCCCGCTCATGTTACGCCCGCTCATATTGGAACCGTTGTTTCTATCACTGACCCCTTGGTTGAAGATAGATGCCGCTCTCATATTTCCCTCTGTACCTTTACGGAAGGACCACGTTTAGATAATCTTGTCCAACGCTTCTGGCAGCTTGAAGAGGTGCAATGCACGCCGACTTTGAGCCCAGACGCTATAGAATGTGAACGCATTTTTACAAGTAACGTTTCCCGCGATCCTACGGGACGCTATTCTGTAGCGTTACCTTTCTCCCGCGATCCCGCGACCGCTCTGGGTAATTCTTACCCTATCGCTAAAAAACGCTTCATGTATCTCGAACGTAAGCTCGCCGCGACACCTGCTCTGCGCTTAGAGTACGATGCTATAATCAAAGAGTACATTCAGAAGGGTTACATTTCACTGATCGACAATGATAGTCCTTTTACTGGATATTACGTGCCACACCACGCCATTGCGAGACTACAAAAAACAACAACTCGATGGCGTATGGTGATGGACGCCAGTGCTGAAACTGACTCAGGCCTCTCCTTGAATCAAGTTTTATATACCGGGGATAATTTACAAAACGATCTTTTTACAATCCTCTTGGATTTCCGCCTCTACCCAATTGCTTTTACATCCGATATTAAACAGATGTACCTACAAATTTTGATAAATAAGGACCACCGCAAATATCAAAAATTCCTGTATCGATTCGATCCCGTTTTTCCGCTTGATACCTACCAATTCAACCGCGTTTGTTTTGGTCTGCGTAGCAGTCCGTTCCTTGCAATGCGAGTTTTGCGACAGCTGTGCGCCGCCGACGGTGCCCGCTTCCCACTCGCAGCATCTCTTATCAGCGACAACACATACATGGACGACGTGTGCTACTCCATGCCTACTCTGTCTGCTTGTTTACAACTCAGAGACGATCTCCGCGAGTTGCTCAAGGCCGGGGGCTTCGATCTCGTCAAATGGGCTAGTAACTCACCCGCGCTCCTTGACTCCCTTCCCGTCTCTGATCGTCACACCTCTAACATAAACTTTGAAGAGCCAGACACGAGTTTAAAGGTTTTAGGCTTGCAGTGGTCGCCCAGCTGTGACTCATTCATGTTCACAGTGAACATTGAAGACCGTCCAGCTACGAAACGCAATATGTTATCGTTAATTGCGCGTCAGTATGATGTTCTCGGTCTTATCGCCCCAGTTATTTTATACGCTAAACTGATTTTGCAAAAACTTCACATATTGAAACTCGACTGGGATGAACAACCGCCGTCAGATATAACTAATGTTTGGCAAAACTATACCCGAGAACTACCCTGTATTCAAAAGTTACGCTTTCAACGCCATCTAGACGTGAAAGAAAACTCAAAGGTTTCCATTGTGGCCTTTGCAGATGCCAGTCAGAACGGTTACGGTTCGGTTATTTATATTAGAACTCAGGCTGATGAGAACTCTTCACCAGTCACCCGCTTAGTTTGCGCCAAATCAAAGGTAGCTCCGCTAAAAACTATTTCAATTGCCAGACTAGAACTCTGTGCTTGCCTGCTTATGTCAAAACTAGCCCGCCGCGTTATCGATACGTATGGAAAACGTCATTCCATTGATAAAATATACTGTTTTACTGATTCCATGGTAGCACTACAATGGATCATTGCTTCACCGCATAGGTTCAAAACTTTCGTCGCTACGCGCATAACAAAAATTGTTACCTCAATTCCCGCTGACAGTTTCCGGCACGTCTCTGGCTCTCAGAATCCCAGTGACTGCTTGTCTCGTGGACTGTCGCCCGCTCAACTGCTGGACCACCCGCTGTGGTTCACGGGTCCCGCATGGCTGCGCCAAGACCCAAGTGATTGGCCAGTTACCTCAGTAGCTCCGTCTAAAGTAGACTCGGAGTTATCTGAGACAAAGAAAATCATTTCTTTGCCCGTGAGTCCCTTGACTCCTAAAATCGATGAGATTTGTAACCCATTGCTAGATCTCCCCGCCCGCGTATCTTCCTGGCTAATGCTCCTGCGCATAGTCGTTTTAATTTACCGCTTCATTAAAAAATTACATCGTGCTAATTGCTTTAACGCTGACGATATTAACTACGCAGAATTGCAAATATTGAAATCATTACAATATTTTTATTTTCACGACGTACTTAAATGCCTAAAGTCAAATAACAGCTGCTCAAGAGCAATCCAACGGCTTGTGCCATTTTTAGACGCTAACGGACTCATACGAGTCGGAGGCCGGCTCCGAAATGCTGACTTGTCCTATGACCAACAGCATCCTATTCTGTTGCCGCGCAAAGACCGCATTGTTGAACTAATTATTACACATTACCACCGTCGACACTGTCACGCTGGCCCGCTTACGCTTATGTCAATACTCAGACAGAAATATTGGATCATTTCCTGCCGCAATATAGTTCGTTCTGTTATACACAAATGTAACTATTGTTTTAAATCTAAACCTAAACCTACGTTCCCGTTAATGGGAGATTTACCCGCTTGCCGTGTGAATGAAGCCAAGCCTTTCATTCATACCGCCGTAGATTACGCCGGCCCTATATCTATAATTCCGTTTAGAAAACGCGGAGTCCGCTCGATAAAGGCCTACCTATGCATATTTGTATGTATGGTGGTTCGCGCAGTGCACGTCGAACTCACCACAGATCTGAGTACCAACTCATTTCTGTCCGCTTTCAAGAGGTTTCTCGCGCGTCGGGGTACTGTTCTGTTTATGTATTCTGACAACGGTCGGAACTTCGTAGGCGCGAAAAATGCGTTAACGGATCTTTTAAATTCCGACGAATATAATAAGTCTATCTCCGATGAGTTATCAGCTAATCGCATACACTGGAAATTCAATCCACCGCGAAGTCCTCACTTCGGGGGGAATTATGAAATATATGTGAAAGCGTTTAAAAGTCACCTTCATAAGACGATCGGTTCACAGTTACTCACCTATGAGGAAATGTTAACCGTACTCACACAGATAGAATGCGTTATCAATTCTCGTCCTATAACGTTATTGAGCGAAGATCCGTCTGAGCCGACCGCGCTGAGTGCTTCACATTTCTTAATGACCGCACCGCTGAAGCATTTACCCGCTTGCACGGTTCCCGATGAACCTGGACACTTATTGAAACGATACGCTTTATTGGATCAAATGGTACAATCATTTTCCAAACGGTGGAAGTTGGAATATCTTCACTTACTTCAATCTAGAGGAAAATGGAATACACCTTCGAATCCCATTACAATAGGTTCTATTGTTCTTATTATCACTGATAATATTCCCCCGCTATCCTGGCCTCTCGGCGTCGTCGTGGCCACTCATGTCGGCGGCGATGGCATCTGTCGAGTAGCGTCAGTAAAAACGGCGACCGGCGTCTACCAGAGACCCGTCGTCCGTTTATGTATCTTACCTACCCAATAATTTAACCCCTTGCTCCCCGGTCAACCGCTATGTTATATTTAACCCGTTGACCGCTTTAGAGTTTAACTCTTATTTTTATTTTTTTTATTTCCCGCTTTCTTTTAAAAACCAATGGTTTTTAGGCCGGGGGCAAATGTTCGCGCCACTTACATTGGCACTCATAATACCTTCCTACCTTCCTATTCCTATCATTTCTTGGCGACTATCTCTGTCGCTCATATCGTGGTATCCACGAGAAAACTGCTTGCCGCCGCAAGTAGTCTGCGATCGACCCTCGTCCTTCGCGGCTGCCGCTCTCGCCGAATCCAAAGTACTGGATCTGCTGCTCCTCTGTAGTGGTCCACGTGAATTCGACGCGCAAATATAAACAAAACCCGCTATAAACCCGCCGCGTAAACGCTCCTTGCCGACACGCACCAACCGCCAAAAATACAGTCCACTACATCGAACGTCATAACATCCTGAAGGAACAAGCAGCTTGGAGACGGACCCGAACCGAGGTGATTGCAGTTGCATGGAGACCAGGTTAGTCGCCAAGTTCCTTTGTACTACTCTTCTACCAGCCATCCTTCCCCCGCCATTGGAGGCGCGCTCAGCCTATACAGCTTAGCTGCCGCGCTAACACTATTTATAATTTCGGTGTAGGAAAACATCCTGAGGAAACCCACATGCTCAAGATTTATTTCGGAGGTATAAGGTCCACCAATCCTAAACCCTTACCCGTGTTCAGCGGTGGGCTGATATGGGTTGTTCATGATGATGACGATGATCATGAAAGGTATCTTTTAGCGCAGTGGGCTTGCTAAGAATTGACTAATTTCACTAGTTTTAGGGCGATAGCCCACTGCAGTGGAAATACTATAGTTTTTTAATTCATAGACGAGCAGCATAGACGCTGATGTTCACATCACAAAGTGTTGTCCTTTACCCGGCTGCCACAAATATCCCAGTGGCGCCATCTTACGCGCACCAACGATCGACGTTTCGCCGGGGGCCATTTTCAAAGTGGTCGCCATCTTGGACAGGACGCCATTTTTTTTCGGTCGCCATCTTGGATAAACTACTTGTGCTAAGTACGTGCTTCTCAGTGAAGCACTCGACACTGTGTTTTACTTGGTACATTTTCATTAATACATCAAGTTTCCGCTCAAATTTTTTATACAGAATACATGGCGATTTGTGCGCCATTTTTAAACCGGTTGCCATCTTCGTTGAAGTTTTCGCGCTGAGCACTGACGTGTGTTTGCGCGCGTACTTCTACATGACTCAACGTAGGGGTCCTCTTTTTCTTAACACGTTGACTGCGGAACAGGTTTTTACATTTGGCCTACGGACCGTGTGCGTTTCCCAGCGCTGGCGCGCCGTCTGTGTGAGCCGCGCTGTAGTAGCGCCGCGTTACACACACACGTCTGTGTTTCGCCGCACACCCGGCACGTGAGCTGCGCTAACACAACAGCTGTGTTTTCAGCGGTGAATGCGTAACTCCTTGTATAGAATACGAACGAGAGATGAACTCAACGTCCATTGCGCCCAAGTACATTTTTACTAACACATTACGTTCCCACTGAAGTTTTTCACACGAAATAGCCCGCATCGGGCCAGGGCGGGACCACGCTGCGTTTAGCAGCCACTTGGACGCCATCTTTGAACCGTTCGCCATCTTTGCTGAACTCCTTGTGCTGCGTGCGCACGTGGGTCTGCATGGCGTACTTCTGAATGAACTCCGCGGCGCAGTGCGGGCACTTGTGCGGCCGCTCCCCCGTGTGCGTGCGGCGGTGGTGGCGGAGCACCACGTGGCTCTGGAACAGGACGTCTCACTTAGGTACTGGTAGTATTGTAGTAGTAGTTTGGGCAGGCGTAGCGCTTACCATCAGCTGGTCACTCAGTCAAATAAAAAAACAAACATAAATTTCTAAGAATGTTATTTTTTACTAGGCACCATATTATAAATAGCAATTTTCACTTAAATTATGGCATTTTTTTTTATTTGACTAAGTGATGAGACGAACAAGTCGTTCATCTGATGGTAAGCGCTACGCCTGCCCATAACAGTCACAGCACCACACAGAACACTGCATTGCATAATCCTGCGCGGCTGCACTGCGCTCGTCACCCTGAGACATCGGTTCTAAAGTCCCATATGTCCAGTAATGTCGCTGGAAACTGCCCTTAAAACCGGAGCACAGTAATGTTTGCACACTACTGCTTGGCGGATGAATATCTGGCAAAGGAATATATTCTATATCTGGAATATATTTATTATGAAGTAGCAGTAGGCAAAGGAGTGGACCTCCTTGCCGGAGTCTGTGTTCCCGATAGTTACAACCTGGGAGTCTTCAAGGCGCGAGTGAATAGGTTACTTCTAGGTAAGCGCGCACCATCGTAGGCCGCATCGGCGCTTACCATCAGGTGAGATAGTAATCAAACCTATTTATATTAAAAAAAAAATAGACATGTTTTACGACAATGGTATAGGATATACCAGATTACTCACAGCAAAGGCTCTCCCACACAGGTCGCAAATTTTGTCTTTAACTTTTTCTAGTTTCAAATGTACGTTTTCCCTGTGGGTCCTCAGCCCCGACGGCCTGGCGAAGTACTGAAACAAAACCGGCACGGTTTATATACCTGGACGAAACTGCTACTTAGCGATAAGGTTCCCTATCTATCTATCAATTAACCGATCATTTATCTATTCTATGAATCAATCTTTCATATCAATCTATCAACCAATCCTCCATCAATCAACCAATCCTCCATCGATCGACTTATTCTATCTATCAACCAATCCTCAATCTATCAACCAATAATTCAATCTATCAACCAATCCTCAATCTATCAACCAATCATCCATCTATCAACCAATAATTCAATCTATCAACCAATCCTCAATCTATCAACCAATCATCCATCTATCAACCAATAATTCAATCTATCAACCAATCCTCAATCTATCAACCAATCATCCATCTATCAACCAATCCTCCATCAATCAACCAATCCTACATCTATCGACCAATCCTCAAT
This sequence comes from Campaea margaritaria, assembly GCA_912999815.1. Classification (NCBI taxonomy): domain Eukaryota; kingdom Metazoa; phylum Arthropoda; class Insecta; order Lepidoptera; family Geometridae; genus Campaea; species Campaea margaritaria. The sequence goes on from OU538818.1 coordinate 4,695,432, forward strand.
CATCAATCAATCATCGAGCATCATCGATCCGAGAGCTCCCCTTAGGTATGTCCCGTAGGTAGTCGAAATGGTGGTGGATTATGGCCTAACCCTCCCCACGACAGTGAGGGGAGACCCGTGCCCAGCAGTGGGACGTTATGGGTTGATGATGATGATTATTACCTACTCGCTCTGAGCGATAAGACCGCCCATTGTGACACTAATTGTTAAATTAGTTTTGTTTAGTTTTTAAGGTTTTCTTTTTCCTGTGGTGTTTCAATAAAGAGTTTATCTATCTATCTATTTATGTATTATTTTTTTTCTGGACTGTACAAGGAGGTTTTCATATATTCAAGGAACTTTACCTTATCACATATTTCACAGTAGAATGGCGTCTTCTTCAAGTGGAACAAGTTGTAGTGGTAAGTCAGGTTCTTTTTCCTGCCAAATATTTTACCGCAATCCGGACACGGGAGACTGGAGACAAAAAAAAACTTTTAGACCACAAGACAGGAGTAAAACTTCCTTAGGTTTTTTTTTAATTTTACTTCTTAAATTATTTTTTTTATTTTATTTACTTTTTTTTTAATTTTATTTTTAATATGATTATTATTTACTTCACAACTACCATTTGCCTCGCCCGATCACACTATTCGTAACGCATTCACCAGCTTACTCCCCATGTCAAGCGTGCGCAAAGAAGTTTTACTTCAAAAAACTTTAACCAGTTCACTGCTGAAAACACAACTGTCGTGTATTTCATAACTTGCCGCGAGTGCGGGAAACACAACCGTTGTGTTTGTTGTATGGGAGAACACTATGGCGCGTGCAGAGCCGCACCCGTGGCTAGACAAGCGAAACGGCTCAGCGTTCAAAGTGTTAAGTGTCACCACTCACGTAACGTTTTTCTTCTTGTTGTGCCGCGAGGAGACCCGCAGGTGCGTCTTGTATTTGTCGACGCTCGGGAATTGTTTGTTGCACTCCACGCAGAACGACAGCTCCGGGTCCAGCTTCGACTTCATCTGGAAGCGGACGTCACTGGCCATAGTTTCGTAGATCATAATATATTGACTTATTTTTTTCTATTTCTATACTTATGTAACTGTATGATATTTCTTTTTTTTTTTGACGTGTAAATGTGCAATATTTTGCCTATTTAAATGATTTGAGTTTGAGTTTGAGTTCATATCGACGCTAGAAAGCGTAAACGCTGTAACCCTTTGACCGACCCGAAAATACTTTTTTTTCCATATTTGGAAACAAACGCTGTAACCCACATTTCAACGTCCCCTAGGAACTTTAGGATATAACCAAGGTAGCAGTATTGTAGCTTTGTATGAAACACACCAAATATCCAAAATTTACGTTTTTAGGTCGAGTAGATATTGAGTTATGATTTTTTTTCAACAAAAAAAAAGTTTTTTGACACTGGTTAACAATTTTGCGTTTTAAGGTTACAGCGTTTACGCTTTCTAGCGTCGATATGAGTATAGCAGACAGGGTGTTACAGAATGCCCCTATAAGCACTTAGCAGGCTTGTTTCGATCAAGCGTGTGAATCGTTTTACGCGTGCAAAGGTTGAATACATCGCATTTAAACTTCCCATCATCATCATCATCAACCCATAACGTCCCACTGCTGGGCACGGGTCTCCCCTCACTTTCGCGAGGAGGGTTAGGCCATAATCCACCGCGGGGGCCCGGTCCGGATTTGTGGATAACAGACCTACCTCCGAAATAATTCTCGGGTAGCTATGTGGGTTTCCTCACGAAATCAAAAATCCCATACAAAAGTATAATTATGTTTGCCTTAGATGATTGCGACGCAACTAAACGTTTGTTTACCTACTGTCGCACCACACCTAAAGGTGGGTAGGTGTGAATATCTAACCACGTCTGTCGGACAGACGCGCGCCGGATATACCCGAACACCCTGCCCCGGTTTTTTATAGGGTTTTATGTAACCCCCTGTATACTGGGGTACAGTAGTGGGAGGCAGGGGGAAGTACCACACCTTTGCCAGATATTCATCCGTCAAGCAGTAGTGTGCAAACATTGCTGTGTTCCGGTTTGAAGGGCACTGTTTCCAGCGAAATTACTGGGCATGAGACTTTAGAGCCGATATCTCACGGTGATGAGCGCAGTGCCGTGCTGCAGGGTTCTGTATGGTGCTGTGACTGTTATGGACGGGCGTAGCGCTTACCATCAGGTGAACGACCTGCTCGTTACGTCACTCAGTGAAATTAAAAAAAAAAACTACCTTGTCGGGGTGCAGTGCGTAGCAGTGCTTCTTGTAGTATATGTAGTTCTTGTAGGGACGGTTGCAGTCTTTGCACGTGTACTGCATGTGGTGCTCACTGGAAATTCAATCAATTACATAGTGTATTCCCGTACAACAAACACAACAGTTGTGTTTTCCCGCACTCGCGGCAAGCTATGAAAAACACGACAGTGTGACACAGCAGTGAACATGTTAAAACGTTTTTGAAGTAAAACTTCTTTACTCACGCTCGACTTAGGGGAGTAAGCTAGTAAGGTGGATGCGTTACGAAAAATGTGATCGGGCGAGGCGAACGTAAGTTGAGATGGAGATATAAGTTGGTGGTGAAGATAAAAGAGGGACAGTTAAGTTTCATAGGTATATTTTATTTAAATAATAATATCTTTTATGACTTTTTTTTGAAATAGAATAGAATAGAATAGAAAAACTCTTTATTGTACACCAGAAACAAAATTAAACACAGGACAGAAAAATTACAATAGGTAAACAAGGGTAGTACAATGGGCGGTCTTATCGCTGAAAGCGATTTCTTCCAGACAACCTTTGGATGGACAGTAAAAAACATTTTTCGATAGTAGGGTGGGTGGCGTGAAATATTTATTTTTAAATATTTTTTTGTTTTTTTTTTTATTCCGAACATCACCAGTGTACTAGTCACTGAGGAGAGGTGTTCACCCTCCACTTCCATAATCAGGTCAGCTCGCTGTCATAACATTGTATTGTCATCGGAACTGGACAGAAGAATGAGAAAAATGAAAAATAACAGAAATATGGAGGAGGGGTTATCTTTGTAGACTAAATATGGCGGTTCTTATCTTTGTAGGCTAAATATGACGGTTCTATCCTTGTAAACTAAATAATAATACAACGGTTCTATCCTTGTAAACTAAATAATAATATGATGGTTCTATATTTGTAGGCTAAATATGACGGTTCTATCTTTGTAAACTAAATAATAATATGACGGTTCTATCTTTGTAGGCTAAATATGACGGTTCTATCCTTGTAAACTAAATAATAATATGATGGTTCTATATTTGTAGGCTAAATATGACAGTTCTATCTTTGTAAACTAAATAATAATATGACGGTTCTATCTTTGTAGGCTAAATATGACGGTTCTATCCTTGTAAACTAAATAATAATATGACGGTTCTACATTTGTAGACTAAATACGACGGTTCCTATGGGATAACGGTTAACACCTTCAGTGCGGGAAAACACAACTGTTGTGTTTGTTGTATGAGAAAACACTATGGTGTGTGCATCCGTGGCTCAGCAGTGAAAGTGTTAACGTGGAAGAAGCCGCTGGGCGCCGCCAGTACCTGATATGCTTCTCCATCTTCTTCTTGGTGGTGAGCGTGTGGCTGCAGTAGTCGCACACATAAGTCATGTGCATCGTCTTATAGTGCACCGTGAACGCCTTCAAGGTGCTGGAATAAACAATAAATTAACATTTTTTGAATGTTATTTAATTATATTTTTTATTTAATAGAATAGAATAGAAAAATCTTTATTGTACACCAGAAACAAAAATAAACACAGTACAGAAAAATTACAATAGGCAAACAAGGGTAGCACAATGGGCGGTCTTATCGCTGAAAGCGATTAACAAAGTAGTTTAGTAGTTTTTAGTGTTTATTGGTACAAAATTAATCGAATCCTCATCATCATTCATTAATCAATCCTTACGGCAATGTCAGCTTTTCATTTTTTTGAACAAAATTTCACATGAAATGTCAAAATTCATGGCCTTCCTTTTATTTCTGACACTATGTTATTTAGCAAAAAATAATCCTTATGATGAAGCCTTTCGATCGGTATGATAAAGCTACAGGATGATTATTTTTCTCGTGTAACGGGTTCGATTCCCGGTTCAACTATGTTATTATTTAAATATCTAGGAATGCATTTTAAATTGTTTTTTAAATCCAAATAATGTATTCTTTCAGTAAAATGTTCCATCAACAAAATTCAAGGTACTTTCCCGCCATGTGGAATATCAGTGGGACACCTTGTATAACATCACGCTACGACCAATAGGAGCGGAGCATCAATGAAGAATGTGCCAAAAACGGGAAAACACACCCACGCAAAAACAACAAGGTTACATTTTCTCCCACCCAACCCAAATTCCTATGGTTTAAAAATGCTCACCCAAATTTCATGTGGCACACGGTACAGGCGTAGGTCTTCGTGTGGGCGTGGTCCAGGTGCTTCCTCATGAAGTTCTCCTTGCACACGTCCGAGCACAGCCTGCAGCGGAACACCACGGAGTGCGAGCGCCAGTGCCGCTCCAGCGCCGCAGGGCACGCCTGCCGCTTGCTGCACAGGCTGCACCTGTGGGCCGCCCCTTCCTGGGGAACGGCTTAACTATATTTGAAGACTCCACGGGAAAACAAACAATGTATGCTTTTTAATTTTTCTTTTCGAATGAACATTTAACACGTTCACTGTTGAAAACACAGATGTTGTATTAACGCAGCTTACGTGCCGGCTGTTGCGGCGGTTGACAGCTGAACCGGTTTTTACATTTGTGCACCGTTACGGCCCGCGTGCGTTTCCCAGCACTGGCGCGCCGTCTGTGTGAGCCGCGCTGTAGTAGCGCCGCGTTACACACACACGTCTGTGTGTCGCCGCACAGCCGGCACGTGAGCTGCGCTAACACAACAGCTGTGTTTTCCCGCACGTAACGTTATAAAAAACAACATCTGTGTTTTGAACAGTGAACGTGTTAAGCCCCCTGCCCAAAGACCTTAAGCCCCTTCTCCTAAGATCTTAAGCCCCTTACCCTAAGACATTAAACTCCCCTTCTCCCAAGACGGTACCTTATGATGATTGAGGTCATTATGCCTCCTCAAGTCGTCTTCCTTCGTATACCCCAAATTGCAAGGCAGACACTTGTGCGGCAACCTTTGGAAGGACGTGTTCCTCCTGTCTTTAGTGAAGAAGTGGTCTTCCATCTCCCTTTCGCTGAACTGCACAGACTTGAAGTACCCTCGGACGGCCTCCCAACTGGAAATAAATACATCTACACTTATGTTATAAAGTGGCTACGTTGGTTGGTTGTAATCTTTTTTAGGGTTCCGTACCCAAAGGGTAAAACGGGACCCTATTACTATGACTCTGCTCTCTGTCCGTATGTCACCAGGCTGTATCTCATGAACCGTGATAGTTAGACAGTTGAAATTTTCACAGATGATGTATTTCTGTTGCCGCTATTACAACAAATACTAAATAACACAATAAAATAAATATTTTAGGAGGCTCCCATACAAAAAACGTACATTAATTGCTCGTTTATGCTCGATATTGATAACGGCAACAGGTAGACGCTTGAAATAATCACATAATATTTAGTTATAGATAATTTATTCATTTATTTATTTATTGTAATTATAATGGTACGGAACCCTTCGTGCGCCTGTCCGACTCGCACTTGGTCGGTTTTTTTTCTATGTTCCATACGTACAGTTAGTTCACCTGATAACAGTTACAGTAGCACTTTACATTGCCACATAATCCTGCGCGGCACTGCACTGCGCTCGTCACCCTGAGACATCGGCTCTAAAGTCTCACACGCCCAGTAATGTCGCTGGAAACAGTGCCCTTCAAACCGGAACACAGTAATGTTTGCACACTACTGCTTGGTGGATGAATGTCTGGCAAAGGTGTGGTACTACCCCAGGCGGTCTCTTGCAGAAGAGGCCTCCCACTATTTAACCTACTTACACTGCTTGGTTGGGGGAGGTCGTGGTTTGAGCGGTTGGTTATTAAATAAGGCTTTTTAAAGTATATAACGCAGTGCCTGCGAGGCAGACCACCAGCCTCGGATGACATCGCAAAGCACGTCGGGATTGAATGGATGAGACTGGCACAGGACCGGAACAAATGGCGTGAAACAGAGGAGGCCTATACCCAGCAGTGGGTGGATACGAGCTGAATAGAAAGTATATACCTGCCCCAATCCTTTTTCTCCGTCTTCACTAGCGTCGCATATCTCTTGTAGTACCCGACTACGTTGTTAACACACTTAGTGTCTTTCCGTCTCCTCGGTTTCTTCTCTTTCACTAAAACTTCAGTTTGCACCGGTTCTTCTTTGACGTCATACACAAAATCTAACTCCGATTCCACCTTTGCTACTATTATATCTTTCATATTGAATTCCGGTTCGTTTTTACTATAATTAGATAGAAAATCTGTTTTATGACCGAGGGCATCGGATTTATTGGCTAGGTCATCAGATTTATCGGATTTATTGGCGAGGTCAACAGTTTTATTGGCGAGGTCGTCAGTTTTATTGGCGAGGGCATCGGATTTATTATCAAGGGCATCGCTTACATCATCAGCTTCGTTTGCGAGTAAGTCTTCATCGTCATCGGAGTATGAGCGGATGTTTTCGAATTCTGTTTTTATTACAGTTATAGATTCTAGCTGTTCGTTGTTTTTCTTCAGCTTCGTGTGCGAGTAATGCCGGATGTCTTGGTCGTAGTAGTATTTGTTGACAACTGTCAGTTTTGACAGCGCACCTGCATGGGAATCCTGTAAAGATACATTTCTTATGGCAATAATCATATTTATGAGGGCTTAGGTCTGGTGTCGATGATTTTCATGTTTATGTTTAAAGTATAATATATTATACAGAATGTTCCACGGATATGCCACATGGAGGGAAAGTACCTTAAATATTGTAGATGGAACATTTTACTGAAAGAAGACATTATTTGAATTTAAAAAAAAATTAAAACTGCATTCATAGATATTTAAATAATTACATGGTTGAACCGGGAATCAAACCCGTTACACGAGAAAAATAATCACCTGTAGCTTTATCATATCGATCGAAAGGCTGCATCACAAGGATTATTTTTTGCTAAATAACATGGTGTCAGAAATAAAAAGGAGACCATGAATAATGTCTTCTTTCAGTAAAATATTCCTATTCTACAATATTCAAGGTACTTTAACTCCATGTGGCATATCAGTGGAACACCCTGTATGTAATTAATAACTATTGTGTTATTGGTATATCTAGACTAATATATAAAGCTGAAGAGTTTGTTTGTTTGAACGCTAGGATCTCAGGAACTACAGGTTGGAATTGAAAAATTCTTTGTGTTGAATAGTCAATTTATCGAGGAAGGTTATAGGCTATATAACATCACGCTACGACCAATAGGAGCGGAGCATCAATAAAGAATGTGGCAAAAACGGGGAAAATAAATTTTTTTTAAGAGTTATTGCGGGAAAACTTGAATAATGCGGGTGAAACCGCGTGGCGCAGCTAGTATGTTATAAAACACTTATAAGTGTTTTTATTAGTACGTATGTATTGATATTTTGACACTGATGTCAACTAGCCCAACCCTATTTCTGCTCTCAATCTTGTCCATCCAAAGGTTCTCGGGCAGAGAATGCTTTAAGCGATATGACCACGAATTGTACCTATTATTCAGTTATGTTTCTTCTCTCTCTGTGTTTCCTACATTTTGGTGTCAATGAAGAGTTAGAAAAAAGAAAGAAAGAAAGAAAAAACATTTATTCTGACACAACTGCACACAACAGCGAACAACATACTTATTTAGAGACAAGACAAGAAAATGAAAACACACGATGAAAATAATAGTGTACGCAGATAGCCGGCGCGCAGTGATGTCAGACAAGGCCTGAGCTCAGCATGATGCTGTGGTCAAACCACAACGCTGATTTTCAGCTCTTGCCTTTGGTGACACATGGACTTAAAAAAGACTTCAAAAAATGTCTGTATGTTATCTATCTATCTATCTATTTTGACAGTTGCTTGTGAGTGTTGCTGGTGAGAGGGACATGATAACTTCGAATTGAACGATACTAATTATTTCTATGCTGGATATTATTGCAATGCTTAAGGGCCTTATGATACATTGCTTTTAACAAAGTTTAACACTTTCACTGCTGAGCCGAATGGCTTGTCTAGCCACGGGTGCGGCTCTGCACACGCCATAGTGTTTTCCCATACAGCTAACACCACAGTTGTGTTTTGCGGTACTCTAGCAAGTTATGAAAAGCACCACAGTTATGTTTTCACCAGTGAATGTGTTAAGAGATTCTGGGGTCTTCTCTGGTGGTTTCCGAGATATAAGGTACTTACAATTTCATATAACATTTTCATCAAGCCAGCCTGAGCCTTCCTCACTTGGTTCTGAAAGGATTTGAACTTTTTGAGCGTAGCAGCGCATTCCCAGCAGACCTTCATGTCTTCAATGCCCTGAAATAGTAGTTTCAATTATTTTTTTTGACCCGTTACAACTCTTTTTTTGCTTTAAAAAGTAGCCTATCATTTAATCCTGGTTATAAACTATCTGTGTTTCAAATTTCATTGGAATCCGTTCAGTAGTTTTTGCGTGAAAGAGGAACAAACATCCTTCCATCCATTCTCACAAACTTTCGCATTTATAATATTAGTAGGATAGGAAGGATGCTTGTTACTCTTTTACATAAAATCTACTGAACAGATTTAGATGAAATTTGCCACATAGGTAGTTAATTACCTTTTTTTTTACCTGGGGAATGCATTACGCATACCACCAGGCCCGGGTGAGGGCCGGGTGGTTATGTGGGACTCCCCCGTCAGCTAGTCTGACAGGTATACCCACTAAACCCCAGGGTGTTCCACCGGGACGCCTTTGTTATCGGGGCTACGGGTGCGAGAGTGGACTTCCACTGAGGTAGTTATTACCTGGATTACACAGAATACTTTATATCCCATAAAAATTTACTGTTCCTGTGGGATAACACTCAACGGGAAGAAACAGCGGGTGCAGTTGTTAATTAATATACTTACGTAAACCAAACAGCTGCTGTGGTTACCGAGCAGTCTGACGAGTATGTCTGAGTTGTCTCCCAGCGGTGCTATCCGTCTGTCACTGCTTAAGCAGCCGTGGCATGTGTTAACTAAGTTCACGTCTATCTTGACTTCTACTTCCATCTTAGTTTCTTTTAGTTTTTACTCAATACAATTTTTTTCTCTCCTTATGTATATAGTTTTTAAATTTCAGTCAAATAAAACTCTAGTCATTCATTATTAATTTATTTTATATTGGCTTCTGTGACTTCTGGGACGGTCTGTAGGCCTCAATTAAATAAAAAAAAACATTTAAAAAATCAACCAGGATTTTTTTTTATTTTTAGTTCACGTTCTGTGCTGTCTTCTCCGATATACGATTATTGGGGCTTGCAGACAAAGGAGGACTATTATAAGCTTTTTTCGGGTGCATAATTTTAGCTTCAGAGAGAAACCTTTCTGATGAACCAATAATACCTAATTGATTTAGCACAACACTATATTTACCAGACACGGAAAAAAAAATCTATAGGTCTTCTCACGAGATTTAGGTGAGTTGCATGTGAAAATTACTAAGTAACCGTAGTGTTTGACTCAATAGAATTAAATCAAAACATAATATTGATCCGATTTTCAATTTCACATTTACAAGAAAATAGAAATTGTTGACACTTGACGCCCATTCAATTTGACATAATCATTTGACGTTCATTGATTGTTGTGGCCACAGAAAATAAATTACACGGTCTTTGGCCATATGGCATTATCATCATCATCAGCTTGTTCATCCACCATCATTCGAGGCATGGTATTTGTGGCTTTGGGATTCGGGACCCATTCCCATGGCTGGGCGTCCGTCGCGCCGCGCCGCGCTTTCGCCGGGTTATCTATCCTCAGTAGTCATGGCAATTCAAATCTCAGACTATGGCAGTGACATTCATGATAAATGTGACATTGACATATTATAAACTTTAATATTGCCATTCTACGGAAATTTGCTCAGCTGCGAGGAGTTTCAAACGTTTGAAGGGTCCAACTATGCTAAGTTTGGATCGTAGAATGAACTAATAATACAGCAGAAATTAAAAACTAAATTACTTTTATGACTTAGGATTACTGACGATCACGAGTCCCAATAAAATAATGAAATTCCGAGAAATTGTTAACGAAAAATTGGCAAAGATATTCAAAGCGATTGAGGAAATCCACTTTTTTTTTGCTAGCAGCCCTTTTTTTGTTTACATTTTTACTTTCCTCAGCACAATTAATTTGAGAAATGTTAAGTAATTAATAAGTCAATCAAATAAAAAGAAAGTATATAGAAAAAACGCATGAATAATCTTACTCTGAACATCAATTTAGTATCAAGTTTAATTGGATATCCTAGTTTCTCGAAAATTTAATAGTTTCCCAATGCCGTCCATCTAGACATGGATATAACCGAAGTTAAACATGAATTCGAGTGCGACACTCGGCTGCAATGCCGCACCTGCCTCAGTGTCGGCAGAAAACTCACGCCTCTCGGTCAATTTACCAACCTTTACATGAAAATAACAGCCGAGTTCGAACACCCCGTAAGTGATAAATATTCTCAAATAAATTGCGCGTCACGACCACTCATACAGATCCGGACGGCTAACTAGAACTCCCTGTATCTAGGGAATCAGGAACTACGAGGACCATACTCCTACAAACACCTAGAGTTTGTAAATTACCTGTGGCTCACACAAAAAAAAAATTATCCACTACCCGCGTAACCCTGAGGTCATTGACCGCGATGTCATTGACCCTGTAGTCATTAAGCTCAAAAAAGTGTATTTTCATACAGCACCCAAGGGACGATATGGGTTGATGTATGATAGAACCACTAAAATATTAATCTAAAACCCATACATTATCATATTTTGATTTCAGACCCTCATCTATACATATCCTATACAAGTGTGTTGGGAATGTATATCTTCACTGAGGAAAGTGATGCTCTTCCAAAGACAGGTGAAGAAAGCCCAGGATTTACTTTTGAATGGCCAGGTTTGTATCATCAGTAACTACATAAAGTAAGAGTTCTGTTTCTGACTTTGAATTTAGGACTAACTCACGTGTTGTTCATTTGGCATGTTGATCATCTGTTGTGTTTGTCTGGCGTGTCGGTGGCTTGCTAAGTTTGGTGTGTTGATCACTTGGCATGTTGTTCATTTGGCGTGTTGGTCAATTGCTAATGATTTGGTGTGTTGATCACTTGGCAAGTTTTACATTTGGCGTGTTGGTGAATTGCTAATGATTTGGTGTGTTGATCAATTGGCATGTTGTTCACTTGGCTTGCTGTACAATTTGGCATATTGTTCATTCTGCTTGTTGATCATTAGGTAGGCATGTTGATAATTTGATGTATAGTTCATCTATATATATAAAAATGTTATGTTGGTTTGTGTACGCTTCAAAAACTCAAAAAGTTCTTCACCAATCGAGCTGAAATTTTAGCATGATATATAATCCGCATCAAGGATTGTTTGTATCTATTTTTTTCGTCAGTGACATATCAGCGAATGTGCCACAGCGAAGCATGAGAGGGTACAGTTAGTTTGGCATAAATAAATAAACTTCCGTTCCAGGCTTTCATCTTTGGATCTCTGTCCAACCTCACCACAGTGATGTTAAACGACACGCACAACAAAATATATCTCAATGACAACAGACATGTACATAAAAACGTTGATTCAACAACGGACAATCCCCTAATTCTTTCTAAAGAACCCGACGGAGAATCTGTTAAAGCATTTTGTAAAGAAGGTAAAAGAAATGTGCCTACAGGTCAATCTAATATGAGAAGGGTTAAAGAAAGTGACAGTCAAAATGAGACTTTATCTAAAGGTGGTATGGTTTCGATTGGTAAAGCTGTAAATGTGTATAGCAAAATTAGGTTGGATTCAAGTCGTATGGGAGATGATGGTGATGATGATGATGATGATGATGGTGGTGATGATGATGAAGAGACATCAGAGAATAATAAAATACAAATTAGTAAAGATAATTTAGTTACAAATCCAAATGTCAATGTTTTGGAGGACAATTATTTTGATAATAATAAAAATGAAAAAGAAATTGAATCCGAGCCAAAATTGAACAAAATAGCCAAGAAACACAAAAGCCGGTGGGCAATAAAACGGGCCGAGCAAAATAAGGAGCCCAAATTCAAAATTGTTTCAACCAATTTTGATAATGCTTTCGCGAAGGTGCTGATCAGTAATAAGGAGCTAGAAGAGTGTATGGAGAGGGAAAGGGACGGCGAATATTATAAATCGAAGAGGTTCAAGTGTGAAAAGTGTGTTTTTGGATATGACAATGAAAAATTATTTAATAAACATAATAAAAGAGTACATAATAATAAGGTATGTGTAAAAGGTTTTTGCTCAATGTTATTTTATTAATGTTTTTGAGTCCCGAGCTGAGCATGTCGTTCACCTGATGGTAAGCACCACGCCTGACCATAACAGTCACAGCAGCACCCAGACCTTTGCATTGCATAATCATGCGCGGCACTGCACTGCGCTCATCACCATGAGAAATCGGCTCTAAAGTCACATATACCTAGTAATTTCTGCAATGTCTCATGGTGACAAGCGCAGTGCTGTGCTGCGCAGGATTATGCAATGTTGAGTTCTGGGTGGTGCTGTGACTGTTATGGTCAGGCGTGGCGCTCACCATCAGGTGAGCGGCTTGCTCGTCGCGTCACACAGTCAAATAAAAACAAAATTGCAGAATCGAGTCGAAATTTATAATTATTATATGTTTGTTTTCAGAATACAGGCCTATATTACACTTGCGACATCTGCAAAACCAATATTGATGATAAGCGCCACCTATCGGCCCACATGGCGCAGCATTATACCATTTATAAATGTACACTCTGCAAGTTTGTATGCAGGAACGAGGAACAGAGCTGTTGGCATTTCCAAAGAGAGCATAAGACGATGTTCCAATGTCTCAAATGCGATTTGAAGTTTGCGTATGTCTCGTTTGCGATATATTGATAAGAGATGGCGCTTTTTTTAAATAGGAATAATGGATTTGTTGAATTTTTGTTGCTGACTGTCGGAAGACGATCTAAACCCTTGCTTCCCAAAGCGGTCCAGGTGTCCACCCAAAGGTTGTTTGGAAGAAATCGCTTTCAGCGATAAGACCGTCCATTGTACTACCCTTGTTTACCTATTGTAAATTTTCTGTACTGTTTTTTTTTTTTTTGGTTTGCCTTAAAGAGTTTTCTATTCTATTCTATTCTATAGATTAGTATGGATATGTTACTAGCTGTCCCGGCGAGCTCCGTACCGCCTAATAGTCAATTAAGGTGGTTCGTTTCCGTTAATTTCAAATTCAAACAGTTTTTTCGTTTTTAGAGCTACACCAGGTCACTAATATAAACGATTAATTTATATATAAATCATTCTTTTCGTTTTTATATTGAAATATTTAGCACTAATGCACTGTACCGCTCAAATATGTCAATAAACCGTCAAACTGATGATTTCAATGTTTATCAATACAGTCTCGTTTATATTAGTGACCCGGTGTAGCTCTAAAAACGAAAAAACCTGTTTGAAATTTAAATTTCCCGCCATAACAGAAACGAACCACCTTAATGTGCATGCATAGAATATGTATGGCTATAAATTAATAGGGGTTGGTGATAGAAGGGTGAAAATTTTGGGTTGTATATATTTTTAATGCCACATATTTTAATTAAAAAAAAAAAAAAAAAACAAAAATCAAAGGTAAATTTTTGGGTCTGGCCACCCTTATCGCTTAGGGGTATGAAAAATAGTTAAAAACCTATTTACAGACCTACAGAAAATACATGTAAAATTTCATAAAAATCGATCGAGCCGTTTCGGAGGAATGGGGCAAGTAACACTGTGACACAAGCATTTCATATTTATAGAGAAAATAATTTCAGAAGACGCCGTGAGTTCTTCATACATTTCAAGGCGTGGCACGAAAGGTTCACGTGCGACCAGTGCGGAATCACATTCAAGATGAGATATTGCATCGAAGATCATATCAGGTACGGTGGCCAGCAGGATATGTCATTCGCAATATGTCCCTTTCTCAAACGATGATAAGCGCTACAGTTACAGTGCCACCCAGAACTGCACTGCACTGAGAAATCGGCTCTAAAGCCTCACACGCCCAGTAATGCCGCTGGAAACAGTGCCCTTCAAACCGGAACACAGTAATGTTTGCACACTACTGCTTGGTTGGATATCTGGCAAAGGTGGTGGTGGGGGTGGTGTAATAGTTTATCTATTACTAGCTGCGACCCGCGGTTTCACCGCATAATTCAAGTTTTCCCGCAATAACTCTCTTAAAAGCAATATATTTCCCGTTTTTGCCACATTCTTCATTGATGCTCCGCTCCTATTGGTCGCAGCGTGATGTTATATAGCCTATAACCTTCCTCGATAAATGGACTATTCAACACAAAGGGAATTGTTTGATTCGGAACAGTAGTTCCTGAGAACCTAGCGTTCAAACAAACAAACTCTTCAGCTTTATATATTAGTACTGTTACTATGTTACTATGTATTTAAGTTTAATTAAAAATATACAAAAAAAAGACTGATTACTAGTATAATTTTAAGTATTTATTCTTTTATTATTAAAAAATGATTCAATTTTATTCATTATAAAGGTATGCTGAAATCGTTTCATCAATGTTTTGTTATGACGTTGACGCGTTAAACTGTCGTCCGTAAACCAACTGTATAGACAATCAATTGTTTTTTTAAGTTTTCTTTGTTCTGTGGTGTTTCCAAAGAGTATTTACTTCCCCAGGCGGTCTCTTGCAGTAGAGGCCTCCCACTACACAAATGTTTGTTACGATGTTTTTTGTAGGTATTGTGTAGACCGAAACACGCGGCTTATGATCTGCTACAGCTTCCGTTTCCAGGAAGCAGCACTCCCCGTTCGCGTGCGCGGCGTGCGACAAGAGGTTCGCGCGGTACAACGGGCTGTGGTTACACAACAAGGTAGCGCACGCGCCCCCGGCGCCGCCCGCCTACTGCGTCGAATGCGACACCCGATACAAGGACGTTTACAGGTACCTCCGTGACGTAGTGACGAACGAGTCAACGACGTGATTCTGATTCTGATTCTGATTCGTAGAAGGTGTTTTTTTTTTTTTTAAGTTTCGCGACTTCCAACAAGTTTGCGTTAAACGTTTAACGCTACCATGGAGGGGGTATGAAAGCACTGTTGCGTTTGAAAAATGATAATTAAAAGACGCGATCAATTGTGAATCGTAAGCGATGTTAATAAAGTTTGTCTTAAAGAAACAATATGATTTCAACAAAAATCAATTTCTACCCCTTCCTATTCTCATTTCCACATTACGAAGTTTCACTTCATCCGCGCGGAGGGACTCCATGCACTATTTTTTTATTTAACTGAGTGACGAGACGAGCAAGTCATTTCCCTAATGGTAAGCGCTATGCCAGCCCATAACAGTTACAGCGCCAGCCAGAACTTTGCATTGCATAATCCTGCGTGGCGCTGCATTGCGCTCGTCACCCTGAGAAATCGGCTCGAAAGTCTCACACGCCCAGTAATGTCGCTGGAAACAGTGCCACAGGGAGCGTTAGGTAAGCGCCACGCCTGCACGTAGCAGTTGCAGTGGAATACAGTTCTTTGGATTGCAAAATCTCGCGCGGTTAAGCAGCGCGCTCGGCTGAACTGATTTTGATGTTGTTCTAGGTACAAATGGCATCTCTGCAATAGCGCCAAACACGCGCCGAAGAAGAAAGTCAAGTAAGTTATATTTAGCGTGTTTAGTAGCGTAGTGGAAGAACGTCCGCCTTCTAAGGAGAAGGACGTGGGTTGTAAACCCAGTGCGGGCACGGCATGCATTTTCAACCTAAACTGGATTCAGTTTAGGTGAAAATGACAGCAACATAAAAAATAAGACGCCACGGTACGATTATGCGACGCGGTTCAGTTTAGGTCTTCAATTGAATCGCTATAAGGTGTCATGGTAGGCCTCCAGGTGTGTTTTCCCGCACCAGCGTAACTTTATAAAAAACACAACGTGTGTGTTTCCAGCAGTGAACGTGTTCAAAAGCTAGTGTTATTTGTTCTAGGATACCGTGTCCCGATTGCGAGAAAACCTTTACTAAGAATATTTATATGAAGGATCATTACAACCTGGTGCATCTGAAGCTATTTAGGTACCGCTGCGAGCAGTGTGACAAGGTGAACCGACAAACTATTATGATATAATATCTACTAGCTGCGCCCCGCGGTTTCACCCGCGTAGTTCCTGTTCCCGCGGGAATATGGGGATAAACATAGCCTATGTTACTCGCTGTCAATGTAGCTTTCCATTAGTGAAAGAATTTTTAAAATCGGTGCAGCGGTTTAGCCGAAACCTTACATATTTCCATACATACTTTCATACCCACTATTTATCTTACCGCCTCAAGAGTAAATTTTTACATACTTTGGATGCCAAATTTATTTATATCTAATCATAAACCTAAAAAATAAATTTCAAACTTCTAGTTTCAAAAATGACGAAAATTCCATACAAACTTTCATCCCCTATTTCAAACCCTTACAATGCTTTTTTCGCATTAAAAAGTACCCTATGTCCTTTCTCAGGCTCTAGACTATCTCTGTACCAAATTTCATTTCAATCGGTTCAGTAGTTTAGGCGTGAAAGAGCAACAGACAGACAGACAGACAGACAGAGTTATGTTCACATTTATAATATAAGTAGGGAAAGGAGGGATTTAAGATATAATCCTGCGCGGCGCACTGCGCTCGTCACCCTGAGACATCGGCTCTAAAGTCTCACACGCCCAGTAATGTCGCTGGAAACAGTGCCCTTCAAACCGGAACACAGTAACGTTTGCACACTACTGCTTGGCGGATGAGTATCTGGCGGCGGTGTGGTACTCCCCCAGACGGTCTCTTGCAGAGGAAGCACTACTTTATTCGTAGGAAATAGAATTAGTGAGTTAGTAGAAGTGAAACTTCTTTACGCACGCTTGACTTGGGGAGTAAGATGGTGAATGCGTTACGAAAAATGTGATCGGGCGAGGCGAGCGGAAGTTTAGAGGGAGATATAAATTAATGAAGATAGAAAGAAAGAGAGAGCTACGTTTCGTATATTTTTTATATATATATTATATGAGTTTTCTTTATTTTTTTTATTTTTTCCTCACACATTTAGTTTTTTTTTGTTTAACTCAATGGGCGGTCTAATGTGTTCCAGAACTTTATTCGCAACGCGGAGCTAGTGAAGCACAGGCGGAGGACGCACGAGGGCATCCTGCCGCCGCGGAATAAGATATGTCCCACGTGCGGCCGGGGGTTCTCGGTGAGTTCATCCGCCAAGCAGTAGTGTGCAAACATTATTGTGTTCCGGTTTGAAGGGCACTGTTTCCAGCGACATTACTGGGCATATGAGACTTTAGAGCCGATGTCTCAGGGCGACGAACGCAGTGCAGCAGGATTATGCGATGCAAAGTTCTGGGTGCCACTGTAACTGTTATGGGCAGGCGTGGCGCTCACCATCAGGTTAACTACACGTTTCTCTCGTTACTTGGTAACAGCGCCATAGTGTTTTCCCATACAACAAACACGACAGTTGTGTTTTCAGCAGAGAACGTGTTAAATGACAGAGTTCTGAGGTAAAAACATGAAAAACTTCTCCTTTTTTAAGTTGGTTATAAATAAAAACCATGGAAAGTTTTCTGTTTCACTCACTCCCGTGCTCGCTGTATTACTAGATGTGAATAAGAGAGCTGTGAGACAGCTGTTGCCTTTAATCTCCCTTCTATAGCTTGTTCTTATTTCTTTTTCCTTTTGAGGTACGGAACCCTCCAAAAAATACAATTATTATTCCCATCTGAGACCCGTGCTGAGGGAGGATTATTCCGGAAATACCCCTAGGCCGTCCCCCTCGAGGGATGAAGTCAGTGGGGTCGCTAACAATCAACTTTCTTTCCAGACCAACAGAATCCTGCTGAAACACAGCCGCACGCATGCGGGCGGGCGCCGGCACGCGTGCGTGCCGCACACACATGCGGCTCAAAGCGACGACTCTTCCACACTTGTTAAGTTATAATAAAGGCGTTATGAAATTTTACTCAATTTCTTTGTTCTTCTGTTTTAGGGTTTTATTCTCGTAGTTATTGTTTGTTGTTTTTTCAATGAAAACGGTTTTTTTCGGAAATCCCCCTAGGCCGTCCCCCTCAAGGGCAATTTCCGGAAGTTTTTTTGGAAATCCCCCTAATGAAATCGAGCTACCTCGAGGGGATTTCCGGAAAACCGATTTCTGAAATCTCCTCGTAGCTGGAGCATTAGCGATTTGCTTCATGGACTTCCACAGATATGAGAGGCCCTTGTTTGCCACTATGTACCTATGTACTAACACCTTCGATGCTGAGAACACAACTGTCGTGTTTTTCATAACTTGCCGCGAGTACGGGAAAACAACTGTTGTGTTTGTTGTATGGGAAAACACTATGGAGTGTGCAGAGCCGCACCACAGTTGTGTTTTCAGCAGTGAAGGTGTTAAGTGAATCGGCTCAGTTTTGGCGGATAAAACTGAGGAATAAGAAACGTCCTTGGACGTGAACGAGGAATAAGAAATTTCGTCAAGATTTTCATAGGAATAGCCAAGGGAAAAAAAAAATTACACCAATAATATAGTAACTCTTTATTACACTCTCGAGACACAGAAGAGCGATTTTATAGCTAAATATTGTGTAGTCACGTGCAGTGTTGCCAATTTAGCTCTTTTAGAGCTAAAAATTGACAGTATTAATATCGATACTTCAGGGTAGGTACGGCGTAAAAGCCATTTTTGACTGAAATAACTTTATCGTGCAGTTCTGTGCAGGCATTTACGCTTTATCGAACTGAATATTTAAAATTTAAATATTTAGGAAAAATTGTTTTTACTTCCTGGAATTTGCTGATCGCAAAAACATATTTATAGAAAAAGCGACACCTATACGATAAATAAACGATACCATTAAATTACTTATTAATTCAAAAATTCATCGTTAATAGTAGATTGTACCACAAGGGAACAAAATAATGTATTTACGGCGAGAGCGATTTTTGAATCCAGAGCGAAGCGAAGGATTCTATAGTAGAATCCCCAGCGTAGCGAGGGAGTCAAAGTACTTCGCTCGAGCTTAAATAATTTTGTTACCGTGTGGTACACGATACTGTTCATCCCAAGCTATGAGAAAATATTCATCATACGAGAAAAAAATCTTTTGACGTGACAACGTCTAATAAATCGATGAACGCCGGCTGCATGCACGAAAAAGTTGACACATTGTCTCGTAACGCTCATTGTACGCTTGCGCCGCATCTATCTCTCTTCCCTTCTTGGCAGGTTAATTATTCTTGCATTTTAAAAATCTGATTACTAATATAATTTTAAGTAATTTCATTTAATTTAATATGAAAAAACAAAAAAAATAATAATTAAAAATATATATCTTAATATATATATATATATATAATAACAACAAAATAAAAAAGAAAATAAAAAGAATTCAAAATATATAATAGAAACAAAATGATAAATATTTCATAAAAACAAAATAAAACAAAAACAAATAAAATATTTATTGATAGTTGATTTTTATTTTTATTTGGCAATAAAAATTCATTTTTTTGATTCATTCATTTATATTATTACCACTCTTTATTGAGAAAACTCTAAAAATTTAGTTCGCGGAAATGACCCACTTTGCTCGCACTTAACGAGGAGCAAAATGCCTCTTTTCGAATACATGGGATGAAAACAAATTTAATGGTTTCACTATTGAAGACCAAAATAAATGTATGGACCAAAAAGTTATAATCGATTTTTTATTATCTTAAGTCAATTGCTTCTCCTGTCAAGTTACTACTTTGGTGTTTACGCCCTTTCTACCCCAAGTACCGATATTGTAACTTCATCTTATTTTTCCAGGATATATATTTTGCACAATTTCGACATGGCAGACTCTAAAAAAATCCATTTAGGCCAATACTACCTCCTTTTTTGCTCAATTGTCTATATTTGGCTTGTTTCGCATATCCGAAGGTTTTAATAAAATTCTAAATGGACAAAATTGGCAACACTGCACTTAACACGTTGACCGCTGAACCGGTTTTTACATTTGGGTACCGTTACGGCCCGTGTGCGTTTCCCAGCACTGGCGCGCCGTCTGTGTGAGCCGCGCTGTAGTAGCGCCGCGTTACACACACACGTCTGTGTGTCGCCGCACAGCCGACACGTAACACAACAGCTGTTTTCAGCAGTGAACATATTAGGAGAAGTAGGTACCAGCTCACAGCACCGAATACATATATATATATATATTACAGAAGAAGCTACTTTCAACACAAGTCAATGACATCACTACCAGGTTTCTGGGCGGCCTTCCTCCCAGCGCCCTTCACACCGGCCGTGGCCCTACACCTTAACTTACTTAATTGTTCATTTCTATTGGAACAAGCACTCGCTTTCGCACTCTTTAAACTTGATTTTTGTCCCCGTTGAATGGTTTTCGTTCCAGTTTGAGGTTTAATAGTGATCTTCGCTGGCACATAACTCTTGGAATGAACACTGAACGTAAAGGCTTCCTTTGATATTGCATTAATGTTTTTCATGGTAACACTGTTTTCGGTGGGCACTCGTTCTTTTGAGTGAACAATATTTTTCGAAGAGTGAATGCCTACATTCGTCGAGGTAGCGGCTGCCCCCACGGAGTGAATGTTTGATATCATCGGATTCAGCGGAAGCGGCGCTAAGATTTCGGACGCGTTCGGGTCCACTCCGTCCTGAAAGCAATAATGATTATAGCGCGTCACAGTCACAAATATCCTGACTCCTAACACTCCCTGAATCTAGGGAGTCAAGAACTACGAGGCCCATGGTCATACAAACACCCAGACTGAGAGCAAACCCTTCGTCCGTCGCGTGGGGCCTTTGCAAGCCCACATATGTAAAATCTTAATTATGCTCTTATTTAGTGTAAGTTAAAGCAGTATTTGATATGATTTATTGATGTTTTTTTAATATGAGAGTTACACTGAGATAGCAAAATAATAATTGTCAATGTTACTACTACACTTGATGCATAAACAATAATGATGGCCGACAACTGTGTAGGGAGTGAGAGAAGTCTTATTGTGTGAGAGAAACAGGAGACCGTCTTCGTTCTCATCCCTACTCCGTGCTGTCTACTGGGTCAGAAGTGACACCTGTAGACAACTGGCGGGGATAACTGATTAGCTATGATTAACTGATTAACTGATGGGGACGATTGATCAGTTATCGATCGGGGATGAAAAATTATTAAATTAATAAAATGGCTATTAAAAAATAGGGGTTGGTGATAAAAGGGTAAACATTTAGGGTTGTATGTATTTTTTAATGCGACATAATAAATAAAATAAATAATTAAAAAATAGTCTAAAAATTAAAGAAAAATGTTAAGGGTGGACAACCCTTATCACTAAGGGGTATGAAAAATAGATGTTGGCCGATTCTCAGACCTACTCAATATGCTCACAAAATTTCATGAGAATCGGTCAAGCCGTTTCGGAGGAGTACGGGAACGAACATTGTGACAAGATTAACACGTTCACTGCTGAAAACACAACTGTCGTGCTCTTCATAAATTGCCGCGAGTGCGGCACAACACAACTGTTGTGTTTGTTGTACGGGAAAACACTATGGAGTGTGCAGAGCCGCACCCGTGGCTAGACAAGAAAATTGGCTCAGCAGTGAAAGTGTTAAAAATTTGAACTACTTATAGTTATGTTGATATTAAATAAATGAATGAGGAAGGAAGGAGTGGAACTCCTTGCCTGAGTCTGTGTTTCCCGACAG
The DNA here is from genome assembly GCA_912999815.1 of Campaea margaritaria. NCBI lineage: Eukaryota > Metazoa > Arthropoda > Insecta > Lepidoptera > Geometridae > Campaea > Campaea margaritaria. The sequence goes on from OU538818.1 coordinate 4,717,412, forward strand.
TTACAACCTGGGAGTCTTCAAGGCGCGAGTGAATAGGTTGCTTCTAGGTAAGCGTGCACCATCGTAGGCCGCATCGTCGCTTAACATTGTTTATTTATTTATTTACTAGCTGCACCCCGCGGTTTCACCCGCGTAGTTCCTGTTCCCGCGGGAATATGGGGATACAAATAGCCTATGTTACTCGCTGTCAATGTAGCTTTCCATTAGAGAAAATTAAGCCGAAACTTTACATATTCCTATACATACTTTCATCCCCTATATTTATTTTACCCCTCAAGGGTAAAGTTTTACAAACTTTGTATGTCAAATTTATTTATATCTAATCAAAAGCCTAAAAAATAAATTTCAAGCTTCTAGCTTCAAAAATGACGAAACTTCCATACAAACTTTCATCCCCTATTTTAAACCCTTACAATGCATTTTTTGCGATAAAAAGTAGCCTATGTCCTTCCCTAGGCTCTAGACTATCTCTGTACCAAATTTCATTTCAATCGGTTCAGTAGTTCAGGCGTGAAAGAGCAACAGACAGACAGAGTTACTTTCGCATTTATAATATAATAATAAAGTAAGGAAAGTAAGGATTTATTAACATCAGGTGAGATAGTGGTCAAGCGCGAACCTACTAATAAATTTAAAAAAAAGGAATAATAATCTGTTAAAACAAGAAGATAAATACACGTTTTAAAGTGTTTTATCAGCTGTTGATTCTTGGGGCCATCGGGAACCCCACATAACGAACTGGGTAAACAAAACATGCGCGACGGACAGAGGGTTAACAGGGTCAATGTTAGTGCAATATCATCATCATCAACAACCCATAACGTCCCACTGCTGGGCACGGGTCTCCCCTCAATTTCGTGAGGAGGATTAGGCCATAATCCACCACGGGGGCAGGATCCGGATTGGTGGATAACATACCTCCGAAATAATTCTCGGGGATGTATGTGTGGGTTTCCTCACGATGTTTTCCTTCACCGAAAAGCGAGAGATAATTAAGTACATATGTTTTACAAGAAACACATTGGTACGTGCCCGCACTGGGATTTGAACTCACGACCTTCTGCTTGGAAGGCGGACGTTCTCCCACTAGGCTACCACCGCTACTAGAATAGTGCAATATAAATGGTAAAATAGTAAACTTCTACGCACAATAGTGGCTATAACCTCCCTAGGGATCTCGTCCTCCCAATCCGTTGCCACCTCCTTCCCGTCTCTCTTGCTCCGTTTACTCATCCTCTTGCCCCTGCCCCCTACCCCGCACTTGTCAACATTTACACTGTCATCCAATATCATATTACTGTTCGTATCATTAAGCATATCTTGAATAGCACCGATCACAGATCCGTTCCCACGCCTTTTCACCTCTTTCATTACCTTCTGCATTTTATCTACCGTTGGTTGGTTATTCACATTAACTTGCCGTATATTCAGGAGATTACTTTGCAACATGTCTGTTGAAATGTTTTCTGACACAGCTGTCACTTGTTGAGTATCCGTACTACACAAGTTGTTCAACAAGTGGGTGACTTGATTTGGATCTGTCATTACATTGAAGTTAGGCCCATCCTGCAGGACTATCTTCGGAGTTTGGATTATAATATTCGATTGGTTACAGGTTATGAGTTTTCCGTTGACTATTTGAGCAGCAAGCGATGGGACAATGATCATGCCGTCCCTATGAACTATAGGGTGGAGTATGAAGTTAGTTGGCTCTATTGGGTTCCGCTGCACTAATCCGTTCGGTATCAATGCTAGATTAGTTGTACTGATGCCGTTGATTAGATTTTCAATGGGGACAAGACACGGAGCTGTTGTTGGAGCTGTTGTATTAAGCATGATAGAGCTGCTCAAATGTGAGTGCCGTGTGGGTGCTTCATGTCCATTTGTTTCCGCTATTTCCTTGGGCGGTTCAGGGGATCCATCAAACTCATCTTCGACGGTGAGTTCATCAAACCCTGGGTCTTCGTGTTTGATCTGGATGGGATCGATCTCGTCTTTCACCAGGTCTACGGACTCCATGTATATCTCCGATTCTTCAAACCTGCAATGGATAAGCGGAAGACTGTTAACATGTTCACTGCCAAAAACACAATTGTGGTGTTTTTCGTAGCTTAGTCTAGTAGTGGGAAGCCTTTTCTGGGGAAGTCTGCACCTTTGCCCGATATTCATCTGCCAAGCAGTAGTGTGCAAACATTACTGTGTTCCGGTTTGAAGGGCATTAGTTTCCAGAGAAATTACTGGGCATATGAGACTTCAGAGTCAATGTCTCAGAGTGACGAGCGCATTGCAGTGCTCCGCAGGATTAAGCAATGCAGGGTGTTCTGGATGGTCTGTTACGAGACGAGCAAGACGTTCACCTGATGAGAAGCGCTATGCCTGCCCATAACATTCACAGCACCACCCAGAACACTGCATTGCATAATGCTGCGCGGCACTGCACTGCGCTCGTCATCCTGAGACATTGGCTATTATATAATTACATATACTCACGTATCTTTCTGTGGGTCTGCCTCTCCCTCTGGGTCAGGGATGGGCGCCGAAGGGGCGGGGGTGACGCCAGGTATCATGTGCATACCAACATACGGGCCGCGGTGACTCTCCCTCAGAGCTCCCTCGGCTGGAATATTCTGCAAACATTATGGTGGATCGCTATGTAGAATAGAATAGAAAACTCTTTATTGTACACCAAAAAAATATATAAAAACAGTACAGGTAAATATTGTATTTTATATTGGTGGATTATGGCCTAACCCTCCTCACGAAGGTGAGGGGAGACTCGTGCTCAGCAGTGGGACGTTATGGGTTGCTGATGATGATGATGATGATGATATTGTCAAATATTGTTGTTATGAAAAACACAACAGTTGTGTTCTCAGCACTGAAAGTGTTAAAACAGTAAACAGTAGCCTGTCACCTAATCCAGGTTATAAACTATCTGTGTTCCAAATTTCATTCGAATCCTGTCATATGTCAATGTTGGTAGGTTATTTATCAAGATAGATTTAGCTAGTGTGAAGGTACATTTCTACTTTATTAATAAATAAGGTCGATTATGTGGGTAGTAATAAAATCATATGGCATCCGCACTTTTCTGTAATGGCTACCTAGCTGAATACACGATTAACATTTCACAATGTGTTTTAATTAACTTCAGGACTTAATAAATCCGTTCAGTAGTTTTTGCGTGAAAGAGGAACAAACATCCATCCATCCATTTCGCTCCAACTTGCGCATTTATAATATAAGTAGGATAGGAAGTAGGATTGGTCGGACGGCCAACAAGAGGACCAATGCAATCACTTCCGTACCCCTTGGATTTAATTGGATTCCACTCGTATCCAAGAAGATCAAACGGGTACTGAGACATAATTATGAGAGATGTAATGTGAGTGGTCCCCACCTGTCCGGGCATGACTAGGCTGTTGACGGACAGCGTCTCCGTCCGCAGCAGCAGCGAGCGCGCGCGCACCGCCCGCAGCCGCGCGCTCCACTCGTCCGTGTGCCGCGTCATGGCCGACTGGAATAAGCGCACGCCACTAAATACAATTACTATATTGAAAAAGATAAATTGTCCTACAGTTTCGCAGAACGAAACGCTTGCGCGATGCAGGATTTACCGCTCCAGTCCACCTGCCATCTGTTATCGAAGTTAGGAACTATAGTGTTCGCTAGGAGGTTTGCTAGAGGCGAGACAGATGGCAAATAACCTGTTTATTTTGTCTTAGGACCGCCGGCCGATATTGTGTTCGGATATTTAGTTAAAGAGAAACGAAATATGTTCTGCAACACATAGTAGAAGTAAAACTTCATATAAGAAATTATTAAAAATAAACATTTAAAAACAAAAATGCTACAGGCGTACAATGTGTCATCCTTTTTCGTGCATGCAGCCAACGAGTGCAGTGCAGGATTATGCAATGCAAAGCTCTGGGTGTGTTTCAGGGCATTTTGGCTGTGCAAACATTGGACGCGGCTAAGAGGCTCTATCGGTCCACATATTTAGTATTCAAGGAGTTATAAATATATTTGTGATATACTAAGGGCCTGTCATAGTCGTTGGACGACTCAAAGCCCCGAATAAATTTAGATTAAAAAAAAAAAAACCTCTGGGTGGCACTGTAATTGTTTTGGGTAGGTGTATGGGTGTTTTGGGTGGTTAATCATCAGGTGAACAACTTTCTCATCTCATTTTGAATCGTTACATCGGTTTCGAAGCAATACCATAGTCTGATACGGAGAGCTTTTCTTCCCACAAACACAGACTTAGAGCAACTAGAAAGAAAGAAAGAAAAAACATTTATTCTGACACAACTGCACACAAGAGCGAACAACGTACTTATTTTGAGACAAGGCAAGAAAATGAAAACACACGATGAACATAATAGTGTACGCAGATAGCCGGCGGACAACTATCTGCGGTTCACACAACCGAGCCTTGTGAGGGTAAAACTTCACGCTTCGCAGTCGGCTCATTACCCACCTGCGGCTTAAGCCCTAGGATCTGCTTCTCGATATCGTCGTAGGTTCTCTGGCTGCGGCCCATGGCATGAAAGAGGCCGTGCAAGGCGCCCGACAGGTTGACGGCCAACCGGAACTGGTACGCCGCCGCAGCCCCACGCTCGCAGATGAAGCATATCTTCTGGCACTGTAGAATTACAACTTATATTACAACATACAGAGTAGACACTCCTCGGCAAACGGCAGACGCATCGGCTGATGTGTGTAGTCGGTTTTTGTAGTAGGAGGCCTCTCCTGCAGGAGACCGCCAAGTGCCTTTGCCAGATATTCATCCGCCAAGCAGCAGAGTGTAAACATTACTGTGTTCCGGTATAAAGGGCACAGTTTCCAACATATATGAAACTTTAGAACGATATCCCAGGGTGACAAGTGCAGTGCAGAGCCGTGCAAGATTATGCGATGCAAAGTTCTAGGTGGCACTGTTACTGTTATGGGCAGGCATAGCGCTTACCATCAGGTGGCTGACCTGCTCGACTCGTCACTCAGTCAAGTAAAAAAAAACTCGCGGATGTGCGGACGGACCGCGGTCACATCGGCGGACGCATCCGCAAATGCATCTGCAGATATGACTGTCGGTGTGTAGTGGAGGCATATGGTAGGCACTCACGACGGCTGTGTAACTGAAGGGCAAGTTAATGCTATGTATAAACTTCTCCAATGTCTTCAAGTCTCCCATACGCCGTTCGTCGCTCGTGCGCATGCAAATAACGCAGTAATCCTTCTGGTTTGTGTATATAACGTTGTACATTCGAAGAAACTCCGTCATTTTGGGCTATTTCTTTCATTTAGAGCGCGACTACTTTTTCAATATGATATCTTTTGTTGTTTTTGGGTTAAACAGATCTCGAAACACAGAACCCTATAGTCTTATTTTAACGTGCTTTGGGAAAATTCGGAAAACGAGATATTCAGGATAAAGGAAACAAGACTCTCTACCGAGATTCAGGATAAATTGAAAACAAAACAAATCCCGATTAATTCGATAGAAGTGCCACTGGCCACAGACTCAAATAAAAATACAATCATAATCATACAGATATACACAGGGAGCACAGACTGCTTAGAAATATTATAAGAGGTGGACATTCAAACTTCAAACCACAGATTTTATTTAGGGACTCTGTGGTTTAAACCACAAATTGAGATCATTTATTATTACTAGCTGCTACCCGCGGTTTCACCCGCGTAGTTATATTCCTGTGGGAATACGGGGATAAAGAATAGCATATATTACTCGCTGATAATGTAGATTTTAACATTATATTAACTATATATTATTTTATCTTCTATTTTTTTACAACAAATAATTTTAACTTATATTTTTTTCTCTATCTAAACGAGACATAAGTTTTTGACGTGTAAATGTGCAATAATTTGGCTTGCAATAAATGATTTAAGTTTTGAGTTGTCTACCTATGATGATTTGTTGAATGATCATTGTTGGATGACCACTAAACTAAACTTACTTTTACTCATTTTCTTATTTAGTATTTATATTTTTTTCTGAAACTAGTTAAGTGTTTCTACATATGTACATAATATTGGTGAAATATTAACAATAAGATGTTCGTTATCGTGTACGAGAATGGGCAAATTATACAAAGCCAAAAGACGTGGCATCCTGTGTTCTCAACAAAACTCCCAAGATGTTTCATTGAAGCATCTATAACTTTACTGAATCATGACTATTCATGACTTTTACTAGACTTACCTACTGACTGCGACTTCATATTTTGGCTAAAATCAGAAAAAAGTCTTGTTGACCCTGGATATATGAGTCAAAACAAATAACTAAAGAACCTTAATTTCGAAGTGTCAACTGTCAACTGTCAGCTCTTACGTGCCTTGCTGTCATCTGTCACTCCAACTTTTAGTGACAAGCGTTCAATCAAAGTTCCAAACGCAAAATCAATAACAAATGAATTGATAGTAAAAAATCAAAAACGATATAAACTAGACGCCAAGGAATATAGTGCTCTCTATCCTAGACGCAAAGAGAACATAACACTTCAATAATCTAGTGTATAGTCTAGGTATAAACAAAAATAAATGGCCGAATTAAAAGTTTCGTTCGTGAGTTACACAGATGGATAAATCCAGAGCAGAATATATGCGAGATTACCGGCAGAAAAAACGCGAAATAAAATTAAAAACTGTAAAGCTAGAACCAAAAAAAATGGCGCGTAATTCGACACAGCGTAGCAGGGACTATCGGGCACGCCTCGAACAGATATCAAAGGCCGAACCAACTGCCGCTTGGCCAAACCTTGTTGTCAGTAATGGAACAATACAATTGTCGTCGTTGCCATGTCCTCCAACGCCGTCTACGTCAACTACGTCTGCATGTCAAACAGGCCATGCAGAGATTCGCCCGCGCCCTGCCTATAGAAGAGTGGCTCGACACGTATGTATTTAGTTTTTTTATTTTATTTGACTGAGTGACGAGACGAGCGAGTCGTTCACCCGATGGTAAGCGCTACGCCTGCCCATAACAGTTACAGTGACACCCAGAACTTTGCATTGCATAATCCTGCGTGGCACTGCACTGCGCTAGTCACCCTGAGACGTCGGCTTTATTCCAATAAGTTCTATTATTTATGTAGGAACTTTGTGTATTTCTGAACTGGTGTGCAATAAAGTATTAACTATTCTATTCTACAGGACGATGATGAAGAGGACTTCGCTGAAGACAGCATGAGTCCAAATAAATTAGCTAAAATAAAAGAAAGAACCGAAGCCCATAATAAAATCGGATGCCAGGGATATCTAGAAATCGTGAAGATAGAGCCCGATGAAACAGTTGATTCAGAAATTTATAATGAACCAACGAGCATTGCTGACGAGGAAGAAATCAAACTTCGTAAAGAGTACGACAAACAAAAGAGTCAGCACTACGGAGATAAAAAAATAGCTGCTAACTTCATCAAATTAGAAACGGATCAATCCTCCAAAACAGTTGTTAAGGTATGGTGTAATGTTTCGAGTTTTCACTTCTGCGGGCAGTTATGGGCTGTCCATTAATCACTTTTTTCTTTTTTAGGGACTTTTAGCCACTTATGCGTAGCCATGTCAGCCCCATAGGTACTCTCTTTTGTTTTTTAACTAGATATCCGAACACATCACCCCAAGACTTAAATAAACATGTTATTTGCCATTACTGATGTCAGTTCACTCAGTATAGATTGGGACACCCCCACATCTATATAATTGAATCACGTGAGGCTTGAAAGGGCGCGGGAGGGGGGGGGGGGTCTAGCAAAAATCACGAAATATCACGAGTCGTAGTAAGATATCACTTGTATTTATTTCTTCGTCAAACGCGCGATTTCTGAACTGAGAAGCGGCTATTCTAAAAATTATTAAATGTATTTAAAAAAAATAAGATTCTTGTAGGCACTAAAAACGTCGCGTGATTAAAGGACGGTTTAAAACGGACCCTTAAAACGTTCAGTGCTGAAAACACAACCGTCGTGTCTTTCATAACTTGCCGCGAGTACGGGAAAACACAACTGTTGTGTTTGTTGTATGGGAAAACACTGTGGAGTGTGCAGAGCTGCACCCGTGGCTAGACAAGCAAATCGGCTCAGCAGTGAAGTGTTAACTGTTTTTTTTTTCTGTCGGTTCTCTCACTCAACACAGTCTGGGTGGCTTCTGGCAGGAGGCCAGAAGCTCGCTTCGTCCCGCTCATTCGAGTGGAGCCAAAGATCTCCATGTAGGAGTGAAGAGAGGACAAACACACTATTTTTGTAGCGGAAGTTGAGAGGGAGATATAACAAGGGGCAAGACAAGAGAGGTGTGAGCATACATTTTATTTCTCTCTTTATCTCATAGCCAGTTATAACATATAGATGGAGCTAAAGAGTAGAGATAGATATGTAATGGGAGGCCTGTTCTGCAAGAGACCGCCTGGGAAAGTACCACACCTTTGCCGGATATTCCTCCGCCAAGCAGTTGTGTGCAAACATGACTGTGTTCCGGTTTGAAGGGCGCTGTTTCTATTGAAATTACTAAGCATATGAGACTTTGGAGCCGATGTCTCGGGGTGATGAGCGCAGTGCAGTGCCGTGGAAGATTATGCAATGCAAAGCTGTGGGTGGCACTGTAACTGATATGGGCAGGCGTAGTGCTTACGATGAGGTGAAAGACTTGCTCGTCCTCACTCAACCAAATTTAAAAAAAAGTACTTTCGCAAATATTAACATGCTTCTGTGCTAGTGTGTTTGGCCTCTCTTGACACCGAAATGGCTGAACAGCTTTTGATGAAATTTAACATGGAGATACTATGCATCCCGTAATAATGTTTGGTATTTATTCCAGTCGGCCGTCACGCGGCACACGGAGCAGTGTGGCGCCCCGCTGCGGGCGGTGCGCGGGCGCTCGCTGCTGCTGCGGACGGAGACGCTGTTCGTCAAAAACCTGGTCATGCCCGGGCAGGTCGGCTTACATTACATCTCTCATAATAATTTTGTCTCAGTACCCCTTTGGTCCTGTTGGATATGAGTGGAATCCAATTAGATCCAAGGGGTTTTGGAAGTGATTGTATTGGTTCTTCTGTTGTCCCTCCAACGGATATTTAACACTTTCACTGCTGAGCCGATTCGCTTGTCTAGCCACGGGTGCGGCTCTGCACACTCCACAGCGTTTTCCCATACAACAAACACAACGGTTGTGTTTCCCCGCACTCGCGGCAAGTTATGAAAAACACGACAGTTGTGTTCTCAGCACAGAATTTGTAAATTTTTTTTTTTTTAATTTTTATGTTTAAGTAGTTCAATGTTTGTGGCATAAAGGATAGATGACAGAAATTATTGTTATCTATAAGTGGTGTAATGAGTATGAATGAACTATTGAGAAACACACACACAACATAGTAACATATATACATAACATACATACATATAATTAAACTATCTTTGTTGCTATCTTTTGATGCGGTTTTTTTAATCATCATCATCAACCCATAACGTCCCACTGCTGGGCACGGGTCTCCCCTCACTTTCGTGAGGAGGGTTAGGCTATAATCCACCGCGGGGGCCAGATCCGGATTGGTGGATCACCTACTTACCTTCGAAATAATTCTCGGGTAGGTATGTGGGTTTCCTCACGATGTTTTCCTTCACCGAAAAGCGAGTGATAATTACGTACATATGTTTTACAGGAAACACATTGGTACGTGCCCGCACTGGGATTTGAAATCACGACCTTCTCATTGGAAGGCGGACGTTCTCCCATTAGGCTACCACAGATTTTTTTAATAGATAGAATGTTTCGTGACGGACTCGTGGTCACACCGGTTTGCTACATTACGCGTTAGAAGAGACCGGCAACGGTTAGGTTAATATGGCGGCAGCTAGGATTTTATATGCGAGCTGAATTGAACTTTGTTGCTTAGCGGCAAGAGTCGCTATTTCTATAAATTGTTGCGCGAAGTGAAGCTTCTGTATGTGGTACTTTCTATCTATTCTGTGGTTTCACTTTAATAAACAGTACCTGGATGACCGAAAAATGATTCCTAGCTAGATCGATTTATCGCCCCCGAAACCCCCTATATACTAAATTACATGAAAATCGTTGGAGCCGATTCCGAGATTCCAATTATATATATACAAGAATTGCTCATTTAAAGATATAAGATAAGATTTATACAGAATACTTAACGGTCCACCATACTGATTGCAGAACGTTCCAGTCGAGGGAGCTCTGAAGGAGGGTTACCCCGGCCTGTGTACAAACATGTACCTGATACCGGACACCGACCCCTCGGCAATGCCCTCGCCTTCAACTGAACCAATGGCAGAAGCAAACCCGGTGAAACATGAGTAAGTACATTAATTTTTGAAGTAAAACTTCTTTACGCAAGCTTAATTTGGGGAGTAAGCTGGTGGATGCGTTACGAAAAGTGTGATCGGGCGAGGCGAACGGAAGTTGAGAGGGAGATATAAATTAATGAATATAGAAAGAAAGAGAGAGTTACGTTTCGTATATTACTGTAGGGGCAAGACAGAGAGGTGCGAGCACACATTTTCTTTCTCTCTTCCTCTCATAGCCAGTTATAACATAAAAATGGAGCTAAAGAGTAGAGATAGATATGTAATAGGAGGCCTCTTCTGTAAGAGACCGCCTGGGGTAGTATCATACCTTTGCCAAGCAGTAGTGCGGAAACATTACTGTGTTCGGCTTGAAAGGCACTGTTTCCACCGAAATTACTTGGCATATGAGACCTTAGAGCCTATGTCTCAGGGTGACGAGCGCAGTGCAGTGCCGAGCATGATTATACAATGCAAAGTTCTGGGTGGCGCCGTAACTGTTATGGACAGGCGTAGCGCTTACCATCAGGCGAACTACTTGCACGTCTCGTCACTCAGTTAAAAAAAATTAAAGAAGTTTGTGTGGTCGTAGGTCGTTATTACTGTAAGTACGCCACCCACTCTACTATCGAAAAATGATTTTTACTGTCCATCCAAAGTTTGTCTGGAAGAAATCGCTTTCAGCGATAAGACCGCCCATTGTACTACCCTTGTTTACCTATTGTAATTCTTCTGTACTGTGTTTATTTTTGTTTCTGGTGTACAATAAAGAGTTTTCTATTCTATTCTTAAAGCACTCACCTTTTTTTTTTATATGATGCTGTACCCTGGCACGCTTCGCTGTGGCACATTCGCACATTCGCTGATATGTCACTGATGAAAAAATAGATAAAAACAATCCTTGATGCGGATTATATATCATGCTACAATTTCAGCTCGATCGGTGCAGAACTTTTTGAGTTTTTGAAGCGTACACAAACCAACATAACATTTTTATATATATTGATTCATGATTCTAAGAATAATTTACTCAATTTACTGAAACAATATGATGAAATTACAGGTTGTATAAAACGCCAAAAACTGCAGAACGTGGTCGAGGGTCCAACGCACGAAAATCACTGCTTAAACAACAAAGCAAGCGGCCGCTGGAACCAGATGTGATAGTTGAAATTGCTACAGAAGACATTGGAAGTGCCGGTCCGTCATCGTCGGAGGACAATATAGTCCCTGGACCCTCTGAAATAAGGAAAATGGATAAAAGGGCGAGATCCGCAGAGGCGACGCGGCGATGGAGAGCTAAGAAAAGAGGCCAGTATTTAAAGAAACAGGCGAAAAGTGCAGCTCAACGCATGCGAGAGTACCGGCAGAGAAAAAAAAAGTAAATATTAATCTTTACTATTATACGGGGTGTCCGAAGGATATGCCACATGGAGGGAGAGTACCTTGAATATTGTACATGGAACATTTTACTGAAAGAAGGCATTATTATTTGAGTTTAAAAAACAATTTAAACTGCATTCATAGATATTTAAATAATTACATGGTTAAAAACCCGTAGGCGCCGCCCGGGGCAGGCCAAGAAAACGCTGGCGTGACGATCTTGATACATACGAACCAAGTTGGTCCGACGTGGCAAACAATCGCGACATGTGGAAGGAGATGGGGGAGACCTTTGTCCAGCCGTGGGACAGTATAGGTTATTAAAAAAAAAAAAAAAGGCATGGTTGAACCGAGAATCGAACCCATTACACGAGAAAAATAACCACCCTGTAGCTTTATCACACCGATCGAAAGGCTTCATTATAAGGATTATTTTTTGCTAAATAACATGGTGTAGAAATGAAAGGAAGGGCATGAATTTTAACATTTTTGAAATGGCTTATTAGCGACTCAATTTAGGTTGCAGCCATTTTCAACCTAAACTGGATCCTGTTTAGGTTGAAAATGGCAGCAACATAAAAAATAAGAAGTCACGGTACGATTATGTGACGCGGTTCAGTTTAGGTCTTCAATTGAATCGCTATAAGATGTCGTGGTACGCCTCCAGCTAATTAATGTAAATGGTTATAAAGTTACAACTAAGATTAAAAAAAAAATAGGAAGTTTAGGTTTATCCGTTGCAGGTTGGGAGAGCCGGAGATAAACGTGGAGCCCGTAGCCCCCGGGGAGAACGAGCCCGACCCTATACAGATCAAGCACGAACCCCCGGAGTCTGATGAATTCACCGTCGAAGAAGGGTTCGAAGAATCCAAAGAAGAGAGCAAGGAACTGGTGGAAACTTTTAAATATGAAGTACCGATACTGCACTCCTGCACCTTGGACGAGCTCTACCGAGCTGGACAGTTAGATAGATAGATAACCTATTTAAAAAAAAGGAATTTTTTTATTTTGCTGTTGTTTTTTTTTTATTTTTTGAATAAACACAGAACAGAAAACTTAAAAACTAGAACAAATATATTAATATTCTATTTATCTTTAGCACACAATACAAATGCGAAAGTTTGTGAGAATGGATGGATGGATGTTTATTCCTCTTTCACGCAAAAACTACTGAACGGATTCGAATGAAATTTGGAACACAGATAGTTTATATCCAGGATTGAGTGATAGGGGGTACTTTTTATCCCGATAGTATGTTCCCGTGGGACAAAACGGGAACTACGCGGGTGAAACCGCGGGGAGCAGCTAGTATTTTGTAAGTTCATAACTTTGTCGAAGACCGAATTGAATTACATTGGGGCGATAAGAGTGCTTAACACTGACTGCTGAGCCGATTTCCTTGTCTAGCCACGGGTACGGCTCTGCACACTCCATAGTGTTTTCCCATACAACAAACACAACAGTTGTGTTTTCCCGCACTCGCGCCAAGTTATGAAAAACACGACAGTTGTGTTTTCAGCACTGAAGCTGTTAAATGTACACAGTTTGCAATAAAATTTTATTCAATTCTATGTCACAAATAATTGAGATAATCCAATAACCACACGATTGCAAAAACTGTTCCGGCCAGTGTGGAGACGACCACGGAGCCGATAACTATGCAGCTGTAATTCCGACCGAGGCAGGACAGTTCTCCGTGGAGTGGACGGTCGCGTACAGCTTCTGCCATTCTAGAGGCTTCTGAAGACAAGACGATATCATCCATCACCCTTGGTCCTTGGTGAGCGGGCTCTTTTCCGCAATTAGGCTGTCAATCGGCCCCTTTTGCGTGAGGGGGTGACTGGGGCTACTCCAGCCACCCGATGTCCTCTAGGAAGTTCCAACACCCTTAACTAAGCTAAACTAAGCTTCATCATCATCATCATCATCATGAACCCATAACGTCCCACTGCTGACCACGGGGGCCAGATCCGGATTGGTGGACCATCTACCTACCTCCGAAATAATTCTCGGGTAGGTATGTGGGTTTCCCCTCGATGTTTTTCGTCACCGAAAAGCGTGTGATAAACTAAGCTTACCATTTAAAAAAAAAAAACAAAATAAAATATTTCTTAAAAAAATATACGAAACGTAACTCTCTTTCTATCTTCACTGACGTATATCTCCCTCTCAACTTCCGTTCGCCTCGCCCGATCACATTTTTCGTAACGCATTCACCAGCTTACTCCCCAAGTAAAGCGTGCGTGAAGAAGTTTTACTTCCAAACGTTTTGCTTCACTCTTATTGATATGACGAGTCCCGTGGCAATCAAACGTCAAAATGAAAGGAACTCAAGCTGATCCGCACCGTGTGGCATAGCCCAGCGACTGATCAACAGTTCTGACCGCCCTAGGCTTATTATGAGGGACCCCCCCCCCCCAAATCCCAGTTTGAGTTTGAGCCCCCCCCCCCCCCCGATCCTCGCGCCCTAGGCTGCAGCCTAATTAGCCTAAGGGTTAATCAGGCCCTGGCATAGCCCCGCAGACAACTTTGGGAATAACGAGGCTAGTTCACACAGAATGAAATGACGCACATTGCGTAAAACAATTTAATGGCAACACACATCACAGATACAAAATAAATTAAATAACGGCATCGAAGGCTGAGGATTTCACCAAAGAGTTTGTAGCACGATTCCATCTTTAACACGTTCGCTGCTGAAAACACAACTGTTGTGTTAGCGGTACGGGAAAACAGCGGTGTGTGCAGATCCGTAGCCGTGGCTAGAGAAGGAAATCGGCTCAGCAGTCAGTATTAAGTCAAAATAGCATGTTATTTAAACTTTTTAATTAGCACCACCACAACGATGGCGAGCGCTAAGATAGACATTACTACCAGGAAACCTATAAGGAGTGCCCTCGAGTTCCGTCCAAGGCAGGAGTTCTGGCCGCGCAGGGGCCCTCTCACACGAAACATTGGCTCCTGGGGACCCTTAGGCCTATGAGGGCTACTTGGCTTATCCATTGTCTCTCAATTGATCTGCAGAGAGAATTAACCGATTTATTGAAGTGAAACTTCTTTACGCCCGCCCGACTGGGGGAGTAAGCTGGTGATTGCGTGACGAGAGCGTTACGGAAAATGTGATCGGACGAGGCGAACGGAAGTTGAGAGGGAGATATAAGTTAGTCAAGAGAGAATAGAATAGAATAGAATAGAATAGAATACGAATAGAATAGAATACGTTTATTGTCAAAAACTGTGTAGGTACAAAACAATATTGTGGTCTTAAAATTTAAAAAAGTTCCAACAGCCTGTCCATTTCGAACATACAACAATCATTCCAAACATGTGGCAACATTATACAATATTAATTTACAGCTACGCCAAAGCAGCAATAAATTCTTCAAATTCTTAACAAATACAAACTATTATAACATATTAATTAGTGTTAAAATATTCATCCAAACTATAAAAGGCCTGGGTTAACAACCATGCGTGCTATCACACATTTTCTTTCTCTCTTTCTCTCATAGGCAGTTATATACCTACATAACATATAGATGGAGCTATACGTTTATTCCTCCGAGCTAATAACCAGATAACTATGATACTTACATATAAATAAACAGTACAGCACCTACACTTATTACAAAACAAGTGATTTTATTTCCTTAACCGCATTCTGGAGATATATTCTAGTTCTGAGAATGTTACTGCAAATTTTTCGTATCGAGTTTTTGAGAAAACATTTCAATTTTGAATGAATTGACTGAAGAATGGTGGACACAGGACATAATTCCTTCTTCTAGCGGCTGAAAGACAACTTGTCATAGATTATAAAATAATGCTGCAGTCCACAGACTATATAGCCTATGTTAACACGTTCATTGCTGAAAACACACGTCTGTTTTTATAATTTTACAGCAAGCGAAAACACGCCTGGCGTGCGAACCCGCACTGCTGTATTGTCAATTTTATCACACCAGTTGTGTGCGCCCGCACAGCTGATTGGGTTTAGTTGTTTTGGCTTGCCGTAAGGTAAAAAAAGTACACGACGTGTTTTCAGCAGTGAACGTGACAATATGACAGCTTTCTTTTATGTCAATGTCAGATAGGTCCAAAGACGATTCTTAGCGAAGAGCTTTGAATATAAAAACCTAGCGACCCACCTCAAATAAATTAAAAAACCAAGATTTATGTAAAACTTCTTTACTGCATATAATCACATTTACAAATATATTTAACATCAATTATTATAAAATAATACAACATTTAACAGTATGGAAGGCACGACTTTGTCTTTTTTGCCTTTTATATTTTTAAATTTATATGTTTAAATTTAATAAAATTATAAAATTCGGTTTAAATCAATATTGTACTTAGAACATACTAACTTACTGGCAATTTTAAATATTATGCATAAAAATTTTCAGTCTGGCAATAAAATAACATTATAAAACTAAAGGGTCCCGAGACAGTCAATCGTTACGTGCGGTGTTGCCAATTTACCTTTTAGAATTGTATAATAACCTCGGATATACAATAAAGAAGTTAGAAATAGAGCCAAAAGAACTAAATACTTTTTTTTTACTGTTGGCAATGTTGAAATAGAGATGAAATTATAACATTTCTAAAAGAGCTAAAGTGGCGACACTGCAAGTATCAATAGACCTCGGAATACTATCTATTCTGTGCCTCGGATAACCTTTTGACCTTATGTCAACATTTTTCAGTCTGGCAACAATAAAACAATGAACTAGAAAAATCTTTACAAAAGTAACAAAAATACATTTTTCTTTTTAATGCCCTTTTAAATTCAGTCTAGGCGACGCCTAAATTGACTCTTAACACGTTCACTGCTGAAACACAGACGTTGTTTTTTATAACGTTACGCGGGTGCGGGAAAACACAGCTTTTGTGTTAGCGCAGCTCACGTGCCGGCTGTGCGGCGACACACAGACGTGTGTGTGTAACGCGGCGCTACTACAGCGCGGCTCACACAGACGGCGCGCCAGTGCTGGGAAACGCACACGGGCCGTAACGGTGCCCAAATTTAAAAACCGGTTCAGCGGTCAACGTGTTAAAAAGAAAAGAAATAACATGAAAAGAGTATAATGAACACAAATGATAAGTTATCATCAGGCCAGTTATTGTCGCCTGGGCAGTGCCACTGGGCATTGCCACCGGGCAGTGCCAGTAGGCAGTGCAACTGAAAAGTGCTACCGGACAGTGCAAGTAGGCTGTTCTCCTGAAAAGTGCCACCGGGCAGTGCTCCTAGGCAGGCAAGTAGGCAGTGCGCCCGGGCAGTGCCGCCGGGCAGTTCACGTGATCCGGCAAGTATCGTTGTCTTCCTTTGAACGCTTCTCTGTTTGTGACGGACCGCTTGTCTGCAAGACAATACAAGATTTTAGATAAAACATAATGTGTGTGTGTGTGTTCTCAGTTAACGCCGCAACGGCTGAACGGATCGGGATGAAATTTGGCGTGGAGATAGATACTACTCTGGATTAACACATAAGGTACATTGTATCGCAGTAATCGCGAGTAAAACCGCAGAGAACCGATAGTCTTTTATGAAATACGTATTCGGTACTGGAAGCTGATCAGAATGAGCCCAAACACCATCAGTCTACTGTTAGTCGCTGAGGAGTCTCTTGTCTACCCTCCGTCTCTATCAGATCAGCTCGCTTCCATGAAAATCAACATATCCCAAGTGGGCGAAAAAGAAAGAAGGTAGGAATAAAAAAGAAGAAGAAAAACACAGAAAAAAAAGACAGAAAGAATAATGAAGAAGAAGAAGAAAAAGAGGAAGGGAAAGGGAGGAAGGTAGGTAGAAGAAGTAGGCAAAAATAATGCACTTTTACATGTCAAACCCTTAAGTCTCATAAAAATAGAAAAAATTAAAAAATAAATCAAATATGATCTACTAGCTGCGCCCCGCGGTTTTACCCGCGTAGTTCCTGTTCCCGCGGGAATATGGGGATAAAAATAGCCTATGTTACTCGCTGTCAATGTAGCTTTCATAAAAACTTTCATCCCCTATTTCAAACCCTTACAATTCTTTTTTCGCATTAAAAAGTACCCTATGTCCTTCCTCAGGCTCTAGACTATCTCTGTGCCAAATTTCATTTCAATCGGTTCAGTAGTTGAGGCGTGAAAGAGCAACAGACAGACAGAGTTACTTTCGCATTTATAATATAAGTAAGGATTATAAACTAATGAACTCAAACTCAAACTCAAACCGATTATGGTTTGAAATAGGAAATTTCCCTTTCAAGCGGTGACTCATGCCTGAATCTCGCACAGGGAAAGGAAACTCCACTAACTCTGCCAGTGCTTCGGTAATGCGCCCGTCAGAGAAGATAGCAAATACTTACAATACTAGAATCTTTATCCTCCAAGAATGGCAGCGACAGCTGCCGCCCAAACAGCTTGAGGCCGAAGCGGCGCGCCGCCCCCCCGGCCGCGGGGGGCGGCATCAGGGGCGGGGGTACCTGAGGGGTAAGTATTGTATTAGGGTAACTTTTGGAATAGGGTAACTTATGGAATAGGGTAACTTTTGGAATAGGGTAACTTATGGAATAGGGAAACTATTGGAATAGGGTAACTTCTGGACTAGGGTAACTATTGTAATAGGGTAACTTCTGGACTAGGGTAACTATTGTAATAGGGTAACTTCTAGAATTTGATTACTATTATAATTGGGTAACTATTGTAGTAGGGTAACTTCTGGAATAGGGTAACTTATGGACTTAGGTAACTATTGTAGAAGGGTAACTTCTGGAATAGGGTAACTATTGTAATAGCGTAACTTCTGGAATAGGTTAGCTAGTAACTACTAGTTATATTGTCACCTCGTTCTCTTGCGGCAGTTCGACGACGCCGGTCACAGTGGTGGGGGCGCACGGATTAGGCTCTGGAAATTACAAATATGCTCATAAATATCATAAACTAGCTGTGCCCCGCGGTTTCACCCGCGTAGTTCCTGTTCTCGCAGGAATATGGGGATAAAATATAGCCTATGTTACTCGCTGTCAATGTAGCTTTCCATTAGAGAATTTTTTTGTTAAATCGGTGCAGTGGTTAAGCCGAAGCTTTACTTATTCCTATACATACTTTCATCCCCTATATTTATTTTACCCCTCAAGGGTAAAGTTTTACAAACTTTGAATGCCAAATTTATTTATATCTAATCAAATGCCTAAAAAATAAATTTCAAGCTTCTAGCTTCAAAAATGGCGATACTTCCATACAAACTTTCATTCCCTATTTCAAACCCTTACAATGCATTTTTTGCGATAAAAAGTACCCTATGTCCTTCCCTAGGCTTTAGACTATCTCTGTACCAAATTTCATTTCAATCGGTTCAGTAGTTCAGGCGTGGAAGAGCAACAGACAGACAGAGTTACTTTCGCATTTATAATATAAAAGTAAGGATGTGCCTATGAATGTGTTCAAATGTGCTCATAAACAACACAGCTTTTATCCAATGTGTGTAGTACTGTAGTGGGAGACCTCTTCTGTAAGAGGCCGCCTGGGGATGTACCACACCGCCGCCAGATATTCATCCGCCAAGCAGTAGTGTGCAAACATTACTGTGTTACGAGACTTTAGAGCCGATGTCTCAGGGTGACGAGCAGTGCAGCGCCGCGCAGGATTATGCAATGCAGTGTTCTGGGTGGTGCTGTGACTGTCATGGGCAGGCGTAGGATAGGTGAACGATGTAACGATCTCGCCACTCAGTCAAATAAAAAAAAATGACGTAGCAACCAGCATGACACGGTCACGGAGTCACGGTCTCAGATGTGGACCCCGCTTAAAGCTGGATATGTGTGTAAGTCAGAGTTGTGAGCTGGGGAGGTGTGTGTGCATATAGGAGTATTATTTTTAGTGCGAACTCAGTTTAATTTCCAGTAAGGACCGGGCGCTTACCATTATTGCGACAAACGTCTGCGCTTACGCCGTTGTTGCTCTGTTGAGGTTGCGGGCAGGTTTGCGATCCTCCCTTAAGGTATAATTTGATTTCTTCGGCTCGCTCCATGTACCTGAAAATTTGTGTTTAGCACAGTGGGCCCCCAGGTAGGCCCCCGTGGTGGATTATGGCCTAATCCTCCTCACGAAAGTGAGGGTAGACCCGCGCTCAGCAGTGGGACGATATGGGTTGACGATGATGACATCTGTAAGCGGTGGTAGCCTAGTGGGAGAACGTCCGCCTACCAAGGAGGAGGACGTGAGTTCGAATCCCAGTGCGAGCACTTCCTTTTATGTAAAACGTATGTACGTAATTATCATTCGCTTTTTGGTGGAGCATCGTGAGGAAACCCACATAGCTACCCGTGAATTATTTCAGAGGTAGGTATTTTATCCACCAATCCGGACCGGGACCCGTGGTGGATTATGGCCTAGCCGTCCTCACGAAAGTGAGGGGAGACCCGTGCTTAGCAGTGGGACGATATAAAATACAATCAATATTAACACATTCACTGTGTGTGTGTGTCTCTGTCTCTACTGTGTGTATCTCCCTCTGTATGTGTGTGTGTCTGTAAGTCTCTCTCTCTCTCTGTGTGTGTGTGAGTGAGTCCCTTGGGTGGCGCCGACCTGGCGAGCTTGGCAGAGAGCGCGGCGCGGCGCACGGCGTCGGCCTCGCTCCGCGCGCACGGCACGAGGTAGCGCAGGCTGTCCGTGTAGGCGCGCAGTGCGCCCGACAGCCGAGCCGCCGCGTCCAGCTCGATGGCCTGCTTTATGAGCGCCACAGCCTGCGTAGCGGGCGCAGCTGTTTCAATATCGCCGGCTCTTTCTAGTGAAAGAGACGGCGCTCTTCAAATTGTGGTGGGAGGCCTCTTCTGCAAGAGACCGCCTGGGGAAGTACCACACCGCCGCCAGATATTCTTCCGCCAAGCAGTAGTGTGCAAACGTTACTGTGTTCCGGTTTAAAGGGCGATCTTTCCAGCGAAATCACTGGGCATATGAGACTTTAGAGCCGATGTCTCGGGGTGACGAGCGCAGTGCGAGCAAGGATTATGCGATGCAAAGTTCTGGGTGCCACTGTAACTGTTATAGGCAGGCGTAGCGCTTACCACCAGGTGCACGACTTGCTCATCTCGTCACTCCGTCAAATAAAAAACATCTCCAAAAATTGCGTTACGTAATACTTGAACGCCCCCTAAAAAGTTGACATAAGTACTGAAAAGGTTACCTTCTCGTAGTTCTCCGGACTGGGCATGTGCTCGAGGTCCAGGTAGGGGTGCAGGAAGAACTCCTCGTAGCTGATCCTCCGCCGGGGGTCGTGCTGCAGGAGCGAGTGGAGCAGGGAGCGGCACTCCTCGGAGATTGACGAGTTGGCCGGTATCTGTAGATGGACGCGGGTTGTTAATCTTGTTCGTGTTAGTGAGTGACTGAGTGTGAGTGAGTGAGTGTTAGTGAGCTAATGCGTGAGTGAGTGTTATTTAGTGAGTGAGTGAGTGAGTGTTAGTGAGCTAATGCGTGAGTGAGTGTTATTTAGTGAGTGAGTGAGTGAGTGTTAGTGAGCTAATGCGTGAGTGAGTGTTATTTAGTGAGTGAGTGAGTGAGTGTTAGTGAGCTAATGCGTGAGTGAGTGTTATTTAGTGAGTGAGTGAGTGAGTGTTAGTGAGCTAATGCGTGAGTGAGTGTTATTTAGTGAGTGAGTGAGTGAGTGTTAGTGAGCTAATGCGTGAGTGAGTGTTATTTAGTGAGTGAGTGTTAGTGAGTGAGTGAGTGTTAGTGAGCTAGTGAGTGAGTGTTATTTAGTGAGTGAGTGAGTGAGTGTTAGTGAGCTAATGCGTGAGTGAGTGTTATTTAGTGAGTGAGTGAGTGAGTGTTAGTGAGCTAATGCGTGAGTGAGTGAGTGAGTGTTAGTGAGCTAATGCGTGAGTGAGTGTTATTTAGTGAGTGAGTGAGTGTTAGTGAGTGAGTGAGTGTTAGTGAGCTAGTGAGTGAGTGTTATTTAGTGAGTGAGTGAGTGAGTGTTAGTGAGCTAATGCGTGAGTGAGTGTTATTTAGTGAGTGAGTGAGTGAGTGTTAGTGAGCTAATGCGTGAGTGAGTGTTATTTAGTGAGTGAGTGAGTGAGTGTTAGTGAGCTAATGCGTGAGTGAGTGTTATTTAGTGAGTGAGTGAGTGAGTGTTAGTGAGCTAATGCGTGAGTGAGTGTTATTTAGTGAGTGAGTGAGTGTTAGTGAGTGAGTGTTAGTGAGTGAGTGAGTGTTAGTGAGCTAGTGAGTGAGTGTTATTTAGTGAGTGAGTGAGTGAGTGTTAGTGAGCTAGTGAGTGAGTGTTATTTAGTGAGTGAGTGAGTGTTAGTGAGCTAATGCGTGAGTGAGTGTTATTTAGTGAGTGAGTGTTAGTGAGCTAATGCGTGAGTGAGTGTTATTTAGTGAGTGAGTGAGTGAGTGTTAGTGAGCTAATGCGTGAGTGAGTGTTATTTAGTGAGTGAGTGAGTGAGTGTTAGTGAGCTAATGCGTGAGTGAGTGTTATTTAGTGAGTGAGTGAGTGAGTGAGTGTTAGTGAGTGCGTGTATGTACCTGTATCGGCGCCTGTCTCTGTATCTTGTCGACGAGTTCTTTGAATGTACTGGACGAGTAGGGCGCTTTGCCGAACAGACATTCGTACAGTATGACGCCTGGAAATAACCAATAGTTTTCCATCAGAAAATATTTGTTTACGGAGGCCCTAGTCAACCACCAGTAGTGCAAGTGAGCACGGTGGTAACTTCTTTCGGTGTATTTCTGCACCTTAGGCAACAAATCACGCATGGATGAAAGAATAATTCATCAAATTCTAACGTTAGGCCTAGTGAGTTTTTTTTTCCCCAACAAATTCCCTAAGGTTTCCGTGTCCCCAAAGTTCCTCAAAAATATAATTTCCCCGAAATTGAGAAACAATACCCAATCTAATATAGAGACTCCCCAATTTTTTCGTGTCCCCAAAATTGCGAATTATAACCCAATTTAGAGACTCCCCAATTATTTCGTGACGCTCGCCTAGTACGTAATAAAAAATGAAAAAAAAATGTAGAGGACTCCCCAAAATGTTCCCCGATTATTTCGTGTCCCCAAAAGTCCTCCGAAATTGCTATAAAATACCCAGTCTAGCGACATTGCCACCTATACGGCAGGCGCAGTACGTACCGACGCTCCACAGGTCGACAGAGGGGCCGCGCTCCCCTGCGATCATCTCCGGCGCCATGTAGAGCGGGGAGCCGCGCACCCCGCTCCACTCCGCTGACATGTACTGAGCGAACCTTAAGCAAACGAATGAGCCTTCAGAAAAAACCGCATCAAAATCGGACGATCCCCGACACAGTTTGCAAAACCCAAATCATTCATAGCAAGTAGGAAAAAATTATGCACTTTTACAAGTCAATCACATAAATCTCTTAAGAAAAAAAAATAACATACACAATGACTATTGATAATGATATTTTGATGCACGCCTACACCGTCTCTCCTTCACTATGGGTGGTTGACTGGTAGAAAATGCTCTTAGCGTTAAGTCCGCCATTTGTACTAGTAAAGTTAATCTGTGCAATAAAGTATTAAATAAAGAAATAAATAAATCTCTTATACATAGAGAAAAAATTGAAAAAAAAATCCAACATCAACTAAACCAGAGGTTCCCAAACATTTTTTTCTCAATAGACCCCTTTCAAAATTTATCTGGTTCCAATGGACGGGGGTCCATTTTCTACCATATTCCAATTCATTTCCTAGCATAAATTATTTATTGTCGCGCCAACGTAGACCGCCGTCGAGTCTCCCGTGGACCCCTGGGGGCCACCTGGACCGCTTTGGGAACTGAGGCACTAATGTAATGGTTACTCGACTTATCATCAGGTGAGAATGCGATCAAATGCTTGGCTATCTATATAATGCTTGGCTACTAATATATAAAGCTGAAGAGTTTGTTTGTTTGAACGCTAGGATCTCAGGAACTACTGGTCCGAATTGAACAATTCTTTTTGTGTTGAATAGTCCATTCATCGAGGAAGGTTATAGGCTATATAACATCACGCTACGAGCAATAGGAGCGGAGCAGCAATGAAGAATGTGGCAAAGACAGGGGAAAATATATTGCTTTTAAGAGAGTTATTGCAGGAAAACTTGAATTATGCGGGTGAAACCGCAGGGCGCAGCTAGCTGAAACTTTTATTGTAATAACAACAGCATAATGTACACAATTGAAACAATAAAATATTCTGATTCTGATTCTAGTTCAAAATTAAAAAAAAAAACACTCACCCAAAATCGGCTACTTTTAAAATGTATTTTCCATCGGACCCTTTGTGCAGAAGCAAGTTGTGTGGCTTAAGGTCCATGTGTGCTATGCCTGAAACACACCACCTAAATATTTATAAATGTATCGAACATCATTTTCAAACATCTAGTTTTAAGATATGTTTGTATTATTTTGCAGTGAATAATTTATTTTTTTCATTTTTTCGTTTTTTTTTTTTTTTTCATTTACAAACACACCCACACAAACAAAGAAACAAAAAAAGACCATCCATGTTCATTCATTCAAGTTTATTTTTAACAAAATAGTCCACGCGTGTGTTTTCACCCAACAGTGTAATGGTACAGTGCAGTGTGTTATTCCCAGCGTTCCCAATAACCGCCCCACTAGTGGGGAAGATGGGAATTATTATTCCCGACACCCACTAACAAAGCTAGTGGGGAAATGGGATATTCAAGCGTCCCCGATAACTATTTCAACAATGGCGACGCTGGGGTTAATAATATTTATGAATTTAATTCAAACACGTTTCACTGCTGAAAACACACACGTCTTTGTTTTTATAATGTTACGGCAAACGAAAACACGGCTGGCGTGCGAGCCCGCACTGCTGTTTTGTCAATTTTATCACACCAGTTGTGTGCGCCCGCACAGCTGATTGAGTTTAGTTACGACACGACGCCAGTAAACAGTGATCAAACACGTTGTTTGAAGATTTGCAAAAGAGCCAAAAAAAGTGGAACGGTTCAGCAGTGAATGTGGAACTTCTAATGTAATAAATACCTTTTTCATGGAGAAACTTGAGCGCCGAGGCTAGTTGCTGCAAAAAGTACTGCACCTGTGGGCAGCTGTCGATAAATATAGTGCGCTACCGCCAGGGACATAGCGGGACATTCCCAGCACCCCCACAGCCACTACCTCCCCACATGTGGGGACTCTGGGAATTATGTGACAAAGTTTGCAATAACCTCCCCACAAGAGGGGACTCTGGGAATTATATGACCAAAATTCTCAATAACCTCCCCACAAGTAGGGACTATGGGAATTATGTGACCAAAGTTCTCAATAACCTCCCCACGAATAGGGACTCTGGGAGTTATGTGACCAAAGTTTTCAATAACCTCCCCACAAGTGGGGACTCTGGGAATTATGTGACCAAAGTTCTCAATAACCTCCCCACGAATAGGGACTCTGGGAGTTATGTGACCAAAGTTTTCAATAACCTCCCCACAAGTAGGGACTCTAGGAATTTATGTAACCAAACTTTGCATTGCATAATCCTGAACGGCACTGCAATGCGCTCGTCACCCTGTGACATCGGCTGTAAAATATCACATGCCGAGTAATTTAGCTAGAAACAGTGCCCTTCAAACCGGAACATAGTAATGTTTGCACACTTGCTTAGGGGTGAATATCTGACAAAGGCGTGGTACTTCCCCAGGCGGATAGTATAGGCGGTAGCTCCTGTGGGATAGTACTCAACGCAGGTGAAACCGCCGGACGCAGCTAGTACATACATAATGTCAGAAAAACATCCTCTTTTTGGGCGGTTGGGTTGTAAAGTATTTTCTATTCTATACTAATGATGATGGCCTTATTGTCGTATCCGACAAGACACCTTTTTATTTTACCTCTTAGCGTGCGCCCTGATATGGCTCGCTAGGCCGAACTTTCTTGTAAATGTGGGATCACACATGGCGCAGTGGAGCTGACCTGGGGGCCTACCATGACGTCTTATAGCGATTCAGTTCAGGAACTAAACTGAGCCGCGTCGCATAATCGTACCGTGACGTCTTATTTTTTATGTTCCTGCCATTTTCAACCTTAACTGGATGCAGTTTAGGTCCTCAACTGAATCGCTATAAGACGTCATGGTAGGCCTCCAGCGCTGTTGTGCGTGTAATCGTAGGAGGGCTTGGGTCGAGCCTTTCGGTTTAGGCGTTTTCCGGCAAGAACAAGATCTATACTAGTTAATTTTTTTGTATTTTAATACATTTTGGCGTCAATTAAGAGTTATCTATCGATCTATACTTATAAAGTGCAATAGTGACCTGTTTCTCCGGCAGGCGTCCGTACCGGTGGATGTATTTGGAGAGGTCGCCTCCGCAGCAGTATTCCATTATAATATAGATGTTTCTGGAATCAACGGTGGAACATTTTAACACATTCACTGCTGAACTGTTTTACGTTTTTAGCTCTTTTGCGGATCTTCAGACTACAATTATGTGTTTAGTGGCGTTACGTCGTAACTAAACTCAATTAGCTGTGCACATAGCTGTTGTAATAAAATTGTCAGCATTGTTGGGTTTGCAGCTAGGTGTTTCCGCTTGCCGTAAGGTAGTAAAAACAAAGACGTGTGTTTTCAGCTGTCGACATGTTAATACGATTTGATATTTCAATTGGACAAAGGAATTAACGGAGTATTGGACAAGAGGAACGCAACAATCTCTGGTCAGACCAGCAGCCTGATGGTCGGACGACATAGTAAAGCACACTGGGACAGACTGTTTATGTTTATTCCACTGAGTGTCGAGACAAGCACGTCGTTCACCTAATGGTGAGCGCTATGCCTGTCCATAACAGTTCCAGTGCCACCTAGAACTTTGCGTTGCATCATCCTGCACTGCGCTTGTCAACTGGAGACGTCAATTCTAAAGTCTCATAAAGTCCAGTAATTTCACTGATAGCGTTGCCTTCAAAGCTGAACACAGTCATGTTTAGACACTACTGCTTGGCGGATGAGTATAGGAAGAGGCCTCCCACTACACTACTTTACATTTATTTATTTATTCCAATATACAGTGCCTTGACGGGTGTTTCTAAAGCCAACTAAGAACTAACACAGTTAAAGGCAACATCTGTAAATGTCACTAAAGAACATGTAAAAATGTCCAGCTCGCTGTGCTCAGCGTAGATTCGATTCAGCAATCGAAGAGCCCAAGTAATACATGCTTGGTGGAGCACATTGGTTCTTCCGACTGACACCGTGTACAATTTGCGAAATAATATTATAGTGTGGATAATAATGAGGTTAGAGGTTACTAGCCAAAGAGTTTCTTACCGGTTCTCCTCTGTTGCATGTACGCTGATAACGGTGGGAGTTAGTGAACTTTTCTGACAACCCTCTCGGGGCTCATGAGAATGAAGATATCGACGCTAGAAAGCGTAAACGCTGTAACCATGAAACGCAAAATTGTTCACCAAACTTTTTGTTTGTTGAAAAAATATCATAACTCAATATCTACTCGACCTAAAAACGTAAATTTTGGATATTTGGTGTGTTACATACAAAGCTACAATACTGCTACCTTGGTTATATCCTAAAGTTCCTAGGGGACGTTGAAATGTGGGTTACAGCGTTTGTTTCCAAATATGTAAAAAAAGTATCTTCGGGTCGGTCAAAGGGTTACAGCGTTTACGCTTTCTAGCGTCGATATGTGGCTTTGACATAGCCGTTTTTCTTACTTATCGTCCCAGGTGAAGTTATGCATCTTCACGATGTGCGGATGGCTGAGCGTCTTCATCAGCCGAATCTCGGAGATGAGGTTGTCTACTGCAGAGCCCGAGTGCTTCACACGAGACTTGTCGACGCACTTCACGGCTACCATCATGCGGCCGCCCACCTGGAGTTATATTTTGTTCGGGATATTAACACTTTCACTGCTGAGCCGCTTTTCTTGTCTAGCCACGTGTGCGGCTAACACCACAGTCATGTTTCCCGCACTCACGGCTTGTTATGAAAAACACCACAGTTGTGTTTTCAGCGGTGAACATGTAAATAGCTATTTTATGTGTATTGCAATTGAATGATAAAAGGTCCTATCCTCAGCTCTGCACTCATAGAGCAGAAAAGAGACCTCTCTATTAATTTTTTCTTTCTTTTCGAGTTTTCGGGTAATGCTCTTAGCGTTAAGTCCGCCATTTGTACTAGTTAGTTAATCTGTGCAATAAAGCATTGAATAAATAAATAAATATGGCGGGGAGTGACAAGAAAAATAATTTAATTTTGACTTTTTTCCAGTTGGAACAAAGCTGGACGAGGAAAAGGGAATAACTCTGATATTTTAGGTAAAAAAAAAAAAGAAAAAATAACGTATATAAAATTTGTTTTCAGCATTTTTAAAGTATGCTCTTTTAATGAACTATTCAATACCGGGAAAAAACTAAATTAATCTTATTTAGATAAGGATTTTCAGGAAATAATTTACTTTCGTAAGCTGAATTGAAGGTCGCCTTTTTAAACGGTTTCTTTCAATTCTACGGTATCTTAATTCAAATGTTATACATTCTAAGATTATAAAACTTCCAAATGACTTCAAAATAAGTAATAATATAAGGAGATAAGTTGCAGGAAACTAGAAAATCATCTTTGTTTACACTTAACCAGTGAGAGCTGGTTTTACCTTGTTATAAGCCTTGTAAACGGTGGAATAGCTGCCGGAACCAAGTTTTTCAGTCACGACATATCCTTCTATTTTCGGAAAAGCCATTTTCCATAGCTAATTATTTTGTTTTAATTTGAAAACAAGTAACTTTTTCAAAAATATTCATTTTCTTTTTGTTTTTTTTTGTACGACGTCCGTCCACGAATGAGAAATTGACATTGACAGCTTTATTCATTTGACGTTGAAATTGCTTTATTTTTGAACGTTTTTATCTAAAAGGTATTGTGTAAAAACAAGGATAAAGATGTACGTGACTGTAAACAAATGATTTCCATAACTAGTATTTCCCGTTGAATGAAATGTGAAACGTACCACATTAACAATAATCTTTAAATATTTTAATACTTGACACTCTTTAAATGCATAAATCAGGCGAAGCCAAAACAAAAGAAATCTTTTGATCTTTGGGTTTCACCCATGATTGGTGTATGGATAAACTCATTGCGAGGTGTAAGTTCGATTCCCACGCATGGCAAATACTTAGTGAACTAGAGATATTCGCATTGAGTGTGTCTATGCCACGCCCATACTACTATAATGGTCTGCGAGTTCCTGATTCCCAAGATGCAATGATTTCAAAAAAACTTAACGGCTGGTATATTATAGATAGATAGATAGATAGATAAACTCTTTATTGAAACACCACAGAACAAAGAAAACTTAAAACTAGAACAAAACAAATTTTACAATTAGTGTCACAATGGGCGGTCTTATCGCTCAGAGCGATCTCTTCCAGACAACCATGCACGGAGAGGAGTAATTAAGACATCGGACGGTGGCTTTCTTTATATACATAGAATAAATAAATAGATACATATACACAAAATAAACTTAAATACATAGTAAAGTAATAGATAAACTTAATATATACCCTAATATAATAAACATACATACTAATACAAATATATTATATACCTACTATTAATAAACATACGTACCTACGAATACAAATGTATAATATGCAGCAACTAGACAATTAATTCAGAAGATAATATAGTGCTTAATAAAAATAAAGGAGGTTAATCTTAAATCCAAAAAAGAAAACTGTAATTATGACAGCATGGTTTTTTTACAAAGGCCACAATGCGCAAACCGCAGCATCGCCACAAAGAAAAAATCTTGAGTACTTTGCGAGGGAAATACCTACTTTAAATATTCTGTGGCGAAGATGCGACAGACCATCAATCAAATTGTTCATACACCCAACGGTTTAATTTAGTCAACATCCTCATAGGACTATTCCGTAGCTACGCATTGTGAACAAACGACTTAAACAAACCCTTTTTTGTTTGGCATCAGAGAATCCAGAGATACTAGTCCTGCAAACATAATTATTTTACCCTCGGACAAGCTTAAACCGCTCTTAACCCAAACAGGCAGAGTTTAATATGTTAATTCAACGGAGCGACACCGACATAACAATGTAGTGTCCTGCAAAAATATTCTTTGTAACCGAAAAGTTGAAAATGAACCTTACTTCTTTGTGGTAAGGTACAAGATATTCCCCAATCCCGCATGCAGGATGGTGCGGCAGGATGCTGCAAAGTTGTACGCATGGCCAGTACGTACACAGTGGCCGGGCCAGACGGCGCTGCGGAAAGCGCGCGAAAATCCGCAAAAAGTTTACTATCGAAAACTTTGTGACATTTGTTGTGATTTTTTTTTAATGACGCAATGTTATTTTATTAGGGCTTACCTATTTGGTTAGTGTTCAAAAAGGCTTTTTACTTAGGTTTTTATGTACATAGTAACACCTATGTTACCTCTTATTCTTATCAAATTAAAGATAGCTCCGTCTCAGCATAGTGGTTGATGCGATTTTTTTTACGAATGATAACTCTGGATGGACATTGGATCAACAAGGTGTCCCTAATGAAAAACTAAATATTAATGTGAATGATAATTTTTGAGACACCTGTGTGTAGCAAAACGATTGAACGCCAAAAACCTCGCTCACATAAGTTCATAAACATAATTTTAATTAAAATTAGCGTAGACATTCCAGCATCGCTACTCTCTACTCTCTAGCTACAACCTAACGCAATAAAATAAACAAAATAATTTTATTTCGTGGCTATAACCTCTGAAATAGGCGTATTATACCTCGCTTAGTTAGCACTAGCTTCGCCCCGCGGTTTTATTCGCAGCTTTCAGGTTTTCAGTGTAAACTTTGACACCCTATTAGATTTTATGATAAAAAGTAAGTTCCGTCATAGAATATACTATACGATATAGATAGCCCACTTCTACTTTACAATCTGTCTGTCTTTAGGTAGTTTGGGGATCGTAATAAAAATAATTATGTAGCTTTATTGTAGTTAATTATTATTTTTCTAGTTGCTTACTAATAAAATTCTATTTACTATGTTTAGAATCACAATAAAATAATTGTCTCCTCTTTGAAACCCAATACTGTTACGTAGAAATTTTATCTTAATTGAAGTTAAGAAATTTATTTTAATTGCCATTATCGTGGTACGGTGAGCAACAGATCTTGATGCTTTGTATTGTATTTGTTTTCTTTTGGGATCTGGCTTCGCGTGGTTTGTGCATTTATCAGTCAGTGACAAGTATTGAAGTTTTTAAGATTGTTTGCTATATTAAAGTAAAAATGTCGAGGCCCATTCGTTTATTAGCCTAGTGAATAGTATTTTTATTATAAAATTCTATCCTTGAAAGGGTAAAATGGGGTATTAAAGTTTTCAAAAAATCTAAAAAAATCTGCAGTGTGCAGGTAGTTTTTTTTGTAGTGGTCAGTGAGTAACTCCACCCAAAAAGGCAAGGTTTATTGTCATAAACCTAACTAGCCAGTTCTTTGTGGGGATTCGGCAATTACAAATGGCAAAAGACAAAATCTCTAACAAAAATGTCTGTCTACTTTCTTTATTAAACAACTTCAAAAAAGAAGGCGGTTCTATGTTTGTCTGTGCATATTTTTTGTTTTTACCCGACTGCACTAGCAGAATAGAAAAGAATAGAATAGAATAGAAAAACTCTATTCTATTCTATTTCTATTCTATTCTATTCTATTCTATTCTATTCTATTCTATTCTTTATTGTACACCAGAAACAAAAATAAACACAGTACAGAAGAATTACAATAGGTAAACTAGGGTAGTACAATGGGCGGTCTTATCGCTGAAAGCGATTTCTTCCAGACAACCTTTGGATGGACAGTAAAAAACATTTTTCGATAGTTATGTTTTTTTTTCTTTAATTTCAACTAGTGTGTCCTAAAATGGCCTTCAGATGCTTAAAATAAGAAACATATCATTACCTGTGATTTTGTTTTATGTGAACACAAAATTATATAAATAACTGAGATAATTTCGATAAAAAAAGTTTTTGAGTGATGTACGGTGTGATGGCGGGATCGAAGCCGGGCGCGGCTGTCAAGGTTACACCGGGAAAGGAGCAGGTAAGGGATTTACAAGGGATTTTTGACTGAAAACTTCTTTACGCATACTAGGATTGGGGAGTGAGATGGTGAATGCGTTACAAAAAATGTGTTACGTTACGTAGAGAGAGGAGTTACGTTTCGTATATATTTTTAAATATCTCTTAAGAAAATGTTTTTTGAAATAAGTATATATATTTTAAATAATTTTTGGCGCGAAATACAGTCTCGTTTATATTAGTGACCCGGTATAGCTCTGAAAACGTAAAAACTGTTTGTAATTTATCTTAAGGTGGTTCGTTTCTGTTATGGCGGAAAATTAAAATTTCAAAAACGAAAAAACTGTTTTAAATTTAAATTTTCCGCCATGACAGAAACGAACTACCTTAAGAAGTAGTACTTCAGCCTAGTACCAATTCGTTTTGTTGGTTTAAAGTTTCAAATAATAGCTCAAGAGAGCTTCTATGACCTTCAATTTTATAGTCTCACTATCCCCTGTATCCCCCAATACATGTAAAAGTATCAAACTATTTCAAGCGTGGTACGACTTCGGCCTCTTTACAGCGTTGCAGAATACAGGCTGGTTACAAACTCAACTTTACGACGCTCTGTGGTCGCGTAGTTTTTAAAACTTAACGTAGGTCGTAGACAAAAAGTTTTTATTGGTTTGCACCCGCAGCGTCTCTGGTCGTTAAAAATTTTGAGAAGTTAATTAATTCTACTAAAACCGAAAATGAAATGTTTTTTTTTTTGGTACCTAGGCTACCTATTTAATCTCAAGCCTGTTTGCTTACGAGTGTGAGCTAATAAGTATGAATGGATACAAACCTAAAAAATATGAATCGATTGACGCAAGAATCATCAAAATCGGCCCACGCGTTTGGTCTCTAGAACGCAAGATAGGAACAAACATACAATAGACTGATAAACACAATACCTTCCTTTGCGTCGCACAATCAGGTCCAAAACGTTCCATTTCTTGGTCACAACTGCGTCGCGCATTCGTGTAAAATGTAAATATTTTTTGCAATGCGCCTCTGGAACCCGCAAAATCATTCCCCGGCGTCATAAAACGCCCGAACTCAAGTCATCGCACGAACAAAACACAAAGCCGCTCCAAAATATTCAGAATTCTAACAAGTAGGTAACACGAAGTAATTCTCGGATGCAAGCGAGTTAAACTTTCAGCCGCTAGGGGCCGCAGCAGTTATTATTAATTGTAACAACTGTTTCGTCCGCATTTCACAAGGATGTTTGAGCCATTTTCTGTTTGGGCGATCCCCACGGACTGTCCCACCAGTGGGGTCGATGGGTTTTTTATTTTCCAGCGTCCCCGCTGACAATTTTAGCAGTGGAACATGCGAGGAATATATTATTTCGCTGGAAGCAATTTATTCTTATTAATATCCTTAGGGGAACGCTGGGAAAAATAATGCTCAGCATCCCCACTATGCTCGTTTGTGTGACAGGTTCGGTACTGAGTCATGAAACAATTTTTTTGAAACTCAAATAATATTGCAAGTAGGCTAATATAATGCACTTTAACAAGATATACACAAAGAGATAAAAAAAAACAAATATGACCAACTAAACTAATTTGCGGCTTGAGTTTGAAAAAGGACATTTCCCTTTCAAGTGGTGACTCATGCCTCCAATCTCAATCTTGCACAGAAAAAAGAAACTCCAGTGACTCTACCAGTGCTTCGGAAATACGCCCATGAGAGAATATTACTTACATAGACTTAGGGTTACTTACATGGACTCTGACTCCTACCTAGTAATCCCTATATGTAAGGAATCTGAAACTACGAGGATCATGCTCCCACTAACAATCAAGCTCAGAGCAAACATCTGTGGTTCACACAAATATTTGCTTTGCGTAGGATTGAACGCGCAACCTCACGTTTGGAGTCAGCTCATTACCCACTTCGCCACGGAGGCCGTCTCATTTCATTAATTTGTTAGACGGTGCCCCTTTATGTTAATGAAACGCCTTCTGGGACCGTAGTCCGTACATGTGGGCCGTTGCCTGATTACATACAACTTTGTAGTAGCGACAGCAATAGCAAAGCAATTACAAAGAGATCAATAGCAAAATGTCACGTGCCACCCAGAACTTTGCATACCATAATCTTGCGCGGCTCTGCACTGCGCTCTTTACCCTGAGACATCGGCTCTAAAATCTCATATGCCCAGTAATTTCTCTGGGGACGTGCCCTTCAAACCGGAAAACAGTAATGTTTGCACACTTCTGCTTGACGGATGAATATCTGGCGGCGGTGTGGTACTTCCCAGGCGGTCTCTAGCAGAAGAGGCCTCCCACTACTAAACTATACTACTATTATAGTATGGCCACTAGCGATGGAGCTTTGACAGTTTTAAAAAGTGACGTTTGACAATGATGAGTGATTGCGGGATTTACGTCTGTCGCAAGTCTCTCGTGAGATTCGTAATAAGGTAACGGGCGTTTTAAATGAAACAGCGTACAGACGAGTAATTATATAAAACATTGGGTCGTACAAAAACTGTTGATTGGTCTGTTTAGTTTCTACCCGCGGGCCGCGTCGTTTAGCTTGTTGAGCGTTCTTGCTTTTAGGCATTTTTCTTCAAAACTGTTTGATTGATTTTGATGCGGCGACTGTTTACTTACATACATACATTTACGTATTATATTGTATTCTATTCTACGTCTTTTCTCCGTTGGGATAGGCAGAGGCAACATGCCACTTTCCACATGCCACGATCCTGACGCCTCTTTCGCTTCTTCCACTTTCATGAGTCCCTTCATACATGCTCGTCGCTCGTCGATTATAGGTACGTTTGACTTGGCCTTTCCATAGACAACGCCATTTAAACTTTGATAATTAACTTTGGTATTATTGGAAATATTTAATTTACCTATCAAAATATTTTGTAAAAAGAATCGAGTATCTGAACAAAAGCTATATATAATTATTTTTGTTATTATTCGGCTTTGGTTTTCGAAGCGATAAATTCTCAGCTCGCTGGAATGTTGCCAGCATTAAAACAAAGTACATTACCATGGCAAAATAAAGTGTAAATTGTCCGGAACATCTGCTGGGGTGATGCTGTGTTGCCACTTCAGCTAAATTACATCACATTACACTAATATTATAAACTATAGCTGCGTCCCGTGGTTTCATCCGCCGTTTCGACAAACTTACGATACTTATGTATGCCAATAACTCTGTGGTTATGTCTTCCATTCGATTAAGCAATTACATCTAGCGCTGCGCGAATCCAAGATGTTGAGACAATCTAAGGAAAACTATTCGGTGCAATTAAAAATCGATTTTATAAACATCTCGGTCCCGAACCATCGAGATATTTTCCGTTTTTTCAGAATCGATTGAATTGCCGCCACTGCGTTCTTCGCTCGCTCGTGTCCTGTCGTCCGCGGTCTTTTTTTATTATTTGATAAGTGACGAGACGAGCAAGTCGTTCACCTGATGGTAAGCGTTACGTCTGCCCATAACAGTTAAAGTGCCACCTAGAACTTTGCATTGCACAATCCTACACTGCACAGCGCTCGTCGTTTTGAGTGGCGCTGTAACTGTTATGGGCAGGCGTAGCGCTAACCATCAGGTGAACGACTTGCTCGTCTCGTTCCTCAGTCGAATTAAAATAGATAACCCCACAAAACAAACTAATCGGAAAGTAAGTTAAGTTTAAGTGGTTTTTATTCTTAATGTGTGTTTAAGTTTTAGTTTTAATTATTTTTCTATTTAGTTATTGTTATTTAGGTTGTGTCCATCAATATATTGTTTATCGGAATTAAATTTTCGCTTAACAACAATTGGTTAACGAACTTGTACACGCCGCGGCGGCGGCGGCCCAGCATAGTTTTGAAACAATGGTTGATTTATGTTCCCTGGACTCCCCGATTGTATCGGCGATTGCCGTGATCAATGTACCGTAGTGTTGCCAGCGGTAATAATTCTCCGCATATGTTGGTAAAGCGGAAACGTTCCACGGAATATTTACATTAAAAAGCTTAACAAAGACAACGAATGTTATAGACAGTTTTTACTGCGCCCCGTGATTTTACCCGCGTAGTTCCCGTTCCTGTGGGAGTACGGGGATAAAACATAGCCTATGTTACTCGCTGATAATGTAGCTGTCTATTTGTAAAAGAATCTTCAAAATCGGTTTAGTGGTTTAGACGTAAAAGCATAACAATGACAACCTTTTACACTAACCACTCAGTCTAGCTCCGAAAACGAAAAAACTGTTTATAATTAAATTTACCGCCATATGCGAAACGTTCCACCGTAACTCTATGAATGTTTATCTATTGTTATTATTTATTTATGTTACTACTTAGTGTGTGTAGTTGCGGACGTTCTTCCACTAGGTTATCACCGCTTTAGCATTTACATCCGGCATATTTGCTGGAATCAGTGCCCTTCAAACCGGAACACAGTAATGTTTGCACACTTGTGCTTGGTTGGTAATCTGGAGGCGGTGTGGCACTTCCCAAGGCGGCCTCTTGCAGAAGAGGTCTCCCACTACAAATGCTTTGCTATTTAATTTATGCCATTGCTTATCTGTGGAGGCCTGCGTTGAATAAAATGGACGCATTGCAGTGCTGGAGCAGATGGCACGTTTGCCGCCCCCGGGACGCCAGTAGGGTTCAATAGACCATTTAAATTATCTTACTTATATTTTAGCTATTGTAGTTTTTGAAGTTAAACTTCTTTACGCACGCTTGACTTGGGGAGTCAGCTGGTGAATGCATGACGAGAACGTTACGAAAAGTGTGATGAGAGGGAGATATAAGTTAGTGAAGATAGAAAGAGAGAGTTAGGTTTTGTTTATTATTAAAATATCTTTTATGTTCTTTTACGTTCAGTGCTGAAAACACAACTGTCGTGTTTTTCATAACGTGCCGCGAGTGCGAGAAAACACAGCTGTTGTGTTTGTTGTATGGCAAAACGCTATGGACTGTGCAGAGCCACACCCGTAGCTAGACAACCAAATCGGCTCAGCAGTTAAAAGTGTTAATTTAAATACATTTCAATAAGGTTAGTCAGGAGTTTGTTTCCTTAATGCTTGGAAGTTACTCTATTAAGAGTTTACGATCCGTCCTTAGTGCTGCCAGTACTGGGTGCAATCTGGAAACTTCGGAGGGTTTCGGGGCAGTGTTGCCACTTCAGCCCTGCTCGGCTTAGGTCTAGCACTTTTTGAAGTAAAACTTCTTGACGCACGCTTGAGTTGGGGAGTAAGCTGGGGATTGCGTTACGAAAAGTGTGATCGGGTGTGAATGGAAGTTGAGAGGGAGATATAAGTTAGTTTTTGTAAAGTATATTTTTTTGGTAATACGTGTCACCAACTTCAAAAAAGTTTTTCTTCAATCGCGTGTAAAGATTGCACGCGCACTCTTTTTTTTTATAAAATCAATTAATTATTTCAAGTAGGCAAAAACAACGCACAACTTATAAGTCAACAGTCCCAGATCTTAATTTTTTATAGGCGGGGCAAAAACTGAATATGCCCCCCCCTTAATTGTACTATTATTTATTCTGTGGTCAAGATGATGAGCTGTCTATTCATCTGCAAAGTGTGAATTTGGCCTCCCTCTGGTCTTGCCGCCCGGGGAATGGGCCCCAGCTTGCCCCTAGATCACATTATTATTTTAGAATTATTTATGGTTTTTAAAGAAGTATTTATCATCAAGGATTGATTAACAGTGTGGGGAGCCTTTGTTTTTTCGTGACGAGTGAGTGACGAGAGTTTCGAGTGAGTGACGAGACGAGCAAGTCGTTCACCTGGTGGTAAGCGCTACGCCTGCCCATAACAGTTACAGTGCCATTCAGAAATTTGCGTTGCATAATTCTGCGCGGCGCTCTGCGCTCGTCACCCTGAGACATCGGCTCTAAAGTCTCATATACCCAGTAATGGCGCTGGAAACAGTGTTCTAATGAGGTTTAATGTAAAATAATAATAATAAAAACTCATTATTAGCCCTTAGCTTCTTTGGGCTATATCCAGCCTTTTCTAGCTTGTCCCTAGTCGCTAGCCCCTTTTTAAAAGCTAAGATGGCAACACTGTTTGGGAGAGCGCTGTGCGAGTACTCGCCACTAAACTTAATGGATTATTTTACGCTCTCAAATTTCTAAACTCCGTTTTATATCCTAAAATATATACTTAGTAAGTTCGCCGCGGTTTCACCCGCGTTATATTATCCCACAAGACAATTTTCTAACCTTCCGTCTCTATCAGATCGCGGGTGAAACCGAGTGCGTTGCTGGTAGGTATATAATAAGAAGCGGCGTGTGTCGTGGTGGAGGCGTCGTTGTTAATCACCCCACGGCTCGCTTCCAAGATTAACTGATGAATGTTTAATCCAGTAGCGACAGGCACGCACAGGTTATCTCACTAGTCCATGTGTTGGGAGAAACCATAGGTTTATTCATGACAAAACTCAAATGGTTTATTGCAAGTGGGCTTAAATAATGCACTTTTACAAGTGAAACACACGGAGAAAAATAAAAAGTTGGTTTACGGACGATAGTTTAACGTGATGACGTCATAACAAAACATTGATGAAATGATTGCATACTTTTATGAATGAAATTGAATCATTTTTAATAATAAAATAATTAATACTTGAAATATACTAGTATCTGATTTTTAAAATGCAAGAATAATTAACCTGTCAAGAAGAGAAGAGAGATAGGCGCGGCGCAAGCGTACAATGAGTGTTACGGGACAATGTGTCAACTTTTTCGTGCATGCAGCCGGCATTCATCGATTTATTAGACGTTGTCACGTAAAATAACAAAATGTGTGCTGGGACACATACTTAAAATTAAAAAAACCTTCAACTAAAAATAAATAAAAAAATGATTGTTTTTTTTCATAAGGTATTTTAAAACTCATACCTAACGTAACTATTTTCATCTTCACTAACTTATATCTCCCTCTCAACTTCCGTTCGCCTCGCCCGATCATATTTTTCGTAACGCATTCGCCAGCTTACTCCCCAAGTCAAGCGTGCGTAAAGAAGTTTAACCTCAAAAATAAATCAAATATGATCTACTAAACTAAACTGATGGTTATCTAATTATGGTTTGAGCTTGAAATTTCCCATTCAAGTGGTGACTCATTTCTGAATCTCGCACTTGAAAAGGAAACGGAAATATGTCCGATACTAGGTAACACATAAAACAATAATTGGAAATCCTCGGTCCGCGAATCGGGCCACGCTGAGAAATCTCCCAACTTGGCACCAAATTTCATTTATTGACTGATTTTTGAGATGAGGTTAAAAAATCGGGTGCTATTAAAATTTTAGGTAGGTACCTCTACGCCACTGAAAACCTTTTTTGTTTACAGAATGTTGAAGAAAAAGATGTCAGGAAAAAGAAACGCGGGCTTACGGAGAAAATCATGGATTATGTGAAAACACGGCTGAATCCGCAGCCTGGTAAGTTCCATTACAGTTTAAAACATCTTCTGAACATAATTTGTTACAAACTTACAAACTTATGAAATATTGACTTTTACGCCATCTTTTGGTATTGTGACGAACTAGCAGCGGTGAAAGGCTCGCGTTGCCTTAGCTGTAACTAATGAAGAACTTCGACCATAGATGTCACTGTTTTCCAGTAATTTTTTTTTAAAAGCAGTAATACATACAGTTTGGTAAGCTTTTTTAAAACTATGCTTGTTTGGCTGGCATCTCTTGATTTTCTTTCAAACTAAAGAGCAGAATTATTAGCACTTTGATTCCACAGCAGTACTAAGTACGGAAGCAACACGATAGATGTCACTTTTTTAAGTCTGCTATTAGCTCTTCATCCAACGGACATCAATTATTGGCAGAATGGGTCCAACACTACAAGTCACTTTGGCATATTTTTTTTTGTATTTGTTTCTGTGACGAGTCGAGACTGCCCATAACAGTCACAGCGCCGCCCAGAACACTGCATTGCATAATCCTGCGCGGCACTGCACTGCGCTCGTCACCATGAAACATCAGCTCTAAAGTCTCATAATATGTTAATTTCGCTAGAAACAATGCCCTTCAAACCGGAACACAGTAATGTTTGCACACTACTGCTTGGCGGATGAATATCTGGCGGCGGTGTGGTACTTCTCCAGGCGGTCTCTTGCAGAACAGGCCTCCCATTATTTAACTGTTTCCTTCGCTGTTCGAATTATAAAGGTTGGTGCAAACCGCTTCGTGCGGATCGGAGGAATATCATCCGTATACGGATGCCGTGTTTCCGTAAGTCTTGTTGTCCGATATTGGAAAGGGGACGGAGGAATCAAGTTATAGAACTTCCTCGCACACTCTCCGAAATGTATTATGTAGAAAACTGGAAGTTTGATAGATTACGAAGGGATGTTACGGAGGTGGTTAAATCGGAACCGAAGTCGGAGTCGGAGTTTTTAAATTTGGTTTGTCGGAACCGGAGTCGGAGTCGGAGTCGGAGTCGGAGGTGGTGGCAGAAGAGAGATGTGTTAAGGGCAGGCTTGACAAAATAAATTAGTACAAACATTATTCAATCCGCCTGATTAATTTCGATTAAACAATAATAAACTAACTTGACATGAGCAAAAGATATTCATGTTTTCAATAACAGTTGGCAAAATAAATCGAATGAATTGTCTATCAAAGTAGCAAGAGCTCCGATTTAAAGGTGTCGGAGCCGAAGTCGGAATCGGAGGTGTAATGTCAATCGGAAGTTCCGACTCATCAGAGTCGGAGTCGAAGCACCGTAACATCCCTAATACGACTACAAATGGAATTAAAAGCTCACAGCTCTTATTTTTCACAATAATCTAAGAGGTTAATTCCAAACCCAAGTTATTTGGGGTGTAGTGAAACTCTTTAGCTAACCAAATGTTTTTTTCATTGGTTCTACTGTAAGTTGCGGTGATAGCCTAGCGGGAGAACGTCCGTCTTCCAAGCAGAAGGTCGTGAGTTCAAATCCCAGTGCAGGCACGTACCAATGTGTTTCTTGTAAAACATATGTACGTAATCATCACTCGCTTTTCGGTGAAGGAAAACATCGTGAGGAAACCCACATACCTACCCGAGAATTATTTCGGAGGTAGGTATGTGATCCACCAATCCGGATCTGGCCGCCGTGGTGGATTATGGCCTAATCCTCCTCACGAAAGTGAGGGGAGACCCGTGCCCAGCAGTGGGACGTTATGGGTTGTTGATGATGATTGTAAGTTTTCTGTTGAAACTTATGTACCGGCCGGGACACATTTTCATTGTTCCAACCCATAATAGCTAGTGATTAATCTCTGACAGCGCCACAAGGAGGTCCGAACAGTGTCCAAACTATTTGCTCGAATATTTGTTAAACCGCAGAAACCACAGACTCAACAGTAGTTAGAAATTCAACAAAGCGATTCAGATTTAATTTGACGTTTCCCAGCAGGTACCTACATCGCGAGGTCTCGCCTTGTGAACCCTAGTTATTGTATTCATTATTTATTTATTCAATGCTTTATTGCACAGATTAACTAACTAGTACAAATGGCGGACTTAACGCTAAGAGCATTTTCTACCAGTCAACCACCCATAGTGAAGGAGAGACGGTGTAGGCGTGCATCAAAATATCTCATTGAGAAAAAAAAAAAATAGAAAATAATAAAGCTTAATACAAAAACAACATGCATGTAATATAATATGTTATAAAATAATATAATATAATAATATATATAATATAAAATAATATCGTCAACCCATAAGGTCCCACTGCTGAGCACGGGTCTCCCCTCACTGCCGTGAGGAGGATTAGGCTACAATCCACGACGAGGGCCCGGTCCGGATTGGTGGATCATCTACCTACCTCCGAAATAATTCATGCCAATAAGTAATTAATTTTCATTTCATTTCCCAGTTTTCTCGCAATTTTACAATGTTTCAGCCGGAAATAAATTACGTGATATCTCCCACGTGGGATTGGGTGAGGTTTGGCTGGACCCCCTCCCCCCTAAACACCTCATGCCCGTAAGACTTTTACCTTTTAAAGAAGCAATGATAATACCAATATAAAGAAGTAAGTTTCTTTTGGAAATAATCTATTATAAAATACGAATCCGATACTACAAGCTGATCAGAATAAGTCCAAACACCACCAGTCCACTAGATAGATAGATAGATAAACTCTTTATTGAAACACCACAGAACAAAGAAAACTTAACACTAGAACAAAACAAATTTAACAATTAGTGTCACAATGGGCGGTCTTATCGCTCAGAGCGATCTCTTCCAGACAAGCATGCACGGAGAGGAGTAAATAGGACATCGGACGGTGGCTCTCCTTATATACATAGAATAAAATAAATAAATAAATAAATACATATTGTACACAAAATAAACTTAAATACATAGTAAAGTAATAGATAAACTTAATATATACCATAATATAATAAACATACCTACTAATACAAATATATAACATCCAGCAACTAGAAAATTAATTCAAAAGATAATAAGAATTAACACGAATTTTAAATGCATTTAGCGAGGTTGTGCGCTTTATGTCCACAGGCAGCTCGTTCCACAGTCGTACGGCTTCAACTGTAAAAGACAGCAGTCTTTAACATTAGGTTCTCTGATCCACTGATTAGGTCCACTGTTAGCCACTGAGGAGTTCCGCTGTCTACCTTCCGTCTCTATCAGATCAGCTCGCTGTCACCGTCATATTGTAAATTTCAACGGGCACTGTATCATTTGGAAGTGGGCGGCCTCTTCTGCAAGAGGCCGCCTGGGGAAGTACCACATTTTTGCCAGATATTCATCCGCCAAGCAGTAGTGTGCAAACATCACTGTGTTCCGGTTTGAAGGGCACTGTTTCCAGCGACATTACTGAGCATATGAGACTTTAGAGCCGATGCCTCAGGGTGACGGGCGCAGTGCCGCGCAGGATTATGCAAAGCAGTGTTCTGGGTGGTGCTGTGACTGCTATGGGCAGGCGTGGCGCTTACCATCAGGTGAACGACATGCTCGTCTCGTCACTCAGTCAAATAAAAAAACAAATTTACCCGCAATCTGCGTGTTTGTGGGAGCACGGTCCTCGCAGTTCCTGATTCCCTAGTACAGGGAGTCCTAGTTAGGGGTCAGCATCACTGTATGTAACCGTATATATCCATCTATTACTAAGGGGGCGTTCATAAAATACGTGAGATGTTTAGGGGGGGGGGGGGGGGGTCGAGTCAAATCTCATCTAATCTTACGTGGAGAGAGGGGGGGTCTCGGCAACTAACACGCAATTTTTTTTCTGATTGAAACAAAAATACCATTATACTATTTTGGTCCATTTAATCCAGATGGTACATGCTTAAGATTTAGTATTAAGCGATATCGTAATTCTGTAACTGTCAAACCACCATATTTGTTTTATACCAAATAGCTCAATTTAAATCTCATGTGAGATTGGGGGAGGGGGGAGGGGGTTGAATAAAATCTCACAACATCTCACCAGGGGGGGAGGGAGGCACAGAAAATTAAAAAAAACACCTCACGTAATTTATGGACGCCCCCTAAGTAAGTCTGATAAAAGCTTGTGTTATGTTCATGACGGCCGTTAGTTAATTTTGTCGAATAAAGGTTTATTCTCGGAGCACGGTGCCCTAGGACAATGGACCTAAAAATGAGGAAGGAAACTCAAACTCAAATCATTTATTGTAAATAGGCAAAATATTGCACTTTTACACGTCAAAAAAAATAATATCTTATACATAAGTATAGAAATACAAAAAAATAAGTCAAAATATTATGATCTGCGAAACTAATGATTATTATCTAATTATGGTTTGAGTTAGAAAATGGATATTTCCCTTTCAAGCGGCGACTCATGCCTGAGTCTCGCACAGGAAAAGGAAAACTCCATTGACTCTACCAGTGCTTCGGAAATACGCCCGTCAGAGAAGACGTTCGACGAAAGAAAGAAAGAAAGTTCGACGCTTACGGAAAAGTGAAGCATTCAAACATATCCTACTATCCTAATTAGTTTTTTTTAAGTAAAACTTCTGTACGCACGCTTGGCTTGGGGAGTAAGCTGGTGGATGCTAAGTGGATGCGTTGCGAAAAATGCGACCGGGCGGCGCGAGCGGAAGTTGAGAGGGAGATATAAGTTAGTGGAGATAGAAAGAGAGAGTTACGTTTCGTATATTACTGTAGGGGCAAGAGAGAGAGAGGCGCGAGCACGCACTTTCTTTTTCTTTTAGTCAGTTATAACATATATAATTGGAGCTAAAGAAGTTTTACTTCGGTCGTGTGGTCTAAAGCATTTTTAACTTATATTTCTTATTATTTATTGATTATTATTTATTATGTACCTAGCAGATTCCATTCGCCTCGTCCGATCACAATTTTCGTAACGCATTCACCAGCTTACTCCCCAAGACAAGCGTGCGTAAAGAAGCTTTACTTCAATATAAAAAATAGGATTCTTTTTTCCCGGCTTCTGTGAGATTAGACAAACCGTCAACTCCCGTTCGCGTCGCCCGATCACGCTTTTCGTAACGCTCTCGTCACGCATTCACCACCTTACTTCCCAAGTCGCACGCTTTACTAAAAAAAAAAATATCAAAAACTATAACGTAACATTTTCGGTTTCTGGTTTCGTCCCTTTTTTCATAGGTCCATGGGTCCACGGCGAGCTCCATAAGTCACGCGGCTTCACAGGCAGGCGGCCGTAAGTCAGCCGCGGGTCATTACCTCCACTTAATGAAACCAAGTTATTGCGTTAAGCCATTTGTAACGCGGGATCATTTCTTTGTTTTGTTATGTTTTGTATGAACATTTTATGACATACAGCATCTATGAGGTCGTCCATTAATCGCTGAGTCTGTGTT
Organism: Campaea margaritaria; assembly: GCA_912999815.1. Taxonomy (NCBI): domain Eukaryota; kingdom Metazoa; phylum Arthropoda; class Insecta; order Lepidoptera; family Geometridae; genus Campaea; species Campaea margaritaria. The sequence goes on from OU538818.1 coordinate 4,762,040, forward strand.
CCCGATAGTTACAGCCTGGGAGTCTTCAAGGCACAAGTGAATAGGGGACTTCTAGGTAAGCGCGCACCATCGTAGGCCGCATCGGCGCTTACCATCAGGTGAGATAGGGGTCAATCAATTAGTGGATGTAGTGGGAGACCTCTTCTGCAAGAGACCGCCTGGGGAAGTACCACACCTTTACCAGATATTCATCCGCCAAGCCCCCCCCCCCCCCCCCCCCCCCCGATTCTCACGTGCTTAATGGGAGATCCCTAATGCGGTGGGTCAGAGCAGCTGTTGGTAAGTATACTTAAGGAAAAAATATTACACCTCGTGTCAGCGCCGGATCTAGGGTTTTTCAAATTGGGGCCAACACTTGATAGGGCCCTTTCTCCAGCGTTTGAGCGCCCCACTCTTTAATTAAGATTCCAATTATTATTTGAGTGAGTGACGAGACGAGCAAGTCGTTCACCTGATGGTAAGCGCTACGCCTGCCCATAACATTCACAGCACCACACAGAACTTTGCGTTGCATAACCCTGTGCGGCACTGAACTGCGCTCGTCACCCTGAGACATCGGCTCTAAAGTCTCATATGTCCAGTAATTTCGCTGGAAACATTGCCCTTCAAACCGGAACACAGTAATGTTTGCACACTACTGCTTGGCGGATGAATATCTGGGGGCGGTGGTGGTACTTCCCCAGGCGGCCTCTTGCAGGTCTCCCACTACTAAATAGAGAAATTAATGACATAAATTAAGCGGTGGCAGCCTAGTGGGTGAACGTCTGCCTTCCAACGAGACGGTCGTGAGTTCAAATCCCAGTGCAGGCACTTACCAATGTGTTTCTTGTAAAACATATGTACGTAATTATCACTCCCTTTTCGGTAAAGGAAAACGTCGTGAGGAAACCCACATACCTACCCGAGAATTATTTCGGAGGTAGGTGTGTTATCCACCAATCCGGACCGGGCCCCGTGATGGATTATGGCCTAATCCTACCCATGAAAGTGAGGGGAGACTCGTGGCGCGTTCTGAAACGGTGCCCCAGTTTGCCCCCCCCCTAGATCCGGAGCTGCTTGGCATGGCCTCCCCTGGCCCGTGGGATTCCATGACACGGGAATGTGTAAAATTTTAATGAAATTATTTCTGCGCCGCGCGCTTCGCTCTCCGCTGATCAAAACGACCTTCAGGGAGTCAGCGAGGGGTTTTTTTACTTTAATCAAATCTATGTCAACCGGGACACTTCATACGAATAAATGGTTTATCAACTCACACGTTCACCGCCAAGCAGTAGTGTGCAAACATTACTGTGTTCCGGTTTGAAAGGCGCTGTTTCCAGCGACATTACTGGGCATATGAGACTTTAGAGCCGATGTCTCAGGGTGACGAGTGCAGTGCAGGGCCGCGCAGGATTATGCAATGAGTGGCACTGTAACTGTTATGGGCAGGCGTAGCGCTTACCATCAAGTGAACGATTGGCTCGTCTCGTCACTCAATTAAATAAAATAAAAAAGTGTGCTGGGACACATAGTGGAAATAAAACTTCAACAAACAAATTATAAAAATAAATATTTCAATAAATTTGTTCTCACTCTCTCTTTGTAACTCTCTTTCTCTCTTCACTAACTTATATATCTCTCTCAACTTCTATTCGTCTCGCCCGATCACACTTTTCGTAACGCTCTCGTCACGCATGCACCAGCTTCCTCCCCAAGTAGAGCGTGCGTAAAGAAGTCTCACTTCAATAATTCTCGGTGAACAAACCAATTGTCCAAAATGTACCCTAGGCGAGGTAGAATATACTGAGGATAGAATAAAACTATCTATGCCACAGTAACTCAATTTATTTAAAAATCCCGCCAACTTTACTACATCGGGTTTTCGGATAATCTTGTCACCGCGATGCAGAAAGTTGGAGGTCACGGCGATGCGCCATCTAGTAATATTCGTTGGAACTACGACATGCTAGACAATATAGGTTGAGTAGAAATTTGTACATACATCACCCCCCAAGGGCAAAGTCGAAACTTTGGCCTTTAACATCTCGTGCCTCTTTACGTGCTTAAACTAAAATATACGACAATTACAATAACTGAGATAGCATAACTTTCAAATGAGCAAATCTAGATGCTAACTCCTTAACAAACATTATAGGTATACATTTAATCTTTTGCCACCGGTAAAAAACACAATTTTGAAACCGGCCTTTTTAAGGTTCCATTTTTTGTTTTGAGCGTTACAACTCTTGCAATATTGTCTGCCCCAAGGTGGGTAGCAATCACCCTGCCGTAGAGCCAGCGACATGGAGGCAGGTTGTCCTCCTTCACTACTACAATGTCCCCAATATTAGGAGAAGAATTGTTGTCAACTGCCCATTTGTAACGATGCAAGAATTTTATCAAATAATCCTGCGACCATTTTCGCCAGAATATTTGCAGCATTTTTTGAGTATGTTGCCATCTCCTCAGTGTACCAACATTCAACGCCTCATAATTATGGTCCGGTGCGGTCACTAACGGCTCTCCGATGAGAAAATGTCCAGGTGTTAAGACGTCAAAATTTTCCGAATCGTCAGTGACGCTTGACATGGGCCTAGAATTGAGGCATGCCTCCACTTGGGCAAGCACAGTAGCCATTTCTTCGAATGTCAGTGTTGAGTCTCCAATGACTCTTTTGAGGTGGTATTTGACTGATTTTACGCCAGCCTCCCACAGTCCTCCGAAATTGGGCGAGTGAGGCGGTATAAAATGCCATTCGCAGTTGTTGTTTGCTAGCAACTCCGCGACTTCATCCATGTATTTCTGCTCAGAAATGCTGCACTTCTTCAATTCCGAAGAAGCCCCTATAAAATTAGTGCCGTTGTCGCTCCACAAATGCTGACAATGCCCACGCCTTGCCACAAACCTTTTGAAGGCTTGCAAAAACCCTTCGGTCGTTAGATCGCTGACCAACTCTAAATGTATAGCGCGAGTCGCCATACATATGAACAAACAGATGTAGCCTTTCTGGGACTTATGGCCTCTGCCTTTGCTCGTTCTGACTTGGATTGGTCCTGCGTAGTCAACTCCGCTGTGTTTGAACGGACGAGTTGGTGTCACCCGTGCAGCAGGCAATTGACCCATTAAGGGTTGTTTGGTGGCACCAGCATTTTTGGCACATGTAACACACTTGTGATAGTGTGACTTCACCAGCTGTTTTGCTCCCATGATCCAGTATTTTGACTGAATGCATGTGAGTGTTATTTGTGGCCCGCCATGAAGAGTCCGTGAATGAGCATCTGCAATTATGAGCTCCGTTAAGTGTGACTCTTTTGGAATCAATATGGGGTGTTTCCTGTCGAAGCTAAGCGACGAAAAGTTAAGCCTTCCTCCGACTCTCAAGACGCCATCCTCGTCAAGAAATGGATTCAACGTCTGGATTTTGCAGCTCTTGGGTAAGCTTTTCTTTCCTTTTATAATATCCATTTCTATCTTAAAATTGCTTGACTGACATTGTTGAATGTACATTTTCAAAGCTTCTTTCAACTCTTTCGCTGTTAGATAGGTTTTATTAAGTTTCGGGTTTATTGCCCGGGAATTATTTAAAAATCGCCTGCAGTACGCTATTACTCTTACTGTTTTTGTAAGAGATGAGAAATTGTCCCAGCCTGATACACTGTTAACTATGGCAGCGAAATGAATCTTGGCTGCTTCTATTTCAGTGTGGACATCCTTTGGTTTCTGGTAGTTGATGTGTTCACATGAAATGAATTTTGGTCCACAGAACCAAAGCTCATTGTCCACAAGTTCAGATGGTCGCAACCCACGCGAAGCACAATCGGCAGGATTCTGCTTTGACGTCACGTGGCACCAGTTCTGCGGGTCTAAGTGAGTTAAAATTTCTGATACCCGATTTGCCACAAATACGTTCCATCTGCTTGGATGGCTATTTAACCATGCGAGAACGACTGTAGAGTCAGTCCACGTGTGAATGTTGTGCTTCTCAACGTTCAAGACCTTTGCAACTTCGAGAACTAATCTCGTGACCAGAACAGCGCCGCACAACTCCAAGCGAGGTATTGACACTTGGTTTACCGGTGCAACTTTAGTTTTTGCTGTTATTAATGAGACTTTTACTTTTCCTTCACAGTCAATCACGCGGATGTAAACTGCTGCTGCATATGCAATTTTGGACGCATCGCAGAAGCCGTGCAATTCGACCTGGACATCGTCCGCCTTCGTCCCCACCCATCTTGGTATGCGAATTTTACACAACATTGTTTGTTCCTCGCGGTAAGTTAACCATTCTTGTAATAATGTGTCTGGAACTTCCTCGTCCCAACCCAGTCCTGCCAACCACAGCTTTTGTATCATTACCTTTGCTATGATTATGCTTGGTCCAACCCACCCCAGTGGATCGTAGAGTCGTGAAATGTCTGAAATAATTTTCCTTTTTGTTACAGGTTCCTGGAGCGGCTGCAGAATCACAACGTAGCGGAAGGTGTCATCGCTGCGGTTCCAAGTAAGACCCATGATTTTTATTAGTTCATCTTCATTTATTTTTAGTGCATCCTGTATGTCCTTTTCCTCATATTCCTTTACATTCATCTCCTTCACCAACTCATCATTGTTGCTGTTCCATTTCTGGAGTTCAAAACCTGCTTTTCCCAGTAGTTCATTCATTTCTTGAAACACCCGTTTTCCTTCATCGCAGTTTTGGACGCCAGTCATTAAATCATCAACGTAAAAATGTTTTAGTACTCTTTCAGCGGCTTCAGGATATTCTTCACCATGATCCCGCGCTACTTGCTGAAGTGCCTTCACGGATAAATATGGAGCGCTAGCTGTGCCGAATGTTACTCGGGTAAGTCTGTAGTGGTTAAGTTCTGAATCCTTTGATGTTCTCCACAGAATCCGTTGATAGTCAGCGTCTTCAGCATCGACCTTTACCTGCCGATACATTTTCACGATGTCAGCAGACATACAGATTGGTGGTGACCTCCATTGCATGACAATATGCCTGAGTTCCGGTTGTATGGTAGGTCCCACTAATAACTGATTATTCAGTGATAAGTTGTTTTTTCCAGAACAGGACGCGTCAAACACAATTCTCACCTTCGTGGTTTCCTTATCATTTCTGACCACTGCATGATGAGGCAGATAGATTGCGTTCGGGTTCTGAATTTCTTTTTCAGGTACTGCCTCCATATGGTCCAGAGCTAAATATTCGTCAAGAACTTCCTCGTATTTTCCTCGTAAGTGTTTGTCCTTGCTCAACCTGTTCTCTAGAGAGTTCAATCGCCTTTTTGCAATCTCACAAGACCCGGTTACCTCAGGAATTCCATTCCTGAACGGTAGACGCACTATATATCTACCGTTGCTATCCTTCCGAGTTGTCTCTGCAAATATTTGTTCACAGCGTTTTTCTTCTTCTGTGAACATGAGTGATTTTGGCTGTGGTATATCTGCTTCCAGCTCCCAAAACTTTCGCAGCGAGTCATCGTCAGCACAGCAGTGCATCACATTGATGCGCGAAGATGGCATGATGTTGCAGCTTATGGCACCTGACAGGATCCACCCAAGACTGGTTGCTTGCGCGATGAGCGTGCCACGCGGATCTTTCTTCACACCATCCTGAAGTATAACTCCGTACACTTCAGCGCCCAAGAGGAGATCAATGTGGTTGGGAGTGCAGTAGTCCGGATCAGCCAGCACCAAGTCGCCGAGCTCCTGCCATTCTCTGGCTTCTACTCTTCTTGTTGGTAGAAGAGAAGTGATATTTTTCAGTACGTGTGCTCTGACGGGAATTTTTACCTCCGGATCAATTCGGGACCGAACTTCGATGGTGACCATTGCCTTCGAGGCTATGTTCTTGTCTCCACCCAGACCGGTTATTTGACCATTCGACTTGATTTTCTTCAAGCCCAAGTATTGAACGGTGGACTCGGTTACGAAAGAAGCCTGCGACCCCTGGTCCAGGAGCGCGCGAATGCTGTAATCATTCCCGTTTTTACATATGGCCTTGACCAACGCAGTAGCAAGAAGCACTTGTTGTTGTACCTTGCCGGCTGCTACACAAGACACCATGAGGGATGATGTCGCCGCATTCGTGGATGAAGTTGTGGCACCTTCTGAGGAAATGGCAACGCATTCACTTTTCTTTACCTCAGATGACTTTGCACCTTTGGGATGCAATAGCGAATGGTGAGTTCGCTTGCATACGCTACACCTAACATTTGACCGACACTCTTTAGCAGAATGATTGCTCCCCAAGCAATTGAAGCAAACATTATTGTCGTAAACAAACTTCCGACGAGACTCAGGAGTTTCCTTATGGAACGTTTTGCATTTACTGAGTTTATGATCTTCCGAACAAAACGGACATGTTGTGGAAGTTGTTACATGCAGTGCCTTAACCTTGTTGTTGTTGTTGTTGTTTTGGAATTTATGTCCTGACCTTGAATCCGGGCCCAGAAACTCGATAGCTCGGAACCGACTTGTTAAAAACTCTTTAAATTGGACGTAAGTTGGTAGTTCATCTGTTGAAGTATTGGTCGTCACGTTGAACTCCCATTGGCGTCGTGATTCTGGGTCTAGCTTCAAAGTCAAGATGTGGATTATCAAAACATCCCAACTTTTAACATCAATACCTAGATTAGTGAGTGTGGCGAGACAGTCGTTAGTTGTGTCGACAATATCTTTCAACGCTGTCGCCGACTCAACCGAAATGTTCTTTTGACTGAGAAGTCGTTTTAAAACATGATGGCAGATGTACTTTTTATTGTTGTATCTTTCCTCTAATAACTGCCAGCATCTTTCAAAATTTGACTCCTGTACGGGTATGTGTCTCAAGAGTTGCTCAGCCTCACCCGTAAGATGTCCTTTTAAATAATGAAGTTTTTGAACACTATCAAGAGACTCGTTCTGAATTATGAGTGACTTGAAAAGGTCCTTGAACGAAGTCCATTCCGAATAAATTCCGGAAAAATTTGGAATGTTTATCTTAGGTAATTTAGCTTGAGCTGCTCTTGTGTTACTAACAGTCCCGCCCTTGATGGACTCTGCTACATTGAAGTCCGACAGTTTAGATTTTAGTTCACATTTGTATTCCATATATATTTCTTCCGCATCGCTATATTTATCAGACATAATATAAGCCGATGCATTCAACTCTTTTGGATCGTAATTCCTCATTAAATCTTTATGACCTGACAAAAACTCAAACCATAACTGATCAGCAGCCTCCAATCTTCCTTCAATGTATAACTTTGTCATGCGTTCTTTAGGAGTTTTCTTAAAATTTAGCTTCGCCTTACTCATACGCGAACATAAGTCATTTTGAAAGTTGATTAGAGACTCCATTTTCAACAATGCTTAGTTATTTCGAAGTAACAAATTTTTGCTCGAAATTTTCTAAGTGTTTAGGAATTACAATTCTAACCAAACTCGGGCATAGGTTCCCCGTACCTTCGTTTTTTGTGAAACTATTCTAAGTCCTAAACATGCACACAAGATAAATTAAATTAATACTAAAGTTTACTAAAGTTCAAACAAACACAATATTTTTAAAGTTCAAATCTTGTTTCTTGAGAATTATTCACATTTACATAGACCTTTAAATGTACTCACGGTTTCACTTCACTCTTTCCTATTAGTGTCCGATGATGAATTCCCCGCTTCTTAGGGTTCCACAATACACGTAGCGCGACGATCGACGTCTCTGGGTCTCAGCGAGTCGGCGGCGGCGCGGTGTGTTGTAGCCTGACAGTACCACTCCTTGGTACGTCTTGTATCCTGACAGTGTTCACCCTTGAACTGCTGTCCGAAGTATTGTGTACTTTTCCTCCTTCGTACGCGCCGAGCAGCGGCAGTGGGCACTACGTGGGCACTCCCGTAGTATGCACTCCGCGAACACTCCAGCACTAAGCACTCCGGGTATGGGCACTACGCGGGCACTCCGACAGTAGGCACTACACGGGCACTCCCTAAGGCTTGCGTTTGCAACGGCGATCCACCGTCCGCAAGCGTGTACACAAAAACTTGCTTCCTCCTGGATTTGTCAATAATATACTGACGCATCCGGCTCGAAGGACCATGAACAAACCAATTGTCCAAAATGTACCCTAGGCGAGGTAGAATATACTGAGGATAGAATAAAACTATCTATGCCACAGTAACTCAATTTATTTAAAAATCCCGCCAACTTTACTACATCGGGTTTTCGGATAATCTTGTCACCGCGATGCAGAAAGTTGGAGGTCACGGCGATGCGCCATCTAGTAATATTCGTTGGAACTACGACATGCTAGACAATATAGGTTGAGTAGAAATTTGTACACTCGGGTAGGTATGTGGGTTTCCTCGCGATGTTTTCCTTCACCGAAAAGCGAGTGATAATTACGTACATATAAAATATTATGATGATACAATTTGATAATTAATTAATTCCTTTGTGTTACGTCCCCATGTCACGCGGGCCAGGCGCGCGCCAGCAGGACGTGACACTAAGGAAAAGTCCGCGGCGTGATTAATGAAGCCGGAAGTAAAGTAGGCGCTGTGGCGAGACATAGTGCAGCGTATGCAGGAGGTACTTTCGAGTGATGTTTTTTTTTTAACACTTTGACTGTTGAGCCGTTTTGCTTGTCTAGCCACGGGTGCGGCTCTGCACGCGCCATAGTGTTTCCCCATACAACAAACACAACAGTTGTGTTTTGGCGGCAAGTTATGAAAAACACGACAGCTGTGTTTTCAGCAGTGAACGTGTTAACCGACATTGAAACAGGAGGAGGTTATCAATTCGACAGTATTTTTTTCATGTTTGTTACCTTATGACTTTCGACTGGTTGAACCGATTTTGATGATTATTTTTTTAATTGTAAGCTGGTGCTTCCCGTGTGGTCCCATTTCTATTTTGTCCAGTTATGACAATGGCATCCATGAGAAAACCATATAAATAAGTCTTATTACATAAACACATTGGTTAGTGCCCACTAGACCGTGCCGAAAGGTCCCAAGCTATTAAAATTTTACAGCAATTACTCCGCCGCGGCATTTCTTTCACTGCCAAGCTTCGCAATGCCGCTGAGCATTGCCGAGCGCGTCAGCACTTACCACTAACGAGTCGGCTCTGGAAGCAACATTATAATTGTAAAGCGAACGACACTTGACCTGGCTACGTAGTGATGGGGTACCACCCTAATAAAGCGAGAAAAAAACAAATTTAATAAGGAAAAAACGTGTTCTGTCCAATTTTTTATTTTTTATTATTTGAAGTCTGGAGCATGCCAACTTCCCGCTGATTTATGCGTTAACGGGACACAAATAGGTTACGTTACGAGTTAGAGGAAGACAGATATAGATACAGTTTTTTTTTATTTCAGCCAGTGTTACTAAGATATTTAAACTTTTTGGTAATTAAACGAATATCAATAAACGTCAAAAAGCTTATTTAAACTACATAATTTTATGCTTATCTGAGGTATGAACAAGTATATAAATAATTACTCAGGTAAAAGAAAAAAAGAAAAAATTCATGAATAATTCAAAATCGTAATACCAATGGAATAGATCTTTGGCTAAGGAATGAATAATTGGTCCTTAGTAATAGAAAAAATCGAGATGGATGCTGGGACACATAGTAGAAGTAAAACTGCAACGAAAAGATTAAAAAAAAATCATAAAAGATATTTAAAAAAATATACGATACTCTCTCTCTTTCTATCTTCACTAACATATATATCCCTCTCAACTTCCTTTCACGAATCACCCGATCACACTTTCCGTAACGCTCTCGTCACGCATTCACCGGCTTACTCCCCAAGTCCTCCCCAAAGAAGTTTTACTTCAAAGATAATGCTCGTCAAAATTCCAGCGTCATTTCCCCTCCCTAGCGCCAGCGGCAGCCGCGGCATCAATTCATACATGTTTCCAAAGTAGTTTAGGAGTTTTTCAATGGTCCTGGAGTGGCGGCCTCGTTATTGCGCCGAGTGAGTTGTACCACTGTATATGTACTGTGGCGGGGCACGGCTGCGATGCGCGCGGAGGTATGAATGCTTACCATTTGAAAGGTTGCGTTTGCATAAAGGTTATGGTTGATGGGATAATGTTTGTCAACGTGTTGTTTGTTCGTTCTTTTGTTTGTTTGTTTGTTTGTTTGTTTGCTTGTTTGCTTGTTTGTTTGCTTGTTTGCTTGTGAAATAAATAAATGAAATAGAATAAAGTTTGTTTCTTTGTTTGTTAGATACGAGAGCAACAGCCCAAGGACACAAAAATGCAAATTCAAAAGTTAACATTAAAATTTATTTACTTGAAAAAGAATACACATAAATTATTAATATAAAGTTTGGTAGGTATGTTGTCCACTGATCTGGTCAGGGCCCCTGTGGTGGGTCATGGTCTAACCCTCCTCATGGGAGACCGGTGCCCAGCAGTGGGACGATATGGGTTGATGATGATAAACTCACATTTTAGTTTTCCCACAGGCTATATTAATTGATTCAGATATGCTTAAATTATCAGTTAGTTATATCAGCTAACATAAGTAGAGGCGCAGCGGGATCCGCAAGCTGCGCGGCGCGAGGCAAGAATTAAGGCGGCCGGAGATTGCGCTGACACAGTATAACGAAGACAGAAGAACAAATAGAAAGGAAAAAAGATCGAAAAAGTTGCAATGCCGAGTCGATACTGAAGTTTCTTAAAATAATAAAGCATGTGACATAATTTTATTTAATTAGCACGTTTTTATCAATACACGAATCACATAAAACACACACACACACACACACACACATACATGTATGTTACAATGGCTACAGCGGGAGGATGCGAAAAAACCCCAAATGTACTAAAATAAGGTTTATTATAGTTAAAATTACATATCTAAAGCCTAAACTAAAGGTTGTATGTTCCGTCCGAAGAGGTACCGAAGTCACATTACTGTGTTCCGGTTTGAAGGGCACTGTTTCCAGCAAAATTACTGGGCATATGAGACTTTAGAGCCGATGTCTCAGGGGGACGAGCGTAATGCCGCGCAGAATTATGCAATACAGTGTTCGGGGTGGTGCTGTGACTATTATGCGCAGGAGTAGCGCTTACCATCTTGTGAATGACTTGTTCATCTAGTCACTCAGTCTAACAACAACAAAAAAATCCCTTGTCACCCTGATTCATCGGCTATAAAGTCTCATATGCCGAGAAATGTCGCTGGAAATAATGCGTGCGTGTGTCATGTCAATATGGTACTGTTGAACCTTGTTCTTAAGTAAAACTTGACTCAGTTCCCTTTGTCAATTCAGTTGATATTTTGCACTCCTGTCAATATCCCACGAGATCTGACAAAACCATTTTATGGTGACAGCGAGCTGATCTGATAGAGACAGAAGGTAGACACGGAACTCCTCAGTTCTGACTGACGGTAGATTGACGGTGTTTGGGCTCTGTTAATCAATCAGCTTGCAGTAAGGAATGGAATAGAATAGAACACGTTTATTGTTAAAAACTGTGTAGGTACAAAACAATATTGCGGTTTTAAAAAAATACGTAATACTTAATTAATAAGTAGTTTTTTTATGCGTATAAAGCTAATATGAATTACTATTTTCTTCTTTTAATTCGCTTCCTCTTTTGTTTGTTATTCTTTACAGAATCTATTTTACTGCGAATCCGAAGCAGACCTACTGTGTATTTCTCCACTGTGTCAAATTATAAAGCCATCTGCCGTTAACGCGCTTAAATATAATTAACGAATGTTGACTCGGATTATTTCAACAATATCATCTCCGGGCTTTTTGTGGCGGCTGTACATCCCGGGCTTTTGCCACTTTCCCGGGATTATTAGATTAGCCGCTCGTTTGTTAAGATTAAATACATTATTTTTTTAATGGGAAAATGGAATGGAGATTGGAATAATGCGTGTTATGTTATTTTTACCGAATACAAACTGGCGGAGGTCCTTAAAGTGAAACGTTTCGTTTAAAATTTTCCGACAGTTTTTAGGGACTTTTTATTATTTGACTGTGTAACGAGACGAGCATGTCATTCATGTGATGTTAAGCGCTATGCTTGCCTATAGCAGTTACAGTGCCACCCAGAACTTTTCATTGCATAATCTTGCGCGGCACTGCACTGGGCTAGTCACCCTGAGACATCGGCTCTAAAGTCACATATGTCCAGTAATTACGCTAGAAACATTGCCCTTCAAAGCGGAACACAGTAATGTTTGCACACTACTGCTTGACGTATGAATATCTGGCAAAGGTGTGGTACTTCCCCAGGCGGTCTCTTGCAGAAGAGACCGCCCACTACTTGTCTGGTCGTCATTTAATTTTGAAGTTGACTGTACTTTTTAACACGTTCACTGCTGAAAACACAGACGTTGTGTTTTTTATAACTTTACGCGGGTGCGGGAAAACACAGCTGTTGCGTTAGCGCAGCTTACGTGCCGGCTGTGCGGCGAAACACAGACGCGTGTGTGTAACGCGGCGCTACTACAGCGCGGCTCACACAGACGGCGCGCCAGTGCTGGGAAACGCACACGGGCCGTAACGGTACCCAAATGTAAAAACCGGTTCAGCAGTCAACGTGTTAAAATAACCCTTTACAACTGTTTTAATGGAGCAAAGAATTATTGAACATTGGTTAACCTTCTGAAGTCTCTCGGGTCTCGGTAACCATTCGATCGGCTGCTCGGGTCCCCCGGGCCTGGTTCCCTCGAAATAGAAGACCGACAAACTGTCTTCGGGGACTTTTTATATGGATACAGGATGGGTAGGCTGAGAATTATATGCGAACATTTTATTTGTTTCCACTTCTAGGATAGCGTGGTGTAGACAAAGCCAGGGGTGTAGCTCATGCTTGAATCTCGCTCAGGGAAAGGAAACTCCATTAACTCTACCAGCGCTTCGGAAATACGCCCGCCAGAGAAGATAGCACCGAGTACTCTACAGGTTTGTTTCTACTTCTAGGATAGCGTGGTGTAGGCAAAGTCAGGGGGGTAGCTCATGCTTGAATCTCGCACAGGAAAAGTAAACTCCATTAACTCTACCAGCGCTTCGGAAATACGCCCGTCAGATAAGATAGCACCGAGTACTCTACGGGGATGTCATTTTTTCCATTTTATTTCCACAGTAACTTCTCAACGGGGTATTGGAACAGTGTTCAGTTATTAATGCTTGTTCAGATATTTATGAGCAGGCTGCGGCAGACTCGGACCAATATAGACGTCAATCTTAGAAGTGAAACCACAGCGGAGAGGAGACAGTGGGTCGTTTCGTTTTACATATTTTAATTTATTGTTATAAATCTACCTTTTTATATAACCAAACCCAAATCGTGAACAGAAACAAATTAATTTCATTTTACTCAAGGTGTTTCATTTCTGCTATGGCGGGTAATTTAAATTTCTAACAGTTTTTTCGTTTTTAGAGCTACACCGGGTCACTCATATAAACGAGGCTGTATTTCGCGCCAACCGTAATTCATTCTTTTCGTTTTTATGTTGAAATATTTAGCACTAATGCACCGTGTCGCTCAAATATGTCAATAAACCGTCAAACTAATGATTTCAGTGGTTATCATTTATGCTTTGCTATATGTTTGAAGTAAAACTTCTTTACGCACGCTTGACTTGGAGAGTAAGCTGGTGAATGCGTGACAAGAGCGTTACGAAAAGTGTGATCGCGCGAGGCGAACGGAAGTTGAGAGGGAGATATAAGTTAGTGAAGATAGAGAGAGAGCGAGTTACGTTTCGTATATATATATATATATTTTTTTTATATATTTTTAGTTGAAATTTTACTTCTGCTATGTGTTCCAGCTCACATTTTTGTATTTTTTTGTATCATAGGGTTGCCTCTATGCCATTTTTGGAGTGTCAATTGCGACGTGCCGAGTGGCAACCCTGGATCGTCACCTATTGTGCCATCATTCCGCTGCGTCACCCTCTAATGCCCGTCGCGGGTACACGGGGACATTAGAGAGTGTCCACTGCGTCACCGAGGGGCGCAGAGCTGGGAAACTCTCAGAAGTCCTAAGTAGAGTCCATATTCGTTGATATTTTGTTGCGGGATAGTTAGCGCCAAGCAGTAGTGTGCAAACATTACTGTGTTTCGGTTTGGAGGGCACTGTTTCCAGTGAAATTGATGGGCGTTTGAGACTTTAGAGCCGATGTCTCAGGGTGACGAGCGCAGTGCAGTGCCGCGCAGGATTATGCAATGCAAGGTTCTGGGTATTAAATAATAGTATCATCACCACATTGATTTACTTGTATCGTCGTTATGGTTAAAAAAATTGGTTGTCTGTAAAGTTGGTTTACGGCCGATAGTTTAACGTGACAACGTCATAACAAAACATTGATGAAATTATTGCATACTCTTATGAATAAAATTGAATCATTTTTTAATAATAAAAGAATAAATACTTGAAATTATACTAGTAATCAGATTTTTAAAATGCTAGAATAATTTTATTACCCTTTATTGCTGAAATTGTTGTTGTAATAAGCAATGAAAACCACATTAACTGTCCACTTGACTTTATGAACAGTCGACGGAACAGTTCACGTGTAGATGTAAGTTGCGTGCTGCCGCTGTCTTCCTTCTCCTCGGACGCATAGGGCAATCGAGTGGTAGAGAGGCAGATGCGGCGCAAGCGTACAATGAGCGTAACGGGACAATGAGTCATCTTTTCCGTGCATGCAGCCGGCGTTCATCGATTTATTATTTTTTATTATTTTTAAAGAAAAATTTTGAAACTTCTAATGCGACTTCCAACAAGGTTTCGTTAAACATTTAACGCTACCATGGAGGGGGTATGAAAGCACTGTTGCGTTAAACGTTCAACGCTCTTTAGTTATCATAATTCCATTGTAAATGGTATAGGTTTGGATATTTCTCCTCTCGAAACTGATAATTATAAGATGCGATCAATTGTGAATCGTAAGCAATGTTAATAAAGTTTGTCTTGAAGAAACAATATGATGCCACTAAAAATCAATTTGTACCCCTTCCTATTTTCATTTCCACATTACGAAGTTTCACTTCTTCCGCGCGGAGGGACTCCACGCACTATTTTTTTCTAAGTAAGGGTTTTTTTAAGGTCTTTCTCTCGTTTCCTAGCTCTACGAGGCTATTCATCCCTCCAAAAGCGAGGTTTGATTTGCAATGAATTATAAATGAGTTCCCTTTGAGAGGACCCGATCCATGGACCTTTCTATTAGGCCTCATCTTTGAGCTCCGATTTTCTACAAAATATAAATATTTCTGATTCCACTATGCTAGATTTTTTTTAATTTTTGTGAATAACTTGCCGAGTAAGTTGTAGACCTGATGGTAAGCGTCTCGCTTGCCCACAACAGCTACAGTGCCACCTATAATCTATTGCGGCACTGCACTGCGCTCGTCACCCTGAGAAATCAAGCTCTAAAGTCTCACATGCCCAGTATGTTGCTGGAAACAGTTCCCTCCAAACCGGAACAAAGTAATGTTTGCACAATACTGCTTGGTTGAATATCTGGCGGCGGTGTGGCACTTCCCCAGGCGGTCTCTTGCAGAAGCGGCCTCCCACTACAAAAGGTTGTTTCTTATTGCTTTTGTCAGACCATTTCCGGCGGTCGTCATTGCTAATGCTGTCATTTTTATGAAAGAACTATCTACGCCCCGCGGTTTCACCCGCGTTCAGTATGATCCCGCAAGAAACGTTAGTTTTTACGGGATGAAAAGTTTTTTATGTTTGTTTCGTGTATTTTGTGTGTGTTATGTAGTTTCGGAGTGTGTGTGTGTAGTCGCTTTACGGTGAAGGAAAACATCGTGAGGAAACCCACATACCTACCCGAGAATTATTTCGGAGGTAGGTATGTTATCCACCAATCCGGACCGGGCCCCCGTGGTGGATTATGGCCTAACCCTCCTCACGAAAGTGAGGAGAGACCCGTGCCCAGCAGTGGAACGTTATGGGTTGATGATGATGAAGATGTAGTAGCCCGATGTCCAAAATGATCACAACGCATTCCACAGCACGCCGTGCGACCGGCGCGGCGGCGCGGCGGCGCGGCGGCGTAACAGCGAAACGCAGGCGCAGCTAAAGTGTCCTATGTTATACATTAGTATATTGCACGTAATTTTAGGTGACTTCGGCTCTCAACATCGGCTTTTAGGTTAGGATTTAGACATGTAATATTATTTTTAATTCTACTTCCTACTAATATTATGAATGCGAAAGTTTGTGAGAATGGATGGATGGATGTTTGTTCCTCTTTCACGCAAAAACTACTGAACGGATTCCAATGAAGTTTGGTACGCAGATAGTCTAAAACCTGGAAAAGGTCATAGGCTACTTTTTATTGCGAAAAACGGGTTGTAAAGGGTAGAAATAGGGGATGAAAGTTTGTATAAAAGTTTCGTCATTTTTGTAGCTTGAAAGAAGCTTGGAAATTATTGTTAAGGCTTTTGATTAGAAATCCTTACTTCCTTACTTATATTATAAATGCGAAAGTAACTCTGTCTGTCTGTCTGTTGCTCTTTCACGCCTAAACTACTGAACCGATTGAAATGAAATTTGGTACAGAGATAGTCTAGAGACTAAGAAAGGACGCAGGGTAATTTTTAATGCGAAAAAAGCATTGTAAGTGTTTGAAATGGGGGATGAAAGTTTGTATGGAAATGTGTAAGGTTTCGGCTAAACCACTGCACCGATTTTAAAAATTCTTTCAGTAATGGAAAGCTACATTGTCAGCGAATAACATAGGGTATATTTTATCCCCGTATTCTCACGGGAAGGGGAACTACGCGGGCGAAACCGAGGGGCGCAGCTAGTATGTAACAAATCTATATGATTGTGATGCGTCATTTATGTTAGGTATTCATTTCTATTAAAATATATATATATAAAAAAAGAAGTCAGCGTATCAAATACCAATTCCGATTCAAAATCCGACATTAATTTCCTGCGGTACATTATATCCGGCTCCACCCGCAGTTCCGGATTGTTAAGCTGTAATCCGGATAACATCGAAATTCTGATAGTTAAACCAGACAAAATGGCCGCCATTATTTGGATGTTGTTGCAATATTGTCAT
The DNA here is from genome assembly GCA_912999815.1 of Campaea margaritaria. Lineage (NCBI taxonomy): Eukaryota > Metazoa > Arthropoda > Insecta > Lepidoptera > Geometridae > Campaea > Campaea margaritaria. Next base: position 4,779,069 of record OU538818.1, read on the forward strand.
AATGTAAATGTTTCACTTTCGTCGTGGTTTCATAATTATGTATTAATTCTGTTTTTTTTTTAACTTTTTTGTTGTCATCATCATTGGTTGTGTAAAATTGTCTGCCTCCCAAATGCCCTCCCAATTACGGCTGGAGGTCCGGGGACGCGGATCGCGCGTGTCGGAGCGTCCATTCTGTGCGGACTACACGTGTTCTGTGGTATGGGATGACCATTAACCTAATGGACATTAGTAATTAATATCAATCCACGTCACGATGTGAGTCGTCGACTCACGTGAGTCGTGACGTCATCAGTGTTCCGATCGCAACCTGATGCGACCACTAATAGCGGGTCGAGGTGGGGTCAGAGTGCCAGCGGTTATTAATTTACTAGAACCACCCCGCGGCTTCATTCGCGTTATTTATTATGCCACAGGAACTGGGAATTATTACGGGATAAAAAGTATCCTACGTTCTATTCCAGGAACTAAAGTAACTATTTGCTAAATTTCATCAAAATCCGTTCAGTCGTTTCGGCGTTAAGAGAGGACGAACACACTCACATACAAACTTTTTTTTATTTGGCTGAGTGACGAGACGTTCACATGATGGTAAGCGCTACGCCTGCCCATGACAGTTACAGTGCCACCCAGAACTTTGCATTGTATAATTTTGCAAACTCACAAACACACAAACTTTGGCATTTATAATATTTGAGAAAACCGCGAATCGCTGTCGGTGGCACCGACTTCTGTTATTTTCAATCGGATGTTTATAAACATAAACACAGCAAGTAAAAATCAAAAAATCGCTCGCCGACACTCGCGCCGCGCCTCGCCGACACTCGCGCCGCGCGTCGCCGACACTCGCGCCGCGCCTCGCCGTCACTCGCGCCGCGCCTCGCCGTCACTCGCACCGCGACTCGCCGACACTCGCGCCGCGCGTCGCCGACACTCGCGCCGCGCCTCGCCGTCACTCGCACCGCGCCTCGCCGACACTCGCGCCGCGCGTCGCCGACACTCGCGCCGCGCCTCGCCGACACTCGCGCCGCGCCTCGCCGACACTCGCACCGCGACTCGCCGACACTCGCGCCGCGCGTCGCCGACACTCGCGCCGCGCCTCGCCGTCACTCGCACCGCGCCTCGCCGACACTCGCGCCGCGCCTCGCCGACACTCGCGCCGCGCCTCGCCGACACTCGCGCCGCGCCTCGCCGTCACTCGCACCGCGACTCGCCGACACTCGCGCCGCGCGTCGCCGACACTCGCGCCGCGCCTCGCCGTCACTCGCACCGCGCCTCGCCGACACTCGCGCCGCGCGTCGCCGACACTCGCGCCGCGCCTCGCCGACACTCGCGCCGCGCCTCGCCGACAGTATCGCGCGGTCATCCATCAGTGCTGTCAATAGAATGAGTTTACTCCAAGTTGTCTCGCCGCGGTCACCGCGGCACCGGCCAGGGTCGTGGCATTAGTCAAGTATAGGAGCCAAAGAATATCCAAAACTTCCAAACTGCCATGCTTAAAAGACTAAGCAAATGTTCTTACGACTTCGCATGTTCAGTGCTGAGAACACAACTGTCGTGTTTTTCATAACTTGCCGCAAGTGCGGGAAAATACAACTGTTGTGTTTGTTGTATGGGAAAACCTGTGGAGTGTGCAGAGCAGCACCCGTGGCTAGACAAGCAAATCGGCTCAGCAGTGAAAGTGTTAACAAATTTTTGAGTTTTTATTTTTATTTTGAATGAACTGACATAGATGGTTGACACAGAACACAATTCCTACTCCTAGAGGCTGCAACAAATTAAATTAAAGAAATTACTGGCCATATGAGATGATTGAGACCATGATATGGCCATATGATATGAGACTTTAGAGCCGATGTCTTAGGGTGACGAGCGCAGTGCGCCGCGCAGGATCATGCGGTGCAAAGTTCTGGGTGGCGCTGTAACTGTTATGGACAGGCGTAGCGCTTACCATCACGAGAACGACTTGTTCGTCTTGTCACTCATACATTTTTTATTTAACTTGAACTTGGGTAAAAATGTCAAATCTTCTGTACAAGAAGCGAGAGATCGGTTTCCATAATATGATTTCTAGTGACACTTTGCGACCGACCGGTTGGCGGTTGCTATCGCTTTCATCATCAACCCATAACGTCCCACTGCTGGGCACGGGTCTCTCCTCACTTTCGTGAGGAGGGTAAGGCCATATTCCACGACGAGGGCCCGGTCCGGATTGGTGGATCACTACCTCCTCCCCCCTCTCCCCTCCCCTCTCCTTCTTAGTATAGTTAGTTGCAATTAGTTTTTTTGTCATTTATTATTATTATTATTATTTTCTTATTCTTTTATTATATTGAGCTAAACTTTTTAATTTATTCGTTATTTATATTTTTTGAAGTCTTTCTTAAGTCCGTGTGTCACCAAAGGCAAGAGCTGAAAATCAGCGTTGTGGTTTGACCACAGCATTATGCTGAGCTCAGGCCTTGTCTGACATCACTGCGCGCCGGCTATCTGCGTACACTATTATGTTCATCGTGTGTTTTCATTTTCTTGTCGTGTCTCTAAATAAGTACGTTGTTCCATGTTGTGTGCAGTTGTGTCAGAATAAATGTTTTTTCTTTCTTTCTTTTCTTTTAATTACCTCCGAAATAATTCTCGGGTAGGTATGTGGGTTTCCTCGCGATGTTTTCCTTCACCGAAAAGCGAGTGATAATTACGTACATATGTTTTACAGAAACACATTGGTACGTGGCTGCACTGGGAGTTGAACTCACGACCTTCTGATTGGAAGGCGGACGTTCGGCGGCGGCGGCGGCTATCGCTTTGCTACAACAAAGTTTTACGTAATCAGCCGCTCTTACGAAATGTAATTGGCGCAGCGCCGAGGTTCCAACCCGTTGCTAATGAGTCGTACGTATTTTAGGAATCATTAGTATCAGGAAAGCACGTCAATTAATAACTCCGAAACGGAAACCAGCTGACTTCCGACTTCGAAGTCACTTTCTTATCATGTATATCAGTAACTATGCGTAACGCACGGGCCTGGCAATGCCAACTTCACACACACACACACACACATACATTTCCAAAATCAGAGGTCATTTTTGAAGTAAAACTTCTTCACGCACGCTCGACTTGGGGAGTAAACTGGTGAATGCGTTACGAAAATTGTGATAAAATAAAATATAACATAAAAAATAAAAAAAACTTATAATAAACTAGCTGCGCCCCGCGGTTTCACCCGCGTAGTTCCTGTTCCCGCGGGAATATGGGGATAAAATATAGCCTATGTTACTCGCTGTCAATGTAGCTTTCCATTAGTGAAATAATTTTTTAAATCGGCCCAGCGGTTTTGCCGAAACCTTACATATTTCCATACATACTTTCATCCCCTATATTTATTTTACCCCCTCAGGGGTAAATTTTTACAAACTTTGAATGCCAAATTTATTTATATCTAATCATAAGCCTAAAAAATAAAAATCAAGCTTCTAGCTTCAAAAATGACGAAACTTCCATACAAACTTTCATCCCCTATTTCAAACCCTTACAATGCTTTTTTCGCATTAAAAAGTACCCTATGTCCTTTCTCAGGCTCTAGACTATCTCTTTACCAAATTTCATTTCAATCGGTTCAGTAGTTTAGGCGTGAAAGAGCAACAGACAGACAGACAGACAGAGTTACTTTCGACTTTATAATATAAGTAAGGATAAATAAATTATATCAAATGACATTTGACATGTATATACAAAAAAAAAATAGCTAAAGAAGTTTTACTTCAGTGGTGTGGTCTAAAGCACACTTGTTTTTAGAGTTCCGTACCCAAAGGGTAAAACGGGACCTTATTACTATGTTTTTCTTTATTTGACTGTGTAACGGGACGAGCATGTCGTTCTCCTGATGGTAAGCGGGGCTCGAGTGGGGTATCGTTGAATAAGTATTTAAAAATCATCTTTAGGTTTCTTTCATACATTTTTCATTTTAATTAATTCGTCTTGAGGTAGGAAACCCTAAAATCATTAGAAATTTGTATTAAAAGTTTTTTTTTTTATTTGACCAAGTGAAGAGACGAGCTAGTCGTTCACCTGATGGTAAGCGCTACACAAAAAAAAAACACAAAAAAAACCATCAATTCAATGAAAAGAAGAAATTGAAGAAAATTCAATTTTCAATACGAATAACATTGAAATATTTGTTTGTGCCAAATAACCTAACCCAAGGCCCGAAGGCGACGTTAAATGGCGCGGACGGTCCGAATGGAGAATTGGCTGTAACATCAAAATATATAGTTTGGAAGCTGATGTTCAACTTAACAACGAGTAGAATGTTTTGCAGTGAAACCTCTATATAGAATAGAATAGAATAGAAAACTCTTTATTGTACACCAGAAACAAAAATAAACACAGTACAGAAGAATTACAATTGACGGGGTGGTTACGCCGTTATATGTTCGCACTAATTGAGGGAAGCGCGCCATCTCTGGGTGGAATGTGCTGAACCGCTAGGCTGGCTGATACGTCATCCGAACGGTGACAGCCTGCACTCGCGGCGACCACCAGTCTCGCTCCCGAAGAGTACGATCTCCTGTGCCGTCGACCAACCACGTCCAGTTACGCACCGCATCCTCCACTGGAAGGTTCGGGACCGTCCTCTGCCCGACCTTCAACCGCCGCGCTTACTATTGTGTTGTGATCATCCTTTGCCAACCGTCACTTTGACCGTAACTGTCGACGCACCCGCTAGTGGAGCAGTGCTGAACGCCTGAAGGAGGACGTGGAAGCTGGCTTAGTGGTAAGTGCATTTCGCCTGTTGGCTGCCTTTCCTCTTTTAGTGTGAACACGGCGCTCCTTCCTATTTAATTGCCCAAAATTCATTACGCATTTTTTCCGCCCCGCATTCGCTCAAAATTGAATAACTCCCGCATCACCACGGGGTGTTAGGATTTTTTCTGTGACGAAAAAGCGTTATGGCCGCGTGGAGGGGGTCGATGTAATATCGCTTGGTTTTCAATGCACAATGCACTGTCACTGTTATGGGCAGGCGTAGCTCTTACCATCAGGTGAACGACTTGATCATCTCGTCACTCAGCCAATAAAAAAACGGACAACCAATTGTCACTGAAACCAATATGAAACTGAGGATGTAACTTTCGACTCGTAATAGGACTAGACAAGCGCTCCCGAACTACAATCGCATTCATATAATGACATAGCTCAGGGAGTCGAAAATCCCGATAGAATGCGACATTGTGCAGCTTAGCCCCCCCCCCACACCTCCTCCCCCCACTGGCCATACTGTTCGGTCTTACCACTGTGATATTTCAACTAAATGGAAGACTCAACAAAATTTATTTAGTTATGCCCTGAGAGGGCCGAGAGGCCCTGAGGTTTTATAAAATATACGTGATATCTCCCACCCCCCCCCCCTCCCACTACCCCACCTCTCCTCTTGTGATATTTCGTGATTTTTGCTAAACCCCCTCCCCCCTTTTCATGGTTAATGGACGGTCCGTTAGTAGATCATAGAATAGAAAAACTCTTTATTGTACACCAGTAACAAAAATATGTAAATATAAATAGGTAAACAAGGGCAGTACAATGGGCGTTCTTATCGCTGAAAGCGATTTCTTCCAGACAACCTTTGGGTGGACAGTAAAAAACATTTTTCGATCATAATTATATGATTTACTTTTCTCTATATAATATGAGACTTGTAAAAATTAATGTTTTTGTTTAATTACAACAAATGATTTGAGATTTTAGTTTTTCTTATTTATTTAGCTGTGAGACGAGACGTGTAAATCACTCACCTGATGGTAAGCGCTACGCCTGCACATAACAGATACAGTGCCACCCAGAACTTTGCATTGCATAATCCAGCGCGGCGCACTGCGCTCGTCACCCTGAGACATCGGCTCTAAAGTCTCACACGCCCAGTGATGTCGCTGGAAACAGTGCCCTTCAAACCGGAGCACAATAATGTTTGCACACTACTGCTTGGCGGATGAATGTACTTCTCCAGGGGCCTCTTGCACTACTACTGAGTGAGCGCAAAGAAAACGCTTCTCAATGTATCGCCGCCGCGTCTGCGAGTACCTTGAACACCGAGTCGGTATAACTTGGTAACTCCTGAACCGACCCTTTGTTTGAGCTGGCGAGGGGCTGCGGGACGCCTGGCAAATTTCCCATCTATACTAATATAAAAAGCTGAAGAGTTTGTTTGTTTGTTTGTTTGTTTGAACGCTAGGATCTCAGGAACTACTGGTTCGAATTGAACAATTCTTTTTGTGTTGAATAGTCCATTTATCGAGGAAGGCTATAGGCTATATAACATCACGCCACGACCAATAGGAGCGGACTAGCAATGAGGAATGTGGCAAAAACGGGGAAAATATATTGCTTTTAAGAGAGTTATTGCGGGAAAACTTGAATTATGCGAGTGAAACCGCGTGGCGCAGCTAGTCGTAAATACAATCGTTATCGTATCAGTTGGGATTATTGTTCCGAACTATTTCGCCGCTGAAAGGGTCAACAATACAGATTCACCTACCTACAAATTAATGTGTTTGTCTGTGATTTCGTTTTCTTAAAATATAAACCCCAGTGCGGTCGCGTACCAATGTGTTTCTGTAAAACATATGTACGTAATTATCACTCGCTTTTCGGTGAAGGAAAACGTCGTGAGGAAACCCACATACCTACCCGAGAATTATTTCGGAGGTAGGTATGTTATCCACCAATCCGGACCGGGCCCCCGTGGTGGAGTTACGGCCTAATCCTCTTTACGAAAGTGAGGGGCGTGCCCAGCAGTGGGACGTTATGGGTTGTTGACGAAAATATAAACCATTTTTAGGAACCAATTTGGATAATTATGTTGATTTTACTGGGCATATAAGACTTAAGAGCCGATGTCTCAGGGTGACGAGCGCAGTGCAGTGTTCTGGGTGGCACTGTAACTGTTATGATATGTTATGCATTAAAAAAAAGTGCTTTAAAAATGAAAAATTAAAAAATGTTGAAAGAAATACTTTTTAAATACTTATTCAACGATACCCCACTCGAGCCCCGCTTACCATCAGGAGCACGACATGCTCGTCTCGTTACACAGTCAAATAAAGAAAAACATAGTAATAGGGTCCCGTTTTACCCTTTGGGTACGGAACTCTAAAAACAAGTGTGCTTTAGACCACACCACTGAAGTAAAACTTCTTTAGCTATATTTTTAATTTTCTCAACTTCCGTCCACCTCATCCGATCACACTTTTCGTAACGCTCTCGTCACGCATTCACCAGCTTTCTCCCCAAGTCGAGCGAGCATAAAGAAGTTTAACTTCAGAATTTGTATGGATATTGAATTTTGTAAAGACGAACGAAGTCGCGGGCAGAGCAAGTGGAAGGGTCGCGTCTACTGAGGTTATAGCTATGGAAGGGTTAAACAATACAGGGTGTTGTGATTTACGTACAAATAAGGAACTTTGTTCGGTATTTTGGGCAGGGGTAGCGCAAACGACCTGCTTGTTTCGTTACTAAACTTGTTACTTCAACATCATCATCATCATGAACCCATAACGTCCCACTGCTGGGCACGGGTCTCCCCTCACTTTCGTGAGGAGGGTCAGGCCGTAATCCACCACGGGGGCCCGGTCCGGATTGGTGGATCACATACCTACCTCCGAAATAACTCTCGGGTAGGTATGTGGGTTTCCTCACGATGCTTTCCTTCACCGTAAAGCGAGTGATAATTACGTACATATGTTTTACAGAAACACATTGGTACGTGCCCGCACTGGGATTTGAACTCACGACCTTCTGATTGCAAGGCGGACGTTCTCCCACCAGGCTGCCACCGCTTCGCTTTAATGAAATAATTAAGCTGCTAATTAGTAATTACTAGCTGCGCCCCGCGGTTTCACCCGCGTAGTTCCTGTTCCCGCGGGAATATGGGGATAAAATATAGCCTATGTCACTCGCTGTCAATGTAGCTTTCCATTAGAAAATAATTTTTAAAATCGGCCCAGCGGTTCAGCCGAAACCTTACATATTTCCATAAAAACTTTCATCCCCTATATTTATTTTACCCCCTCAAGGGTAAATTTTTACAATTTTTGAATGTCATATTTATTTATATCTAATCAAAAGCCTAAAAAATTAAATTCAAGCTTCTAGCTTCAAAAATGACGAAACTTCCAAACAAACTTTTATCCCCTATTTCAAACCCTTGCAATACTTTTTTCGCATTAAAAAGTGCCCTATGTCCTTTCCTAGGCTCTAGACTATCTCTGTACCAAATTTCATTTCAATCGGTTCAGTAGTTTAGGCGTGAAAGAGCAACAGACAGACAGAGTTACTTTCGCATTTATAATATAAGTAAGGACTAGCTGTGCCCTGACACGCTTCGCTGTGGCACATTCGCACATTCGCTGATATGATGCGGATTATATATCATGTTAAAGTTTCAGCTCGATCGGTGCAGAACTTTTTGAGTTTTTGAAGCGTACACAAACCAACATAACAGTTTTATATATATAGAAGTAAGAAAGTAAGGATGTGGATGTTTAAATCGAGTCAAAGTACTTCGCTCGAGCTTAAATAATTTTGCTACCGTGCGGTACACGATACTGTTCATCCCAAGCTATGAGAAAATATTCATCATACGAGAAAAAATCTTCTGACGTGACAACGTCTAATAAATCGATGAACGCCGGCTGCATGCACGAAAAAGTTGATACATTGTCCCGTTACGCTCATTGTACGCTTGCGCCGCGTCTATCTCTCTTCTCTTCTTGACAGGCTAATTATTCTTGCATTTTAAAAATCTGAATTTCAAGTATTTATTCTTTTATTTTTAAAAAATATGCAATTTTATTCATAAAAAAAAAAAAAAACAAAAAAAAATTATTTATATTTTTTTTTGGCATTAAAAATACATTTTTATTGGTTCATTCATTTATATTACCACTCTATTGAAAAAACTCTAAAAATTAAGTGCGCGGGAAGGACCCACTTTGCTCGCACTTATCGAGGAGCAAAATGCCTCTTTTCGAATACATGGGATGAAAACACACCCACGCACTTAAACTTTTGCATATAAGTGAGATTTTCAAAGGATTTAGTCTTGTTTTTGGGAACAAAGAACAAAACAGTTTTGGGAACAAAGACAAAAGTTGGAACAATCCCGTTGGATTCGTTCCATTCCGTTTAAGTTTCTTGTTTCAAAATTATCCAACGAAATTACTGAGCTACGAATTCGCTACGGACTAGGGATGGGACATGGACGCTGAGTTACGGATAAAACTATGAAATAAAATAGATAGAAAAATTATTAAATAATAAAAAAAAAATCCAATCCTGACTGCCATGTACTCTATGTCCTTTTCATAATTATGACAAATATAATTATAGCTAATTTGTCAAAATCTATCCAGCCGCTTAGACAGTATGAAACGCCAAAGAAACGTGTATACATTATATACGATTAAAACATAACTCTCCTTCAGAAATCGGCTAAAATAAAAAATGTGACTGAAAAATGCAGTCGGAAGCTTCAGCATATCATTTCAACTTTTGACTGCAATCCACTGCATTTTGTCAGGTTATTGTCAACATAAAAGTTTTTTCTTGTCTATCAACAAAAGGAAATTGAAAATGGAATCCGTAACTCTTGGATTTTATTTGGTTCCGGATATCCGATAGTTCCGGTTACCCATCCCTCCCTCTACGAGTCACGCGTAGTGAGCCCTAATGCTATGGCGTAGCTCCTCAACGACGTGCTACGAATACGTAGCGCTACGACCCTCTACGAGAATGCTACAGAAATTGCCTTCCTTCCATTTATTTGGAAAATTGAAGATTTCAAATTAAGTTACATAAATATATATTTTGGAAAATACTGACAAAAAAAATTTTTTTTACAACTTTTCGAAGATAAATAAAAGGAATATTAAAAAAAAACATAATCAAAATGTTTTTTTTTTCTATTTTATGTTGTTGGCGTCAAACAGTCTCTTTGTATTTTATCATTACAGAAACATCTTAAAATAATTAGCATTTGAACTAATTTCAACCTTAAACGTAGCTAGCATAGGATTCAAATTTAACGAGAAGCAACAAAACTTTGTCCCGTCCATTAAATTCGCTTTCTAATTCAACTGTTCAGGTTTTAGTACGATTTGAAAACAAAATTGAACTCTATTATTTGGAATTTAAAACATAATTTCCCTTAAAGCATGTAAGTAGTTAAGACGTTTCAAGAATATGGGAATACATTTGTCTTAATTTATTAGGGCACGGGAATTACGACCGTATTGTGAGAGCGTAGGGTAGAATTTTAATGGGGGAGTGATGGAGGAGTTTTTGAAATTAGTGTGGAATTTAGAGATGGGAAAAGGTAATCTTGAATCAAGACTTGTATATTGGTTGATGGTGTCTTGGCGGGAAACCGAAAGTTTTTTTTTTTGACCGATTGACGAGACGAGCAAGTCGTTCTTCTGATGGTAAGCGCTACGCCTGCCCATAACAGTTACAGTGCCACCCAGAACACTGCATTGCATCATCCTGCGCGGCACTGCACTGCGCTCGTCACCCCGAGACTTCGGCACTAAAGTCTCATATGGCCAGTAATGGCGCTGGAAACAGTGCCCTTCGAACCGGAACACAATTTTTGCACACTACTGCTTGGTTGAATATCTGGCGGCGGTGTGTGCAAACATTACTGTGTTCCGGTTTGAAGGGCACTGTTTCCAGTGACATTACTGGGCATATCAGACTTTAATGCCGAAGTCTCAGGGTGACGAGCGCAGTGCAGTGCCGCACCAGATTCTGTGTGGCATTGTAGCGGTTATGGACAGGCGTGACGCTTACCATCAGGTGAACGACTTGTTCGTTGTTTAGTAATATAAAGAAAAGTTTAATGAATAATATTCCACCAATATTAAATATTAATAGGTACACAAAGAAACACAAGTGGAAGTAAAACTTCAACAAAACAATTTTTGAAGTTATACATCTTTTGGCGCGATGGAGAAAAATGATGAGAGTGAATTTTTACGATGCGCGCGCACACCGACACGTAAATTTAACAGCATGAAGTTAGTTCTAGGTGGTATGAAAATTGATAACTATGTTCAAGTTGTATATTCTAGTATTTTTATATGTAGAACACGTGTTTCGTAAGGGTACAATTAAACAGTGTGAATAAATAAATATTATTTCTTTTTATTTTAAATGATATTTAAAATATATACGAAACATAACTCTCTCTTTCTATCTTCTCTAACATATATCTCCATCTTAACTTCCGTGCGCCTCGTCCGATCACACTTTTCGTAACGCATTCACCAGCTTACTCCCCAAGTCAAGCGTGCGTAAAGAAGTTTTACTACAAAAAAGCACGAAAACTAAATTTTTGGGTTTCCCACCAACACCCAGATTCCTGTCTTGTTTCTGCAAGACTGTCGTGAGGTCCCCGGCCGCACTCGCCTCGTACCCCATCCCTACGCCCCGCACGCACGCGCGTGGCCCCCGTCTTACCTCCCTCAACACATCCCGGACACTTCGTACAAATCTGCTGTTTGACAACTCACACACACACACACACACGCACACGCGACAAAAACACACACAAAACACACGAAGCGACCAAAACAAAAAATAACCAGGTAGGATGTTTGTTCCCACACCGTTTGCCTTTTATATTTGGGAGTGAAATATTGCCTGACCCGCCAATTGACTCGCCGCTTGAGTCTAGAGGTGGAACGCGTATTTCCGAAGCGCTGGTGGAGTTAATGGAGTTTCCTTTCCCTGTGCGAGATTCAGCCATGAGTCACCGCTCGAAAGGGAAATTTCCTTTTCCAAACTCAAACCAAAATCAGTTTTTTTTTCTATGTATCCTATCCTTCTAATATTATAAATGCGAAAGTTTGTGAGAATGGACGGATGGATGTTTGTTCCTCTTTCACGCAAAAACTACTGAACGGATTCGAATGAAATTTGGAACACAGATAGTTTACAACCAGGATTGAGTGATAGGGTACTTTTTATCCCGATAGTATGTTCCCGTGGGACAAAACGGGAACTACGCGGGTAAAACCGCAGGCGCAGCTAGTATGAGATATAAAGAGCCTAGTGGGTGAACGTATGCCTTCCAAGGAGAAGGTCGTGAGTTCAAATCCCAATGCGGGCACGTACCGATGCGTTTATGTAAAAAACATATGTACGTAATTATCACTCGCTTTTCGGCGAAGGAAAACATTGCGAGCAAACCCACATACCTACCCGAGAATTATTTCTGAGGGAGGTATGGACCGAGCCTCCGTGGTGGATTATGGCTTAACCCTCCTGCGAAAGTGAGGGGAGAACCGTGCCCAGCAGTATTTAAGACTAAACTGACGCAAACGTAAACGTAACGTTACGTTTAGTGGACTTAAGTGTTTGTCATTTAAAAGCTCTTAAATTTTGCCTAATTGCAATAAGTGCGTTTAGGTGCGGATAGCGCGGGGTGGTGTCCGTTCTGTGCACATTTATTCTCTGACTAAATACCCGGCATTCGTCAGTACGCCGCGAGCCTCCGCGCTGGACGCACGTCCCTCCGCCGGACGCAACCACCTGTTAACTGCAACCATCCACGATCGCGGTTTCACTTGTTAAAAACAGAAGGAGGTCGCATAAGGTTTGTTAAAACGCTGTTAAAGTAGCTGAAAGACCTATTTCTAGGCTTTTTCCAGGTACAATCTAGTGTGGACTCTTTAGGACGGACTGCGTGTAGGGATGTAATCGATTTTCGATTGTTGAATGTTCTGTTATTGACTTACGCTGCCCGTCATTCATTGTCTATTCTTTCAATACAACATGAAGGTCCCTATTGTTAGGCGCCTCACCACGAATAAAATCCATCCAACAGAACAGAACCGCCCTGCTAACTGTCACCGCCAATATCGCTCAGCGTTCATAAGTCGACCAGAGACGTTTATCCAAAGAGATCGGATCAATTGGTTTGCATTTATGGGAGTTTATATAGCTCCATCTAATTCTCTTTTTCTCTCATTCTCTGCAGTCTATTTTTGAGTGACGTTACGTCGCGTTTGTCATTGATGAGTGTGTGGTGCCATTCTAGGCAGTTCAGTTTGGACAGCATGGAATAGAAATAAGTACCTGGTATTGGAATTAGATTAGTCTAGTGGTAAGTCATTATAGAAATCGATCACTCGTGATAATGGATATCGGTTTAAATTTGAAAATTGATAGAAACCGATTAAAGTTGAATTAGTGGAAATGACCTCGTTTTTTATCTGACTGTCGAAAAGGTGGGTTATTTTTTCAGCCCTTAAGGGTAAATTTTTTAATGTTATATTTATTTATATCTAATTTAAAGCCTAAAAAATAATCTTAAAGCTTCTAGCTACAAAAATGACGAATCTTTCTTACAAAATTTCATCCCCTATTTCAATACTTCACAACCATTTTTTCGCTTTAAAAAGTACCCTATTACTCAATCCTGGTTATAAACTATCTGTGTTTCAAATTTCATTCGAATCCGTTCAGTAGTTTTTGCGTGAAAGAGGAACAAACATCCATCCATCCATTCTCACAAACTTTCGCAATTATAATATACTAGCTGTGCCCCGCGGTTTCACCCGCGTAGTTCCTGTTCCCGCAGGAATATGGGGATAAAATATAGCCTATGTTACTCGCTGTCAATGTAGCTTTCCATTAGAGAAATATTTTTTTAAATCGGTGCAGTGGTTAAGCCGAAACTTTACATATTCCTATACATACTTTCATCCCCTATATTTATTTTACCCCTCAAGGGTAAAGTTTTACAAACTTTGAATGTCAAATTTATTTATATCTAATCAAAAGCCTAAAAAATAAATTTCAAGCTTCTAGCATCAAAAATGACGATACTTCCATACAACCTTTCATCCCCTATTTCAAACCCTTACAATACTTTTTTTGCGATAAAAAGTAGCCTATGTCCTTCCCCAGGCTCTAGACTATTTCTGTGCCAAATTTCATTTCAATCGGTTCAGTAGTTCAGGCGTGAAAGAGCAACAGACAGACAGAGTTACTTTCGCATTTATAACATAAGTAAGGACTAGCTGTGCCCTGGCACGCTTCGCTGTGGCACATTCGCACATTCGCTGATATGTCACTGATGAAAAAAATAGATAAAAACAATCCTCGATGCGGATTATATATCATGCTAAAGTTTCAGCTCGATCGGTGCAGAACTTTTTGAGTTTTTTAATGCGTTTTTTCGTTAACTTCGTTTTCGTTTTGTTCGTTTACTCTGTGGACACATATTCTATTTTCATAATCTTAAAACTCGTGCCATTTTGCCCCGAAATTGGGCACTTTAGAAACTTTAGTAAAAGTAATAAAAATATAGAATTCAACAATACACCCGGAGCGGCTCCGAATGTATTATTTTATTTGTATTTTATGAAGCCTGGAAGTTTGCCCCCAAGGGGTGGAAGTTCGGGCGGATTGTAACATGGCGACCCTGAGAGCAGAGAACTCTTCGGATAAAGCCTTCATGGAGTTATATATAGGACATAATTTAAAAAAGGTTTAAGAAACTTTCAAAAAATTACTAAAATAATGTTAAATTTTTGCACTAAAGCTTTTTTTATCGGCGTATAGGAGAAAATTTTATAGAAATCGTCACTTTTTTCTGTTAAGCTCAATTGTCATGTAAGAGTTTACACTCGGACATGAAGGTTTATTGAAAGAGGTTGGAGTTAAGACAAAGAGTTCGGGAGTAAGAGGTCTTCATAGAGTATGCAAAGGTTCAAAAAGGTTTTGTATTGACATGTCTTCTCAGTTTCACACTGCCTTGACCATAATGGAAAGAGTATTTCATGAAAGTTTTTTCTACTTTCATGATGCCTCGACAAGGCCTCGACATAGAAAATTGACGCGTTGGAATGAGAGACATATAACAAGGAATAGTTTCACTTCTTACGTGTGTACAATATAACACAGACTTTTTGACGTGACAACGTCTAATAAATCGATGAACGCCGGCTGCATGCCCGAAAAAGTTGACACATTGTACCGTCACTCTTCTTGACAGGTTAATTATTCTTGTATTTTAAAAAATGATTCAATTTTATTCAAAAATTTTGCACGCCTAATTAGGCAAAACATGTTTGTACATTTACTTAGAATTTTATAAGATCTTGCATGCATTTTTATTTAATTAGTGTACCTATGCATGTAATCGCACGTGTTTGTGCAAATAAATGAATCTTTATATTTATCTTTATCTTTATAAAAGTATGCAATCATTTCATTAATGTTTCGTCACGTTAAAATGTCGTCCGTAAACCAACTTTACAGACAACCAATTTTTTTGAAGTAAAACTTCTTTACGCAGCTTGACTTGGGGAGTAAGCTTTTAAATGCATGACGAGAGCGTTACGAAAAGTGTGATCGGGCGAGGCGAACGGAAGTTGAAAGGATGATATCACTTAGTGAAGATAAAAAAAGAGAGAGTTACGTTTCGTATATATTTTTTTTTTTTTTGTAATATGCTTTTTTAGTTGAAGTTTTACTTCTACTGTGTCGCTTTCAGCGATAAGACCGCCCATTGTACTACCCTTGTTTACATATTGTAATTTTTCTGTACTGTGTTTATTTTTGTTTCTGGTGTACAATAAAGATTTTTCTAATCTATTCTATTCTATGTGTCCGAGCACGCATTTTTTTTTAAATGCAGTCGCATTTCTATAACGTACCGACTGTTGAGACAAGCCCTTCCACTGTCACACCAATAACTCAGGCGGTGTGACGCGCGTCAGTCGCAGCGCCGCCGCCGGCGGGGCGTGAATAAAATATCACCTCGCCGCCCGTAAATAACTAGGACTGTTACTGAACTCTCGCTTATCGAACACTACATAATGATGTACTAGGCTGATCTGTCTGTATCAAAACCACAGAATTAACAAAAAAAATTGTGCGTGGAGTCCCTCCGCGCGGTAGAAGTGAAGCTTCGTAATGTGGAAATGAAAATAGGAAGGGGTACAAATTGATTTTTAGTGGCATCATATTGTTTCTTTAAGACAAACTTTATTAACATTGCTTACGATTCACAATTGATCGCATCTTTTAATTATCATTTTCGAGTGGAGCAATATCCAAATCTATAACATTTACAATGGGATTATGATAACTAAAGTAAGATACGAAATGTTTCGAGTTAAATTTTTTCAATATTTCTTGCAAAAACTGCATCGAATATAATAAAATACAATCTAAAAGTGAAATTGTAATTGTATTGTATACTGCGCGCATGCGTTCGAGTGCCACTCTGCCACGCACTCACTCTCGCTGTCTCTTTGTATTCCCCCTCCCCAGGAGCGTTAAACGTTTAACGCAACCTTGTTGGAAGTCGCATTAGAAGTATCACTTCAAAAAGTTTGATTATCCAGTCTCAAAGTACAGGCAAAGCCGCGCGCCGCAGCTAGTAATGCCTATAAAGCCGCACCGTGTATTACAATAAGCGTTAATACACGCCGCAGACTCGCAATATTTACGACCCGGACTATAACTTATTCACGCGGCGCCGTCCGGCGCTGACACCCGGCGGTGTCACGCTCGGCACTCGCGAGGGACTCGAGGGACACTGCACCGGTCAGTACCTTTTCTATTTGACTGAGTGACGAGACGAGCATGTTGTTCACCTGATGGTAAGCACGGGAGTAAGCTGAAAAATGCGTTACGAAAAATGTGATCGGGTGAGGTGGACGAAAGCTAAGAGGGAGAAAAAGAGGGAAAGCTAACATATAACTTAGTGAAGATAGAAAGAGAGACAGTTACGTTTCGTATATTTTTTTAAATACCTTTTAGGAAAATATTTTTTTCGTTTTTGTTTTTCTTAGGTTACGTTTGTAACCTCCGTAACCTTTGTGACCTCCTTCTGCAGTTCAACCATTTAACAAAAAAAACAGTGAATAATTACTAAGTGTCGGCGTCAGTGTGTGAGCGAGAGAACTGCCGAGTGACAGAGACAGAGAACCTGTGAGCAACAGCGAAGTCTACAGCAGCTCGGAGCGGACGCAGAACAAATGGGTGAGTCCTAGTTTTGCTATCTTAATTGTTGAAGTAAAACTTCTCTACGCACGCGTGACTTGGGGAGTAAGCTGGGGTATGCGTTACGAAAAATGTGACCCGGCGAGGAGAATGAAAGTTGATAGGTAAATTAGGTCAGGTGGTAGATGGCGGGTGACAGGTGACAGATGACAGATGACAGGTGACAGGTGACTGATCTCTCTTCTCCCGTTAGCTATCTCCCATCTCCCGTGTCCCATATTTTTATTTTATCTTACTAAGTTACGAGACGAGCATATCATTCACCCGATGGTAAACGCTACGCCTGCCCATAACAGCTACAGTGCTAACTAGAACTTTGCATTGCATAATCCTGCGTGGCACTGCACTGCGCTCGTCACCCTGAGCAATCGGCTGTAAAGTCTCATATGGCCAGTAATGTCGCTGGAAACAGTGCCCTTCAAACCGGAACACAGTATTGTTGGCACACTACTGCTTGGAGAATGAATATACATATCATATGCCTTCACCCCTCCACCTCTCCTGTCACCCTATCTATCATACTCCACCTCCTACCTCTCCAATCTACCATCTCCCATCACCCACTTCCCATTTCCCATCTCCCATCTCCCATCTCCCATCTCCCACCTCCCAGCTCATGTAAACTCACACAGTTAAACCGCAACCTTAGATGATATTCACAACTTGTAAGCTCTCGTACGAAGGCGCTATGGCGACGTAATGAGAGCTAATCTCATTTTACCCCAAGGTGTCCACGCGGCCGGATATAACCGGACATACTAAATAAAACCGGACATAACTGGATATAACTTTATCTAGCTGGATGTAACTGAATTTAATTATAATAATAATAATATATTCTTTATTTAGGGTAACACAAGAAAATATGATAATTAAATGTAACTGAATATAACTGAAATTAGCTGGATATAAATGGGCATAATTGGTGGTAACTGAATATGAATCGCTTTCAGCGATAAGACCGCCCATTGTACTACCCTTGTTTACCTATTGTAATTCTTGTGTACTGTGTTTATTTTTGTTTCTGGTGTACAATAAAGAGTTTTTCCATTCTATTCTATTCTATGACTGGATATGACTGGATATAACTGGATACAGCTGTATTTAGCTGGATATAACTGGCAAAACTGGTTGTATCTGGATATAACTGGTTGTAACTAATTATAATTGAATATAACTGGATACAACTGGGTGTAAACTGATATAACCGAATGTAACTGAACATAACCAGATTTTTCACCTTTTCATCCGACTGTACAGAAGTAGGGTTGTGTTATAGGGGTGTAGGTATGTGGGCAGCGTGTGGTGCCCGGTTCGATTCCCGCCCAGGGCAAATACTTGTAGTACAGGTATGTTCTCCGGGTGTGTGTCCCGGGACTTTCGTGTTCGTGGTCCCCATGTTCTCATTAGCGGTGGGCTTGGCTCGTTCATTACAAGGAATAATTCATCAAGCGGTTGCTTGGGGGGTCAATTAGACGGTATTTAATATGTTTATGGATATTAGAACCACGCTGAAGGCACTTGACCTCCGACGGAGGTACAGTCGGCTTCAGAAAGTGCTGAACTTTTCTTTTTTTTTTTTAACTTTTCTGAGTAATGAGAGGAGCAAGTCGTTAGTTTGTTAGTAAGCGCCACGCCTGCCCATAACAGTTACAGCGGCACCCAGTACTTTAAATTGCGCGGCACTGCACTGCGCTCGTCACCCTGAGACATCGGCTCTAAAGTCTCATATGCCGCTGGAAACAGTGCCCTTCAAACTGGAACACAGTAATGTAAAGTTCTGGGTGGTACTGTAACTGTTATGGGTAGACGTAGCGCTTACCATCAAGTAAACGACTTGCTCGTCTATCACCCAGTCAAATAAAACAATTGGTTGTCTGTAAAGTTGGTTTACGGCCGATAGTTTAACGTGACAACGTCATAACAAAACATTGATGAAATTATTGCATACTCTTATGAATAAAATTGAATCATTGTTTAATAATAAATACTTGAAATCATACGGGTATTCAGGTTTTTAAAATGCAAGAATAATTGACCTTTATTGCCGAAATTGTTGTTGTAATAAGCAATGAAAACCACATTAACTGTCCACTTGACTTTATGAACAGTCGACGGAACAGTTCACGTGTAGATGTAAGTTGTGTGCTGCCGCTGTCTTCCTTCTCCTCGGACGCATAGCGCAATCGAGTGGTAGAGAGGCAGATGCGGCGCAAGCGTACAATGAGCGTAAAGGGACAGTGTGTCAACATTTTCGTGCATGCAGCCGGAGTTCGTCGATTTATTAGACGTTGTCACGTCAAAAAAAAATGTATTCCGCGTCGGTACACGAGATTACTATGCGTGCCTTTACTCTAAACGCAAGGAAATCCAAGCTTTGCCAATATTGGGGAGATGCGATAGGCATCTGTTCTCGCTGAAAAGGAAAGAAGCCTAACCCTTAGATGGATAACGATGGAAGACTCGTTACTTTCAAAACGCTTGTTCAGGGAATCCTAGGTAGGGGTCGGGTTCTAGAAAGAAAGAAAAAACATTTATTCTGACACAATTGCACACAACAGCGAACAACGTACTTATTTAGAGACAAGACAAGAAAATGAAAACACACGATGGACATAATAGCGTACGCAGATAGCCGGCGCGCAGTGATGTCAGACAAGGCCTGAGCTCAGTATGATGCTGTGGTCAGTGTGGTTCTATGTATGGGACCGTCCGTTAATCACGTGAGGCTTGAAAGGGGGGTCTTAAAAAATCACGAAATCACAAGGGGGGAGGGGTAGTAAGATATTACGTTTCTCTCGTTACGTTTTTCTCGTCAACGGATCTTTCTTTCGGATTCATCAGAGGCTTTATTTGGTTTCAAGATTAAAGTGCGGCTGTGCGTGACTTCCAGCAGTATCGGGGCCCTCGCGGGGACTTAACGGGGCCCTTAGCGGGCCTTAACGGGCCTCTGGCTTTGGGTTAAGAGCTTCTTATTTGTGGGAAGGTCAGATAGGTGAGGCGATAGATCTCGCCGACAATCTGCTGCTAACAATACACGAGTATATTATTATACTAGCTGCGCCCCGCGGTTTCACCCGCGTAGTTCCTGTTCCCGCGGGAATATGGAGATAAAATATAGCCTATGTCACTCGCTGTCAATGTAGCTTTCCATTAGTGAAATAATTTTTTGAATCGGTGCAGTGGTTTAGCCGAAACCTTACATATTTCGATACATACTTTTATCCCCTATATTTATTTTACCCCTCAAGGGTAAAGTTTTACAAACTTTGAATGCCAAATTTATTTATATCTAATCAAAAGCCTAAAAAATAAAATTCAAGCTTTTAGCTTCAAAAATGACGATACTTCCATACAAACTTTCATCCCCTATTTCAAACCCTTACAATGCATTTTTTGCGATAAAAAGTACCCTATGTCCTTCCCTGGGCTTTAGACTATCTCTGTACCAAATTTCATTTCAATCGGTTTCAGTAGTTCAGGCGTGAAAGAGCAACAGACAGACAGACAGACAGAGTTACTTTCGCATTTATAATATAAGTAGGGAAGTAGGGATAAGAGCGGCCCGCGGTTTCACCTGCGTTTAATATTATCCAATAGGAACCGTTGTTTTTTATTTTTTTTTGTTTTCTAAGTTAATCTTCTTTACGCACGCTTGACTTGGGGAGTAAGCTGGTGAATGCGTGACGAAAAATGTGACCGGGCGAGGCGAACGGAACTGGAGAGGGAGATATGAGTTAGTGAAGATAGAAAGAGACAGAGAGTTACGTTAAAATATCATATCATTTAGAAAATTATTTTTTTGGAATTTAATTTTATATTTGAAGCTTTACTTCTACTATATGTCCCAGCATTCAATTAGTTATTTTTTTTTACTGGATAATAAGTATCCTATGTTCTTTTACAGGATCTAAATTAATATATTATGCTACATTTCATCAAAATGCGTCCAGCCGTTAGGGCGTGAAGAGAGGACAAACACGCTGACTGTCGCATGTAACATCTCGTATTATGAATGCGACAGTTTGTGAGAACAGACGGATGGATGTTTTTTCCTCTTTCACGCAAAAACTGCTGAACGGATTCGAATGAAATTTGGAACGCAGATAGTTTATAACCAGGATTGAGTGATAGGGTACTTTGTTCTCGTGGGACAAAAAGGGGACTACGCGGGTGAAACCGCGGGGCGCAGCTAGTAGTTTAATAAAGCCAAAACAGACGTGAACGTGTGTCTGCGTGTTTGTAGGACCATAGTCCTCGTAGTTGCTGATTCCCTAGATACAGGGAGTTCGTGAATCGATGCCTCTCTCTCTTTAAGCACGTCTTCTTCTATCTGAAAACACAACTGTTGTGTTTTTTATAACTTGCCGCGAGTGTGGGAAAACATAACTGTTGTGTTGGCGGTACGGCACAACAGTGTGTGCAGATCCATAGCCGTGGCTAGACGAGAAAATCGGCTCAATGTTCCAGCCCGCAGTGCAGTGCCTAGCAAGATTGTGCAATGCAAAGTTCTGGCTGGCACTGTATCTGTAATGGGCAGGCGTAACGCTTACCATCAAGTGAATGGCTTGCTCTCGTCACTCAGTCTAATGAAATAACAAAATAAATAAACTTGACTGATCCCCAAAGTCCCGTCCCGTCCCGTCCCGTCCCGTCCCGTCCCGTGCCGTCCCGTCCCGTGCCGTCTCGTCCCGGCGGCGTGTTGTCTCAGCCAACAGTGAGATTGCCGCCGTGTGTAAACTGCCTAAACCAACACCAGGCGTTATGATAGGGTTAAGGAAATAATTGTATCTTGCTTTAATAGCTCTTTAGATATACCCTTTACGGCCGCCGTGGCGTGGTGGGTCGGGAGCCGACTGCGAAGCGTGAAGTGGCAAGTTCGATTACTGCACGGGGCAAAGATTTGTGTGCACCGCAGGTATTTGCTCTGAGTGTGCGTGTTTGTGGGAGCACGGTCCTCGTAGTTCCTGGTTCCCTAGTCCTGGCAGTCCTAGTTAGGGCTCGGGAGCTATGTAGAATGGTCGTGAAGCGTTATTTATTCACTAATATATCTATAGATTTGATATTTATATATTACCTGACCAGCTGCGCCCCGCGGTTTCACCCGCGTAGTTCCCGTTTTGTCCCACGGGAACATACTATCGGGATAAAAAGTACCCTATCACTCAATCCTGGTTATAAACTATCTGTGTTCCAGATTTCATTCGAATCTGTTCTGCAGTTTTTGCGTGAAAGAGGAACAAACATCCATCCATCCATTCTCACAAACTGTCGCATTTGTAATAACTATTAGTAGGATATGGGCCGGCGTTGCGCTGACCATCAGTTGAACGACATGCTCGCCTTATTCGAAACAGATTTACGGATGTATTATGAATGTGGCAGCCGGTAGGGGTCGACGGAGGCGAACGTACCTCGAACAAACCGAGGACGTTCTAAAGAAAGGCCAAGCCAAGAGTACCTATACCCGGCCAGCGTGTGTGAAGGGGCTCGTGGAAGTGGAAGAAGCGAAAGAGCAGCGTCAGGATCGTGGCATATGGAAAGAATACTTATGTATGCTTTTTTTTAATTGACTAAGTGACGAAACGAGCAAACCGTTAACCTGATGGTAAGCGCTACGCCTGCCCATAACAGTCACAGCAGCACCCAGAACATTGCATCGCACAATCCTGCGCGGCGCACTACGCTCGTCAACCTGAGACATCGGCTCTAAAGTCTCATGCCTAGTTATTTCGCTGGAAACAGTGCCCTTCAAACCGGAACACAGTTTGCACACTACTGCTTGGCGGATTAATATTTGGCAAGTGGTACTTCCCCAGGCGGTCTCATGCAGAGGAAGCCTCCCACTACATATATATATATATTTATATACATATATGTGTGTATGTACGTCTCTGTAGAAGCCTTATGACGGACATATGTCAACCGGCGACGTTATCACCAGAAGCAATCTCTTTCAGGAAAATGGCGTCCTTTATCTCCCATCTGAGAGACGAATCGGTTCAATAGGAAACAGGTTTTTCTCTGTGATGGTATCATCAATTCTCCCAATTTTCCTGCGGGATTTTTTCCACAATTCATTTAATTTTACGATCTTTTTTTGCTGAATTGTTCAAATTCACGACGTTTAATTAATATTATAAATACAAATGTGATATTGTTTGTTTGTTTGTTAAGATTTCACGCCTAAACCACTGCACCGATTTTGAAAATTCTTTCACTAATGGAAAGCGAGTAACATAGGCTATATTTTGTCCCCATATTCCCACAGGAACGGGAACTACGCGGGTGAAACCGCGGGGCTCAGCTAGTAGTATATACATTTGCATATACAAAATCTGTGGAATATTTTCAGCGGCACAAAGGAAAGGTCATCCTATCCTACTAATATTATAAATGCGACAGTTTGTGAGAATGGATGGATGGATGTTTGTTCCTCTTTCACGCAAAAACTGCTTAACGGATTCGAATGAAATTTGGAACACAGATAGTTTATAACCAGGATTGAGTGATAGGGTACTTTTTATCCCGATAGTATGTTCCCGTGGGACGAAGCGGGTGAAACCGCGGGGCGCAGCTAGTTACAACATAATTACAACAGAGGTCAATTCGATTTCACAAAAGCTTTTGATGTTACTGCTAATATTTCCAACAAGCAACGCAGAGAGCGCCATATTTCATTGTGCGTCCGAATTACAATATTTCGGAGCAACGAGAACGTGTTTAGAAGCACGACGGTGCGGACAGCAGTATGGGCGAGTCGGACGAACTTAATCTAAACCAGACACCGGACTCTCCAAACAAGACTTATTTGACACTTATAAATGACAACTCTTATTTTTTTTACGGGATAAAGTATTCTAAATTTTAATCCAGGTAACAAAATATATCTGTACCAAATTTCATCTAAATCCGTTCAGTAGTTTTTGCGTGAAAGAGCAACAAACATCCATCCATCCTTATAACCTTTGAAATTTATAATATTACTAGCTACGCCTCGCGATTTCACCCGCGTAATTCCCGATTCCGTGAGAATACAGGAATAAAATATAGCCTATGTTACTCGCTATTAATGCAACTACCCATTGGTGTAAGAATTTTTTAAATCGGTTCAGTGGTTTAGGCGTGAAAGCGTAACAACAAACAAATATATTCGCATTCATAATATTAGTTACGATTGAGATAGAAGGATCGATGCTTTGTGTAAATTGATAAAAATATGACGATAAATGAAAGTAATACTTGACCTAAAATATTCATAAAAGATATTTATAAAAAATAACTATACGAAAGATATTTTAAAGAATAACTCTCTCTCTTTCTGTCTTCACTAGCTTATATCTCCCTCTCGACTTCCATTCGCATCGCCCGATCACATTTTTCGTAACGCATTCACCAGCTTACTCGCCAAGTCAAGCGTGCGTAGAGAAGTTTTACTGAAGCAATTAAAGATTTAACATTGATTATTAATAATTAATTATGTGGAGAAACCCACATGCCTACCCAAGAATTATTGCAGAGGTAGGTATGTTATCCACCAATCCGGATCGGGCCCCCGTGGTGGAATATGGCCTCACCCCCCTCACGCTCAGCAGTGGGACGTTATGGCTTGATGATGATGATGAAAAAATAAATAGGTCTCTTTCGAAAGCGTCCATACTGTCCGTTCTGTACGTTGTTACTCCCCTTTGTAGCGTGTTAATGGAACAGTAGCAGAATGCGAAGCATTCGAGACTTATTGCGAAATTCGCGAAGCATTTGTTCGGATAATGTTTGCGAAGGTTCGCGATCGATCGCTCGGACTTCTTCGGGGACGTGCGGAGGAAGCATGGGGGGGGGGGGGGGGGGGGGGGGATATCTATACTAATATATAAAGCTGAAGAGTTTGTTTACTTGAACGCTAGGATCTCAGGAACTACTGGTCCGAATTGAACAATTCTTTTTGTGTTGAATAGTCCATTAATCGAGGAAGGTTATAGGCTATATAACATCACGCTACGACCAATAGGAGCGGAGCGGCAATGAGGAATGTGGCAAAAACGGGGAAAATATATTGCTTTCAAGCGGGTGAAACCGCGGGTGCAGCTAGTATTATATAAAGGAAGAGATCCTTATTGTTATTTTAAGGCATCTTATTGGCAATTGTATATACAATGTCGTATCGTATGAAGTAACACTTCTTTACGCACTGAGTTGGGGAGGAAGCAGGTGAAGCGTGGCGAGAGCGTTACGAAAAGTGTGATCGGGCGAGGCGATCGGAAGTTGAAAGGGAGATATAAGTTAGTGAAGATAGAAAGAGGGAGAGTTACGTTTCGTATATTTTTTATATTGTTTATTTGTGTTATAAAAATGACACCCCCGTAGAGTTTCTCGGCGCTATCTTCTCTGACGGGCGTATTTCCGAAGCGCTGGTAGAGTTAATGGAGTTTCCTTTTCCTGTGCGAGATTCAGGCATGAGTCACCACTTGGGTGGGAAATTTCCTTTCTCTAATTAAAACCATAATAAGTTTAGTAAATCTTGTTAATGCTAAGATATCTTTCTACCAGTCTACCACCAGTCAGTTACGTCTAATTTACTTTAATTTCGATTCGTTTCATTTCTATTGTCATTTGCGCGTGTAATATTGATTGACCTCCCAATTGTCCCCCGGATTGAGGGTAGAGGTGCGGGGGCGCGCGGTGGAGTGTCCATTCT
This sequence comes from Campaea margaritaria, assembly GCA_912999815.1. Classification (NCBI taxonomy): domain Eukaryota; kingdom Metazoa; phylum Arthropoda; class Insecta; order Lepidoptera; family Geometridae; genus Campaea; species Campaea margaritaria. The sequence continues at coordinate 4,804,834 of OU538818.1, forward strand.
GCATGCAGTCTCTTCTGTGATATCAGCGTAACATATGCGCTACGCCGTAGCGGGTCGTAGCGCTCGCATCTCGTAGATAGTGCTACGTGCTCGTAGCTCGTACCATATGTTCTGTGGGATTTTGTTTCATCATCAACCCATAACGTCCCACTGCTGGGCACGGGTCTCTCCTCGCTTTCGTGAGGGGGTTAGGCCGTTATCCACCACGGGAGCTCGGTCCGGATTGGTGGATAACATACACCTACCTCCGAAATAATTCTCGGGTAGGTATGTGGGTTTCCTCACGATGTTTTCCTTCACCGAAAAGCGAGTGATAATTACGTACATATGTTTTACAAGAAACACATTGGTACGTGCCCGCACTGGGATTTGAACTCACGGCCTTCTGATTGGAAATAACTATGGTTGCTATGGTATGGTTTGCTATGGTATTGCAAAGATCAAAGTTCAAAATAACTGAACAGTGATACGCTGCGAGTGTCTGTTTGTCCCTTAAGCCGACGAAGTTAATCCGAAACAGACGAAACCGCACGCGGCCGCTAGTTGCAAAGTTATGTTGATGTTCTAAATCTCTTTGGAACTATTTTGCCGTAGGAACCGCTACGGGACGCTACGAACTTGCTACGGAGTTAGGGTGCTACGAAAAGCGCTACGAATTATGTTTTTTTTTAACTTGGCTGTGTGAGTAAACTTTTTTTTTATTTGACTAAGTGACGAGAAGGGCACGTCGTTCACCTGATGGTAAGCGCTACGCCTGCCCGTAACAGTTACAGTGCCACAAATAACTTTGCATTGCATAATCCTGCGCGGCACTGCACTGCGCTCGTCACCCTGAGACATCGGCTCTAAAGTCTCATATGGCCAGTAATGTCGCTGGAAACAGTGCCCTTCAAAGCGGAACACAGTAATGTTTGCACACTACTGCTTGGCGGATGAATATACATATCATATGCCATCACCCCTCCACCTCTCCTGTCACCCTATCTATCATCCTTCACCTCCTATCTCTCCAATCTACCATCTCCCATCACCCACTTCCCATTTCCCATCTCCCATATCCATCTCCCACCTCCCAGCTCGTGGAAACTCACACAGTTAAACCGCAACCTTAGATGATATTCACAACTTGTAAGCTCTCGTACGAAGGCGCTATGACGACGTAATGAGACCTAATCTCGTTTTACCCCACGGTGTCCACGCGGCCGGATATAACCGGACATACTAGATAAAACCGGACATAACTGGATATAACTTTATCTAGCTGGATGTAACTGAATTTAATCATAATAATAATAATAATATATTCTTTATTTAGGATAAAACAAGTATCGATTATAGTATTAATAGAGACTTACCACTTCTAAATGATACATAGAGAAAAAAAATAGTCACAGTATTGATTGCACACTACTGCTTGGTTGAATATCTGGCGGTGGTGTGGTACTTCCCCAGGTGGACTCTTGCAGAAGACGCCTCCCACTATATAACATTAAAATGAGACACTGTTCAAACACAAACCTATTCAATAAAAAGAAAAAAAAAGTGACCTTTTCCAAACCTTTTTCACATTCAAAAGAATACTCGAGACTTTCCTAAATGGAGCTTTTCTTTGATATGGAATGTTTAGATGCCCGCGCCCCGCCGGCCCGCATGCGGGCGTAGCCGGCCCGCATGCGGACGGGTCGATTCAATGTAGCCACGGCCGAGGCCGAGACTTTTCCACAATCGAAAATTCAAAATTAAATCGATTCCATTTTTTTATTTGACCGAGTGACGAGACGAACAAGTCGTTCACCTGATGGTAAGTTCCTGTTTATCTATTTTTTTACGGGCATATGAGACTTTAGAACCGATGTCTCAGGGTGACGAGCGCAGTGCAGCGCCGCACAATGTAATGCAAATTTCTGATTGGCACTGTAACTGTATGGGGAGACGTAGCGCTTACCATCCCGAGAAAGACTTGCTCGTCTCCATACTAAGTATCATCATCTCAGCCCGTATCAACCCACTGTTGGGTATAGGCCTCCTCTCCTTCACGCCACTTATTCCGGGCCTGTGCGAGACGTAGAGAACGTCTCGCGCGCGCCCGCCGCTCCATTCAACGCCTTCTGAGAGCTGTCCAAAGGGAATGCCTGAGCGGAAGGGTTAACAAGCTCTATTCAGCTTGTCTCTTACTTTAAAAGAAAGCTGGCTTTTTTCTGAATCATTTAAAAAAACGAGCGGGGTTTAGACCACGCGACTTAAGTAAAACTTCGCTACGAGAGAAAGAGTGAGAAAAAATGTAAAAAAACAGCGAAGGTGCCCTAACGCCGAAACTCTAAGCAGGCATGAGGCACCAGATTGCGGGGCGAAGAGGGGGATCACGCATGCGCAGTAACGCCGATACATCCAGTGCCACCTAGGGGCGATTTGCAGAACTAAAGAGACAAGCGTGATATTTCAATCATCATCATCATCAACCCATAACGTCCCACTGCTGGGCACGGGTCTCTCCTCACTTTCGTGAGGAGGATTAGGCCATAATCCACCACGGGGGCCCAGTCCGGATTGGTGGATAACATACCTACCTCCAAAATAATTCTCGGGTAGGTATGTGGGTTTCCTCACGATGTTTTCCTTCAACGAAAAGCGAGTGATAATTACGTACATATGTTTTACAGAAACACATTGGTACATGCCTGCACTGGGATTTGAACTCACGACCTTCTGATTGGAAGGCGGACGTTCTCCCACTAGGCTACCACCGCTTATATTTCAATAAGTCATTAAAACTTCTGCTATTCATCGATAGATGGCAAAACTGAAAAGTATCGCCGCTGTGCCGGTCGGAGTGGGGGGTGTTAGGTTATTTTCGTTACGGAATTTCTGGATTCGGTCTTCACGCTCTAGGCCCGCGCTAGAAGCTATGCAATAGCTTAAAAATCCCCTGCGGTAATGTTCGAGACGTAACTCTCTCTTTCTACCTTCATTAACTTTTTAACTTCCGTCCGCCGCGCCCGATTACACTTTTCGTAACGCATTCACCTGCTTACTCACCAAGTCAAGCGTGCGTAAAGCTTGACTTGAGGAGTAAGCTGGTGAATGCGTTACGAGAAATGTGATCGGGCGAGGCAAACGGAAGTTTTGATGGAGATTCTGGAAAAAAGGAGGAAGGAATTCTGGAAGGGGAAGTTCTGGATGGCACTGTAACTGTTATGCGCAGGGGTGGCGCTTACCATCAGGTGAACGACGTGCTCGTCTCGTCACTCAGTTAAATAACATAAAAAAAACAATAATAAGATATAAATTAGTGCAGATAGAAGGAGAAAGTTACGTTTCGTACATTTATAAAAATTTTTTTCGAAAATTTATTTCTGTGAAATTTTTAATAATTATAATGTTTTGTTGAAGTTTTACTTTTACTATGTGTCCCAGCAGAATTGAAGTATTTTTTTTTAATTATTTTCTCATCGGCCATACCCACCGCTGACCGCTTCCGGTGCGCGGCTGCACTCGTTTAATAAGCTTCTGTTTGTGTTAAAAGTAATGGCAGCCATGTTAGCAGCCGCACCGCGCCGCGTCGCACCGCACCGCACCGCGCCGCGCCGGCTATCGAGCAACTTTATCAATAAGCACCCCCTGGGGGCGGCGGCGGCGGCCGGCGACTCCCGCCACAGTGCCAACAGTAAACTAACTCACCTTCATAGAACGGTAACAAATGCGGCTTCAATGCGTGTGCCTCGTCCGCACGCACACACGGACAGTGGTTGGACACTGTAACGTACAAACGCTGATTAGATAACTCACACATGTTAATGACATTAAACATACGTCAAATGCGTGTGTAGACAATAAGATAAGGTAAGACAAAAGCTTTATATTACACTCCAAGACATACAAGTAACATTACTGAGCATTATGCGACTTCAGAGCCGATGTCTCAGGGTGACGAGCGCAGTGCAGCAGGATTATGCAATGCAAAGTTCTGGGTGGCACTGTAACTGTTATGGGCAGGCATAGCGCTTACCATCTGGTCAAAGACTTGCTCGTGTCTTCATTCAGAAAAAAAAGTAAAGTTAAATAATACCATAGAGGACTAGGACATTTTGCTAGTGTAAAGGTTCATACTGTCCCTTTGTCTGTTACATTTGTGCGTGTAGTGTTGACTGTCAGCGCCTGCGGGAGAGGTGCGGGGACGCGGAGCGCGGGGGAGAGGGACTATTTTGAACTACATACACAAAACATACATTCACACACACATTACCCACATAAAAGACACACACACACATTCATTCACGTTTCTACGTTCGGTGTGTCGTGATGTTTTGTCGTATCCCCGTGTATGTGCGAACAGGCGCACACATGCAAGTCGCGTTTGTTTTCGTTCGTATGAAGATGAGCTACTGTTCTGTGTGCACTGTGCCTCCGGCCGTTACTGTGGCCCGCCTGCTGCCGACTGCTTTATTAACTCGCTAATTATAATGACGACGGTTAAAGTTTAACTTTAATCATATTAATCTAACTGACATTAATAGCTTAGAAGCTGCGCCCGCGGTTTTGCCCGTGTAGCTCCCGTTTCCGTGGGAATACAGGGATGAAATACAGCCTATGTTACTCGCTGATAATGGAGCTTTCCATTGGTGAAAGAATTTTCAAAATCGGTGCGCAGCGGTTTATCAGAAACCGTTTATATTAACAAAGATTGTACTCCTCATCAACCCATAACGTCCCACTGCTGGGCACGGGTCTCCCCTCACTTTCGCGAGGAGGGTTAGGCCATTATCCACCACGGGAGTCCCCGGTCCGGATTGGTGGATCACCTACCTACCTCAGAAAGCGAGCGATAATTACGTACATATGTTATACAAGAAACACATTGTTACGTGCCCGCACTCGGATTTGAACTCACGACCTTCTGATTGGAAGGCGGACGACCGCTTATTGTATTGCTCGGAGCCAATTCAACAAAACGCTTTCTCGTTCCAATGTGAAAGCTCGCTTTTTGTTAACGTTTTTGTAGAAATTTTCTTTAGTTTTGCTTCGACGCGTCGTTACAAGCAGCTGTCACTGAGGATGGTCAGCGCTTCAGCGGCTGAATAATGGACGAAGTTAAAGGAAATTCTTTTTCGGGTTTTTGTTGGGGTTTCAGCTTTGCACGCTTTATACATTTAGTCACTCATACTTTTTTTGTAGTGAAACTTCTAAAGCGATTTCCAACAAGTTTGCGTTAAACGTTCAACGCTACCGTAGAGGGGGTATGAAAGCACTGTTGCGTTTCAAAAATGATAATTAAAAGATGCAATCAATTGTGAATTGTAACCAATGTTATTAAAATTTTCTATGATTTCACTAAAATTCAATTTTCATATCCAGATTACGAAGCTTCACTTCTTCCGCGCAGAGGGACTCCATGCACTTTTGTTTATTTGCCAGAGTGCCGTGTTCCTGTCTCGTGTGGTTCTCCTGCTAACCCTCGCGTGTCCCGTTGTTCCAGAGGAGGAGTGCGAGGAGCTGTCCCTGACGCCGGCGCGGCACCGGCCCGAGGGGCTGAGCCAGCTGGCGCGCGCCACCGCCTTCAGCGCACACGAGATCAAGCTGATGTACCGCGGGTTCAAGCAGGCGAGTCTCTCCCTCACCGCCCCACTCACTCTCCCGCGCCGCCCCGTGGGGTTGAGCCAGCTGGCGCGAGTCACTCCCTCACCGCCCCACTCACTCTCCCACACCTTGATAAGTGAAAGCCGGTGGATCACCAGCAGTGTTCCTCGTTCTAAAAAACGATTCTGAGCGACGGAAAGGGATGAAGCTACTGTACAATGCGGTGCTATGCAGGCATGTGGAATTGTGGAATCGAACCTTAACTCGCTCTCTCTCTCCGGTTGCAGGAGTGTCCGTCGGGCGTGGTGGACGAGGATGCCTTCAAGCACATCTTCTCACAGTTCTTCCCGCTCGGAGGTGAGTGCCGCGTCACGCTGCGGGTTGATAATATTTACCTACAAATGTTTTTACTAGAAATGCGTTGGCACTGGGATACGAACTCGCAACCCTCTACTCGGCGGGTGGCGCCAGACTGTCTCTCACTCCACACAGCGTGTGTGTTTATAGCTTACTGGCGTTACGTCGTAACTAGACTCAATCAGGTGTGCGGGCGCACACAACTGGCGTGATAAAATTGTCAATACAGCAGTGCGGGTTCGCACGCCAGGCGTGCTTTCATTATATAAACACAGACGTGTGTGTTTTCAGCAGTCCACGTGTCAATGTCTCGTATGTGTTAGATATAATGTGTAAGTGTAAGTGTGCTGTAATGTTGTCGTATGCGTGCAGATGCGTCGCAGTACGCGCACTACGTGTTCAACACCATCAAGCACAAGCAGAGCGGCAAGGTCAACTTCGAGGTGAGCGCTGCGGACTCTGCACTTGTAGCTCCTAGTGGCGCCATCTAGTTCCACCTTCCCGAACTAAAATCAGAAAGCTCAAGAGTTTTGTTTTTTGAAGTAAAACTTCATTACGCACGTTTGCCTTGCGGAGTAAGCTGGTGAATGCGATACGAAAAATGTTATCTGGCGAGGCGAATGCCAGATGACAGGTGACAGATGACAGATGAGAGATGACAGCTGACATTTGACAGATGACAGCTGACATTTGACAGAGGACAGCTGATAGGTTATAGTTGACAGAAGGCAGATGTCAGATGACAGATGGCATGCGTCAGATGACAGCTGGTAGGTGACATTTGACAGATGACAGCTGCGTTTGACATTTGACAGCTGAAAGATGACAGCAGATGGCTGCGTTTGACAGAAGACAGCTGACATGTGACAGATGACAGCTGATAAATGACAGATGATAGGTGACCGAAGACAGTTGACAGTTGACATTTGACAGATGATAGGTGACCGATGACAGATGACACCTGATAGATGACAGTTGACAGCTGACATTTGACAGATGACTGCTGACATTTGACAGATGACAGCTGACATTTGACAGATGACAGCTCACATTTGACAGATGACAGCTGCGTTTGACATTTGACAGCTGAAAGATTACAGCTGACGGCTGCGTTTGACAGAAGACAGCTGACATTTGACAGATGACAGCTGACATTTGACAGAAGACAGCTGACATTTGACAGATGACAGCTGAGTTTTGACGGATGACAGCTGACATTTGACAGCAGAAAGCTGACATGTGACAGATGACAGCTAATAAATGACAGATGATAGGTGACAAGACAGTTGACAGTTGACATTTGACAGATGATAGGTGACCGATGACAGATGACACCTGATAGATGACAGTTGACAGCTGACATTTGACAAATGACTGCTGACATTTGACAGATGACAGCTGCGTTTGACATTTGACAGCTGAAAGATGACAGCTGACGGCTGCGTTTGACATTTGACAGCTGAAAGATGACAGCTGACGGCTGCGTTTGACATTTGACAGCTGAAAGATGACAGCTGACGGCTGCGTTTGACATTTGACAGCTGAAAGATGACAGCTGACGGCTGCGTTTGACATTTGACAGCTGAAAGATAACAGCTGACGGCTGCGTTTGACAGAAGACAGCTGACATTTGACAGATGACAGCTGACATTTGACAGATGACAGCTGCGTTTGACATTTGACAGCTGAAAGATGACAGATGACGGCTGCGTTTGACATTTGACAGCTGAAAGATGACAGCTGACGGCTGCGTTTGACAGAAGACAGCTGACATTTGACAGATGACTGCTGACATTTGACAGATGACAGCTGACCTTTGACAGATGACAGCTGACATTTGACAGATGACAGCTGCGTTTGACATTTGACAGCTGAAAGATGACAGCTGACGGCTGCGTTTGACATTTGACAGCTGAAAGATGACAGCTGACGGCTGCGTTTGACATTTGACAGCTGAAAGATGACAGCTGACGGCTGCGTTTGACATTTGACAGCTGAAAGATAACAGCTGACGGCTGCGTTTGATAGAAGACAGCTGACATTTGACAGATGACTTCTGACATTTGACAGATGACAGCTGACATTTGACAGATGACAGCTGACATTTGACAGATGACAGCTGACATTTGACAGATGACAGCTGACACTTGACAGATGACAACTGCGTTTGACATTTGACAGCTGAAAGATGACAGCTGACGGCTGCGTTTGACAGAAGACAGCTGACATTTGACAGATGACAGCTGACATTTGACAGATGACAGCTGCGTTTGACATTTGACAGCTGAAAGATGACAGATGACGGCTGCGTTTGACATTTGACAGCTGAAAGATGACAGCTGACGGCTGCGTTTGACAGAAGACAGCTGACATTTGACAGATGACTGCTGACATTTGACAGATGACAGCTGACCTTTGACAGATGACAGCTGACATTTGACAGATGACAGCTGCGTTTGACATTTGACAGCTGAAAGATGACAGCTGACGGCTGCGTTTGACATTTGACAGCTGAAAGATAACAGCTGACGGCTGCGTTTGATAGAAGACAGCTGACATTTGACAGATGACAGCTGACATTTGACAGATGACAGCTGCGTTTGACATTTGACAGCTGAAAGATGACAGCTGACGGCTGCGTTTGACATTTGACAGCTGAAAGATGACAGCTGACGGCTGCGTTTGACATTTGACAGCTGAAAGATGACAGCTGACGGCTGCGTTTGACATTTGACAGCTGAAAGATGACAGCTGACGGCTGCGTTTGACATTTGACAGCTGAAAGATGACAGCTGACGGCTGCGTTTGACATTTGACAGCTGAAAGATAACAGCTGACGGCTGCGTTTGACAGAAGACAGCTGACATTTGACAGATGACAGCTGAAAGATGACAGCTGACGGCTGCGTTTGACAGAAGACAGCTGACATTTGACAGATGACTGCTGACATTTGACAGATGACAGCTGACCTTTGACAGATGACAGCTGACATTTGACAGATGACAGCTGCGTTTGACAGAAGACAGCTGACATTTGACAGATGACTTCTGACATTTGACAGATGACAGCTGCGTTTGACATTTGACAGCTGAAAGATGACAGCTGACAGCTGCGTTTGACATTAGACAGCTGAAAGATGACAGCTGACGGCTGCGTTTGACAGAAGACAGCTGACATTTGACAGATGACAGCTGCGTTTGACATTTGACAGCTGAAAGATGACAGCAGATGGCTGCGTTTGACAGAATACAGCTGACATTTGACAGATGACAGCTGACATTTGACAGATGACAGCTGACATTTGACAGATGACAGCTGACACTTGACAGATGACAACTGCGTTTGACATTTGACAGCTGAAAGATGACAGCTGACGGCTGCGTTTGACAGAAGACAGCTGACATTTGACAGATGACTGCTGACATTTGACAGATGACAGCTGACCTTTGACAGATGACAGCTGACATTTGACAGATGACAGCTGCGTTTGACATTTGACAGCTGAAAGATGACAGCTGACGGCTGCGTTTGACATTTGACAGCTGAAAGATGACAGCTGACGGCTGCGTTTGACATTTGACAGCTGAAAGATGACAGCTGACGGCTGCGTTTGACATTTGACAGCTGAAAGATAACAGCTGACGGCTGCGTTTGATAGAAGACAGCTGACATTTGACAGATGACAGCTGACATTTGACAGATGACAGCTGCGTTTGACATTTGACAGCTGAAAGATGACAGCTGACGGCTGCGTTTGACAGAAGACAGCTGACATTTGACAGATGACTTCTGACATTTGACAGATTTTATTTAATTTATAATGCTTCTTATCAATAAGTACATCATTAAAATTACGATCTAGCCTGAAAGACTAATGAGTAATTTGCGTTTAACATAAATTGCTAAGTAGAGTTATTGCTAAGATTGTGTCCATTAACACATTTCTTACTGTCTCTATTAAGGCGAAGGCACTTTGTTAATGTGTTCTTTACTAGTAGATTTAACCAAACTACACTTCACTGTCACATCACTACACTAACTCGAAAGGTTTCTTCCTTTTTAGTCTTCTCACTATATCCGTGTTGTCGAGGAGCTGGATAGCCTCGACGTTCACGTGGTGGTGAAGTCTATGTTCATGAGCTTCGGCAAACTTTTTAATGATAATTGAGACGAAGTCCACTTTTAGGTCCCGATGAAGGTCTTCGTTTCTGATGTACCATGGGGCATTGACAATACCTCTCAGCACCTTATTTTGAAATCTTTGAATGATCTGTATATTATTTTGGTTGGTACAGCCCCATAGCTGGATACCATAGGTCCATATTGGCATAAGGACTTGTTTGTATAAGAGTACCTTATTATGTACCGACAGCATGGATTTTCTCCCAATTAACCAATACATATTTCTGTAGCGAAGATCTAGTTCATCACGTTTCTTTTTGACATGTGCTTTCCAGCGAAGCTTAGCGTCCAAAGTCATGCCGAGATATTTGGCCGTGTTTTCGTATGGTATCACTTGACCATTAATGTACACCGGGTGGTAATTAGGTTTTTTGTTCGAGAAGTCTATGTGGATGGACTTAGACTCGTTAAGTTTAATTCTCCATTTATCTGTCCAGCCAGATATTTTGTTAACGGCTTTTTGGACTTTTTCCACTGCTTCTTCATGAGTGACTCCTGTTGCCATAATCGCTGTGTCATCTGCAAAAGTGGCGATAGTGTTGTTTTCTAGCTCTGGGATATCACAAGTGTACAATAAGTACAAGACTGGACCAAGGACGCTTCCCTGTGGTACTCCAGCATGTATTGGCTTTAATTTTGAATATTTGTCGTCTTGTCTGATTCTAAACATTCTTTGCGTCAGATAAGATTGTAATAGATCCACAAACGGTTGTGGGAGCATATTTCTAAGCTTGTAAATAAGCCCTTTATGCCAGACTTTATCAAAAGCTTGTGCTACGTCTAAGAAAATTGTAGAACAGACTTTCTTTTCTTCAAGTGCTTTTTCAATAGTGTTTGTGATTCTGTGTACCTGATCTATAGTAGAATGTTTTTCTCTAAAACCAAATTGATAGTCTGGAATTAGATTTTTATCTTCTATGATAGGTTTTAATCGTTTCAGCAACAGCTTTTCTAGTAATTTTGACATTACGGGTAGAAGGGATATTGGTCTGTAAGATGACACTTCATGAGGTGATTTTCCAGGTTTGGGAATCATAATTACTTCAGCTACTTTCCACATATCTGGTACGTATTTCAGTCTGAAAGTCGCGTTAATGAGAGTAGTGAGCTTTACTATGGCCTTACGGGGAAAGTTTTGTAGCACTTCTCCAGTAATAAGGTCGTAGCCAGGGGACTTCTTCTTTGATAGATGTTTGATTTCATTGGTAACTTCTCTAGGTGTAACGTATCTTATCTCTAGGTCAGAAAGCGTTTCAGCCAGTGGAATATCATGAGCAGAGCTTCCTTCATTTGGTTGGAATGTTTGCTGTAGGTGTTCTGCAAACCTAGCCGCTTTTTGCTCATTGCTTATAGCCCAGCTACCATTGCCTTGCTTTATGGGTGGGATATTCCTTGTTGGTTTATTTAAGTTTCTGGTCATTTTCCATAGCGAGTAATCTGTTGTGCGATCACTCGTTAGTTCACTTAGCTTAGTGTCCATAGTAATGTCATTAAAGCTCTGGATTTCCCTCTTTAGTTTTTTTGTTAAGTTGTTCAATATAGTTTTATCTCTAGGAGCTCTAGTTGCATGCCATTTTTGCCTTTGCCTCCTTTTTTCAGCTATAAGGTATCTTATTTTTATTGGGTAGTAAATACTCCTGGATTGAGTTTTAACTTGTGGAGTATTATTCCAAGCGCTCTTTTGAATGTTTAATATAAATGTTTTCAAATCATTTTCCACCTGTTCCGGATTTTTAAGTGGAACTTTTAAATCAATTGAGGAATCTAAGTCCAGTCTAAAACTTTCCCAGTCTGTACTCTTGTTAACCAACGACAGATTGTTATCTTTCATTATCACACTCTCACTTAGATACAATGTAATTGGAGAATGATCAGAACTCATGTCATATCCTTCCTCTATGTGTAAGAAGCAAGATGAAATATTTTTGTATATGAAAAAATCAATTAGGTCCGGTATTTTTAGTGGATCTGTCGGCCAGTAGGTAGGTTTTCCTGTTGACATAACATTACATTTGCTGTCTCTTATTGCGCTCAGAAGTTCTTTTCCTTTTGTTGTTGTAAGCCTGGATCCCCAAAAGGTATTTTTGGCATTAAAGTCCCCTCCAAGTATAAATCGGTTACCAAGCTCACGTAGAAAGTTGCTATATTTTTCAGCCTTTAACGCATATTTTGGTGGGCAGTATATAGCTGATATGGTAACAGAATAGTTTTTAGTTCTGACCGAAACAGCTACTGATTGTATGTGTTCTTCTTCAAATTTATGTTCTTCGTAATGGTGGATGTTCTCTTTTATTATAACAGCACTACCTCCCCTAGCTGTGTTATTAGGATGTAGTGCATGGTATGTTTTATAACCTTTTATTTGTATATAGGATTCTGTTGTAAAATGTGTTTCAGATACGAGACACACATCTATGTTTTGGATATTTAATACTGCCTGTAATTCATTGCGATGCTGAAAGAGCCCATTCGCATTCCAAGCCATAATTTTCATTAATTTATTCATTTTTGTAGTTTTGTTGCAGCTATTTTAGTGCTGTTTTCCACCCTTTTAAGACGTTCATCAAAAGACGTCACAAGACTGAGAATTTTGTTTAATTTTTCATCCATGTCCATGCTTGTATGCTTTGGTTGAGATGGTGTAGACGGTCTCGAAGGAGGTCCTTTTGAGACTTGAGCATATGAAACATTCTTTCTGATGCTTGGATTACCACTTGGCAGTTTCGATTTGGTTGCACTTGGGACCGCGGTAGTAGCAGGTGCTGAATTGGTTTTCTTGCTTAACTTGTTCCTTATGGTTTGTAACTCTTTGGCTACTATGCACCCCCTATAGTTAGCAGGGTGTGCTTCACCGCAGTGTACGCATTTTGGTTTAGCCTCCGCGGGCTTTTTACAGTCAATGGTCAAGTGTTTACCGGTACATTTCACGCACCTGGGTTCTTTGGAGCAGTATTTTTGTGTGTGTCCATACGCTTGGCACTTTTTGCACTGTGGGATCAGCTTTGATGATTTTATGGGTTGTATATCTACCTTGCAACCCAATATAGACTTGATGCCATAGATCTTATTGATATCCTCTTCTTTGTGGAAAGAGAGCATGAACATGTTGAGAGGTGTTTTGCTCCTCCAGCTAAGTTTGTTAACAGCATCGTGGATTTTGTAGCCTTGAAGTATGAGGTCTTCAATTATTCTGGCGGGCTGACATGACAAATGCAGATTTTTAGCCATCACTCTAATTGGCCTGTCCTGTTTATTTTCATAGGAGTGCCAGAGATGATTTTCTTTCGACAAGAGCTTGGTAATAGCTCTGTATGCCTCATCGTTATTCGCGTTCACTTTAACGCTTTCTCCGCTCAGCATTTTTATGACAAAAGAGTCCTTCGCTACATTTGACGAGAGCAGATCATACAATTTCTGGTACTCGAGTATGTTTTCTATAACTATTGGTGGAGGTAGAGGTATCTTTTTTACATTTGTTTTTTCTTTGGGTGGTTGGTCGGAACCAGATCCTTGTTGTGGGGACAGTGTTGTGTTTATTTGACAGATGACAGCTGCGTTTGACATTTGACAGCTGAAAGATGACAGCTGACGGCTGCGTTTGACATTTGACAATTGAAAGATGACAGCTGATGGCTGCGTTTGACAGAAGACAGCTGACATTTGACAGATGACAGCTGACATTTGACAGATGACAGCTGACATTTGACAGATGACAGCTGACATTTGACAGATGACAGCTGCGTTTGACATTAGACAGCTGAAAGATGACAGCTGACGGCTGCGTTTGACAGAAGACAGCTGACATTTGACAGATGACAGCTGCGTTTGACATTTGACAGCTGAAAGATGACAGCAGATGGCTGCGTTTGACAGAATACAGCTGACATTTGACAGATGACAGCTGACATTTGACAGATGACAGCTGACATTTGACAGATGACAGCTGACACTTGACAGATGACAACTGCGTTTGACATTTGACAGCTGAAAGATGACAGCTGACGGCTGCGTTTGACAGAAGACAGCTGACATTTGACAGATGACAGCCGACATTTGACAGATGACAGCTGCGTTTGACAGATAACAGATGACAGTTGAGATTTGACAGCTGAAAGATGACATTTGACAAATGACAGATGACAGTAGACATTTGACAGATGACAGCTGCGTTTGCCATTTGACAGCTGACAGATGACATTTGATAGATGACAGCTGACCAATGACAGATGACAGAAGTCAGGTGACAGATGATAGCTGACAGCTGACAGATGGCAGAAGGCAGATGACATTTGACAGTCGACAGATGACAGTTGACAGTTGAGATTTGACAGCTGAAAGATGACAGCTGCCAGGGGGCAGATGACAGATGACAGAAGACAGATGATAGTTGGGAAGTTCTGGGTGGCTCTGTAACTGTTATGGGCAGGTGACGCTTGTCATCAGCTAAACGACTTGCTCGTCAAAATAGATATTTTTAGGGCTCAATCAAATTTGTTTAAATGTTTTTTTTTAATACAAATTTGTCATGATGTTGCAGGAGTTCCTGGAGATCCTGTCCCGCGTGGCGCGCGGCTCGGTGCAGGACAAGCTCGCGTGGGTGTTCGCGCTCTACGACGTGGACGGGGACGGGCGCATCTCGCGCGGGGAGATGCTGCAGGTACGGACATCGCCGCGTGCTCCCCGCTGGTCGCGCGCGCAGGAGCCCCTGGAGATCCTGTCCCGCTTTGGACACAAGCCATTTTACAAATTTTTATGACTAGCAGCGCCCCGTCATTGTCATCCATCATCAACCCATATCGTCCCACAACTGGGCACGGGTCTCCTCTTACTGTCGTCAGGCGGGTTAGGCCATAATCCACAACGGGGGCCCGGTCCGGATTGGTGGACAACATACCTACCTCTGAAATAATTCTCACGCCCTTGGAAGACAGACGTTGGCCCACTAGGCTACCACGGCTTTTTTTAGATAAAAAATAATAAAAAAATCGATTTCGTAAACGTTTTTTGGACTGGGTCTCGTCTACCGGTGGTTACTATTGGCAGTACCACGAGAGACCACGAGTGCTACTGCTGCTGCCTACATCTGCTCCTGCATCTAGTGCCAGTGAGACAGTAGCCTGCAGCGCCGCGTGCGTCCCGTTGCAGGTGGTGCAGGCCATCTACGAGCTGCTCGGGCGCGCCGCCGTGCCGGCCGCGGGGCAGGGCGCCGCCAAGGAACACGTCGACAGGATATTCCACGTGAGTGCAGGAAGCAACAATTGAGAACAGCGCCATCTAGTTTTGCAATCGATGATTCTGATCTAGCTTTGAGCTGATGTCTCAGGGTGACGAACGCAGTGCAGTGCCGTGCAAGATTAGCAACGCAAAGTTTTGGATGGCACTGTAACTGTTATGGCAGTTACACAGTTGAAAGCTTCGGAGAGATCTTAAACTGTGTGCTAGTGCCTCGTCAAAGCGTTTCACTCTATGCTCGCGCCTCGTAGAGACCTTCCCAAGCATGTTCGTCTTTGGTTGAACCGTTTGATTGTATGCTCGTGCCTCGTCGCACCGTTCTGCTGTACGCTCGTGCCTCGTCGTACTGTACATGTGAGCTCCCGGTTCCAGCTGATGGACAGCAACGCGGACGGCGTGGTGACCATGGACGAGCTGGCGTCGTGGTGCGCGCGCGACCCGGCGCTGCTCCGCTCGCTCGGCGCGCTCGACACCGTGCTGTGATCCGCGCCGCCCGCGCACAGCGCCTCCGCGCACGCGCACGGGTACGTGCTGGGATCCCGCTACCTTGTTACGGATCTCGCGACTGGCTTGCGACAGACGCAAATATCGTGCTGTCAAATGTTACTTTAAAAATTGCCAAAACAAAACTGTAGATTTAGTTTCCATCTTTTGCAGTCCTGTCGGTAGTAACGCTAGTATCCATAGCCGAAGTGCATTTTGCGCCAGGGAGATTGTAGGGGGCGATTGGTGGCACACCAAGACATAAACTCTGAAAATGCCTTAACCATTAATTAAAAAAAAAGTATTCTTTCCCATTGCTTGACCTTTTATTTCAGTATGTGTTTGTCGTTGCAGGAGCGACTCCGCGCGGGCGTCGTGCTCCACCGCCGTGGAGGACTACCCCCCCTCCACGCCGCTGTCCCCCCCCGCCACCTGCTCCCTGCACTCCTCCGCCGACGCACACACACACATCGACGGCGCGCTTGCGAACAGCGCCCTCTGTGATCACCTCGCAGCAACCGCTGCCACCGTCGCATCCACAAGCAAAGCTTTCGGGAAGAGTTCCAAAGCTAAGAAGCCTAAGAGCCCAGTGCAAGTGATCGCGGTGGCGGGCGCGCTGCCGTGCGTGACGCGCGTCAGTGACGCGTTACCGTGCGTGACTCGCGTCAGTGACGCGTTACCGTGCGTGACGCGCGTCAGTGACGCGTTACCGTGCGTGACTCGCGTCAGTGACGCGTTACCGTGCGTGACGCGCGTCAGTGACGCGTTACCGTGCGTGACGCGCGTCAGTGACGCGTTACCGTGCGTGACGCGCGTCAGTGACGCGTTACCGTGCGTGACGCGCGTCAGTGACGCGTCGTGTAGTAAGAGTCGGATCACCACGGACTTCCCTTGCGCGCCTGTGGCAGCTAGTGTCCCGCGGGTGCTCCCGGGTGCTCCCCGGTCCCGCGCGGAGCCCCCGGCGGCGCCCCCTGCGGCTATATCGACGGTGTCGGGCTCCGCCGCGGTGGAGCGCCGCTCGTCGCAGCCGCCGCCTGTGCCAGCGCGACTCGCACCACAGGTCAGTTTTATTTTAAGGTGAAACACAATTATGCCATAATTAAAAGTGTCCAATGTTCTGTTCCAGGATCTAAAGTTACTGTGTACGAAATTTCATCAAAATCCGTTCAGTCATTGTGGCGTAAATAGAGGACATACACACAAACACACGAACTTTCACATTTATAGCAATATTAGTGAGATGAGATGTTCCTTAAATTCTATTTCAGATAGCAGAAGAGACAGCCCTGCGGAAGCCCAGGCGCAGGGGGCGGCGCCCGTCCCCCCCGCAGCGCCGCTGAACCGAAACCAACCCTAACCCTTTAGGAATAAGATCTAATCTTCTATACACTTCACTAATCTAAAATCAGCTTTTTGAGAGTTAAAAATTTATAGGGTTGTAAGACGTTTGAAAATAATCGTCGATGTATGCTACATAACAATAACATAACTATTGGTAATTAATTACTATTATGGGAATTCCAAATCCCTGAAAACTTATGATATTATTAAATTAAATAATTAAACAATAAATTATAATAATAATGTCTATTTACAAATATTTCTATTTGATGAAATTATCTTTCTACGCGTGGAGCGGCCATTTATTAGCATTCAGTCAAGTATATTTCTAGATTTCCTCTCTCTATTAGAAGTCGTCTAGATTGACGCATTTTTTACTTACTCTCCAAGCGCGTGTCTCTTCGTATTTCTCTCATTTGCCGCGCCCGGTGCGAGCTCCTGGAACTGCGCCCTCTCTGCGCCCCTTCAGGGTTTGCGCCCCGTGCCTGGCCACCATGGCCACCACTCGCACCGCCCTACTTACGCCACTCTACTAACTAAATTGGTAACTTGTCACTTAACGCGTTCGCTGCGTAGACATTTTCATGGACTTTCAGCCAGTGCGTATGAGGTCTTTTAGAGGCAAAGTTGAACTTTTTCGTAGTGCGTATGAGACCTTTCCGGCCTCACAAAATGTTGTTTCTAAAAACGCCAATATAACTCAAATGTCACAATAATTGCTTGAAACTCTACGATTATAAACTTAAATAGATGCTAAAGTTGAATCCAGTTTCGCCTACAGTTATGACCTTTTAGTATTGAATAAAATAAATATATATTTGTGTGTGTTATACTCATGTAAAGTTAACATAGCTGTCCCCGCACAGAGTGAAAGAAGTCACGCGTGGGGCTTGTTCGACCTCATAATGCAGTGAACGTGTTAATTGTTTTGTTCACCAAACCGTCCACAAAGATTCCAAGCCATCACATGATTTAATAGCAAATAGACAACCTAACCAACCCCGTGGACCATACACGAAAAGCAATAAAAACCATGGGAAGTTTTCTGTTTCACTCACTCCCGTGTACGCTGTGTTACTAGACGTGAATAAGAGAGCTGTTAGACAGCTGCTGCCTTAAATATTTCTTCTATAGCTTATCTTATTAAATGTTTTAAACTTTGATGCTAATAAAATATGGTCTAAAATCCCTTAATGATAATGTACCCCCAATAATTAATTATAATTCGAGTATAAGCAATACACAGTATTCAACTATTCTACGAGCACTTAATTCTTCCACTATTTTATAATGTATTTAAGCTAAACTTAACTCTATTAGTATGTTATTTAAGAATGATAATTCCCTTCGAATCTCTTAACACGTTGACCGCTGAACCGGTTTTTACATTTGGCCACCGTTACGGCCCGTGTGCGTTTCCCAGCACTGGTGCGCCGTCTGTGTGAGCCGCGCTGTAGTAGCGCCGCGTTACACACACACGTCTGTGTGTCGCCGCACAGCCGGCACGTGAGCTGCGCTAACACAACAGCTGTGTTTTCCCGCACCCGCGTAACGTTATAATAAACAGCGTCTGTGTGTTTCAGCAGTGAACGTGTTAACTTAGTAATAATTCTATGAATTCGCATAATGTTATAAAATCTGTCTCCATTATAATATTTTGTTATTATTGTCAAATAAATAAAAAAAATTTTTTTTTTGTTGTTGGCACCATGCCTCATGGACACTGAAAACCTTCTTTTGTTAGATTTTTAAGTTTTAGTTAGTTTTCTTTTAATTTATTTATATTTTTATTTAAATTGTGTAAATAACATTTAAATGTAATTTTTTTTAAGTTGTATATCCATACTATAAATTTAAAAAAAAATTAAAAATTTTAAAATAAATTATGATATTTAATACTTGGATCCAGGAATACATTATTTGAGAAATTTGACATCGCGTCCTCACATTTATATATATATATATTTTTTTATTGCATATTTATGTTTTTTTTTTATCTGTGTGATTTATACATGCTAGTGTCAATAAAGAATTATTCATCAATCGATTTGTAATGTGATATTTCATTATTAAAACTAGCTGTGTTTCACCCGCGTACTTCCTGAGATAAAACTGCCTATAGTTCACCTGATGGTAAGCGCTACGCCTTCCCATAACAGTCACAGCACCCCCAAAACCCCCATTGCAATATCCTGACCGATTATTTCGAGATATATTTGTGCTGAGAGAGTTTTGAGTTAATTTGTAAGAAAACTAAACCAAAACCATAACCCAGTTTTTTTACAGTCCATCCAAAGGTTGTCTGGAAGAAATCACTTTCAGCGATAAGACCGCCTATTGTGGTGCCCTTGTCTACCTATTGTAATTTTTCTGTACTGTGTTTTTTTTTTCCTAATTTAACCCTGCTTTTAGCGGTTAGAGTATAAGCCGGACATACCCAGGGACGTCATATATGTTTATTCCTCGTTCCAAGTATGTGTCCACTGCCAGTGACGTACCAGCAGTGGGTGGACACCTTAACGACGGATCAATTAATAATAAAAAAAAAAACGAGCGTGCTATAGAGCACACGACTCAAGTAAAACTTCTTTAGCTATTTTTTATTATAACGATATGTCATTTGTCATTTGTATTCTGTCATCTGTCATCTGTCACCTGCCTCTTAACCTTATTAACCTAATTTACCTCTGAACTTCCGTTCGCCTCGCCCGGTCACATTTTTCGTAACGCATTCATCAGTTTACTCCGCAAGTCACGCGTGCGTAGAGAAGTTTTACTTCAATAAAACCATAGGTATGTAACGTAGATTATAGAAAATGGTGGATCACACACATGGCAATATCTCGATGTAAGACATTTCTAATATTCTATATCCAATAAGTCTATTTAATTATATTTGCACTATTGATCTTGAATCTAAATATTATATTTGAGCCTTACTACTCTACTGTTAGTGTAAGCGAATGGCATATTACACCATCAATATTGACACCAGATACTCGATATCATGATCCAATATTGACGAAATATTGATGAAATATTGATGAAATATTGATGAAATATTGATGAAATATTGACGAAATATTGATGAAATATTGACGAAATATTGACGAAATATTGACGAAATATTTATGTATTAGTGATTAAATATTGACGAAATATTGATGTTGATGATAATGCCTCGATATTTGGATCACAAACAGTATTCATGGTGCAGCATGCGCTACGGTGTGGGCGGGTGGTGCGGTGCCGGACGCGGACCGCGACGCGCTGAATCTTACATTTTTTTTCGGTTATTCAATCGAAAACAGAGGATCGATATCGTAAATGACTTCTGAGATAATTGTTTAACACGTTCACTGCTAAAAACACACACGTTGTGTTTTTATAACGTTACGGCAAACGAAAACACGGCTGGCGTGCGAACCCGCACTGCTGTATTGTCAATTTCATCACACAAGTTGTGTGCACCCGCACAGCTGATTGAGTTTAGTTACGACGCAACGCCAGTGAACACATACGTTGTGTGATTCGCAAAAGTGCCAAAAAAATGAACCGGTTCAGCAGTGAACGTGTTAAGCACGCGGCGATACAAATCCGCACCTAACTTATAAAAGTCACTGAGGATCGAACTCGGCGTCGTTGGATTGTAAAGCGCACAAGTCACCGGTTTTATTTGACTGAGTGACGAGACGAGCATGTCGTTCACCTGACGGTAAGCGCTACGCCTGCCCATAACAGTTACAGTGGCATCCAGAACTCTGCATTGCATAATCCTGCGCGGCACTGCACTGCGCTCGTCACCCCGAGACATCGGCTCGAAAGTCTCCTATTATTATGTCCATGAATAATAAAATGTTTATTACTTAACATTATAGTGTTTTTTATTTATTAATGTAATTTGAGATTGACCCTCGCTATGCTATGTGTGCTATGTGTCAGCTGCATCTAGACTAATATTATAAAGAGAGATTTATTTTGAAGTAAAACTTCTTTACGCACGCTCGACTTGGGGAGCAAACTGGTGAATGCGTTACGAAAAGTGTGATCTGGCGAGGCGAACGGAAGTTGAGAGTGTGATATAAGTTAGTGAAGAATCTTCACTGAAGATAGAAAGTGAGAAGAGAGAGGGAGAGAGTAACAGTGCGTAGGTATATTTTTTAAAAATTGTTTCACGATTTTTTTTTTTAATTATTAATAATTATGTTTTTATGCTATATTTTTTATGTATGTTTGTTTGTAACGAATAAACTGAAAAACTCTTTTTGTTTGTTTTAAATTACTGTAACGGTCCTGCCGTTCCGACACGCCGACAGCGGCCATTGATTGATCGAGCCACATTAAAAACGTAATTAATGAATTGGTCAGTAATGAAGCGAAGTTAACGCTTCCACGGATCGCGGCCGCTGATTAACGCGCGGTATAAAGCATATGCGGCCGCGCATGCGCCAGTCGACGCGAAGGCAGCATGGATCGCGTCCTCGGTGAGCCAACCCTGTACTAAACCCCCACACTTCGTCTGGAAGATAATAATTAATAGCGCGTCACGACCGCATACATAGCTGCTACCCCTTAACTAGGACTCCCCGCACTAGGACTCCCCGCACTGGGGAATCTGGAACTACGAGGACCACCATGTGCTCTGAGTCTGTGTGTTTGAAGGACCATGGTCCTCGTAGATTCCCTGGATGCAGGGAAGAGTAAAAAAGATAGATAAACTCTTTATTAAAACATCACAGAACAATGAAAAAAAAATTACAATTTGTGTCACAATGGGCGATCTTATCGTTGAGAGCGATCTCTTCCAGACAAGAGCATCAAAAAGAGTTATTTCATTTATATAGTTCACCTGGTACGCGATTTTCCTTCTTTAATGGTAGCCTGGTGGGAACGTGCGCCTTCCAAGGTGAGGGCCGTGAGTTCAAATCCCAGTACTGGCACGTACCAATATGTGTCTTGTAAAAACGTAAATTTCACTCGCATTTCGGTGAAGGAAAACATCGTGAGGCAACCCACATCCCTACCCGGGAATTATTTCAGATGTATGTATTCACAGGTCCGAATCGGGACCCGTGGTGGATTATGGCCTAATCCTCCTCACGAAAGTGATGGGAGACCCGTGCCCAGCAGTGGGACGATATGGGTTGATGATGATGATGGAATTGGATCGAAATGTGTTTTTGTCTGCAGCAGTGAGCGTGCTGGTGCTGGTGCTGGTGCTGGTGCAGGCGGCGCCGCTCCTGTGCCGACGCCTCCCGTCTCATCACCTCAGGCCCAGCGACAGCGAGGGACTTGCCATCGATCGCGAGGAACTACCAGACTTCGACATCACTGCCTCCAATGAGCTGAGATCTGGCAAGCTCTATGGCTACATCCCGACGCAGAAAACTGCCCCTCCAGTCCGGGGCCGGTACCCCTATCTACCCCCTTCCGCAAGCCACTCCCTGTACAAATCCGATGAGTACTCTCACCCTGAACTCCAACAACCTGCAACTCCTGAAGCTCTGCTGTCTCCACCCCTTCCCGTCTCTTCTAGCATTTCTACTGGCCACCGACAAGAAGAAGCGACGAATTGGACAACACACCTGGCTAAGAAGCGCCTTCACAGAGTGAACAAGCTTTACAACGACAAAGGCAAAATTTGGAGCAAGCGCCCCCACAAGAAGCACCTTGTCGAAATAGTTCCCATCAAGCACAAGGACAAACTAGTGAAAGGGAAGGAGAAGGCGCTGGCGTACATACTACCCAAATCTAAGATCGCTAAGCAGAAGTTGATAAAGCAGAAGGCGATCAAAGGAACGTTCATGGACAAGCCGACACGGAACTTGCGTCACATGGACACTGAGAGCAGCGAGCAGTACTCCAGCGTTGGCAACTCAGCTGCGCTGAAGGACTCCAGCGAGTACGGCGACTCGTCCGAGTCGAGTGGCGCCGAGGATGAGTACCGACACGACTCCGCGCTAGCATCGCCGGCTCGCAATGTAAACACTGATCAACATAGCTTGGAAAACATCCTTAATGCAAAGATTCGCGACGTCGTCCATTATATCAAGAACAAGGACGGATCCGACGACGACATCCTTCCCGAGTCTGCAGAGGAACCGGACTACCACGTGCACTACATTATACACAAGTATCCTCAAACACACGAGAACGCACAGCCTGCGCACAACCATGCGACGCACGACACGCACGAACAATTATTCAAACAAGGTCATTTTATTTCAAAAGATGTAAATAATTCCAAACACAAAGCTACCACCCACGCGCAGATACAAAGCGATCAGATAAATCCCGTTGATAAGAAGCTCGAAGCCGGCGGCGAGGCGACGCTCCATCCGCACGATGTTATCGGCGAAACTGACATTCCGTACGATTACATTCTCAATAAAATCCACAAAGACCCCAATCTACTTAACATTTTCCACTCCATACAGAACCACGACGAAGATCTTGAGCACCACATTCATAAAACCGAGGAGTTGAATCATGCAGATATTCACAATTCTATCATAAGTGTCGTTAGAGACGGGATTCCGCTCAATGAACACCATAGCCTTACCCACGGCGACCACGACGACCCCAATAACGATAATATTAACAGTGTCATAAGCGCCACAGATCTCAACTCTAATTCGGAGGAATTGCGTCCTAAACACTTTCATAATTCCGTCATACCGTCTGTTAAAGACGGAATCTCGCTCCATGAACACCATAAAATTATCCAAGTCAACCACATTGACCCCAATAACGACAATAATAACGATATCGTTAGCGAAATAGGTCCCAACTCTAATTCCGAGGAATCGATTCCTGCACATATTCATGATTCCGTTATAACTTCTGTCAAAGACGAAATTCCACTCCATGACCATAGAATCATCGAAGTCAGTCACATTGACCCCAATAACGACAATAGTATCGTTAGCGAAATAGGTCCTAAATCTAATTCTGAGGAATCGAGTCCTCGACATATTCACAAATTCGTTCTAAGTTCAAACAAAGCAGGATTTCCAGTCGATGCGCATCACAACAGTATCCACGGAGACCACCTCCAGCCCAGACACTACAACACTTACGAAAACACAAATGAAATAGATCCTAACTCTGAATCCGAAGAATTGAGTCCTGCACATATTCATGATTCCGTCATAACCTCTGTTAAAGACGAAATTCCGCTCCATGAAGACCATAACATTATCCAAGTGAACCGGGTCGATCCCAATAACGACCATAATAACAATATCGTAAGCGAAATAGATCCCAACTCTAATTCCAAGGAATCAAGTCCTGGACATATTCATAATTCCGTTTTGAGTTCAATAAAGGATGGAATTCCTCTCGACGCACATGACAATAGGATCGACGACGGCCGCATCGCGCCCATTCATGACGATATTTACAATATCAATACCGATCCCAGTCCTGATCACACCGTTGAAGTACCAACTCACCACGATCACGATATAAACGATGCAGACAATGGCGACGGTGTAAACAGTGCCCTCGACGAGAAACAGGCTGACTCGAATGACAATCAGTCAAACGGTTCAGACTCACTCAGTCGGAGTTCCAGCGAGTCCGTCGGAGACAGTAACGAGCCAGCCGCAGACACGAGCGCTCCTGTCACGAACGTAGAGGCAACCGGTGGCACCGCCGACAGCGATGTTACAGGTTCCAGCTCAGAGACAGATCAAGCCGTTATTAACGAGTACCCGCGCGACGCCGCAGAGAGTGGCAAACTCCACTTTATCGATTACTATCCCGACGTAACTCTAGGACACGAACTGGACGCTGACATTGCAATAGAACATGGACCAAGCGCTCACGATTCCAATAAACAGATCTCCAGTAAGGAAGCCGCGTTTGACAATATTAAAAAGTTGCGTGATGGAGAACAGAGCGCTGCCATCTCTCTGACCGACGAGCTGAAGACCTCACGGGATTGTTTGGAGCTGGAGAGGTGCGAAGCTAAACAGCACTTCGCAGACTGCAAGGGGCACAGCGCATACAAACTGACATTTTTGTTCAACAGGAGATAGGACGAGCTTAGAGGAGGGCGTTAGAAAGGAGACAAAGTAAGCACTGGTACTCGTAAGACATTAAAACTCTTACCTCTGGCATACAGTGTGGGTTCGGCCGATGGCTACATCTGTCAAGTGGTCACGTCACGTCACGTCACGTCCGTTCCGTTTGGTTGTCAGTGTTTAGTTTGTTTTATGGAGGACCAATATAATCTTTTGAGGTAATGTAAATTCTGGTTTCTTTTTGCCTTAAACCCATCATAGGGATGGGCGCGTCCGAGATGTTAGGCGATTGTTTCGATTGTTCAAACATATCGATGATAAAGGTTTTAAATTAACATGGTCACTAACGTTCTCAAACAAACAACGAAAATTATACATGGTAAATATTCCTTATTCAATAATTATACTAATTTCGCTGATTTTTTTTCACGTAGTCGAATTTAAGAGCTAGCGAAGAACGCAGCGGCGAGTCAGTCGACTCGGAGCAATCGGAAACCATATCGATAGTTCAGTCGGAGAGCGATACGTTTACAAACTCGATTGTAACTGTGCACCGGATTCTATTCTTTCCGCTGTGTGAACATCTCGGATCCACCCACCACTAGATTTGAGAGCCTGCAATGAACTAGTGAGGGGAAGGATAACACAAGTCACGAGACGAGCAAGTCCTTCACCTGATGGTAAGCGCTACGTCTGCCCACGACAGCTTCAGAACTTTGCATTGCATAATCTTTCACGGTACTGCACTGCGCTCGCCACCCTGAGACATCGGCTCTAATGTCTCATAATTATGCCAAGTAACTTCGCTGGAAACAGTGCCCTTCAAACCGGAACACAGTAATGTTTGCACACTACTGCTTGGCGGATGAATATCTGACGGCGGCGTGGTACTTCCCCAGGCGGCCTCTTGCAGAAGAGGCCGCCCGCTAATCTACTGAGTCTGACGTAATGGTCGTTCAATGATGATAAGGACACGTGACGTCATCGTAATTATCGCAACCCGCGTAGGATCGGACTGCCGCAAGTGGTTATTGAAGAAGCAAACCTTCAAGTGTTATTCAGTAATTTGTTGAAGCGCTCCATTGCCTGCACGATCTAATAGTCCACGCGTCTTAGCAGAGAGGGCTCTCTGCTACCGCTATATGATCAACTGTTCGCATGACGGTGCCAATCTTTGTTTATTTATTTACATCAATTAAGTATAACCAATTACATTAACTAATAGTACACGATAATAATAGTGTCACAACAAGTATAACATTCAAAATTAAAATTAAGGTAACGTACAGTACAGTGAGATAGAAACAACAATATTAACATATAAATAAAAACAATTTTAAATTTAACAGCTCTAAACACATTCATCTCGTACAACGCTCTCACAAAACTTCAGACAAACAGACAATATTTCCGACCATCCATCCACGGACAGATCTGTCTTAGCACTGGAGCCCAAGAGAGCGTTGAGTGCAGAACGGGTGCGCGGAAGAGGGGAGTTGGCGCGCGCGATTCGTTCTTCTTCTATGAGATATTGACTGATAGAATATGCTTGTACAATTAAGCCCGCCTTTCGGACTTGCTATCCAATCTGTGCAATGACTCACAACTTTTACGGTAGAAAAACTGTGTTGCGAGACTAGGCTTTTGTACAAGATATGTTTTTGATGGCATATATTTATGCAAGAAACACATCGGGCGGTTGATCGCGTGGTCAAACTGCTGGCCGTGATATAGAACGCGGCCATGCTGCCAGCATGTTGGGAACGCTGCCTACTGGTTACTCTGTGGTGGCCTTGTTTGTACTGCGAGCAGTTCCGCCGGCGAGGAGTTCATTCGAAACACTTTACCTCAAGTATTTGTTCATTGTAAGTGATCATTATACGGCGGGAGGCGCGAGGGCGGCTCCGAGTGGCCCTCCAGATAGCGCCCTCGCACGCCTTTATATGGCGGCGCCGCGCCGGCCCGCCACTCCACGAGGCGAGACTGCCGCCGCCGCCGCCGCCAGGTAAGCCGCTGCATCTCCTCATCATCAGCGTCATCGACCCACCTCGGCGCACTGATGAGCGCGGATCTCCCCTCACTTTCGTAAGGAGGGTTAGGCCATAATCCACCGCTGGGGCCCGGTCCGGATTGGTGGCTAACATACACCTACCTCCGAAATAATTCACGGGTCGGCATGTGGGTTTATTCACGATATTTTCTAAAGCGTGTGACAATAATGTGTTTTTCTAGGAACACTGGTACGTGCCCGCACTGATTTTAAATTTTTTATTTATAAATTGGCTCGCGTTTGACCACTATCTCACCTGATGGTAAGTGACAATGTGGTCTACGATGGTACACGCTTGCTTACCACGCGTGGTAGATTCGAATTCACGACTGTCTCCTTGCGTGCTGGAAGGGGATATTTTTAACAACCCCCGAAAATCCCCTTCGCATGGGATTGCCGCAGGGGATTTATAGAATTTCAGACCCTTTTTGGCTCAGGGGATGTCAGAGGTATTTATACCTACAGCGAAGAAGAAAAAAACAGAAATATTTCGGACGAAGTGTAAGCATTGTCCAAGAACGTGGTAATTCAATCAACCGTTTGGAAACGTTACCTACCATATATTTGGTGTTTTGTTCGTTCACATACGTCTAGAGATTGATTGTACACGTTGCTGTGGATATTCCTGAAGAACTCGTCCAGTGGCCAGCCCAGACAGCCATGCAGCTGACGCTCGTGTTTGCGGTGGTGTGCGCGAGCGCCGCCGCCGCGCCCGACGCCGCCGCGCCGCTGCCGCTGCGCCTGCGCCACCCGCTGCCGGCCATGGAGCAGGTGAATAGCAGCATGTCTCACAGCTCTCTTACTCACATCTAGACATGCAGCGTACAAGAGACTGAGTCAAATAGAAAACTTCCCATGGTTTTTATTATTTCACGTACGATCCACAAGGTAGATTAAGCTGTATATTTGCTATTAATTTACGACACGGCTCGAAAGCTTTGTGCACGGTTTGGTGAACGAAACAAGTGAACAACTAGTGACTAATTGCCTATTTAGTATGGATTCCATTTACCTTAGCAAAAGTTCCGTGGTATAGAATAGAATAGAATACATTTTTTTTCTTTTTATTCTGTTTTTCCTCTTTTTTCTCTTTTGTAGTACATACAGCATGGCCCGTCCCCTCGGTCTGTGCAGGTTTTTGCCATTCCTACAACTAATGAATCATCGTCGAGGAACTGATCATGACCATCGTCACATGAAGCGAGACCCATCCTCAGCTCGACGCCGCCGCCGGCCCCTCCGCCGAGCGAGCGCCGCCCACTCCGACCCTCGGCTGAACTGTTTCAGTGGGCAGCCAAGGGAGACGAGTCGGTGAACGAGTACCACATCCGCGTGGGCGTGCCCGAGGCGGCGCGCATTGCCGCGGCCGAGGCAGTGCCGCGGGGCGAGGCAGTGCCGCAGGCCGACGAGCGGCCCGAGCTCCTGATCGTGGGCGGACTCGCCTCCTACCGCGGAGAGCACAAATTCATGGTAAGTAGTAAGTCCCCGCGGCAAGAGTTCCTGCAAGCCGATTCCCATCGGCTTCCCTGCACCGAAGCCATTGGACTTATTCCAAAAATCTCCTGCAGCTTGCCCCTGCGTATACCCCCGTAATACCCCCTGGTATTTGGATTTTTTGTCCGGAAATTTCCTATGCGTGTCAGGATTTCTGAAAATTTGTCCAATTATCCCCATTATTGGACAAACATTTTCAGAAATCCCCCTAACCTTCCAACATTGGTTGAACAATTCATTGGTCAATAATTTAATTGAACAATGAATCCCTCTAATAGCAACACAATTTGGAAATAACGCAACGTTTTTCAAATCCAAATTCCAATACATTGCCTCTTCTCTTTGCCGTAGTTTACACATTAAAGACTACACCGACTAGATGAGCTAACCGAAAGCGTGTGAAATAGTTTATAATGTTCGTCGAGTATATCCGGTGGTGGCGTCCCTCCGCAGGCGGGGCTGCTGGTGTCCCTGACCACGGGGGAGACGTCGGTGTGCGGCGGCAGCCTCGTGTCGCCGACGCGCGTGCTCACCGCCGCGCTGTGCTACTGGGACGGCGTCAGCCAGGCCAGCTCCATGCTGGTACGGGTCCACCCGCGGTGCTCGGGATACAGTCGCTTATTGCGCGCCACGCGGCCGCCCGCCGCCCGCCGCCCGCCGCCTGCCTCCGGTCCGAATCCAACATCTCTGATCCAAGTCCGAACAATTCAGGAGCCACCTTTTGGCATACGTCATTTATGTTCCGTTCCCTCAATAATGTTCTCAGAAATCGGATCTAGTGCGTAAAGTACCATACCAATAGTTCTACGACTACTCCGGAATGTATCTTCATGGATTCGGATCGGACGTAGAGCGTTAGAGCGGTTCTCTTACTCTCTCCTGTAAAGGTGGGCTTAAACAGTGAGCCGACGGCGCGCGGCGCCGCGAGCGAGTCTCCAGGAACACTCCCGACTACAGCCGCCAGCTCCGCGACAAAGCCCACCCGGTCCACGACGGCGCGTGGTGGGGCTCCCGGCGCCTGGCTCGGGCCGCCCGCGCGGTGTAACCGCACCATTCCTCTCGGCAGGTGGTGCTCGGCTCGGTGGCGCTGTTCTCGGGCGGGACGCGCGAGTACGCGTCCTACATCACGGTGCACTCGGGCTGGTACCCCGCATCCATCTACGACAACATCGCGCTGCTGCAGATCTCCTACCAGTACACCACGGGTGAGTATCCTCGCTGCACTCGCACCTCACACGCGCCTCACACTTCGCTTCGCGCTTCGCATACTGCCACGCCTCTCTCCCGTTGCGATACGCAGAGACTACATCTCCCCACACGCTACGATCCCAGCGGAGAGCAGTACGCCAACTCCCTGACACCCTCTACTGGTTTTTGGAACTCCAGATCTAGGCTTTGTAGGACTTTATCACTAGATTACAATAAATAGAAGTTCTCCACAAAAATTGCGAATATGAACGGCAATAAGAACGCCTCAAAATCATTTTTATATACATTTTATGTCAACAAAATACATAGTATTGGACACCGCAGAACCGGCGCGGCGCTGCCATTGCTTCCTGGACTCATTCTCTCTATGGTACATTTGTTTTAGTTTGAAAACGCGGCTCTGCATACTCCATAGTGTTTTCCCATACAAAAAACACAACAGTTAATGTTTTCCCGCACTCGCGGCAAGTTATGAAAAACACGACAGTTGTGTTCTCTGCACTGAAAGTGTTAAGCATATTCTTATATTATTTTTTTGACCCTGTACTCGGCATAGTGCGCTGTGACGCCGCTTTGTACCATGTATAATGTTTTATTAAGTTATTGTTGTGCAGAGTACGTGAAGCCGATCGCGATGGCGTCGGGCAGCGAGCAGTACGCCGGCCACACCGCCGAGGTCATCGGCTACGGACGCACCGCCGACGGTCAGTGCTCGGCGCAGTTCCCTCCATGGTCCGATGTGGCAGCGGCGGTGGCGCCCTGCAGCGGCCGAGAGCCAGGCTGCCCGAGGCCCTCTGACGTGGCGCCACGAATACTATCCACCGATGACAACCAGGACCATTTTTAGGGTTTCGTACCTCAAAATGACCAAAGGAACCCTCGTAGGACACTTCGCTGTCAGTCTGTCTGTCAAGACCATATTGTCAGGAACGCGTGGAACTACTCGTATCCAGTTGAAGTTATTATCTAATGCTAGAGTCTGTAATTTCCTAAAGTTGTGAAAAAATCAATGATCTAATTCAACGCAATCAAAAGATATTATTTGCCGCATATTTGGATACTCGCAAGGAATCAGTGCCTATAGTGAACTGATATTTGGCAAGAAACAAGGTTTTACAGCACAAGTAAAGGGAAAATTCCAAAAACCGTTAATTGGATCACAAAAAAAGTTTTTGAAGTAAAACTTCTTTGCGCACACTTGATAAAGCTGGTGAATGCATGACGAGAACGTTACTAAAAGTGTGATCGGTCGAGGCGAATGGGAGTTGAGAGGTAGATATAGCTCGTGGAGATAGAAAGAGAGAATTACGTTTTGTATATTTATTTATTTATTTATTTAATTATTCAATTGAAACGGCCGCAGCCAATTACAACAATCGATTACACAAAACACAGTAGAATACAGATAACACATAATACACATTCAAAGATTCACTCTCACTCTCTTTCACAAAAACGCAAGCATTCTGACAGTATATCTGACCATCCATCTGCATACACATCACAGCCTGGATCGGCGTCCAGGAGAGCGTTGAGTGCGGAGAGGGTGCGAGGCACGGGCGAGTTCGCGCGCGCCACTGTGCGACAAGACGGTACGGCGAACAGCTTGTGCCTAGTGCTTGTGTATATAACTGTAGAGGGAAGAGAGAGGTGCGAGCACACATTTCCTTTATCGATTTTTTGTTAGCATGTGGTAAACTAACCACGGCCTTTGTCGAGGTATGGGGACGACAGTTGTGCGACGGCAAAGTACAGTTTGTATTCGTACCGGGCGTGCAGGAGCGCCGATCACGTCGGCGGCGAGCCAGCGCGACGTG
Organism: Campaea margaritaria; assembly: GCA_912999815.1. Lineage (NCBI taxonomy): Eukaryota > Metazoa > Arthropoda > Insecta > Lepidoptera > Geometridae > Campaea > Campaea margaritaria. The sequence continues at coordinate 4,836,600 of OU538818.1, forward strand.
TTCGTGGGCGTGCTGTCCAACGCGGCGTGCCAGGCCGCGTACGGCGGCGCCATCACGGCCTCCGAGCTGTGCACGTCGGGCGCCGCCGGCCGCAACCCGTGCGGCGGCGACCAGGGCGGCCCGCTCATACTCTACTCCAGCGCCGGGAACGACCTGCTCGTGAGTACCCGCACCCGCCGGCGCCGTCTGCCCAGTGCCCGCGGCTACAGTAGCCAGCTACTCTTAGCTCGGTTGAGGGGCAGTCAGCCCCCCTACAGCTGTGACTGAGTGACTGACTGAGTGACAAGACGAGCAAGCCGTTCACCTGATGGTAAGCGCCACGTCTGCCCATAACAGATACAGTGCCAATCAGAGCTTTGCATTGCATAATCTTGCGCGGCGCTGCACTGCGCTGGTCACCCTGCGACATCGTTTCTAAAGTCTCATATGCCTAGTGATTTCGCTGGAAACAGTGCCCTTCGAGCCTTCGAACCGGAACACAGTAATGTTTGCACTCTGCTGCTTGGCGGATGAATATCTGGCGGCGGCGTGGCACCTCCCCGGGCGGTCTCTTGCAGAAGAGGCCTGCCACTACTGATTGTTTCTCGTACGAGCATCGTTCCCGTGGTTGAGCCCGCGGCCTGCCCGCAGCTGGGCGTGTTCGCGTTCGGCTCGACGGCGGGCTGCCAGGCCGGCGCGCCCGCCGGGTACATGCGCCTCTCTTACTACTACTCCTGGGTGCTCTCCAACCTGTAGCCGGCGCCGACGACCTCCTGAGGCCACAAGTGGCCTGTGGCCTGTGGCCTGCACTCACCTGTGACTTATGGAATGTAACCAACACTGACCTGTACTCATCTGAAACGCGGAATTATAAAAATGTAACTGTGGATGGTACTCACTGGTGGCCAGTAGCATGTTCTCACCTATGGCCTGTAATTACCTGATGCCTATACTGATAAGTGGCCTGTAGCTGCGCCGCCATTGTAACATGGATATAATTATTCAATAAAGTATTTAATCTATTGTTGTGTTTATATTGTTAGTTTGTATGATGTCATGTATGATGTCAATGTACATTAGATTCCGGTTTATTCTATCAATCCCCTGCGGCAACGCCATGCGAAGGGGATATTTGAACTTTGTGTCTAAATATCCCCTTCCAGCACGTAAAGGGACTTGTGGAAAAAGTCCAGAAAGAGTGAGTATCTGTGCTATACAAGATAAACAAAACACAATCCTATTACATCGTCGTCCGTCGTCCGTCGTCCGTCGTCCGTCGTCCGTCGTCCGTCGTCGTCCGTCGTCCGTCGTCCGTCGTGCGTCCGTGGCCGTGAGGAGTGCGTTTCCCCGGTAGGTGCGCGCGTCCGTCGCTGATTGCCGTTATCTGCCGCGGCTATAGCGGGAGTGTGTCGCGCGCGCCGCCTGTCTGTTCGAATCTTAATACACTAGGACGAGGCATACCGTGACATCTTATAGCGATTCAATTGAACATCTAAACTGAGCCGCGTCGCATAATCGTACCGTGACGTCTTATTTTTATGTTGCTGCCATTTTCAACCTAAACTGGATCGCTTTAAGGTTGGAAGTGGCAGCAACATAATAGAAAATAAGACGTCACGGTACGATTATGGAGGTCACGGCACTATAGGAGGTCACGGCAGGCCTCCTGTACCTACTTGCAATCCAAGAACCGATTCAGCAGAACGTATGATCAACCAACGCGCCGCTGGAGGCTGCACGCTCCAGGCAAGAGGTGGCCTCTTCGTGTCCCGAAGGCGCACGCTCTCTACTATTTGTCGACAAAATCCTAAAAGCCCCTTTCGCGTTGGCAGAGAGCAGAGAGCAGAGAGCGGAGAGCAGAGAGCAGGGAGCAGAGAGTGTCACACAAAGTCGTAGGCTGGTGCTAGTGGCGACGGATATCTGCGGAACCAACAACGATTAGATAATATTATGAATATTATTTATAATTTATATTATCATTTCGTAATCCGATTACTTGCAGATTAACGAACCAATTAACAAAATACACGGAAATTATACGATTACAAGCACGGTGCGGGCAGTGCGTCTGTCTGTCTGTCCGTCTGTCCGTCACCATCGTTATTGTAACTAGTATGGTAGTATGTATGGATGGATAGGCCGTCTGGGGAAGTAACACACCGCCGCCAGATATACAACCAAGCAGTAGTGTGCAAACGTTCCTGTGTTCCGGTTTGAAGGGCACTGTTTCCAACGACATAACTGGACATATGAGACTTTAGAGCCGATGTCTCAGGGTGACGCGCCCAGTGCGCCGCGCAGGATTATGCAATGCAAGGTTCTGGGTGGCGCTGTAACTGTTCTGTGCAGGCGCAGTGCTTACCATCACGTGAATGACTTGCTCGTCTAGTCAAGTAAAAAAAATAATGTTTATTTTGATGAAATCCGGAGGCAATCGCGATCCAGTTACAACAATGAGAAGATATTTGGCGCGTGTGTCTGTGTGTGTCCGGTGACAATACAATATCATAGTGGCAGCGAGCTGATCTGATGATGGAGACGGAACTCCTCAGCGGGTTCCGGTTTGTTTGGCTTTTGTTTGTGCTGTTCTGGAGTGTAGCTTAGTGGGAAAACGTCCGCCTTCCAAGGAAAGGACGTGAGTTCAAATCCCAGCGCGGGCACGTACCGATGTTTTTCTGTAAAAAATATAATTGTACGTAATTATCACTCGCTTCTCGGTGAAGGAAAACATCGTGAGGAAACCCACATACCTACCCGAGAATTATTTCGGAGGTAGGTATGTGATCCACCGATCCGGACTAGGCCCCCGTGGTGGATTATAGCTTAACCCCCCTCACGAAAGTGAGGAGAGACCCGTGCCCAGCAGTGGGATGATATGGTTTGATGATGATGATGTTGTTCTGGGATGTTGGCTGAGCTATCTGCAAGTCTGCAGCAGGACTGCAGCAGCGAGTGCCGCCGCGGGCGGCGCCGGTGGCTTTGGCACTGTATAAATGTAGCGGTGGCGCGAGTGCCGGCAGTTAGTTCTCCGCGAGCGCGACTGCGACCGCGGCCGGCACGATGAAGGCTACCCTGCTGCTACTGGCGCTGGTACGTACCGAGCGCACACGAGCCAACCTCGACCTTCCTCTCGCCATTTCTTATACCACAAATCCCCAACAACTTTTTTTTTTTATTTGACTGTTTGGCGAGACGAGAGAATGTTCATAACAGATACAGCGGCACTCAGAACTTTGCATTGCATAACCCTGCGCAGCACTGCGCTGCGCTCGTCACCCTGAGGCATCGGCTCTAAAGTCTCATATGCCCAGTAATGTCGCTGGAAACAGTGCCCTTCGAACCGGAACACAGTAATGTTTGCACGGAACCCCTAGCGAAGGGGTTTCGGCCAGGAGTCCCCCTGCGTGTCGGAAGGGATAATTGGTCCAGAGGGCCCTTTCATGCGCGCTCTAATAATGGTTGTCATTGGCTTTCATTAGATACCGCACGCGAAGGGGGCGTCGGTAATGTTTTTCTTTCAATCTGGTTCACCGGCAAACATCAAGCACAGGGCCGCATTAACCCTGTCAGGGTAAAAAAGTATGTTACGTTACGTTACGTCACACGTGCGGTGTGGTGGCGGCGCGGTGCGGTGCGGTGCCGTGCGGTGGCGGCGCGGTGCGGTGGCGCTCGGCCACGTGCATTATCGTTATCTATTTTAATAACGTAATTAACCTTAATTAGGTGTCGCTAGATTTATCATATCAGTACTAGCTGCTGCCCGCGACTTAAACCTTTTAAAGCACACGCGGCACGGCACACACGGCGCGGCACCGGCGCCGGCTGCGGCGCCGGCTGCGGCGGCGGCGGCGGCTGCGGCTGCGGCTGCGGCTGCGGCTGCGGCTGCGGCTGCGGCTGCGGCTGCGGCTGCGGCTGCGGCTGCGGCTGCGGCTGCGGCTGCGGCTGCTTCTGCGGCTGCGGCTGCGGCTGCGGCTGCGGCTGCGGCTGCGGCATACTAATGTATAATTATGTTAGTAGTGTATAGAACTATTAAAACAATACTGATTTTATTTTCTTAATGCGTTCCGTATTACGTCTAGGATTGTCAGAAAAATAGATTACGATAAATAATTAATTATTTTCCAATGTTATAATTAATTATAAGTAATATAAATCAGGAAAATAAGCCTTCCTTATTTACTTGAAGTAATAAGGTAGTTATGCATCCAGGCACCATCGCTATCGGCGGCTAGCGTCCGGTCCGGTCGCCCACACACTCTCGCTTGGCCGATCGCTATGTCTTATTCAGCGTCTTATAATAAAACTCATATTTCAGGGTATACAACAATTTAATAAGTAGATTAAGTACTCACACCACAATTCCAGTCCAATCAGTACACAGTATCACTATTCAGTACACAGCTTAACAACGTCCTACTCCGATGCTGGCGCCAACAAGAATGCCTGCCTCGATCCGCCATCTTATTTTCTCAACCTCGTGTCCCTAGCCCACTGACATTTTTTCCTTCACTCATTTTGTACCATAGAGTAAAACAGACGTTTACTCTGACGAGTAACATTGACGTTTATGTTTTTGTTTATTTCGAAACCTAACACTCGACCATCCTGACCTCGTGCATGTCCTCATGCACGCAAGAAGAAGAGACAGTTTTTACAAACCTAACACTCGGCTATGTATGATCGAGACAGTCCGTCGCCAGCATCGAACCAGAATTTACAATGAAATGGGAAAGAGAAGAAGAAAAAAAAAAATTTTTTTTTTTCTGTTCGTGAACCCTTCCTTCTCACGAACAGTAGGCATATAATTATATACTTAGTGGTAAATAATGTTTGTGAACCATTCCTTCTCACAAGCATCATCCACTTCCGCCTTACATTATTGATGTTTGTGAACCCTTCCTTCTCACAAACACCAACTATTTTTACTTATTCTATTGATATTTGTGAACCCTTCCTTCTCACAAACACCAACTATTTTTACTTATTCTATTGATATTTGTGAACCCTTCCTTCTCACAAACACCAACTATTATCTACTTATTCTGTTGGTATTTGCGAACCCTTCCTTCTCACAAACACCAACTATTTTTACTTATTCTATTGATATTTGTGAACCCTTCCTTCTCACAAACACCAACTATTATCTACTTATTCTGTTGGTATTTGCGAACCCTTCCTTCTCACAAACACCAACTATTTTTACTTATTCTATTGATATTTGTGAACCCTTCCTTCTCACAAACACCAACTATTATCTACTTATTCTATTGATATTTGTGAACCCTTCCTTCTCACAAACACCAACTATTATCTACTTATTCTGTTGGTATTTGCGAACCCTTCCTTCTCACAAACACCAACTATTTTCAATACATTATTTCCAACAAAAATAGAACAATACTACGATCAATAAACTTCTGCTTAATTTCTGGATACATGAATAACCATCTAAATAATATTATTATCTCAATTAATTACTCTTTTTTTTTTTTTTTTTTTATTCAATTGATATAATTGACACTACCTCACTCGACAAGTAAGTAAGTTAGTAATTGATCTATTCGATGTAACGCAATCACGGCGAATCATAATTTATTTTGCACTTTTGGCATATTAATCACATTGTTTCCATTATCAGTAATAATTATAGTCAATATTTACATTCTACACATTATCCAAAACGATTACACTTCGTTGTCGCCACTACTATCGTCCTCATCGACGCTACCAACCATAGGTTCGACATTATCATCGTCTACGTCATTTACACTCAGGGCAGCCACATGTACCCAAGGCAGCATGCGATCAGCGGCCACGGTTGTTTTACGCTTATTTTTAGTTGTACTCAACCCTGGAATAGCAGATAACCGGTACCTATCGTTACCTAGCACCTCAACTATCCTATAAGGACCTATGTATGCCGGTAGTAGCTTCTTACTTTTTCCGTCGTTAGCGAATGATGTTTTGGTAATTTTAACTAACTCACCCTCTTTATATACTCGGGCAGGACGCCGGTTCTTATTGTAATACTGTTGTTGCTTTACCTGTTCTTCGTCTATTCTATCCTTAACAGCTTCTCGTATAGTTTCTAAATCACAATTTTCTCGCGTTTCATAAATTAATTCGTTCAATTTAGGGTTAATTTCTGAATTTATCTGTGGCCCAAACATCACTTCTGCCGGCGTCCTCCCCGTAGTCTTTTGTCGAGTATTATTCATACCCCATTGCACTCTACCTACTTTATCGTCCCAGTCCTTCTCATCATAATTCAAGTTTTGAGCTGTTAGCGAGTTAAGAATGGTGCGGTTATATCTTTCGACTTGTCCGTTCGACCGTGGGCTGGCAACCGCGTTTAGGACATGTCTAATACCTTTGTCCAGACAAAAACGTTTAAACGCGTGTGACGTGAAACACGTGCCACGGTCACTGATCACACGATCTGGATTGCGAAAGATATAGAAAATATCTTCTAAAGCTTGTAAGCATGTCTGAGTTTTGGTATTGCGCACTGGTCGGACGAAAGCGAATTTGGTGAACGCATCTACGACCACCAAGAGATAGCAATTACCTCTTTTTGATCGCACAAACGGTCCCAAATGGTCGACATGTAGTGTATGGAAAGGGACTTCAATTTTTGGTATCGTATGCAAATGACCTTCTTTCGAAGTAACTTTCTTTGAATATGCACACTCCATACACGCCTGAACATACTTTTTCACGAACCTTGCCATTTTGGGGAACCAGTATGTCCTTCTTATGCGTTCTAAGGTCTTTTCCAACCCAAAGTGGCCAATTTCGTCGTGGTTCAGGCGACAAAGTTGCCACCTGGCGCCCTTCGGTACTACCCAGCGCTGTTTTGATTTGTCACCATCTACGCACCTATAAAGTTTATCTTCCTTGATCACATAATTATCCCTAATGTACTTCAAGCCTTCAGCATCAATATCTGTCGTTAAGATATCTCTAATGCGACATAACTCACTATCTCCTAACTGTAATGTCTGCAACCAATCATCGTTGCTAATTGTCATTACGGCCGGGTATCGTTCCGGATCGACTGTATTATCAGGTGTTGGTATTGGATTTCGCGAAAGGGCGTCTACGTGCGACATTTTCACACCAGCACGATACTCTACAGTACATTGAAATTCCTGCAGAAGTAGCCACCAGCGAGCTATGCGTGGAATCAAGTCGCGCTTTGAAAATGTCGAACGCAGTGCACTGCAGTCGGTGATGACTTTGAAATTCTGCCCAAGTAGGTAAACTCTAAATTTCTTGAGAGAGCATATCACGGCCAATGTCTCAAGCTCGAATGCATGGAAATTTTTCTCCTCTGGAGATGTTTGTCGGCTATAATATGCCACAGGCTGAAACGAACTACTACCATTATGACGCTGTAATAAAATTCCTCCAATCCCTATCTTACTAGCGTCCGTATGCAGTTCGGTCTCAGCGACAGGGTCGTAGATAGCAAGTATTGGTCTACCTATTAATTTGTGCTTAAGCGATTCAAAAGCTTCATTCTGTTCCTTTGTCCATTCCCAATTCGCTTCCTTCTTCAGTAGTTTATTCAGTGGATGAGCAATGGCCGCAAAGTTCCTTATAAATTTTCGGAAGTATCCAACCAATCCGAGAAATTGACGTACTGAGTGTGGGTTGGTTGGACAGGGAAAGTTCTGAACAGACTGAATCTTTCTATCACCAGGACGTACCCCTGCCGCGCTTATCTCATAACCTAGGTAATTTATGGTTTCTTGCAGAAAATTGCATTTTGACAAGTTCAATGTTAGATTTGCCTTTTCGATCAGTTTTAACACCCTCTCTAACCTTTCCAGACACTGGTCTACATTACTTCCGTATATAAGCACGTCATCTATGTATGCTGCGGCTTCTGAAAACCTAGCTGAACCTAGAAGTTTGTTCATCATTCTCTGAAACACCGCCGGCGCATTCGCTAGCCCGAACGGCATACGATTAAATTCGTATTGGCCGTCCGGGGTAACGAACGACGTCAACGGCTTAGATGACTCTGCAATTGGCACCTGGTAATACCCAGATGCCAGATCCAGAGTGATGAAATATGCTTGTCCAGAAAGCCTAGCAATCTCGTCTTCAATGACTGGCATTGGGTATCGCTCCTTAACCGTGACAGAGTTCAGCTGCCTATAATCGACACACAGCCTTAAGTTGCCATCCTTCTTTCGCACCAGGATGATCGGACTGGCGTACTCTGACACTGACTCTCTAACTACACCTGCATCCATCATTTCTCCGACCATCTCCCTAACTCGTTCACGTTCCTTATGCGATAACCTATAGGGACGATATACAATAGGTCGTTTATTATTTAGCTCGATATTCATTTCGGCTATGTTAGTACAGCCGAGTTGCTTTAATGATGACGCAAACCAATGCCTGAACCTGTTTAGTAATTCTATCAGCTTATCCCTATGAGACTCATCAATCAGTTCAGAAACGTTAACCTTGGTCTTATCTATGCCATTATGATCTAATGATGGCTCACCTGTTGACAAGGCTTCGATGCGGTGCACCGTTTGCACTCGTGTGCCTCTACCTATAGCCATACCTTCCAGAAGCTGGCACTGCCCTGATAACGGTGTAATATCGATATTGACAAAGTTATCTTTGACCTGGTAGATACCTCCACAAACTATGAATTGCTGATTTGGTTTTCCTACGATCTTATCACTCAATAGGATTTGTCCATCTTCACCTGTTTCTACACGACTCTTAACAGAAGCTGAACCGAAGACCACGACATTTGCAGATGCTAAAACCTTCACTGACCTATTCTCTACCTGATCATCATTCAATAGAGGTAGTTCATTATTAATATTGTAGAACTGCAACTTTTGAGCATTCTTGTAAACTATAATATGCGGCTGTTCGGTAAAAGTCTGTCCTAACAACACTGGAACATCAAGCAGACTATCGTCAACTACTTGGCAAGGAACCCTAGCGCAGACACCATCAATATCCAAATCTGCAATAACTCCACCGGAAGAGTAGACAACATCATTCCCGAATCCTTTCATAGGTGTTGGGGTGTTATCACTTGTTAATCCCAACGAGGAAGCTGCAGAACGAGTCATTAGCGATACTTCACTACCAAAGTCAACAAAGGATTTTACAGGGACACCATTAACTCTGCCTTCTTTGATAAATTTTGCATTCGTACCCGAGGTTGATATACGCATCGTGTTTGAGACATTATTGGGTTTGTTAGCGCTGTTTTCTACCCTAACCATACAATTTTCTATTTTATGACCAAATTTACGGCATTTCGCGCATTGAATTATTGGCTTAGGACATTTAGAGTAAGGGTGTCCCTTTTCTTTGCAATTAAAACAAAAGATCGGGCCACCGCTTACAACACCAGTGCTGCCAAATTTAGTTGCTGAATTATTTTCTAGGGGTGGCTGTCTGAATCTAGATTGCATACGATCGAAAATCTGAGGGGTTTCTTTATTGCACATCAGAAACTGTAATAGCTGATCGGGTTGAGTACAACGTAACGCATTAGCACTAGATCTCATTGTTTTGTCGCTCAACCCATGAATGATACAGTCGACTGCACGCTTGCCTTCGATATCACACTGATTGAGCAACGCTAGCTTTTCATAGTAATACACTTCAAGAGGCTCGTTTACCCTACTTTTTCTCTTAAGCATGTCCTCCAAGGATTGGCCAAAATTTTGTTCGTATGGGAATGCATTCAACAACTTCTGCTGCCATTCGGCCCACGTAAATAAAATGGTATTTAAACTCTCATACCAAGTTTTTGCCAATCCTTGGAGCTTCTGCATAGCGAAATGTATAGTGATCTTATCATCCCAACCATAGACAGTAGCGCACTCGTTGACCTTCTTAAGCCAAATATCAATTCGTTGCGTTTTCGAAGATGGGTCAAAATCAGGCAAAATGTTTTTGTGATTCATACCGCTTGTTGGCAACGAGGTCGCTGAAGTCGATGGCTGAGACTTAAACTGTCCTATCGATTTAATTAAGTTGGCAATATCTTTAGAACTAAAAGAAGGACTATCTGACCTTCGTGCTTCTGGGCTGCGAAGTCGACGGACGCTTCCATCGCGGCGAAGTACCCGCTCTTCAAAAATAGCACTTCGTTCGCGGCGGGCGTCCCCGTCGCGTGTTCTTTTTTCGATGCTACTTCGCCGAGTTTGACTGCGCCCTCTTCGTACTTCCTCTTCCAACCTGCGGACACGAGCACGTTCGCGCTCGAGTTCCTGTTCTAGGTCTCGTCTACCTTGGCTTCGTTCTTGCTCTCGAAGCTCACGATGGTTGCTGCGCAGGCGGCTACGGCTACGGCTACGGTAGGCTGCCTCCTGACGGAGACGACTTCTAGATTCTCGACTTGACCCGGGCCCACGACGCTCAGGCGTTGAGAGCCGGTGTTGTAGAGGAGATTCATCGCCACGTGGCATTGTTCTGCATCTCGGAACACAAAAAGAAAATCTATGTACGTATTCTAGTTAAAAGTTATCATAAATGTGTCGATATCTCATGAAGGGCGCTTCGTAGCTCAAAAATAACAGATTTTCACCGGCCCGTGGACCCCACAGTACACTGACGTAGTTCAATTCACCGTGACAAACTGAACCTTTAGGCTACTTTGGATGTCACATGCACTATGTTAGACATTATTATGATAAATTTATTGCTGTACAACAACCTAACCGTTAAGTTCAATTACTCGGTCGGAAAAACCAATTTAATGGGTTTATTCATTACATGCACTGGGTACACTTCGGTAAGAAACGTCATAATGTTTAAAATATGTGAACAGAAACGTAAATCTTAATGTTTAAACCATCAACCAATCTTAATAAATCAGTTGGTTCCTTTATGCAGATTGACCGTTGAAATTTGAATAATCGAAAGCTAACGTAGGCTTATCCCACTTCTGAAATATAATAAAACTCATATTTCAGGGTATACAACAATTTAATAAGTAGATTAAGTACTCACACCACAATTCCAGTCCAATCAGTACACAGTATCACTATTCAGTACACAGCTTAACAACGTCCTACTCCGATGCTGGCGCCAACAAGAATGCCTGCCTCGATCCGCCATCTTATTTTCTCAACCTCGTGTCCCTAGCCCACTGACATTTTTTCCTTCACTCATTTTGTACCATAGAGTAAAACAGACGTTTACTCTGACGAGTAACATTGACGTTTATGTTTTTGTTTATTTCGAAACCTAACAGTCTTGTCATTTTGTAGACAGAGCACTTTTGTTAGTAGTAAGAAATTAGTATTAGAACTTCAGTCTGTACTTAGCATTCGCTTAAAGAATACATACATTTTACTTTAATTTTGTATTTTTAAAACGTCCCTCGGGTCCGCCGCAACTTGAGTAGGTATATTTTTCGGATGTTTATGTTTAAAATACTTGATTAAATACGTGATTTGACTTGCACTGCGCTCGCAGACCGGCAATGACGTATCCCTGCCTGCCTGCCTAGTTTAACAGTGGTTTAAATTCACTGTATTTTTTGACGTTTGATTTGAGGTTAGTTGAGTGTGTTAAACATCGTTTTAAGTCGTTCCGTTATACATGATATTTCCGTCCTGTCATTCGTGGGTATTTATTGAAAAAAATGGTTCTTTTATTAGTTGTAAGTCTTGTAATCAAGCCAAATGTATTTAAAATGTTCATAATTTTTTTTACATATAATAAATGCTTAATGTTATTTTATATCCATTTCGTTTCAATTTTCTTTTTTATTGCTGCTTATACTAATGAGTAGAACGGAACTTATGAATGAACAGTTTTGTTAACGATTGAAGGAGACATCTTATTTGAATGTTATCTGTGGTTAGTCTCGACTTTTGGCCAGTCTCGACACCGTAATACCAAAAATGATTAGACCGGAACTAAACAAGAGTTTTCCATAAGCCAGAACTTTGAAAACCAAGGTTTAGACCTTCAACGCTAATAAGGCGGCAGACGTTTAGAGATACAGCGAGGTACAGACAGAGGGATGTCAGCGCCACACGTCCGTTGCGATTCGTCGTTCCACTTGTAGGTTTTTATTATTATTGCAGATATGTTCGCCGGCGCTCGGCGTGACGCCCATCAGCTTCTCCTACCACGAGCGCATCGGCATTCCGGAGGCGCAGCGCATCCGGCAGGCGGAGCTGAGGGCGGCGGCGGGGGCGGGTGAGGGCGGCAGGGTCGCGGGAGGGACGCCGGCGGTGCTGGGAGCGCATCCCTGGCTGGTGAGTGACGAACTATCCGCGGGACAGTACGACGTCGCCCCCCCCCGGCTCCTGGAGACGGCCCGGCTCCCAGGTGGCGGTTCGAAGTAGTCCCAAGTTTCATAATTAGGCTGATCTCAGTCGGAAAACATCTTCACAAATGCATAATTATGCTAAGATCGAGCAATGAAGAAGATTGCGAGGCACTCTATTCCACGCACCACACTTAGGGTTTCAAGGTAAATGGTCTCTATGGAGCAGTGGCGAGCTTTCTATCTAACCCAGACCTAACCAAATATTTGTAATTCTGTTCTGATAATCACTATCTAATATTATATTTTAACCATCTTGCTGCTAATAATTTTGCACAGTTTGCAGTTTGTTGTATAATCCGTGACACCGTCCTGTCAAGGATCCTGCCACCAGCTCGAACTTTATAATTTGTCATCCTATAGCTTGAAGGCGAAACTTAACGAAGAGCGGTGTCTGGTCGTAGAGGGAACTAATGTGTGTGTGTGTGTGTGTGTGTACTGCAGGCGGGACTGCTGGTGCAGCTGAGTGTGGGCGCCACGTCGGTGTGCGGCGCCTCGCTGCTGTCGCACACCAAGCTGGTGACGGCGGCGCACTGCTGGTGGGACGGACGCTACCAGGTACCGCCACGTCCAGGACGCTTCAGAATCTATACAAATAACTTGATTTCTCAACTCACACACGTAACTGTCGTTTGTACACGCGCCGAATGTGTGTGTGAGTACAAATTATACTACCCGACCGAAACAAAACGCAACCCGCGAGTTTGAAGGCTCGGGCGAACCAGTGTCTATTTCATTTGGGGGGCTTAGTTTTGACTGTTTGGATAAAGCGTAGAGAGACTGACTATAACTAAAGATGTCGAAGAAAAATAAAAGCAGCAACTGTCCAACTACTCACTTATTCACATCTAGTAACACAGTGTACACGAGAGTGAGTGAAACAGAAAACTTCCCATGGTTTTTATTACTTTTCGTGTATGGTCCACAAGGTAGATTAAGCTGTCTATTTGCTACTAATTTGCGTCACGGCTCGATAGCTTTGTGCACGGCTTGGTGAACGAAACAAGTGAACAACTAGTGACCTAATGCCTATTGAGCATGGGTTACGTTTACTCAGTGATGAGAGGGAGTGCGTGCGTAGGGCGTGGAGCTGACCGTGGTGCTCGGCTCGACGACGCTGTTCAGCGGCGGCACGCGCGTGACGTCTCGCGCCGTGGAGCTGCACGCCGCCTTCAACGTGGCCAACCTCAACAACGACATCGCCATCATCAGCGCGCCGCACGTGCAGTACACCGGTGGGTACATTCCTAATTCCTTCGAGGACGTGGTGGCGCCCGCGACCGCGCCCGCGCCCGCGCCCGCGAGACCTACTACTCCGCGTTTTGGTGTTAGCAAGAGGTGATCTAATACTGAAAATAATTTCACTGATATTGAACTAATCCCCTGCGAAGGAGATTTATGAACGTTTGGTCCCGAATGCTATTCCCGAGAGACATTGATGATATTTTGATAGAAAGTGCGAGTGCCACCGTAGTGGAACCGCCACCGCCACCGTCAAATGTTCTTGTTACCTGTAACGTCACGCGCGTGTCATTGCTCGTTGGTTGCAGACGTGGTGGGTCCCATCGCTCTGCCCGAGGGGTTCCTCTCGTGGCTCACCTTCGAGAACAGCTGGGCCGTCGTCGCCGGGTTCGGAGTCGAGCGCGACAGTGAGTGCACCACACACACACACACACACACACACACACACTGAGGAGGTGCGGAGTGCATCGTGATAATCAGCCACTTCAGAAGTGCTTCCTACAGTCCGACAAGTGTTCCCACTAAGCCGGGGTCCCCCTGCTCGGGGAAATTCATTCCAGAAATCCCCTGCTACTGTCCCCTTCAAATAGGATTTCTGAACTTTTTTTTCAAGAAATCCTCAATTCCTGCGTCCTAGATGGCGCTGAATTTAATGTTATCCAAATGCTCTGATAGAAGCTACAGAGTGGTAAAGAGTGTTATTACCTGGCAGGTGACAGCATCACGTCGAACCAGTCGTTGCGGCAGGCCAGCGTGCTGGTGGTGAACAACCTCGACTGCGCCTCCGTGTACGGCTGGAGCGTGGTGGACAGCACCATCTGCACCTCCGGGCAGGGCCTCGTGGGCCCCTGCGGCGGCGACTCTGGCGGCCCCCTCGCGCTCGTGCTCAGCGGGATCACGTACCTGGTGAGGCCGCCGTATAATTTAATAGTTGATTGTAAGGGAACAAAATAATGTATTTACGGCGAGAGCGATTTTTTGAAACCAGAGCGTAGCGAAGCGAAGGATTCTATAGTAGAATCCTATCATCATACGAGATAAAAATCTTTTGACGTGACAACGTTGTTTAATAAATCGATGAACGCCAGCTGCATGCACGAAAAAGTTGACACATTGTCCCGTTACGCTCACTGTACGCTTGCGCCGCATCTATCTATCTCTCTTCTCTTCTTGACAGGTTAAATTATTCCTTGCATTTTAGTATAAAGAAATGATTCATCTTTATTCATTAAAGTATGCAATCATGTCAGTAATGTTTTATTATGACGTTGTGACGTTAAACTATCGTCCGTAATCCAAAATTACAGACAACCAATTTTTTTTTTTTTTTTTTTTTTTTCATCAATCTCTTGAATATGTCATTAAAGTGTGATAATGTCCTGCAAGCTCTCGACAGTCGAGAGAAGTGTTGCTTATTGTTGTTGTTGTGCATTGCAGATCGGTGTGGTGTCGTTCCACGCAGCGGGCGGGTGCGACATCGGGTTCCCGGGCGGGTACGCGCGCGTCACCTCCTTCACGCCGTGGATCCTGGCGCGCCTCTGAGACGCTCCCAATGCGGCTAGAATACGTTGACAATAAACATTTACTGGGTTACACATACTGTTTTTTTTCTTAGTTTGTTAATTTTTTTTTATAAGGGAAAACCTGTGCCAAACTATTACGACAGATACAACCGCTAAATCGCCTCGCCCCCGCTGAGTATTGTGTTGTTGCATGAAACAAAAGGGAAACAGCGAGCGAAAAAAAAAAAAAATTTGAAGGAAGGAAGGAAGGAAGGAAGGGAGGGAGGGAGGAATGAAGGAAGGAAGGTAGGAAGGTAGGAAGGTAGGAAGGTAGGAAGGTAGGAAGGTAGGAAGGTAGGAAGGTAGGAAGGTAGGAAGGAAGGAAGGTAGGAAGGTAGGAAGGTAGGAAGGTAGGAAGGTAGGAAGGTAGGAAGGTAGGAAGGTAGGAAGGTAGGAAGGAAGGAAGGTAGGAAGGTAGGAAGGTAGGAAGGTAGGAAGGTAGGAAGGTAGGAAGGTAGGAAGGTAGGAAGATAGGAAGGAAGGAAGGAAGGAAGATAGGGAGGTAGGGGTTAGGTTAGGTTTTTTTTTTCCGGTCCGGGCGTATAGCCCGGCCCGCGAGCTACTTATAACTAAAATGATTGGAAACGGGGTCCTTATAATACTAACTACCTTAAATACTAATACAGGAAATGCCTTTTACCTCTGATGCGTAAGGATTCAGAGTTCTTATTTACATTCTTAATTGTATACTAGTGGTTATTCCAACTAGTTTGTCGTTGGTTTTGGGAATAATACATTTTTCAGGGTGTTTTTTTATTACAGTATGCCTAATTACTCTTATAATTTTACAATCTAGGTCTTAAAAGCTAGTTACAATTATAATTTCTATGAACTACTCTATTTTTACAATTTTCTTATTTACTACTTATATCTTAAATTAACTTACATAATTATTGCTAGTGTTTATTTTACCAAATTTTACATTTTTATACATTTTATATAACTTTATGTTTTAATATTATATACTTAAATATAATAGAAACATAATTTATTTATCTATTTGTTCCTTTTTATTGCTTTAGTTGCCACTGTGATGCAATATTCTATAAATTTTCCTCTACTCTCCCTCTCTACCAGTAGTTTATTAAAATTTTCGGTTTTTACATCAATACCTATTTCTTGTTCGATGTTGTGTCTCTCTAAGCTGTAAATGGGGCAGTCTACTAGGATGTGGGTAATTGTCTCGTCAGTCATGTCGTCGCAGGGGCACGATGGGTTCCCCTTACACTTGAACTTGTTCAAGTATTTGGAGAACCCACCGTGTCCGGTCAGGACCTGGGTAATTACCCCCTCTGGCTTGATTTTCCTGACGAGTTGATGGGCCTGTACAGCGTCGGGGAAGAAGAGTCTTGTAATCTGAGCGGTTTCGCTCGATTGGTATCTCCGGTTCCATTCATCAAGCGTATCGTTACGGATTTGCCGCTTGACGAATGAAACCGGACATAGGTCATATTCGGGCTTGGTCTTCATGCCTAGCGCGGCTTCTTTAGCTAGCTGATCCGCTCTCTCATTCCCCTCGAGTCCCGCATGCGCCTTAACCCAGAAAAGTTGCACTGATTTTTGTTCATCTTTACATGCTTTCAAGTGCCTGCGGATTTCGACTGCGAGAGGCTGGAGAGAGCGCTGATCAGCTATGGTCTCCAGCGACCTGGAGTCACGGAGTCAGGTCGTTTTATTATCAACCTCATGGCTTTACATATAGCCAGCAATTCTGCCTGGTAGACCGTGCAGTAGAACGACAGCTTCAACTTCTGGCTTTTGGTTTCGGCATCATTGCTCCAAAGAAACAATGATGCCCCCACCTTGCCGTCAATCTTGCTGCCGTCCGTGTAGATTTTAACTGCCTGCGTATTATGGTTATCAACCTGCTCTTGGTCTACCAGACATACGAACTGCTGGTCTATATGTTCTGCCGGATGAGGTGTGTCCCTAAATGCAGTATTCCGCTCCATCTCTCTATCTCCCAGCACTGACTGGGACACCCCACTCTTGGCCTCATACAGGGCGGCTGCCTCCTGTATTCTGAGGTCCAGAGGGTGTATCCCGGCCAGTACTAGAGCAGAGTTTAGAGAGTTTAGAGAGACGGTGCGGTAGGACTTGCACATTTTCTGTGCAAATTTTACTGCATTTAGATTTGACTGCATTTAGATGTTTTTTTTATTTTTTTTTTTGGACATCAAGCTTTTTAGCTGCTGGAGCCCACGCGCTGGCTGCATAAAGTATTACCGGCTCCACCACCGCCGTATACATCATGCGTATGACTTCCGGGTGCAGGCCCCAGCTGATCCTGGCGGCTCTCGACAATTGCTTATGTATGCCTATTGCCTTTTTGCAAATATTTGTCACATGAGTATTGAAGGTAAGCTGATTGTCGATTGTGAGCCCCAGGATCTTGATCTCACGTGACATACCAATGTCGACCCCGCCCATGCACAGCCGCGGGGTGTCAAACTTCAGCTTGTTGGTAATAACCATTGCATTCGTTTTTTTTTTTTTTTTGTGGCGCAAACTTGAGCTTGTTTTTGACACCCCACTGGTGTACATAGGCGAGGGCGCCATTGGCACGCTGTTCGATCTGCATCGCAGTGTCCCCTTCGAATACCAACACCACGTCGTCAGCAAATGCCTGACAATGATCCCCGCGCTGTTCCAGGCCCTGCAGAAGAGGGTCGAGGAGGAGGAGGTTCCACAGGATGGGTCCTCCGATGGAACCTTGAACGCAGCCTTTTGTGGTACTCCTCGTGATCTCCTCACCCGCGTACCTCACTTGAACCTCCCTGTTTTCGAGGTAACTGTGAATGATCCTCCTGATGTTTATGGGACATCCGCTCTCCGCCAGTCTCACCCGTATAGCAGGCCACCATGCACTGTCGAAGGCTCCCTCTATGTCCAGCGATATCACCGTGATAAGATTCTTTTGCTTAAGTTTATCTCGTATGTGATCGACCAGGTCATAGAGGGAGTCTTCCGTGCTTCTCTGTGGCATAAACCCGTACTGGCGGGTGCTGAGTCTCGGAATCAGGTGCCACTTTAGTCTGCACATGATCATCCTCTCGAGGATCTTTCCCATCACTGGCAGTAACCCAATTGGTCTATATTATTTCGGGCTCGATTTGGTTTTCGGAGGATTACTACCGTTTTTTTTTTTTTTTTTTTTTTTTTTTTTTTTTTTTTTTTTTTTTTCCAGGTTCTCGGAAAGTGTCCCAATTTCAGACATTTGTTTGCCAGTGATAGGAAAGCTCCCGGATCCTGGATGATTTTTTTTTTTTTTTTTTTTTTTTGTAGATGTCTGCGGTTAGGTTAGGTTAGGTTAGGTTAGGTTAGGTTAGGTTGGGTTGGGCGGGGCGGGTCTGGGTTCATCCATCACTAGATGCCTGAATCCAGGCCTTCCTCATTCACCCCGTGGTGAGTGGGGAGGCGTCGGCTTTGGGAAGGAGCGCAGGTCGCTAAGATCTCCCAAGGCAAGTCCGGGGTCATCCTTCACGTGGTTGCTGCCTGTTCTTGGTCTAATCCCCTCTGGAATAGACGTAACTGAAACCCCGGGCGCCGCGGTCTCGGTCGCGGGTCCCTCTACCGTGTTTACACGGTATAGGGGCTCGCGGACGAGATAGAACGGGATGAAGGTTCTCGCAAAGCTTTTGCTTTGCGGGGGCCCCATCCCGGATCATCCTCATCCCCATTACCATCATCTTCATCCCTCACCCCCATTCTCATCCTCATTTCTTTCAGGTATATGTTTTCTTCTTTCTTTCTTATTTATTTGTTGTATGTTTCTTCTTATTTGTTTTGTTTTGTTTTGTATGTGTTCTTTTCTCTCTTTTCTTGTTCTCACCTTCATTCTTCTTTTCACCTAATCCTACGGTCCCGGTGCCCGCCTATGGGATGCATGGCCGGGGGGTAGACCCGGTCCCAAGGGCACCAACCCCAGGCCGTCAAGCCTTAAAACTGTTAAACATGGCGAGTTGTAAACAGAATAAACTACCCCAGGAAGGTACCACCACCGTTGGTGGTGGAGAATCCTTCACCGGCTCACTCGAGCCGGTCTGCCCCTCGTATTCTGGGGGGGGCAACAACCGCTGTGGGAGCCCCGGCTCTCCAAACAACGACCAAGGCAAGAAAACGGACATTGATTTCTCCGCGAAAGCGGATACGGCAGAGGCGATTCCCCTCGCCAGCCGTCTTCGCAGTAGGGCGAAGGCAGGCACGATCGGAAAGGAGGCACGCGTCGTCTTGCCGCGCTGCCCCACACCCTCCTCGGCGTGGATAGCCGACCTCTCCGACACCGAGTCGGAGATGAGTCTAGACATGCCGACGGGGAGGAAAGGCGAAAAGCGCATCCGGGACTCTGACGACACAGACTCGGAGGCGAGCGCCTCGGCGCTGCCGCTGGAGAGGGCCGGCGGAGAGCGTAAGAGGCGACCCGGAAGGTCAGGCTCCGTGTCCTCATACGACGGTGACCGGATAAGGCCGGAGTCGCCGTTGCCGGGGACCCCAGCCTTTATACGCGTGGCGGAGCTCCGCAAGGAGAAGAGGGCGGCCATGTTGCGCCAGAAGGAGGAGCGCCTCGAAGAAAGGGCTAAGGAGGCCTCCGCTTCCAGAACGGCGCTAGGTTTGGACGCGAGCGACCCCCGAACAGCCGCTGCCCTCCACCAGAGGGTCGTGGACGACGTTGGCGTCATCGTCGAGATGGCGACCAAGTCCGCGAACCTCAAGGGCACGGTTGTTCGGGCTTTCAAAGAGTCGGCAGCCTCCATCAGGGTCGCGGTGGAGGCACTCCACACGAGGACCATCACGGAGGAGTCGGCCAAGTTGCAGGCGGAAAACGCCCGTCTGCAGCGCAACTTGGTCGAGCTCCGCAAGGAGCTGGCAGACCTCCGGACGGAGTTCCGGAGGGAAAGGGCAGAGGCCATCAAGGGTCTGGCCCCTCGAACGTCACCCGAGAGGCCGGAGAAGACACGTCCTCGTCCCGCGAGACTGAACGAGGAGCAGCTGACGCGCTCCATCATGCTGCAGGTGGGCAGCATGATGGGGGCCCGGCTGAGGGAACTGGAGGAGCGCCTCCTGCCGGGGAAGCGGCTGCGCCCCCCGCTGGCGGCGGACAGGGCGAGCTCTACCACCACGGCTGACCCTCCGCCCGGGCCTGGACCATCGCTCCCGGGGATGGCCCCCTCGGAGCCAACACCCCCAGGGCCCCAGAAACCCAGGCAAAGGAAGAAAGGGAAGGGAAAGAAGGCAAAGGCCGCTGCCGAAGCGGAAGCCGCAGCCCCTCCCACCACCCAGATGAAGACAGCTCCGCGCCCCCTCCCGTCGACCACTGGCGAAGGATGGGCGACGGTTGTGAAACGGGGCGCCAAACCAAAGGCCCCCCCTGCACCGGGCGGTGCTAGAGCCGCCAAAGCTGCAAAGCCACGCGGCCGGCCGGCGCCAGAAAAGCTGCGCCCCCCTAAGTCCTCGGCTGTGGTGGTCACGCTGCAGCCGGGGGCCCTGGAGAGGGGCGTGACATACGCCGGGGTGCTATCGGAGGCCAGGAACAAGGTGGACCTGGCCTCCTGCAACATAACGGGCCTCCGGTTCAAGAAGGCATTGACCGGAGGCTGCATCTTGGAGGTGCCCGGGACGACGAGCGGCGACAAGGCTGACGCCTTCGCCGCCAAACTAAGGGAGGTATTGGACCCGGAGACGGCGAGGGTGTCCAGGCCGGAGAGATGCGCGGATCTACGCATTTCCGGCCTGGACGACTCCGTCGCCATTACTGAAGTCATCGCCGCCGTCGCCAGGGGGGGAGGTTGCCCTGTGGCCGCAGTGAGAGCAGGCGAGCCGCGGCGAGATCCCCGGGGCAGCTGCACCACTTGGGTGCGCTGCCCGATCGCCGCGGCCAAGAAACTGGCAGAGGGGAAACGCCTCCTGATTGGGTGGACGTCGGCCCAAGTCCGGCTGCTCGAGCCTCGGCCGATGCAGTGCTACCGATGCCTGCACAAGGGACACGTGCAGGCTAAGTGCACTGCAGAGGTGGACCGCAGCGACGAGTGTTACCGCTGCGGTCAACCCGGCCACAGGGCCTCTAGGTGTCCCGCGGCTGCGCCGAGATGCTCGCTCTGCGCAGCCGCAAACAAACCGGCGGAGCACAGGGTGGGAAGTAGGAACTGCTCCCCACCCCAGCCCAAACCACCGCGAGCTCCCACGGCGCAGCCGTCGAACAGCCCCCCAGTCCAGGGGGGCGCGAAGAAGATGTCCACCGCACCACCATCGCCAAGCCCCCCAGCCCAGGGGGGCGAGAACATGGACACCGGCCCCCAGACGGCCGCCAGCCAACCCGCCAGCGCGCAGGAGACTCCACTCCTGCGCCAAATGGCGGAGTGGCTGACCAACGGTGGTCGTTAAATCCACCACCCGCTGGCTGGCTGCTCCACGACTCCGCGGAGCAGAACTGCAGCTCCAGCTGCAGCGGGAGATAGGAGGCTGGAGGGCCGTCAAGACCCTCCTCCACCCTCCTCTTCAGAGGCCAGGGCGGCGGACCCGGGGGGGATCCGTCGCCCAGTTACATGCCTCGAGGCGGCGCGCGCGGTGTTCCGTGCGCCCCTCAAGGGTCGACGGGGTGGAACCACTCCCCCACCCCGTCACAGGGACGACGTCCTTTCGAGGACTTGCGCTGCCGGGGCCGCGATAGCATACGGTATCGTGATCTCGTAGCCCCGGCAACTTCGGCGCTCCCGGTGAACACCCGTTGGGTTTTAGTCAGTAGGAGTCTGACATAACCACCCGGCCGCCCCCCGTAAGGCTGGGTGGTATCCATGATGGATTTCCCAACGTAAAAAAAAAAAAAAAAAAAAAAAAAAAAAAGGTTGGGTTGGGCGGGTCTGGGTTCATCCATCACTAGATGCCTGAATCCAGGCCTTCCTCATTCACCCCGTGGTGAGTGGGGAGGCGTCGGCTTTGGGAAGGAGCGCAGGTCGCTAAGATCTCCCAAGGCAAGTCCGGGGTCATCCTTCACGTGGTTGCTGCCTGTTCTTGGTCTAATCCCCTCTGGAATAGACGTAACTGAAACCCCGGGCGCCGCGGTCTCGGTCGCGGATCCCTCTACCGTGTTTACACGGTATAGGGGCTCGCGGACGAGATAGAACGGGATGAAGGTTCTCGCAAAGCTTTTGCTTTGCGGGGGCCCCATCCCGGATCATCCTCATCATCATCATCATCATCACCCATCATCACCATCACCATCATCATCATCATTTCACTGTGTGTTTTTTCCCTAGGTTAATGTGTGCTTTCTTCCTTCTTTCTTGTTTGCTTGTTGTTGTTCTTCTTGCGTGTTTATTTTGTGTTGTTTGTTTGTTTGTTTGTGTGTATTTGTTTGTTTGTTTGTTCTTCTTTCCTCTTGTTTTGTTCGTTGTTTGTTTGTTTGTGTTTCTTCTTGTATGATTGTTCATCCTAATCCTACGGTTCCGGTGCCCGCCTATGGGATGCATGGCCGGGGGGAGACCCGGTCCCAAGGGCACCACCCCACAGGCTGTCGCGCCTTAAACCGGCAAAAACATGACGAGTTGTAAAAAGATCGATTTACCCCAGGAAGGTACCGTCACTTGCAGTGGCGGAGAATCCTTCACCGGCTCACTCGAGCCGGTCTGCCCCTCGTATTCTGGGGGGGGCAACAACCGTTGTGGGAGCTCTAGCTCTCTTATCGACCCTGGCATGAAACTGGACACCGAGATTGCCGCTAACGCGGAACCTAAGGAGACTCTCGCCGACCGCCTCCGTAGTAGTACGAGGGCGGTTAAGGCGAAAATGAGGAAGGAGGCGCGCGTCGTCCTACCACGCTGCCCCACACCCTCCTCGGCGTGGATGGCCGACCTCTCCGACACGGAGTCGGAGGTGAGCTTCGGCGCACCCGAGAGGAAGGGAGAGAAGCGTACACGTGACTCGGACGACACCGACTCAGAGGCCAGTGGCCTGACGCTGGAATCGGAAAGAGCCGGCGGAGAGAAGAAGAGGCGGCCCGGGCGGTCGGGCTCGGTCTCTTCCTATGACGGCGACCGGATAAGGCCGGAGTCGCCGTTGCCGGGGACCCCGACCTTTCTCCGCGTGGCGGAGCTCCGGCGGGAAAAACGAGAGGCGATGCTCCGCAAGAACGAGGAGCGCCTTCAGGACATGGCCAAAGAGGCCACCGTCTCAAGAACGGCCCTGGGACTACCAGACGCAAGCGACCCCCGAACGGCCGCTGCCCTTCACCAGAGGGTTCTCGACGACGTCGGCGTCATAGTGGAGATGGCCACCAAGTCCTCCAACCTTAAGGGCACGGTCGTTCGGGCACTGAAGGAGTCGGCGGCGTCGATTAGGGCCGCGGTGGAGGCCCTACACGGCCGGACCACCACTGAGGAGACGGCCAAACTGCAGGCAGAGAACGCCCGCCTGCAGCGGGACCTGGCCGAGATACGGAAAGAACTGGCGGACCTGCGGGCAGAGTTCCGAAAGGAGAGGGCGGAGGCGATTAGGGGCCCCGCCCCCAGAGAAGCCTCACCGGAGAAGACCAAAACTCGCGGAAGGAAGAGCGAGGAGCAGCTCACGCGCTCCATCATGCTGCAGGTGGGCAGCATGATGGGCGCGCGCCTGAAGGAGCTGGAGGAGCGTCTCCTGCCGGGGAAGCGGCTGCGCCCACCGCTGGCGGCGGACAGGGCGAGCTCTGCCGCCACGACTGGCCCCCTGCCTGGGCCTGGATCGTCGCTCCCGGGGATGGCCCCCCCGGAGCCGACACCACCTCCAGGGCCCCAGAAGCCCGGACCGAAGAAGAAGGGGAAGGGGAAGAGGGCAAAGGCCGCTGCCGAAACGGCAACACCAGCCCCTCCCACCACCACCCAGAAGAAGACGGTTCCGCGCCCCGTCCCGCCGACCACTGGCGAAAAGTGGTCGACGGTGGTGAAACGGGGCGCCAAATCAAAGGCTCCTGCACCAGGCGGTGCCAAGGCGGCCAAGGCCGCCAAGCCCCGCGACCGGCCGGCCCCTGCGAAGCTGCGCCCCCCTCGGTCCTCGGCTGTGGTGCTCACGCTGCAGCCGGGGGCCTTGGAGAGAGGCATGACATATGCCGAGGTGTTCTCGGAGGCCAGGAACAAGGTGGACCTGGCCTCCTGCAACATACAGGGCCTCCGGTTTAAGAAGGCGCTAACCGGAGGCCGCATCCTGGAGGTGCCCGGGGCGACGAGCGGCGATAAGGCGGACGCCTTCGCCCAGAAGCTGCGCGAGGTGTTGGACCCGGAGACGGTGAGGGTGTCCAGGCCGGAGAAATGTGCGGATCTGCGCGTTTCCGGCCTGGACGATTCCATCGCCGCCACGGAGGTCATCGCCGCCGTCGCCAGGGGAGGTGGTTGCCCTGTGGCCGCGGTAAGGGCAGGGGAGCCTCGCCGCGACTCCCGCGGCTCCTCCACCGTGTGGGTGCGATGCCCGATCGCCGCTGCCAAGCGCTTGGCAGAGGGCAAACGCCTCACGGTGGGGTGGACGTCGGCGCAGGTGAGGCTCCTCGAGCCCAGGCCGATGCAGTGTCACCGATGCCTGCACAAAGGGCACGTGCAGGCTCAGTGCACTGCAGAGGTTGATCGCAGCGACGAGTGCTACCGCTGCGGTCAACCCGGCCACAGGGCCTCCAAATGTACTGCGGCTGCGCCAAAGTGCTCACTTTGCGCAGCCGCCAACAAACCGGCGGATCATCGGGTGGGAAGCAAGAAGTGCGACCCACCCAAACCGGGAAGAGCCCCCGCCGCCCGAGTGGCAGCGGCAAGCGCCCCCCCCCAAGCCCAGGGGGGCGACATGATGGAAACGGCTGTCCCCCCTCCGGAGACAGCCGACCAGACGGGGGACACTCCTGTCCCCGTCCTCCCACCGGAGACAGCCAGCCAGACCGCCAAGGCGCAGGACACTCCGCTCCTGCGCCAAATGGCGGACTGGCTCACAAACGGTGGGCATTAAGCCACCACCCGCCGGCTGGCCGCTCAAGCTGAGCGGAACTGCAGCTCCCGCTGCAGCGGGAGAAAGGAGGATGGAGGGCCGTTTACACCCTCCATCCTCCGCCATAACAGGGGCTAGGGGTCGCGGATCGGGGGAATCCAAGACCCAACCAACTAGCCCCGGGTCGAGATGCGTTCTGCAGTGTTCTCCAGAACGCATCCAGTACAGATGAGGCCAGAAGCCTAGAGACGGGTCCAAGGCGGTGCCTGGACGACCGCAGGGGTGGCCGCGGAGCAGAACAGTAAGCCCGCGACCACCCCAACACGCGATGCGGAGAACACCCCGGGGTTTTTTAGTGGGTACACCCAGTCAGCGCGCATCACTAGGATGCGCGCTGACGGGGGACCCCCACATAACCAGCCGGCCTCCCCCGAGGCCGATGGTATCAATAAGGTAATCTTTCCCCGGGCAAAAAAAAAAAAAAAAAAAAAAAAGGTTAGGTTGGGTTGGGCGGGGCGGGCCTGGGTTCATCCATCACTAGATGCCTGAATCCAGGCCTTCCTCATTCACCCCGTGGTGAGTGGGGAGGCGTCGGCTTTGGGAAGGAGCGCAGGTCGCTAAGATCTCCCAAGGCAAGTCCGGGGTCATCCTTCACGTGGTTGCTGCCTGTTCTTGGTCTAATCCCCTCTGGAATAGACGTAACTGAAACCCCGGGCGCCGCGGTCTCGGTCGCGGGTCCCTCTACCGTGTTTACACGGTATAGGGGCTCGCGGACGAGATAGAACGGGATGAAGGTTTTCGCAAAGCTCTTGCTTTGCGGGGGCCCCATCCCGGATCATCCTCATCATCACCATCACCATCACCCATCATCATCATCACCATCATCATCATCATCATCATTTCACTGTGTGTTTTTTTCCCTAGGTTAATGTGTGTTTTCTTCTTTCTTTCTTTGTTTGTTGTTGTTTCTTCGTGTGTTTGATTTTGATTGCTTGTTTGTTTGTTTGTGTGTATTTGTTTGCTTGTTCTTCTTTCCTCTTGTTTTGTTCGTTGTTTGTTTGTGTTTCTTCTTGTATGATTGTTCATCCTAATCCTACGGTTCCGGTGCCCGCCTATGGGATGCATGGCCGGGGGGAGACCCGGTCCCAAGGGCACCACCCCACAGGCTGTCGCGCCTTAAACCGGCTAACCATGGCGAGTTGTAAAAATGACAAACTACCCCAGGAAGGTACCACCACCCTCGGTGGTGGAGAATCCTTCACCGGCTCACTCGAGCCGGTCTGCCCCTCGTATTCTGGGGGGGGCAACAACCGCTGTGAGAGCCTCGGCTCTCTTAACAACGACCCAAGCAAGATAACGGACACTGATCTCTCCGCGAAAGCGGAAACAGCAATGGAGACTTCCCTCGCCAGCCGTCTTCGCAGTAGGACGAGGGCGAGTGCGACAGGAAAAGAGGCGCGCGTCGTTCTGCCACGATGCCCCACACCCTCCTCGGCGTGGATGGCCGACCTCTCCGACACGGAGTCGGAGGTGAGCTTCGGCGCACCCGAGGGGAAAAAGGGAGAAAAGCGGGTCCGAGACTCGGACGACACGGACTCGGAGGCCAGTGGCCCCACTTTGACGTCCGAGAGAACTGGCGGCGAAAAGAAGAGGCGGCCCGGAAGGTCGGGCTCAATCTCATCTTACGATGGCGACCGGACGAGGCCGGCGTCGCCATTGCCAGGCACCCCGACCTTCATCCGCGTGGCGGCGCTCCGCAAAGAGAAAAGGGAGGCCATGTTGCGGCAGAAGGAGGAGCGCCTCGAGGAGAGGGCCAAGGAAGCGTCCGTTTCCAGAACGGCCCTGGGACTGGACACCAGCGATCCCCGAACAGCCGCTGCCCTCCACCAGAGGGTCGTGGACGACGTCGGCGTCATCATCGAGATGGCGACCAAGTCCGCGAACCTCAAGGGCACGGTTGTTCGGGCGCTGAAGGAGTCGGCGGCCTCCATCAAGGTTGCGGTGGAGGTACTGCACGCGAGAACTACGACTCAGGAGACGGCCAAGCTGCAGGCGGAGAACGCCCGCCTGCAACGCAACCTGGCCGAGATCCGAAAAGAGTTGGCGGACCTCCGAACGGAGTTCAGGAAGGAGAGAGCGGAGGCGTTGAGAGGACCTGTCCCCCCGCCCCCCCGACAAACCTCCCCCGAAAGGGCTGAGAAGACAACAACTCGCGCAAGGAAGAGCGAGGAGCAGCTGACGCGCTCCATCATGCTGCAGGTGGGCAGCATGATGGGCGCGCGGCTGAAGGAGTTAGAAGAGCGCCTCCTGCCGGGGAAACGGCTGCGCCCCCCGCTGGCGGCGAGCACCACCACCGCGGCTGATTCCCCACCCGGGACCGAGACCACGCTCCCAAGGACGACCGCCCCGGAGCCCACACCCGCCGGGCCCCGGAAGTCCAGGCCGAAGAAAGGAAAGGGGAAGGCCAAGAAGAAGGAAGAGGCACCCCCCGCGACAACCCAGAAGAAGACGGCCCCGCGCCCCGTCCCGCCAACCACTGGCGAAAAGTGGTCGACGGTGGTGAAACGGGGCGCCAAACCGGCAGCCCCTGCACCAGGCGGTGCCAAACCCGCCAAGGCAGCAAAGCCCCGTAGCCGGCCGGCGCCGGAGAGGCTGCGCCCGCCCAAGTCCTCGGCTGTGGTACTCACGCTGCAGCCGGGGGCCTTGGAGAGGGGCGTGACATACGCCGAGGTGTTTTCGGAGGCCAGGAGCAAGGTGGACCTGGCCTCCTGCAACATACAGGGCCTCCGGTTTAAGAAGGCGTTAACCGGAGGCCGCATCTTGGAGGTACCCGGGGCGACGAGCGGCGACAAGGCGGACGCCTTCGCCCAGAAGCTTCGCGAAGTGCTGGACCCGGAGATGGTGAGGGTGTCCAGGCCTGAGAGATGCGCGGACTTGCGCATTTCCGGCCTGGACGACTCCGTCGCCGTCGCGGAGGTTGCTGCCGCCATCGCCAGGGGAGGAGGTTGCGCTGTGGCTGCGGTAAGGGCAGGGGAGCCTCGCCGCGACTCCCGCGGCTCCTCCACCGTGTGGGTGCGCTGCCCGATCGCCGCTGCCAAGCGCTTGGCAGAGGGCAGACGCCTCACGGTGGGGTGGACGTCGGCGCAGGTGAGGCTCCTCGAGCCCAGGCCGATGCAGTGTCACCGATGCCTGCACAAAGGGCACGTGCAGGCTCAGTGCACTGCAGAGGTTGATCGCAGCGACCAATGCTACCGCTGCGGTCAACCCGGCCACAGGGCCTCCAAATGTACTGCGGCTGCGCCAAGGTGCTCACTTTGCGCAGCCGCCAACAAACCGGCTGATCATCGGGTGGGGAGCAAGCAATGCGACCCACCCAAACCGGGAAGAGCCCCCGCCGCCCGAGTGGCAGCGGCAAGCGCCCCCCCCCAAGCCCAGGGGGGCGGCGACATGATGGAGACTGCTGTCCCCCTCCCGGAGACAGTCGACCGGACGGGGGACACCCCTGTCCCCGTCCTCCCAACGGAGACAGCCGGCCAGACCGCCAAGGCGCAGGACACTCCACTCCTGCGCCAAATGGCGGACTGGCTCACAAACGGTGGGCATTAAGCCACCACCCACCGGCTGGCCGCTCACCCGAGCGGAACTGCAGCTCCCGCTGCAGTGGGAGAAAGGAGGATGGAGGGCCGTTTACACCCTCCATCCTCCGCCATAACAGGGGCTAGGGGTCGCGGATCGGGGGAATCCAAGACCCAACCAACTAGCCCCGGGTCGAGATGCGTTCTGCAGTGTTCTCCAGAACGCATCCAGTACGGATGAGGCCAGGAGCCTCAAGGGCGGGTCCAAGGCGGTGCCTGGACGACCGCAGGGGTGGCCGCGGAGCAGAACAGTAAGCCCGCGACCACCCCAACACGCGATGCGGAGAACACCCCGGGGGTTTTTAGTGGGTACACCCAGCCAGCGCGCATCACTAGGGTGCGCGCTGACGGGGGACCCCCACATAACCAGCCGGCCTCCCCCGAGGCCGAGGGTATCAATAAGGTAATTTCCCCCCGGGCAACAAAAAAAAAAAAAAAAAAAAAAAAAAAAGGTTGGGTTGGGCGGGTCTGGGTTCATCCATCACTAGATGCCTGAATCCAGGCCTTCCTCATTCACCCCGTGGTGAGTGGGGAGGCGTCGGCTTTGGGAAGGAGCGCAGGTCGCTAAGATCTCCCAAGGCAAGTCCGGGGTCATCCTTCACGTGGTTGCTGCCTGTTCTTGGTCTAATCCCCTCTGGAATAGACGTAACTGAAACCCCGGGCGCCGCGGTCTCGGTCGCGGGTCCCTCTATCGTGTTTACACGGTATAGGGGCTCGCGGACGAGATAGAACGGGATGAAGGTTTTCGCAAAGCTTTTGCTTTGCGGGGGCCCCATCCCGGATCATCCTCATCCCCATTACCATCATCTCATCCCTCACCCCCATTCTCATCTCCATTTCTTGTACATATTTATGTTTTCTTGTTCTTTTTATTTATTTGTTGTATGTTTCTTCTTATTTGTTTTGTTTTGTTTTGTATGTGTTCTTTTCTCTCTTTTCTTGTTCTCACCTTCATTCTTCTTCTTTTCACCTAATCCTACGGTCTCGGTGCCCGCCTATGGGATGCATGGCCGGGGGGTAGACCCGGTCCCAAGGGCACCAACCCCAGGCCGCCAAGCCTTTAAACTGCCAGCAAAATGATGAGTTGTCAAAAGAAAAAACTACCCCAGGAAGGTACCGCCACTTTCAGTGGCGGAGAATCCTTCACCGGTTCTCCCGAGCCGGTCTGCCCCTCGTATTCTGGGGGGGGCAACAACCATCACGAGAGCTCACACTCTCCTGACCCACGCACGACCACAACGGACACCGATTTCTCCGCGAAAGCGGATACGGCAGAGGAGATCCCCCTCGTCAACCGCCTCCGCAGTAGAGCGAAGGCGAGTGCGACGGAAAGAGAGGCACGCGTCGTTTTGCCGCGCTGCCCCACACCCTCTTCGGCATGGATGGCCGACCTCTCCGACACTGAGTCGGAGATGAGTCTGGACATGCCGACGGGGAGGAAGGGCGAAAAGCGCATTCGGGACTCCGATGATACAGACTCGGAGGCGAGCGCCTCGGCGCTGCCGCTGGAGAGGGCTGGCGGAGAGCGCAAGAGGCGGCCCGGAAGGTCGGACTCCGTGTCTTCTTATGACGGCGACCGGATAAGGCCGGAGTCGCCGTTGCCGGGGACCCCAGCGTTCATCCGCGTGGCGGAGCTCCGCAAGGAGAAACGGGCGGCCATGTTAAAACTGAAGGAGGAGCGCCTCGAAAACAGGGCCAAGGAGGCCTCCGTGTCCAGGGCGGCCCTGGGGCTGGACACGAGCGACCCCCGAACAGCCGCTGCCCTCCACCAGAGGGTCGTGGACGACGTTGGCGTCATCATGGAGATGGCGACCAAGTCCACGAACCTCAAGGGCACGGTTGTTCGGGCGCTAAAGGAGTCGGCGGCCTCAATCCGAGTTGCGGTGGAGGCTCTGCGGAACCGGACCACTACCCAAGAGACGGCCAAACTGCAGGCGGAGAACGCCCGCCTGCAGCGGGACCTGGTCGAGCTCCGCAGGGAGCTGGCGGACCTAAGGACGGAGTTCCGAAGGGAGAAGGCGGAGGCGATGAGGGGTTCCGCCCCCCCACCCCCCCGACAACTCTCCCCTGACAGGAAGGATAAGGCTCGCGCAAGGAAGAGCGAGGAGCAGCTGACACGCTCCATCATGCTGCAGGTGGGCAGCATGATGGGCGCGCGGCTGAAGGAGTTGGAAGAGCGCCTCCTGCCGGGGAAACGGCCGCGCCTCCCGCCGACGGCGGATCTCCCACCCGGGACCGAAACCTCGCTCCCGGAGGCGACCGCCCCAGAGCCCACACCGGCCGAGACCCGAGAGCCCGGGCCAAAGAGGAAAAGGAAGGGGAAGAAGGCCAAGGCCGCTGCCGAAGCAACAACCGCAGCCCCTCCCACCACCCAGACGGAAACAGCTCCGCGCCCCCCCCCGTCGACAACTGGCGCTCAATGGTCGACGGTTGTGAAGCGGGGCGCCAAACCAAAGGCCCCCCCTGCACCGGGCGGTGCCAGAGCCGCCAAGGCTGCAAAGCCACGCGGCCGGCCGGCGCCGGAGAAGCTGCGCCCCCCTCAGTCCTCGGCTGTGGTGATCACGCTGCAGCCGGGGGCCCTGGAGAAGGGGGTGACATACGCCGGAGTGCTATCGGAGGCCAGGAACAAGGTGGACCTGGCCTCCTGCAACATTCAGGGCCTCCGGTTCAAGAAGGCACTGACCGGAGGCTGCATCTTGGAGGTGCCCGGGGCGACGAGCGGCGACAAGGCTGACGCCTTCGCCGCGAAATTAAGGGAGGTGATGGACCCGGAGACGGTGAGGGTGTCCAGGCCGGAGAAATGCGCGGATCTGCGCATTTCCGGCCTGGACGACTCCGTCGCCATCACGGAGATCATCGCCGCCGTCGCCAGGGGGGGAGGTTGCTCTGTGGCCGCGGTGAGAGCAGGGGAGCCGCGGAGGGATCCTCGGGGCAGCTGCACCACATGGGTGCGCTGCCCGACCGCCGCGGCCAAGAGACTGGCGGAGGGAAAGCGCCTCCTGATTGGGTGGACGTCGGCCCAAGTACGGCTGCTCGAGCCTCGGCCGATGCAGTGCTACCGATGCCTGCACAAGGGACACGTGCAGGCTAGGTGCACTGCAGAGGTGGACCGCAGCGACGAGTGTTACCGCTGCGGTCAACCCGGCCATAGGGCCTCTAGGTGTCCTGCGGCTGCGCCGAGATGCTCGCTCTGCGCAGCCGCAAACAAGCCGGCGGAGCACAGGGTGGGAAGTAAAAACTGCTCCCCACCCCAGCCCAAACCACCGAGAACTCCCGCGGCACAGCCGCCGAGCAGCCCCCCAGTCCAGGGGGGCACGAAGAAGAAGATGCCCACCGCACCACCATCGCCCAGCCCCCCAGCCCAGGGGGGCGAAAACATGGACACCGGCCCTCAGACGGCCGCCAGCCAACCCGCCAGCGCGCAGGAGACTCCACTCCTGCGCCAAATGGCGGAGTGGCTGACCAACGGTGGTCGTTGAACCCACCACCCGCCGGCTGGCTGCTCCGCGACTCCGCGGAGCAGAACTGCAGCTCCAGCTGCAGCGGGAGATAGGAGGCTGGAGGGCCGTTAAGACCCTCCTCCACCCTCCTCTTCAGAGGCCAGGGCGGCGGACCCGGGGGGGATCCGTCGCCCAGTTACATGCCTCGAGGCGGCGCGCGCGGTGTTCCGCGCGCCCCTCATGGGTCGACGGGGTGGAACCACTCCCCCACCCCGTCACAGGGACGACGTCCTTCTGTGGACTTGCGCTGCCGGGGCCGCGATTGTATACGACATCGTGATCTCGTAGCCCCGGCAACTTCGGCGCTCCCGGTGAACACCCGTTGGGTTTTAGTCAGTAGGAGTCTGACATAACCACCCGGCCGCCCCCCGTAAGGCTGGGTGGTATCCATGATGGATTTCCCAACGTAAAAAAAAAAAAAAAAAAAAAAAAAAAAAAAAAAAAAGGTTAGGTTGGGTTAGGTTAGGTTAGGTTAGGTTGGGCGGGCCTGGGCGGGTCTGGGTTAGGTTAGGTTAGGTTGGGCGGGTCTGGGTTCATCCATCACTAGATGCCTGAATCCAGGCCTTCCTCACTCACCCCGTGGTGAGTGGGGAGGCGTCGGCTTTGGGAAGGAGCGCAGGTCGCTAAGATCTCCCAAGGCAAGTCCGGGGTCATCCTTCACGTGGTTGCTGCCTGTTCTTGGTCTAATCCCCTCTGGAATAGACGTAACTGAAACCCCGGGCGCCGCGGTCTCGGTCGCGGGTCCCTCTACCGTGTTTACACGGTATAGGGGCTCGCGGACGAGATAGAACGGGATGAAGGTTCTCGCAAAGCTTTTGCTTTGCGGGGGCCCCATCCCGGATCATCCTCATCCCCATTACCATCATTTCATCCCTCACCCCCATTCTCATCCCCATTTCTTTACAGATATATATGTTTTCTTGCTCTTTATTTATCTGTTGTTTGTGTTTCTTGTATTTGTTTTGTGTTTGCTTCTTTCTCTCTTTCTTTCTTGTTCATCTTTCATTCTTCACCTAATCCTACGGTCCCGGTGCCCGCCTATGGGATGCATGGCCGGGGGGTAGACCCGGTCCCAAGGGCACCAACCCAGGCTGTCACGCCTTTAATCTGGCAACAAAAAACCATGGCGAGTTGGAAAAAAGAAAAACTACCCCAGGAGGGTACCGCCACTTACAGTGGCGGAGAATCCCTCACCGGTTCTCCCGAGCCGGTCTGCCCCTCGTTTTCTGGGGGGGGCACCAGCCGCTATGAGAGCCTCGGCTCTCCTGACCCATGCGACCACACGGACTTCGATTCTCCCGCGAAAGCGGACACGGACAAGGCCCCCGTCGGCCGTCTTCTTCGCAAGAAGAAGACGGAACCGACAAGGGCACGAGAGGCTCGTGTCATTTTGGCACGCTGCCCGACACCCGACGAAGAGGACCAGCAATTCGCGCTGGCAAGGTCAGCGAACTTGTCCGATTCTGAAACGGACATGAGCTGTGAGACGGTGACGTCCCAAGCCTCGTTGTCCTCCAATCGCTTTTGGAGGAAACGCGCGAGGGACGTCCCCGGCTCCGGCTCCAGTGAGGACTTGGCGCCGTCGGCGAAAACACCGGACAAGAGAGGACGTGGCCGTCCCCCCTCAACCGGCAAGTACGTTGGTCTTGCCAAGGCCAAAGCCGAGCTCAACGCGGCCAAGGCCGAGGAGCTCCGGCTAGACGCCGAACGCCAGTTGGCCGATGAACTGGCCCAGAAGAGAGCCACCCGAGCGGCCATTTTCAGGAAGTCTCCGGTCCTCCCGGCGGAAGGAAGAGCCGAACCGGAGACCCTGGACTTGGGAAAAGTGGTCCAGGAGTCCCTGGAGACCATATCAGTGGTTGCCAGGACGTCAGGACGCCTCAAAGGGACCTACGTCAGGGCCCTGAATGAGGCGACTGACGCCCTGAAAGTGTCTTTCGCGGAGCTGCGAGTCCGCACAGTCACTGAGGAGGTGGCAAGGCTGGAGGCAGCCAATGCGCGGCTCGCAGCCGAGCTTGAGGAACTCCGTAAGGAGATGGCCGAACTACGGACGACTCCACCCCCAGCCCCGGCACCGGCCCCAGGCCCGTCCCTCGACCAGGTCATGCGCGCTGTCATGATCCAATGCGGAACCATGATTAGCGCCAGGTTCGAGGGGCTCGAGGAGCGCCTACTCCCGGCCAAGCGGCTCCGACCGCCACTGGCCGCTGACAAAAGAAAAGAGCAGGCTGCAGCGACTGCTGACACTGCGCCAACGGCTGCCCCTCGTGCAGCCCATGCCCCACAGGACGAAGAGATGATGGATGTGGCTCCCGCCTCCGCACCCGCACCCACCAGCAAGCCCTCCCTCAGCAAAACTGCCAAGGGAAGGAAGAGCAAGAGGACGGCTGACCCGCAGCCCCCACCATCCAGACCCCAAACCCGACCCCAACCAGAGTCCCGGCCCCAGCCACTCCCTCGGCCCCCTGCCGAGGAGTGGACTGTCGCGACCCGGAAGGGCAAGGGCAAGGGGAATGGCAAGAAGACTGCCAAAAAAGCGCCCGGCGTCTCCAACACGCCAGGGGAGGGCAGGAGGAAGAAGGGAGGGAAGAAGGACCCCAAAAAGGTGCCCAAACTCCGCGTCCCGCGCTCGACTGCGGTCATGCTGACCCTACAGCCGGGCGCCGAGGAGCGCGGACTCACCTATGGCCACGTGCTCGCCGAGGCCAAGCGGCATATTGACCTCCAGGAGCTGGGGATAGAGGGCGTAAGGTTCAGCACTGCAGCGACGGGTGCCCGCCTCCTTAAGCTGCCAGGCGCCGCCAGTGCCGACAAGGCAAACGCCCTGGCCAGCAAGCTTAAGGAGGCCCTGGGCGAAGAAGTGGTCCGAGTCTCCAGACCCGAAAAGTGCGTGGAGTTGCGCATCACCGGGCTGGATGACTCGGCCACCAAGGACGACGTTGCTGGCGCCATAGCCGAAGCTGGTGGCTGCCCTAAGGACGCCGTAAAAACGGGCGAAATTGTTCGCTCTGGCGGCCGGCAGGGCACAATCTGGCTGCGCTGCCCGGTAGCGGCAGCCAAGAAGGCCACCCAGAAGAGGCTGCTGGTGGGCTGGGTGTCGGTCCGGGCTCAGATCCTGGAGCCCAGAGCCCAGAGATGTTTCCGGTGTCTCGAGCCCGGACACGTGGGTGCCAAATGCACCGCGACCGTGGACCGCAGCGGGCTCTGCTTCCGCTGCGGCGAGCCCGGCCACGGTGCAGCCCAATGCACTGCCGCGGAACCACACTGCCCCGTCTGTGACGCGGCCAAGAGAGCCGCCGACCACCGGATCGGCAGCAAGGCGTGCTCGGCCACGCCCCCCAAAAAAGGGGCAAAGACGAAAAAGACGGTTGGCGATGGCTCTAGGGCCCCCTCGCAACCTGTCCAGCGCCCGGCGCGAGAGGAGGAGCCATTGACAACCGTCAATTAGATGGCCTACAGCTTCCTCCAAGCGAACGTGAACCACTCTGCCCGTGCCCAGGATCTCTTGCTCCAAAGCATGGCAGAGTGGTCCATCCGGGTGGCGGTCGTGGCCGAGCCCTATTGCATCCCCCCCCGGGATAACTGGGCAGGGGACCGCGACGGCCTGGTGGCAATCGTTGCCCAGACGGCGACTGGCTCTCCCCCCTTTCAGAGGGTGATAAAGGGTCGGGGATGCGTCCTCGCCATCCTAGACGGGACCGCACTGATCGGGGTGTACTTCTCCCCGAACAGGACCCTCGCCGAATTCGAGCAGATGCTCGTCGAGGTGGGGGCTCTTGTGGGGCAAGTACACCCCAGTCCCGTCCTGATCGCTGGGGACCTCAACGCGAAGTCGAGGGCGTGGGGTTCCCCTGCGACGGATGCGCGAGGAGAGGCCCTGGAGGAATGGTTGTTGTCCTTCGGCCTGGAGGTGCTAAACCGGGGTTCAGTGGACACCTGCGTGCGGGAGCGGGGCGGATCCATCGTGGACGTGACGTTCGCAAGCCCCGCCCTCGCGCGCCGCGTCCGGGGGTGGACAGTGAGAGCAGACGTGGAGACGCTCTCCGACCACCGCTACATCCGGTTCGATGTCTCCGCGTCTGCATCACAAAGAGTCGGACTCCCCCCGGTCGCGGAGGGTGTCCGCTGGTCCCTGAAGCGGTTAGACGGGGAGCTAGCCAAGGAGGCGGCAATTGTCGAGGCCTGGGTGGCGGGTTCCGGTCCCGCCGTGGTGGCAGAGGACGTGGACGCCGCGGCAGAGTTGCTTGTCGGCGCTCTGACCCGCGTCTGCGACGCGTCAATGCCCAGGGCGGGGCCGGTCCCGCCACGCCGCAAGCTGTACTGGTGGCGCCCGGAACTCCGCGAGCTGAGGAAGGCCTGCTTCGCGGCGCGCCGCCAGTACACTCGGCTCCGGCGAAGACGGATTCGGGACGAGGAGCTCGAGCGACAGGCATACGCCGAGTACAGGGCCAAGTGCGCGGCCCTGCAAACGGCGATCGGGCAGGCCAAAGAGTCGTCGTGGGAAGAGTGGTTGGAGACCCTCAACCTGGACCCGTGGGGGCGCCCGTACAAGGTGGTGAGTGGCAAACTCCGCCCATGGGCCCCCCCACTCACAAGAACCATCGAGCCTCAGCTCCTCGAGCGGGTCGTCTCCACCCTCTTCCCCGACAGAGGGGAGTGGTGGCCTCCAGCAATGGCCCCTGCCGAGCCACACATGGAGGATGCGGAGGAAGAGATACCCCCGGTGTCGGAGGCGGAGCTCGAGGGTGCGGTGCTCCGTCTCCGCCAGAAAAATACGGCCCCTGGGCCAGATGGCATCCCCGGCCGCGTGGTGGTCACCGCGATGGGAGAACTGGGAGAGAGAGTGGGAGCGCTCTTCTCCGAATGCCTGAGCCAGGGCCGGTTTCCGCGGCCATGGAAGACGGGGAAGCTCGTGCTCCTCCGTAAGCACGGACGCCCGGCTGACTCGCCGTCGGCTTACCGCCCCATCGTCCTGCTTGACGAGATGAGCAAGCTCTTCGAGCGGGTGCTCGCGGCTCGTCTCGTCAAGCACCTGACTGGGGTGGGGCCCGATCTCCACGGCAGTCAGTTCGGCTTCCGGGCCCGGAGATCGACCCTGGATGCCATCGCCCAGGTGAGAGACCTCGCCGAGGAGGCGGTTGCCCAGGGAGAGGTGTTGTTGGCGGTCTCGCTGGACATCGCGAACGCCTTCAACACCCTCCCCTGGGATACCATAAAGGAGGCGCTCCGTTTTCATCGTGTGCCCCGCTACCTAAGAAGAGTTGTGGCGGATTACTTCGCGGACCGATCGGTCAGGTACCCGGGCCAGGACGAGTGGCACGAAAAACCCATGTCGTGCGGTGTTCCACAGGGGTCGGTTCTTGGTCCCCTCCTGTGGAACATCGGGTACGACTGGGTGCTCCGCGGCGAGAACTTGCGGGGAGTCGGCGTAGTCTGTTACGCCGACGACACCCTCGTGACAGCCAGAGGGTGCTCCCACAGGGAGGCGATTCTGCTGGCGACGGCGGGAGTCGCCCAGGT
The DNA here is from genome assembly GCA_912999815.1 of Campaea margaritaria. Classification (NCBI taxonomy): domain Eukaryota; kingdom Metazoa; phylum Arthropoda; class Insecta; order Lepidoptera; family Geometridae; genus Campaea; species Campaea margaritaria. Next base: position 4,874,308 of record OU538818.1, read on the forward strand.
GGTCCGGCGAATCCGGGCCCTGGGATTGGAGGTTGCCCTCAGCAAATCTGAGGCCCTCTTCTTCCATGGGCCCCGGAGGGCGCCACCGCCGGGCACATCAATCGTCGTCGGAGGGGAGACGATCGCCGTCGAGCACAGCATGCGGTACCTAGGCATTGTGCTCGACGGCCGATGGAAGTTCGAGGAACACTTCCGGCGACTTGCGCCGAAACTTGTTGCGTTTGCCGGAGTGCTCGGGAGACTCCTCCCGAACCTGCGAGGTCCAAGCGTGGCCTGCCGCCGCCTCTACTGCGGTGTGGTGCGCTCAAAGGCGCTCTACGGAGCGCCGATATGGGCAGACGCCCTGAGCGCTCGGAACAAGGCATCACTGCGGCGTCCGCAGCGTGCCATAGCGCTCAGGGCGGCCCGGGCGTACTGCACCGTCTCATACGAGGCGGCCTGCGTCCTGGCCAGCTGTCCCCCGTGGGACCTTGAGGCGGAGGCCCAATCGGCGGTTTACCACCGGATGGCAGAGGCGAAGCGCACCGGGAGCTGCCCCCCTCCGGAGGTGGTCAAACGGTGGAGAGAGCAGTCTCGTGTCGACCTCCTTCGGAGGTGGTCAGACCGGCTGGAGAGCCCGGTCGCCAGCAGGGAGATGGTGGCTGCCATCCGGCCAGTGCTGAACCCCTGGCTCAGTCGGAAGCACGGCGCTCCGTCGTACCACCTGACGCAGATCCTGACGGGGCACGGCTGCTTCGGCAGGTATCTGTGTCGGGTGGTGCGCCGCGAGCTGACGACGAACTGCCACCACTGTGGCGGAGGGGAGGATTCGGCCCAGCACACCCGGGTCGACTGTCCCGCCTGGGCGGAGCCACGCGCCGCTCTAAGGAGAGTGGTCGGAAACGACCTGTCGCTGCCAGCGCTGTTCGGCGCTGTGGCCTCCAGCAAAGAGAAATGGGAAGCGGTCGAGGAGTTCTCCTCGACCGTCATGACGCAGAAGGAGAAGGCGGAAAGGGACCGGGAGGACGACGCCCTCTCGCTCCCAATCCGCCGCCGTCGAGCTGGCCGCAGGCGGTTGGCATATGCCCACCACCTGCCGCCATAACGGGGGCTAGGGGCGGAGGATCGGGGGATCCAACGCCCCACCACATAGTCCCGAGGCGAGATGCGCTCTGACGTGTTCCCCAGAGCGCATCATTCCTGGGTGAGGCCGAGTGCCCCCAGAGGAGAGTCCGAGGCAGCCGCCCGGACGTCCGCAGGGGTGGCCGCGGTAGCGCTATAGCGATCCCGCGTCCACCTCAACACGCGGAGAGGTGAACACCCCGGGGTTTTTTAGTGGGTACACCCAGCCAGCGCGCATCACTATGATGCGTGCTGACGGGGGACCCCCACATAACCAGCAGGCCTCCCCCTAAGGCCGTGGTATCAATAAGGTAATTTTACCCCGGGCAAAAAAAAAAAAAAAAAAAAAAAGGTTAGGTTAGGTTAGGTTAGGTTAGGTTAGGTTAGGTTAGGTTAGGTTAGGTTAGGTTAGGTTAGGTTAGGTTAGGTTAGGTTAGGTTAGGTTAGGTTAGGTTAGGTTAGGTTAGGTTAGGTTAGGTTAGGTTAGGTTAGGTTAGGTTAGGTTAGGTTAGGTTAGGTTAGGTTAGGTTAGGTTAGGTTAGGTTAGGTTAGGTTAGGTTAGGTTAGGTTAGGTTAGGTTAGGTTAGGTTAGGTTAGGTTAGGTTAGGTTAGGTTAGGTTAGGTTAGGTTAGGTTAGGTTAGGTTAGGTTAGGTTAGGTTAGGTTAGGTTAGGTTAGGTTAGGTTAGGTTAGGTTAGGTTAGGTTAGGTTAGGTTAGGTTAGGTTAGGTTAGGTTAGGTTAGGTTAGGTTAGGTTAGGTTAGGTTAGGTTAGGTTAGGTTAGGTTAGGTTAGGTTAGGTTAGGTTAGGTTAGGTTAGGTTAGGTTAGGTTAGGTTAGGTTAGGTTAGGTTAGGTTAGGTTAGGTTAGGTTAGGTTAGGTTAGGTTAGGTTAGGTTAGGTTAGGTTAGGTTAGGTTAGGTTAGGTTAGGTTAGGTTAGGTTAGGTTAGGTTAGGTTAGGTTAGGTTAGGTTAGGTTAGGTTAGGTTAGGTTAGGTTAGGTTAGGTTAGGTTAGGTTAGGTTAGGTTAGGTTAGGTTAGGTTAGGTTAGGTTAGGTTAGGTTAGGTTAGGTTAGGTTAGGTTAGGTTAGGTTAGGTTAGGTTAGGTTAGGTTAGGTTAGGTTAGGTTAGGTTAGGTTAGGTTAGGTTAGGTTAGGTTAGGTTAGGTTAGGTTAGGTTAGGTTAGGTTAGGTTAGGTTAGGTTAGGTTAGGTTAGGTTAGGTTAGGTTAGGTTAGGTTAGGTTAGGTTAGGTTAGGTTAGGTTAGGTTAGGTTAGGTTAGGTTAGGTTAGGTTAGGTTAGGTTAGGTTAGGTTAGGTTAGGTTAGGTTAGGTTAGGTTAGGTTAGGTTAGGTTAGGTTAGGTTAGGTTAGGTTAGGTTAGGTTAGGTTAGGTTAGGTTAGGTTAGGTTAGGTTAGGTTAGGTTAGGTTAGGTTAGGTTAGGTTAGGTTAGGTTAGGTTAGGTTAGGTTAGGTTAGGTTAGGTTAGGTTAGGTTAGGTTAGGTTAGGTTAGGTTAGGTTAGGTTAGGTTAGGTTAGGTTAGGTTAGGTTAGGTTAGGTTAGGTTAGGTTAGGTTAGGTTAGGTTAGGTTAGGTTAGGTTAGGTTAGGTTAGGTTAGGTTAGGTTAGGTTAGGTTAGGTTAGGTTAGGTTAGGTTAGGTTAGGTTAGGTTAGGTTAGGTTAGGTTAGGTTAGGTTAGGTTAGGTTAGGTTAGGTTAGGTTAGGTTAGGTTAGGTTAGGTTAGGTTAGGTTAGGTTAGGTTAGGTTAGGTTAGGTTAGGTTAGGTTAGGTTAGGTTAGGTTAGGTTAGGTTAGGTTAGGTTAGGTTAGGTTAGGTTAGGTTAGGTTAGGTTAGGTTAGGTTAGGTTAGGTTAGGTTAGGTTAGGTTAGGTTAGGTTAGGTTAGGTTAGGTTAGGTTAGGTTAGATTAGGTTAGGTTAGGTTAGGTTAGGTTAGGTTAGGTTAGGTTAGGTTAGGTTAGGTTAGGTTAGGTTAGGTTAGGTTAGGTTAGGTTAGGTTAGGTTAGGTTAGGTTAGGTTAGGTTAGGTTAGGTTAGGTTAGGTTAGGTTAGGTTAGGTTAGGTTAGGTTAGGTTAGGTTAGGTTAGGTTAGGTTAGGTTAGGTTAGGTTAGGTTAGGTTAGGTTAGGTTAGGTTAGGTTAGGTTAGGTTAGGTTAGGTTAGGTTAGGTTAGGTTAGGTTAGGTTAGGTTAGGTTAGGTTAGGTTAGGTTAGGTTAGGTTAGGTTAGGTTAGGTTAGGTTAGGTTAGGTTAGGTTAGGTTAGGTTAGGTTAGGTTAGGTTAGGTTAGGTTAGGTTAGGTTAGGTTAGGTTAGGTTAGGTTAGGTTAGGTTAGGTTAGGTTAGGTTAGGTTAGGTTAGGTTAGGTTAGGTTAGGTTAGGTTAGGTTAGGTTAGGTTAGGTTAGGTTAGGTTAGGTTAGGTTAGGTTAGGTTAGGTTAGGTTAGGTTAGGTTAGGTTAGGTTAGGTTAGGTTAGGTTAGGTTAGGTTAGGTTAGGTTAGGTTAGGTTAGGTTAGGTTAGGTTAGGTTAGGTTAGGTTAGGTTAGGTTAGGTTAGGTTAGGTTAGGTTAGGTTAGGTTAGGTTAGGTTAGGTTAGGTTAGGTTAGGTTAGGTTAGGTTAGGTTAGGTTAGGTTAGGTTAGGTTAGGTTAGGTTAGGTTAGGTTAGGTTAGGTTAGGTTAGGTTAGGTTAGGTTAGGTTAGGTTAGGTTAGGTTAGGTTAGGTTAGGTTAGGTTAGGTTAGGTTAGGTTAGGTTAGGTTAGGTTAGGTTAGGTTAGGTTAGGTTAGGTTAGGTTAGGTTAGGTTAGGTTAGGTTAGGTTAGGTTAGGTTAGGTTAGGTTAGGTTAGGTTAGGTTAGGTTAGGTTAGGTTAGGTTAGGTTAGGTTAGGTTAGGTTAGGTTAGGTTAGGTTAGGTTAGGTTAGGTTAGGTTAGGTTAGGTTAGGTTAGGTTAGGTTAGGTTAGGTTAGGTTAGGTTAGGTTAGGTTAGGTTAGGTTAGGTTAGGTTAGGTTAGGTTAGGTTAGGTTAGGTTAGGTTAGGTTAGGTTAGGTTAGGTTAGGTTAGGTTAGGTTAGGTTAGGTTAGGTTAGGTTAGGTTAGGTTAGGTTAGGTTAGGTTAGGTTAGGTTAGGTTAGGTTAGGTTAGGTTAGGTTAGGTTAGGTTAGGTTAGGTTAGGTTAGGTTAGGTTAGGTTAGGTTAGGTTAGGTTAGGTTAGGTTAGGTAGGTTAGGTTAGGTTAGGTTAGGTTAGGTTAGGTTAGGTTAGGTTAGGTTAGGTTAGGTTAGGTTAGGTTAGGTTAGGTTAGGTTAGGTTAGGTTAGGTTAGGTTAGGTTAGGTTAGGTTAGGTTAGGTTAGGTTAGGTTAGGTTAGGTTAGGTTAGGTTAGGTTAGGTTAGGTTAGGTTAGGTTAGGTTAGGTTAGGTTAGGTTAGGTTAGGTTAGGTTAGGTTAGGTTAGGTTAGGTTAGGTTAGGTTAGGTTAGGTTAGGTTAGGTTAGGTTAGGTTAGGTTAGGTTAGGTTAGGTTAGGTTAGGTTAGGTTAGGTTAGGTTAGGTTAGGTTAGGTTAGGTTAGGTTAGGTTAGGTTAGGTTAGGTTAGGTTAGGTTAGGTTAGGTTAGGTTAGGTTAGGTTAGGTTAGGTTAGGTTAGGTTAGGTTAGGTTAGGTTAGGTTAGGTTAGGTTAGGTTAGGTTAGGTTAGGTTAGGTTAGGTTAGGTTAGGTTAGGTTAGGTTAGGTTAGGTTAGGTTAGGTTAGGTTAGGTTAGGTTAGGTTAGGTTAGGTTAGGTTAGGTTAGGTTAGGTTAGGTTAGGTTAGGTTAGGTTAGGTTAGGTTAGGTTAGGTTAGGTTAGGTTAGGTTAGGTTAGGTTAGGTTAGGTTAGGTTAGGTTAGGTTAGGTTAGGTTAGGTTAGGTTAGGTTAGGTTAGGTTAGGTTAGGTTAGGTTAGGTTAGGTTAGGTTAGGTTAGGTTAGGTTAGGTTAGGTTAGGTTAGGTTAGGTTAGGTTAGGTTAGGTTAGGTTAGGTTAGGTTAGGTTAGGTTAGGTTAGGTTAGGTTAGGTTAGGTTAGGTTAGGTTAGGTTAGGTTAGGTTAGGTTAGGTTAGGTTAGGTTAGGTTAGGTTAGGTTAGGTTAGGTTAGGTTAGGTTAGGTTAGGTTAGGTTAGGTTAGGTTAGGTTAGGTTAGGTTAGGTTAGGTTAGGTTAGGTTAGGTTAGGTTAGGTTAGGTTAGGTTAGGTTAGGTTAGGTTAGGTTAGGTTAGGTTAGGTTAGGTTAGGTTAGGTTAGGTTAGGTTAGGTTAGGTTAGGTTAGGTTAGGTTAGGTTAGGTTAGGTTAGGTTAGGTTAGGTTAGGTTAGGTTAGGTTAGGTTAGGTTAGGTTAGGTTAGGTTAGGTTAGGTTAGGTTAGGTTAGGTTAGGTTAGGTTAGGTTAGGTTAGGTTAGGTTAGGTTAGGTTAGGTTAGGTTAGGTTAGGTTAGGTTAGGTTAGGTTAGGTTAGGTTAGGTTAGGTTAGGTTAGGTTAGGTTAGGTTAGGTTAGGTTAGGTTAGGTTAGGTTAGGTTAGGTTAGGTTAGGTTAGGTTAGGTTAGGTTAGGTTAGGTTAGGTTAGGTTAGGTTAGGTTAGGTTAGGTTAGGTTAGGTTAGGTTAGGTTAGGTTAGGTTAGGTTAGGTTAGGTTAGGTTAGGTTAGGTTAGGTTAGGTTAGGTTAGGTTAGGTTAGGTTAGGTTAGGTTAGGTTAGGTTAGGTTAGGTTAGGTTAGGTTAGGTTAGGTTAGGTTAGGTTAGGTTAGGTTAGGTTAGGTTAGGTTAGGTTAGGTTAGGTTAGGTTAGGTTAGGTTAGGTTAGGTTAGGTTAGGTTAGGTTAGGTTAGGTTAGGTTAGGTTAGGTTAGGTTAGGTTAGGTTAGGTTAGGTTAGGTTAGGTTAGGTTAGGTTAGGTTAGGTTAGGTTAGGTTAGGTTAGGTTAGGTTAGGTTAGGTTAGGTTAGGTTAGGTTAGGTTAGGTTAGGTTAGGTTAGGTTAGGTTAGGTTAGGTTAGGTTAGGTTAGGTTAGGTTAGGTTAGGTTAGGTTAGGTTAGGTTAGGTTAGGTTAGGTTAGGTTAGGTTAGGTTAGGTTAGGTTAGGTTAGGTTAGGTTAGGTTAGGTTAGGTTAGATTAGGTTAGGTTAGGTTAGGTTAGGTTAGGTTAGGTTAGGTTAGGTTAGGTTAGGTTAGGTTAGGTTAGGTTAGGTTAGGTTAGGTTAGGTTAGGTTAGGTTAGGTTAGGTTAGGTTAGGTTAGGTTAGGTTAGGTTAGGTTAGGTTAGGTTAGGTTAGGTTAGGTTAGGTTAGGTTAGGTTAGGTTAGGTTAGGTTAGGTTAGGTTAGGTTAGGTTAGGTTAGGTTAGGTTAGGTTAGGTTAGGTTAGGTTAGGTTAGGTTAGGTTAGGTTAGGTTAGGTTAGGTTAGGTTAGGTTAGGTTAGGTTAGGTTAGGTTAGGTTAGGTTAGGTTAGGTTAGGTTAGGTTAGGTTAGGTTAGGTTAGGTTAGGTTAGGTTAGGTTAGGTTAGGTTAGGTTAGGTTAGGTTAGGTTAGGTTAGGTTAGGTTAGGTTAGGTTAGGTTAGGTTAGGTTAGGTTAGGTTAGGTTAGGTTAGGTTAGGTTAGGTTAGGTTAGGTTAGGTTAGGTTAGGTTAGGTTAGGTTAGGTTAGGTTAGGTTAGGTTAGGTTAGGTTAGGTTAGGTTAGGTTAGGTTAGGTTAGGTTAGGTTAGGTTAGGTTAGGTTAGGTTAGGTTAGGTTAGGTTAGGTTAGGTTAGGTTAGGTTAGGTTAGGTTAGGTTAGGTTAGGTTAGGTTAGGTTAGGTTAGGTTAGGTTAGGTTAGGTTAGGTTAGGTTAGGTTAGGTTAGGTTAGGTTAGGTTAGGTTAGGTTAGGTTAGGTTAGGTTAGGTTAGGTTAGGTTAGGTTAGGTTAGGTTAGGTTAGGTTAGGTTAGGTTAGGTTAGGTTAGGTTAGGTTAGGTTAGGTTAGGTTAGGTTAGGTTAGGTTAGGTTAGGTTAGGTTAGGTTAGGTTAGGTTAGGTTAGGTTAGGTTAGGTTAGGTTAGGTTAGGTTAGGTTAGGTTAGGTTAGGTTAGGTTAGGTTAGGTTAGGTTAGGTTAGGTTAGTTTAGGTTAGGTTAGGTTAGGTTAGGTTAGGTTAGGTTAGGTTAGGTTAGGTTAGGTTAGGTTAGGTTAGGTTAGGTTAGGTTAGGTTAGGTTAGGTTAGGTTAGGTTAGGTTAGGTTAGGTTAGGTTAGGTTAGGTTAGGTTAGGTTAGGTTAGGTTAGGTTAGGTTAGGTTAGGTTAGGTTAGGTTAGGTTAGGTTAGGTTAGGTTAGGTTAGGTTAGGTTAGGTTAGGTTAGGTTAGGTTAGGTTAGGTTAGGTTAGGTTAGGTTAGGTTAGGTTAGGTTAGGTTAGGTTAGGTTAGGTTAGGTTAGGTTAGGTTAGGTTAGGTTAGGTTAGGTTAGGTTAGGTTAGGTTAGGTTAGGTTAGGTTAGGTTAGGTTAGGTTAGGTTAGGTTAGGTTAGGTTAGGTTAGGTTAGGTTAGGTTAGGTTAGGTTAGGTTAGGTTAGGTTAGGTTAGGTTAGGTTAGGTTAGGTTAGGTTAGGTTAGGTTAGGTTAGGTTAGGTTAGGTTAGGTTAGGTTAGGTTAGGTTAGGTTAGGTTAGGTTAGGTTAGGTTAGGTTAGGTTAGGTTAGGTTAGGTTAGGTTAGGTTAGGTTAGGTTAGGTTAGGTTAGGTTAGGTTAGGTTAGGTTAGGTTAGGTTAGGTTAGGTTAGGTTAGGTTAGGTTAGGTTAGGTTAGGTTAGGTTAGGTTAGGTTAGGTTAGGTTAGGTTAGGTTAGGTTAGGTTAGGTTAGGTTAGGTTAGGTTAGGTTAGGTTAGGTTAGGTTAGGTTAGGTTAGGTTAGGTTAGGTTAGGTTAGGTTAGGTTAGGTTAGGTTAGGTTAGGTTAGGTTAGGTTAGGTTAGGTTAGGTTAGGTTAGGTTAGGTTAGGTTAGGTTAGGTTAGGTTAGGTTAGGTTAGGTTAGGTTAGGTTAGGTTAGGTTAGGTTAGGTTAGGTTAGGTTAGGTTAGGTTAGGTTAGGTTAGGTTAGGTTAGGTTAGGTTAGGTTAGGTTAGGTTAGGTTAGGTTAGGTTAGGTTAGGTTAGGTTAGGTTAGGTTAGGTTAGGTTAGGTTAGGTTAGGTTAGGTTAGGTTAGGTTAGGTTAGGTTAGGTTAGGTTAGGTTAGGTTAGGTTAGGTTAGGTTAGGTTAGGTTAGGTTAGGTTAGGTTAGGTTAGGTTAGGTTAGGTTAGGTTAGGTTAGGTTAGGTTAGGTTAGGTTAGGTTAGGTTAGGTTAGGTTAGGTTAGGTTAGGTTAGGTTAGGTTAGGTTAGGTTAGGTTAGGTTAGGTTAGGTTAGGTTAGGTTAGGTTAGGTTAGGTTAGGTTAGGTTAGGTTAGGTTAGGTTAGGTTAGGTTAGGTTAGGTTAGGTTAGGTTAGGTTAGGTTAGGTTAGGTTAGGTTAGGTTAGGTTAGGTTAGGTTAGGTTAGGTTAGGTTAGGTTAGGTTAGGTTAGGTTAGGTTAGGTTAGGTTAGGTTAGGTTAGGTTAGGTTAGGTTAGGTTAGGTTAGGTTAGGTTAGGTTAGGTTAGGTTAGGTTAGGTTAGGTTAGGTTAGGTTAGGTTAGGTTAGGTTAGGTTAGGTTAGGTTAGGTTAGGTTAGGTTAGGTTAGGTTAGGTTAGGTTAGGTTAGGTTAGGTTAGGTTAGGTTAGGTTAGGTTAGGTTAGGTTAGGTTAGGTTAGGTTAGGTTAGGTTAGGTTAGGTTAGGTTAGGTTAGGTTAGGTTAGGTTAGGTTAGGTTAGGTTAGGTTAGGTTAGGTTAGGTTAGGTTAGGTTAGGTTAGGTTAGGTTAGGTTAGGTTAGGTTAGGTTAGGTTAGGTTAGGTTAGGTTAGGTTAGGTTAGGTTAGGTTAGGTTAGGTTAGGTTAGGTTAGGTTAGGTTAGGTTAGGTTAGGTTAGGTTAGGTTAGGTTAGGTTAGGTTAGGTTAGGTTAGGTTAGGTTAGGTTAGGTTAGGTTAGGTTAGGTTAGGTTAGGTTAGGTTAGGTTAGGTTAGGTTAGGTTAGGTTAGGTTAGGTTAGGTTAGGTTAGGTTAGGTTAGGTTAGGTTAGGTTAGGTTAGGTTAGGTTAGGTTAGGTTAGGTTAGGTTAGGTTAGGTTAGGTTAGGTTAGGTTAGGTTAGGTTAGGTTAGGTTAGGTTAGGTTAGGTTAGGTTAGGTTAGGTTAGGTTAGGTTAGGTTAGGTTAGGTTAGGTTAGGTTAGGTTAGGTTAGGTTAGGTTAGGTTAGGTTAGGTTAGGTTAGGTTAGGTTAGGTTAGGTTAGGTTAGGTTAGGTTAGGTTAGGTTAGGTTAGGTTAGGTTAGGTTAGGTTAGGTTAGGTTAGGTTAGGTTAGGTTAGGTTAGGTTAGGTTAGGTTAGGTTAGGTTAGGTTAGGTTAGGTTAGGTTAGGTTAGGTTAGGTTAGGTTAGGTTAGGTGAGGTTAGGTTAGGTTAGGTTAGGTTAGGTTAGGTTAGGTTAGGTTAGGTTAGGTTAGGTTAGGTTAGGTTAGGTTAGGTTAGGTTAGGTTAGGTTAGGTTAGGTTAGGTTAGGTTAGGTTAGGTTAGGTTAGGTTAGGTTAGGTTAGGTTAGGTTAGGTTAGGTTAGGTTAGGTTAGGTTAGGTTAGGTTAGGTTAGGTTAGGTTAGGTTAGGTTAGGTTAGGTTAGGTTAGGTTAGGTTAGGTTAGGTTAGGTTAGGTTAGGTTAGGTTAGGTTAGGTTAGGTTAGGTTAGGTTAGGTTAGGTTAGGTTAGGTTAGGTTAGGTTAGGTTAGGTTAGGTTAGGTTAGGTTAGGTTAGGTTAGGTTAGGTTAGGTTAGGTTAGGTTAGGTTAGGTTAGGTTAGGTTAGGTTAGGTTAGGTTAGGTTAGGTTAGGTTAGGTTAGGTTAGGTTAGGTTAGGTTAGGTTAGGTTAGGTTAGGTTAGGTTAGGTTAGGTTAGGTTAGGTTAGGTTAGGTTAGGTTAGGTTAGGTTAGGTTAGGTTAGGTTAGGTTAGGTTAGGTTAGGTTAGGTTAGGTTAGGTTAGGTTAGGTTAGGTTAGGTTAGGTTAGGTTAGGTTAGGTTAGGTTAGGTTAGGTTAGGTTAGGTTAGGTTAGGTTAGGTTAGGTTAGGTTAGGTTAGGT